>JAECXW010000878.1:14405000-15655000 GCA_018153365.1 Drosophila fuyamai | reverse complement strand
CCTGCTCAAAATGCTAAGCCAGAATGCGAATCTCGGCGTGCACTTTGTCCGCTGCATTCGCGCTGATCTGGAGTACAAGCCCAGAGCTTTCCACTCGGACGTGGTCCAGCAACAGATGAAGGCCTTGGGAGTCCTGGACACCGTAATTGCCCGGCAAAGGGGATTCAGCTCAAGGCTGCCCTTCGAGGAGTTCCTTAGACGGTAGGTAATAGTCGAAATTAGATCACCCTTCTAGCTAACTTTATTGCTTTGGGTTAAAAAAGTTAGAATCAATTTATATCATTTTATTAGAATAGTAAAATTGAACCCAATCTTTGCTTAAATTATTAAATAGTTTCTTGTTAAAAAGGAATGAATTTTTTAAAAAATATATTCCTATTGAAATTTACATTAAAATACCTTTTTTTAATTTTAAAGTCGTAAAATTATTGTTACCATAATAATATATATTTATTTTTTAAATATGATTTTATCCCTTTTTGTTATAGATATCAATTTCTAGCCTTTGACTTTGATGAGCCTGTGGAAATGACCAAGGATAATTGTCGTCTTTTGTTTTTGCGTCTCAAGATGGAAGGCTGGTCTTTGGGCAAGACTAAGGTATTTTTGCGGTACTATAATGATGAGTTCCTGGCCAGGTGAGTAACGAATTTATACACATGAAGAAAATATATTAATATAAATTGATAACAGATTATACGAATTGCAAGTGAAGAAGGTAATAAAGGTGCAATCAATGATGCGCGCTTTGCTGGCACGAAAACGCGTTAAAGGCGGAAAGGTGTTCAAACGTAAGTTTTTTAAATTAAATATAAGTTTATATAAAATACATCCTAATAAAAAATCCTCTCCTAGTGGGAAAAAAGGGACAAGAGCATCAAGATGTGGCCGCTTGCAAAATACAAAAAGGTAAAAAAACGCAGGTGGATAGGCTAAAAGAGTTCGAAGAGGAGCACATCGACATTAGTGAGACGCCCTCGGAGGCCGAGGAGATGTTCCTTGAGGCCAGAATGGATGAGGCTCTGGCGGCGGTGCGAATATCGAAGATCGAACAGGCCTCCGTCGATGAATAGGCCCCACAATATACCATTTATACACACTATATCACTATATCGATCGAAATACTACTCGTAATACTACTACTACTACTACTACCAATAAAATCGAGAAAATGCAAACAACAAAGCAATCAACTAGTCTAGGGTCTCGGCAAACACTTAAGCCGCTTAGTGGTGTCAAATGTGGATACCACCCCGATGGGCGGTTGTATTTTTTTTCTATCTGATGCAACCAATCGGCTTATAGCAGTCTGAGACATAACACTTAACATCGACGGCACCTACGGAAAGAGATGAATTATAAGTGCTGCGTAGAAAAGAAATGAAAATTTAATTAAATTAAGGTGACTTCCCTCTCATTCACCACCGTCCAGCCCCACTGACCGCCTTTCAAATGGGTTCCTCTAACGGCTTTCCACCGTTTCCATTTTCCCACAGCCTTTAGGGGATTCCGCGACCGGGTCCGCCTGCCTCCGCTGGTCAACGAGAAGTCCGGCCAGCTGAATGAGAACACCGCCGACTTTATCCGCCCGTTCGCCAAGAAGTGGCGCGAGAAGTCCATCTTCCAGGTCCTACTGCACTACAGGGCGGCTCGCTTCCAGGACTTTGTTAATCTGTCACAGCAGGTGAGTGTCAAGCTTTCAAGAAAATCTGTATAATATCTAGAATAAAATATGAACGTTAAAATATCAGTGCTAAATAATAATTATTACTAATAATCCGGTAGATTTCCACTTTTATGATTTCACTTTCAAAATGGTTAACTGATCATTTAATAAGTCGTTTTTTGGCCAAAAAGTTTATCTTTTATGATATGGACATTATTTCCAAGATAAAGATCGAATGATGCTCTTTAAAATTCGTTTCAATAAATGACAAATAACATTTTTCAATCAAATAATAATTAATCCCTGACTAAATGACTTCACAATTAGTAATTTTATTGGACGTTAGAATAATTAATAATATTTCCTTAAAACACTGTTTAATCCTTACTTAATATTGTGTAAATGACCTATGTCTTTTTAAAAAGCTTTAATTTTTTTTAACACTTTAATTTTACTGTTTTGTTTTTAGTTCAACATATCTTAAATAATTTCATTTCCTCAGGTGCACATTTACAACCAAAGAATGGTGGCTGGATTGAATAAATGCACCAGGGCTGTGCCCTTCGAGAGAATCAACATGCGTGAGGTGAACTCCTCGCAGCTGGGACCACTGCCAGTGCCCATCAAGAAGATGCCCTTCCGACTGGACCAGATTCCTTTCTACGACACCCAGTATATGGTGGACCCGGCCAACTCCATTTCCCGCCAAACGTTCCCCAATCAGTTGCTCACGCAGCACATGGAGGATGACGAACCCTGGGACAGTCCCCTGCAGCGCAATCCCTCGATGACTTCCTGTGCCCTGACCTACAATGCCTATAAGAAGGAGCAGGCTTGCCAGACCAACTGGGATCGCATGGGCGAGAGCGATAATATCTACAATCAGGGCTTCTTCCGTGATCCCCAGCAGCTGAGAAGGTAAGGGAGTTTTTTTATTACTTTACAACTTAAATAATGTTTTTTTTATTTGACAGAAATCAAATGCAGATGAACATGAATGCGTACAACAACGCCTACAACAGTTACAGTTCCAACTATAACAGCAGCAACAACCAGAACTGGGGTGTCCATCGATCCGGATCCAGGCGCAACTCCTTGAAGGGCTATGCGGCGCCACCACCTCCTCCTCCTCCAATGCCCTCGTCCAACTATTATCGCAATAATCCCAACCAGCAACAGCGCAACTATCAGCAAAGATCCTCATACCCTTCGGATCCAGTGAGGGAACTTCAGAACATGGCTCGCAACGAGGGAGATGTAACTATAATGAGGCCTAAACTAGAAAAATTATAAAATTATTTCGTTTTCAGAGCTCTGAGGATCCGCCATTCAATTTCAAGGCCATGCTGCGTAAGACAAACTACCCAAGAGGATCCGAGAGCAGCACCTATGACTTCAACAATCGACGGGAATCGGACAGCGGTCAGCAACACACATTCCAGGCGCCCAAACTGCGATCGACAGGTCGTCGATTCCAAGAGGATGAGGGTTACAACTCGTCCTCGGGAAACTATGGAGTGTCTAGGAACTTTGGACAGCAGCAGAGGGCTCCCACACTGAGGCAAGCACCTGCCAGCGTGGGTCGCAGCTTCGAGGACAGCAATGCCAGGTCCTTCGAAGAGGCAGGATCCTATGTGGAGGAAGAGATTGCGCCGGGAGTGACACTATCCGGCTATGCCGTGGATATCTAGAGTTAATGAATACGAATATAAATATTATTATTAGATGTTATGGAAAATTGAAAGGAAACCCCACCTAAATTCAATAACAATAATTAAATTTAAACCACACTTTAATGACTGATGTTTTGGTCTTCATAACATCTTTCATACAATGAACTAAATAAAATATTTTCAGCCAAATCACAGTTTTAGTAGTTGTAATCAATATCTATTCTTATCCTTCTAACATCCACTGTGATTATTGTTTCAACAATTTCATTTCCAATTTTTTGTCACAATATTATAGTTTAAAGACTTTGAAATAAATTAGAGTTCAGCAAATATTTTGCATTTTATTGACGTAGGATAAAAAGGGGAAAATTCGACGATTTAACATTGCTTATTATGCTTGCTTGTTTGTTATACCATTTAAATGATTTCATTTTCACACTTTTAAATCTAAAACGCAACAACAATACTCTCAGTATTACATAAACTATATCCATTATACATTGTATATATATAAACATTAATAGCTAAACAAAAACGTTTATAGGAATGGATTGAACAAATACTCTTTTGTTCGCAGGACTTTTTTGTGTTTTGATAGGGATCGCAATAAGGCAAAAGGAAAAGAATCGAATTATTAACTGCACACCCAAATCGGGCATGATCTCATAACTTCTTGAACATGATAAAACCAAGCTTTTCCTCGTATAAGTTTCATATAATATCAATCATCCATGCCAGGTTCGCGTAGGCCATCCGAATGCATTTTTTTGCCAGCAATTTCTAGCATAGCACGATCTTCCAGATTGCCATCCAGAACCGAACGTTTCTGCAGGAAAATCATTGTTTTGTATTTTTTGATTTTTTTTTTAATCTATAAGAAAGTTAAATAATACATACCTGTCCTTCGCCTTCTTCATCCCCTTCCTTTACCGGTAAGTCTCCCACGGCCCAGACTTCCATGTTTCGAATTTTGAATTGCTTGCGTTTACTTTAAAAAGATATGTACAAAATTATTAAAATGCCATTTCTTTGGAATAAAATATTTCATTGATCAAATTAAATTTTCAATAAAAAATGTAATCAATAACATTAATACGCTGTACTTTGTACTGACCTCAACTGGACATAATCTCGATATGTGGTGCAGCTTTCAACGCTCTGTCCATCGCCGAAACTGCAGTCAATCCAAAGGCCCCAGAAATCAAACTGTCCGCCCATGCCCTATATAGGAAATATAAACAATTAGCGAAACAATCAATCAATTACTTATAAACTTTACTCACCAAGCCATTTGGCATAGTCTGCTGATTCAAATTCAAATACTGATAGTGATCGTTATAAGTAGTGGCCGAAAAGCACCGCATGGCCGGACTTAAGGTGTATAGCAACGAGCTGTCATCGCCCCCAAATTGTGGTTTAACGGACCACGTTTCCGAAGCATAGCCGCCAAATATGTATTGATCCTCATCCTCGATGAAGAACAACGTGGGTCCCTTGTCCAGGACTTTTCCCAGCATCGTTGAAAAGCTTTCTCCGTTGATTTTCGATGAGAAAAGGAAGCGCCATTTGTGACGGTGCTCACGGGGCAATTGAGCATTAATATAGAGGACGTGCGGTAGTTCGATGATTGGGCGATAGTGACTGTTTTGAGGTGCATCTAAAAAATAAAAAGGAAGTAATTAAAAAAAATTCTTTACACTTGGCACGATTAAACAACATCTGTGCCTAACATAACTAACATTAAAAGTAAACTATTAGGGATTCAAAAAACAGGCATTTTGAAAAGATTTGAAGCTATCGTTTTTTCTTACCACACATTTCTGGTAAGATTGGAATTTCCAGTTCCTTAATTAAGTTGCGTTTGCTGCCACCATGGCGACAATATAGCTGACTAAAGACCTCGCGCCAGATCTGTAGAAACTGAGGAGTGACGTGCAACCATCGTTCCAAGGCGTCATTGGGCATAGTGTGCTCCAGCTCCCTGCCCAGGTTGCGCATCAATCCCTTCGCAAAGGTGGCGGTAGAACGCTCTGTGGTATTGAATCCCTGATCCTGCCAGTCCTTGATGCTTGAGTTTTTGGCAGTGCTCTCCAAATGCACGTAACTCTTGATCACCGAGTAGATGTACTGAATAAAAAAATATATATTAAATTCGGTTTAATTTCAAATACAGCAAGTAACAAAAGGTTCTGTAAAACGAGCCACATTAAGTTATTCTAAATAAAAATGTCTTATTATAGAATAATTACTTAGACCTTGGCAAAATACACTACTAAGACAAATGTGAAAGCTAGCAAGAGGCCGAGTTTATAAGTTTATATTTTGTAAGAAGACTATCAAACCGTTCCGACATAAAACAACTTGAGAGTTTATTTTTACTCTACAAATTTATAGTCTCTCTTATGTAAATAAATAAGATCAAACCGACCCAAGTTCGTTAAAGTTGCTCGATTTTCAGAAATTTTAAATAACATTTTAACGATATTTAATATTGTTTACAATAATTCTATGTTTGTTTATTTATAGACTCACTTGCTCCAATTGCTTGCTGTTGAAGGTGTCATTTCCAGTTTTTTCCATCGAGCCAAGTAACATTTGCAATTTCTGGTCAATGGTTCCCCGCTCCATTATATAGTAAGGCTCCCCGAATTTTCTCAACGGTATGTTGATACTTTGCTGACCAGGCTTTGTGGGTGCAAACAGATACTGAGCCGTACTTTCTGCCAGCGATCTTTCGATGGTTTGCGACCAAGTTTCCTGTTTTCGAAACAAAACAAATAAATAAACAAAGGGCGCACCGGATACATAAACATAATTTTCCCTCTGCTGTCAGCAAATTCTTGCAGGGAACAAAAATCTGGGAAATGCTGAAGCAGATTAACACATTAAAGGGCAGCACACAGAAAAATATTCATGTTCAATTATTTGATTGTTTCAAATAAACTATAAAAAGTACGTTCTCTACAAGAATTTGTATTTATTATTATTACCAAATTTGGCAATGATCACAGCATTATGATGTTTTAATATTTCGCTGATTTGTATGTACTTAGTTGACAAATGTAATAATAGTGTTATTTCTGACATTAAAAAATATTAAAGTCTCAAAAATCTTATTTACGATACCTGTTTAAAATATATTTTAAAGTATTTAATTAGTATAACTCTCTTATCTAACGTATTATCTTAATAATATACCTTTAGAAAACCTTAAACTTCATGCTTACAAACATTTTGTTTCTGTGCAAGGATTATTAAATTTATGAGATTGTGGCGCACTATGCTATGCCACAAACCGGTTAAGCATATTGTTTATTTTTAATTCAATTGTGCTGGCCCTAATTGACGACCCCAGTCATCGAAATCACGACTAATTCGTTAGCAAGCAAATTCAACAAAGCAGAAGACAAACAGCGAAATGCGACGGCAAACAAATTAGACAAATTGTGGACACGTTCGCACAGACCCAGGAATTATCAATTCAAAACTGATAACAACAGAGGTAGCTAATTATGTATATATGTATATCGAATTTCGGTATACCCTCCCTAGTGAAAGTGTTCTTAATCAAAGTTGAGCTAAAAATAGGTAATGAGAAATTATCTGGTTACAAACAAACATTTTTTGAATTGTTGCACTTCCGTCATCTGTTGTGGTATAAATAAAACGACTGAGAAATCTGGGGGCCTTGAACCAGCATCGGAAAAATTATACCACAATTGTTTTTCAGTTTATAAATTATACAATGGTAAAATGGTTCAACCTTAAATTTATTGGGTTAAGGTGGGAACTTTATAGTATAGTCATGAGAAAACCATCGGATTTTCGATGTACTTGATTAAATTAGGTGTATTAGTATAATTTAACAATTAGATTAAGGTTATGTTTAAGGGTATTAACCTAAAAATAAGGCATACTAATAAAGTAGGCTAGTTTATTTTTAGGAAAAAGATAAACATTCTCTGAGTACATTGTAAAAGTTTCTTTGCTTTGTAATAAAGTAGATCGTTTTTTAAAGAGTTGCTAAGGGAGATAAAATATTAATTTTTTAGAAATATCATTGTTATTAATTCTAATGACTAAGCGATATATAATGATCAAATCTAAAATTGTTGTAACGGAAAATAACTAGAAATTTTAGCTTCTTAAAGGGAGAAGTTTAAGCTGAGTATTAAAAATAATAAAAATATATGCTATTAAAACTAATTCAGAGTTTTTTAATGTCTTAAGGAACATACCCTTTGAGAGGGTATTGACAGAGCAGGTGGATAGCCATTTGTCATGCACTAAAATGGCCCTGATTTCCGCATTTTGTTCAAGAGAGTTCACTCCGCGCGCCCTTGAACTTGTGACCCTGACCCTTCCGCATTTGCAGACTGCAGTTGCCATTGATTTTCGCACTCACACACGTGGCACTTCGGACCGGGGACCCCCAACTTACCACCAATCGGTCTTGAGTCAACTTTTCCAGTGCTCCGCCAGATGCGTTTTTATAGGCCGATTCCAGCATTCGAAGCTCCTCCGACGTGTAGAGATTATCCGTCTCCCGTTTGCCACTCGCATTTCCCATTTCCTTGGACCAAACTTGTTTGTATGATTATACGACAGCGGTTGGTAAACAATGCAGCTTCAGCTTCTTGCGATCGCCGATTTTAATCGAAAATAAAAAACAAACCCGTTCTGCGTATGAAAACAAACCACCAGTGTGGCCGACTTCGCTGCGGATAAACCTACTTTTAATAATACAAAAAATCCCTGAACCGCGGACACAATCCCCGGTTCGGAACTCCGAAAAAATCTAGCCATGACTTCACCCTGGGGGTCTAATTCCAAAGTATTCAGCTTTTGCCATGGTTAAGAAAATTTAAGTTTCAAATAAAACACAGTTATAACATTTTTAATATTTAAAAAAAGTTAATAAGTTACGTTTTTAGTGAAATTTCTTGATAAATTTAAAATAACATATCAACCAATACCAGTTTTCTCGGCCAACACATCTTGTATTCATTAACAAGCATTTTAGCAAGGCTTTATTTGTTCAAGAAACACAGATGCACTTTTGGTAAGAGGTTGATTTAAGCAGCCAATCACCTTTTCTTTATATTTACACATATTTTGCCAGCTTATTATTATGCGTATGATTACGAATCCATTGCTTAACTAATTATCATATAAAAATGATTTCTTCAATAAGGTATAAAAGAGGCAAATTGAAAGATTTACCAATCAGTAAATCAAAATGTTTTTAAAAATAAGTGGACTTTTTACTGTACTGGGGCTCTTTTCGCTGGCTGGAGCTTATCGAGTTATACCAAATATTGAAAATGGTAAAAACAAAGACTTGTTAGAAATAATAATATTATCAAAATAATTTTAACTTATTTTAGGTATACTATTTCCCGAAAATTATTCCACAAGCCCTTTCGTAAAGATCGGCAACGGATTCTATTACTTCGAACCCGTTCTTGAAAAAAATTGGTACGATGCCTTTGAGTCGTGTCGGCGAATGGACGCGGATCTAATATCATTTGATTCAATTGAGGAATGGAATGCGATCAACCAATATATACTTGACAACAAAATTGATCATTTGTACTGGACCGCTGGCACGGATTTTGCAGAAAACGGAAAACATAAATGGTTCACAACTGGTGAACCAATAACATTAAATATTTGGTCCGAAGGACAGCCAAATAATCTCGGTCTAAATGAACATTGTGACGAGTTGGGAAAAGGCAGAACTGGAAATAATTTCAACGTATTGAATGACAAGTCATGCTACAGTGAACGACTCTATATATGTAAGACTCTCCAGCCAAAAACCGATTCTTTTTTTGATTACAATATATAACAAACTATAATACACTAACGATTGAATTTGAAAGAATTAATAAAAATATATTACTATTAACCTACATTTATTTCTGACTATTAAATGTTTTATCTCTGAGGCAATTTATCCATCCTTTATTTAGTATGTAAATACTCAGGGTAGAAAATTCAGTGCCACAGGTGCTCTAAAAACAAAAAATCCAACAGGTAAATTGTAATAAAGAGACCTCCAGTAAACTATCGATAAGACTGCCTTAATCGGGTTCATTTTCAAAATTTTACCCTGTTACCTTAGCAACACGCCGTATTAAATCAATTGACTAGCCTAAAAATTCTCCCATACAAAAATACAACAAATTCCCATACATAAAGCAAAGAATCTGGCATATAGAAAGATATTTCTGGAATTCAACTTACAAAAAACGTGAAGAATCTAAGCCGTAGGTATGATTAGCAGCAGCGGAACATCGCAACATCGGGGGCGGAAAATCAGGGAACAATGCGGATCCTGTCCAAATAGATTTTCAAAGGATAAGCGTCAGGTAATTGCCGAAGACTCGGATACCACGGAGGTGGAGTCATCCACGGATGAGGAGGATCGCTGGAAGGAAGTGGCGCGAGCCTCTGAAATTCCGGCCGACTATTATAATATCCAGAAACTGGTGAAATACATCAAGGCGGGCAATCAGACAGCCACTATAGTATCGTTGTGCTGCTTGAAGGACTACGATCTGAGCACTCAGATCAATCAGTTCGCCATCTCGGACATCGGCGGACTGGATGTCCTGGTCAATATTCTGGAGTGCAGCGACACCAAGTGTTGTTTGGGCGCCCTCACAGTTCTCTCGGATATCACCCTGAACATCGATATAAGGAAGACCATCGTGGATCTGGATGGCATTCCGCTGATTGTGGACATCTTGAACTCCTCCATGAAGGATCTGAAGACCATGGCCGCCGAAACACTGGCCAATGTGTGCAAGGTGCGATTGGCCAGGAAGTATGTGCGCACCTGCGGCGGAATACCCAAGCTGGTGGATCTCATCGACATCAAGTTGAAGTGAGTCTTGTTTAAGATGTTTGTTAAAAATCATCTTATTTTCTACATTGTAAATTCAGTTTGGAATTATTGAAGGTAGACTAAAATGGTTTTAGGTGTAGCCATTTTATTTGTTTATAAATCGATCTTAACTTAAAAGTAAATATATAAAAGTTGAGCTCTCCTTTATTAAGTCTATAAATATTTACTTTTAAGTTAAGATCGACTTATAAACAAATAAAATATCTTTAGTCCGTTTTCTAATCTTTATGATAAACTAAAAGTTTAAGCTGAGAAAAAATATTAACTTTTGCAATTAAAACCCTACTTTAAGCTTACCAACAAAATAATGACCTAAATTAAAAGAATTTTTCCAGTTTCAAACAATTTTTCAAAAACAAAATTTTGAATTATCAATTTTAAGCCTCAATCCAGAAAGTAATCCATAAGAATTGTTTGAATATTTTCTAGCATACTGAAGACGCCGCGTGACCAATTAAGTGCAGATGATCTGGAATCGCTGGATATGACACGAGCTGGAGCCCGAGCCCTGTTTACCTTGGCTGATTCAAAGCACAATATGGAGCAGATGCGCAAGAGCGGAATAGTCCCCTTAATGGCTCAGCTTCTGAAATCCTGTCACATTGATGTGGTTATTCCCATAATGGGCACCGTTCGAAAGTGCTCCTCGGAGCCGAAATTCCAACTGGCCATCACCACCGAGGGCATGATTCCCGACATTGTGGTCCATTTGAGTTCTGAAAACACGGAACTCAAGATGGAGGGCAGTACGGCGATATACAAGTGTGCCTTTGATGCGAATACTAGGGAATTGGTGAGGGACGCTGGCGGTTTGGAGCCCTTGGTTACCATCATAAAGGATAAAAACTTGAGGGACAATAAGCCCCTTTTGAGGGGCGCCACTGGAGCGATTTGGATGTGTGCCGTAACCGATGCGAATGTTAAGGTTCTGGATCAACTGAGGACGGTTAATAATTTGGTGGCCTTGCTGAATGACGAGTGTGACGAGGTGTTGACCAATGTCACCGGAGCTCTGTCCGAATGTGTGAGGTTCCAGAGCAATAGAGAACAATTGCGACAAGCTGGAGGACTACCAGCCATGGTTTCCTTACTCAACAGTTCCCATGCTCCTCTCCTAGAAAATCTAGCCAAGGGCTTGAAGGAGTGTGCTGAAGATCCCGAGAGCATGAGGATTTTAGAGGATCTAGATGCCGTCAGATTGATCTGGTCCCTATTGAAAAACACCAGTACCAGAGTTCAAGCCCATGCCGCCTATGCTATATGTCCTTGCGTTCGAAATGCCAACGATTCAGCGGAATTGGTCAGAAGTTTAGTTGGCGCCATGGAACTGGTGGTGGGTCTCCTTAAGTCCAAGGATATTATGGTTTTATCTGCCGTCTGTGCAGCCATTGCAACGATTGCCCAGGATCAGACCAATCTGGCCATCCTAACCGATCTTAGGGTGATCTACAAGCTGGCCGATCTTGTCCAGACCACAGATGATTTGCTGCGAATGAATTTGGCAGCTGCTGTGGCCGCCTGTGCCTGCTTTGGAAATAATACGGAGGAACTGGGACGCCTGCGCACCGTGACTCCGATCGTCACCTACATGACCAGCGACAATCCTCTGGTGCACCGCAGCACGGCCATGGCATTGGAGAAGCTATCGATGGATCCGCAGAACTGCATCACCATGCACCAGGTGGGAATCTACTTTCTTAGCTTATTATCCCTAATAACTGTATCATTTGCATTTGCATTTTAAAATTGATATTTAAGTATTTACAACTTTATAAGCAGTATTAATTATATTGTCGTCAATATTGATTTTTGTAAATTTATCAGACCTCATCCTTGATCTTTTCCAAGCTCTTATATACATTATTTATTATAATATATATATATTCAAACAGTTTATGCACATTAATGGAATTTTTAAACAATTTCAGAGTGGTGTGGTCCCCTTCCTGCTGGAGTGCATTGGATCCACTAATAAGGAGCTCCAATTGGCCGCCGCTGGCTGCCTGAGGAATATCCGAGAACTGGCATTGCGGGCCGAGGAATATCTGCTTAAAATCGATGATGACTAGTGTGTGGTTTATGGCCTGTAGTCCCGTTTTTCGATTTGTTATGTTGTAAAATTACTAATTAGATAAATATATGCCGATGCTAGCAATTAACATTAAAACTTTTACTTAAATATTTTGGTCAACGCTCTCAAGTTAAGATAAATATTTTATATAAATCAGACAGGGAAGGATATACAGAGTATCCAAAATTATGAAATTAAGGTTTTGTTATCTTACTTCTTATATTTTATGGCCTCCAAAAAAAAACAAACAATTTTCCATGACTATAACATCTAGCTATATATTTGTCGCTACATTTTGACTAACTAAGCTCGACCCTCCCTGGACCCTCTAAATTATCCCGTGTTAATAACTGGCGTTGCTGCCCCTGGTGGAAATGCTCATCCGTCGCTCCACGCGATTTGTGTGTGGCAGCAGGCATCCTGGCGGTGGATATCGCCATCTCCGCGGTCGGGACAATAGGGTTCCGTCCGTCGAAGCTCGACTCCGGAAGGGTGCATCGATGTCGCTCCGTGAACTGCTCAAGCTACTGCTCGCAATCTCATCCGTGGACTCCGTGTGGTCACCGCTGCTCTCCTCCAAACAGGCGCTTCCGATGACCAGAAAGGAACGACGACCGACGCCCAAGGACGAGGCATCGTAGAAGGAACAGGATCCCGAGTCGGGGGTCAGGACTCCATCTGCATTGGCCACATCGCTAGTGGAGCGCTTGAGCTTGGGAAATTTGGTGAAGACCCGCCAGAAACGAAACACATCGCGGAAAACGTTCTGTACCTGGATGAAAAAGTCAGGATGAGATAATTTGAAAATATTAACTTATTAAATAATGAAGAGTGAAACAATTAATTAAAATTAAATTAACAATGCTTATATATTCTGCTTTGATGAATTCGACAAATAATGGAAAGTCGCTTTAAAATAAATAATAGCATATTAAAATAAATAAATAGTCATTCTTGAGGGACTTACAAAAATTATGAAGTACTTCAAAAAATTAAATACATTTAATTAAATTTAAAAAAAAATTACTTTAAAAAAGATTGTTTTAACTAGTTTTTAAAATAGTGCACTGAAAACTAAATAAATGTAAATTATTACAATAAGTTTACAATATTGTTAAGTTTGTGCTCAAAAAATGGTTCAATTAAAAATAATAGCTTCTTAAAAAATATTTACTGATTTTAATTCAGATCACTTAATGGGTAATACGTTTATTTAAGTTATAGTGCCTTATTATCTTACCTGATCCACACTTTCTCTTACGGAAATCTCATGGAAACATGCGCAAGATAACTCCTTAAAGCGACGCTGTCCTTCCTCCAAGCTCACCATTCGATCTCCCGGTTGATCTGTCTTGTTGCCCACCAATATGACAGGAATATCCAAAGT
This sequence comes from Drosophila fuyamai, assembly GCA_018153365.1. Classification (NCBI taxonomy): domain Eukaryota; kingdom Metazoa; phylum Arthropoda; class Insecta; order Diptera; family Drosophilidae; genus Drosophila; species Drosophila fuyamai. The sequence goes on along the minus strand of JAECXW010000878.1, from coordinate 15,641,290 downwards.
ATAGTCCTGGAAATTTAGGAATAAGTTCTAACTGCGGCTAAAATATTCCAATTACTTACTTTGCTGGCCGACCCCAATTTACGTCTTCGTTTGTTGTAATTAATAAGGAACTTTAAGCGACTGCATTCATCGAAGGAACACTTATCCGTGATGGAGTACATTAGAATAAAAGCGTCGGCCCAGCGAATGTTGGACTCCAGACTGACACCATCTAGTTCCTATCATGAACAGGTCTCTAAAATCTTTTTAAATTTATGTCCAATTTAAAACTCACTTGCAGCCGACCGGTGGCATCCAGAATGTCAAACTGAATTTGCTCCTTGTCCAGCGTAGTTTGGCAGGTGTAAATCTTCTCCAGATTAGGATCATATTCGCCAATAAAGCGTCGGGTAATAAAACGCACCACCATGGCTAAATAGGGGACTCCCTTGAGTTTGAGCTTTATTTTTTGGGAAGAGAGTGGCTAACTCACCCGTTTTCCCCACGCCACTTTGGCCCAAGACCATAACCTTCAGTGTCTTTTGTTTGTTGGTATGCAGACCCAACTTGACCAGCGAAGACTTTGGCGAGGTGGCATTCATGGCAGCTACCAGGAACAATTGTCTGGAAAATATAAAAAAAAACGTTTGGTAATTAGAAGAGTATGTGGAATCAAATCATTTTGATACTTGGTACATCACCATTATAAATCAATAAAAGTTACATTACTTTGGATTGGATTTTAAGGATTTTTTAAAGTAAGGCTTTAAATTACTAATATATAAAAAAACGTATCAATCGTTTAAATTGTTTATGGTAATTTCCGTCAAAAGATTATCCAGAAAATAATCTTAAAATATAATTTATTTATAATTACTATACAATTCTTAAATTAAAAGCGTAGAAATATTCTTTTGTCACCCCTGGAAATGTCTATAACATATTTCGTATTTTTAAATATTTATTGCCTGCGCAGTTTGCATATTCAAACAGGTGTTCAAATCGTTTTATAATCCCTATCTAGAACATTTATGTCAACACAATAATTCAAAATATACCAAGCGAATTAGCATGAAAACAAAGCGACCGAATTTTTGACTCAACATCAGGGTATAAAATATTTGTTGTAGTTCGCTTTGGTCTTAAGTGTTAAGGTCTCTTATTTCCGAGACAATATGTCTGCTGGCGATGAGTGACGCGACCTTTGTTGGCCCCGGATTCCTGATGCTGTTGTGGCTGGCTCTGGTCCCCTTAACCCACATCAAATTTCTCTGGACTTAAGAATACGACTAGACCAGGTCGCATTCTAGTTTCGGCCAGCAATATTGCATATTTTCAGAGCGTGGGGACAAAAGAAAATGACAAGGAAATCTGGTACAGACACTCAGAAAATAACATTGATAGAATTTTGGGAGAATTAATTAATTCAAAAACATTAACTAAATAATTCAAAGTTGTATAATATTTTATATAAATACTTCCAATATTATTATTAACTTCAATTTAACAATTATTATTTATGTAATTTCCATTGACTTTTTTAGTATTGAATTTTAGTAGCTTACAGAAAATATTCTGAAGACTTTTAATCTTTTACAATAAAAAATAGGATTGCTTAATTAAAAAAAATATATAAGACTCATAAATTTTAAATATCAGCCAATTATTTCCGCTTGTCCTGGCAACTTCAAAGAAAACTGTAACTTCAAGAAAATGTTGGTTAAAGTTTTACAATAATTAGCGTTTTTGCGCTTTAAGGATGTTAAATTTTTTTTAAGTGTTTCATTTTCCAAAACCCAGCAGGAACGCTAAACAATAGATGCTCGGTTTGTGTGTTTTTTATAGCCACCCATGGACATACACTCATATGGGGTGTAGGAGTAGGAGTGCTTGTGCTTTTGATAAGGTCAACAATGTCAGACTACCGACAACTATGAAACATTTATTGGACACTTTCTGCGTTGTCCTCCAGAAGCAGGCGCAGACACAGAAAAAAAACGGGAAATGTAGGAGACCGCGTCCTTGTGCATTGTCATGGTCATTATTATAAGTTATAAGGACACACCCCGTCAGCCGATTAGCGCAGGATGTCAGTGGATATCAAAATATGGCAAAACTAGCAAAATAAAAACATTTGCTGATGAACAAGAAACAAGTGACAACAATAAAATATCAATTATTACTTGACTTCAATGCAATCGATTGCTCATTTTGTGTCCTTCAGTTGCGGATATCGAAGGGCTCCTTGATTGTGGCATTGTGTGTGGGAAAGGGATTGGCTCAGTTCAATGACACGTGCCAGCATATGTGTTATTTAACTTTTGATGGAAATATTTCACATTTTAGTAATAAACAGCTACTGAGAAAGTTTTGCTGATTAAAACTGAATGTCAATCACATGGGAAAGTAAATAGATTCTGAAGATAATTAATGACTTATTGGCTGAAATGTGAAATAGTTTGAAAAGGCACTTAAATTTGTTTTGTGTTTATTAACGAAATAATATATTATCAATGTTTAATTAGGAAACATAAAGCTGGGTAATTATCACAACAAGGAATAATATTTATTTGATTTATTTGCTAAAGACGTGACCATTTCAATTACATTCTGGAAAATATTCGACACAATTCACGCATAATTACAACGTAAAAGTTAAGGAATAATTAACCAGTTTTAAGGTTTCGCAGAGCACCTACGTATTGAATTGTTTCCAATTCGTAGACAAAGTGAAACAAATGTACTCGACGGCTAGCCAGGTGTGCAAACTCAGACCAGCTTAACTCACCTCATCTAAAACTAGAGCCACACCAATGCATTGCTGAGTTTTCCCTGTTCCAAGTTTTGCTGCGTAGATTTTAATTAGTTGGATTTGAAACTCAAACACTCGACGGTGCGTGCTTAATGAAGCGTTTTCCTGCTTTCCTAGCTCGAGCTCAAAATCCCATTCCTTCAGCCAGCTGCCGCAACACCACCGTGGCGTATACGTAACGCCCAGCATCAAGTGGTTTTTCAGGGCGGGCTTTAAGGCTGATCCGGAAAGTTTGGCCTGTAGCCAGACGGTTGTAATCCCCGGAAGGGAAAAACTTTTCTGTTTTCCTGCTAATTTGTATTTAATTATACATTTTGGGGGAAAATTCTCTTGAAAGGAAGTCTCGCCGCCATGTTTTGGTTTTCACACGCCCGAAAGTATGCAATGGAAATCGTAATTTTATATTATTCGCTTGCCTCTCCATTTCACTCACTATCTCACACTCCTTTCTATTCATTTTTTATTGCGCACAAAATCTTGCGAAAATAAGAAGGATGATGGTGCGGTCCTTGAACAGAAGAGATGATTTGAAGGTGAGTTGAGAAAAAGGTATGCACTGAAGCAAGGTGTAAGGCACCTGCTCGAGCGCACATTAATGAGCTTCCAAGAATTTTTACAAAGAATGGGTCAGGGTATTCGTATTCGCTGTATTGGCAGCAAATAAAATCAAGTGGAAACGATTGGTTTCCGAGGCAATGGTAAAAAAAAGCTTGGTTCTGAGAAATAAAAGGGGAAGTCACGTGAGTTGATGAAGCATGAAATACGTACTTATGTACAGATAATTAAGTGTCTGAGCTGACTGTTCCAAATATATATTTTTCTAAGAACGTAAGTGATACGTTCGAAATTACATAATAATAGGGTTGGTAGCCTTAAATTTAAATATACACTTGACAATGTCATAGAAAACATGCCCTTTTTATAGTAATAATAGTAATAATATAAGACATGGGCTTTAAACCCATTGAATGCTAACAGTAAATTTAATTCGTAAAGATATTTTGTTTTTAAAAGAACAAAGATAACCTCTTTAATATTATTATTATATAAAAAAGAATAAGCAATGATTTCAAGAGCTTAAAGATATTGGTGATTTTTATATAAATGAAAACTATAACACTTTTTTTTTAATCTCAAAAAAAAGCTTTAATTCCTTTTTATATATTACGTAAATAAAAACAAGTAAGAAATTGTACCTTAAATTACATATACTTAAAATATGTAAAGCTCATCCCAAAAAAATAATTGGTCTTAACTAATGTTGTTTCTTAATTTACCAACAAAAGAAAAAACCTCTCTGGCCTATTAAATAAATTCACTTTTATACTAGAATTTATGCTGCAAAAACTAGAATTTGCGTAGTAAGTTCCTGCCACAAAAATAATATCTGACAGCTTATCTTTCATCGCCTACTAAACTGAACCCAACCCATCGAGTACCCCTTAACTCAGGTAATGACAGGACATTCGCAGGACTCTTGGGTGTGTGAATTATCACGACGACGACCGGACCTTGGCATAGGCATTGAAAATGAAAACCCCAGCAGCGTGGTGATGAGATGAGTTAGGACCTGTTGGGTTGTTGACCCGGTCGTTATGTTTACCAACACATGTCGCTTTATTGCGCACCCAAAATAATTCGAGGCCCAGACGTAGATTGAGTTACGGTACTCTATAGTTTCACCCCACACCCCCCCTTTTTCAACACCCCCGCGCCCCCTTTTGGGGGCACGTGTTGGGCAGTTGTGGTTGTCATCGCACGAATGTTGATGTTGATTGGGTTGATGAGGATGATTATGCCGTTCGGAGTTCCATGGAAAACAAATCAAACTGCCCAGCCAACAAGTGGTTGTTCAGGAAATGAGGAGGCGGTGCGGTGTCGTTTGGGTTGTCATAGTGCCAACCAATTCCACTTTCGGCTAAGGTCATGGGAAGTGCGCCACTTGCCGTGCGACCCATTGTTGATTACTGGAGTTCCCCACTCCACAGAGTCTCGATGCCACAGTACCACCGCTTTTTCCGCGTTTTTTGCTTGTCATTTCATTTTGGTATCGAACAGTAAGTTAACATTAAAAACACATGAAGAAATAATATGAGTTATGTCACAAGATCAACTCTTCTTTAAAATACTGCTTAAAAAAGAATTATCGTGTTTCTGCATTTTTAACATATTTTTTTAAAGGGTATGGCTGACAAGAGATATTTCCAGCATTGTTGGATTTTTTAGTTATGTATGTTTATAAGTTTGAAATATATATAAAATATTACAAAAATAAGTCATTACATGCCATTAAACTTTAAAAAAGTGTGCTTTTCTTAAGTCAGGTAATTAATAAAAAAATTATTCGTTTAAGTCGTTATTAAATAAATAAAATAAATCACACTCCATATGAACGAAGGTGTGTTTTTGCTAAATAAGTTACTGTGTCATGATTACTTTAATGTCACCAGTAAACTTTTCTTTCACTGTGCAATAACAGGGAATGTTGCCATTGGTTTTTCTCTTTCTTACTCTGTTTGTTTTGCTGTGCGGCCATGAAATTGAAAATGCGCTAAAGTCGTTGGAGTTGGCGGTCAACTTCCCCCACATAAGTATTCACCTTGAGTGGGTCTTAAATATAAATATAAATAAATCTATGAAAAGAAATTTCATTTTCTCTTTTGTTAGAGTAGACGCAGACATTGCTAAATCAGCCTTATAAATAAAAGTCAAGCGTCATAAATGTTATTTTAGTTAGGCTCATGCGTTTTTGTTTATTGTCTAGCCCCACTTAAATAAGCATAGTCGTGGTTTTTTTTCAGGAGAAAAGGTTAAAGTTAGGTAAAGAAAAATGGGCGAAGGATTAAAGCAAAAAGGGTGAAGGAAAAAACTTAAACAGTTTTAAGCTGTTTGATATATGAGATGGTAGTAAAGTTAAAAGGAAATTGGAAAAGGAAAAACTTTAATAGAAGAATAATGAGCAACACAAGAAATTGATAAATAATGAAGTGCTCAAACAATAAAGTTGTACTTCGTTATTTTATTAATAAAAAAACTACATTTTATTGGTCTTGGCTTTAAGAAAAATTTAAGATTAAATAAAAGAAGTTTATTCTCCTCTATACCATCAAAATATATTTTTTCAGTTTTTCTATGGAAATATATAATGCTCAACATCAAACAGCAGTCAACCGCTGCGCATAATTATTATCAAATATGGCTGGCCTTTATCTGCTTATTTTCTTTCCTCTTCAATTCCAATAAAAATTGGGTTTGCTCATAAATATCAATGGAATTTATGAGGACGAACAGCCATCCGCGTTAGAGAGCACCCACAAATTGAAAGAAATCTCTTTAGCCTCAGACATTCCTTGTCACATTTGCCACTTGTCGTAGGCTGAGATGCAAAATATCAATAACTCATGGAGCCCCATAACATGTTATAACCATCCCCCCATCCCCAACCCAACCCTTAACTTCCAGCTTTCTGCTCTTTATGATCCCCATTCCCATAAAATTCCCATGCACTTGTCGTACCCACTCATTGTGTCAGTTGTACGGAACGATGAATTATTTTTGGTACCCTAAATGGAAGGGGTATTATTGGCTTTGACAATATTTGTTAAAATGGGAACTAAATTTTAAATAAACTAAAATTGTTCTAAACAGCATAGAAAACAAGCTTTTTATGGTATTGGGATATAAATCTTTTTTGATTAATATAATTTCCTAGATATTCAAAATAATTTGTACCAATATAAAATATATTTTATTTTAAATCTTTACAGCAAATATATTTTAAAATAAAATAAGGATTTCTTTTCATTTAATTTTTAAAATTGACTAGACTAAATCAATCAATTTTTTGTTTAACATTTTTTAGATATTTTAACGGGGTTTTAAACTATTTTCTAAGGTATTTCCTAAAATCGATACACTATTAACTTTCCCGATTGGATTATTTTGCGGCTATGGCGTTTGTAATCATTTGCTACTGTCTCTGGTCGAGTCTGCGGTCGGCTGGCAATAAAACGCTTTTGTTTGTGGCTTTATATCCAGAACCACAAAGTAAGAGCCGGCCGCCGCCGCACTTTAGTATCGGGCGCTATTAACTAGTCACTTTATGAAGGTGCGAGTTGTGCCAGGTGAGGGAGAAGGTGCTAAGACCTCTGATTATGTTTTGTTGATATAATAAATCTTGCTGCGCCGTAAACACCTTTCCCTAATCAAACGCCCAAAAGGAGATAACGCATAGTGGACCGACAAATACAATATATTTGCATTTCACTTTTGCACAGACAAGCTGGCGACCTTGCCGCCAAATTTAAAACATATCAAACAAACAAATCAAAAACAGACAGAAAGAGATGGAGAGGCACACCGCAATTTGTTTTATTTCTAAAACCATTTCAAAGTCAAACAGTTTCGCACAAGACTTTTTGGCGGAAGTAGCAACAATCAAAGCCAATTTAAATGATTTACAAATCAAGAGAATCGAGAAATATATGCAGAAAACCATCAGGTGAAAAGTTATCGTCCATTGGCGAGACACGAGTCAAGGTCGACTGGAGCAGCAAATAATAATCGAGGGGCTTGAAATAAACAACGAATTTTAAGAAACATAAGCATCTATTTAATGCTTTCTAAGATCTATTTGCATAGGAATTGACCCTCTAAAAACACCCTTTACGACGCCACTGCGTTAGAAATAATTGTTTACAAAATAAGTCAGAACTAGAAACCAGCTGAGACATAAAACTTTTGATTTAATTTATTGTGTTTATGAAAGTTTCTGTTTGCTAAATTCGCTACAAAGTTTTCTATAATTTGGTTGCCATAAATTAGGCATTTTAATTTAGTTGTAACAATAATTAAGTATACGCACCGTTGATGAAACAAGAATTTGTTTTTCTCAAAAATTATTATTTTTGTGTTGTTTAGGAAACCATTTTCTTTCTTGTTATATCTCTTAAAATTTTTCGGTTTTTCTTATGAGTATTAAATACGCACTGATAAAAATAAACTATTTATCAAATATTAATTTATCAAAAAAGGGTAAATATTTATTGTATACAAATATTTTTGGCAAATGGTTATTTGTTTTTATTTCGTACTTTTTAATTGTTGTGTTTTAACAGTTTTTAATTTAGTTTGGTTAATTGTTGCTTTTTTTTTTATTTGTTATGGTTAACTATTTAATATTTTTATTATGTCTTTTAATTGTTTGAGAAATGTAATTTAAATAAATTATTTACTTTTATTAGATAGATATTTATTTTTTATTATAAAAAATATTGTTTTAAATTTTTGGTCAATTTTAAATTGTGGTCTTATATTTCTTTATTTATATTTCTTATATTTTATTCCATGGTTTTATGCATTTTATTTCATAGTTGAATTTGGCGAATTGTTGACACTTCAGCTTCCTGTTGCGTATTAAGCTGCTGGCTCGCAGCAATTATGCTTTTATATATCCAACTAGTATCGCTACCGATGCCATCGAAGTGGGTTTATTGCGACGCAATGCCGACCGATGCGTTGCCATTGTAGGGCAATAATAAAAACACACGGAGTCCGGTTCGCCCCCCACTTTTCCGCCGCTTTTCCACCTTCGCAGCGATGTTTTCAAAGTGCTGGCAATATGTGGATATGTGTAAAATGCAAAAGAGTTCGTCGAGGAGGTGGATGCACTATATCCACATACACCACACACGACGCGAAACAACAACTCGACTGCTGCGCTGCCGTTGCTTGAATGAAGCTACAAAAGTTTATAAACAATGAGAAAGCGCGCGCAATATAAAATCGCAAACATGATGCCCAGCAACTTGTTATGATGCCTCCCAAAAATGTTGCCGTTAGCCATGTTGCTGCTGGGAAAATTCGGGAATAATATAGGTCAGTTTTTGGTGGCTTTTTCAAAAAACGAAAAATATATAAATAAACAATTTTAAAAATCTAAAAAAAGGAAAAACCCACGCATGTTATCTTTTAAAGTTACAAATTTGAACTCGTGTATCCATAGTTTGCATAATGAAAGTTTTTCCTACGCCCAGAATTGATTTCATTTTATGATAATAAGTAATTTACCGACGATAGAAAAATAGAGTTCATTTATTTTGTCTACAAAACACTTGTTCTATTAAATCGCCGAAAAGTAGGCAATGACTTCCATTATCAGAACTTTGTATTTTATAACTCGAACACACGACTAATATTGCTTTCTTGATTTAATTCGCTTTTTAGATGTGTTTAGGTCATAAAGACAAGATTATATAATGGGTATAAAAAAAGATACTACATTACTTGGATTATTTGTTATACAATGGTGAATAACCTCTTCAAATTATTATAACGCCATATCTCATATCAAATTTCTTGGTAAAAAATAAATAAAAAACGCCAAATAAGCTTATCAGCAATAAAGCAGAGTCTTTAAAAACTCAGCCGATGAACAAAGTATTAGTATGCAATCAAGTTTCAACCTCAGCGGTCATTCAGAATGTTCAGGTCTGCGACCTTTTTTATGTGCATTTTTCTTGCACTGGATCTCCATGGATCCTTGACAGGAGCACAGGATGGAAGGCGCTACGTGTGTCTATTATCAGACCCTTCGAATCAGTGCAGTGCATTCTGCGTTTCTGCACTGCAACCAGTGATCGATCACATTACCAAGGAAAAACAGGAGTCAAATATCTGTGAAGTGAAATTAAATGAAACCCTGGTGCAATTAGATCAGATAAAAGGGCAGTTGAATGCGACACAGACTCAATTGGAAAAACAGCAGACATCCCTTGTGGAAAATTTGAAGAAGCTTATTCCGCAGGACCTCGATGAGAGGTTGAACAGGATAGAGGGCAATCAGACAGCCCTATCAAATCAACTGTCGGCTGCACAGAAAAATACAGAAAATCAACTAACATCCATACAGAAAGCACTATCCAAAATAGACAGAAATATCGTGCTGCAGAATTTTGAACGGATAGGCACGAGGCTCTTCTACATTGAACACAATTTAAGTGTAGATTGGAGGACTGCCGAAAAAATCTGTATTGAGATTGGCGGTCATCTAGCAGCTATTAAAAATGATCAGGAGTTTAACGCTATTACTGCCAAACTCTCTAAAGCAAACTACTGGTTGGGCATCAACGATCTGGATAGACAGGGCACGTTTATATCCTTGGCCTCCGGAAAACGAGCTCCATATCTGAGGTGGCGTTCAGATGAACCCAAGTACAATGATAACACTCAACACTGCGCTTACATATATAACGGCCGAATGATAGTTTTATCTTGTGTAAATGATGTTATGCATTTTATTTGTCAAGCAGATGACGAAGTTTAGCAAAGCAAACGAAAGCTTTAAGTGCTAACAAAATAATGTGTTTGATTAAAAATAATTTTGGTCTGTCAATAAAAAATCCTTTGGAGATGTAGCATATAGCTTAAAATCTATAAATATATATATAATTATTATTAAAAAAAATAATTATATTTAACTTGTGAATTTGTACACTTTTGAGCAAATAAATGAAGCAAATTTTTACACGATTCGTTTTGTACTATTCGTTAGAATTACCCAGATAATCCCGAGCAACTATTAAGTTTAAAATATATTTTAAAATATATTTAAAAGTTAGTTTCCAGAATATTAGCCTACGTAACCGCCGAAAAGTAGGCAAAAACATTTTAAAAATGAGTAAGGCCTACCTCTTAAGATACTATAAGAATATTTAATTTATTATTCTGCAGTATTTACTTATCTATTTGAAGAGCTAAGTAAATATTATACTATGAAGACATTTATAATATCAAATTGCTGGGAAATAAAAAAAGATAAAAAAGGAGTGCCAGTAACTCCGCAATCAGTTCAGTATAAGTATTTTTAGGTTCACGGAGCTGATCATAAATTGCTCAAGGGGTGTTAAACGTAATTAATATGGGCACATACATCTAATTTGTTAAATTTAAAAGGAATATGAAATTCAATATATAACAAACAGCTCATTGTATTGTATTTAATTCAATTTCCTAAACCATAACGATCATATATACAAAAGCTATTATTTTAGTCAGCTCAATGTCTAAATATGTTTCTATTGAGGCTAAAATTATTTCCCCAAACTCAATTTCTATTGAACTTGGCAACAATGTTGCCAACGACTGACAAATGGAGGCCTATTCCTGTTGCTACGTCTCTATTACAAACATTCTCCCACGACGGGGGGCAATTGAATTTTTGTTTCTGCTTAGCTGACCTTCACTTAACATTAGACCCCAAAAACAAAACAAACACAAACAAAAAAAAAAAAAGGGGGGACAGTATGCAAACATTTTCCATGTAATTGGCTATAAGCCATGTCCTAATGCTAGGCCAAACACACCGCCCACGCACACATGTTTACACGGTTTTGCACGAGCTGAAACCGGCTTTCCCAAACCGCTCAATAAATATGTATATCACCCCTTACCATTACTTAGATCCCCTTACCCTGCCCATTATCCGTGTGCATCTACAGGGAATGTGGCAACCTGTTGACATCGAAACGCCTCGTGGCACGTCCACTAATTGCTTCTGACAACGGCAACAGGTTGGATTCTGCCAACGGAGCTGAAACATTAATTTTGACCAACGCTAACGCCTTACGCTCGACTGCCTTGGGCCCCTGCCCTTTGCCCCCATCACCAAATTTCGGTTGATTTATGTCCACCTTACTCCCTATCCCGGGGGAACGGACCCCAACCTTTCAACCTCATCCGCACGTCATGCTCTTCTGTCACTTCGCATTCTTGTTGTTTACGGATAAGAAACGAAAAGGTGTTAAAAACAAAGTCCCCTTCTTCTTTTAAATCCTCTTTAAGCTAACAAGAAAGGAAGCAAACTTCGACAAGCCGAAGTTTACATACTCTTGCAGTTGTTAACAAAAATAATATATTATATTATTATTTATGCTTATAAGCTCGTTGTCTAGTTCGATTTTCATTCAACTTTTCTTTTAATTTTTCCTATGGGAGCTATTCTCATATACTTTATAGGATCGGAAATGTACCCTTCACTGCGTTGCAAGCCTTTGAATACAATTTTAATGCTCTCTGCAAGGGTATAAAAATAAAGGGAAGGCTTGTTTTCTAGCATAATGACAGCTTGAATATTGGTTATGTTAATTGGTGTTTATCATAAACATATTTACTTTAAAATCATATGGGCAGAAGAAGGTTCAAACCGAAAATAATTGAGCAAAATCATCTTGTGTACTCGTATTGAACAAATTTAAGTATTTAATACAGATAAAAGTCTCTACATTTGTTTTATATTAAACTAAAAGTATGTATTTAAATATTTTTACTTTGGCTAAGAAATTATTTTAAAATCAATTTTAATTTAATTTGTCAAATACCCAAAATGTTGTTTATTTATTCAATTTTGAGTAATAACATATTTTTAATAAGTTCTAAACCTTTTTATTTAATTAAATAAATATATTACAAAATGTGCCCTTAATTAAAAAAAAATTGTTTCCAACAGTAGCTTCCAGAATTTATTTTTTAATCATAAATTAAAACTTTTTTTAAATTCTAGTTTTTAGTTATGCCGCAGAACACTGTGCCTTCTCTTCGCTATTTATTTTCCGAATTGTTTCCTACAGTAGCTTTCAGAATTTACTTTTTAATCATAAATTAAAACTTTTTTTAAATTTTAGCTTTTAGTTATGCCGCAGAACACTGTGCCTACTCTTCGATATTTCTTTTCTCTGACCCCTTCGCCAACTGTTTCAAAAATCTATTTCTGACGGTCAATAAATCTTCCCCACCCCGTAATAATTGCCCACGTTTGTTACCTTAGTCAGCAAGCTTGATCTTAGAGCTTCTACAAAAGCTTTTCTAGCCAAGCAAAACAAAAAATTAGAAAGAAAGAAAACAAGATTCATTCGTTCAATTGCAAAAATATATACCAAAACATCGGAATCACAGCCAATGCTCTGATTTATTCAAATTAATTGACAGTTTTTCAGTTGATAAATTAGGCGATATAAGACTTGTGACAGGTCAATCAGTGCAATTCGTTGGAAAAGTGAGTGGCAAAATGAAAAGTATATATTCAGAAATTCTCGTGAGGATGCTGCTTATTCACAGTCCACGTATCATTATTCGGAAAAAAGAGGAAAGGGGTTTCATAGCCACTTGTTTACAATGTGAAAATTAGTTGTCTCTCAATTAGATTAAAATTAGCATCGAGATATCGTCGGACAGCTGCGCTCGTGCCCATCGAAAGATTCGATTAAGCAGGCTCCAACTCCAGTAAATTTGTTAATGTTTATATATGCTGTCTGCTCTCAAACCCTCTTTAGATTGGTCTCCCTAGCTATCTGATAATAATACAGTCAAACATCAGTTAAGTTGAAAATAATAATACAAATTATTATTTAAAACTAAGCCCTGTTTTAAATAATAATTTGTATTATTATTTTCAACATAATTGATGTTTAAATTTTTGAAATTAATTCACAACAATATTTATGAATTAAATAAAAAAATAATTAAAAATCTATATTTATTAAAATCTAAATAAAATAATTCAAATCAACAACATTTTCTAAGGCCAAACTAAAGATAAATTCATTAACGACAATTTCCTTATTTGTAATCAAGTTTATAATGTTTACTTTATTTCCAAAACTTTCAGTCTTATATGTTTGTGATTCAAGTTAGTGGGTTTCAACTGTATTTATATCGTGAGTAAACAGTTTGGCCTGGTCAGGTCTGGATTTGTTTTGGGTCTGGTCTGTATCGTTGTTTGTCTGACCATGCTTTTGGAGCATGCTGCTGTTCCCAGACTGCGTGATTCACTTTCGCAGTCAACCTCTATAAGTGGCACTAACCCAGAAAATTTAGCCACCTGTCAATGACGATATGGTAGGGAGTTTCCTACGTTTGCCTAGTTATGTTTACACAAATCTCAAGCAGAGTTTCAGATAATAACAATCTATTTGGAAAATTTTCCAGTCAATGGAAGATGCAATAATACAAGTTTGTTAAGATAATGGGTAAATATTTAAATAAATAGTACCTTTGAAACTATTACTATTATGATCTATTTTATATGACTTCACTTTTGGAATAAAATTATAAGCATAACAAAAATTATTTGTATAGGTTATTCCGTATATTTTTCATTTGGGAAATATTTATGAATTAAATTTATCTTCTTAAATTTTCTGTATACGAATATTTGCGCTAAAGCTGCTTAAACGTGCTAAACAACGACCACTTTATTATTGTAAGCCACTTAATGTGTCTAAGTGCCCAACTTGTTAGCCCTATTAGAAATAAACCATTTTCTCCCAATTTTCCCCACTCCAATTTCCATTGACTTCGCGTGTCGCGCCCATGCTGTGACTATTTTTAGGATCTCTGTTGTCGCCTAATCAATTCCGCTGCATGTAAAAAATATTTGTGCCCTGAAATCGCGTTGACATTGTGGTGTGGTATGGGGATAGGGTGGCATAGACAAGTGTGGGTGAATCGTCCTTTGGTTACCTCCCACAGGGACACGCTTATCGGCACGTTAAAGGGATTTGGCGAGGACAAACGCGAGGACATAACCAGATTGGCACGCGCATTGCTAATTAATGATGGTCCAAGCAATGTAGAGAAATGGGGGGCCTTATTGGGATGATGACTCTAGGTAGTGGGTGGAATTTATGAATTTCGGTTTTTGTTTTATTGCCCTCGAATGTGAACTTTACGATCTGGGGGAGAAGGAGGCAATGCACGCATGGCACACGAAGGCAACGCATGATGCACTGGATCTGGGAATCGGGGTGTGCGGTGGGTGGCATACTGCCTTTGTTCTATAACACAAAAACCCGGCGACAATGTTTGGGGAAATCACCACCAACGGAACATTATAAAACTGCAGTTGCCGGAGAAACAGCAAGTCAAACCGCCTCGCAGATCCATCAGGGTTAGGTGTCGATAGATAATCAAACAATACCAAGCACTTCGGTGAATTAAGGTGACTTGATCTTCCGAACTAATCGTACTTGGGTGATAATTACCAAAAGAGAGGGAGAATCTCGAGCAGAGCCACCTCCCCATCGATTTGGGTTTCTTATCACCAGAGAGTGAGAACTATCAGCCAGCCTTATAAGCAAGTCTCAGCCAGAATATCTCCCAGTTAAAACTGAGACACTGAGACATCAACACGCTGATAAGGCAAATCCAAACGCGGAACTAATCTTCTTCGCATAACAATTTCAGTGAAATCCGTCGTATTTATTTTCGCTTTGCTTCTAAACGCCACAAGGAGCTATCAGGAAGTTGAGAAAATGCCGGAGAAGCAAGTGGCACCTGTTATTAATAACCTGGAAGGTTTCGAAAAGCATTTACCCGGGTAAGTCTGAATTATTAAATCATGAACAACGGAAGTGTGACCTTGTCTGTGTCATGTAATGAGCAAATTACTGATAAGCTATACGCTAAAATTTCATTCCCTCGTTGCTTACTTAACTCACTCTCTTTTTGCTACATTTTTAAAAACAAAAACTAAACTCTTTGGGACTAAAATTTGTCTTGTTTGATTTCATTTTAAAATAAATAACATAAATACATAAGTCATTTTGGAAATGATAATTTATTACATTTGTATAACGACAGGCATAAATCAAACTAAATGAATTATTTTCTTATGTTTTAACGACTTTATCATATTCACGATTTTAATTTATTGTTTATAATGTTAAATGATACTACTATGTTATTATAAACATTTTAATTAGTTTAATTAAACATTTCATACTCTTTTCTATCGTTTAATTAAACATTTTATACTCTTCTAGTTATCTAAGTTCTGAACATCCGGTTGCCGTGCTCTTGGATTACGATGGCACCCTGGCTCCCATTGCGGATAATCCCGCCAAAACAAAGATGCCTGTGGAACTGGAAGCCATACTCCATAAGATAGCTAAGCATCCCAAGGTATTCCTAGCTGTGATCTCAGGTCGAGGTCTCAAAGATGTCCAGAAACTGGTCTGCATCGATGGAACTACTTATGCAGGAAATCATGGACTGGAAATTGAGTATCCCGATGGCTCTAGACATGATTACGAGCTGCCCAAAGAGATTCAGAAAAACTACACAGATATGGTTCAGGAACTCAAGGAAAAGGTGGAAAGGAACGGAGCTTGGGTGGAGGATAAGAAGGTGTCGCTCACCTATCACTACAGAGATACTCCTGTTGAGCTGAAGGATCAGCAAAAGCAGTTGGCTTCGGAGATCTGCAAGAAGTATGGCTTTAGAGCGAATCAGGCCCATGAAGCTATCGAAGCTAAGCCCCCAGTAAATTGGAACAAAGGAGAGGCTGCCTTGTATATCCTGAAGCAGAAATTCGGCGATAATTGGTCGCAGGAAGTGAGTGTTATATTTGCTGGAGATGACACCACCGATGAAGATGCCATGAGGGTAAGTTTAAATAATACTATTTTATAATTCTTTCATTTTATACATTAAATTTTATTTTTTAGGTCCTTAGAGGCTTAGGCCGCTCCTTTAGAATTTCTGCAGATCCACAGATTCAGACTTTTGCGGATTTCCGATTGCCAACACAGGCTGTAATGACGGATCTTCTCAAATGGATCGCTGATGTTTATGTTTCCTAGATGTAATAGATTCTTTTAGATCAAATGTTTTCCGTAGAATACACGACGTTTTTTGACTTATTCAAATAATAGATAATTTTTTTATGAATAAGTAAATAAATAAGCAATACTGAAAATAAATGTATCAAATATTAAATAAATGTATATGATTAGTTACTTCAAATTTAAATAAGTTTTGGCTTATATAATGGTATTTCAAAAAATATTAGAATGGTTAAAACTACCTTTTTTTATGAAAAATTTAATACATTTTTTGAAACAATATTACAAAATATCAGACGTTCAGTTGTATATTCAGTCCAAGATAAATTTATATAACCAACTTCGATAATCCGGCAAATAAATGTTTGTGTTGATTTCAAGATACAAAATTCTTCATTAATCTTAAAGACATCGGCGATCGCTCTTCGTTTGTAGATCAAAAGAAGATAAATAAATCATTTAATGGAAATGTTTTGTAGAGAACATTGATCCACTGAAATGAGTTTTCCGCTTGTCTGAACTCACAATAATCCGCAAATTCTTATATTTTTATAAAT
This sequence comes from Drosophila fuyamai, assembly GCA_018153365.1. Lineage (NCBI taxonomy): Eukaryota > Metazoa > Arthropoda > Insecta > Diptera > Drosophilidae > Drosophila > Drosophila fuyamai. The sequence goes on along the minus strand of JAECXW010000878.1, from coordinate 15,624,323 downwards.
AATCAAAAAAAAATCGTACGACTAATATACTTAGCACAAAGTGTGTCATCTTACAAGGGAAACACTTCCAAAACACAAACAACCTCAAACAAAGGTGCATCAAAGACATCATCAAAATATATACACACTATATACCCACCTCCTCATACAAAACCGAAATGTGTGGCTATATAGATAAGCACCGTGTGTATTTTTCATCGTTATAAATATGTATATATATGCCTCAAATACAGTCAAAGATCCATTATAGAATGTGTTTTTTTATGCGCATATGCCTCATAAATATTGTGGGAATTACTTGGCCAACGTACGGGACCAGAGTTGCCACCACATATTTAGAGAGAGGCATAAGCATATAGAGAGCGAGATTGGATCGCGGATACTTATAGATCGCAAGCGATATATGGCTGCTGAGGATAGCTGGTCATTAGTATTAAATCGGTCGAGGAACGTCCAGCACGGCGCGCAATATCCGTTAGATACAAATAAAACCGTACACCTCAGAAAACAGATATACATATAGAAAATGGCTGAGCAGAAGAAGGCCCCGCTGTTGAAAAAGGAGGAGGACTACGTTAAGGCCCTCGAGGGGTGAGTTTCGGAGGATCAAGCAGCAAGGAGCTTCGAGGATCTAATAGGGCGGTATTATCTCGACAGATTCATTAACCCCGAAACGGATCAGGTGGTCCTGCTGCTGGATTACGATGGCACTCTGGCCCCACTCACCGAGGAGCTCTCTGTGATGCCCAAGGATACCGAGATTAACATCAAGAAACTGGCCGCCAACGAGAAGATCTTCATGTGTGTTTTCTCTGGCCGCGAACTGAGCGAGATCAAGAACCACCTCAAGTTCCCCAATGTGACCTATGCCGGCAACCACGGCCTGGAAGTCGAATATCCTTCCGGCAAGAAGTTCAAGATCGAGATGCCCGAGGAGCTGCTCGAGAAGCACAACAAGTTGGTGGCCGAGCTTAAGGAAAAGGTAAGCAAAGTAATCTATAATTGTTTTCAAGTGCAAATAAAAAAGCATCTTTAAAATAAAATAAAAGAAAATAGGAAACAAAATAAAAAGTTTAAAACAGCTTAATTTCAGACCCAACATATTAAAAGTAGTGACTTTAAAATGTATCAAATTCCATAAGCAACTTAATGCCAAAATAATTATTAAGTACCTCGGAATACAATATGCTTTCTTTCCTGAGTAAAACTCATAAAATATTATCTTTGGAAATTACTGAATCAGTGGATAATGAATCAATATACTATCAATTTTAATTTGTTTAGTAGAAAACTGTTGGTAAACATAGTAGATTATCTATTTAAATGAATAAATATTAATCATTTAGATACCTTAGATTTGCCAAAAATTTATAAAATATTTAAAAGATGTTTGAGATTTTTCAAGAAGTGTATTTTAATAATTAAATTATGTTTGAACTTAAAAGTTTGCAGTATACTGTGGTAGATTCAAGGAAAATCTATTAAAAAATAAATTCAAAAGATTCAATATTTTTTGAAATTTTATTGTAAGAGATTGGCTTTTATTTTTTTTGTTTTTACAGCATTCTTAGTTTTTAGTTATCTTAACATCTCTTTTATACAATAAATCAAATTTGATTTACTAAAATGTTTTGTCTATATTTCAGGTGGTGCTCTCCGGTGCCTGGGTGGAGGACAAGAAGATCTCCGTGACCTATCACTACAAAGGCGTCACCGACAAGCTGAAGGCCAAGCTGATCGCCGATGCAAAGGCATTAATCCAGGCCCATGGTTTCCAGCTGATCGAGACCCCCTACGCTTTGGAGGGCAAGCCCCGCGTCAACTGGGACAAAGGTTAGTTGGCAGCGACCCGGTTCGATCCGATTCGATTCGATTCGATCCTCCAAAGGCGCTATTAATACACCCGTCATCGTTAAACAATTTGCCAACTGTTGCCATCCATTTGCAATATGTCCCCATGGCATTCCTTTCAGCTTTCCGCACTTCGGCACCTGCTCGAAACAATTCGATTTTTGACTCGACGGTTCGATGATTTAATTATTGCTAAAATTTTCTATTTTCTCTATACCCCAATGGGAACCTAATGTGGGCGTCTTTCACAAAAAAATATATTCTGGGAAAAATTTCACAAACAAATATCAGACAAAATTAAAACGTCTCACAGAATATATATATATATACACAATGCGGCGCATATAAAAAATGTGTCGGTAGACAAAACATCCCGCAGCCAACTGATGTTAAAAGCGCGCCTAAAACTATATATACTTGCCGTCTTATATATAGTCAGTCACTCGCCCGATACCTTATGATATATTAACAAATCTTTGTAATTTTTCATAGACACAAGATTTTGCTTTCGTTTTCAAAATGTCTCATCTCTTGTGTTTGGTACGAGCCACAATATTTGAAGAAAGTTTTCTGTTCCATTTGAAAAACATATTTTTCAGCCTGGCGGTGGTGTTTGTAATTTTAGCTTTCTAAAGATGAATGAAGCTAAATTGAAGCGAAACCAATTTAATTTGATGACGTTTTTCACTAACGATGCGTGATTTAATAGATATACGCTTTTAAAGAGGGCAAACAGATGATTTTTACATAAATTCAATTTGACTTGAGAATACAGTTAAAATGTTGACTTATTTTTTAGTTTGTATCATTATAGATAGGGCTGCTTTAGGTATATTTAACCCCTTAAATTAATGATCAATTTTGCTTTATAATTTATATTGTCTGAGGTTTATTCTGATTTTACTTATCCCAGCAATTGATATAAATCATGTTTTAATATTATTTTTAGATTTTTTGTGAATCTAAGAACATATGGCATTTCGTTATTAAAACATATTTTATCTTTAGCCTTTGATCCGGATTAATCGCAGCAAATAAACCATAAATATTTCTACATTTCCCAAATTCCCGAAAAAAATGATCTATAAAAAATTCGTACCCCTATTGAAGAGATTTATGGAAGCCACTTGTCGCCTCTGTCCTCTAAAAGACATCCAACCCATTCCCATCAGAATTGTCGCTCAGGCCAATGAGCCGTGGCGACAAAATACATGGAATATATTTAAAGATATTCATGTTTTGAAATGCGTGAAAATCAAAAATTAATTATGATGGTGTACGCCTCCAAAGGCAATAAATTTATAGGGGCCAGAAAAAAAAAATTATTGCAAAAAAGAAAAAAAAAAACGACAAAAATTCGAAAATTTGGTTGTGAACCATTTTTGTGAAAAATTGAAGTCTCGACAGGCGCATACAAAAGAGAAGAAGAATTGTTGGTGCCGTCTGAAAAATAGAGGAAAAATGCAATATGGGAAAGGAGGGTAAAAATCAGTGTATAGACTGCGTCACCAATTAAACAAAAATGTGGCGTTAAACGCTGTGAACTGAAGAGGCAAGCATTATAATTAAAATAATAAGAGAAGGTGGATTAATGTTCTATTTATTTGATAAATGCACAATATGTACTGATTTTTACTGCTGACGGCTAAATGATTCGATTTCATCTATTGAAACACTCACTTACTTGGCCAAACAAAATTACGAAACGAAAACTAGAGGAGATCCGCCCACGTAGACGCCTAAAAATAATTCCGAGAAGAGGAGGAAAAAATTCGCCTCTGTTTCTTGGTGCTGCATGCGATTTATATGATCTAATGTGTGCCGAGAAGAATTCTAGACATTTAAAAAAATATTGTTTTCGCTTGTTTATTGAGCGATTTTGGATGATTTCCAGCAGTGCATAGTTTTTTCTATACATTCCACATGGCTTCCACAAGAAATCGAGAATTCTTTAACCACAGGTTGCAATTATCTAGAAATAAACAATATTTTAACATACATTTCCTTTTGAATAAGGTATATTTAATTGGAAATCTATTAATGGTTAACTCATTGAGAAACTTGAGAAATCGTTAATTAAAAATAAATATAATCATAATAAAACAAATAAAGTTTTATTAATTGCCGCAAATAAGTTTGCCCGAAAATATCTAGTAAAACCATATTTTTGGTTTACCATTTGGGTAATCTAGTCAAATAGTCATGTTTTACTGCATCAATGAATAAATCAAATTAATGTGTTACACGTTGTGACACATAATTCTTATTACAGTCTATTTTGAGATGATAAATGTCCAACTAGCACTTAAAGTTATTTTTAACATTTTTATTCAAATTTTCAGGTGAGGGCGCCAAGATGATCCTGGAGAAGCAGTTCGACGCCGACTGGGCCAAGAACCTGAAGATCATCTATGTGGGTGACGATACCACCGATGAGGATGCCATTAAGGTGCTGCACGGTATCGGCAAGACCTTCCGCGTCTCCGAGCTGCCCACGCTGAAGACCTATGCCAACTACCAGATCAAGACCGTCGAGGAAGTTGGATATCTCCTGAAAGCCGTGCAGGCCTACTACGAGAAGAAGAAGAAGGCCTAAGCGCAACGCCCAAGGATATTAAGCTTAAGCTAAATTCCACGCACACTCACATTAAACACACTCATAGTTACACCTAGAGGAGAAGAGTTGGTCCGTTTGAGTTATAAAAATGCTATATTTTTTGACTTGCTCGGCAATCTCTCTCGAAACCAATTTTGTGTCTTTAAATTTTGCAAAATAAAACATTTTTCATAACTTTATCATGGGTTCAATTATATTGGTCTGAACACGATACATTTTCTTACTGAAATTTCTAAAAAATGCGTGACAATCTTCTTCGTTTTTGTTCTTCTTGTAAAAAAATATGTTGTCCCTAAAATTTATAATTCAAGTTCGACTTTTTATACCCTTGCAGAGGGTATTATAATTTTGGTCAAAAGTGTGCAACGCAGTGAAGGAGACATCTCCGACCCTATAAAGTATATATATTCTTGATCAGGATCACCTCCTGAGTTGATATAGCCATGTCCGTCTGTCCGTCTGTCCGTCTGTCTGTTTCTACGCGAACTAGTCTCTCAGTTTTAAAGCTATCGAATTGAAACTTTGCACACACCCTTCTTTCCTTTGCACGCAGTATATAAGTCGGAACGGCCGGGATCGGCCGACTATATCCTATAGCTGCCATATAACTGAACGATAGGAAATGCCATAACTCTGCTGTTTGTAAAGTTAGGAAGTTGGGATTTTCTATGGCTTTTTGATTTGGCCAATCAATTCGACCTACCAAATTTCATAAGGATCGGCCGACTATATCCTATAGCTCCCATATAACGATAGGAAATACCATAACTTTGGTGTTTTTAAAGTTAGGAAGTTGGGATTTTCTATGAGTTTTATATTTGGCCAATCAATCAAACCTACCAAATTTTATAGGGATCGGCCGTCTATATTCCATAGCTGCCATATAACTGAACGATTGAAAATGCCATAACTTTGGTGATTTTAAAGTTAGGAAGTTGCGATTTTTATGAGTATTTAGAATGCATTATGTGAATAATTTTGGAGAATATTATTTACAGAATATTCTGCAAGGGTATATCAACTTCGGCTCCGCCCGAAGTTAGCTTTCCTTTCTTGTTTTTAATGTTTTTGAAAACAAAATCTTTGAAAGTTCTCACAATGTGTTTTCACAATCAAAATCGTTGAAAGTTTACAATGTTTGAAAATAATAATTTTTAAATAGTATAATACTTAAATGTTTTCAATTTTGGATATAAGTGGCTTGTTTTGAAAATCGAAAATGTCTTGTTTAAGTCTTCTTCGCCTAGTACCGATTTCTTATTCCAAAACAGTTCATTTTAAATAAATTGTTGATATATTGGGGACAGGTCGATGACTTAAATGTTTTAAATCTGAAATATTTATTTACAACATTACCTTATTCCATCAGATTTGTTTAAAGTATCATTTCGAACATATTTATACTTAAAAACAAAGTCTGTGGGAGTTAATACATAAAATCTTGTACAAATTTATAACCAAAATGGCTTAGAAAAAATGTAATACAACAACTCTGATTCCAAGTTAAAGTTCTGTTGAAATCTATACATTAATGTTAGAGTTTGGTTCTTGTTCGCTTTGTTCCGTATCTTAATCCATGTATTCAGTTTTTTACCGCCTGTCTCCCTTAAGGCCACCTCGTCCTCCGCCGCCGCGTCCGCCTCGAGTGCCCTGTTTCGCCGTCGTCTGTGGAGCATTGCTGGGTGCAGGAGCAGAAACACTGGCCACGGGGCTCTGTGCAGCGGAAGTGCCCGGTGCGGTGGACACAGCAGTTTGTGGGATGCCAGCAGCTCCTCCCTTCGCCGGCAGACCTTGGGCACCAACCCCAGCAGGAAGACCTGAAGGCGCAGCGGTCACCAAGCCGCCGGGATTGGCCACTGCCGGCTGCTCCGCCCGCTTGGGCTCACTCATGTTCACTGCCTCATTGAAGACCATGCAGAATTCACCGATCTTACAGACCTCGCCGTTCTTGCCGGAATACAGGGTCAAACAGTGCCGCCAAATGGAGGCGTACCCCTTAGTCAGTCTGACGATGTCCCCGGGAGCTATCAGCTTTCCCGGTTCGTCCCAAATTGAGACATTTATGCAGGCCGTGGGATCACCAACCTAAAAATATACAATTTAATTCAGAAATTGTTTGTTTGCACGTGCAAAATAAAATATTTGACACCTTAAAATTCCGCACTTCACGGTTTTCCTTCGTCACGGTGGCCACGCCTACCTCCAGCACGATGAAGATTACATTGATATTTTTCAGACCCGGTTTAATGTCCTTTATGGCAATGCAGTCCATATTATACATATCTAAACAGAATAATATTTTTCGAAAGCGCAAAAAACACTTTATTGTTTTGGCGTCGTTCGTTAGGGATGGGAGCCGGGAGTCAATTAGCGATGAGCAGAATAAAAATAAATTAAATTAAAAATAATCGTTCATATAAGTAATCGTTGAAATGTAATAAAATATGTTTGAAAATGTATTCTTAAACTTTATTGAACTGTTATTAGATTATTAGATTATCTGGAATAAGTATGAGACTCTAAGATGGAAATTGAGAACAATTAATTGAATTATTGACCATCGTTTATATCAAATATTATTTTCAAACCAACTAACCGAAATTAAAAAGTTATATATTAAATTATCATATCGACGATTATCTTACTTAGCTTTGTTAAATAATATTGCTGCCCATCTCTAGCAGAAGGGTAACGGAATAACTATCGATTACTCCCGCCGATTTTCGTGGTTTCATTTTAAGACCCACCTCTGGTCACTCCAATCAAAACAATAAAAAAACAAGACATTTTTGTGTACGAAAATTGATCAACTTTTTGTGCGCTCCAAAAATGGCTTTGGAGTCCGGCAGCAGCAGCTCCGAATCGGGCAGCTCCTCCACCAGCGGATCTACCAGCTGTTCAGAGACGGGCAGTAGTTCGGACACGGATTCCAGCAGTGCGACGCCGGAGGAAAAGCCATCCGCGAATTCCACGGCGAAACCCCCGACGCAAACGCAACAACAAACGAATTCCGGGAATGCACTGAGAAGAAAGCCAGCTCCCCCAGCCGCAGAGGAAAAGTCCAAGGCAAATGCAGCATCCTCCAGCAGAAAAGTGACCAATCCGGCGAAAAGTAGACTCTCCAGCGATGACGACGAGGATGATGATGGGGATTCGGCGCCGCCGGCCAAGAAGAACGCCCGCTCCCTGGGCAGTTCGACAGTCACAGCGGCTGCTGCTGCTTCGGCGGCCAAAAGAAAGCCCCCTGCATCCGGAAACAAACCACCCAGCAATCCAGCCAACAAACCCAGCAATCCGCCCCAGCGATCGACAAACAACAATCGATCCCTGGAGAATGGCGAGGGCAAGCGGCCCTCACTATCCTCCTCGTCCAACAGTACGGATGACTCTATGAAAATCGTTAAGAACGGCCGCAAGGTTCCCCTGAAAATGGCTAGCACGGTGAGGCCAAAACAAATCAGGGGAAAACTTCCGCCGGCCAAGAAAAACGGCGTAGGACCAGTGATCAGTAGTGACGGGAGTTCGGGCTCCGAAAGTGGCTCCAACTCGGGCGATGATTCCAGCTCAGGTAGCGACTCAGAGGGCACTGATTCCAGCAATTCCTACAGTTCACAACCAGTGAAAGGAGGAGTGAAAGGTAAAGAAGGTCTGCAGATATATAAAACTGTTGCTTTCATAATTATATGTATCAATAATAGTTTTATTCTGATTATAAACCAAACTATGTATGTAGTTTTGCCAAGAAAGAAGCGTTTTATGGAATTTCAGAATGTCAATGTATTCTATATCTTAGGAACGATCAGCCCAAGTATTTTGTTATTTCGTATTTCCATTTCCCGTTTATTACAGGGCATGATGAAATACGCAAAAGTCAATACTATTCACTACAAACAAGTGATAACACAATTGGTTTGCTTACTATTTAAATGCTACCTTTTATTTTCATTTTTGATTCCTGTTTTATATATTTTCATATGTTTTATGTCACACGAATCGAATTTAATATTTTATTTTAGAATTCGAAAAAGTAATACAAAAAGGTTAAATAAGTAAATTCTCTTATGTCTGTAAACTAAACAAATTATTCTTTATTTTCCAGGTAAAAGGGTTGGAGCGTCAAAAATTCAAAACTCCGACAGCGAAGAGGAGCGAAAAGACAAGGCCAATCCCATGAGGAAACTCACGCGATCGCTTAGCATGCGAAGGACCAAACAGCAGCCCAAACAGGACACAGATTCCGAGTCCGATGGAGACCTAGACGACGACAAAATTCCGATCTCCAAAAGTCCGGCCAAAAAGCCAGTACCGTCGAATTTGAACGCCACCAAAAGCAAGGTGAAAAGAGAATCCATCGGAATTAGCAGTGGAGTCCTGAGCTCGATTAAATCTCGACCGGTGTCACCTATAACCCAGACGGAGAAGAAGTGTCCTATCGAGGGGTGCGACTCATCCGGACATCTCAGTGGCAATTTGGACAGGCATTTTTTGCCGGACGCGTGTCCCATTTACCACAATATGTCCGCCTCCGAGTGCAAAGAGCGTGCCAATGAAAGGAAATTGCGCAATGAACAGAGGCTAAAGATGCCCGTGAATATTGTGACGGCGCCGGGTAATCAGCACACCAATCTCAAGACCCTCTCGCCCGAACAACGCGAATTTCTGGCCAAGATTCGTGAGTCCAGGGCCAACTTTAGGCCGGCTAATAACAATTTCCTTGACTCCAAGGTAAGATTTTAGTTTCAAACTGTTTTAGTGACAATAACTAACATTTTTATTTAGCCGAAAATGTTGTAGAATCAGAAACTCATTTAAAGCTAAGAAGATTTAAGCTAACTTGCAAAATTTCTAGGAGTTGTAATTTTTAACTTAAGACTCCCTAACTCTATGATTCCCCAGGTTAAGCTAGAAAAAGACGTCACGGACGAGGACCGGGAACCGAATCTGTCTGGCCTGGTGCCCGACTACGACTTGCAATTGTTCCGGGAAGCGCAAGCTCAGGCCTCTGAGAGGATAGAAGACGAACTCAAGGACCTCCCTGTGGGAAAGGGAATCAAGTAGGTTTATTTTAGCATAACCAAATATTTAAAATCTACTTACAATTTTTAAAAACCACAGATATATCAGCATGGGAAAGTACAAAATGAAGGTGTGGTACCAATCACCGTATCCGGATGATGCTGCCCGCCTGCCCAAAATGTATATCTGCGAGTTCTGCCTGCGCTATCAAAAATCGGAGACGGGCATTAAGCGGCACGCCGAGAAGTGCGTCTGGCGACATCCGCCGGGCGATGAGATATACCGCAAGGGCAAACTACAGGTGTGGCAGGTGGACGGGAAACGTTACAAGCAATATTGTCAACATCTCTGTTTGCTGGCCAAGTTCTTCCTGGATCACAAAACGCTTTACTACGATGTGGAGCCTTTCCTTTTTTACATCATGACTCTGGCGGATGTGGATGGATGTCATATTGTCGGTTATTTTAGCAAGGTAAGTGAGGGGATATCTGGTATTATATTGCTTATAATAATTATCGTTGTAAGTAATTAGACATTATACGATAAGGTGTGTGTTGGATATATAATTTAAAAACTTATTTACTCGTTTTAATAGTTTGATTTAAAAGTCTAACTAATTAATAATACCTAGCAATCATCATATTCTACTTATTTGGTTTTAAATATATTACTGCACTGTTTTAATAAGAAATGTTTCTGTAATTGATTACTTCATTAAAAAGATAATATAAATTTCGCTATGTCTGTTTGTCAACATGCGCTTAGTAAACTTAACATAAATAAAATTATTTAATTTAATTAATATTGATAATTGTGGAATAACATAACTTAATGTTGTGTGACATCACTATTTAATCACTTTAGTTTAAATTTTTAAAACATAAATGCAAACGTCTTTCGACTTTAATAATTTTTAAATATTCGTTAAGTGTTTTTTTCTATGAATGCAATTTATATTTTTAATTTTATTACTAAATTTGATTTAAAGACTTCATAATGATCGGGGAGGACTAATTTCATAATTACGAACATTTAAGAATTTTATGTGGTTCCATAACTGCAATCAAAGCCCGGAAACTTTATTATATTCTAATGATTTTGATTCCTAATTGCTTATAATTTGGATAGTCACGCCTTCGAACTTTTATGGTTATTCCCCAGCATAAAATTGAATAATAACATTTTCCAGTTTTATGATTCCTTTATGTCTGGAGACGGAATAGAGATGCAAGGAATATAGAAGCTAGCATCCCAGACGCCGAGTGGCAGCCACAGCCCATGTACGGTACATATGTACGGCAAAACAGACTATATGGTTGTATTCAGATCCAGACTGTCGCCCTGCCTTGACCATGCCCACCAAAAACCAGATGATTTTTCCCTCTTTTTTTGTAATTTTTTGTCAACGTTTTCGGGTAAATAAGCAACAGACAGAGAGAAATAGGGAGAGAAAACGAAAGAGAGTCATTTCCCCTGGCTTTAAAAAGCAGCCACGGTTTCTTGACCTCCCACTGAATATACGGAATATACGGGTCCGGGGATACATTCACGGGTTTTGGGATCCCACCTCCCGTTTTGCAGTTTTACTGCAGAATGCAGAAAGTTTTTGGGCGCTGGCAGAGACTGGGTTTGTGTTACAAATTGCGCATGTCGTTGGCTCATGCTGCAGCTGCTCCTGCTCCTGCTCCCGATTCTCCTGCTGATGTTGCCCCTCCTTGCAACTCCTTTTGTGACCACTCGAAACGCTGGCGCAGCATCCCGAGTCAGTCAGAATTTTGGAGTTTCTACACATACTACAAGTTTACATATATTTACTACGTTCATGCTAAGGACATTCATTATTTCGTTACCCCCTAAGCCGGAATTGAGCTTTATTTATGTAAATCTCCGAATAATTTTTTAAGTACATATTTACAAAAGAGGGTATTTAAACCTATTTAGAAAAGTTAGTTTTAATTCCATTCAAAAAACCAGTCTTCAAATTTCTCAGCTAATAAGGCATTTTCACTCCAAACTTACAAATAGGACAAGTCATTTATTTCTCTAGTCATTCTATTTTGATTTTCAATTTATTCATTTTTTATTTTATTTGTACCATTTGTCAAATTTAATTTAATTTATAATCAGTTATTTATAGAGACAAAGGCCAATACCCTTTCCCATAGAAATTTTCTAACTATTGATATAGTTTCTTTTAACTCTTCGAATTTTCGTTTAAATGTAAGAGTTAGTTTAAATACAACTCAATTAATCAAAAGAAATGTTAGTATTGCTGTTTTGTATAAACATTCGTGGCTTAAAACTATTCCCTAAAATCATGAAAACTCATTTGTAAACTAAGCTGCGTGTAAACTCTAGTAAGACCCCAACCCCTTTTTATTTGGCAGTGATAATTTTCGGCAATCCTTTGTGCCGCAGTTAACCTCCAACTCGACGACTCAAAAACGGGGTCCAGACAGCAGCCAGACATCGCGGATTGGAGGAGGGAGGCGGACTGGTAGTCAGGGCACGCTGCTCCGATGTTCGGATGCTGTGGGCTGTGCGTCGGACACGATTGAGGTCGTGCACCTTTGGGCCGGGTCCGGGAATTTCTGCGTCTGCGTCTGCGCCTGCTCCACAAACAGCGGTTGCCCGGGCCAAATAGAATCCGGTGTGGGGGATCTGGGGGTTACCGGGGGATCAAACTGGGAAACGGGGACTTCTCCTCTGCTATGTGGTTGCGTTCCCAGACATCAAGGCAGACAAAAGAAAAACGAGCAAAAAAAAAAAACAGACCTCAGAAAACAAAAACCAGGCGTACTACAAAGGGAAAATCAAAATGAAAAACCCGCAGTGTACATAAATGAATTTCCGAAATGTTGCCAGATTCCAGATCCCACACACAGGAAATAAAAAATTAAAATTTTTCTACACTTTTTTTTTGGTTTTAAAGATTTTACAACTTAATTTTAGTGGGAGACGATCTGGAACGATAGAAATACAATTTATTATAATTTATGTATCTTAATCTTCTTATTTGATATGCAAAATATATTTAAAATTTAGTTTTAAGAGAAAAGTTTTAGTTTTGCCAGGATTATTATGAATTTTATACAATATAGCCAATTCAGCTAACTTGATGCCTACTTTAAGACATTTAAAGATATGGTTCTAAAATCTCTTGAGAGTTTTTGAAAAAAATTATTCTCTGTTGGTAAATTTTATGAGTTCTTATTTAGATCATGTATTTATGATAACAGAAATATAAGTTTTGAATTCTCCGAATTTTAGGGTTGCGCATTTTTTGTAACACATATATTTTGTAAACCTTTTAAAAGAAAGCTACTATTTTTGATTCGGTGATAATTTTGCTCTGTGCGTTCTCGATGGTATTGTTTTTTTTTTGGCAATGACCATGAGAAGAGGAGAGGGCTTGGCATGGCTATACTACATCCATGTACGAGCCGGTCTGGCTTGCATATATATCCCGATCCGCCAGTTGGTAGTACTCGTCCTGTTCCTGCAGCAGCTATATGCGTATGTTTATATATTTACGCACAGTTCTCTCGCTATTTTGGCCATCTCTTTCCTTCTGCTGCACCCATCTCTCTCTGAGTGTCTCTTGTGCTGGCTGTCTATCGATTCATTTAATTTTGCTGGTCATTGAACTGCCGAAAAAAGCCAAAAGCGACAGATGAATGTTGCCATCATCTCTTCCACTTGCCAAGGCCCCAGTTCCCCTCTTCTTTTGTCTGGAAAATGTCTGTCTGATCCCCCAACCCTTCAATTTTTCCCTATACCCTTTAGGGATTTCACCCATCTCTTCGTCTGATTTTCCCACACTTTTTTCCGTCTGCCATTGTTCTTCAATGTTTGTAATTGATTTAATTTTAATAATATGTAAGCATAACCTTTGGTTACTTTTACCTGGATTAGCGGAATTCTTAAGTGGCTAAGATTAAAATGTGGGCTTATTTTTATTACTGCAAGGTTTATTAATTTTAAACTCTACTCTTATCTTTGCAGCATATTCCATTTCTGCAGGAGAAGAATTCGTTTTACAATGTTTCGTGTATTTTGACATTGCCGCCATATCAGAGGAAAGGTTACGGAAGATTACTCATCGATTTCAGTAAGTTATTACTTGCAGCTTATACAATTTTAAACACAAATTTATTCAGTTTGGGCTTCTAATTATTCATTTTACTTGAATGTTTTTTCACTAAGAACAATGGTCTTTTCTTCGATAAAAAATCAATCTGGTAGATCCCGAAATGTTTTTTAAATATAGTTACATATAAATAAGTTATATACATTTTGAGTCTGGAAGTCCTTTGGATTCATTCCGAATAAAAACGTTCTATTTTTATACCCTTGCAGAGGGTATTATAATTTCGGTCAAAAGTGTGCAACGCAGTGAAGGAGACATCTCCGACCCTATAAAGTATATATATTCTTGATCAGGATCACCTCCTGAGTTGATATAAGCATGTCCGTCTGTCCGTCTGTCCGTCTGTCTGTCCGTCTGTCTGTTTCTACGCGAACTAGTCTCTCAGTTTTAAAGATATCGAATTGAAACTTTGCACACACCCTTCTTTCCTTTGCACGCAGTATATAAGTCGGAACGGCCGGGATCGGCCGACTATATCCTATAGCTGCCATATAACTGAACGATAGGAAATGCCATAACTCTGCTGTTTGTAAAGTTAGGAAGTTGGAATTTTCTATGGCTTCTTTATTTGGCCAATCAATTCGACCTACCAAATTTCATAAGGATCGGCCGACTATATCCTATAGCTCCCATATAACGATAGGAAATAGCATAACTTTGGTGTTTTTAGAGTTAGGAAGTTGGGATTTTCTATGGGTTTTATATTTGGCCAATCAATCCGACCTACCAAATTTTATAGGGATCGGCCGACTATATCCTATAGCTGCCATATAACTGAACGATTGAAATTTCCATAACTTTGGTGTTTTTAAAGTTAGGAAGTTGGGATTTTTATTAGTATTAAGAATGTATCATATGAATAATTTTGGAGAATATTATTTACAGAATATTCTGCAAGGGTATATCAACTTCGGCTCCGCCCGAAGTTAGCTTTCCTTTCTTGTTTAATATAGACTTTGACACTTCTAAAAGTGATTTCAAAACCCTAGTAATTTCTCTGGCACCTCTAAAAAAATTAATAATAAAAATTAATCAATCGCTGTTTAATCAATTAGCTTTATATGGTGTTCTTATTAAAATCTTTTGTACATATGTCATCTTCTGATACAGATGAAGCAAATGCTATGAAATTTATCAAATTGCTCAGCAATTAATATTCACAAAAATGTATTGCCTTGCTTATCATAATTACCAAAGCATTTTTAACAAGAAAGGAAAGCTAACTTCGGGCGGAGCCGAAGTTGATATACCCTTGCAGAATATTCTATAAATTATATTCTCCAAAATTATTCATATGATGCATTCTTAATACTCATAAAAAGTCCCAACTTCCTAACTTTAAAAACACCAAAGTTATGTCATTTCCAATCGTTCAGTTATATGGCAGCTATAAGATATAGTCGGCCGATCCTTATGAAATTTGGTAGGTCGGATTGATTGGCCAAAAATAAGACCCATAGAAAATCCCAACTTCCTAACTTTAAAAACACCAAAGTTATGGCATTTCCGATCGTTCAGTTATATGGCAGCTATATGATATAGTGGCCCGATCCGGCTCGTTCCGACTTATATACTACCTGCAATAGAAAGACAACTTTTGGGAAAGTTTCAAGCAGATAGCTTTAAAACTGAGGGACTAGTTTGCGTAGAAACGGACGGACAGACGGACAGACGGACATGGCTAGATCGACTCTCCTGGTGATGCTGATCAAGAATATATATACTTTATATGGTCGGAAATGTCTCCTTCACTGCGTTGCAAACTTTTGACTGAAATTATAATACCCTCTGCAAGGGTATAAAAAGCTTATTGTTTTATTGAACCAATCAAAAGGTGTATTTATTTTCGACTGATTGGCCTTTATTGAGGAATTCTTTTTCAACTGGAACACTTGTTTATGTATATGTATATGTAGGTGATCATAAAAAGTGACTGGGATTCCAACGAAATTAGGCTTAAATGAGGCTTGTTAGTGAAAAGTATATTGGCCACAAACATTTCCAGGCTTTATTGAAGCTTGGTTCCTCTTCTTCTTCCGTTGAGTCATAGGTGAATGTGTGTGTGTGTCCAGGCGTGTGTGGAATATAATCATCATTGCATGAGAAAAACCAAACATGAAAGAGACTTTGGCTCAGCTTTCCAATTGCAGTTTTTCCTCCACTTCTTCTTCAGGTGCAGAACATGCAATTTCTGCATCAATTAAACGTAGACACACACAGGTGCATAAGTAATTTTTAGTGGCTGCAACGAAAATTGCTTAAAATTAATCCAAGCCCACAGACAAGACAATAAAAAAACACAGACAAAATCCGAAAAAAGGTAGCCAAGTAAAAAATTATTTAAAAAAAAACGTGGTCAGGTGGAGAGGGGGAAAGACAAAGAGAGTCTTGAGTCATACATTTACATTCGCAGTGGCGACGTCGGCGGCAGCGACGTCGACAAAGGCGATGTCTATGTAATGTCAATACATGCAATGTCATGGGTACGGGCAAAAGGGGAGCTTGGGCGGTAATGAACGAACGAAAGAGTGAGCGAAACGACATTGACCTTACACAGACACACACACACAAAGACACAAATCCAAGTGCCGGCCGGCAAAAAGAGTAATGGTCAGAAAGAGAGAGCTACTGAGAGAGCGAGCGAGCTGCACAGAAAATAATTGATTAATCTAATCTATCTTAAGAAAATCTAGTTTATTACAGCACGTTAATAATAGTTAGTTTAAATGTCTAGACTTTAGTTCTGTTACTGACTTTTGAACTATAGCATTAAACGCCATCATCGCTAAAACATTTTTTATTTCCGGATGAAATTCAAGGTGAATTATAAATCTTTTTATATTCTATTAAAAAAAATTCAACCAATAATGTGAAAGACAAAATCGGTTACGAAACAAAAATGTCTCCATAAATTGCTGAGCGTAACCATTAAAACGGATTAACCGTCTAATACACAAAATGTTACTTATCAAGTCAATTTATTACAAAATTAGTAAGTTAATTTTAACAGCCACATATACATATTTGGAATTATCCAACCATTATTTTGGTGATATAAAGTATGGCGCTCTTTTTATTTATTTTTAGTCGCAAAACACTTTAATATTTTATATATTTTTAACAACCATTTTTAGTTCAAAATTATTTTGCTACATGTATTACATGTATGAGCGAACAAGCCGGCGTGCAAATCATTTTCGTCATCATTAACTGGAATTGGTTATTTTGTACACGGCAGGTTGAAGGAACACTTGCAGACAGACAGGGGTTAACTTAACCCACCAGCCTTTCCAAAACTGAAACCATCCTAACCATGTGTGTGAGAGCGGGATGCCCATATTTATGTCCAGGTGTAATAAATGCAGCACGCAAAATGCAAATGAGCGGGCCAAACTTAAAGGGGTGCACAAGGGTTGCCACCTACTGCATTAATTAATGAAACTTTCTAAAAACCCACAAACAAAATTCACCCAAGTTGCCAAAAATACACGAAACGTGCCGCTTAAAGTTTTTTGCTTTTAACTTTTGGGGGTCCCGCAAATGCGAAATTCCGACCAAAACACATACAGTTGTGTTTCTATAACTGAAACTTTAGCTCTTATATTATAATATTTTGTATTATTTTTGAACTTATTAAACTACTATTTCTAGCTGCAACTTTATTTTTTAACGCCTTGAAATAGTTTATGCATTTTCGTACTCAATCAATTAATATCGAACATCTGAAAATTAAACTAAACGGTGTACATGACTACGAATAAATTGAAATATGTTTCCATCTTCTAAAAAATTAATTTCACCTTTTTGTATTATTTTTTTAGTGTAATATTTATTGCTCAAATAAATAATTTATGGGATTATTTTTTTTCCAGCTCCGCAGATTAATGAATAATTAGATTTGACTCTAGATGTCCGACTTATGGAAGTTAAACTGTAGATAAAATTTAGCAGACACAACAACACCATAAGAGCAACAAAAACAACAACTGTTGGCGGCAGACAACAAAGGTCAGGACAGGTCACAATGAAAGGGCGTCGTCCTCTTTGGCGAACAAAAGAGCGAGTAACGGTTACTCTCTCTTTGTTTCGCTCTCTCGCTGCTTATTACTCACTGCATAAAAAAAGAAAGAATAAATGCATAGAAATAATAATTAGAGCCTTGCTAATGTGAGTTAAAGTCGCAGTCGCCGTCCTCTTTTGCACATTTTAGCGTAATTTTCATTCTTTAACTCATTACTGTTCGTTTGCAGCGCCTGTGGCTATGCAACAACAATTGTGCTGCGTCAGCGACGAGTGCGAGCGAGAAGGCAAAAGTGCGAATCAAAATGGATCGATAAAGTCGTCTCGACGTTTCCACTCACACTCCACTTTTTTCGGTCGCTTTCCCGTCTCGCCGCTCCTGGATTTATCGCAGTGCGAAAGAGGAAGAGGGAAAGGAGCGAGACGAAGTGCGGCACAAAGAAATCAAAGTGCCACCCGAAAACGCCCTCTTGCGGCCAGAAGTCGCGGCAGGAGCAGGATGAGGGGGGTCCCTTGCAATGCATAAAACAGTGCGCACATTGGGTCGGGTACAATCTAGCTTAACTTAATCCAAGTGATCTTTCTATTTGAAAAAAACCTTACCCATTTTTATGGTATAACCCATTTATTGAAAAAATAGTATGTTAAGGGTTCAGATTTTATCACTCATACGTACTGTTGTCAGGTGGCTTAGACTTTGTTTTATTTTTAAATAATATTTCTCTTGCTCTTAATGTTTAGACTATTATATGCACGAGATCAATAAGTTTTCAAGATTAGAACTCAGATCTTTCCTCAGATTTTTGTGAAAATTCTAACTGGCATACGTGTTGTATGAGTAATATGTATAAACTCTTGAAATATCCGAGATCTTGACGTTCATACGGACGGACGGACGGTCAAGGCTTTATAGACTCGGCTATAAAATATGATCAAGAATATATATATACATATATATACTTATACTATTTTTTACCCTTTTGTTCTACGACTACCGTGTATAATTACTACTGATATATCTAAAAACCAAGAATAATATAAATTAAATCAATTACAGCCAAAGCAATTGTTAGTGTCGAAGATTGCCCACTAATTAAGCAGGCTAAAGCTTAACAAATTATTTCCTTGAAATATAATTATTCAAGTTTTTAACATTTATTTTATTTAAAATTAAATAAGTATTTATAAAATGTTAGCAGTCATTCATTGTTGCACTGTACACAGTCGTGCAAAAGCCAAAGTCTGCGTTTGCTTTTGCTTGTGTGCGTTCAACCCTGCGCTCGTCCAGTCAGCAGGAGTCTTCCCCCTGCCCCTTGCTTCTTCTATTATACCCACTCTCTCATTTTTGCCTCCTCAGCTGTGTCTGCCGTCTGCCATTGAGTGAGCCTGGCTCTCCTACGTTCCATTGCTGCACAGCTGGTGACATGGGTGCAACTAGAAGGGAACATAATTCTCTTAAACAAAAATTAAAAGATAAATTAAATTAAATTTGGTACTGTTAAAAAAATATGTTAATGACAGTGTGTTTACAATTAATTTCTTACTACAAAAGAATGGGACTTAATTTTAAAGATCTAATGGATTGCTTGAAATTAAAATTTTATTTTACCATTATATTTGCATTTTAAGACCTCCTGCAGTAACGTAATATCAATAACATATTCTGGCTACGTCCATGGTGCTCCTCTGGCTTTGCTCCTCTCTTTCGCTGCTCCTTTTGGCCCACCGTTTTTTTCCGAGCCTACCTCAGTGGATTTCGTGTTGTGGCCTCGCTCTCTCGTCCTCGTCAATTTACTTGGCTTGCACTTATTGTTGTTGCTATTTCAGCTTCCTTTCAGTGTGGTTGTTGTTATCTAGAGACGGGAATTGTAACTGCCAGACGGCTCTAGAATCCAGAATATAATTTTTTGGGGTGGGTTATTTTGGGGTGACACTGGCGTTGGGTTGAATGTACGCCAGAACGTTGTTTAAATGTGGACCCCTTCTCCCCTCGCGAACTCCTTGAATACTTTGCGGAATCCTGTCTAGACACAACACGCACACACTTAAACATCCACACACACACACAGGCCATGCAGGGGGCGGGACCAAAGTTGGTCACCATAAATAATACGCCGGAACTCAAAAAACTCCGATTCGCCGTTTCTATCTGTAGCATACTTCTTGGGGTCTATTTTTAACCCGCATCCTTACCATTTCCGCCTTATTTGCAGGCTATCTGTTGACCCGTGTGGAGGGAAAAATCGGTTCGCCTGAGAAACCGTTATCCGATCTCGGCCTTATCTCGTACCGCTCATACTGGAAGGATGTACTTTTGGACTATCTGTGCAATCGGTCGGGAAATACCCTCGCCATCAAGGATGTTTCGCAGGTAAGTTCAATATGATAATTGATATCTAGTTAAATAGTAAGTTACCAGAAAAGTTAAATTAGGTTGCATTTTCATTTTTTAAACAAAAGACAACTCGAGTTAAATAAAAAGATTATTACACATATTTTATTTAAAGATACTCATGCATAAAACTATATAACTACAGTAGAATCCGGTTATAACGACTCCGCTTATAGTGTCCGCCCGGTTATTGCGACGAAAACTCGATGGCTTGGTTGATCCCCATACAAACTTATACGGTTAGTGCGGCTTCCGGGTATAACGATGTAAAATCGTCGGTCCCTTGAAAGTCGCTATAACCGGACTCTACTGTAGTTTAATTAATAACTAAAATCCCTTTCCTTTTATAAAATAAAAAATAATAAAAAAGTTTAAAAAGTTTAATTTTAATTTGAATAATTTAAATTCACCATTTACTTTATTATTTGTATCCTTAGGAAATGGCGATTTATTCATATGACATTGTGAGCACCCTCCAGGCTTTAGGCATGATGAAATACTGGAAGGGAAAGCACATAGTTCTTAAAAAGCAGGTAAGTTCAGTGATCTTTTAGGGAATTGCTGATCTAATTTTGATCTTTACTTATACGTAGGATGTCCTGGATGAGTACGAGGAGAGGGTAAAACGAAGAGGATCCTTCCCCAAGATCGACGACTCCTGCTTAAGATGGCAACCTTTTATTAATGTCCAACCGAGTGCATCTCCATAGCCACGTGGTTGGAAGCATGCCAGAGCATGCTTTGCGGACGCCGATGACGATGACGAATCCTTGGCCCCGAATTCCTGATTTCAGAGATTTTATTTTTGGGTGGAGTCTTCCAAGTAGCTAAACCTCCAACCCACGTGATTCTTGATAGCCCTGTATTTTGGTGTGCGAGATTCAGCAAAAATGTTACCGTAGTAAAATCATCATCATTATTTGCATTTATCTCAGCCGATATATGCCTTAATGTAAAGTAATTATTGCTAAAACATATTGAATGCCATAATACATGGGTATATACAAGTTTTCAACGTTTTGAGGATTGAGTTTTAGGGAGCTTTACTCAATTTTTTACTGTTCGTTTGTAGATCTTAAGGCCAGCCTATAGTATTTGTACGTGTCTGTGTCTGTACTTGTTGGTAGTTAAGGATTGTAATAATTAGTGACTTAAGCTACATAGTGAAATTCTCAAAAAAAAACATGAAAAGATAAGAAAAATATACTTACTTTACGATCAAAATCTTGCCTTGAGATTAAGATGAATCATGGAGAAACCGAAGACTCCAAAAGGAAGAGAGGTGAGTCAAGGTGGAGAGGTTGTGTGTGTGTGGCAACTTGGCAAAATACACATACAAACGAGCGCATTGACATTGTCGTTTCGCCCAGAGAGACAGGTGAGAGGGGCACGGAAGAGGCATGGTGAGAGGTGGGCACACCAGACAGGAGTCGATTGGGCGCGGGGTGCAGCCAAAAAGCATACATATGCAACGGGGGCAGCAGCGTTGCAGAGCGACAGAGAGCACCAGAGAGAGCAAGACAGAAAGAGAGCGCCCCCAAAAGGCAGAAGAGAGCACTGTGGTCAATTAATCGTTAGCTTAATAATACATATTTTCGGTCCCATATAACGAGTTATGCACTCACCTTCTGATGAATTTCGGCTAATGCCACTGATTGAAATTAAAAAAATAAAAAACTAATTCACCAATTCTTAACACAATTCCCAAAAACAAAGAGATTATGAAGATCTAAGTATCTGGAAAAAACATGATCGTCAGTACAATAACTAAAATATTAATGTTAGTTGTTAAAAGTATGAATCAATTTGAATCACCCTAAAAACCAAAAAAGAAAAGTAATTTCCTGACAACTTTATATGACAAATTCATTGCTGTTCATAAAAATATGGCGACAGTCTTTTATTTTAAAATTGTATCACAATAATTCCAAGAAGGGAAGCGAAAACAAAAGATTAAACACCAAATCACTAATCAGTCGGAAAGAATTTTGATAGACTCATTTTATGTGTCAGTCTATAAACTTAAATAAAGCCTATCTTTGCAGTGAAACACTTTATATACATACGTATGTACATACTTTCGAAAAAATCCCAAACATAATCTAATAACATTAATATAATTATTTATTTGTCATTTCCAGACATCTCTTATAAATTTTGTACTTTCTTTCAAATTGAAACTAACTATGACAACTAAGGCAATTTCTAATTACATTAACTTTTTATTCAATAATGTTTTCCAGACATTCCCACTAATAAATTATGTAATTACTGATTATTTAAAACAATAATCGTGTTATTTTCATGTTTATTAAAATAGAGCCTGGTTTTAAATCCCATGCTGCAACTGCCCACTGTGCAGAGCTTTATGTTGCAGTCTTTTTAATGGTGGTGCAGCTTTATAACAAAGGAACTCGAATGAAGGCTGCCAAATGTATATACAGTAGATATTCAATAATCAGTACATTTGCTCAAGAATAACAAATCCGCCCTAGCTTGTGTTAATCCAAATTTGGAAGCTCAAATAAAAACTTTAAAATTTCCCTTGCATGAAATTAAAAAACTATCTGGCGAAACACAGACTCTTTAAGACTTTTTCACTCATGTTTTTTGAGACGCCAGGAGTATGCATGTAGTAGTAGAGTAGGTTTATTAATAGTATTTTCTATTTAAATTTGTTGAATTGAATTCGGATAATGATTTCCAAAATTTAAAATTTTACCAGCAGGTAAAATTTGTTTAGCACTGAATCTTTTTAGTCTTATTAAATTATTCGACTTTCACTGTATCTAGTGTCCACTGTACCCCCATATGCACTTGCATATTCTGGCTGTGTGAGTGCATATGCATGTGGGTGAGGAAGAGGAAGCAGGAAGCAGCAGCAGCAGCAGTGTCTCGGCGAAGCGACGTCCCCCTTTTTTTGCGCCACCCCCTCGTTTCGGTGGCGGCGCCACTGTGCGAGAGAAACGGCAACAGCAAGGGCGAAAGAGAGCGCCTCTGCCGCAGTCGCTGCCTCTGGCGGCGTCGACGTCGGCGGTGTCTGCGAATAAAATTCGCGCATTTGGCTCTTGATTTGCCGGAGACTCTGAGCATTTGATCGGCAACAGCCGGCTAACGCGGTTCGCCACTCTTTTCGCCTCTTTGGCCTTTCGCCGACTTTCGGTTTATCTCTGTGGGCTAGGAAAATCGCAATCGAATCGGCCGGGCCATAGCCGTATAAAATAAAAGGCCAGACAATTTCTGGGCTTTGGCACAGTCGTTCGTTTCGCACCAAATGGGAGACAACAACGTGATAGGAAAAGAGAGCGAAGGCGTTTAAGAAATAATATTCACTGAAAATTTAGTTACCGTGCGTGTGTGTGAGTGTGTTTGTGCGTGTGTGTGTGTGTGTGAAGCAAAGCCAAGCAAAAATGCAACGGAAGTTGTCACTCGCAAAAAAACGCTAAACGGAACCGAAACATATTGTGAAATTCGAGCGAAAGAGAAGGCGATAAATCAACGTGGTTTCTGGAGCTTCTGGGTTTTTCTACCAAAAGGAAATAAAAGAACATACGAAGAACACAAAAGAGACGGTCAAAAAAAGAGCGAGGTTTATTTTTAGCATTTTGATATCACAAGGCAGCTTTTTTCGCTACACTACGAGAAAAAATGACGCAAATGGCGACCACATGATTTCACATATTTCCATTCTAACCCATACAAACGTACTGTTTTTTTTTGTATGTGGTGGGGAACGTTTTGTGTCGCTCAAATATTAAATTTAGAAATTTTTTAACCCAGGCAAAGCTCATTTTGTGGGTGTGTGTGTGATTAAGTGATCGAATATTGAGCAGGGGATTTCCAATTTTTTTTCTCAGGGTTAAGGGCAACAACAAAAAATCGGTGGCTTGGATAGAAAAAAAGCATGTGCTGCAATTTTTGCTGCAGAAAAAGAGAGAAGAGACACCTACACACTGGCAGAAAGACAGAGACTCGCACACATTAACGAAGACAATTTTTGAGGTTAGGAATGCCCCACCCAAGCAATGGCTGCTCATTTATATACTGCACATATATACGCAAATATATATACATAAATTTACGGCTGTAGCGCAGATATTTGCCCATTATTCACAGTCCAAAGCTGTTAGCGATCGCAGGTTTATGAAGCGTGTTGTAAAAAAAAGAAGACAACCGAAAAGGCAGTTAAAAAATACTTTTGCAAAAATGTATATACCCACACAGGCAAAGATTAAGGAGAATTCGCGAATGTATAGAAGGCACGTGTGTGTCTCAGCCTTATTTGTGTGGCAGAGTGTGTGTGAGTGATCACGCACGTACGTAGCTGCGGTTAGTAACAGAGAGAGGGAGAGAGCTTAAAACGCCGGTTCTTTTTTTCATTTGCAACTTCCCTCTCTTCTCGCACATTTTTTGCTCATTTTTTGCGTCTTCTGCTTCGGCTATTCATTTCTTTTTGCTTGTCTCTTTACAGCGTTTCAAATATAGAATATCAAGGGTCTGTCAGACGAAAACGCAAGCAAAAAGAGAATTTGCTGAATGAAATGTAATAATTCGCCGCCAGATGACGTCACGTCCTATGTGGTCATTAGCACTCCATGTTCCAGTCTGAGACAGAGGCGTCTCCAAAGGGGGTTGGAAAAATGAAATAACAGCGTCCTTTGAAAAAGTTGGTAAAACCCATTATGTCGAAGGAAAAATATAAATTTCATTATCTAAAAAGTTTTAGTTTCGAAACACCGAATAGTTCTCTTTAAATTATTCTCTAGATACAACAAACGCCTCTGGTCCCAGTTCTCCACTCACATATGACTAATTTTGGCATTGTTATTGCATAAAATTCGCATGGCGTCATCATCAGCGCGGACAACTACAAAAGCTCATAGAGATCGTTAACCCTAAAGCGGGGACCTAAAAGACACCAGGCAAGGTCATCTCTCGTACCCCTCACCCACCCCAAAACAAAGGGGGTCGCCATTTGCTGCAGTTTTGTTGCCAGGCGGCCAAACATCTGTCTCAGGAACAGCAAAACAAAAAAAAAAGGAAAAAAACCTGACTGGGCTTGGCTTTATATCTACATCTTCAACTCCAGCTCCAGTATATATGATGTTCCCCAGCTGAAAAGTCTCCTACCTTGCGCGCTAATCAGTGACCGGGGCTGGTTTTTCATATACAGTCAGGTACCTGAAGTAGCGCGCGTGGTGCCAGACATATATCTTCATTTCCAGTCGAGTCCTCGAAACAGATCCCATGTGTATCAACTGTCTCCCATGTCTATTGTACTTCATCAGGTGCTCTGGTGTGGCAAGTAACCCGGCACATGTTGAAGTACACTCAATATGAGGCGATTTGCATACGAAAAAGTCCTACAAAAGTTATTTAAAGCTTAGCGAAATTTAAAATACAAATGATTGAAAACCAAATTTAATAATTACTCACAATTATCTTAGTTATATCAAGAAAACTTCTACGAAATGTGAACTAAATATGTATTTTAACATAATTATTAAAAATAAATAGTTTTGCTTACAAAATATGTTTTATTATACTGGGATTTGGTTCTTGCGGAGAAAAATTCAAATTAGCAGCTACAATATATTCGTATGAATACGTTTTTAATATTCAGAGTCATAAACTGCTCTTAAAAATGACTTAAGAGCTTTTGTTTGTTAAATAATCAATAATAAACTTATTTAACAAACCGTTAAATCCATCAAAGGATATATTTTAAGTGTAAATTTAAGGAAATTGAACATGCGAAAAAATTAGTGTAATTAATTTAATGCCTTAAGTTTTAAGTACTCTTAATAAATTGTTATAAATTTGCTGCACACAAATGGTCCAAATAATCATAAATTAAATAGCAGTCTTTTCATCTGGTAAATTTTTGACCCCCTGCTCAGCTTTTCAAACTGGTTGTGGGCTATATATAAAAATAGATTGTTTAATAACAAATCGTCAGTCAACAATAATGTCATTTTATTTTGATCATATATAAAGAGACAGTTTTCTAATGATTATTAATCATTAAGCTCAATGTCAGCACAGATTAATCTCTTTTTTTGTTTTACCGAGCTGGAGTTGGTGAAAAGTAAATAATTTATGCAAATAAAAAAAGTTTAAATTAGAATTACAATTATCTTAATTGAAGCTTTTTCATAGGAATTTATTCAGTGTGAACAGTACATAAGAAACAATAGAAGAGGTATCGTTATTAGTGCTCCGCACTATGCGATGAAAAAGAGTGACCAATAACCGTCGCTGTCCTTAAAAAATATAATTGGGGTTAAAATTCCTTCAATATACACAGGAAATCCTTATTCCTTATATACTTTGACTGCTTTGTCAACTATTTATTGTATTTTTTTAAGTTTAATATTTTCATATTATGTTTTCGTATTTAAGCACCGCGAAGTGTGTGGCATTTTTTGGCGTTCCGGCTGCGTTCACACTGACCTCCTTAAGGTTATCGGCATAACAATTTTGTAAATTCTCGACTTTGCCGTTTTTCGACTCGTTTCGTCAGTCAAAATTTCAACCGACGCGCCGCCGAAAGACCCATTACACCCACGCAGGACTTGAAACAGGATTTTACGGGGAGACTAACGAAAAAGGACGAAAATGCTGCGCTCCCTTGCAACAACACGAAACGAAATTGGGGCCCTTCGCTCCGTGCTCCTGCGATCGAATAACGCCACCTATATCCGCCGATCGGCCGGAAATGTCGGAGTGCGCGCCCTTAGCTGCCAGCTGATCAACTCCCGGAATCTCCAAAATATTAGGTAAAAATTCGGTACATATCTCCCCTCTTTCGTTGAGGTTAGAAATGGTTGTGTAATATTGCAAAATGCGTAGACTGCAGCGAGATTGTATGTGGGTTCATTTTTGGGGTGCTCAGGGGGCTATGATTGACAGCCCCGTGTCTAAGTATTTAGCATCGATCTCGTAGACCCGTTATACATACGTATCATTTTTGCGTGTGTTGTGCGTGTTCCCCTGCTGATTGGATTTATGGCCAAGGTCATATACACGTTTCCATATATCGCATGATGCGTGATAGTGTTTCGACTGGCTGATAAGCAGGAAAATTCCGTTTAATGATTTAATAGGTCACTTTTTTGGGGCTTTTGTTTACATCTGGTGAGTGCGGGACTTAGCCTTCTATATATTTAGTACAGAAGTGTGGGTACGTAAACAACAACAAATAATCAGCTGACTGAGCGGCCATAAATTAACCGTTGGAAACTTCTTAAATGAATACTTTCACGTCAAATTATGCAGCTAGCTATTACAAAAACCTTCAATCACCTAAAATTTTTATTTTTGGTGAGGTAATATTTTACTATTTTTAAATACTTGTAAAATCGTCTTATAATTGTATTCCTTTTGGTTTATCCCCTGTTTCATAAGCCATTCAATATTAATAAATATAAAACTCAGGGAATTTATTTTCTTCTCTGATTTAGTACTATTTGTATTTAAACAACTTTCTTCCTAAAAATTCTCCTTTGAAATCTCTATATTACTTAAAAATTCACAAACATTCCAAGTCCCAAAAGGTTATTAATTTATAGAATTTAATAAATGATATATCCGATACCAAACAAATAATTATTTAGTTGCTCTCAGTTTCCTTCTTCTTATCATTTCAAAGTAGACACAAGCATAACCAAGTGAGGACCTATTTAAAGAATATAGTTAAACTTGGCTACTCAAAGAAAATCATTATTTTTAAATTTACTAAAAACCTCCTTAATATATCACAGGTCCAAACTTACCACTAGCCAACCTTTGGCCGGATGGAGTTACAACTTTGCCCGTGCCTATGCCAGCCTTCCCGAACACATCAGGGTACCGCTGCCCGCCCTATCGCCCACTATGGAGCGTGGATCAATTGTCAGCTGGGAGAAGAAGGAGGGCGACCAACTCAACGAAGGTGGGTAGGCCGGACTCACCAGTGCCGGAGTCGCATGAATAATTATATAAACATTCAATTTCAGGTGATCTGCTGTGCGAAATCGAGACCGACAA
The DNA here is from genome assembly GCA_018153365.1 of Drosophila fuyamai. NCBI lineage: Eukaryota > Metazoa > Arthropoda > Insecta > Diptera > Drosophilidae > Drosophila > Drosophila fuyamai. The sequence goes on along the minus strand of JAECXW010000878.1, from coordinate 15,596,249 downwards.
GGCCACGATGGGCTTCGAGACGCCCGAGGAGGGCTACCTGGCCAAGATCCTCATCCCGGGAGGCACCAAGGACGTGCCCGTCGGCCAACTGCTTTGCATTATTGTTCCGGACCAGGGCAGCGTAGCTGCCTTTGCGAATTTCAAGGACGACCCATCCGCCGCACCACCAGCTGCTCCGGCAGCCGCTCCAGCGCCAGCAGCTGCAGCAGCACCACCACCACCACCTGCTCCGGCTCCAGTAGCAGCCGTCCCCGCCCCAGCTCCAGCCGCTGCTCCAGCTGCAGCAGGTACAGGCCGTGTGTATGCCAGCCCGATGGCCAAGCGACTAGCCGAGGCACAACAGCTGCGTTTACAAGGTTGTTCAATCCCAACTAATGCCACTCTATTCTATTTATCCCGTCCGATATCGTTCTGCATGCACTGCCTGACTAAAACCATCGCCATCCATTACTGAATTTGGAAGTATTCAGGTCTTTTAATGCAAGGTCTATTCGAATAGTTTTATCTGTAATGTTAAGATAGCATTGTCATACAAGGATAGAAATATTTCATTTTTTTATTAAGTTATAGAAAGGAACATGTTTGAAGGTTTTTGTCACTTAAAACTGTTTTTATAATGCTTCCTAAAGAAAATTATTTATTTTATAGCTTTAAAAATTCTATATATCAAAATTCTCATCTAAAACTAAACGCGTTGCTACATGTGGAAGTCTACAAGAGTATAGCTACAGTTACAGTTTTTTCAAGAAATTTAACCACAGTTTATTCCTATGATTCGTTCGAGATTGAAATTTAATGAAATAAGCTTTATTGGATTGCATTGGTTGATTATTATTAATTTTAAAGCGAAAAATTACGAAAGCCGATTTCGCTTTCAATAAATAATAAGTAATTTTATTTTATTTATTTAATAGTACATTTTTTTTATAAATGTTTTTTGGTAGAATATTTATAGTACGTTAAATGGTTTTTAGCTAGTTTTGTTTCTGGCATGAAAAGCTTTCCCATCACACAATCCAAAAAACCCACACCTTTCCATTTATCGCCCCAGTCCAATTGTTCTGTTACTAATCCGCGGCTTTTGTGTGCAGGCAAGGGCAGTGGAGTCCATGGCTCAATTAAATCTGGTGATCTTGCAGGCCAGTCTGCGGCAGCCAAGCCAGCTGCTGCGGCTCCTGCCAAGGCTCCGAAGGCAGCCGGAGCTCGGTTCGAGGACATCCCTGTGACCAACATGCGGGCTGTTATCGCCAAGCGCCTTCTGGAGTCCAAGACCCAACTGCCTCACTACTACGTCACCGTGCAATGCCAAGTGGATAAGGTGAGTGATTACTTTATTTATCAGAAATGCGTAGAAATTGTTCCTTACGATTTATGTATTTATTGTTTCATATTTAAGAAGCTTTTAATTTTTATTTAAACATAATTAATGCCAAGAAATTTAAAGTTTAGGTATTTAAGTGTATTACAAAAATATTGAATCTGGAATTTTCACGTTTTTTGTTTTTCCCAACAACCTTTTACGGTAATGATGTCCATTTTTACTTAAGAGAGTGTGCCATAGAATTTTTGCAAACCAATTAATTTCCAAAAGATAATCCCCTTCTGGAAAAGGTAGAATCTTTGTAATATGATGATTTACCATATTTGTGCTTAACTTGTCGAAAATAATGTCATGCTGAAACAACAAAATATTTTTATTATTCGGTATATGTATATCATATTAATATGGCACTTACGTCATAGGGACAGGAATGGTTTACATTTGAGGAAGAAGTAATAAAACTATAAAAGAATTTATTAATTGGGAAAGTATTAGGACTTTTCATAAACTTGCAGGCGTCAACTGTGACGTTATATAGAAATGGCTTATAGCCATTAAAACGTTTTAGCAATACTAAATTGACCTAGAAGAGATGGATGAACACTGTATTAAATCGTGATAATTTTGTCGTATACTTACCTTTGCATCAGTAACAGTTTTCTTTAATGAATATTTTGCAGATAAATATTTATAGGTGCGATTTATCGATTTAAGATAGCAATATTCAAAATCTCCAAAGTCCTTGTCTGTGGAATTGCATTTACAGTTTGTAAACTCCCACCTGGAAGAAATCTTTAACACAATTCACCCTTAGGTTTGTTATGCTTTTTTAATAGGTCATTACGTACTTTCAAAATTAAATTCAGGATAACAAAAATCTGAAACCAAACGCAACCCATTTTGAATCACCAACAGTTCAAATGAATTTAGACTTTTATTCGTATTGTTACTCAATCGTAAACTATTTAACCAAAAAAATAATTAAAAAACGATTACAAATTGTTGCATTTGATAAGGCATGTCACGGGTTTTTAACCATTTAGACTGAATCTTTATTAAAAAATCTGAAGTATTTGTAGTATTTAAAGTAAAAAAGCTTTAATGGGAATTTTATTTCGTAAGAATATAAAAAAGAACATCCTCAAAATGTTTGTAAGGCCTTAAAAAAATATTTTTTGCTCGCCTAAATGAGTTTTTTTTTTATAAGCTATAAGTTGTATTGGAAAAGTGAAGTTAAAACTGTGTCTAAAATCAATTAATTGCAGCTCCTAAAGTTCCGTGCGAAGGTGAACAAGAAGTACGAGAAACAGGGCGCCCGCGTTTCCGTTAACGACTTCATTATCAAGGCTGTCGCCATCGCCAGTCTCAAGGTTCCCGAGGCGAACTCCGCCTGGATGGACACAGTTATTCGGCAGTATGACGATGTCGATGTATCGGTGGCAGTCTCTACAGACAAGGGCCTGATCACTCCTATTGTCTTCAATGCCGATCGCAAGGGTGTTTTGGAAATATCCAAGGATGTCAAGGCGCTGGCAGCCAAGGCACGCGACAACAAACTGCAGCCTCATGAGTTCCAGGGCGGTACCATCTCGGTGTCCAACCTTGGAATGTTCGGTAGGGGAATTATATATAATACCTGATTTGAATTCATTAGTAAATATATACTAATCATTTTATAGGTGTGAACCAGTTTGCTGCCGTTATTAATCCCCCTCAATCGTGCATCCTCGCCATTGGCACCACAACGAAACAGTTGGTTGCGGATCCGGACAGTGTAAAGGGGTAAGATTAAAAAACCTTAAAATATAATAGCACAAAAACCCAGAAGGTGTTCAAAAAAGTTTTGGTTGCTTTCTTACATATGTTGTCTGGTATTCACATAAAAAAAAACAGATTGGTTAATAAGGCTCTTACATAATGTAAGAGCCTTATTAACCAATCTGTTTTTTTTTAAAGTAGAATAGGTTCTTTATTTAGTTTTAAACAAGCTACATTATAACATAAAGAGCTTTTATTTTTCTTTTGCAAAACATATATTGACTACCTTCTTTACATTTCAGTTTCAAGGAGGTCAACATTCTGACCGTTACCCTGAGTGCTGATCATCGCGTGGTGGATGGTGCTGTTGCTGCCAGGTGGCTGCAGCACTTCCGCGACTACATGGAGGATCCGTCCAATATGGTATTGTAAACGGACTGGCACGACCCATCACCTTTAGAGACTCCAACGAAAAACAAATAAGGATAACCAAATTAGCAACCTCTCTTTAAGCGAGGAGTTTCGGTCGAAATGGATGTGTGGATTCTAATCGGTGTTACATTTGTAAAGTTTTAAATTGGATTTAACTCATACCATTTTATCACACATATATATATAGAAATTTAATTGTGTAATATTTGATGTAGTTAATGCTGGTGAATGTTCGCCATCGTTGCCATGATTGTAGAAAGAACACACAAAATACTTGAATGATATTCGAATTAACTCACTGAAACAGCTGTAAATTTCCGTTTGATATGCAAATCTTTTTGTATGCTTTGTTCGCATATGTTGATCATGATCGAGTATGAGAAAGAAGGTAGTTGAAAGTCCAAAGACGCGTTGAATAAACCTAAAACACACTCACATGAACTAGCCAATTCATAAAATAAACTGGACTTTTAATTTAATGTTGATCGGGGTTTTAAGTAGAGCTTTGCTCTCTTTGAAAATATGCGAAGAACAAAGATAATTTCCTCGTGGTTTGTTTGCAATGCCCACACTGGTGTGGTCATTGTGGAGTTAAAATTAGTACTTTTGCAATAAATAAAATAATTTTCCTAAATACAGCAAATTGCACATCTTTCATTCTTATGGCAGATATAGGATATAGACAGGACGTCTGATCAGTGCCGTTTTCTGCCTAAAAATGTACAAATATGATTGCGAAAGTTGTATCCTTTTTAAATGAGCCCGCAAACAGTAAAGAAACAGTATATATAAACTCGCCTAATGCTGAGCAAAAATACATATACTTCATAGGGTTGAAACAAACTTTTGAATAAAATTATAATAAATATAATAAACCCAATTACAAAACTATTTGAAGAACTTAAACCAATCGAATTTGAATAGATTTTATATCATCCCATGAGCCAAACTCGAATCTTTGTTTCTTAACTTAGCACCCATAAATCATTATCCGTATTAAATATGGATTTTCTCAGGAATTTAAAGTACTATGTTACTAGTTTATTGCCAAAATGTTACGAACTAAGCAAACACAAGTTGCTAGTATTTACAAGCATAAAGTTAAGCTAATGTCAGTAGGATGTGGTGGTTTTGTGCAGTGTTGGAATGGGGCAATCACCACTGGGCAGGGCCCAACTGGCTCCACTCAGCCACGTACTGGGCCTGCTTCTCCAAAGCGGGGAACCACTCAACGCCGCCGTAGTCGATGGCGGGCAGAGCGCCCTTGTAGTTGGCGGGCAGGACGGAGGGGTCGAGGAACTTTTGCAGCGACTTCATGTCACTGCCGTGGAAGTGCATCTGTCGGAGAAAAGCGGAATTTATATTCAATGAGTAAGTGATATATTTAGATAGTTTATTTAGCTATAGTTTTAATATGTTATCTTTATAAAGCGACTTATGATTGTACATTCATTACTTTTATCTCATTCTTTGATATCGTTATATACTGAGAAATGTACATTCATTTTTATTTTTAAGGAATTTTTCTTCAACTGCTCTTGCCTTTGCCTCAGTTTAGTTTAATTTAATTTTTGAGATGCCTTTTAAAGCAACTTGCTTTTAAAACTTAATATTTGAAGTTTTTTCGTAATCGTTACTTTTAGTTTACTTTAAGAGTCTACTTTGTTCTAGACTTAGTGGCAACAATATGTTGCCTAATTTTGAGGGCAGGAGGAAAACTTTTAATGGAAATTGTACTCACCCTCTTGTTCAGCTTCTCCTTAACGAATGGCTTGAATAGCGACCAGACCATGTTAAAGATGAACGGCTGCTTCACGAAATGCACCTCCTTCATGCGGAGGGGCATCGCTTCTTGGATGAATGTGAGCAGTCGCTTGGAGAAGCTCGGCGACAGGGCCCTCACCTGCTTCATGGACAGACCTTCGAAGTCCATGATGCAGACCACGCCCCTCACCTGCGTCTCCTCCTCCAATTGGGCGGCAAGATGGACCATATATAGCATTCTGAACATATCATCGCTGGTAATCTCGCTGGGATCCCAAAGCTTGCCACAGTTCACGATCAGCACTCGGCGACCCTTCTGATCGCAATTTCTCAGCACATTGATCACGCTGCCCTTCACGAATTTCTCCTTGACCTGCTCAACCAATAGTCCTCGGATCAGAGGGGCATAATCCTTTCGGAAGGCTGCTGTGGTTTTCATCTACAAATTATTGACAATTATTAATGGTTGAAAAATTAATCTATTATTAATAGTAGTTAAATCGTGTATATGTCTGAAATTGAAACTTAAGTTCTATAGTGTAATTGAAAAGAACGTTTAACATACACATTTTGTTTGTTAGCACCAAATAAAACTAACAATGTTTTGCTTTTTAAATAAAATTGTGTAATTGCCATGATAAATCTTTGAACGTGTGACGCATATTCCTTTCGGAAGTATTTCATCTGTTGGCAAGTGTGACATTGTTAGATTAAAACCCATTGGTGATAAGTAAGTGAACATTGACCAGAACTATAAAATGGCCATATAAGTTATGCGGCTTCCTATGATGATAAATACAAAATGGACGACATTCGATTTTTATGGCCTGATTCAGTCAAAATATAAGTCATTGTACATTCTACATTCATAAAGAGAATCCGAACCGATCTGATCGGAATCGGGTCCGCTTATCAGGGGGTTCTCTGCCTGGTCAGCGAGTTCAAAAGCAAAAAGTTATCAGCAGACTGTAAACGATCTTGTTGTTGGCTTTTATTTCAGATCGTATGTTTCTTCGTTTACAATATCCCATATATCATCTCACCCGGACTATAAATGAGGTGGCAATTTTCAAGCGAACGTTACTTACAACAAATATATAATTTATTACATACCATTATGCTAACATTATGAAGGTTATTTTAATAATAAAAAATTTAAGATCTATTAAATAGGTATTTTTTAGTCAAAAATGCGATTTTATCATTATTTAAATTAAGTAGCCAGTTTAGAAAATGGAATCTTTCTATCATAAATATGTCGTTCTATTTTTAATTTTATTTAAATTTAAAATATTCAATATTATATATGTTTTTTTTTACAACGTTCATGTATATAAAATCATATATTTATTTTATTCGCTAATTACTTCTTGTGCACTTGCTTGAACTTAGGTTATAGACCCCGTTTGAATAGATTTGAAGTGGGCGAATGTTTGTTGGCGATAATACTGTACGAGACGTTCTAAACATTTGATAATCTCTCAAACGTTGAACCAAATATCAAGACACTTGTGTTGCCGGTGTTGATAAGGAAAAGTCATTGAATTTTGTTTCTAAGGCGGACAATTCGATTTCAGTACAAAATGCTAAATAAACTGCAGTCATATGCAAAGCGAGGAAATTATTGTTGTCTGCTGATAGCAATGAAATAGTGTTAAATTGTTAGAAAGAATAGGCTTTAGAAAACTAAACAAAACAACTACAGCAGAATAATTAATAAATAAACATGAAGTTTTTTCTTGTTTTCTAATGATCTTCACATAATAACAAAATTAAATTGATTAAGATTATTATAACCTTTTAGATTATAAGTTATCATGAATTAATGACTATATTTGTAATTTTTTATTACTTTTAAGGTGTTTAAAATCGATTTGAAGATATTAAAAATGGATATTCAGAATTAAGCTAGAATCAAAAATAGATTTGTAACAAATTTGTTAAAAGGACTTTTGACTTTTAAAACATTTTGCTTTTGGTTTCTTTAACCTTTAGTAGCAAAATACCGATTAAATAATAATGTTATTAAATGAGTATGATATTATGATAATGATATTTAACATATCGGGATCATTCGCTCGCGAAAATACATAGTTTTCTTTTCACTTTTCATTTAATAAAGCATGTCCGAAATACTTAATACGCAGTCACTTTTCACTTTTATTAAATACTAATATCCCTATAATTTGTTTACTTTATCACTTTACACTGATTGCTTTAATGGTACGCACCTTTTCCAAGGCTCCCTCGGGGTAAAAGTGGCAGACGCGAAGGAAGACTGTGAGAAAGGCGTCGTCGTCCTTGTAGTTCAACTCGGGCGTGGCCTTGAGTAGCTCCCGCAGCTTGATGATGGCCTCCGCCTTGACCTCTTCGGTTTCGCGCAGTTCCACCCGGGCGATTTCCACGGTCTCCGGCTTCATATAGCCCAGGCGCAAGTTAAAGGCCTCATTAGTGATATCGGTGGTGTCGTTTGCCATTTTCTATTTGTTGGGGCCTGCGTGTTGGATTTTGGGAAATGCGTTCTATGTTAGTCTAACTGATCACTGATTGCCAGACGCAAATTGCTGGTTAATTCGGGATAATTTAGCAGCACCAGCACTTTTGAATCGATTTGTTTGGACAATCTTCAACGATTATCCTGTGTATTAATGTTGTTTATTTACCTAAGGCGATTTGTAATGATATTCACTCTTGAAAGTTTTTCAGCGTTATTTAGTTTTGCTTCCTCGCAACTCGTGCGATTCGAGTCAACTGAAATTCGGTTTGCCTTTGGAAACCCTTGTGAGTTAACTTCTATATTATATATCAGCCGAACGACAGCTACGACGTCGACGTCGGTGATAAAGTAGCGCTGCAGCAGAGACGATCGCGGCCGTCTTGACTCAATTTCCATTTCCATTCCTATCCCTTATCTTTTCGACTAATGGCGATGAGCTTCAAAACAGAACAGAGCAAAAATAACAAAAAATACACCAAAATCAGAAAAAAAAGGTCATCATTTCGGCTGTCAATCACCTTACGCCTTTAACCCTCGGGCATCTCCATTGAACCCCCGTCTAGGCCTGAAATCCGACTTTCAACTCAGTTCCGAGTTTTGGGTAATTTCGACATTGATCGTGATGTTTACACGCGTCTGGAGTCTTGAACCTTACTTTAAATTACCTTTACCTCTAATTTACCTTTGCTACATCTCCACTTCGCTCGCAGCACGTAATAAAAAAGTCAAATTTGTCAAAAGAAATATAAATATCAATTAACAGCGAAAAAAAAGGTTATACCAGCCTATTGACAGCGGAAACAGCGCACTGTTTATGAAGCCGCTCATAATACTCATAAAGCATTACGATTATGGCAAATTACCACTTTCAGGTACCCTGTAATCACAACACCTGCTAAAATAAAATATATATTACGTTGGAAATAGGTGTACCTAGTAGATTTTGATAAGAATGCTATGTTGGAAATTCGGAAATACCAAGGTAAAAAGCAGAGTTGATTTTTTAATTTAAATTATGTAATTTTTTAAGAATTTATTTGTTGATACGTTGCTCCTCTCGCCACTATAGCAACCCCAAAACTTTCGGTTTCGTACAGGGTATGTAAACTAGTTTCGACTAAAGTCCACCATGAATTTCTTAAGTGATAACAGCTACCAAAAGTATTCTGCTCCTAGGGCTATTATCGAATGTTTCGTGTTTTACTGGATGGAGAGGTGCCAACAACAATCACCGAGGAATTCTAATCAGAGCTCATAATCCTTATCAATGGCAGCGCTGCCAGCGTAGGCAGTCGTATTTTCTTTCGGTTCATTTCACTGAGAAATATTCTTTATGTTTTCAGAGCCAGAAATGGGTGGGAAATAAGTGGGCGGTGGGGTTTCGGTTGGTCGATCTTCGTCTTTTCACACCTTTCGGGGCATTGATTCGGATCGGGGATCGTGAATTGCGACCCGTTATCATTGTTACCCGCTTTTGTTGCTGCATTTCATATTGTTATTATTGGTACGTGATCGGCTCTTTGTTTTGAAATTCATGTCTCAAACACAAAACCATATTGTTGCTCCCTTGCTAATATCGACTTATACGTGTTCTTATACATTTACAGTAGAAACTCGAAAGAGTGAAAAATTCATATGCAATTTTGGAGATTCTCAATAACAATAGCTTTGAAATAAGTATTTCTTTAAAATAATATTATTTCTAACCAATTCCTTTCATTGAAAAAACATATTTATATTTTGAAATGAAACATAAATTATGGTATTATTTTATTTATATTTTATAAGGAGTTAAGTTGTCTTATATTTATTGTATTGTAAAACTGTTTTCTAGGTTTGAAATATTATTTTTTTTCAAAATATTTCCTAAGTTAAATAAATAATTTTTTTTTTTTTATATTAAATATTATTTCATGCCTTTAACACTGTATTTGCAAGTAAGAATTACTGCTTTATACTACTGCCTTGTAGTGTACTCATAGGGCAAAGTCTGCATTCTTGATACGATTGGTTGTCGAAGCTTCAACGTAGTCGTCAACCCGTACATTTTTTGCTGTTGTTTCTTTGTTTTCGATTTTGCTCAAGTATTCAACTTTTTGTTGTTATTGATTTTACGTTTTTGTTACTAAGTTGACCAGCTTATTAATTGATTTTTTCTTACTGTTATTGATAATGCTATTGGTGCTGCATCAGCTGGTTTATTGAGCTTCTGTTTTGCTATTGTTGATGAGCATTTAAATGCGTTCAAAATATTGTGTCGCTTGTTATGAGTGTGTAAGGTTCGAGTTGCAAATTTATTTCAACACAAAAAAATAAACAAACGATTCGATCAACAAACTTATCTCAAACCCCACAGCTGTTAAGCAATAGCATGAAGCGAATTTCAGACAGTGATTTAAGATATATTGAAACATTGTTAAGTAAGAATTGGCATTTATAAATTTACTCGCTTACGGAAAATAAGTAAAATTAAAAACTATGAGTTAATATATTTTTTAGGTACATTGACTTTTCCTTGAACTTCATAAAAATAAATTTCCATTAATATTTTCATAAATCTCTCTTTATTGAACTACAATCTTGCCATTGAAATGTTTACAATAAAAAAATGTTAGTTCCGATTGAAAAAATCAGAGATTTATTGCCTATAAACCAAACTCTACAAATTGTTGTAGGTTTTCAAATCTAACAGCATGATCAGAAGTCATGACTTTATTCTTTAAGAATTATTGCTGAGCTAACATCTATATCGTGAATATATATGTATGTATATAGTATTATCGCAAGATTTGAGTTAATGTGCGAAAGACATTAATCGGCTTATGCCAATGCCAATAGGCTAAAATATTTATATATAGGCCCCTCTTAACTAATCGCAAGATAAGTTACTTATACATCATGTTTATATTCCACTACTTTTGTTGATAAAATGAAAATCCCCAACGGAGAGACATTTTTTTGGTTGATATTTTCCACACTGGTACCAATAGAAAGGTGATCTGACCATTATAATAAGCTTTTATTAATGATGAAATGTTCTAACTTAATTATAAATTTATTTGAACTTTAAACGTCTAGAGAAAATTAGGTACTTTAACAGGTGAGTAACTGTAACAAGATATTTCTATTTATCGGAGAAACACCTGCACAAAGTACATTTACACTACATTAATAGCACACGATTGATCGATGCCTTACCAAAATCCACTACCCTCAACGAAGTTTACCCGATCAACCATATGTCGAAATGATTCCCAAGTTCGACTTTGCTCCTCCAGTAATCGCTGACGTCGGAAGTGCTCAGGGCGACAATGTGCAGCAAAAGCCAACAAATGTGTGTCATCTGTGAGGAGATATTGACATCTAGTAAATAGTAGTTACTAGGGGAAAACCATAAATGAATAATCTGTTCTTGAAACTGGTAAAAATTACTTTATTTCCCAGTTTTTGCGATTTACAAACTCTTGAAAATATTTTGTTTGGACTATAGACAAAGTTGACAAAACTATCATAGGTGAATGACTATACTTTTATGGCTGTCCGGTGAGGTCAGTTACAGTCCAAGTCTATTCTTTTGAGGTATATAATTTTAGGTAATTGACAGTAAGTTTTAATGGGACTAAAGGGTTTACGATTATTTAAATAAATCCCAGAGTACTGTTTTTGAATATTTAAATTTGTTAAAACTCGAGGTAAAATCAATTATTAATGTATTGCATTGTATGTTTTTTAAAGCTTTCATTTAAAATTATCGAAAATAAAATATTAAAATAAAAAAAAGCTAAATTAATGTTATATGCTCATGCATATTTCTTTAAAATATGTGATTGCTATTAGTTTACTTAAAATGTGTACACACACATATTTTAAATATATTTTAATAAGCAATATTCGTCATATAAATACATTGCGTATACGTAATATACGGCATATCGTTGGTTTAGATACTGCGTATGCGTAATGTTGAAGCAACCGTTGAGAATAATCTCTTTTAATTTCTTTATATAAATGATTCTTTCATTGCGAACCCTATTATGTAATAACATTAAGTAATTAATCAACAGGCTATTTGGCTATCAATACGTAGTCATTATCTTTATTTCTTGATACGAGCCCGAGTTATTTTTCCCACATACTGCCATAATTTAGATAACTCAACATGCGAAAAATGTTTAATTTATCAGCACCAAGACCAAGCAAATGATAAAGAATACGGTGTTTGGGTAAAAAGAAAACTGCAACCATGGTCAAATGAAACAAAAGAATTGGCCAAGAACAATTGCGATGAACTTCACCTGGTGGCCTTCATTTTGGCCAAAGAAAGTTGAGCATTTCAGTTTGAAGTGCTGCAATAAGCAAAATGTGAAGCACGAAATAAAAAGGGAAAATATAATTGGAATTATTGAAGCGTGGTTAAAGTTCGCCCCCCAGGGGTTCTGCCTTGGCTAATTGATAGATTAACACGATCTGAAATTAGCTGATATAAACAAGTTTATTGTTTTTCTACCGCAAAAAAAAACAAAAGGAGCTTTTAAAAGTTTTCTTAGTGGTTCAGTTCTTTGGTTTTAAAGTTACGTTTTAGACAATGGCAAATTGCTTCGAAATGTCTAAATTTAGTTATTACTTTTACAAGGGTTTATACACATGATTTTTTATATTTTGTACATATGTAAATGTACATTGTCCATATGTATATTGGTATTAGGCTTATAATAATGAAATAGTATTTATTATTTAGTATTAAAAATAAAATTAATTGTTTAAATTCAACTGAAGCTTTCTCTCTAATTTTTTTTAAATTTAAAATAGGAAATTTATTTATGAAGAGATATCCAGTCATAATGTTGAACATCTGTCCTGATTCTTTCTTCTAGTAACAATTTCAATTAAAATTATTAAAAACTAGTTAATAGTTTCGACTAACAATTATTTAACTAAAAAAAAAGTTTTGTTTTTAAGGTATATTATTTACAGGATATCCTAAAAAGATAGATTTGTATTTAATATTATTTAATATAAAGTTTATATTGTCGTACAAAAACTTTCTATAATACTATTAAAATAGATTCAGATGTCGTTTTGTTTTTGAATGAAACTTTTTCATAATGAACGGGGGCCAACATCTTGGAGCCAAAGCTTTAAGCTTTTCATAGTGTTGGATAAGGCCCTCAGGGAGAGCGTCAAGCTTCGCTTGAGTTGGCCAGTTAATTAATAACAAGAGCTCGTGAGCGATTTTCCAACTCAGAGTTATTTTGGCCGCGTTGCTATTTGGACGTCGTCGCCGTATTTCTCGCTTACCTTCCGATTCGTATATTCGCACCTGCATTTTCGCGTCCTGCCTGAAAACAAAAAATAACCGAAAACACCCCCTTACCAACTCCACCTCCTCTTCCGCTGCCAATTTTGGACAATTGCAAAAGTTTGTCTACAGTGAAACGTGAAATCTCTAATTTACCTGGGCAAAAAAATAAAAACAAAACAAATCAAATATCTCTGTGCTGTTCGAGGCGTATAATTTTGTGTGTATTTTTGCGGTAAGTTGCGTTAACATTATGCTTCATAGAAAGCACTTTTTGGGCATTGTATTTGTAGATTTTATTTCATTTTTGCCTTTGGGCAATGCGCATGCGCAGCTACGTTGACACACTTTCTGCCTCCACCTGGTTGGCTTACCTACTTGCCACAAGCAACTTACGGCTCTCTTGCTTTTGGCCATAAAAACAATTACCACTTGCTGACGTTGTTGCCTGCATTTCGTCAGCGCGTGCGCTTCGATTCCAAAAAATAAAACCCCTCCCCTTAAATTTACCCACGGAATTACCATTCATAATATCGCAGCTCACTACTTTGGCACTCTGATCTTCGGTAGCTGATAATATCTCTGTTGTTAAATAAAGTGGAAATCGCCTAAGGCAGATGAGCGGGCGGGCTGGCATATTACACCACTTGAGTGTGTGAAAATGTGCGGTGTTAAGTTATCTAAGAGGTGTAATGCTGTGGCAAGTGAAGTCGTTTTGAATGAGGTAAAATAATGGAACAAAATTGTTACTTTGTCGTTTCGGGTTGAGCAGTTTGTTACTGCTGAAATAGTGCGACGGAGTTTTAGTGTTGCAATTTAAGTGTGTAAAGTTGGAGTAAAGGTACGAGTTAATCAACCATTTTATATAATTTGGTATGGCTTAGAATTTAAAGTGATGCAAAGATTAAATGGTAAAATAAAATGTGCTAAAAAATTTTTAATGAAAAGCTTTTTAACAACATTTTCTAAACAGAAACCTTTATTTTGAACTTTTTAGATTAGAAATATTGGAAAGGTAAAAATAATTTAAAAAAAAAACGTTTGTATAAATATAACTAAATGCAGCGCTTTAAAAATAAATCCTATATGATTTTAGAGGAAGGAAAATGGATAAAATATTTTAATTGGAATATCAAGAATTAATGAATGCTTGGCAGCTATTGCCTTTATCGTGGTTCTACTGTCACCTTCATAATGCATGCAAATGTAACACAATTGAAATGCAAATTGATGCATCATGCTGCTGTTCCACTCACACTCTGCAGTTGGGGCTATCTTCTGTCCCGCTTCGTCTGGCTTTAATTTCTTTTGATTCGCGGGATCGACGGTCGCGCTTCATAAATATTTTAGACGCCAATCAGTCGATTCACTGGGCAATGAAGGCACATGCTCTAATGACACAAAAACATTGGTTGACTTTTTTTTAATGAAACTGAGGTAATTTGAATATCGATTAAGTGTGCTATTTGGGTCTATTTACTTGTATTATTTGACCATTACAAATACTATATAATTCTATATTCACAAACAAACGACCTTGTTGTCATCCGCCAACATCGCAGTACGAAGAGTTACCGAAAAACTAAGTGAACTCAAAACCAGTTAAACATCTTTCGGTCGATCGTGTGTGTGGGCATGAAATTTACTCAAATTGTTAACATTTTGTCAAGTGAAGGATACCAGAAACTTGCGAAAATATACAAAGAGTCGGTATTGAATCTGAAAATTTACATATTTCTGAATACAGAAGTCGGCTTCGTACTTGGAACTGAAGGCGAATTTTTATAGCCGCCGCTCGTACGATCGAGTCTGTTGATTTTAGCATTGTGAAAGAAATCGAAACCGGCTATTCCTGCTCCTCGAGAATGATACGAGTTGGGCATTTATTTATCATTTGACGAGCCGGTTCAGTGGGTGAGCCAAGAAATTGAGTTGCCAAATCGCAATGTTATAGGCGCTAAGTCCGTTAGCAATGCCATATGAATTTGTTTATAGTTGCCATAGATCAAGTTGTCCCAAAAAAGAGATGTGGAAATAGTTAGTAAGATCTTTAAAAGTTTACTTAGTAAACATACAATGACAGCAATTATAAGTTTAAATTAAATTAATAGCCTAGAAAAAAAATTTAAATCAATTTTACATATGCATTTAAGCTTATAAAATAAAAGGTTGTATAAAGTTCAAGAGTCATAGTCTACACTTAACTGGTAATTCTGGATTTTTCCTCTCCTTCAGCTAAATTAAGAGCAATTTCCATTTCGTGTTTTGATCACTTTCATTGATTGGCTTTTAACCACCTAATTGCTATCAAATCGCACATGTTTAAATCATTTACAATAAAAATTAAATCGCCCACTTCGTAAAACAGATTGATATGCAAGGCACGAGATATGCATTAGACTTTATATCAAAGCTGGCATTGTACTATATTATACAGTATATAAACTGGATTGACCCATTTAGAAGTCAGGGGCACAACTAGACTGATATTGAAGTAGGTTGCAATCAATTTATTAGCTGATCGTTTAGTTTATAGCTTTAGTGATTCAGTTTTAATAAACTCTTTATTAAAGTAAAGAGTTTGATTGATTAATCTTGTAGTCAGACTGGTGTACATAATTTCCACATTGTTGGAGCATAGTTATTTGTAGATGCAATTTGACTTTATCTTGTACCGTTTTTCGCTAATTAAATCCAGATAAAAGTGTATACTATAGATGCTTTATCAAAACTCCATTTTAATGGAGAGAAAACAATTAATATTGGCCGTTAAATCTGTCATGAAACAATAGCTATACAAGTTATCTTAATTCCCAAGAGTATTAAAGCTTCGGACTTTTTCTTTCTATTTTGGTTTAAGCTCAACAATTGCTTCGTCATCTGTGTCGGCAAGACAATCGCTGCAAATAGTAAAATTGTATAAAGGAAAAAACTGTAATTTGCATTTAATAGCAAGCTAGTTGATGGTA
Organism: Drosophila fuyamai; assembly: GCA_018153365.1. Lineage (NCBI taxonomy): Eukaryota > Metazoa > Arthropoda > Insecta > Diptera > Drosophilidae > Drosophila > Drosophila fuyamai. The sequence continues at coordinate 15,580,209 of JAECXW010000878.1, read as the reverse complement.
TTGATCATTTTTCATATGACTTGTTTATTTATGCATATCATGTTGGCTCTGAGAATTGAGTGCATATTTTTCTAAATTCACTTTGTTTTGGGTTTTTTTCAATTAACTGCCTGGCAGTTAAGCTGGAATTGATAAGTGAGCAGTTTATTTTCGGGATTATTTCTGTTGTGTGCTAATCTCTAAATAATAATCGCTTGTTTATATGGGTGGACATAACCCGATTAGGCTTTCAAACTGAATTTGAATTTTTCTTTGTTTTCGTTCCTTTTGTTTTGGCGATACCAGCTATCAGCTTATTTAACCGACCGACTACTGGCATTATGCACTTTGTTTCTTGGAGCAACCATTTCCGTTTGCAAGTGACAGTATATAAAACGCCTCAGTTCAATTCAGTTGGGGCTTGTAAAAGGCCACAAAAGTTCAGCAAAATAAAGGGAAATAATCCCCAGTGGAATACAATTATTGAGGTAGGTGAAGTTGGGGCACATAATGCTATATATTTTAAAGTTATATCTCGGTATTCAAAGGTAATTATTTGCTTGCGTCAGACTTTGATCAACTGATGGAAATTTTTTCCCCATGGAAACATCAGATTCTGCCAAAAGCACGTCCGGTAGATTGGATTCGTAGTACCTCGTTGAGGGTCATAAAAAATAAACAGGGTTCACAATCAAGCTTGTTACGAACGGGTTCAGAAGTTGTAAAGTGTATGATTTTCCTGACTTTAATTAAAACTGGAGATTACAAAATTCCTATTTATAAATATAAGTCCATATAAGTCCAACCACTTATTGTACTACACACAGAGTTTAATACATTTTAAATACGTTTAAATATTAGATTTCAATTAACCATTGCTTACTTTGTATTCTATTGTTGGGTGCGCATTTTTCTAAAAATAGTATTTGATTAGTTAGTTGCCAATTACAAAATAGCTGAATAAATTTTAAAAATAGTTTCGTATCAAATTAATTATCTAAATTGCAATTATTCATAACTGTTGAAAGGAAATCTTTGCTTAACTATGTAGTAAATAGTTATCATGAGAAATACAATTTAAAATTAAGAGTACCTCTTAAATAAAAAAAAGACTTTTACATAAAACAGGATTTTTTAAGTGCTTTACTTGATGTAAGTATAACTGGTTAAACAAGTTTAAAGTAAATGCATTTTTACATTTTTCCCAAAAGGATCATTTTCAAGGATTCTTCCAATCGTAAAAAATTAACCAAGGTCCCTTTTTCAAACCAGTTTTAAAAGTTCAAGTTTATTTAAAAGGAAAAATACTTCAATTAACTTCTTTACTCAACCTATATACAAATTTTAAGAAAGCTAAAAACCGGATTCGATAAACCATTTATAATATAGCATAAAATAATAACGCTGAATCACTATGAGTCCGCTTCATTCTTGAACCATGAGTCCCAGCCTATGTGACTAAATTTAAATTCGAAGTTCCCTAAATGAAAAAAGGAAAAACACAATGTTATTAAGTCGTTGATCAAAGAGCAGTTCCTGGTAATTAGCATTTATTCGACATTTGCTAGATGAGGTGACAAACGATAAACAGAACTTTGCTTTCCTACTAAACTTATTATTTAGTTTGACTGTGATAAACAAATTAACTTGAATAGAGTAAAAACTTAAGTAAATTACACAAGTTTATGAGTTTTTTTTAGATGCGATATAACACGATCTTAACCCTTTTTTTGTTGAGCAATTACTTGATATTTTGCATGCGGTTAATTGGCAATTACACTACACACGAAACCTGTGACATGGAAATGTCTCAAAATTTAGATTACTCTTAGTTGTCTTATTTTATTTTTTTCGCATGTCACACCCAAATTTTCTGTCACTCATTTTTCGGATTTAATTGGATTTTACAACACACGTAGACAGAAGATTGGCCAACAAATTAGTATGCGCATTACTTTATGGGCTGTTGAACTCCACGCCGAAGACCAAGTCAAACACAAAAGGCCCAGTGTAAATAAAGGCATAAATTACTTAAGATTCATTGACGAAATTTCGGGAAGCCAACGAAAATCAAAAAAGCCAAACCACATTGCCAGAACGACCAAGTTTTTCGAGTTCGATCGAATGTGTCCAACAATCTCTGCTCTTGGCCTTGACTTTTACCTTCAATCGCGTTGACCGCACAAAAAAGTCAATATCAAAAAACTTACTAATTGCTTTGAATCATAAGAGCAGCAGTAAATCAGATTTAATGGCCAACGCCGATTTGCACTACTCTGCGGCACACTCGACCGGGTTCTTCAACTTCTCGACTTCGAGTTCCACTTTTTTGTGCCATTGTCAAGTCCTTCATGACAGGGCATAGATCACCGCCGGCTCACAAGTGCTACGTCATCGAGTCGATTTTTTTTTCGATTTTGCTTTGCTAGCCAAGGTGTTGCCAAGTCGTCTGCGAGCCAAACAGTCGTCTCACGTATTTTATCAACAAAAAAACATAAAATATTAATAGAGAGGAAGGGTGTCTTTTCATACACTAAAGATCTACGTATTACCCCGAAAAATTAAAAACTTGTATTATATCTGGTATCTGCCGCAAATATGACAAGTATGATATGTGTTATGTATTTTATTTTATTATTAAAAATTGTTGGGGAATTTATAAAATTATTGTTTCAATCTCTTTCAAAAATTTAAATATTTAAAAAAAATATTATCAGAACAAATTGCTTTATTTTATGTTATATTATACAAATTAAAGCTTACCATATTTTTAATTTAATAGTTATATATTCTATTTTTTGCCATTTATTTGCATAATATCTTTAACGAAAATATATTTTAATTCCGTTAAGGTATAGCCGACTTTGATATTTTTGATAAATGATCCAAGAAGTGCAGCAAACGCCCTGACCGAATTTCTATAACCTTTGCGGTGAGGGTATCCACCGAGTTTAGCCATCGTACGCACGTTTTGCGACCAGTTTTGGGCACTATTGTCTATCGGTCTATCTATTACTGTATCTATATTTACCTGTCTGTCCGGCGGCCTCTTCTTCCGTTGTGGCGATTTTTCGGCTACTTTTGCTAATGAAGATCAGCATTGAGTCATACATAAACATGCGAGTGTATATATTTAACAGTTTCCATTGGAGCGAGGCATTGAACTGTTGTCGCTTTTGCTTTTGCTTTATCTTTTGGCTTTTGGTTTTGGCCAAGCTGCGGAAGTAACCCAGTTGTGCCAATCGCTTTGAGGAAACGGTTGCCAAACCACTCAAAATGTTTGAGCCGAGACCAAAACAATATCATTCTCGTTTGCAGCCTGAACCGGTGAACAACTAGCGGCAGATCACATCACATCAACAGAATGGGCAAGGCGGAGTGCATTAGCTACGATGAGCAGCAGTTGCCCTATATCGATCTGGGTTCGGCACAGATCCGTATGGAGAAGGATGCAGCACCGGTGTGGGCCCTAAAAAAGGCGCAGGACGAGCTGAGGGAGGTGGACGGTGTCAAGGAGGAGGCCATCAAGGAACTCAGGGCACTCATTCAAAGTGAGTAAAGGAACTAGAGTAATAAATTACATATTTTAATGAGTTTCTACTTTCGTTAGATGAAAAGTACTTGAACCTTCCTCTGGATGATGAGTACATGATGATGTTCCTGCGTCCCACCCATTACTATCCAGAAAGTGCCTTGAAAAGGGTGAGTGTTATTAAAGGAAAACAAGTTGAAATAATATTTTTGCAAGACTTTATGATAAATTATTATATTCAAAGAATTTGTGAAAAGTTTTTGTTTATTAAACTTTGTCAAGAAATATTGATAAAACCATTTCGTTAATTATTTCTAAAATTATAGTTTTAATACCATAATAACCTGTTCAAAGTTTTTTGTTTGTCATACATTTTCTAATTTGAAATTAAAAATTTTGTTCATGACGAACTAAAAAATTAAAAAAAAATAATAATCAACCTTCAAGGATCAAATATCTTAAAACTTTCTCAGAGTATTAAGAATAAGTGAAAACTATTTCAATTATATCCAAACTAATTAGATATGTTGGAAATGTTTGTTAAATTGTAAACTATGTTTGGTGTTTTTATTTACAGCTCAAGAACTTTTACCACATGAAACTGAAGTACGGAATCGCTTGTGAGAACATAATCCCCAGCAAGTTGCGAAATGTTTTCGAGGCAAATATTCTGAATTTGCTCCCCCAAAGAGATCAGCATGGTCGTCGTCTTTTAGTGCTGGAAGCAGGCAGTAAGTATTGATAAGTAAAATAATTTAAAAGATATCTAAATGGAAGTTGTACCATAGAAAAATGGAAGCCATCTCAAGTGCCCTTGGTGGATTTGTTCCGTGGCATTCAATTGACCGTCTTGGGATCCATGGTGGAGCCCTATTCACAAATTTGCGGAGCAGTTGTTATTATCGATATGGAAGGTAAGAAAAGTGCAAACATTAAATGGCATTTGTATATTTTTATTAATTTGTTTTAACCTTTTTGCAGGTCTGCCACTTAGCCACATTACCCAATTTACACCGTCGTTTGCCGCCATGTTGCTGGATTATATTCAAGAATGCATCTGCATGCGTTTAAAGGCAGTTCACATAGTGAATAATTCATATATATTCAATATGCTTTTTGCGATATTCAAGCCATTCATTCGCGAGAAGTTGCGCAAGAGGGTGAGTTAGAGAAATAAGGAAGTTAGAAAATATATTTTATAATAAATCCTAATTTTTCAGATCTTCTTCCATGGCAAGGACTACAAGTCCCTGATCTCCCACATCGAGGCTAGTGCCTTGCCTCCAAAATACGGTGGCTCTGCCACTTGGGAACTGCCGCCTGGTAAACTATTGGGAGAATTCTTTGAGTGCTACGCCAAGGATTATGAACGTAAGACACTATAATATAATACTATTTAAACCAACTTTATTAGCTAATTTATTTAAATTGCTTTCTAGTGGCTGACAGCTATGGGTATACAGAGGGCTATAAAATGAAGAAGTAAAAGTACAAGAAGAACAGAAAAATACAAACAATCCTCAATTAACCGTTTTGATTCGTATTTTAGTCACTTAAGTTGGGTCATTTGTGATATTGCAAATATTGTCGTACGTTAAGTCTTAGTCTCTTTGCCCTTAAAATGTAAGGTTCAGAAAATGTATTCATATTAATTGGCAAGCTCATGATTAAAGCAAAGATTTTGCTCAGCATTAAACTTGATACCATTTGTACTATACATTTTGTAAAATTGTTATTGAAATAATAAAGATGAAAACATTTGTTAAAAAAGATGAAATATTTTTGCGTTTTTTAAAGTTATTTATGTTTTATTTTAATGAGGGCTTGACAATATTGCCATTGTTCGCGCTGCAGAAGACGAACTGGACCCCAGAAACCCCGCAATAAAGCCTCTTTTGCGATACAAGCTCCCAAAAAGATTTAAAATCGATTCATGTCTCTTTGTCTGATTGCGGTATAAGCGAACGAAAAATCTCCTCGGAATGAAATAAGAAAATCAGCAAAAAGGTGCGAAATGTTTAAATAGTTTAAATTATAAATACAATACAAATACAATTTGTTGTTAATGTTTAATTAAGTAAAATGGTGAAAGAAAACTATGAATAAAATAAATAAAAAAACAAGAGAGAACGCTATAGTCGGGTGCCCCGACTATCAGATACCCGTTACTCAGGTAAAGGGAGTGCGAGGGAGATGGAGATAGAAACTTTGATCACGCATAACTTTTTAACGAATGGTCCGATTTGAAAAATTTCTTCTACATTTCGATAGGTATTGATAAACACAATAAAACTGCATTTTTACTTTTCCGAAATATTTAAATTTTTAAAATCGTATATAAGCGATTGTGGGCGTTAAAGGGGGCGTGGCACCTTTTTGAAACAAACTTGCGCTGCGTAGGAACTCCTAGAATCTGCATGCAAAATGCCAATCTTCTAGCTTTTATAGTTTCCGAGATCTCAGCGTTCATACGGACAGACAGACAGACAGACAGACAGACGGACAGACAGACGGACAGACGGACAGACGGACGGACGGACAGACGGACAGACGGACATGGCTAGATCGACTCGGCTAGTGATCCTGAACAAGAATATATATACTTTATAGGGTCGGAAACGCTTCCTTATAGCTGTTACATACTTTTGCACGAATACAATATATCCTTTTACTCTACGAGTAACGGGTATAATAACATAAGCCAAGCGAACAAAAAATAAAAGGGAGAACACTTTATAAAGCCTAGCAAAGAAAATATATTTTATACAATCCCAATGCTTTATAAAGGGTTTTCCCTTTTTTCAGGAAGATTTTAATAAAGGCCTAAACGAAAATTTTCAACTTTATAAAATTATTTTTTATACAATTCTTTTCGGCCGTTAGAATGAGCCAAATTTGCATTTTGATTGCTGTACTTTTTATTTGAAAGCTTTCGTTGCAGTTTATTAAGTAGTCGCCTATGCACACTCTTCTGGTGCACATTGCATATTGATTAATGTTATTGTTTTAAGAACAATGTATTTACCTTATACCTTATACTGCCACTACCCCCATCTTAACATGTTCTAAGCCTTAGGCCAATATTGATTCCTGAGGAAGAACTCAATATAATTATACCCGTTACTCGTAGAGTAAAAGGGTATATTGTATTCGTGCAAAAGTATGTAACAGGTAGAAGGAAGCGTTTCCGACCCTATAAAGTATATATATTCTTGATCAGGGTCACTAGCCGAGTCGATATAGCCATGTCCGTCTGTCCGTCTGTCCGTCTGTCCGTCTGTCCGTCTGTCTGTCCGTCTGTCTGTCTGTCCGTATGAACGCTGAGATCTCGGAAACTATAAAAGCTAGAAGATTGGCATTTTGCATGCAGATTCTAGGAGTTCCTACGCAGCGCAAGTTTGTTTCAAAAAGGTGCCACGCCCCCTTTAACGCCCACAATCGCTTATATACGATTTTAAAAATTTAAATATTTCGGAAAAGTAAAAATGCAGTTTTATTGAGTTTATTAATACCTATCGAAATGTAGAAGAAATTTTTTAAATCGGACCATTCGTTAAAAAGTTATGCGTGATCAAAGTTTCTATCTCCATCTCCCTCCCACTCCCTTTACCTGAGTAACGGGTATCTGATAGTCGGGGCACCCGACTATAGCGTTCTCTCTTGTTGTATATCTAGGCTTGAGCTCCTCCCCAAGCCGAAGTAGCTCGAAGTGCCGTATGACCCTAATAATTAGCGTTTTTATGTGGAGGTTGGCAAACTTCTGACCCAAGCAGATTTTGGGTCCTGCACTAAATGGAATATATACAAATTTGGGAAGCGAAGCGTTTTCACCATCCATCCATCGTTCGGGCTTGAAAGTCAGGGGATCTTGAAAGTATTTTGGATCTCGGAGGACATGGTATAGCACCAGCATAATGTTCGTATTGCCTGGAATGGTTTGATCCCCAATCTGCCAGACCTTGGGGATGTATCTTCCGATTACAGCAACTGGTGGGTGTAGACGCAGTGTCTCCTTTATCACACAGTCCAGATATTTTACATCCAGAAATTGGGATTGGGTCACTGGAGAATAGGGATCTTTGTCCAACACACCCAATATCTCCTCGTAGATGCGCTCCTGCACTTCAGGAAGCCTCGAAAGGACATAAAAAGCATGGGATACCGCACTTGTGGTGGTATCATCACCCGCAAATATAAACCCATCCACCTCCTCACGGATGTCTTCATCGCTTAGGGGCTGATTATAGAGGCTTGCAGCAGAATATCCAGCAGAGCCAATTTTGATTTTTCACCAATTTCAGCATCTCCCAGATCTACGAGGTAAAATATAAAATGAGTAGTTCCTTGATTGGGATTATAACTTTGCCAAATTTAATCCGATTTCAAAGTGTCATACCTCTAAAGACTTGTGATTCGATTCTCAAAAAATCTGCATTCAAATTTTTCTTTTTAACGTTGATCAAATTTTTGACCCATTTTCATGTCAGTTATTTCAGTTAGTTTCGGTGACTTGTAAAAAAGGTGTCCCACAATTGGACTTCACGAGTTCATAACTTTGCCAAATTTAATCCGATTTCAAAGTGTCATACATCTAAAGACTTGTGATTCGATTCTCAAAAAATCTGCATTCAAATTTTTCTTTTTAACGTTGATCAAATTTTTGACCCATTTTCATGTCAGTTATTTCAGTTAGTTTCGGTGACTTGTAAAAAAGGTGTCCCACAATTGGACTTCCCGAGTCCATAACTTTGCCAAATTTAATCCGATTTCAAAGTGTCATACCTCTAAAGACTTGTGATTCGATTCTCAAAAAATCTGCATTCAAATTTTTCTTTTTAACGTTGATCAAATTTTTGACCCATTTTCATGTCAGTTATTTCAGTTAGTTTCGGTGACTTGTAAAAAAGGTGTCCCACAATTGGACTTCCCGAGTCCATAACTTTGCCAAATTTAATCCGATTTCAAAGTGTCATACCTCTAAAGACTTGTGATTCGATTCTCAAAAAATCTGCATTCAAATTTTTCTTTTTAACGTTGATCAAATTTTTGACCCATTTTCATGTCAGTTATTTCTAAGTTTTTGGTGACTTGTAAAAAAGGTGTCCCACAATTGGACTTCCCGAGTCCATAACTTTGCCAAATTTAATCCGATTTCAAAGTGTCATACCTCTAAAGACTTGTGATTCGATTCTCAAAAAATCTGCATTCAAATTTTTCTTTTTAACGTTGATCAAATTTTTGACCCATTTTCATGTCAGTTATTTCAGTTAGTTTCGGTGACTTGTAAAAAAGGTGCTCCACAATTGGACTTCCCGAGTCCATAACTTTGCCAAATTTAATCCGGTCTCGGTGACTTGTAAAAAAGGTGTCCCACAATTGGACTTCCCGAGTCCATAACTTTGCCACATTTAATCCGATTTCAAAGTGTCATACCTCTAAAGACTTGTGATTCGATTCTCAAAAAATCTGCATTCAAATTTTTCTTTTTAACGTTGATCAAATTTTTGACCCATTTTCATGTCAGTTATTTCAGTTAGTTTCGGTGACTTGTAAAAAGGTGTCCCACAATTGGACTTCCCGAGTCCATAACTTTACCAAATTTAATCCGATTTCAAAGTATCATACCTCTAAAGACTTGTGATTCGATTCTCAAAAAATCTGCATTCAAATTTTTCTTTTTAACGTTGATCAAATTTTTGACCCATTTTCATTTCAGTTATTTCAGTTAGTTTCGGTGACTTGTAAAAAAGGTGTCCCACAATTGGACTTCCCGAGTCCATAACTTTGCCAAATTTAATCCGATTTCAAAGTGTCATACATCTAAAGACTTGTGATTCGATTCTCAAAAAATCTGCATTCAAATTTTTCTTTTTAACGTTGATCAAATTTTTGACCCATTTTCATGTCAGTTATTTCTAAGTTTTTGGTGACTTGTAAAAAAGTTGTCCCACAATTGGACTTCCCGAGTCCATAACTTTGCCAAATTTAATCCGATTTCAAAGTGTCATACCTCTAAAGACTTGTGATTCGATTCTCAAAAAATCTGCATTAAAATTTTTCTTTTTAACGTTGATCAAATTTTTGACCCATTTTCATGTCAGTTATTTCAGTTAGTTTCGGTGACTTGTAAAAAAGGTGTTCCACAATTGGACTTCCCGAGTCCATAACTTTGCCAAATTTAATCCGATTTCAAAGTGTCATACCTCTAAAGACTTGTGATTCGATTCTCAAAAAATCTGCATTAAAATTTTTCTTTTTAACGTTGATCAAATTTTTGACCCATTTTCATGTCAGTTATTTCAGTTAGTTTCGGTGACTTGTAAAAAAGTGTCCCACAATTGGACTTCACGAGTCCATAACATTGCCAAATTTAATCCGATTTCAAAGTGTCATACCTCTAAAAACTTGTGATTCGATTCTCAAAAAATCTGCATTCAAATTTTTCTTTTTAACGTTGATCAAATTTTTGACCCATTTTCATGTCAGTTATTTCTAAGTTTTTGGTGACTTGTAAAAAAGGTGTCCCACAATTGGACTTCCCGAGTCCATAACTTTGCCAAATTTAATCCGATTTCAAAGTGTCATACCTCTAAAGACTTGTGATTCGATTCTCAAAAAATCTGCATTCAAATTTTTCTTTTTAACGTTGATCAAATTTTTGACCCATTTTCATGTCAGTTATTTCAGTTAGTTTCGGTGACTTGTAAAAAAGGTGTCCCACAATTGGACTTCACGAGTTCATAACTTTGCCAAATTTAATCCGATTTCAAAGTGTCATACATCTAAAGACTTGTGATTCGATTCTCAAAAAATCTGCATTCAAATTTTTCTTTTTAACGTTGATGAAATTTTTGACCCATTTTCATGTCAGTTATTTCAGTTAGTTTCGGTGACTTGTAAAAAAGGTGTCCCACAATTGGACTTCACGAGTTCATAACTTTGCCAAATTTAATCCGATTTCAAAGTGTCATACATCTAAAGACTTGTGATTCGATTCTCAAAAAATCTACATTCAAATTTTTCTTTTTAACGTTGATCAAATTTTTGACCCATTTTCATGTCGTTATTTCAGTTAGTTTCGGTGACTTGTAAAAAAGGTGCTCCACAATTGGACTTCCCGAGTCCATAACTTTGCCAAATTTAATCCGATTTCAAAGTGTCATACCTCTAAAGACTTGTGATTCGATTCTCAAAAAATCTGCATTCAAATTTTTCTTTTTAACGTTGATCAAATTTTTGACCCATTTTCATTTCAGTTATTTCAGTTAGTTTCGGTGACTTGTAAAAAAGGTGTCCCACAATTGGACTTCCCGAGTCCATAACTTTGCCAAATTTAATCCGATTTCAAAGTGTCATACATCTAAAGACTTGTGATTCGATTCTCAAAAAATCTGCATTCAAATTTTTCTTTTTAACGTTGATCAAATTTTTTACCCATTTTCATTTCAGTTATTTCAGTTAGTTTCGGTGACTTGTAAAAAAGGTGTTCCACAATTGGACTTCCCGAGTCCATAACTTTGCCAAATTTAATCCGATTTCAAAGTGTCATACCTCTAAAGACTTGTGATTCGATTCTCAAAAAATCTGCATTAAAATTTTTCTTTTTAACGTTGATCAAATTTTTGACCCATTTTCATGTCAGTTATTTCAGTTAGTTTCGGTGACTTGTAAAAAAAGTGTCCCACAATTGGACTTCACGAGTCCATAACATTGCCAAATTTAATCCGATTTCAAAGTGTCATACCTCTAAAAACTTGTGATTCGATTCTCAAAAAATCTGCATTCAAATTTTTCTTTTTAACGTTGATCAAATTTTTGACCCATTTTCATGTCAGTTATTTCTAAGTTTTTGGTGACTTGTAAAAAAGGTGTCCCACAATTGGACTTCCCGAGTCCATAACTTTGCCAAATTTAATCCGATTTCAAAGTGTCATACCTCTAAAGACTTGTGATTCGATTCTCAAAAAATCTGCATTCAAATTTTTCTTTTTAACATTGATCAAATTTTTGACCCATTTTCATGTCAGTTATTTCAGTTAGTTTCGGTGACTTGTAAAAAAGGTGTCCCACAATTGGACTTCACGAGTTCATAACTTTGCCAAATTTAATCCGATTTCAAAGTGTCATACATCTAAAGACTTGTGATTCGATTCTCAAAAAATCTACATTCAAATTTTTCTTTTTAACGTTGATCAAATTTTTGACCCATTTTCATGTCGTTATTTCAGTTAGTTTCGGTGACTTGTAAAAAAGGTGCTCCACAATTGGACTTCCCGAGTCCATAACTTTGCCAAATTTAATCCGATTTCAAAGTGTCATACCTCTAAAGACTTGTGATTCGATTCTCAAAAAATCTGCATTCAAATTTTTCTTTTTAACGTTGATCAAATTTTTGACCCATTTTCATTTCAGTTATTTCAGTTAGTTTCGGTGACTTGTAAAAAAGGTGTCCCACAATTGGACTTCCCGAGTCCATAACTTTGCCAAATTTAATCCGATTTCAAAGTGTCATACATCTAAAGACTTGTGATTCGATTCTCAAAAAATCTGCATTCAAATTTTTCTTTTTAACGTTGATCAAATTTTTTACCCATTTTCATTTCAGTTATTTCAGTTAGTTTCGGTGACTTGTAAAAAAGGTGTTCCACAATTGGACTTCCCGAGTCCATAACTTTGCCAAATTTAATCCGATTTCAAAGTGTCATACCTCTAAAGACTTGTGATTCGATTCTCAAAAAATCTGCATTAAAATTTTTCTTTTTAACGTTGATCAAATTTTTGACCCATTTTCATGTCAGTTATTTCAGTTAGTTTCGGTGACTTGTAAAAAAGTGTCCCACAATTGGACTTCACGAGTCCATAACATTGCCAAATTTAATCCGATTTCAAAGTGTCATACCTCTAAAAACTTGTGATTCGATTCTCAAAAAATCTGCATTCAAATTTTTCTTTTTAACGTTGATCAAATTTTTGACCCATTTTCATGTCAGTTATTTCTAAGTTTTTGGTGACTTGTAAAAAAGGTGTCCCACAATTGGACTTCCCGAGTCCATAACTTTGCCAAATTTAATCCGATTTCAAAGTGTCATACCTCTAAAGACTTGTGATTCGATTCTCAAAAAATCTGCATTCAAATTTTTCTTTTTAACGTTGATCAAATTTTTGACCCATTTTCATGTCAGTTATTTCAGTTAGTTTCGGTGACTTGTAAAAAAGGTGTCCCACAATTGGACTTCACGAGTTCATAACTTTGCCAAATTTAATCCGATTTCAAAGTGTCATACATCTAAAGACTTGTGATTCGATTCTCAAAAAATCTGCATTCAAATTTTTCTTTTTAACGTTGATCAAATTTTTGACCCATTTTCATTTCAGTTATTTCAGTTAGTTTCGGTGACTTGTAAAAAAGGTGTCCCACAATTGGACTTCCCGAGTCCATAACTTTGCCAAATTTAATCCGATTTCAAAGTGTCATACATCTAAAGACTTGTGATTCGATTCTCAAAAAATCTGCATTCAAATTTTTCTTTTTAACGTTGATCAAATTGTTTACCCATTTTCATTTCAGTTATTTCAGTTAGTTTCGGTGACTTGTAAAAAAGATGCTCCACAATTGGACTTCCCGAGTCCATAACTTTGCCAAATTTAATCCGATTTCAAAGTGTCATACCTCTAAAGACTTGTGATTCGATTCTCAAAAAATCTGCATTAAAATTTTTCTTTTTAACGTTGATCAAATTTTTGACCCATTTTCATGTCAGTTATTTCAGTTAGTTTCGGTGACTTGTAAAAAAAGTGTCCCACAATTGGACTTCACGAGTCCATAACATTGCCAAATTTAATCCGATTTCAAAGTGTCATACCTCTAAAAACTTGTGATTCGATTCTCAAAAAATCTACATTCAAATTTTTCTTTTTAACGTTGATCAAATTTTTGACCCATTTTCATGTCGTTATTTCAGTTAGTTTCCCACAATTGGACTTCACGAGTCCATAACATTGCCAAATTTAATCCGATTTCAAAGTGTCATACCTCTAAAAACTTGTGATTCGATTCTCAAAAAATCTGCATTCAAATTTTTCTTTTTAACGTTGATCAAATTTTTGACCCATTTTCATGTCAGTTACTTCTAAGTTTTTGGTGACTTGTAAAAAAGGTGTCCCACAATTGGACTTCCCGAGTCCATAACTTTGCCAAATTTAATCCGATTTCAAAGTGTCATACCTCTAAAGACTTGTGATTCGATTCTCAAAAAATCTGCATTCAAATTTTTCTTTTTAACGTTGATCAAATTTTTGACCCATTTTCATGTCAGTTATTTCAGTTAGTTTCGGTGACTTGTAAAAAAGGTGTCCCACAATTGGACTTCACGAGTTCATAACTTTGCCAAATTTAATCCGATTTCAAAGTGTCATACATCTAAAGACTTGTGATTCGATTCTCAAAAAATCTACATTCAAATTTTTCTTTTTAACGTTGATCAAATTTTTGACCCATTTTCATGTCGTTATTTCAGTTAGTTTCGGTGACTTGTAAAAAAGGTGCTCCACAATTGGACTTCCCGAGTCCATAACTTTGCCAAATTTAATCCGATTTCAAAGTGTCATACCTCTAAAGACTTGTGATTCGATTCTCAAAAAATCTGCATTCAAATTTTTCTTTTTAACGTTGATGAAATTTTTGACCCATTTTCATGTCAGTTATTTCAGTTAGTTTCGGTGACTTGTAAAAAAGGTGTCCCACAATTGGACTTCACGAGTTCATAACTTTGCCAAATTTAATCCGATTTCAAAGTGTCATACATCTAAAGACTTGTGATTCGATTCTCAAAAAATCTACATTCAAATTTTTCTTTTTAACGTTGATCAAATTTTTGACCCATTTTCATGTCGTTATTTCAGTTAGTTTCGGTGACTTGTAAAAAAGGTGCTCCACAATTGGACTTCCCGAGTCCATAACTTTGCCAAATTTAATCCGATTTCAAAGTGTCATACCTCTAAAGACTTGTGATTCGATTCTCAAAAAATCTGCATTCAAATTTTTCTTTTTAACGTTGATCAAATTTTTGACCCATTTTCATTTCAGTTATTTCAGTTAGTTTCGGTGACTTGTAAAAAAGGTGTCCCACAATTGGACTTCCCGAGTCCATAACTTTGCCAAATTTAATCCGATTTCAAAGTGTCATACATCTAAAGACTTGTGATTCGATTCTCAAAAAATCTGCATTCAAATTTTTCTTTTTAACGTTGATCAAATTTTTTACCCATTTTCATTTCAGTTATTTCAGTTAGTTTCGGTGACTTGTAAAAAAGGTGTTCCACAATTGGACTTCCCGAGTCCATAACTTTGCCAAATTTAATCCGATTTCAAAGTGTCATACCTCTAAAGACTTGTGATTCGATTCTCAAAAAATCTGCATTAAAATTTTTCTTTTTAACGTTGATCAAATTTTTGACCCATTTTCATGTCAGTTATTTCTAAGTTTTTGGTGACTTGTAAAAAAGGTGTCCCACAATTGGACTTCCCGAGTCCATAACTTTGCCAAATTTAATCCGATTTCAAAGTGTCATACCTCTAAAGACTTGTGATTCGATTCTCAAAAAATCTGCATTCAAATTTTTCTTTTTAACGTTGATCAAATTTTTGACCCATTTTCATGTCAGTTATTTCAGTTAGTTTCGGTGACTTGTAAAAAAGGTGTCCCACAATTGGACTTCACGAGTTCATAACTTTGCCAAATTTAATCCGATTTCAAAGTGTCATACATCTAAAGACTTGTGATTCGATTCTCAAAAAATCTACATTAAAATTTTTCTTTTTAACGTTGATCAAATTTTTGACCCATTTTCATGTCAGTTATTTCTAAGTTTTTGGTGACTTGTAAAAAAGGTGTCCCACAATTGGACTTCCCGAGTCCATAACTTTGCCAAATTTAATCCGATTTCAAAGTGTCATACCTCTAAAGACTTGTGATTCGATTCTCAAAAAATCTGCATTCAAATTTTTCTTTTTAACGTTGATCAAATTTTTGACCCATTTTCATGTCAGTTATTTCAGTTAGTTTCGGTGACTTGTAAAAAAGGTGTCCCACAATTGGACTTCACGAGTTCATAACTTTGCCAAATTTAATCCGATTTCAAAGTGTCATACATCTAAAGACTTGTGATTCGATTCTCAAAAAATCTACATTCAAATTTTTCTTTTTAACGTTGATCAAATTTTTGACCCATTTTCATGTCGTTATTTCAGTTAGTTTCGGTGACTTGTAAAAAGGTGCTCCACAATTGGACTTCCCGAGTCCATAACTTTGCCAAATTTAATCCGATTTCAAAGTGTCATACCTCTAAAGACTTGTGATTCGATTCTCAAAAAATCTGCATTCAAATTTTTCTTTTTAACGTTGATCAAATTTTTGACCCATTTTCATTTCAGTTATTTCAGTTAGTTTCGGTGACTTGTAAAAAAGGTGTCCCACAATTGGACTTCCCGAGTCCATAACTTTGCCAAATTTAATCCGATTTCAAAGTGTCATACATCTAAAGACTTGTGATTCGATTCTCAAAAAATCTGCATTCAAATTTTTCTTTTTAACGTTGATCAAATTTTTTACCCATTTTCATTTCAGTTATTTCAGTTAGTTTCGGTGACTTGTAAAAAGGTGTTCCACAATTGGACTTCCCGAGTCCATAACTTTGCCAAATTTAATCCGATTTCAAAGTGTCATACCTCTAAAGACTTGTGATTCGATTCTCAAAAAATCTGCATTAAAATTTTTCTTTTTAACGTTGATCAAATTTTTGACCCATTTTCATGTCAGTTATTTCAGTTAGTTTCGGTGACTTGTAAAAAAAGTGTCCCACAATTGGACTTCACGAGTCCATAACATTGCCAAATTTAATCCGATTTCAAAGTGTCATACCTCTAAAAACTTGTGATTCGATTCTCAAAAAATCTGCATTCAAATTTTTCTTTTTAACGTTGATCAAATTTTTGACCCATTTTCATGTCAGTTATTTCTAAGTTTTTGGTGACTTGTAAAAAAGGTGTTCCACAATGGGACTTCCCGAGTCCATAACTTTGCCAAATTTAATCCGATTTCAAAGTGTCATACCTCTAAAGACTTGTGATTCGATTCTCAAAAAATCTGCATTAAAATTTTTCTTTTTAACGTTGATCAAATTTTTGACCCATTTTCATGTCAGTTATTTCAGTTAGTTTCGGTGACTTGTAAAAAAAGTGTCCCACAATTGGACTTCACGAGTCCATAACATTGCCAAATTTAATCCGATTTCAAAGTGTCATACCTCTAAAAACTTGTGATTCGATTCTCAAAAAATCTGCATTCAAATTTTTCTTTTTAACGTTGATCAAATTTTTGACCCATTTTCATGTCAGTTATTTCTAAGTTTTTGGTGACTTGTAAAAAAGGTGTCCCACAATTGGACTTCCCGAGTCCATAACTTTGCCAAATTTAATCCGATTTCAAAGTGTCATACCTCTAAAGACTTGTGATTCGATTCTCAAAAAATCTGCATTCAAATTTTTCTTTTTAACGTTGATCAAATTTTTGACCCATTTTCATGTCAGTTATTTCAGTTAGTTTCGGTGACTTGTAAAAAGGTGTCCCACAATTGGACTTCACGAGTTCATAACTTTGCCAAATTTAATCCGATTTCAAAGTGTCATACATCTAAAGACTTGTGATTCGATTCTCAAAAAATCTACATTCAAATTTTTCTTTTTAACGTTGATCAAATTTTTGACCCATTTTCATGTCGTTATTTCAGTTAGTTTCGGTGACTTGTAAAAAGGTGCTCCACAATTGGACTTCCCGAGTCCATAACTTTGCCAAATTTAATCCGATTTCAAAGTGTCATACCTCTAAAGACTTGTGATTCGATTCTCAAAAAATCTGCATTCAAATTTTTCTTTTTAACGTTGATCAAATTTTTGACCCATTTTCATTTCAGTTATTTCAGTTAGTTTCGGTGACTTGTAAAAAGGTGTCCCACAATTGGACTTCCCGAGTCCATAACTTTGCCAAATTTAATCCGATTTCAAAGTGTCATACATCTAAAGACTTGTGATTCGATTCTCAAAAAATCTGCATTCAAATTTTTCTTTTTAACGTTGATCAAATTTTTTACCCATTTTCATTTCAGTTATTTCAGTTAGTTTCGGTGACTTGTAAAAAGGTGTTCCACAATTGGACTTCCCGAGTCCATAACTTTGCCAAATTTAATCCGATTTCAAAGTGTCATACCTCTAAAGACTTGTGATTCGATTCTCAAAAAATCTGCATTCAAATTTTTCTTTTTAACGTTGATCAAATTTTTGACCCATTTTCATGTCAGTTATTTCAGTTAGTTTCGGTGACTTGTAAAAAAGGTGTCCCACAATTGGACTTCACGAGTTCATAACTTTGCCAAATTTAATCCGATTTCAAAGTGTCATACATCTAAAGACTTGTGATTCGATTCTCAAAAAATCTGCATTCAAATTTTTCTTTTTAACGTTGATCAAATTTTTGACCCATTTTCATGTCAGTTATTTCAGTTAGTTTCGGTGACTTGTAAAAAAGGTGTCCCACAATTGGACTTCCCGAGTCCATAACTTTACCAAATTTAATCCGATTTCAAAGTATCATACCTCTAAAGACTTGTGATTCGATTCTCAAAAAATCTGCATTCAAATTTTTCTTTTTAACGTTGATCAAATTTTTGACCCATTTTCATGTCAGTTATTTCAGTTAGTTTCGGTGACTTGTAAAAAAGGTGTCCCACAATTGGACTTCACGAGTTCATAACTTTGCCAAATTTAATCCGATTTCAAAGTGTCATACATCTAAAGACTTGTGATTCGATTCTCAAAAAATCTACATTCAAATTTTTCTTTTTAACGTTGATCAAATTTTTGACCCATTTTCATGTCGTTATTTCAGTTAGTTTCGGTGACTTGTAAAAAAGGTGCTCCACAATTGGACTTCCCGAGTCCATAACTTTGCCAAATTTAATCCGATTTCAAAGTGTCATACCTCTAAAGACTTGTGATTCGATTCTCAAAAAATCTGCATTCAAATTTTTCTTTTTAACGTTGATCAAATTTTTGACCCATTTTCATTTCAGTTATTTCAGTTAGTTTCGGTGACTTGTAAAAAAGGTGTCCCACAATTGGACTTCCCGAGTTCATAACTTTGCCAAATTTAATCCGATTTCAAAGTGTCATACATCTAAAGACTTGTGATTCGATTCTCAAAAAATCTACATTCAAATTTTTCTTTTTAACGTTGATCAAATTTTTGACCCATTTTCATGTCGTTATTTCAGTTAGTTTCGGTGACTTGTAAAAAAGATGCTCCACAATTGGACTTCCCGAGTCCATAACTTTGCCAAATTTAATCCGATTTCAAAGTGTCATACCTCTAAAGACTTGTGATTCGATTCTCAAAAAATCTGCATTCAAATTTTTCTTTTTAACGTTGATCAAATTTTTGACCCATTTTCATGTCAGTTATTTCTGAGTTTTCGGTGACTTGTAAAAAAGGTGTCCCACAATTGGACTTCACGAGTTCATAACTTTGCCAAATTTAATCCGATTTCAAAGTGTCATACATCTAAAGACTTGTGATTCGATTCTCAAAAAATCTACATTCAAATTTTTCTTTTTAACGTTGATCAAATTTTTGACCCATTTTCATGTCGTTATTTCAGTTAGTTTCGGTGACTTGTAAAAAGGTGCTCCACAATTGGACTTCCCGAGTCCATAACTTTGCCAAATTTAATCCGATTTCAAAGTGTCATACCTCTAAAGACTTGTGATTCGATTCTCAAAAAATCTGCATTCAAATTTTTCTTTTTAACGTTGATCAAATTTTTGACCCATTTTCATGTCAGTTATTTCAGTTAGTTTCGGTGACTTGTAAAAAGGTGTCCCACAATTGGACTTCCCGAGTCCATAACTTTGCCAAATTTAATCCGATTTCAAAGTGTCATACATCTAAAGACTTGTGATTCGATTCTCAAAAAATCTGCATTCAAATTTTTCTTTTTAACGTTGATCAAATTTTTGACCCATTTTCATGTCAGTTATTTCTGAGTTTTCGGTGACTTGTAAAAAAGGTGTCCCACAATTGGACTTCCCGAGTCCATAACTTTGCCAAATTTAATCCGATTTGGATAAAATTTGAATATGGATAAATTGCTAATATTGTACCGCATGGCTTTTTCATAAGATATTTTCTTGTCGTTTTGGCTCTTCATTTTTCTGTTCTTACGAATTTGTTGAACAAAAAGAAACAACACAATTATTTAAAATGTTTATAAAATATTTTATTTGACACGCACACTATTGGTCAAGAAAACAATTAAATACAATACATATCTAATTACTAAGGAATGTAAAAAGAGTATTCGTTAGCTTAGCGAAGATCGCCATATGGTTCGACTTCCAGAGGCTATCTAATCTTTGGCATAGGCACGGGAATGCAATTTTCAGTTGGGTATTTCAGAGTGCCACTAAACTATGAACTACGACTAATGCACTAGGACGGCTTAACTATCTAGATGGCGTGGATGTCACAATTCCGTTTAATCCTGCTTATTATCGCTGATGGCTGTGGAGGCAGTGACCACACTCTCACCCGTTTGGGATTTAATGATGGCCGGCTTACGGCTTTTCTCCAGGAGCGGAGAACTGTCCGGAGATCCTTTGACACTCTTTTCGCAGACCAAAGTGGAGGCCTTGGACTTGAGTTCCTCGGCACTGGAGAACTGGGAGCGGCTCTTGTACTGACCATTAGTTTTTGTTTGGTTCTTCAGATCGTATCTACGATTCCGACACGAAGACACCAAATTCTGAACCGGTCCCCAGCACAGGAGTATTATGCCAGTAGCCAAGCAAACTCCGGCAAAAATTTGTCCGGCAAGGAGAACGATTGGGAGTACCTTCAATTGGTCAGCCATTACTGGAGTGATTCTCACTTTTTGCTCAAACCAAATGAGTGGGAAGAATATCCTGGGTATTCCTGTATACAAGTCGATGCCATCGATTGGCTCCACCAGCATGTTGACCTGGAATCGGGCAGCCACCTCTAATGGAATTCCAGTTCCTGGCTCCACTACCATATAGAACTCGTGATCCTCCTGATTGGGACTTAAGCCCTCCACCTGGTCCACATAGTAAGGATCTCCATTGAAAAAGTGCGGGTAGGACATGAAAACAGGAGATCCAAAGCGACAAGAGCTGATGTTCATCACTCCCGAAGGAACACATTCGCCACCACAGTAACAAAGGTTCTCAGGGTACAGTGAGCCTGCAATATAATTATTTTTATTAATAAGATTAAAATTTAGAGCTTGTTTTAAATATAAATTAAAACTTATTAAATGTTTTCTATTGATAAAATTTTAACACAGACTTAAACCAACAAACAACTATTCTTATTCATACTCATACTTCAGTGCTGTAAGCTGAAAAACAAAACTTAAACCTGTTTGTAGAATAATTATAAAATAAAGTAGCGATCTAATAATAGTTAACAAATATAGCTTAACCGGCTTGAAGGGACTACCATTACCTAATTTATTTGCTAATATACACATAATGTGCAACTACTTCATAATATGTGAAAAAAGAGAATTCATGTATACACTTAAATATTAAATTATATAGGAGTTTTTTATTTTCATGCATTCGAGAAGCATGACAAATATGTTTTGATCAAAGCTCACCATTATCCACAGAACGAGGTCCGCCAGAAAATTTGTAACCTTGGAGACCTTCGATATCCACAGTTTCCACATAATCCAGTGGGATTGTGCGGCACATATCCGGCGTAAATAGACCGACACTATCGCCGGGCTTGAGATGCTGGGGCTGGAACTCTCCGGCGGATCCATTGGTCATGCCGCAATAGGAATCGTAAAATCCAGTGTTTTCCTGATAATTCCACGCGTGCATCTGACCCAATTTGGACAGATGATCGGCACCCGTAAAGACATTAAATACGCCGGTGAGATCGGCACTTCCATTGCGTGTATAGAACCAACCGAATTTATCGAAGGGAACCTTAACATCATCACCGAAAACGGGCATGGCAATGGCCACGTCGATCATTGTATCGCTGTATCCCGTGAAGAGGAGTTCGTCAATTGATTTTTGGACGAACATTTTGGCACCGTACATATTAAGACCCAAATCCACCAATTTTCGCTTAGCTAGCATCCAATGTTTTGCAGTGGCACCAGCGGACTGAAATAAAAATTGTTTATTAGAGATAATTGGACTTGTAATGTTAACCTAAGATAAGTAAGATTAAGAGACAGCTTAAAGTAGATGTTCAAAGCCTTTGGGGTTTTATATATATTAAAAAATTACATTTTATTAAAAAAAAATGTATATTGTTTAGGTTGCTATTCATTTTCCAATATATCCAATATGTTTAGATATTATCAATCTTGAATTAATTTTTTGAGAAAGACACTTTTAATTATTTTGCCTCTAAAATACTCACCAGAGCCACAGCATTTAGGGTGTTAATCCGATCATCCAGACTTCCATTGCTGCCCTCCGCATCGAAGTAGAAAAAGCTGCGCCTGCGATAGCTCACTGATGCGTTTTCCGGATGCCAGTGAATGTCAACCTTGTCGGGTCGCTCGGTAAAGCGATAAGGACCCACTTGCTCCAAAATGGGCTTTGTGGAGAGATTGCCAAAGTCCTCGGGATTCGTCCAGTTGAAGAGGTAGATGTCCAGACTCAGCTCCAATGGTGGACTTTTCCAATTGTCGTAGACACGTGTGTTGGGCGCCAAAGCCATTTCCTGCCGAAAAGCACAAGCCTCAATTAGAATTAATTGAAAATCTCAACGAGTTTTCCTCGATCTCTGACTCGAGCCAATTGAGAGGCGGCTGTTTTCCTTTGGCTCTCAATTGGCTTTAGTCGCTAATCGAATGCAGCTGGCCGGGGCTGAATCTGAGCTTTTGTTAGCGGCTGGGATTACCTTCTGCATGATCCAATTGAATAGGTCCACCCAGAACAGTCCGCAAAATATGCCAAATAGTCCAAGGCAGAAGCCGAAAATACCGATAATTAATTTGCGATTGCTTTTTTGGCCCCACATTGCGCTATTTTGTGTTGGCATGGCTCACGCTGGGCGACTGTGTGGATATCTAATGGGCTCTGTAATGATATGCAAGTAAATAATACAACAAATGAAATTGACTGACTAATAAAACAATTGTTACAAACAAAAATGAAATGCAAGTAAAGAGATTAAAATTTATTAAATGTATTAATTTGTTATATAATAACAAATATTTTTTTGTAATGTCGATTATATTTGTCAAACCCACAAGTAATTTATTAATGTACTAAATATTGATGAAGTTAGTCAAAATAAAAGCTGCCTACTTTTAGGCCTCTGTAATAAGAAATTAATCAAATAATATGTAAAATCTGATACTTAATTTAAAAGTACATTAAAACCCTTATTGATAAAAGAATTGCAAACAAAGAAAGCTCCAACAATGAATCGAACATAAACAAAATGCACAAAGTGCAACACGTTATTGAGTGACGAATTCACATAGCGTCTATTTTCATCAATATAATTGAATCAATTTAAGCAAAGCGTGACTTTCAATTGCTGTTTACACTCATGTAGAATATAGTAAGCCCGGCAAACACATATGTATATACAAAAGTATAGTCGAACCCCATATCAGTGGTGATAATTACAAAGCTTCCCCCGACACATTACAATGGTGTGTTTTAATTAGTTATGATACTTCCAAGTTTCGCTATATGATCAGTAATTATCAATTCACATTGCAAATAGAATGCATGCGTGCATATAATATGAACAGATAAGAAATATTCGATAAAATTTTTGTAATTTTAATGGCATAATAATTTATTTCAAGAATATTGAAAACTGGGGATAACTGAGAGGAAACCTATAAGGATAATTTAATAAAAGGCTAATAAATTTCCTCATCGAGGGTATCTACTGTATCCCGATAAGGGGATTCTGAACTCCTAGGTGAATACACCCATGAGGAAGCCAAAGATAATTGAGGAAATTGAACTGCACTGCACTTATCGCTCATCGAGAACCCATCCCCTGACCATTATTCGATCATTCTGCTCTAGGTAACCATCGCTATATATCACTTCAGCATAAATATTGCATATGTACATATGCGACTGGACCGCATCTCTGTGATATATCGTCATAATTGAGTCTATCAATTGACCCCGCTGTGAGCTATGGTTGGGTCTCTGACACTTTCCGTGTTTGTACATAAATACGAATACGAATCTATATATATAACCACATATGAATGCCTATTCGGGAGCGTGTCAGATGAGTTCTGGTCTCTGGTAAATTGATATGATTATGTCTTTTGAATGATGTATAGCTGTCGAGCGTTTGTCGGCGCCTTTTTATTGTCTTCACAATTATTCTGGAGTGAGTTTTAATTGAAATGGACATTGGACAGGTACATCATATATAGTTCATCCAGCAATTTTAACTTAATTCAATTAGATCAAGAAAAATCTTACTCATCAAAAATTCAGATTTAAGAGGAAATCTGAATTTGATATGTGTGTTAACTGTGGTATTCAAATGAATTCACGAACAAGCTTAGTAATTTAAATGATCTTCATTAAATACATATTCTTCACGTGCACAAGAGATTCTTCAATAAGTCGTAAACCTCAAAACTGAATAATTGCCTTTAATTAAGTTAAATATTTGTTACTGCCCGACAAACTCAATTCATTATCAAATTAAGCACGAGTCTTTCACTCTGGCTGCTGATCTTACTTATTAACATTTTTATGAATAAACTGCACGCTTTTATGCATTTTCTATGCAAATGGCCAGAGAGCACTGAACTCAGAAATTAAGTCAAAGGGAAATAAACACATTGTGAAACAAGTTTAGTCCAAATGGCAATCTTTCAAGATGCCAATAACAGCCTACCCAGTGTAAGCAAATTAGAAATAGCTAAAGTGTCTTGTTGGAGTAGGTATACACTTAATTAGTTAACACTACGATAGACAGATTTTACGATTTACGATCGATTTTTTTAACGTAAACCTAGTAAACATCTGCTACATTTTTTCTGCTGTTTTCCAACCCCATTTGACCACAAAATCTGCCATTGAGATGAAACCGCAAATGGGAAATTCGACACAGTTCGTAAAAGGAACCCGCTACAAATAAACAGCTAAGCAATTTGCATTTGCTTTGGCGAGTTCTTTGATAATGAGCTATCAGTATCGACATGTAATTCAATTTTCGCAGCCTTCAAGTACGGAAATAATCGTGACGATTACAGACTTGGCCAAAAACTAAAATTAAATATTTTATTTGGGTAATTTGCAAACTAAATGTCGTCCCAATGGGCGTGCGTATTCAAAAATAGACTTGGTTTAAAGTCACACTCACTGTAAATAGTTTTATAGTGTTAGTCAATCGAACTTATTTGGAATTCAAGTTGGGTCTGAAATTCTTTATTCGAAGAACTTGCAAAGTTACTGAAATAATTCTAAGCCCTTTAGAATAATAAATTATTTAATTGTTTGCAAACTGATTATGTGTTAATTAACCAAAATGGTTTGAATTCTAAAATAAAACTTAAGTGCAACTGGGAATGCAATTAGTTGCTAACAAATTCAGTTTCCATAAACTTGAACTTTGTTTAAACGGGTCGTATGCTTAATTTGTCATGGAACAGCTGTTTCCATTGAGGAGTCACAAATTTGCTTTGTTCATCGATTGTTCAATTAGCAATATGCCAGAAAATGAATGAGACTCTTCTTTAGTCAAAAGGTCCCATTAACGTGCAAAGCAACAAAGAAAATATAAGTAAATATTTATTTAATTGTAATGAACAATGGTTGGAACCTTTTTTATTACACGCAATTCCAATTAGTAAGAAGCGATTTTGAATTAAAATCAATGAGTCTTTTAAGTAACTGCCGATTTATGGGTTAGCAATCTAATCTAATTCCTAGTTATTTTTCTAGGAAATGCCTTGCACAATTTATAATATGAATATACAAAATAAATAGAAATAAATTATTAAAATAATTAATTGTCCTCTAGGAGGAACTCTTCAATAAACATTAATTGCTTTTAAAAAGAACACGCAACTGCAATTAATTGAAATCAAGTTAATTTTCAAGTGACTTATATTTAAAATGGTCAACAGGTCGGATGGGCATTTTATTTTTCAAGAAAACCATGTAAAGTGGACATTAAGCATACGACCCGTTGATAAAAAGAAGTCTAATTTCTTGAACTTCTTAAAGAAAAATTCCTAACAACGAATGTCACTCTTTTTGGACCTACGAATTTATATTTAAACCTTGCCTAACAACTGTAAAAAATGTTTTTAAAGAGTAATTTGTTTTTTTTTTTACATTTTCTTTAGCGGCTGTTTCCCCTGAGGATTGCCAAGTTTGCAGGCTAATTTTAAAACATTAATCACACAATCAACAGGTCGTCCGGTAGCATAAGCTGAAAGCCCTTTGTTTTGCATTCCGGCACTCTTATTAAACCAAACAGAAATGCCACACAAAGCCAATATAAACACAATAAGAATGTATAATATAGGTTGACACTGTACATATATAGAAGAATTTATGTCTGGCGACTATTTCTCACTCTTTGTCGAGTTGATTTCATTTAATGGCCTGTAATCTTAATAAGTCTGCCGGCGATTAATCCAAATCAAGCCAAAACTCAAAGTGGTTAACTAGACAGGAAATGTGAAGTAATTGCGTGATATTTACGAAGGAGTTTCCCCCTGCCCTTCCGAATTGCCTTCATTGTCATTTTAAAGGCACTCACTTGACTTTTATTTGCCAAATAGAAACAAATCACGGTTTTCTTTTTCAATATTTTTTCCGGATGTCCTTCTAAAGAATTTGAAATTCGATAAGGATGTGGACACAACGCTTGAGCACGTGGAGGATTATTTTACACAGAGGCCGGAATAGTGGACGCGAGTCTCGAGAAAATTCCGTGGAGTGTTACCGCTTTGCCCGGCGGCTTCGCTGCGACTGTGCGGCGGACTCTCGGCGAACGGGACCGTGAGCAGCGCCGCCAGAGAGAGGCGGGAGTGAACTGGGGGCGGGGCAGAGCGGAGCGGTCGCCGCTCGTTGTTCCTGCTCTGCGGTTGCGGCCGATGAATGTCAGTCAAGTGCGGCACATCGGTATGGAAATGGGCTTGAGAAGAGCTCTAAATGTCTGTGTGCGAGTGGGTGTTTGGGTTAATTTACGCTTTAGGCTTTCCATAGTTTTGCCATTGAATTTTGAATTAAACTACATGTAATCTGAAACGCGAGCACGACTTTCAAACTGTGAAGTGCATCCAAGTGCAAGCGTAGTCTGAAAAAACAGTGTTATAAAATATATAGCAATATAAAACACTGCAAAATGAATCAATACACTTTCGCATTTAGCCACTTAAACACATTATTTCAGTTTTAAACTAATTAAAAAATATCTTTAACTTATTTGTTAAAGAAAAATAACTAGAAGCTTTTAAGAATATATAAAAATAATGTAACCAAAACAAAGAAAAATTTGCCCACAAATTTCGTTTACTTAAAACTAGATGTCATTGAGAACTTTCTCGAAATATTGAAAAGTAATAAAGTGTATGTTAATGATAAATGATTAAAATTTCATTATTTATTTATTTTTTAAATAAGTTTTGGTAATTTTTTTAATAAAGCTCACATTTTACTAAATCACAATCTGCCTTAAGAAGTCCTTATGCACTTGGGTTATCATTAAATAGAACGGATTTTCGCATCTGAAACGGGTGGTGTGAAAAAGTAAACAAATCGTAAAGAAAAAAAACCGAAATTGATAACGAATTTCCAAAGCCTTATCAATGCGGCTAATCGTGATGATTAGCACTGGGTGAACACCGAACATGCACGACTAACCTCATACACTTGTAAGCTGCGAAAATCGACAGGCGATCAGACCAAAGTTTCATTGGTGCGTAACTTCCCAGCAAACCTCCCATGGCTGAGGCAATAAAACAATCAGATTTCGTTGTCTCAGTGCGTATTCAGGTTGGCTCTTACTCCCTTATTGGATTAGTCTTTTTGCCTCCTTTCACATGGCGTGCGCACTGGGATTAGGGTTTAGTTGGGGCAAAGGTCCGTTACCGCCACGGATTATGTTGCAATGTTGACAAGTGGAGCAAGCAGAAGTGGGCCAAGTCATCCCTTAACTTCGAATTGGGTCTGGGGCAACGTTTTCCATTTGATTTCGTTCAGTGCTCAAAAGTTGGGAACAAATTGAATTCAAACAGCTTCTGTCAGTCAGCGATAACGTATCGTAATGAACAGCTGTTGGTCAATTGATTACGTGACGTAAGAAAACGGTAACGTAATATTTAAACACCATTAAAAATAATTAAATAATTGAACTGGCAATAGCTGTGAAGATAAAATATTTAATTTGTTTTTTATTTGATTTTAAGCATTGTTTCCTTGTATCAAGATTTATATTATAAATGCATCTTGAAAATAAATATACAAATTCAGTTATTTAAAAGTCCGATTTTCTGCGAGATATAAAGGGAATTAATTATAATTTGTGGTTACAACTAATTAATTTCAGCTTATCAAATAAATTCAAATATTTAAAATGATCTCTTTAAAAATTTATATAAATTAATTGGCAAAAATATTATCTTGAAAGCTCATTAGTTTTGATTTTTAAAGTATTGTGTCCTATGCATTATTATGAGGAAAGTGCGATGTTAAAATCTTTCATTAATCACCAAGGTGGATGGAATGTGAGTTGTTTGTTGAGTTAGAGCCGGTCTCGTCCATGTGATGCGTAAAACGAAACTGGATGAGAATAATAAGGTAGCACGTAGCAGCGCCAGTAATCTGTAAGACAGAAATTTAAAAATATAAAGCAATGAATTGGTTTATAAAATAAACATACGGTAAAAATAAGCGTGCGATCCAGACGAAAAAGTCCTGCGGCTGTGAAAAGCACCTTCCTATGCGATAGCTGCAAGGAGAGTCGGAAAAGACGATCCCTAAGCTCCGGATCATCGGTGATATTAAGGATTTTGTGGACTATAGCCGCTGTATAGCTGCTGTGCAAAATGGTGCGACTGCTGGCCTCCACGATTAGCACGATGATCACTATATACCATATAAGTTGCATGAGGAAAAAGGCAAAAAATTCATCGGCCTCAAAAACATCCAATCGTTTGGGATTCAGAATTGCCTCCAAAATGTAAAAGTCGTCAAAAAGTATGAACAGAAAGGATATGGCAATGATTCCAAGTAGCGGGTATGTGAAATACTCCTCGATGGTCTGGCAAATATCGCAGAGGAGATTGTGGATGTTCGACACCTGTTTAATGGCGTACTCCGGATTGAGGCGTATTACAGAGGTAACACTGTATCGCTTCATGGGGGTGCTGATTAAATTTCGTAGGCGATGGGAGTAGCGTCTGTGATTTACCACCGAGTGCATGGGGGAGAGTTCCAAGGCACTATATTGCTCTATATGGGCATCTAGAATATCCTGCAGGATCTAAATTAGAAAACAAGAGAGAACGCTATAGTCGGGTGCCCCGACTATCAGATACCCGTTACTCAGGTAAAGGGAGTGCGAGGGAGATGGAGATAGAAACTTTGATCACGCATAACTTTTAAACGAATGGTCCGATTTGAAAAATTTCTTCTACATTTCGATAGGTATTGATAAACACAATAAAACTGCATTTTTACTTTTCCGAAATATTTAAATTTTTAAAATCGTATATAAGCGATTGTGGGCGTTAAAGGGGGCGTGGCACCTTTTTGAAACAAACTTGCGCTGCGTAGGAACTCCTAGAATCTGCATGCAAAATGCCAATCTTCTAGCTTTTATAGTTTCCGAGATCTCAGCGTTCATACGGACAGACAGACAGACGGACAGACGGACAGACGGACAGACGGACATGGCTATATCGACTCGGCTAGTGACCCTGATCAAGAATATATATACTTTATAGGGTCGGAAACGCTTCCTTCTACCTGTTACATACTTTTGCACGAATACAATATACCCTTTTACTCTACGAGTAACGGGTATAATTAGGCATTCCAATAAATATAATGAAGTAAAAGCAATTAGGAAAAAAGGCCACTTTACAGAAACGAATTTTTACTGGTTAAATAAAATTTAAAATAATACAAATATATTTCATTTGAAAAATACGTAATAAATAACATAATGTGCGGCTTACTTAAAATGTTTATTAACTATAAATATTTTTCTTTATATTCTTCTTAAAATATTCTTTTAAATATAATTAATTCACAATTTTATGATTTTTCATGTTTGTAATTTTTTCTTCAACTCATTTCTGCTATTTTTTTCAGATAGCAATTGCATATATGTATATTCAAACCCCTTGACACTCACTTCGTTTAACATGCTAAACCGACTCCTGGCTAAATCCGTGGTGCAAAGAAACTTGAAGACCATCAGGCAGATATTGATGTGCGGCAGGGCGAAGGCGGTGAAGGTCACAAACGAGGGCGAGATGGTGGCACTGACCAAGAGGCTATAGCTCACACACAAGTATATGACGTTGAACAGCAGCATGCCCAAGGATATGAGGAAACTGGACAGCAGTATCCTTCGGTAGTCCAACTTCATGCCCAGTCTCACAAATATCTCGTCCACCACGATGTTATTCTGGATAATGCCGACCAATCTTTGCCTTTTGAACATGGCGAAGCCAAAAATGGTGGACATGGCTAGGATGCCAGTCAATCGAAGGGTTCCATCGCTGAATCTGGTGATATTCGTTTGGAAAAAGTAACCAATTATGGAATCTCCCTCCTTCACAGAGATTCCGAAACACAGGACGAAGAACAGGAAGTGCACTATGCCGGCGATGAAGGAGTACCTGGAGGTTTGCACCTCCTTTTGTGGATTAAGATTCAACCGAAATGGAGCCAGTCCCAAAAGGGAAATGAATGTTAAGGGTCGCAGTGCCTCAAACACATTATCCGCCTGGGAAAAGCGCTCCCACAACTTAAAGGCCATCGAGAATACTTATTGAATATGAATGCAAAAATTCCGTTAAAGGAGTAACGTCCGCTCGATTCGCGTATTTTCCGCAAACTGAAAACGGAAGTCTTCGGCAACTGATGATGATGATTGCCTTTGTGTCAACTCGAGACCCGACTGATATATCATATATCAAAATCGTTAAAGGGCTGTCACACACCTTTGCACACGTAATACGCTAATATCAATAATAGCAAATATTTAATTAACCTTAAACGAGGGCAAGGGATCAGGGTGGGCAAGGTCATTTACAAGCAAGTTCAACGAGTTCAACGAGTTCAGCGAAATTCGTGACACGGCTATTCATTACAATTGCCAAACAATTTATGACAGGCATTTAATGATCACGCAAAAGTGTCGGCAATGCAACTAATTGGTAGGCCCTTTTGTATAGAATTTTTTTTTTTAATTTATTGATGGACAGCTAGAAAAAAAAAAGCAAAAAGGGTTCATTCCTCTTTTTTTACTCGTGTTTTATCAATACCAGCAAAGCTAAAAACAAGTTATATTTGCATACTTTTTAGCATCTAGAAATATTGTAAGTGACTTCTATTACATGTATTCAAAAAAATAGACGTAAAAATTTAATTTTTTTAAATAATACTTTGATTAAAATTGTTTTAATATCCCAAACCAAGTTTGTAAATTTAAAAACTTCTCCTAAATTTGAATAATTGAAACAGGTATAAAAATAAATTTACCAAAATCTTATTAAACTTCATTAAACATGTTTCTTTTCTATTCCTAACTGCACCTTGCAAAAATGTTCGCCACTTAGAAAGACAAAATACTTAAACGATTATAACTATATATTTATTTTTTAATCGTTTGTTTACATTGACAGAAAGTACTTTTTAAAGGCAACATTAACAAAAAAAATAGACATTCTGCTGGACGAAATCTACATATATCATTTCACCGGCTCCATCAACTCCTCTGGGTTCCTCATCTCGTTTATAACGACACTAAAAACACATCTAAAGCGTACGATTCGTCATATTATTGTAGGCCTCACAGCAGGAACTGCCATTCCCATAGCCATTGTTGGGGGAATTGGAGGTAAATTGCAGCAATATAATGAGATAAGTGGTCAAGGCTCCGCTGATCTGTTGGATATTAAAAACGAATTAGGAAAATTATGTAATTATTTTAAAACACCTTACGGTAAAATACAAAGTTCGGTCAATGTTAAATAGACCAGCTGCGGTAAAGTTTATTTTGAGATGCATCAATTGCATGGAGAATTGCTGCAACTTCTCCTTGACCTCAGCACTTTTGGTTTTGTTCAGTAGGGAGTGGACTATCCCTCCT
The DNA here is from genome assembly GCA_018153365.1 of Drosophila fuyamai. Taxonomy (NCBI): domain Eukaryota; kingdom Metazoa; phylum Arthropoda; class Insecta; order Diptera; family Drosophilidae; genus Drosophila; species Drosophila fuyamai. The sequence goes on along the minus strand of JAECXW010000878.1, from coordinate 15,548,268 downwards.
GTCTTCTCACTTTTCTTGATTGCCCGATTGCTTCCCTCGACAATGGAAATGATGGCAATCAGATATAAAATCATTTGACATGAGAAGAATGTCACAAACTCCACAGTTTTGAATTTACTCTCGCGCTTCGATTTTCCCAGCAGAGTTTCCAAAACATAATAGGCATCAAAAACAATGATCAGAAAAGCTATAGAAATAATGGTCAGCAGTTGGTAGGTGAAATATTTGTTGGCCGTTGCTGCTGCCTCGCAAATCAGGTGATGTATCTCCATTGATTCCTGTATAATTTCAGCCGGATCTTTGGTTACTATGGTGTACATGGAAAACGAATCGAGGCACTGAAGGGAGCGCTGTTTTTGGGTCACGGCCTTCAGGGTGCGAGTATCCCATTGATGGGATAGATTTTTCAGGACCTTTAAGAAGAATTAAAAAAAAAATGTCAATGGATTATTTGTATATTCTTATCCTACTTAACCTTATTCAGAGCACTTAAATAGATGCGCAATTTGATCATTAAATTCCCAGTCAGAAAGCTAACAGCACATACTATAAAATGTGGTGAAAAATAACTGATCACAGCACTTGTGGAAAATGTGGCCGCATCTCTTAAGCTGATCATCAGGAAACTACAGGTAATATAGGTTAGCATACTGCCAACCAAAACCATAATTAGTCGGCCCATTTTTCTGGCAGCTGGAACTTGGTGCAGTGTCACGCCCACTCGGGGAAACGCCTCCGTCTCAAGTCCATCGAATATGGCCAACACTTCCAGTAGTTTTCTCCGCTTCAACAGCGATATTAGTAGAATAGCAAAGATCCCAAGCATTCCGTTTATTTTCTGCAATCCCTCTATTGTATTAGATATTTCCGTGAGGAAGAAATTAGACATCAATGAGCCTCGATTGATGGTGCTGTATATCAAGTTTCCAAAATATATGGCCATTCGTAGAATGATGTTGGTGTAGCCAAAAAAAGACTCCGTTAGTTTGCCTCTGCCTTCCAAAGAAGTGGTCACGTAATAAGGTACAATTCCGAGCCAGAGGGCCATGAGTAAAGTAAGCCGATAGCAGGTATAAACGTCGTGATGACGATTACCCGACTTCTGAACCAAACGCTTGAAGAGCCACATGGCGTATGAGTGCTCTATGCCGCCATTGTGGCCATGGAATTCGGAAAGAAGGATAAGAATCTCATAACGCTAATAAGTTTGAAAGCTCATAAAACGACGGGGAATGCTGATAATCTTTACGACCGATATATATTTAATTATACGAATAGCTAAAGCCTTGTACAATTGGCCGATAAAGGAGGTTAAAAAGCCTAAAAATTGCTTAGATTCCTAGGAAATTAATTCATTAAAGTTTTGTTACTAGTCAAAAAAGATATATAAAATAAGAAAACAAAATAAAACAATTAAATACTCAAAATTATTATATTATACTATCCGAATGTAACATATACACAAGACTTTTATAATTGATGGAGAATGATTCTTAGCTGTATTTAGTACATGTACATGTAACTATGACATTTAATACAAAAAACCCACCTGATTTAGGACATCGAAATGCTGCCACAGTCGATGTAAACAGGCCCCAAACAGCATCACGATGCTTAGCAAAAATATTTGGGGTACATAGAAGGCCACAGCTGCTGTGTAAATAGGTCTTACATCATTTTGTAACAACATCCAAACAGAACTGATCAAATAAGCCAATTGCACGCCATTAATAAGAAAGATTTGCACATGTCTTAATCGCATAATGGCAGGGTAATTAAAACATACACCCAAGTTAAGCAATCGATCATCTATTGAGGATATACGATCCCAAATACGGATCAGTAGCCTTACTCGAATGTTGCTGCAGAGAAATAGAATTGACATCCCAGTCATTCCGATGAATTTTTGCAGAGAATCTCCTATTTTAGATATTTCCGATTTGAAGAAGTATCCCACAATACTTTGTTGTTCGATTAGAGCTGCTAGAAAGCAGTAGCTGAAGAAACTCAACTGGAGAAAGGCATTAAGGTAGCCAATTTTACAAGGCTTAAAGTGCCTTTCACCTGCCTGACCCCGCAAACGAAAAGGGGTCAGTCCGAGGAGATAGGTGTACAAAAGTAAACTTTGCTCGGATCCAAAAGCATTCCGAGGTCTGAATAATTCACGAGTGAATTTTAACATTTCTTAAATTAAATTTAGTTATTTTGTTTGTTTTATATAATGTCAGAAAAATAACTTGCTTTATAGCCGAAAAAAGGAACTACTACTTGGAGACCCTTTCAAGTTCCTTTTATAGCTTTCAAATAACTTTCCTCAGTGATTAGTTTTTAAAGTATTTATGATCCACACCTTGGACGTCATGGCGGGTTAAATATTGTCTACTTTTCGCCGTTGACAGGTCAGGTAATGGAAACCTGTCCATCACACACCGACAAAGTTCTCATTTAATGCCAGTTTCAGCGGTGTTCCAGCGCTTATGAAATTATAAAGAGGGAGTTGCTATCTTTCAGTTAGCAGGTTCATGGTCAGTGTTTGTGTGGGCTAATTAATTTAATTGAAATATGTGAATGGAATTGAAAACACTTTAATGCCACATGTATTTTATTATTGCCGTTATTGCTTTGGACTCCTTGGGGAAATATTAAATATAGCACAAGCTAGTTAGCAAATGCATTAGTCGCTTAAACTGATACCGATTAGAAATTTTTGGCCTGCTTTATGTCTTCTTTAATTAAATCACACAAACTAGCAAATACAAGTTTTCAGCATTTAATTTAAAGAATATGTTAACTGTATTATTCGGAGATTTAAAGTCATAAATAATGTTGTAGATCTAGACGATAGTTAGTTTAAAAAAGTCTATTTAGTTTTGAATGGAGTATTATAATATTTATTAAATTTGAACTTGGTTAAGGATTTAAATGGATTTAGTTATTCAAAACTCTTATGAGGAGTACCAAATAATAATTTAAGTTGTATTTGGAATAAGTTTAAGTTTTTGATTAGATTTGGTTCTCTTCTGAATTTCTATTATCGGTAACGTTTTGATGATTGATTTATTTCTTTAATTTAAAGCGATCTTTACCATTTGGTATTCTCTCTTAATGGTTTCCGACATTAGGGGCTATATTTGCATTTGTATTTAATATGATCTTAATCCGGACTTCATCCCTTACCTTATTGATCATCACCAGTCGCATCTCCACCAGATATGTGAAGCAGGAGAAGAGCGCGATGGCTATAGCGATGACAGTGTGCTGGATGAGGAAGGTGAAGTGGAGGGCCAAGGTGGGCGAGACTCGCGACGAGTACAGAACCGAGAAGGTGCCACAGGTGAAAAGAATGTTGACCAGGAACATGGAGATCAGGATCATATAGCTAAATCGCAGCACCTTACTGTACATGATCTTAACTCCCACGGTCTGGAGCTGCATGTCCATGGTATGAAACTTCTGCAGACACCTCTCCAATCGATGATTTGGTATAAAGGCCGTCAGATATATGACAGTAACTCCAATGAATCCACTCACAATCTGCATCATATCACCAAAATAGGTGATGCGTGATCGAAAGAAATAGCTGGCCACCGACTCGCAATTATTATATATCGTTAAGCTGTAGGCAAACCCAAATAGAACTATATGCATAATGCCATTTATGTAGCCGAAAATTGTTTTCTTGATGGTTCGCTTCCCGGTTTTACTATCGCAGCTGATGTAGAAGAAGGTGAGTCCGTGGATATAGGTCACATGGAATACTGGACGGAGGCACTCGTAGAGCTGCTTGGCGGTAAAAAATCGGCGAAATTTACGACGCAAGGGTTGGCATAGACCAGAACCCACTTCTATGTCCGGCGTATCCCTATGAGCCACCGTTTCATTGGCCGTTTCTATATCCATGACTGCTCCGTTCGAGCTTCAACCGGCGACTGACGCCAGGAACCGCAAATGATTTGCATTTTACCAGGACAGTCGACAGAAACTTTGTGGGTGGAGTCGGAAAAGTAAATAATTTTCCCATTTTTATATGTACTACGGGTCTAGACAAGCTGCTGTCCGCTTATGTTCTGACCATTAACCTATTAGCTTAAGCTGTTGCATTTTAATTAATGCCACTACCCGCTGGGGAATCATTTCCCCAGGGTAATTCAACGATTTCCCCACAAAAAAAGGGAAGTTTTTCGTGTCTCTATTTAGATCAATGAATGACCGGAGACCCTTTTATTCTGCCCCCCATAAGCCTAATTAATTTCATGGTGCCCATGAAATAGGAAAATGAATTTATGGCTATTGTTCGCAGGATATTGTAGCTCTTAAATGATGTATCCTTTGGTAGATGAGATTTGGTCAGTCAAGTAGGAATTATAGCCTTCATAAATGACATCGGAAATAACTCATTCATTTTATTGTTTATGAGGGGTCAAACGAGTTCTTCAGTTATTTTAAATAATGCGTAGAAGAAAGTAATGGTTTGGGAATTTATGCTAAACAAAGTTCCCAGAAAGCGTTGGAATTTTAATGATTCGGTATTCAAAAAAGGGAAAAGGGAATACGATTGAATAAAAACATTGTTTGAATAAATAGAATTTTCATTTTCCAGCGAAGGTTTGGTATTCACAAAAACTTTTTACAAAATTATATTTTGCAAATGCGTGTGAATATTTTTGTTGATTCAATTTTTTTTTTCATCTTGACAACTTAATTAAAACAAATACACATTTAAATCTAATGAGAGTTATTTATTTCATTTAAAAAAAGCCTTAAAGTAGGCAATGTATAGTGTAAGCCATCAACTAGGTCAGCTACCAAAATAAAATTATTTACATACCAAGAAATTTAATCCATTTTCCAGCAGACCAAATTTGTTTGTCAAATGGTCTAGGCTGTTTTATTTGCTATCCACCCTCCCTCCAAATAGCAAACTTAATTAATAACAAGAGAGAACGCTATAGTCGGGTGCCCCGACTATCAGATACCCGTTACTCAGGTAAAAGGAGTGCGAGGGAGATGGAGATAGAAACTTTGATCACGCATAACTTTTAAACGAATGGTCCGATTTGAAAAATTTCGATAGGTATTGATAAACACAATAAAACTGCATTTTTACTTTTCCGAAATATTTAAATTTATATTTAAATAAAATCGTATATAAGCGATTGTGGGCGTTAAAGGGGGCGTGGCACCTTTTTGAAACAAACTTGCGCTGCGTAGGAACTCCTCAAATCTGCATGCAAAATGCCAATCTTCTAGCTTTTATAGTTTCCGAGATCTCAGCGTTCATACGGACGGACAGACGGACAGACGGACAGACGGACATGGCTAGATCGACTCGGCTAGTGATCCTGAACAAGAATATATATACTTTATAGGGTCGGAAACGCTTCCTTCTACCTGTTACATACTTTTGCACGAATACAATATACCCTTTTACTCTACGAGTAACGGGTATAAATATGTCAAATATAATCATAGCAAACGATCTAATTCGATAAGATAAAGTATTTGGCACTTCTGTGTGTAAACATGGCTTTGCATAAATTAATTTTCACACTTGATTTGAGCTTAAGGAATAAAGCGAATAGAAGCGAATCCCCCATTGGAAACCCGGTCACGCATCCTAGACACGCTGTCTGCAGGTAAATATTTACCTGCACTTGTTGGTCTTACTGATAACCCACAACTCCCCTCGCCCTTCCACTCACCTGATTGATGATACTGAGGCGCCGTTCGAAACTAAAGGCAATCACGCAGAACAAACAAATTGCAATGGAGACGACCGAATGCTGCAGGAAGAATGTCATGCAAACGCAGAACGAAGGTGTGACATCCAGGGAGACGAGCAGCCGGAAAACTCCAACGAAATAAACACCCAAGATCAGGAGCTTGAAGATCAGTACCAGCAAGGAGTACCGGAAGATCCTTGAGTATTTCACCCGAATGCCAATGTTCGAAAAGTTCGTATCCAAACTGTGCAGAATGGTTAGGGTGCCCAAAAGTTTGCAGCGTTTTAGGATTGCCGAGGTATATATCACAGCACCGGCTATCAGGCCATTGAAGATCTGCAGGCGATCGCCCACCGTGGAGATCTCAGTGCGGAAAAAGTAACCCACTATGGATTCTCCCTGCCGCAAGGACGAGATATAGCAGAATCCACACAGGCAGATGTAAATGAAGATGTTGAAAACGCCGAAACAGGACATCTTCAAGTAGGATTCACCCATTTTCCGTCTAACCACATGGAATGGCGTCAGTCCGTACAGAAAAGTAAGGAAGAACAGGGGACGCAGTGCCTCGTAGACCTGCGAGGATATAAAGTATTTGCGCACCCGACGGAGTGCGGACATAGTGGCGAAATCGAAACTTATGCACCGGAACCGGAAATGAATACAGAGCCAAGCGAATCGCACGACCGTTCGGGTGAAAGTGACAACGCGAACTGGCTGCCAAAAGGGAAAACAGCAACGACTGCTAAGCGAGGGATGCAAACGAAGTGAGCTGAAGGATAATAAAATGGGGATGGAGGGGGTCGAGTGAAGTGGTGAAAAGAGGATATAAAAAAGAAATGCCGGCTGGCGAAAGCTCGTTATCATGTTGTCTAGGATTCACAACAACAAGTGGCATACAGCAACAAGTGTTATCGTTTTCTCATTCTATCAAGTTGTCAGTGCTGACACAACACAATTAACAGATTTAAACAAATTGGAATATTTTCATATCAAAATATTTAAGTGTTTACACTTCTATTATTGGAACCAATCAATTAATATTACCTTAAATTAATTATAATTGATGAGCTGATAGATAGACACCTGATATCGGTTAACTTTGGCTATGGGTAATGCAAATAATAATCCATTTTTTAATATTATTAATTGATAATTTAATTAATTATTTTTTCTAACAGCAAATATGAAGTCTTTACATTTGTGTAACTAATTCCTAAGTACTACATTTTATTAAACCTTTTAACAAACCCGAAACGAAACTTGTAAATCAATTTTGGATACCATATTAACAACATTTTAACGTAATGCCAATATACATTCGCAAGAATTACTTTAAATATCGAAAAGAGCAAAGCGAAATTAATGCTTCATATTTTTCTCATAAAAAACCTATTTGTAAGAAACAATCCAAATCAGCATCACTGTTTCCTTGGAAGCACATATGCATTGAATTTAATTCAGTTGTTCAGACTTTAAAGATAACTGCCAGCAAGTGTGTTTGTGTGAGTATCCGTGTGTGTTTACTTCGTGACGGGCAATTCATTATCTTCATTATCAAGAGACACTCGAGTAATCGCATATCTGGTCACACTTGAATAATGGGTGGATATGAAAATGGAGGCGAAGGATACCGACTTTTCTGTCCATTGCTTTTCCCATAAGCCGATCAGGTTTCTACGTTAAGTTTGCTTCTTGTGCTCAGGGAACGTGGGATTATTCTGATTGACAGGTGACATATGATGATTGGAAGGCTGATTTTTTTGCAACTGAAGTGTAATTGCTGATACAGGGGGAATATATGATTCTATACATCAAGTGTGTACTGTTGTTGCTGCCTATTTAATAAGGATAATAGGAAAAACAGATAACACGAATACGTATGTGTCCCAATTAACCATGTTTTCATGTATTATTACAATTATTTAGGTGGGTCTTATTATTTTAGGACTAGCTTTAAAATTTATATAATTTAATAATAATAACGTACCTTGTGCAGACAGGTGAAACGTCGTTGCACCGTTCGCGTCATTAGGCAGAACATACAAATAGTGATGGAAATGGCCAGGAGTTCGTAGACCAGGATAAAAGTCAGTTGCCAAGAAGGGTACACCTCCATTTTGGAAAGACAAACTAGACAGGTGGTCAACACAACAGTATCCAGGATAACAATCAATGAAGTGACCAGGACCACCTGACCCACAACGGTGTGGAAATTTACAGGACTTCTTAGACGCTCCAGTTGTTGATCTACTCGCACCATAATCTTAACAGATCGTAGAAAGTATTTGCGCAGGAGCAGCGGCAAAATAAATGTAACTATGGCAACCAAAATACCGCCAAGGTCGTGGAGTTTAGTGCTAATCTGGGACACATGATTCCTCATAAAGTATCCAATTAAACTCTCGTTGCTCAGGTTGATGAAGCTGTAGCAGTAGGCGAGCAGCAGCCAGCGTGAAATGGCATTTAGGAATCCATACCAGGATTGTTCCAACGAACTTTCTCCCTGTGAATTTCGCCTCACCAAGAACGGAGTAATGCCCAGAACGAAGGCTATGGTCACCATCAGGGCTATGGAACCGTAGACATCCCTGGCACTCAGCCAGTAGCGCAGTTGGCCTCGGAACCCGCGAAAACTGTCTACTCCGTAGCGGATCATTGCTAGAATTCGAATAAATTATATTTCAACGCCTAATTGAGGCTCAGTCATTTCGCTGAAGTGCAGTTCTTATCGCAGATTAAACCGAAGCGATATGGTAATGGCTGTTGTTTGCTGGCTACCATGGCAACTGGTTTAATTGGAATGTCATCGGCAATTGATATCTAACTAGGGACTGACGAAATCATCCCCCACGCATTCTAATCTACCTTCGACAGGTAATTAGGGCGTAATAAGGAATATTGATCTAAAGCCAGAATAGGTTATAATAAAAATAGTCACAAAGTAAACATTATCCATCGTTTTTAAAGAATTTAGTTTGTAATGTAAATAAACAAACACTACATTTTTAAATGTATACAACACAAATTTAATAAAATGTAAAATAGTTGTATTTTTGTGTTATTTAAATACTTCCTTACTTAGATAAACTTTATATTCTGTAATTTAATAACTTTCCTATTTATTACAATACTTTAAGTCGTTAGTTTTAAATATCCAGAAACTGAAATTAAATATAATATTTATATTAGAAAGCAGTTGCCATGCAAGACAAAAATCAACATTACCAAAGCTGTGGAATAACAAAAGCAAACAAGAGGGGCTAACTAGTGCCGCCATCAACTTCATCTGCTGCCAGCAAACTGAACAATGCAAGCGGGATTGCATAATGGATCCCCCCAGCCTAATGAGGTCCCAGTTTTAAGCTCTCAGCTCCAACATCGTGCTTCAATGCAACAAATCATGTGTCTGGCTCAGAATTTTTTGTCGCACAATTTGGCTAACAACACATCAACGAACTCGAGTCGAAACAATAACAGAGTGTCTGCTTTGGTTAAGTCTCCACAAAAATTCTGTCTTTCAAATTGCTCTCCTATGACAATGGCGCCGGCGGTAAATAAAATTCATCCTAAGGGGGTAGCCAACTTTTTTGTTTATTTTTCACACGTGCGATGCAACGCAACGCTTTGTATTTCATGAAAAAATACGAAAGTGAAAATTTGCAAGTAAAATGCATAAATCTGAGTGCTGCGGAAAGAATTGAAAAAGTTTCTGGGGAAGTGCAAACTGGATAAACAAATACTTTAAACTGTGTTTATCAATTAAGGCAAGGCAATCGTTTAACTATAATAAAAAAGAAACTAAAGCTACTGCTAAGCTACCTTATCAAAACGCCAAAGCATATATTTTTATTAGTTAATAAGGCGAGCTATTGGTTAAGAAGAATGCTTAAAAATGTTTGTACGTTGGCAAATGTCCAGCACTTTAAGCACAACTGTAGACTTATTTGTTCGGCCTAAAATTAAAATTCATTCATTACTTAAGTTGTCTCAATAAACTTAAAAAAACATTTGCTTTTCGCAATATTGTTCAACGTTACATGACTTAAAATCAAATCTAAAAAAATTTGATTTAAATATATGTAAAGTATTACTTTAATTTTAAGCCTGAAAAGTAAAATTTGCAATCTCTAATATTTAACCGTCAAATATTTCTCTTTCATATCCGCTATAAGCTTTAGCCAAATCCAATTATTTATTCAATTTAATAAAAACAAAGACCATATTCGTTTACCTGAATAAACATTGTGCCAAATTAAATTTAACAAACAATACAAAGTATATCTTTTCCTTGACCAAAACTGAATTGAACCGAACAATTATTTGAACAATTTTGATGCGAATTTATTTCAGGGCCAAAAACGATGAAGGCTTTCCTCAATTGACACAAATCCGGGCAAAAATATACTATAAGCCACACATAAATGAAATAAATAATTGTTGATGGCGGAAAATGCTTTGGATAATCGTCAGCTGACCGAATCCGCGATCTGCGCAGAAACCTCTGACATTTTGGCCAACAAAGAGTGGCGAAATAGATGTTGGTTTTAAGCGGTGGCGATGAAGATGCGATGAGTTACAGAACCCAAGGTGCCGACGCCACGTGATGCGGTAAACAGTCAAAGTCAGTCACTGGGTTATGGTAACCTCAGCTATGTGTATATATCTAGCATACAGACGTGGTAAGCCATCGACATCTATATTCGCCAAGGAAAAAAATGAAGTTAATTAGCATCAGCGCCTAAGCCCAAAGTTAATTATGTTATGTTATTGTAATTTATCATTGTTTACGCTTTGTGCCAGCACTTCTTTTTAAACAGTAGTCAATTTTTTCTACCTCTTCACCTGTCCATGAAAAAAATATGTTTAATCATTGTCCATAATATCTGAGTTAATAAGTTGCCTGTTTTCTTTTTTATTACATAGCTGGGTTAATCCAACTTAACCATTCATTTTATTAAGTATACAATAGAAGAAAAAAAAGAAACTGTAGTACTAACAAACTTCTTCATTTCTTTTATTTATATCATACTGATTTATTTTTTATTTGAAAATAAAACTACTACAAGCCCTTCTTAACACTCATTTAAAATAAACGAATTTTGTAAGCCAAAACATTTCTTGAAACGCTCGCAATCAGCCCGATAAAGAGTTTTTATGTCAATCTAATGATGACTTTCCTTTGGCAATCGCAACGCAATGCGAAAGTTGCGTAACCGAAAAAAAAACAAAAAAGCGAGCCAGAAATCGCTGCTCAAACAATGAGCCCAATTGTAATTAAAAAGTTGTCTGAGGGCGGCGGGGATCGGAGATGTCAAATGATAGATTAAGCGACCCAATTATGAGTATGTGGCTCTGGGGCTGCGTGGGATTTTGCCAATTTTGTGAAATATGTGGCAGAGGAAAGTGGAATTGCAGGCAATGGAATATTACTATCCCACACCAGTCGTGAGCATCAGCCGAGGGCCATAATATATCAGCATCTCGTTTCCATGACGCCTAAGGTCTCTCGTACTTAACTTCATGGTAAGCGGAGTTTTAATTTTTTATTGTTGCCCCGCCGACGAGACCCATTTTTAATTGTTACTCGCCTCTGGGCAGCCCATTTGGAGTGGAGTGCAGATCTAATTGCAGCCGCAGCCATGGATATGCCTTTTGGATTGTGTACATTTCAGTTTCGGGTGATTTTTGAGCTGCGGCGGCCTTTTGCAAGTCAGCGTTCTTCAAGTTCAAGTTCGGGCCTCCATCATTATGGCGATCAGAGTTTGGCGCTGTTCACACTTAATGATTTCTCACATCTGCCGCAGCTCCGACTGATTTTGAGATCGGATGTTCGGATGCATAAATCACTTAAACAAATGCGTTCAAAGTCACAGCGAATAACAAGAAATGCAGGCTTACTGTGGAGGCCCAAACGATAAAATACTCTTAGTGGTATTATTAAATCAAGAAATGCGAATTTAATTGTAAGCTTCGATGATGAAGAAGAAAAATAATTATTTGCTTTATAAATCTGAGACAATCTATTTTTAAACAGATGTTTATGTAGTATCAAACCATTTTATATTTATACATCCGTTTTATAAATAGCAGAGAAAATAATTCAACATAAATAAAATATGAATAATTACATCTTTTATTAAACTTTTTTTGGATTTAAGTTATATATATTTGAATAGTACAACATTTATTATAGTACTAAGGAGCTAAGAAAAAAAGCCGTTTTATTATTTCATTTTTATCTTAGGACGTGTTAAAATTGACATTTGGTTACTTTTAAACCCGATGCTAAAAATGGCATTTCTCTTTAAAAACTTTCAGTTTTGTAGGTGACCAAGGTCAGCATTCTCGGGTGTTTAAACAATTAATGATGCTAGAAACCTACTCAATAAATCCTGCTGCCCATTAAACCTTTGTCTAGAGTATCAAAAAAAAAAGGTAATGGGTGTCCCGTCAAATTTGAAACGATTTCGAATCGATTTGAAGTTGTTGGCTGGCACTCCGCCGCACTTCGCAACCGTTGAATATGCAATTAAATTTAATTTACTAAACGACCTCACATGGGGTATATTTTCATGTTTTATGTACAAGTATGCTCGAAATGCAATTTGAAGATGAGCTCCAGGTGCGTGAGAGGACACTTGGAACAGATCAGAAGCTGATTCGCCTTGTAGGGGTGAACTTGAGCAGCCGCAGCATTGGAAATGCACAGTAAGATAACAACCAACATTATTAAGCAATTTTGGGCCGAGCACAATGAAAATGAATTAATTTTTCGTTTGTGCTCTCATTAGGCACATCAAGAAATCGCATTAATCAAATTAAGTAGGCCCACAACGCCAGATTAATATTCATATTTAACAAATTAAATATTTTTGGTCAGCTGGCATTTATTTTTTCATTTTTTATGTTTATCTCTACGCTGCCCTTTTTGCTTGCTTCTTCAACACCTTTTGCCTAATGATGAGCAAATTGTGCCGAAAGCAATTTAAGCTATATTGATTTTATTGACACCGTTTTGCTTTGTATCGAAGAATACGAAAACTTTTCAATAGTTACATAAATGTAAAAAAAAAGTTTAAATAATTAAATTTAACCCCAGGGCTTTTCGGCTTAGCTCAAAACAATTAAAATAAAATCAAATATAAATGCATAATCATTTATTTAAACAAAGCTTGTAACGGTCAACGATGAGTTTTGTCTTTTTCACACTTATTTATTATTTTTTGCAAAACAAGAAAAACAAAAGACTCAAGCAGCGAACTTGATGCGCGAACATGTTTGAAGCTATAAGATGCACTCGAAACTCTAAGATGCAAGCCCCAATCCAGTAGCACACTGACACATTTATGGCATCAGTAGCTGCAACTAACTCAATTAGCCGTCGAATGCATTCCAAAACTCATCTACAGCTAAAAGACCTCCTGCTGTTCAGGCCATTTTTGTTGTTGTTTGTTTTTTATTTTTGCCCACCTGCCCACTTGATCCCTCGTTTAAGACAAGCTTACAGCCCGGTTCGAGCCACGTTCGAACATCGAACCGCTGGCAATTTTTACTCGTTTTGGTTTGTTTGGCTTTTTGGGGACAAGCTATAAACCGTGGCAAGATCGTCATTGCGTTCAGTTGGTAAAAGTGAAGCGTTGCGTGCGGTTGTCCCAACAACAACATCTATAACTTGGATTTCTGTGCTGTGCCCTCATCGAGTTTTGAGACCCGTTTGTGTCGTTTGTTTCAATCGAAAGGTGATTATCCTTTAAGGACAAGTGACTGCCAAAACGTGTTATCTTTTTTCAAGATCTGTGATTTGAAATTTTAAATTTTAAAACACTTTATTAAGTTTGTGTGTAGGATAAAAATTTATTAGTTCAGTTGTTAATTGTGATTTGTAATTTTAACAACATGAAATACACAAAAGCTAACAAATTTAATATTTATATAAATTAGGATCTCTTATTTCTTATTTCTTATTGTAATAGATTTTAGATCTATTGTATAATATAATGTAAACTTGCTAAAATAGACTGATTTTTCAGTTGTAGTTACCATTTTATTATTAATAGGTTCAAATGGCTTTTATTGTTTTATATTAAGATTATAAGATGCCAATTTTAAATGAATCAAAAGTAAACTGTTGGTGTCAATTTTACCAGTTTATTGAAAACGAATGACTTTTCAATTTTATATATTATATTTGAGCTGTAGAATAAACATTTTATAGATAATTACTTTTTGGAAAGAATAGTTAGATCAAAATATTAGAAGATGGAAATAAATAACAGCTAACATTTTAAACATGAATTAAAAGTAAATACAAAATATGAGCAGAAGGCTATAGAATAACACGATGTCTGACGATGATAAATCACATCTTAATGTTCTGTTCCGACCTACCACAATTTATTCTTTCACAGCACGTTCTGTCATTTTGAAGAACATGGCAAATAGTGTGAAAAACGTTGTTAGTTAACACAACAATGAGTGAGTTGTTTTTTCTTCATTTATGCCCTCATTTCGGTCGGTTTTACGAGCTGACAGCCGCCCACTCCCACTCACCACCCCCAGGGCCATGCACTGAAGCAGAAGATTACGCAATATGTTGGCAGTGCAAATGAGTGGAAAATCTAATTTTCCAGCAGCATGCAAATATATTCGGGCAGTAATTGCCAAAATGTCAGGCAGCGCCAGCTGTGAGCTACTGTTGCTACTGCACATAATTTTGAGGTCGTAAAGTCTAAGACCCACCAAAATGTCAATAATATTTTATGACTAGCAATAACAGAAACTTGATAAGAGATGCTTTGACATTTTTACAGTTTACAACTGGAAATGACCTCACATAAATGGCTATTTAAAGTCGGCTCTGACAGGTCGATATTTAAACAATTTCAATGCCGTTTCCCATCGCAATTGCGGAGGAGGACTTGCAGCCTCCTTTTTCGGGCTGCAATCTCTGCAAATTCCACAGTAGAAATCACCAGTCACGATTCCGTCTCCAATTGACAACAAAATAATTTATCTCAGCGGAATGCGGGAAAGTCTTTGCAAAAAAAATCTCTCTGGGCTCCTCCTGTCACTCTGTTGGATGGATTCTGCTTAAAGGAAAGTTTTTTTTTTTTCAGTGGGCGTTTACCACTTTTTATTTTGATTGTGGGGAATATAACAAAAGCTCTGCAATATAAAAATAAACTCATGTAATTAAAGAATTTAAGAGTACCATAAATTTTTACTTCCACAAATGATAGTTCATTTTTCTGTTCATAAAAAACATTTTTATAATTTTAGAGACATCAGTTTTTGTTGGGAATGTGAAGGACATTTCAATTTAAAAAGTTATAGTTGTTTTTAAAGTTGTAAAGTTTTATTTGGTGGCAGAAATCTCTGTTTATAATGAAAACTTAGCAATTTAAATATTTTAATAACACAATAAATTTTATTAAAAAGGTAAATAAATCTTATACTATATTTATATTAAAAGTTATCGGATATGTTGTTAGATAATCTTAGCATGACTGGTATACAATTTTTTTTTGTATTTAATATTTATATTACAATTTTTTTGTACGAGTTTTCTGATAGAAAAATAAGATACATTGAACAGTTGCAAAGATTCTGTAATACCCGCAAGCCCATTTCTCACAGCATCATAGAGTTTTCCCTTCCCTTCGCTGGTTTGTTTATTTACCTGGCTAAGGCAATATATTTGGACAACTCATTAGCGCTTATTCCCAAGATGAAAGTGAAGATGAAGCCCAGGCAATTGAGAAGATTCCACTTGAACCTCTCACTATACCCCACCATTCCCTCCACCTAGTTCAACATGACGCGCTGTCAATATTTATTGATATGGCCTGCACATATAAATACGATTTTATGTGATGACCAAAAACTGAACGAAGAAACATGACCATTTTCACTATCATTTCGCTTCATTGTTATTGTTTTTGAGCGCTGCACTGTCTGTGGTATTTCAGTGTTTTGCTCATCCGAGAAAACCAGTAAGCTGCAGGTGCTGCTGCCCGCTGACCAGTAAAAGTAACGCTCCTTCTGCCTGTCTGGCCGTCTGGTGGTGGCCTGGTGGTCTAAAACTGGCCACAGTTGACAGACTTTCTTCTACAGTCTGTCCAGTTTTTCTGCATATTGTTTACTGTTGGCCAGCGGCTTCTTCTTCGGGCCAAGACGAGACCAGATCTGGCCAAGACCAGGCCGAGACCGCGACCGAGACCAGGCAATAAAGCCAAGCCGTTGCATCCGTCTGCAACTTTCATAACTGCAGCAGCATCCTGCTCCCTTTTTCTGCGGTAACTCCGTAAAGGGGTCAAAGTGGTTGACCCAATGCACAGATGGCGCAACAGCAGGCACAACATTCTAATTAGCAATAAAAAGAGACCTCGACGGCATCAAAAGCGAGCTATCTAGATACACAAAGGTGGGATGTTGTTGCAACAAGTCATCAAGTGGGTTTTTGCAGCTGGCAAATCCGTCTTCTTTATAATTACTGTCATCGCATCGCAGTGAGGTGGTGCTTAAAAAGCAGAAACTTGTCTTGCTCTTCGGCTTCGTTCTACAAACAAGCTGCAAGTGCAAGTTTCTCGATGTTTTCTCTAGAGAAACGTCTCCTTATCGATTGATTTCTAATTAACAGGAAATGGCAGAGGCAGATCTAGGTAGTTTAAATTAAAAAAGGGGTTTCATAGTCGAAGCTTTGGAGTTAGATATCAATTAATCAAATATTTCTATACGAGTATTCCTATTTATTAATAGAACTCCTTTAACTTAAAAATGATTTATTCATAAAACTAGTTTAGAACCTCATTGTTCTAGCTTACATTGCATATCAATTTAAAGTACTGTTTAGAAAATACAGAAAAATAATATTTCTTATCAAATTAAACATTGACTTTTAATGTGAAATTATTTATTACAAAATTAAATCTATTTACAATGCCCGTTTTAAAAAACTGTTTTTACTTTGATCCTACTTAAAATTGTTTTGTAGCATTTTAATTAATCGAAAAGCAATTTCCTTAATCAAAACCCGGCTCAAATAATGCATTTCATTAACTATTTTTAACCATTTACAGCTTTATGTGATTTAGACACCTGTTCTGCTCTTAGCCCGCTAATGACATTTTTTTTACAAATTTACTTCGCCTCAAAAAATGATCGAGGCGCGTGATACATAAATAAAATTTGTTTGCCATCTAAGAAGAAAAATCCAGTAAAAAACCAGTTGCTTAGAGCAATGTAATGTATAAGCCGGAGATTAATTGCCATGTTTGGGGGGTGGTGAGTACAGCAGGTGGGAGGGGTATAAAAAAAATAAAGAAAAATGTTTGGCAGATGCAACCACGACGAAGTCAGCACCAGTGGCTTGAAATTAATTATCTAACAATTTGGATTCGGAATGTTGCACAGATGTGCGCACGATAGTGTGCTTAGAAAAACCTCTTTCAAAGATTTCGACTCCTATTTTTTGTGGTTATTTTGTAATATTTATTTGGCTATTGAGCACGTTTTGAAGGTTGCTTTTTGCACGCCGCTTAGGTGAATTATATAAAAAAAATAACCATGTGAAGAGCCTAAAATCATCATTAGTCATTTAGCCGCCAAAAGAAACATAAAATAAATGCCTTTCTCCCACAATTTATACTTACAAGTGCCACCATTGAAATGTTCAATGAAGCAAGTATTGCATAACAAAAGAAAACAATCCATAAAATACAAAAGCCAGGGACCAAAAAAATCAAAAGGCAAACAAAAATGAGACAAAATGAGAGCTACTTGGGAGTAAGTGCCCGAAAGAAGAGGTGAAGACAATTGGTTCGGAAATATTTCAGCTGCTGCCAATGCCCTTACCCACGACAATTAGCCGAAAAAAAACCTGTCATATACCATACGTATTGGTAGTGCTTTAAATAGGAAGAGCAAATGAGGCAACGGAAATTCAAATTACAAAACTTACAAGCCATGAAAAAAGGGGATAAAAACATGCAATTGCGCGTGGCCAAAACAAAGGCCTTAACCAAAAGTGTTATCAGGCGGAAGAGTTTCGAATATTGGCCAGAGGCCGAGAGACCCAGCGATATGTGTAATGCATGGCCATGGACGGGCTCAGGCCTCGAACTCGGGCAACTTTCTCCATTAACTGCGAGTATTTATTAGTTTGGTATGCACAAGACAAACTCTGGGCTTCAGTTGAGCTAGAAACGCTGGAGTGCTGGAATGTCTCTGACTAATGGACATATATGTATGTTCCAGACTGTTGCCGAGTGCTGCAAGGGGAGTGGGACTTTCTTAACTTTGGATAGGTCAGGTTTTTCGGCTAGGTCAGTTACGGTTTGGTCATTTTTTGTAGGTTATTTTATTGACAGAAATGTCACAAAAACTTGTAAACTGATTTAAATTTTGCCTTTATTCAAAATCACATTGTGTTCTTTAATAAATTAAAACTGTTTTATAATTTGAACGATTAAATTTGATTTGGTAGATATTAACTGATGGCGATTAAATGGATAACAACCAAATAGTTTTAACTAGTGTTTAATTTTCTGTCAACTTTTTGTACCTCTTTCGTGACAGCCAATTTTGTTTTCAACTGTCTGAATTCTTTCAATCAACAGTAATTTATTTTAACTAATTTGCAATTGATTTTGGTTAGTTTAAGATAATTAAGTTTTTGTTTAGCGAACAGACAAAGCCAAGCACGCGTTTCAGCCATTCCCCATAAATGGAACCTCCGCTTAGGTTAGCTAATTTAAATCCGGATCTAATTGCAAGGCAGACAATTTATGTAAGATGTAATTTTGATTAGCTGCCAAGTGGCTCATAAAGAGAACCAGTCGCACATCAATAAACCAATAAAAATTTGCATACAATTTTCATGGTTTTTATGTACTGAAATAAAACAATAAGCGCATTTGCATAGGTACAAGTATAGTGATCGCTCCTCTGAGAGAATAAACTGTTGTTGGGCGAAATAAGAGTCGGTTGTTCTCACGTTACGAAATAGAAACCAGGTTGAAGGCCTCTCGCCGAAATGGAAAACTACTTAATTAGACGAAATGGAATCAAATTGTGCAAAATGACAATTGTAAGCGACAAATTCCATATACAAAACACAGTCAAAATTGATCAAAATCGATGCAAAGCATTTCCAATCAGTGATTTTGCATAAAACCCAACGACTCATCCAAGCGGAAATGCAATGGGTGGGGCAAAACAGATCCAAGCCTAGTCAGATTCGTATTTTTAATCAGTTTAAGTCCGAACTTTTGGGGGTTAGGCCACTCTAGATTTGTCAGACATCATCGCATTAACTCTGCTGCTGTTATTGTTTTCGAAGTAAGCCTAATACTTAATATTCTGAACGATAAAGTTACAAAAAGTCAAAGTTAGTTTTTTAAAAAATATAGTTAGAAAAGTTAAAGCATTTAATATTCGTGTTTTTAAAAAATTAAAACGTTTCCTTTTATATAATAAAAGTGGAATAATTTGGGACTAGCTCATTAATTTGTACAAGAACATTTAAATCTACCTTTGTCGGTTTCCAAAACAAAACTAATACTTACTTAGAATTCGGGACAAAAAATGAAACCACAAAATAGTCCAAGTTAAAAAGTTATTAAATAAAAAAAGTAAAGCATTTAATTTTTCGTTTATATTAACAATTATTAATTAACTTAGGATTAACTTGTTAATTAATGAACTTTGTGGTTTCGCAAAGTAAAATTAATCTATTTTTCTTACCATTTTAGTTGCCCAAATATGTCTGTGCTGCGTGCACTGCTCCTGCTGGCACTGAGTGCCGTGGCGCTGGCCCAACGTCGCCTGGCCCTTCCCGATCCGAGGAGTTGCGCCAACCGGGTGCGCCATGCCAGCTACCGGGATGCCAGGGGCGTGTCCCACTCGTACTTCTTCAGCTGGGAGCATGCTCCGACCCGCAGTCTTGAGGTAGACTGGCTGGATGCGAGGAACATCTGCCGCCGTCATTGTATGGATGCCGTTTCCCTGGAAACGCCGCAAGAGAATGATTTTGTGAAGCAGAGGATCGCCAGGGGCAATGTGAGATACATTTGGACTTCGGGCAGGAAGTGCAACTTCGCCGGCTGCGACAGGCCCGATCTGCAGCCCCCCAACGAGAACGGATGGTTCTGGTCGGGATCGGGGGCCAAGATTGGACCCACCTCGCAGAGGAACACCGGGGATTGGTCGGCAACGGGCGGATATCAGCAGCCACAGCCCGATAATCGGGAGGCTGCCCAGGGCAATGACGAGAGCTGCCTGTCCATCCTGAACAACTTCTACAACGATGGCATCAAGTGGCACGACGTGGCCTGCCATCACATCAAGCCATTCGTGTGCGAGGACTCCGACGAGCTGCTGAACTTTGTCCGCTCCCGGAATCCCAATGTCCGCTTGTAATTCTAACTAGCCTAAGCTTGAAGGAGATGATTAAAATTTACATATTTATGTAGCCTTAAACGGAACATTGATTGGTTGATTGATTGATTGATTGTTTGATTCATTGACTGTTCAATCCAACACTGATGGCTTCCAAAGCGCCTAACATTCGTTTGTTCGGTTTAGTTCGCAGCTAAAGTTCTAAAAACAAAATTTGAATAACATTTCTGTGTCGATCCGCGCATGATAAACAAAATTGTTAAATAATTTTAAAAATTGTTAATAAATACAAATTGAACCCAACAGTGAAAGACGATTGTTTAAACATTTAATGCATATATTTGTATTTAGTTCATTATACGATTTCACTAGAAAATGCATGTATGTAAATATATATATATATCCGTGGATCTGTTTAATAGGTATTTCCTTTATCTGAATACTTTGGTAAGTTCTGTTGCTTGCGGGAACTTATTTGTCTAGTTTGTTAACACTAAAACTAATTTCATTTACGTTTAGGGATAATTAAATTATTAAACGGTTCTTTAGCCATTTTGAGTTTTGAAAAAGACACAAAGTTAGCAGATTTGATCTAATAAAGTAACTGGTACAGGTTGCAAAGAGTTCATCATTATCCGATATTCTATTAAAATCAAGATTAGTCGAAATCTAGCAAATTAAAGTCAAAATAATAATATACAAGCTTAACACTAAATTAAAAAGCTAATTTCGGTATTCATCCTTTTTCAGGCATGCTTTGAAAAAATATACAAAAATATTAAATAGGTGTAAAATTTGAAGTACAAATTAAATGAATCGTTCAACGTAAAAATCTAACAACAATCAATAGGGAATTTATAAACTTAGTCACATAAGCTTAGTCATAGAAATTAACAAGTGATTTCGGTTAACTGGAACTTATTTAACTGGTCGTTTAGCACAGAATATATAGTTCGCTTATCGGTTATGGATGGTGTGTGAAGTTCTGTGTATTTATGTGGGAACTGTGGTGGTGGGTGTTGTTGCTGGTATTTTGCTCAACAAAATACGGTCCTAAAAAGGGAGAATTACAAAGTCGTTAATACAAAATGGAAAAGCATTGGGAAGGGTCACAGAACGTATAGTTAGTTTTGCCGAATTTTGCCAAAAAGCGCTTGCGGTTAGTTTTGGGTTGGATTAGTAGCCATCAAATCTAGGTTTTTTTTTGAGTTTTTTAGGGAGTTAGTCACGTGCGCATCTTCTTAGCCAAGTCTCCAACCGTTAAGCCCAAAATCGAGCTTTACCTTCCGCAAGACAATTTCAAATTCAACAACAACATCGAACAAAGGAACACCAATAGAGTCTATGTTATGACTACGTTGTGGTTACGCTAACGTATTACGATCTCTACGCCTACGCCGCAGGCTCGTGTTATTTGAATACTTCAATATTCGATTTGTTTTCTGGTTAGCTGTGCGTGTGGGTGACTGAGTTTCTGAATTTTGGTATCATTTTAATGATTTTGTTGGACTTAAGCAGTACTTGAATTATGGGAGGCGCCACTGATCGCATTGAACAAAGCCATGCTGTTGCGCTGGTTTACGCTTTCGGCATCGTCGCCGAGCGGTTGGAAGGACTCGTCGTCGAGCAACTCACTGAGCGCCTGGCACAGCTTCTCGTAGTTCTCCTTCAGCACGTGGTGGTACTCCTTTTGGTCCGCGCTGATTATCCGCTCGTTCAGGAACAGGGCCTTCTGACAGACCACAATAAAATCGCTGCAGGGGAAGCAACCGTTTAATAAGAGGAATAACATACAATAATAAAACCAAAAAATACCGAAAGACATCCTTAAGATCTCCGACGCGATCCATTGAGAAGTTATTGACCACCTTGGCATCGAGGAAGGCATGGGCATAGGCCAAAGGACCGGCATTGACCGTCACAGCCACACTTCCCTGCAGACGAAGCTGCAGCTTCTTGACATCGGCTGGCGGGAGGATGATCTCCTCCAGCTCTGAAACCTTGGATTGCATCTCGTCGATGGCCACCTCGATGGGACTCAGTTCGATGATCTCGCGGGATTTTACCGGTATACGTTTGAGAACATAGGGAAAAGAGTATTGAGCTGCATAGAATAAATGACAAGTTAATATTGAATGACAGATTAATAGAAAATTCTTGTTACTTTTTATAACTGTCTTGCGTTTCCACTGCTCTTCCACGCTGCCGCGGGCTGCTCCCGACTTGGTGAACGGTGTTTCGTACATAAAAGTGTCCACATCGTGATTCTGCTCGAATTCGTTGAGCCTCTGGTCGAGTTCATCCTTGGAAAAGAAAGGAATCACATGGGTGACCTGTATGTAGGCTAGTTTGGCATCCAATTCGTCCACTTTAACCTGAAATATAAGATAAGATACATTAAAAAACTATTATATACAAAATATAAATAAATAGAAACTGAAAGGCAAGAGTGCACTGAAAAGATATTTATGTACAAAAATCGAGTTAATAGCAAATTGCCTTTCTGGAATTTACGAAAAAACCGTTATGAGAATCTCTGAAGCATTAAAATCACTGATAAATACTAAATTGCTTCTAGGTTGTTATACCCGTTACTCGTAGAGTAAAAGGGTATATTGTATTCGTGCAAAAGTATGTAACAGGTAGAAGGAAGCGTTTCCGACCCTATAAAGTATATATATTCTTGTTCAAGATCACTAGCCGAGTCGATCTAGCCATGTCCGTCTGTCCGTCTGTCCGTCTGTCCGTCTGTCCGTCTGTCCGTCTGTCTGTCCGTCTGTCTGTCTGTCCGTATGAACGCTGAGATCTCGGAAACTATAAAAGCTAGAAGATTGGCATTTTGCATGCAGATTCTAGGAGTTCCTACGCAGCGCAAGTTTGTTTCAAAAAGGTGCCACGCCCCCTTTAACGCCCACAATCGCTTATATACGATTTTAAAAATTTAAATATTTCGGAAAAGTAAAAATGCAGTTTTATTGTGTTTATCAATACCTATCGAAATGTAGAAGAAATTTTTCAAATCGGACCATTCGTTAAAAAGTTATGCGTGATTAAAGTTTCTATCTCCATCTCCCTCGCACTCCTTTTACCTGAGTAACGGGTATCTGATAGTCGGGGCACCCGACTATAGCGTTCTCTCTTGTTTTTACTCAAATCGAAAGAAAGATGGCGGTAGTTTAGTTTCTTTGCGATCAAGTCGTCACCCCACCAAGTATCAGAGCTTGTTTATATAATCTTTATCCACTTCCTTCCCTGAACCGATGTAGTTCAAACAATTCAACAACTTTACTAGGCACTAGTAAATTGTTTGTTATTTTTATACAATAACCACTGTCCGTACACTAGAGACGCAGTATTGTCCAAATTTTGTATACATTTCGCGTTCACCTTCTTTGGCACAAACCACCAGTTCATCAGATAGTTGGATATTCAGACAGCATTCACCAGTTTCCCGTCTGTCTCCAATATGGAGCAGTTCTTCGCATTCCCGGCTCGTGGAATGGGTCTGGGATTGGTCCAGATTCAGCATCAGAATCCAAGTCCTTGTGCGGCGGAGTACTCGCTCAATCCGAACGCAGTGGAATTTGTGCCCTCTTATCGTCAGAAACCGGAGTTCTCGAATTTTGAAACCAAAACGGAGGCGACTTCGACTACCACATTGCTTCAACCTGAGATCGTTGGAGATGCCGTTGAGCATGTTGAAAATGGTTTCTATGTAAAGCGGCAGATCTTCGATTTCCTCAGCCAATTGGGAGATGAACAAATGCCGCTGGAGGAGATTTCGGTGGGTTTGCTCCCAGGAGGTCAAGGTCTCAGCATGACATTCAGCACCAAACGGCCGGACCAGCAGCTCCATCCACCGGATCCAAATTGTCCCATCTCCCACGGACGCCAGAGCCTCCAACTGGCAGTGGGCGATCAGGAGAAGCTGGCCAGCAGGCCGGAGAGCGTCCTGATCGCCCAGTTCCTCATTCGAGTCAACGACCTTGTCAGCGAGAAGTACGAGTACGGCGGCGATGGCTCTATCTGCCCCAAGTGCACTCTATGCTCCAATCATAGCTACACGGAGTTAGAAATCGAGCATCAGATCGAGGGGATAAAGGCCTTCGAGAACTTCTTTACGTTCACGGAATCCACACGTTACCAAGACTTGGTTTCCCACAAAGCCTTCAAGGAGCTGTGCCACAAGCTGGGCTTAATTGTCAGCCGAGATCAGATTCACATTAATCGAGCTTGCAGTGGGGCAAGTACAGTGGTCGCTCCTCCGCCACCCTCGGTGCAATCCTCCAGTGTCACCGTCTGCATTTCCCAGTCAAACAACGGGATGGAAACGGACTTGGAGGCCGAGGCTTACGCCGGCGATGACGAATCCCAATCGAACAGACGTGACATGGCGCCAAGAGGAAGTGCCGGCACGTCGATTCCAACGGAATATGTGAGGGGAAAGCTCTACAGGTGGGTTATAAGTTATATAAGCTTTTTTTGGCCAAAAACAATAGTTTAAGATTTAATTACTGTCGAGACCTAAGAGGCACCTGCCAAAAACAGTGAAAGTTCACATATCCCTCTTACTTAATTTTAGGTACGAGGACTCCGAGGGATCCCAGTTGGTTAACCAGCTGAATGAATCTGAGCAAAAAAGTGAGCCAATGATGGTCGATAGCTTCGACCTGAATGTACCAGCAACCACGCCGGCCAAATCGGTGATGGGCACCAGTGTGCCGGCTACCTTTCCGCGGGTCTACAAATCGGCCAAGGCCAAATGTTCTGCTCGGGGGGCTGGACCTAGTGGCCTCCAGAGCGGATCACACTTTTACAGGAGTTCGGCTTATGGGAACTCGGTAGTGCAGGCGGCTCAGGGCACATCCGCAACTATGCAAAAATGTCGTGTCACGATGGGTGGTGGCCAGTTTCAGAATGGGTCGACTGGGTCTGCCACCCGTAAGCTTCCAGAGGAATCATGCACACCCAGTGCAGCTCGAAAGCAAAACCGGTTGAGTGCTGCGAAATCTGGATGTGTTTACCAACAATCTGGCAATAATTCAGCAGCTGTGGCAGGTCGAGTAACCAGATCAGGAAAGCCGGGAACCTCTCTACAGAAACAGCAATCAAATCATGGGTGAGTCATATATCTTAATTTTAAGTTCCTCGTAAGTTTGCGAATATTTTTCGGTTTCTTAAAATCTTATTCAGTTGCAAGTCGGGCAAAGGTGCCGTGGCTAGTAGTAGGATGGGTATGACCAACTCGAAGCAAACCCATGGCACATCGCAGCGAATGATCCCAAGAAGCACCCAAGCTTCAATGATGCGTCAAACAGAGGTTAAGCGGGTAAATCTAATTTCTTGACTTTTATACTCTGTTCATATATTACATTTGTAGCGCATGAGCCTTATGCGCGGCGACAGTGATTCGGATCTGCTCTACAATGAATATCTCTTCAAGTGATTTGCAGATGAATTGCATGGATTTGTTGCTTCTTTTTCAAATATAACTGTTTTCTCAAACTCAATAGACAACAAAAAAATTTGGCATTTACTTTTAATACTAGTTAGCTTAAAACAAAGTTGATAAAATCCCTCTAGCTTTTATTATATGCCTGATTAAATATAATAAAATATGATTAATCGAATTAACTGGTAAAACACTCAAACAAATAGATTCATATCTGATGTTTAAAAAACAAAAATCTTAATTGGAACTCTACTCACCGGTGACGAATCCATGATCATCTTTACCACATCGGCTCCAAACTTCTCCTTGTACTGGTCGGCCAGTCGCTCAGAGATCTCGCTCAGCGAAGTTAGCTTGGGCTCTTTGTACACATACTCGATCGCGTGATCCTCTTCAAAGTACATCTAAAAATACAAATATAAATTAAGTTAAAGAAAATCTATTGTTATTACACATACCATTCCATAAAAGACGACTCTGTAAAAGCGACCCAACATTCTTTTTCCAGAACGATTCACCTCCACGATTTTGTTGTAGGCTTGGGTAAGATGCTCGTAACAGTGAGCCAGGTCCAGATAACTGCGATCCCTTTCGTACATGGGTAGGATAAGTTTGTAGAGCTCTCCGAGGCACTCAAACCTTTCAGCGCGGTCCAAGAAATCGGCACACTGTTTCAGTTGCTCTAGGAGCATTTGTTCAGTGTACTGGGAGTCCTGAGCACCGGCATCCAGTTTAAGACCCTGTTCATCTAGGGGAATATTCCTTGATATCTTCTTAAACGCAGTTGATGACCAACTGAGAGTGCAACCACCCCTTAAGCGGAGATATTCGCACATCAAAGCAGCTATGTGAAGATGACAGCAGGCAGCCTCCGAAAGATTTCCATTCTGCTCGTGATTTCTGGCCATGGTCACCAGCCAAGTGTGTCGGAGTTCTGGCGTTGATGCATACGAATTTGCCAGGGAATATTGTAGTTCCAATAATCTTTCTGGGTCCATATGATGTGCTTGCATTTGAGCAGTTGCCATCAAGACAGTGCGGACTCGACGCGTTAGATCCTTCACCTCCATTGGGAAACCCGTGCCCTTCATTGCCTTATCGCTATTTGCATAGCTGTTGATGATGGACAAGCTCTCCTGGAATCTGGCGTTGTTCAGTCCAATCACATTGCCAATCATTTGGGACACTGAGATAATAACTTGCAGGTGTACACGGGTTAGGGCTTTTCTACCACTGAATTCGAAGTTACTTCGCATGAGGAGATATAAAACGGCACAAGATTCATGGCGAATCTCCACCAGACGACTATCGCAGGCTTTCAGGAGCTCATAAACCATCTGACCACACAACATGGCATTTCCTTTGAACAAGGCTACTGCATAATTGTTAATAAAAGCTCTTAAAGCAGCGAAGACATGCTTTGAGAGCCTTTCAGATTGACCCAACTGCAGGAATCTCAGGTAAACTCTGGCCAACTTGGGCAGGATTAAGCTATCTGCCAGGAGTTGTCTGAACTGCAGGACATACATCCCTAAGCAATCCAATATAATCATGCCCACTTCAGTGGCCAAATTGGATTCATAAAGAGCCAATTGACTCTTAGCCAGAGTATCCATATCCTCTAGTAAATGTTCCCTAGTCTGGTTCAGAGTACCACTGTTTGGCTGCTGATCCTGGTTGCCATTTTCTAATCCTGTTGGTGGCTGAGTCCTCGCTGGAAGAGTATTAGCCTTGGCCAAACGTCCTTGACGAGAGTCTGTAGCTATTACCACACTTTTTTTTCCCACATAGCGGAATTGCAGCAGGCAAAGATCCAGAATGGAGAGAAACTGCAGTGTCTCGGACTCATTACAGTTCTGCCACCAGCCCACCATTTGGTCCTGTGAGAGGTGCTTGATGATGAATAGGAATCCCAGGAGAAGGTCCTTGCTCTCCACCGAGCTGAACTTATCGCAACGGGAGAGGATCTGTGCGTGGGTAACGCTCACTGACCGATTGTGGCCATTGCGAAGCGCCACATCCGTATCTCCATTGGTGTAGGCTCCGATTGTGGTAGTGTCCTGAGAGTGCTGGAAATAAGAATGCATTTTAGAAAGGCTTAGATTTATTTGGCATAACCCAAAACTCACCCCTGAGTCCGTATTCGAGTTAAGTGAGAGATTGGAGATACCATTGCTAATGGGTTGACCAGCTATAGCGGCTAAGTAGTTGTGCTCCTTCATGTGAACCGATGTGCGATATGGACTTGGTTGATCGCAGTGCAGGGTCAGCCGATTCTTCGAGCGCGGAGTAGACGTTAAGGAGCCAAATGTGGAGGAGTCCTTGCTAAACACATAGCTACTGGAACAACTCAAGCGCTTGGTATAGGAAGCAGAATCCGCATAAACATGTCCATTGGGCGTACAGGCTCCAGACTCGGATAAGTCATCAATACGATGGATGTTCTCCATGACAACACCCAACCAAGGAACATAGAGTAAGGCAATCCTCGACAGTTGACCCCTCTGCTGATATCGGTTATCCAGCTCGTGTTTGGCCAGCAGATCCTTGAATATTCCCAAGGCATGTCGCCTTACGTGTCCCACTTCGTTGAGACTGCTCTTCAATTCCTGGAGTAGTAGTCCCGACAGAAAGTGTTGCCGGCAAAATTGCTCGGAAAGTGTGAAGTGCAGCAACATTTCAGGGGGTCGGTTCTTCGGATTCAAAACAAATGGCAGATTAAGAGGCACATAATGCTCATGCTGGCAGATCTCTTGCAAAAAGTTAAATTTATATTCGTGAAGTATACGGGGATTACCAGGCGAAAACTCTCCCATATAACAACGAATCAAGCGGAAGACAAATCCTCTGTCCATGTAACTTAGACACTGTCGTACAAATTTGGCCAAAGATCGATTTAGCAGATGAGTTTCTTCACCTAAGTCCTGAAATCGAGTGGTTATGTAGGGCATCAATGCTTTGATCATCTGCTCCACCCGATCGGCATATTCCTTGGGAAACCGCTCGTTGCGCAGCATTCGAATTCTGCCAGTGGCCAACAAATGCTGAGCCATACTCTTTACAATCAGATCGAAGAATATCGAGGAGTATCTCATGAATTTGTTGACGATCAGGAAATCGGGATTACTGGGATTCAGGAGGTAGGGCAAGTGCCTGCAAAGTTCTCCATGGACAGTCCTCTGTCTAGCTGTTTGCTGACTGTAGTAGGGTGCGTGAAATACGTATTTTACGTAGGCTCCCAATAAATCGGCTCTCTTAGCCTGATCGCTTATCAAGTGGATAATGTTTGTTATCAGGCGGATTACATTCAGGCCTATTTCTTCGGATTGAGTGTGAACTAGCAAAGTAAACAGCTCATTTAGAAGTGTAGGTAAATAGTTAATCAGCGATTTCATATCGATCGCGTGGGCAGCTTTTAAGATCTTGCAGGTTTCCGTTTCCGCGGGCACTGCTCCAGTTTTGCCCCCCTCCAGCAATCTCTCGCAATGCCCAAAAAAGTTATGCAAGTGCTGATCCGCCGTTAGAACCGTTGAATCCAGCCGCAATCCCACAGTATACAGGTTCCTCTGGTTATCGATCCACTGGATATCCGGACCGCAGTTCTGCTGAGAAATTGGAAGGGTTTGTAGGCAGCCAAGGGGAGGATTGAGTGTGGTGTTGTGGTGGTGCGGAAAGCATGCAGATCAGTGCGGAGAGAAAAAACACAGAAAGAGAGCACAGGTTAGTTGGCAAGCCAGGGAATGAATGGATATGTTGGGTATGTTGGTATGTTTGGGTAAGAGACAAACAAATAACATTTCATGAGTTGATGAACAATTTTAGCGAAGCACACAACGTTTTTAACTTACCCCCTTGCCCCATCCCAAGGGCTGAATGGAAAGATAGCCTACTGGCAAAGTGGCAGCTACCGGGAGTTGTTGCTCCTCCAAGCAAATTCGATTCTTCTGCAGCAACGGCAGCCAGGCATAACCAATAGGCGTCTCAAAAGCCGCATGAGCATCCCTTTTCTTGCTCAGATTACAGGACACATGGTAGAAGGAGAAGAGGAGGTGGTGTTCGGGAAACAGTCCCAAAGGAAGACGCAGCTTGATCTCCTCGTACCAGGTGGGTGTCACATTGTGATGCAGCACCGGACAGGCTATCTGGGAAACCAGAAGATCCTGTCCAGGACGTCCATAAATGCACTGCAAACAAATAATTTTATTAGAAATTTTCAATATTCCAAAAATATGTGTTTCTCACCTTCAGAGGTTTACTGTACTCTCCATCGCCATCCCGCAGTTCCACCACCACCGTAATGTTCCTGGCCCGTGAGAATAATTTCTGGCTGTCAAACTGCAAACTCAGTGGATACACATAAAGATGGTTACAGAAACTCGTATAAGGATGGGCATCCCGTTCGCTCTGACTCTGAAATTCGGCCAACTCGACAGTGGGCGATTGTTTAGAATTTGGACTGAAGGTGGACAAAGGAGCCAGTGATTTACTCAAGCCGCAGGGTGTGGTCTGATCGAAGAACTGCATCTGCATCTTTAGGCTACCAGGAATAATGGTTAGTTTGCTCAGTTTCTCGGGCTTACGATAATCGACTAATAGCTTTAGCAGTTCATCGTCCTTAAGTTTGGGTAATTCCTGGCGGTAAATGGGACTGAATTCGAATTCCCTTTTAGGATCAACATCCAATTCGTGGCTATATTGCTTGAACAGTGGTCTAGCTGCCCAGGCAAAAGGTTGTCTATAATGTCCAATGTGCTGAGCACAGCTCTTCGCTGCTTTGTAGACTTTCTGACCCAGCTTCGGATCTTTGCCAGCTTTCAGATATGGTTCGGCAGCCTGAGCTATTCCCGATTGCAGAAGTTTTTCCACTCGCACAACCTGTTAGACATACGTTTTATCATCAGCTCTAAAAAAAAAGGCTTTGAATCAATTACATACCAAATAAATATCCGCATGTGGGGCAGTAACTGAAAGCAGACACTGTCTTAGCTGCTGGAATTGCTGGCGATTCGAGCGTAGCAACTCCGCGGAGACTCCATCGAATAGGGAGTGAGGTGCCTGCGAGGCGGAGCTCCTCTCTTCGCCCTCCGCCGACTTTCTAGGAACTCCACAACCAGAAACAGAAGAGGGAACTGGGGTATTCGGTAACAGCTGGGCGGCCCACTGCTCATTCACGTTAAAGTAAAAGTTCTCGCTCAACTTCCGATTCGCCTTTGCATCGTACAATGCCAGGCTTGTGATATAGGGCTCCACTTGTTGTTCGACTCCACCAGCAGAGCCTTCTTCCTGTGGGATGCACTGCAGCCGGAATCGCAGGTTGTGGCAGGTAAGTAGCAGCCGTGTGCCAAAGTGTTCTCGATACTGTTCAACATTATCACTACCACTGCCCTTAGCTGGCGACTGATAGCAGGCAAATAAGCGTCGGCGTTGTTCCCTCCTGGCCAAAGCAATTGAGTGATCCGTTTCCCTTCCATACTTCATCAATTGGGGGTGCAGTGATTGATCCAGACCCTTTAGAGTACCAAAGGTAGGGGGTTCCATTGCTGGCGGCTGGAGTTGGGGGCTTGGATTCGAGCCGATAGATGGCTGGCGTTCCAGCGAAGCATTTCGCTTCTCCTCTTGGGCGCGATTCTGAGCTAATACCGAGGATATTTTGCTAAGCCAGTCCTTGAAGTCCTGCTCGTTCTCGGCGGCCAGGGTAAAAGATTTATGCCCCGTCGTCATGCGCAGCTCGAAGCAAAAGCGACCACGTTTGGGGTTCTGAAAAAGTAAATCATTATTAAATGTAAATCATTTGTGGATTTTTTACAAGGTATATAGGCACTCACCTGCACTACATCGGTGCAAAAGTCCATGACTATAGTGGCTTTGGCTTCACCCTGCTTCTCGTCCTTGTGCAGTTCTAAAATGTAGGTACCATCTATCTCCTGGCGCAGATAGCAATAACGACGCTTAAAGGACTTGTTGCCAATGTTGGCAAACATGCGATCTGAGGCCGAGTCGGGTCCTTTGAGGAGATAGCCCTGCTTGGTAATGGTGTCCGCCTGGGAGCGAGTCATCTGCTCGTCAATCCGATCCTGATCTGCATCGATTTCATAGACCTCCTCCAGCAATTCCTCTGCTGGCGAGATACTGTAACAAAATGTCTCAATTAGAATTTAATTCGATATAAAGGAATTCTGTGAATAATCACCTGGGCAGATCATGGCAGTTCCCACCGTAGGCATTATATTTATAGTGAATCAAATGGTTTTTAGCCCTGTAAGTATATAGAGCTTGTCGTGTGAATCTGGTGCATTCCGCTCTGGATCCGTGAGCATGTCCATCCACTGCATCTTCGCCGTGACCATCGTCTGCAAACTCATCCACCTCCTCAGGCTGAGCCAAATGTGAACGGAGCGTAATCGAGGAAAGGGCGGACTCATATGAGGACTCCTTTTGGCTGGAGGAGCCACTCGAGCACTGTGAACTCTTCCTGGAGAGTTGGCCGTGTCCGTTGGAGTTGTTCAAACTGCTGCAACTGCTGCTGGTGGTGTGTCCATTGCTATTTCCGTTGTGGTGGCTCCCATTCGACTGAATGCTTCCCTGCCGACTCACCTGGCTGTGACCATTTCCATTCCCGATAATAGAAGGACCATGGAGAGGACACACGATCGCCTCATTGGGTGGATCAAATCTGTCGGCCACGGATTTGGCATTTGTCCGCTGTTTTCGCGGCATGATAATCTCCTGGTGTGTTAAAGCAAAATATTCGTCATTAAGTTAAGTATTATATTGAGTTAAGTGTGCACAATATTAAAGTAATATTTATAAAATTATTATTTAAACAATAACAAAAGTTAATTCTTAAATCCAAATTGGAATTTACTTGAATTCAAATTATTTCTGCAAGGCAGAGCTTTCCTAACTCTAAACTATGTTCTTTATTTTTGAGTAATCATAAATATTTAGGTAAGTTATATTTACAATAATTTATTGTTCAAAAATTTTGCTGTCATAAATCGTTGATTATTTCGTGGAATAAAATTCCTATTTCTTCTATGACTATTTTTGGGATTTAAATGTTTCTCTACTCACCGAAACATCATCAGCGGGATAAATGAGAAGCTCCCTCTGCGGATCATTTTGGATAACAGTTTTATTTTTGGCTATAAAGGCTTCGAAATCTATCGGCTCCACAACCATAGGCTTATTCTGAAACAAAAAGAATGAGATAAGTATAGGATTCTATATTCAAATGTTTGTTTGCTAATTTATGCGGGCCACTTGTAAAAGCAAGGCGTCCCTATAAATAGCATTATCCAAAAAATAATGCCCAAATGTTATCCATTCCCGATGCCCGAATGCAGGCGGATTTTGAGAGATTTATCGATACTACGCGCGTCATAAATTTATGGCTACTTTGTGGTGTGTGAATTCAGTTCTTTTTTTCACTCCCCCACAATGAAGAGACCTTGACCGCATTACAAAGCGGTCTTTCCCTCCTTGTGTAATGATATTTTCCACGTCTGCCACTTGGCATAAACAAATACATTTATTCTAAACATCTTAATATTTTGCATTTCTTAGCACTCGCAGGCAGCAGCTTATATGTTTTGTTTTTGCGTCTTAGATTTCGCAAGATGATGATGATGAAGAACTAAAATAACTGTGTATGAGGTGTGTGACCCAACCTGTGACCCAACCTTTTATGTCATGTCCATAGAGGGTTAAAGTGCCACTTCCGTTTTGCCATATCCATTTCAGGCGACTGTCGGATGTTCTGTCATTTTATTGTTGTCTTGAAATTTGAGGTGTGTGGGCTTGTTTTCTGTTTCATTCTTGGGCTTGGTTTGCTCAGGAAGACACAGGTCAATTCAGGCCATGGGAAATAGGCATTTAAAACTTCGCTTGATTGCTTTTATCTCCCCACAGAGAAAGGATTGTCATAGGTTGGAAATGGTTATTAAAATAATATTATACTTTGGGTTGGGTACTTAATATTAATATTTATTTCTAAAACTATTAAACAACAACTTCAGATTAGTATAACTTTTCTTTTCTTTATTGATGTATAATGTTTATTTACTATACCTTATTGTATATTTGTAGCTTGTACAACATTAATACAATAGTTAGGAGACCATTGTTTCTTGCATTTTAAGGTATAATAAAGTAAATCTTTCTAGTGTTTATCGTAACCAATAAAAAAATTTCAAACTTTCCCCAACATTTCATTGGCTCTACATCAAACATCTATAAATTATTGACAGGTAATCTATCTACTAAATCAGCTGCCAGCTTGTGCCTCTGGCAAACCTTGGCTTTGGCCCTGATTCTACTCGTATGCATTTCGTGCCAAGCCATGTCCACTTAAGTACCGCCCCTTTCTATCCCATTTCTCCAAGCTAAGCTGCAATGTCAATGCACTCGCCCACTTAGCCACTTTTGGGCTTGAGCATGGGGGAAAGCATTTTCCATTGTGAGCTCAGGTTCGGGCCTTTTCCTGCGGCTCCCCCATTTCGCCTCTTGGCACGCACTGCATGCAAATTGGCAGACGTCGCCGCTTGCGTAATTAAAACCGCAAACCGGCGACAAGCCCAACCAGTAAAAAAATGCTACAGGTACAAACTTCACCTACGGCTATGCGACAAGTGCATGGGCATTACGCAAAAAAGGTAAACTCATCAGTGATCGGCCAATTACAAAATCAATTGGCCAGCCCAAAAGACCGAGAAAGTTGGGCAAACATTTTCGGTGGTTAGTTTGATGTCTTTTTTCGGTTTGCATTGGCAAATGCTAAATCAAAAGCGAATATATAAAACTTAAAAATGCATCGCCATGGTGGTCGATCAGTAGTCACGCAAATTTGCGGTGGTAGATTTCATCAGGCACAACTGGTCCAGCAAGGCGTGAAGACCTCATAGATTTACCAGCGACCATAAGCCAACGATCACTGACCATGATCTCAAGCCATCAGCCACTTAATGTTTATTAGTAATGGCATTTTATGATTATCTTAGACAAAAATTGGAAAAGATATTAGACAGAAATAAACAAACTATAATTAATTAATTTCTCAGGTAATAAAATCAGCACATAAATTACCAATGTTTGTTAAAATTAAAATCTAAATTAAAATCTTTAACATTTAATCAATTTTTATTTTGATTCAAATTTGAACTTATTTTCCTGATAATCTTTCTTGTTCCCACTTTGCATATCTTTCAGTTATAAAACTAAAATTAAGCATTATTCAACCCTTTTTTTCTTGTTTTTTAGTTGCAGTTTTTCAGGCTTGGTTTTGGCTATTATTTTTCAGCATCTCTGATTACTATCTTTGCCAGCAGCCAGTTTCAATTTAAAGTTAGCGGTTTGAGGCGCCTCGGTAGGCAAAACGTGACGATTTATGCATATTTCAGTGAAACATTGGCCCGGCCTCAAGAGGCAGTGGCAATCATGTCTTCCCTCATCATCCGATTCCCCCTTCTAAATAAGACTTGACTTTCATTGATTTTGCCAGAGCAATTGGCCCTGGTATGTCTTAAATGTCACTTGAGTTGGTGTCCCTTCTTCATTTTCCTCGCTTATCAATTGAAAATGCAACAATGCGGCATATGCCTTCATTTATATCTGCTATATATACCCAGACGTTATAAAGAAATGGTGGAAAGGGTCATGAAATGTTGGCTCGGCTCATTTAGATTTAGCTTTGAAGTGGAAACCGTTCAAGTGGTCTATACTCTATACTCTTCTCTTCCTGATTTGCATTTTGTCGGCACGGAAATATTGTGACTAAATTTAGCTTAACTTATTGCATATGATTTGTTGCGTCTGAGTCTGGTGAACTTTTGA
Source organism: Drosophila fuyamai (assembly GCA_018153365.1). NCBI lineage: Eukaryota > Metazoa > Arthropoda > Insecta > Diptera > Drosophilidae > Drosophila > Drosophila fuyamai. The sequence goes on along the minus strand of JAECXW010000878.1, from coordinate 15,512,862 downwards.
CCCGCACGAAAACAGATTTTGAGAGGTTTCTAAAAGTGTAATAGGTAGCAGAAGTCAAAAACAATTCAGCCCCTTGAATATGGAAATTTTTCAAATTTTTAAAAGCTTTACAAATGATAGTGTAAGTGCTGGAAGGTTACATAGGTTAAGAATTTATGTTAAATTCCCAATGGAATAAGAAAAAATAATTATTTTTCGAATTATTTATACAAATATATGAATTGTGTCTTGAATTTGTATCATTTACTGTTTGCTACATTTCCATTTAGCCTTTGGGGGTATTCTCCTTTTTGATCTATCATTATTTCTACATTTGTAAATAAATATATGGAACAAAAAGTATACAAAAGTTATGATTTGTTTATTTGCAGTGTATGGTCAATGAGAATACGGCAGCTGGCATCCGTTATGGTATAGGAATCCGACAAATAAATTCCATAATTTTATGCCCATGCAGGGATTTCCTGCTCGACAAGCGAACATGAGCCGTGAAATGCATGAAAAGAATTGCAGTGATAAAATGCATATACAATGAATATTTATTTATTATTGTGAGTAATTTTTAAGGCAAAGTTTTCGTTTATCAGTTGCTGAACTGGGGGAGAGGTTTGTCCAGTCATACAAACTGGTTTCAGCCCAGTAAGATATTTGTTTTGGTCATCTTCGGTGGGTTTCACTGTTGCTTGGTTCAATGAACCCAACAACATGTTTAAATAAAATTGAAAACTCAAGCGAAGTGCAGATTTTAAACTGGCCCACCCATAAAGGTGGCGACAAGTCAGCAGTTTTCCTCATCCATTTCAGACATACCACTCAAGCTTGTTGACAAAAAAATGAAAAAAAAAAACGAAAACACAAGTAAGCTGTATGAAAAAAACCCAACTCAACAAATTTCTCGCATTTAGTTATACAACTAAATAATTTATGGCCTGGGCAAAAGTTGAACTTTCTAAGCAAGATATTCTATTCAAAATGGTCAACGAATTTCACCCAGTTTCAAGTCCGATTCGTAAGCAAATTTACATGTCCGGACAAATGAGGAAGCTTATCATTAGCTTCGTTCAATTCAAAGTAAATACTTTGGCAGCGGCATTCATTAGATGGCTTTTTGTTGTCCGCACAATGAGGGAAATATGGCAGAGAAATGTCGGCTGCATAAGAGTCATTTAAATCATAAGAGCGACAAGACTATAGCATAACTATGCGATATTTATAATGCACTAATCGTCCGCCAATCGGCGTTATGTAAGCCACAGATGACTATGATGTCTGTCATTTTAGACCCGTTTAAATAAGCTTTAGTTCAGGGCGGGTAAAAGTTCCGCAAACACTTTCATTTCTTGCACAATTTTTACTTTCATAGGGAACTAAAGATAAATATTTGAGAATATGGTACAGATTTTAGATTTAGTTAAACAAATAGTGTTAAATGGTTTGGGCGTTAACAGAATACACAATTAAAATAATCAAATAATCAATAATCAGAAATAGTCTTTTATAAGAAATCACAGTACTTATTGTTATATGAAAATTAATTTATAAATTAGCTGTAGAGCAATAGAGCTAGTAATTTTTTTATATATTAAAATATATTAAAATCTAAAAAAAAGACCTTACTCGACATAGAAAGCACTTGCTAGTCTAATGGAGCAGGTTGAGACCCTTAATGGTTTTAACCCGTCAAGGTCAAGAGCTAACTGGTTTGCACATTGCAGTCAACTTGTGTTGGGCAACTTAACTAGAAGTACAAGAATAACCAGAAGCAACCTTGAGGACAAAATGTGGGGAAAAGAAATAGAGACTATACCAGCAAAAAAATAATTGCCCTAAAAGCAGGAAAAGCAAGTGCAGCAAAAACAGAAAAAAAAGCAATGGAAAAACCAAGGCAAAAGACAAAGATACAAAAAGTTCCCACGCAGAAATAAGTAACAAAAAAAGCAGAGAAAGAGAGGTAGATAAATAATCATATAGGAAACTCATCCAATATCCAGTTCTTGGTCATGTCTCGTTGTTCATTGAATAATTACCCATCGAACGGCGCTTTAAAGAAAGTAAAAGAAAAGCCGAGAAAAGCGCACACACATTTTTGGAGTAAAAGAGCAAACAATCGAAAGACAAACATTTGTTGAAAGAATATTGTGGAAGACGCTTTAATTACCGACAGTAGCCCCGATATCTTCTCATTTAGAGATGCCTTGGAAAGTTGACAGTTTCAGTGCAGTTTTCAGTGGAAAATTGGGTGCCGGCGACGAGATGGGATGGATTCTGCCATGTGTGGACGGGGCAACTTTCTAAAAAGTACTTAGCACTTTCAATTACAATTGTACAATGTGTCGGCAACGCCAAGAGGCCGGTTATAAGACGGCACCGAGAATCTGGCAAACTAATTACATTTATGGTAGCGTCGGTTTTCCATTGTATGTGCAACGGGAGAGTGTGAAAAATGTGTTAATTACACGTCGGCAAATGGCCATCGTAAAATTCAAGAGTCTCTCATTAATTGCTCAATTGTCAAGAGATCCAAACCCAAATCTCCGGGGTCGACAGACTCGCATTTGGCCAAAAGTTGAAGTGCCACACGACACACCCATTTCATAATCTTCGGCTTGCCATTTAATGCCAAAAGCGAGGACCTTAGCTGGAAAACCAGTTTTCAAAGAACGAAATCGGTGGGAGTTTATCTTGGAATTAAAAGATTATTGATTTGTGTGGGTTGGAAAAAGGTTGGTTCAAATGCTACCTCAAGTAATTATGGTTTTAAAGTTTACTCATAACAGGTGGTCAGGAAAGAGCTCAAAAAGTATAAATGAACTTTTAATTTCAATTTTAATATCTTTTATTAAAATTTGTTTAGTTTATGATAAAATTATATCATTTTTCCAACCAATTTTAGGAAAATAGCTAAGCTGAAACTTTTAATTGGGAAACGATTTTTTAATTTCTCAGCAGAATTGTTATCATCCTGCTCTGTATGAACTTTAAGCAAAGAAACTATAATTAATTGCAAAATAAAAAAATTACGATTAAAAAAAGCGTAAATTATATTTACAATTTTCTTTTCAATTTTCGTTCAAATGTTCATAATAATAATTCACCATGATTTTTATAGTAATACTATTAATTCAAAGTATGCCTAATTAATTAATTTTATGACCTGCCAACCAATATACAATTCCAAGAATATTCATGAAGCACATTTTGAATGAAATCTTTATTTGTCTTAATTATGTTTTTATGTGCGTCTTGCCAAAAAGCTCGTTAAAGATCTACACTTTATTTTGATAAGTGGACTTAGTTTAAAATCTTTTAAAACTATCATAAATATTTTCCTGCTTACACATTCTTCCCTCAAAGAGAAAATCTGCCGCAAAATGTCAAAACATTTTTGGTTTCTAGTAACTGAAACCTGGAGAACAGCAGTTCGTGCTGTCTTTTTGAGGGCATTAGAAACGATGCCCAGTCGTAACTTTCATTCTGCGGAAAAACAAAAGCCTCCGCTTACAAAAGTTGCACAGAACAAAGAATAAATCACACATGCAGATAGAAATAAAGGTTACTGACATGTCAAATAAATGTTTGTGTCTATGCCAGTAGCCTTTTTACCCATTTACGGAATGGGAATGAGATACAGTGGAACTGACAGTCGCAAAACTCCGCATGGATATTTGCTCAGAACTTCAAACACAAAGCTCGCACATTGTGATTGCCAAACGGAAGCGGGTTTATTTGGTATAGTCGTGTTGTCTGTGTTTTTGTTTTGTTTCATTTTGCAGTTAGTAAGTGTGTCAGCTGTAGCAAGTGCTAACAGCTTACTCTAGCCCCCACTCCCTCCCTTTTACCCTTTTCCCTATTTAGCGCTTCTGGCCAAAAGTGAACGACATTTGCACAAAATATTTGCAATTCTGTATGAAATGGGTGGGAGAATCAATAGAATTACGAGGTAGACAGGAAGGAAAATGTTTTGGCAATTTTTTTATATAAAATTAAAAAAAATTATGGTATCAATTTTAAAAGTTTTTTGTATTTACAAAATATTATTATTTTCTCTACATATTTTTGAAAAGATTTTCTTAATTCAAATGAATATTGATTATTTAAAAATGTATAACTGACAAATTCAAATTGCAAATAAAATTAATTTATTAATTATACAAAATATTGAAAATACAATTCGAATTAATATGTGTTTCTTCTCTATGAACCGCTTTAATATTTATATATGCAAATTTAGTTTCTCTATAAAGATGGGAGATCCCATAAATATCCCATATAGAGGCAATGGTAAGGGTGGGTCCGATGTGCAAATGATTTCGCTGTAAACAAGTTAAACTCAACAACAAAGTGGAATTGAAATGCGAAAAGTTTAGCTCCGGAGTGGGAGGACTAAAAAGAGCTCTCCGGCAATTGTTTCATTATGCAATAGAGCAAAGTGCAACAGCACAAACTCCAACAGAAACGAAAACAATTGTCAACAATAATTGCTGCAAATAAACAAAAAAGTTGTCTGAAGTGAAACATTTATCGTGAATAGCGTTTAAACTTCAATGTGGGCGTATAGTGGGCATATCTACGTATGTGTGGGAGGGCGTGGTTCCAATTATTTGATGATTTCATTGAATTCATTAAGAAGTTTGTAATGGACCATGTCAAAAATAGTGGGTGGGCTTAGCAATTAATAATTTTTAAAAATGTAATCTTTTATAATTCAGAAATTGACATTGCTTAAATTAATTATTAAAACAACAGGAAGTACATACAAAGATATTTTCAAGCGATTAACAACTATATTGAAACAGTGTTTTTTTTTATCTTTAACTTATACTAAGGTTAAACAAAACATGGCATTATCTAGTCAAAATATTTTTATAATGATAAGCAGTTAAACAAACTCTATAATGATAAGCTCTTTAAAGAATCTTGTGTTTTTAAATAAAATGTTTAGTACACCTTTCAGAACACAGATGTCGATATAATAATATGTTATTATTATATCGACATCTGTGTTCTGAAAGGTGTTTTTTTCTTGTGTTTTTAAATAAAATGTTTAGTACACCTTTCAGAACACAGATGTCGATATAATAATAACATTATTACCTTCAAAATAACTTTCGATGTAGAAAGAGAAACCGCTTGAGCAGAGACAAAAGACCCTTCAAAAATCATGTGACACACATGGGAAGTTTCCTTTACTTATTTTGATACGCTTACACTGCGAGCAACGAAAATCTCCACAATACTTTACACCTTTCACTTCCATCGAGTAGAGTTTCTCCTACGAATTTACAACCTATCCATGATCAGCACTTGACTTGGCACCTTTCTTGGTTCTTTCACATTTACTTCATTCACAGTTTTCTACAAGTTTGTTTTCGCAGTTTAATACTTTTTGTCTGCTTTTAATTTATTAGGGCATAACAATCTGTAGAGGAGCTGGTACATTAAAATGCAATCAATTTGTATAAAATGGTGAAGAGGAGAGGTGCAGAGTGTGGAGGAAGAGTTCTCGGTAAATAAAAATATTGTTTATTTTGGTCAGACCATACAAAAAAGCGTGAAATTCTTGGTTCCATCAACTGTGAACAATAAAATGATGAAAATAAATTTAAACAATGATTAAACGACGCACACCTAACATTTATTTATTTATTTAGGGGTTTGTGCTTATTGTCGGACCGACGAGAGAGAAATTTAAGCAATTTAAACAAAAATTGAAGGCTTATTCTACTGTAATTTGCCCACTCATTGTACGAATTGTACTGGCAAAACGGTAGCGTTCTTTTTTTAGTTCTTTAAATCTTGTTAGTATCAGTATTTATGTGTAGTAATGTTATGAACTACAAAAGCTGAATCCAATATATGACCATAAATATATCGCCAGCTCAATTGTATACCCATTATTCACTTTTTATGTCCCAGCATTAAAACTGTAATGGGGATTGGTATTGAGTCAAAGTTTAGAACGCATTCAATTGCTTGGTTGATTGCACCTGCCGATCCGATAGGAAAACTGGAAAATGCGACTCATTCTCACTTGAGACCTGTTTGATGCCAATACTTCATTTTTTATGTAGAGGTTCGTGCTCAGTATTCGGTTTCAGGTACCAGCTACAGGTAAGGCTTCAGGTTCTGGTAGAGGCACGATTTCAATGTCAATATTTACACGACTGTCGCACCGATAAACATAAAAAGTTAGCATCATAGTCGTCGTTCATTGCTGTTTTAATTGCTTTGCAGCTTCTTCCTAGTTTGGCCAGTAGAGAAAATATGCATAAAAGAAAGTTTATCTCTTGAGAAAAATCAAATTAAGATACTCATGACATATTAAAATTAATCACGCACCATAGCCGCAAAAAGGAGCATCATCAAAAATAACGAGAGAGTGAAAACTCGAGCAGATGCGATGGGAGGGGGGGCGGAAAAGCGGGAGAAGAGAGTCAAGGTCAGATCGAGGAATCGATAAAAGTTTGTCGCGCCAGGCTCGGAAAATGGAAAACGAAGGAGGACACATTGAGGTCACAGATTATTGTTATTGTTGATGTCGGTTGCAAAGGCACGCATATAAATGAACTGACATTGCTCCAGTTACTAGAAGTGCACCGAGAAATATTCACTATTATTTTAATAATTTAATCAAATAATCATTTTATATTTGTCGTTAGGAACCTTAGGAATTGCCAAAAAACAGTTTTGTAAGTAAAAATATTTTTAATATAAAGAAAAACAAAATTATCACAAAACCAATATACATATTGAATATATATACCTATATATATAAATATATACCTATAATATCTTTTTAGGGTCTCTAAGAAAATTACAAATAACCCTTTAAAGATTGTGACAAAATCTATAGAAATTAACGAATGAAAAATTTTACAAAATGAAGGCCCATATAAATTAGATTTCTCAGTGTATATATTTTATCATGAAATATATATTTTTACCGCAATGGAGAGGCTACGCTGATAGCGGCCCGTGCAGTTCATCTAAAATGATATAGAAAAAGAGGGGGAAATGTTTGGGTCAGTATTACAAGCTCTGTTATTAATAGCCAAAGGTTGATCGGATGAGGGATATGGTTAGATGACCATGATATGTTGAGCACGCCCGCCGAACAAACAGAATCGGAGCAGAGTGGCGTTCATTAAATCGCAGCTAACTCACGTCAACTCGGGGAAACGCTCAAACAAAAAATAAAAGTTGCGAAACGATATTTCCGGCGGGGAATGGGAAAAAAAAACTGTGACCCACACACAGAACAGAATCACGGAATACAGAAAATAAACAATGAAGAGAAGATGCGCAAAAAGAGCAAGCTAGTAACAATGAAAGCGCAAACAATATCAAATAGGGTTTAATTAAATGGGGAGCACGACTAGATAATGACCTGTAAAGTAATTACATTAATGATATGGGTTGGAACGAAATTATTCTATTAGCATTTGTTTACAACATTTAAAAGTGAAAAATACTTTTACACAATAAACAGAAGTTTACACGTTTTCTTATATATAAACATAAAATACGAGTATTGGCATTAAGTATAATTATAAAATTTAAGCATTTTTATATACAAATACATATTAAAATAAATTGAATTTAGAAAATAATTATATCTTGAGTAGGTTCAAAACTATAAAGCACATGGATTGAAAGAACAGTTTTTAAAAAGCCAATTGCTACACCTGTCTATTCCAAATGTGTATTTATTGAATAAGCTGCATACATTCAAAAACTGAATATACCCCATATTTCAAAAATTAAAATAGGGTAATGACAGTAGAATATAAAGAGCACTTGAGCCATGACCATTTTACCTACTCCACTTCCTACAACAACTTTTCCTCTTACCCCTTTTTTGGACACTTGGCACGTGAAGCTTTCAAAAGCAATAAAAATAACATTAAGTAGAGGAAATTCCCACTTTTACATTTGCGACACAATTAATAAAATTAAACTAGTATGTAATTAAACAAATTGACGTCAGACTGATGATCAGAAATATAAAACTTTAAAACCTATTTTAACTTAAGCTTTGACTATGTTTTTAACACATCTGAACTACAGATAAATCTATTGTCAATTTCTTTCACTTATAAGGAACCTCCTAAACCTCTTTTTATATAGAGGTGCTCAGCATAACTGGGAGATGAGGTCATGACATAAAAGGTATAAGCTGCCTTGAAATTCTTCCCGAAATGGAATACAAAAAAGCTAATTCATTCTCATAAATCTTCCTGTTTTTTCGTAGGGATGATATTGTGTGAAAATTATGCTGTGCTGAGTTTATTGCAAACATTTTTTGCAGTTGCAATAAATAAACCGGATACAAAAATAAAAAAAAACCAAGGCTAGTAGCTTATTTAAGCACTTTCTAATGGTTTAAATTTATATAGTTACTTACTAAAGGGCCTTGAAATCGAATTAGACAACACCTAAGAGCTAACAAAATACTTAAAGTTTCCTAAAGCTTATTTTCTTATGTAAACTCAAGTGAATATTTATTGTATGTTCAAATATTTTACGTCGCAATTCGCAAAAGCTAATAAATTTCAGCTTATCCAGACTTTTTCAATATATATTACGGATTCTGATTCCCTTTGTGGGGCCCCTGTACTTAATTTTTTTTTTTAACGAAAACCACACGATTGATATTTTCTTTGATATCGGATAACAAAATGCGGCACATGTGCGCTGCAATAAGTTAACAAGTATTTAAACAAGCAAGGCGAAAACACATAAACAAAATTCCATGTGTAAACAGAAAGCAAGCCATAAAAGTTAACCAAAAAACAGTGTAACTTATGGTTAAGTAATGAACTGATGTTTTTGGAAATGGAACTCCATTAGTTTGACCCGCTGAACTACATCAAAACAACGAAATGTTGACTTTGCAACGAAATATTTAATTATTGTGGATTGAGAGGGAGAAATTTACTAAAAAGGCTGTCATTTTGGATGTTCAAAACTCCATGACAGGTTGAAAAGAGGAGGACGACTCGTTGCAACCCACTCAACCGCCGAACCACTCTTCTTTTTATTGCCACTTTATCGACAGTTGCTTATTATGGCTTGATTGCCTGTCGGCCCGGTTGATTGCTGCTGTAAGTCAACAATTGCTTATCATTTGGCTTTGACTCTCACTTTACGCACTAATTGAATTAGGAGTACGAGAAAGAGGAACCAGAACCACACACACTCTAATTGACTTTGGAAGCGTGGCGAATGGCGCTCTAATATGATATTCGTTTGGGCCCGAAATAATGCAATTAGTGGGTACTATCAATAGAGGGAGACGGATAAATGTAGATGTATACATACATATGTATCTGATTAGCTAACAACACGTGGGCGAAGCCCCAAAAAATAAAGTCACACCCTAAGCTCAAGTTCGTCTTAATTGTTTACAGAAATACAGGGGAACATCTTAAAACATAAAGTCTACCATCCTCAACTTAAGCAACAGTTTAATTAACAACACAAAGGAGAAAAATAATGTTAAGTACTAACATATGGTATGTGCTGATGGTACAGACAATTTTTTAAATAATATAAAATATACATTTTGCAATTATGCAGAATGTAATTTTACATAATAAACATTATGTCTTCAGAATCTAACGATTTGAATATATTTGTGTGATTAGGCCCTCTACCAAAATATTTGTTCAACTAAAAAATTAAAACTTTTCGCTTAACACAGATAAGGCCATTAAATCAGTCAAAACAGCTTCCTTAGGGAGTTATCACTGTGCTCGAATATCATTATCGTTTAACATGAATGTAAACAAACGAAGCTAGAGTGGAATGTGAAATCTCACGGCCTTGGAGAATTCTTCTCTTTTGGGGCCTCTCTTCTAATCTTTCTGTTAAAGCAGCAACAAAGCAGAGAATTCCCTTTCCTTAGCCCATTTGAAAGGTTGTCTTTACTTATGCAACGACTGATGGGTGAAATACTTTGCCTTATAAAACATTAAGATCTCGATGATATGTGCTAAGTGAAAAGAAAATATTATTAAAATTCAAAGCATTTGGATGTGTGCCAACCGAATAAGAAAACATGCATATGTATGCACAGCTATGGTAGAAAAGGTAATTACATTTTATCTTAAAAAGCTATGTTTTTACTCAAGAAGTAAATGTACAGCAACTGATCCTTAAACAGACTTACATATTTTTTATATTTATAATACAAGACTAACTCTTTTGTAAAATCACTGCTTTTAGTTAGCGATTCAAATTGTTGAATACTATGAAAATAATAAAATAAAAATAAATAAATGTAAAAATCGTCGATTCAATGACAAATCCAGAAAGCCCATTTAAAACTAAAATAAAATATTAATTTTACCCTTGATTATTTATCGTATTTAAGGAAAATTAAAATAAATTGAAATCAGAGGTGATATCCAAAATAAGTATATGTAGATTTTACTGAACTTTTCGAAAGAAATACTATTTTGACCACAACTGTATGTTTGAGAGAGTGTTGCAATATAAGAAAATGTGCGTTTTTAAGTGGGAAATTCTGTTCAATATAGCTGACACACAAAGTCATTCGCATTCAGACAAATTCTATATAATTTTTCTTTCATTTATAATACTTGCTACATGTAAATATCCCACGCGTTACGCCAGAATATAAAAAAAACGACTGAAAGAAGGTAAACAAAACAAAAGGTGACATGCATTACTGGAGACACACCCACACACGTACGAGAAGCAACAACTGCACTTCTAAAACCAAAAATAAAATTGTGAATATGCTGAGTGAGGAAGCGAGATGGCGATAACAGGTGTTATAAGGGAATTTAGAACTTACCAAAACCGCGCTCTCTCTCACCAACTGAGAGACATTCTCTCTCATTTGCACCGCTGAGCCGAGCTTATTTAAACCGCGCGTAAATTTGCGCTCCATTCTGCTCGCTGTTTTTTTTAGGGATAGGGATAAAAAGGCGTTACAAGTTGTTTTTGTTTGGCTCTCCTGCTGTTGCTTTTGTTGTTGTTATTGTGCGAAAACCGGCAGCAATTCAAAAATAGAGAGACACACACACAAGCGCATTCAGGATGCGCTGCCGACTGCGCAGTCGACGTCGCTGCCAGCGATGACTAATGCGTTATCCTTGTTACATTGACTTTTCTTTCACCTTTTCGAACTTTTTTCTCCGAATTTATGAAGTTTCCTAAAAACAGTACTACGATTTGTTGTTAAGGGATTTATCTGCTAAATTCTTTTATATCCATGTTATACACAAAACACCCATACAGGCACGACCGAATTCCCACGCCCCTTTAGGCAAAAATTCGCGGGGGCAAGGGGTATTTGCGAAAAAAAACAAACACCCACGAATAATATTTTTAGCAGCCTTATAGCATCCCGTGAGATTATAAACAATATACTTTAAAGAGCTAAACACAGCTGTTTACACGTTTTTATTAGGGGGTTGAATTTTCGTAATTTACGTGCGTTTGTGGCATTTAAGGTGTTTTTTGCGTCTTGCAGCGGCTATTTGAACGAACTGTTTCGGCGTAAAGTGCTGTATCTTTTTGATTTGCCGCTAACGAAGCGCCGAGCTCCACACGCGAACGAGATCCACCGATTTTTGGGGCTTGGGAACGCGAATTGACGGCTGGGGCAGTGTGGTCGCGCAAAAGTCGAAAAAATATACTATTTAAGCCGTTATAGTGACATAGCCGAAAGCATTTAACATGAAACATTTGCAGTCATACAAAAGCACATTGCTATGTAATAGTTCGGATAAGAGTTCCCAGTTTTTATCCGGTCGATAATAACAACCTGACAAAAGCTTATGGATCCAAAACTATTTGTGTGTCCTTGCTAAATGCGGAGTATGTCCTTGATGGCGACGGAGTACGTATTCGCTTACTGTGGAGTATGTCTTTACTAAACAACAGAGCCATGTTAAGTGCTATGCTAAAAACAAAAACAAACGCTTTTGAAAATGTTTTTTATTATTTCGAATAATATTTTTTGGTTAAACGATTTTTTATACCCTTGCAGAGGGTATTATAATTTTGGTCAGAAGTTTGTAACGCAGTGAAGGAGACGTTTCCGACCCCATAAAGTATATATATTCTTGATCAGGATCAATAGGGGAGTCGATATAGCCATGTCCGTCTGTCCGTCTGTCCGTCTGTCCGTCTGTCCGTCTGTCCGTCTGTTTCAATACCGTTTGCGAGCTCAGTTTAAAAGCTAGCGATCTGAAACTTTCACAATCGTTCTAAAACATGTGTACGCAGATCAAGTTTGAAAATCGCCCCGATCGGACGTCTATATCCTATAGCTCCCATAGGAACAATTGGATATATCTTGCAAGAATTTATGATATTTCGCGCAGTGTAAAAGCTATTGACATTAATCTTTCCAAATCGTATTTTTTTATGCATACCTTGATCAGGGTAAAAGCGCGTGGCGATCGGACGTCTATATCCTATAGCTCCCATAGGAACAATAGGGTAAAATCGGTTAAAATTTAATGATTTTTAGGATATTTCGCACAGTGTAAAAGCTATTGACATAAATCTTTCCAAATCTTATTTTTTTATGCGTACCTTGATCAGGGTAAAAGCGCGTGACGATCGGACGTCTATATCCTATAGCTCCCATAGGAACAATACGGTAAAATCGGTTAAAATTTAATGATTTTTAGGATATTTCGCGCAGTGTAAAAGCTATTGACATAAATCTTTCCAAATCTTATTTTTTTATGCGTACCTTGATCAGGGTAAAAGCGCGTGACGATCGGACGTCTATATCCTATAGCTCCCATAGGAACAATAGGGTAAAATCTGTTAAAATTTAATGATTTTTAGGATATTTCGCGCAGTGTAAAAGCTATTGATTTAAATCTTTCCAAATCTTATTTTTTTATGCGTACCTTGATCAGGGTAAAAGCGCGTGACGATCGGACGTCTATATCCTATAGCTCCCATAGGAACAATAGGGTAAAATCGGTCCAAATTTGATGTTTTTCAGAATATTTTAGACATTTCTTATTCTTTTCGCTACTTTTTCAATTTTAGCAATTTCGGCTAAGTCTGCAAGGGTATTAAAACTTCGGCTTGCGGAAGTTAGCTTCCGTCCTCGTTATGTTCCAAAAACACTTTTGTTTAGTGTTTAAAAAAAAAGCTTAAAGATTAAATAATTTTAAATGGTTTTTTAGATATTGTCATCTTGAATATGTGTACATTTTTTGAGTTACAGTTTTTATTGCCTTTGGAAAGGGTGTTTCAAGATACAAATTTTTGAATACTCATCGTAAGTTTCCTTTTTCACACCTCTAGGAACATAAAATCCATCGAATTGTTTTGTAACGGAAAAAGTGATTGAAAGTTGATCCCTTTGCTGAGACTTATCCATAAGTCAAAACCGCCCACAACCTATTTTATGCCTTTTAGTTCTTAGCATTCGCCCATTTAAAACACAATAGCCAATTGTTTATATATTCCATATATTTTGCATATTTTTGTTTGTTTTTTATACTTTACACAATAAAAATGATAATGCATCTCAACAAAAACAATTATTCGCGCGGTACTTATCGGATAGTTTTCAAAGACAAAATTCATGCTTGCGTGTAACTTTTGCTTTTGGAATTAATTTCCCAACTACTACTTGCTTGGTTTCATTTTGCGTTGCTCTCATTTGTCGGTTATTGGTTTTTTTCAGTTATCGATTAGAAAATAAAATAGTCATAATTAATTTCGACAGATCCGAATGCGGATCGAGAATTATACGTCGCTCCTCTATATATATGTACATTGAATGCGGCATGCAAAATTCTTTTCGTGAGTCATCAATTCATTGATGTTTCTGCGTTTGGTTAAACTTAAGCCATAATTAATTAACATACAGTTTAGGTAAAAGTATTTAAAGCAACTTAAACTTAAGATTAAGAGTTCCCTCTTTCTTGTTTATTTCGCGGTGTGTTTTTGTAGAGTGTTTAAATTTAAAATCATATGTCGATCATAATTTAGTTATATTCCATTATGGGGATGAAATGTGAAGCGAGAGTCACAGTAGCAGTCACGACAACAGTAACAGTTTACGAGTGCGACTAACGAACGAGTATCGGTTTTGTAAACCTCAAAACTTTGCTACGTGTGTGTTTTTTTTTTTTCTTGTGTGTTTTGTGATTATTATTATTATCATAATATTTCAATATCGATCTCCGTGTGATGCTTTGTGATTGATCGCTTTCTACTTAGGTTAAAGTGGGGATGGGTTCTGGAATCGGTTTAGGGTTTATGATTTAGGGTTAGGGTTTGTTATTCTTGCGTTAAATATGCTTAAAGACTTATTTTATATATTTGGTGTACTTTTTTGAGTTTTGTGTTCTGTTTTCATTTGCTGTTTTATCGCTTTGTTTAGTTTAGTTTGTAACTGTTTTGTATGTAGTATATGTATATAATAACTTGTCCATGCGCATGCCTGCTGCAACCTGTCCGATCTCTGGTGATCTGCATCTACAGCTACATAAACTAAATATAATACAGTTTTTGTTTTTGTTTGGGGTTGTTTTACGGGGGCTTCGCCAACTGTCTGCTCAACTCAACTATCCAAACGATTCTACGATCCCTTTCTCCAAAGTGTTAAACACGGCACAGTGGTTACTCCTCATCCTGGCTTACTGCCTTCCTGCCTCATCCAATCGATTATCAAAGGGGGTTGCGTTTGACGCTTAGATGGGCGATATCGAGAGTGGTGCTGTTGCTGTATCGGGCATATATTCCTTGAGGAGATCCCGCAGACGCAGTATCTCCCTTCCGGCAGCCGATAAATCGCCTTGCAGAGAGAGTTCCCGCTCCCTAAGTCGCTTGATGTCGCGCTGACAGGTCTGAAATGGTAGAATATTATGATTAGTATGTTTTTTAGTGAAACTAATTAGAGCTAACTTGAGGTCTAGGGGTATTTCCATATGGTTAAAGATGTAGAAACCAAATGGAACAAAGTAAATACCCCGATAGGCCTAGTTTGAATACTTACCACATTCTGTCTGAGTAGATCCAGCTTGTCGCACTTCAATCGCGTGACCTCCTGGCGCAGGTTCTCGATCTTCACGATCGTCTCGTTGCTGGGCGAACTACCCATCATGGTGGACTGGACGCCATCCAAGCACAGTGAGCAGGCCTTGGTGGTGGCCTCTGCCGAACTCATGCTCTCCAGCCCAGTATCACTGTCTATGTAGGTGTGTCCGCCATCCAAGTGAACCATCATGGGATCCAAATCCACGCTGTTCAGGCTGGAATCATCGCTGGTTTCCGACATGGTGGCCACGGCCACTCCTCCATTTTGGGCGGCACTTACTGCCGCCGCCACCACGCCCCCTGCGGATCCATTTTGGGGCAAAAGTCCGCCATTGGAGCCGTTGTTGTTGTTCGCCTGGCGAGAGGTGATGTCCGGGGAGGAGGAGGTGGACTCGTTCGAGGACTTGGACTTGGATGAGGACTTCGAGGCCGTGCGACTGCAGGACTGTTGGGAGAAATGCCAAATTAGTTCATGTTTTGAATACCTCATAGATCAAACTTACATTCAAATTGGGTGTCTGCATTTCGGGATGTGCCTCCTTCTTGGCATTCAGTGTGCCCAACTTGGTGTTCACGCTGAACTTGTCCGTATGTCCGGGTCCGTGACCATTTCCGGTGTCCACACTCTGGGATCGCACCCTCATAATTAAAGCCTTCTTCACCGTGTCGATAAACCGGGAGCCGGCATTGCCGCCACCACCACTTTCCGCCTTTGGAGTTTCGGGAGTGGGACTTCCCGCCGATGTCTGGCAGAAGTCAGCGCCCAGAAAATCGCGAGTCTTCTCACGCAGCTCCTCGACCAAATTCTGGAGCAGAGAGGTCCTGGTGCGCTGTTCCAGTTTGGCGAACTTATCGGCCTTGTAGCACGCATTCTCCGCATTGATCAGCTTGGTCAAGATGAACTCCTTGAACTCCTGACCCTTGCGGAAAACAGCGGGATTCGGCAGAGTGGGACCAAAGAAGGGCACATCATCCCTGGCGGTAACGCTGACCTTGTAGCGGGTGTGTGGGGTATTCGGCTCAATGGGTTGGACCACGATGAAGGCGTGCAAGAAGTGACTGGCGATCATGTCGGGCGAGAAGGGAGTGTTGGTCTCCTGGAAAACGATGGCCACAATATCGTTGCCAATGTGCCGTTTCCTCTGCAGTTGCTGCGGATCGCCCTCGGTGTGTGGCAATAGGGTGGATACATGGAACATAATCTCGCGCTCCTTGAAAACCTCGTAGACAGCCGTATCGCCAGTATGACCATTCTGAATGTCCAGTCCACCTCTATAGCCCTTGTGATCCTTGAGCCTTATCCTCTCACCCAAGACATCCAAGAACTCATCGAATGCCGGCGATGTTTGCTGGTTACCGAATAGTTCCTCCTCCGTGGTCTGTCCATATCTTTGGTAGAGTACTCCAAACTTGAAGTGCGAAACGAGGACATGTTCGTCGTAGACACTGATGAGTTGCGATGCCTTGGGGCACAAGACCGGCATAAAGTTCTCCACCGTAATTGAGGGATTCAAGGTTTGCGCCATTTTCGCCGGACTCGGCTGGGGTAACAGATATGAAACTGGAATGAGCTCGTGCATCGTGCCAGTGCGCAATCTCATCAGGATTCTCATGTGCTCCTGGTTGGCCACATTCTCCGTTTTGATGGAGATCAAAATCGGGCCCAACTGCTCATCCTGACCCACCAAATTCGAGTGGTCCCTGGCGGCATAGAATCTCCGATAGCACTTGGCCGTGTCGTCCGTCTCGAACTTGGCCATCCAGGTGGTCTGCGGCAGCAGGGGATTTCCCCTGGCATCGTAGGCGCACTCGTGCTCGGTGCCATCCAGCCAGTAGCCGCCGTGCATGGGCAGCAGGATCATGGGATATGGGGCCGATTTGGCCAGTGCCTCATCCAGCAATCTCTGTGAGGCGGGAATGGCCGATACGATCGACGAGTTGGAGCTCACCGACGACTGTGATTGGTAGTGGTGTCCGTTGGACAGCAGCTGGACTCCACTTAATTGCGGGGAGGCGGGCGTGGAGCTGCAGGCGGAGCCCGAGACTGTGGAGCTGCTCGAGTGGTTCATCGAGTGGCGCAGTGTTGCCCGCGATCCCGAGTGCTGCAGCCCACCGTTGTGCGGATGGGCGTGGCTGTCGTGGGGCGAGTGCGGCTGGGGCACGCGCTCCTCACTCGTATTACTGCCGCGGTGGTGATTCTGCAATGAAGAAATCAAGTTCGAAATAAGTTTTATTTTAAAATAACTATAAAGAATATATTTAACTATAATCCTTTGCTATTGCATTTATAGTTCTTTATCTTAGTTCACTAATTTACTAATTTGATATTTCACAAACCATTGTTAAATTGGTCATCATATGAATTACCATATTTATCACCTTTTAAATCAGAGAAAGTCAAAGAAAATAACCCTTCAAAATACAAATCTAATTCCACCATATCCAGCCTCATAATACACTGCAATCCTGAGCGGAAATAAATATAATTTTCCCTAGCCATTTTCTGCCAGTTCGAAACTTGCTTGATTGTTCAGCGGGATAGTGTGTCAAGATCCATGTGTGGAACTCTCCGCACAACTGGGGCCTGATTATGTGTGGGTGTGTGTGCCACAGTGGAGCCTCCCACACGCCGACGGGCGGAATTAGAGGCTCTGCAGCACGGCTGCATTATAATTTCATGCAATTATCGTCAGTGAAACCCAGCCCCCGTCCCATATGCAAATGTCCCGGCCTCGAGCCATGTGGATGGCTTGGATAATGGCAGAGTGGATGGAGATGGTGGTGCAGGGTGGTGCAGTTGGTTCGCCAGAGTGCTGTGTGCACCACTGTCGATGCCTTTGCAATTTTGTTGGCACAAACTATTTGCAAAAGCGCCAAACAAATATGGCAGTGGGTGGAAGGGGGCGTGGTCGTGGTAGTGGTGGTGGTGGTGGTAGTGGATTACGTGATGGATTTGCAGAGAGGGAAACTCTGTTGGTTTGAATTTTTGATAACATTAAGCCAACATTTTCATTTGACATGAACGAGGCTCCTGCTCCCCATTTTCTTTTCAATTCCTGGCGCCACTCGAAGCTTTTGTCTGGTCGAGCCCCTCCTCTTAACCCTCCTCTTAACCCTCGACCCCGCCTCGCCTTAACCCTATGGCTCCTAAACAAGCAAGCATATTAAAAAGTTTTCTTTTATTTGCAAACAGTTTTTCCATTTCTGGGATTCTTTTGTTGCAGTTTAGGGCGCTGGCCTGCAGCCAAATGTGGCACGTACCCAAGGGGTTAAAAGGGGGGAGGGGGAGGGTTAGGGTTCATCGATAGTTCGTGCCATGATTTAATAGTCTGCCGGCTGCCAATTGCAAACTGCAGCTGATGGCTGAAAATAATGAGCCAGAGGAAGTAGGAAAATGGAAAAGAACCTTAAAGAGGAAAGCTCCCCCCCTCCCCCCCGACACACACTTGATAGATGAAAATAATGAGCTAAGAAAAGATGGGAAATGTAAAAGAGAACTATAGTTTGACAGGCACTGGGAGGTCACCGCCTCTCACTTCTGCAATCGATTGAAGGTTAACCGATTCGATTATTCAAATTCGCGTTGTGTGCCATTCAAGTCGAGTTTCCAGTTAGCTGACTGCACCGCTAATGAATTGCATTGTCAGTCATTTGGGTGCATATCCAATGGATTTTGACATCCATCGCTCAAGTATGTATATGTATCTGTATCTGTATCGCTATTTGTATCGTGTGAACCAAACTACAGTCTAAAACGAAATATGCAAATGCCGTTTCCTACCACTGTAACTCCCTTTTTGCAGACAAACAAAACGAATGTGGCAATTGAGAAAAATTAATAAATTTTGTTGTAACCCTAGTCAGTCGATGGTCGGGGAATTAAATGGAAACTGGAGCTATGGCTCAGTGGAGTGGGATAGTTTCAGATATTGCTTATAGACCCGGTCACGTCACACGCTTAGTTGGCTTCATTTACTGAGGGCGGTTGCCCTTTTAATGTTTGCTTAAATGGGAAATGGGAAAACGACTGGTAAACGACTGAGAGAAGGTTGGGGAGACACCCAACCCCGAAAATATATAGATAGTTAGTTGGATAAGCTGTCCTATGGTTGGGTCAACAAAAGAAGTCAGCGGGCAAGTGACTCATCTAATAAGGAATATCCCTCTGTTTTCCCATCCGTTAATTTGTCAAGATTTCCACTTTGGCAATTGGTTTTGGTTTCTGTTTGGTTTGTTCTATGAGATCTAATTAGGAAACCATTTGTGCGGAGGCTGCCAGAGAAGTATTAAGCACAAGCAGACAACTACACAAACCGGAAAATGCCAAAGTTAAATGTAATAAAGTGGAAAGCATGACGAATGTAGAACTTGTGCAGAACAAGAAACTCGCTTCTGACAAATGATCATTCCGTTTCCCGCCGAACAATAATGACAATCATAATGCCGATGATGATGTTTATGTGCCGATTCCGAAGAACTTAAGCGGATTACATTCAGCGAGTACCAGTACACGAGCCACAAGATGTGGAAAAGTGTTACGAGCTCAGAGCAGAAAAAAAAAACAGACAGAACACTGAACATTGAGCAGAAATGGAACCAAAGTGAGGAGAGTTGAAAGAGGAACTACTTCCATATGGCAACTTGAGGAGGGGCACGAAGTACACAGAGAATTGAAGTTCAATTTAGTGCTTAACTTTAAATTACTAAATATTAAATTGTTAAATAAACTGGTAAGCATTTGATTACTAAAATAATAAACCAATTTAGTTGGTTCCTTCTCGAAATATGCCTATTAATCTTAGCTTAGTATATCAACTTTATGGTACGAAATTGTGCTCTCTGTAGAGTGGCATCATTTCGAGGTTAATGGGGTAGTGACAAGAGGAGAGGGGCATGCAACGAGTGGAGGGGGCGACCCCTGGCAAAGCCATCTCCTGCATTGAACAACCGATTTGCATAAGGCGAAGGGCAACGGTTCCCCTTTGGGACACCTCCATATGTGCAAAAAATCCTGCGACGTTGCCAAAGTCAACAACGCTTCCTTGTTGTTTTTTTTATTGTTGCCGTTCAAGTGCAGGCGGGCGTCATTAAAAATGTGCATTTTGCATTCAACGCCCTCGTCTTTCTCACACCCTAAAAAGCAAAATGAAAACAAAGTATAACAAAAGCACAGGAAGCAGGGGTAAAAAACCAAAAAAAAAAAAATATGAAAGTGGGGGAAGGATGTAAGTCATCAGTTGGGTCTTAAGGCCACTGCAGAGCTTTCCAAACTGTTAATATTATAATGTTATTCGTCTTTTTTTCGCCTTTGTGAATATTTTATGCAGTTCACATTGCTGAGCTCAGAAAGTGTGACACATACGAGTTCCCCCAAGTGATTGATATATGTATGTTGTCTACGCACGTGAGACAAATGGAGGGAGAGCAAAGGATATATGTGTGTATATGGTGACAGATCCCAATCCCCAAGTGCAACCCACTCCCCACATGATTTATTTCTGTCTGCGAAGGGTGATTCAAAAACACAAGCCAAACTCGAGATTGAAGTGCTTAAATCAAAACCGCATAAATCACAAATGTCACAAGTCAAGAGTGAGTGTAAAACTGTGGTTAGGCTTAAAAGGATTATAAGCGTTATTAGGAATGATATTAGCAAACTGTATGGGGTTTTTTAGAAAGTATACCCCTTCAATTTTTAAGATGTAATTAAACTCAATCTCAAAGATCACATGATTTTATATAGCAGAACCTTTATTAAAC
Organism: Drosophila fuyamai; assembly: GCA_018153365.1. Lineage (NCBI taxonomy): Eukaryota > Metazoa > Arthropoda > Insecta > Diptera > Drosophilidae > Drosophila > Drosophila fuyamai. The sequence continues at coordinate 15,492,054 of JAECXW010000878.1, read as the reverse complement.
CGCTACATTCTAAAAACAAAAACGCCTAATGGGTTCAGCTCCAGCTGCGACGCACTTAAGAAGCTATTGAAGGCTGATCTTTTACCTTAAAATTCTCCACACGTATGAGTGAGTCGAGCTGAGCACGATTGTTATGTTTGAAACGCTTTCACAAACTTAATTAACATATACCCATAGTCTTTCTTATCGCTCGGCGTTGAGCAGAACAAAATAAGTGGTAAAATGGGTATAAAAAAGAACTTCTCATATCATAAAATGATATATAAAATTCCTAGAAGCTTAGCCACTGCAATTGGAATGAGATCATGTCGCGAGTGTATAAACGAGTGTATAAAGTGAGCTCACACACAGTTTGGGGGCGTTTTTTTTTTTGGCCAAAATCGCTTTGGCAACTGGTTCATTGATATTCGTGTTTTGTTCAACGATTATTGAACACCAAACACGGCCTAAATATGGCAATCATTGAGTGTTGTTGCTACAGTTTGGCGACATTTTCATTAGCGGAACAAAGCAAAAACGTAAAAATTGTATACCAGAAAGCGAAAGGTAGCCAAAAATGGTTTCAAGATTGCCGTAAATTATGCAAGCTACCTGATTGATTTTTAAGATCCCCAAATTAAAAAAAAATCACATGCATTATTTGCGGTTTTAGTGGTTAGCTTAAAAATAGATTTTTAATTGCAGTTTGAAGTTTGAAGACGCAATTCGGATTCGAGTTGCATGTGAAGTCTTGGTGGTGTGTGACCCAATTTGTGCCCACTGAACCCAACAACCGCTTCGAATTTTACCCACCGCTTGTGTGTGCAGCATAAAATTAGCTGAGCTGCGACAATTCCAAGGCAGAATCAAGAGGGCCCGAGAAGCCAACTCCATTCCCACACGCCCACGGGAAGCAATTTCCCCCGATCTGAGGTAACTCGAAAGGTATGAGGAGCATGACTTCATGTCACGGCTTTATGAGCATCGAAAAAGATGGGTAGAGGTTGTGAGGGTTGCCGTAACAAGATATTCTGCAACTCACACAAAAAGCGAGCTGAAGCTATGCTGGAAATAATAGTAGTGTCATCAAGAGATTTTTGAAAAAAATTAATAAACAACAGGTTGGCTGAGAAAGTAAATATTTGAAATATAAATGGTATTTCAGAAAATATTTTGCTGCTGGAACTAAATTCTTAGTTGATTTTATGGTTTTCAAGTTGAAAATATTTGTCTTAAGAGGAAAGAAACTTATTATATTAATATTAATAATGCACAATTTAGTTTTTACAAAAATAACACAACATTTCTAACAATGTTTCGTATACAGTGTTGATCGCCTTTGTTGTACAGTCGCTTCAAGCTGTTTTGAATGGCTTTCTTCGACTTTCGTGAGCTTGCTCAACCTTCTCCCTATTTAACCCTTCTGCACATGCGCTCTGCGCATTGAAGCTGCTCCGTTTCCAGTCGAATACCCAAGACTTTGTGTAACTTTGCACATTTAAATTACAAACAGCTGACAAAAGTTTTGCCGCCAGACCAAGTCCAAAGTGGTTGCCCAAGCAATAGAGTCTTCCCCCTGTTTTTATTATGTTCCTCCGCTTGGCTTGGTTTTCTCATAAAAATAATTGCTCGTGTGATCGAGACTCTTTGCCTTTCAACTTGAGTTTTGCCAACTCCTCCCCGTCGAGACTTGTGAAGTGAGCGAAGAGAAGTTCTTTTGTCTCACGAGAATTTCGGCAGCCAAGCGTGAAACATGGAAGAGTACAACCTGATGATGTTCTTTACGAACCCTTCCTAGAATCTTCTCAACGGCTATAAATTAGCAAGCCCCAAAGTTGTACACCCATTTGGCTTCCTAGGAAGTTTTCTGCATGTTTTCAAACAGTTGTCAAAACTCCAAACAGTCAACAAGATATAAACGTTTCCTGTCCGTAATTAGTGAGAAAATGTGAGTTATCCAAGCCGTTGGTAAACTCAACTCCCTTCCGCATATCAAATATTGATTAAACAAGCCAAACTGGAACATAGCTCCACAAACATACAGACAGAAACACGCCCATATACATGTATGGCCAACGCATTGTTTACTTGGCCAAAACAAGCGACCAACGAGGTTAACAAATTGGACGTGCATATTGAATTATTGAGGGCAGCTTCGATTGCTTGTGGTTCAAAATGTCAACTGCAGTTGGCAGGAAATTGAAGAGAATGCAGGGATTGGAGGTCCCAAACAAGCTAAGAGACCTCCCTGAGAAGGGTTTATATTTGAAAGGCGAAAAGGGAAGTGCTGTCACTGCAACGTGGCACAGAAAAAAAGTTTTAATAAGCAAGCTTGAAATATAATTATATGCCATGTGACGCAGTAAAAGTTTTTCAATTTGTGCTGCATTTTTTTTAAAGCAAAAATATTAATTGACCCAAAAAAGGGGATTACGAAGAGCTATGAATATTAATTTTTTATTTCCAGAAGTTTTTCTTATTTAGTAAATCGCGCTCTAGGTTGATCCTGTCTCGACTTACTTTTGGCCTATTTGTCAGCAAGTTTCTGAATGATTTATGGCAGTTGCAGCAGCTGGGGGGATTTGACATTTCTCTGCTTGATTTTTAACCGAAAAAAGTTGCCTGACCACCCGCAGATGCGTTGGCGTTTTTTTGGGAATCGGCAACATTCACTTTTTACTTCGCATATCTGTATATCTACATATGAATGTATGTATCATTCGTTTTTTGGGAGGGAAATACTGCCCAAAAACTAGGTCAGCACATGTCGCCAATCCGATTTAACACTCGCTCATCGTTAATCTTCATTCATTTGCATGTGCCGCACTGCATTCGTTGTTCATTATTCATTATTCAGGGGCTTAAAGGCTGGCTCTCAAACTGTAAATGCATCCAATAAGTGGCAATTGGCGTAAATTGCTTCCTCAGCTGTTGATGCAGAGGCAGTTCGCTTATTTATAGCAAATCTTTTGACGCCAAGTGAGTGCCCACAAGTGCATTTCCCAACCCCTTTGACCCCCCTTCCACCCCGCTTATGAGTCCAATCCCATTTGCCATCTCGTCTGCAAACATTCGTTGACTTATTTATGATCGCACACGAGACTCGGCAGACTTTTCATTCCTTTTTTCTTTTGGAATGAAAATTAAACAGCAGACGCCAGATGGAAATCAGCGAAAGGCTCATAAAACTATTCTCAGTATGGGACTCCGTTGATTGTTTACAGTGAAAGAGCTCAAGCGACTTAATGGCTGACAAAGGAGTAATGGAAAAGGCTGAATCATCTGGTTTTTCACTTGCAGCATTAACAACATGGAGATGAAAATTTAAATAAATAAAATGCTAAATGTTGCAGCAGAGAGTGTTATCTTACTACGTTTTGCTCAATAAAAATAATGTTAATTAATAGTTGATCAAAATCCTTCAGCTTTAGTCGTGTTTCGATTTATACTCCATCATTTAATATTACGCTTTTGGATTTTAAATTGTAATTTTTAGTAATTTACGAATCCATATTTAAAATATAACGCCTTGTGGCTGACTTATCTGAACTCCCTTGATTTCTTTATGCTCATTTCAAATTCAATCACCTTACTTTTTTTGTTTTACAACGTGTCTGGCATAACACTCACAAGTCGAAAACAAAACTCCAGCCACTGCAGTCTGGCATATAAATCAATAAATTAGCAGTCCATAAACTTAATAAGCCAGATAAATAACAAAACCATTGGCACAACAAAAAGTTATGCACGCAATGCAGATTGAAAAATAAAAAGTGTGAAGAGATTGTAGGAGATACATTCCACTTTTGTAATCAATCATTGACATCCTGCAGAGTGCATCTCGGAGTTGGAGAATCATTGGCCAATTGCATGTTGGACGCCAATTAAAAAAAATTCCGAAATAGCCAATGGCTGTTAGAAAAAAAAAACAAAAACAATTGGGAGTCATGCAAGCGGCTAAATTAGCCGCAAAGTGAAATGCAAAGCGAAAATAAAAGCCAGGCCTCAAAACTCAGAGTTGAGCAATGATCGGTAACAATAAGAAAAACAACGGGTAGTGACCATTGGTCAGCAGATTTCGAGTGAAGCATTGGCCAAATCCAAATCCATGTATGCAATGCATTTAACACTTTCAACACACAGCCACAATCGCTTTGGTGATTCATCTGGCGTCAGGTTTTTGTTTATGCTTTGTTTATTTATTTACTTTTTTTTTTGGGTGCGTTACAGTTTGCCAGCCACTGTGAAACTTTCTTTTTACGAAAATATTTATGTAGAAATTCACACAGCGAGAAATACAGATAATAAAAAATAAAAAACAAGTGTGGGGGGCGGTGGGTTAACTGAACGCTCGTTGTGGGCGTGTTAACCATTTTTAGAGCCCTTTCCCAGCTCATTGCCCGGAGGGCAACGGGATTTTGGTCTCTGCCTAATGAATTTATCTTTTCCTCTTTATTTTTAACACACAACATTGCGAGCAATTTCATTAGAAACTTTCTTTCCCAGCAGCAGTAGTAACATCATCATCATCATTATCATCATCATGCAAACAAAAAACCGGAACAAAATCTTGGAATTATCTTCAGGGCATATCATCTCTGTGTGTCGCTAGCGAACGCTCTTTATTGTTATTATTATTTCATTATTATTTCTTTTTAAGTTTTTCTCAAGTTTGACACGCACGCGACGCTGTCTAAAACCTTGGCTAAGTCTTTGGGTTATTTGTTTCTTTCCCGTCTTAGACGAATTTGAATTGATTTGGTTTCTTTGTTTTGCCGGTTCAAAAAAGAACCAGAAAACAGCAAGTCTCTAAAGCAGAAATTCAATTAACAAAAACCATAAAAAAGTGACGGAAAAACAAATGAGATTTAATTATTAATTGAACCAGAGTCAAGGTTTCTCTCCGCCAAGTAATTTACATACAGAGGCATCGGATATACATGAATATATACATATATCTTTTGTTTATATGGCGAATGAGGCCAAGTGGGCCGATCCGCCAGATGAATATGATTTTTGGCAGCAAATCAATCTGAGGCGTGTGGACAAGAAGTGCGGGTGACTGATGGCAGATGGAGATATTTTGGTGGGGGAAATCCTCTTGAGAGTTGTGTAAACACAAGAACAAGGTTGTGGATTTGTTGGGGATATTTGGAGATTGAAGAAGACCATGATATGTCATTCAAGTTTTGAGTAATTAATATGCCCTCAGCATTTCTCTACAATTGTAAAAGTTAATGAATATATAATCATAATAAAATGAATTACTATAATATAAAAAGCAAAATCTTTGAATAAATCTTTGAATATAAAATTCAAACTCTTTGAATTACTTTTTCAGGCTCTATTAATTTTTAAATCTCTTTTATAGTTTTTTTCACCATAGCAAGATTAAAAACAAATTAATAACTGAATAATTATGAAGTATGTAAAATTAACTCACAGTTTAATTAAGAGAATATATTTCTCTCACTTTTATAAATCCCCTTTTCATGCATTAAATGAAGTTAAATATTCACACAGTTTTAAATCATTTCTAAGCACACCTCCACATACATCTTACTTCGGTCATCAGTTCATTGAACCAAATGAAGTAGAACCAGCGGCAATGCGACAATCCCATTTGTCATCTCTGGCTGTCGGATGCCTCTGGGGTAAACCTGGTGACCAGGTCGCCCACCAATCTGCCAGATCCCTCGCCCTTTTACCATCTTTTGTGACAGTTTACAAGGCGTCATGAAAAAAAGAACAGAGAAAAAAGCGCAAAGAAATGAACTTTTTCGCACTTGATGGCCATTAATTTCTTATGTGTTTTCTTGTTTTTTATTTTTTATTGTGGCGTGCTTCGAGTTCATATGGCTGCCTTTTTTTTTTACTGTTGTAACTGTTGTGAACTCTGACATGGATTTGGGGCTCGCGTGACCCGAGACATGAGGATGGTACTCATGCCAGTAAGTGTATTGCAGACGTCCAATAAAGCTAATGGATAAAGCCCTCGATCTTGGTGTGCGAATAAGAAACTTGTTTGTGAGCCGCTTGAAAATGTCAAATGACTGATCCGCTTATGCGAAGCCTTGGTTATGAATATATCTCGTATCGTTGAATCTGTATCTGTATCTGCAATGCTCGAGCGAGCTTTATCAGCTGTCTAGGTTTCTTTTTACCATTTTTTTCAATTTCTGTGTCAGCTAATTTCCATGGCATTGTTGCTGAAATAACAAATAACAAACAGCAAATAACATTTACATGGGCACACTGAACAAACGCTTTTCACACACCCATACAGCCAGATTTTCAGCTTTTCTTGCCAGCGAAAGTTGGCAATAACAATGCTTTTCCGGCATGCCAGTAGGAAAAGAGATAGCCATAGATTGACAGCTGGCAGCAGAGAGAGAGATGGATACACGCAAAGAAAATATTAATCTAAAATAGTAGTGCATTGGTTAAATGGTTAAGCCCAATTTGATAAATTTATATTGGCCTCAAAACAAAAATATCAATGTGAAAGTTCAATTCCTATTGGTCTTCAAAACAAATTTAAACAGCTTTTTAATGCGTCGATTGGTAAGTACGAAAAACTTCAAATCACCCTATAATTGAAATTAATGACTACCCAATTGATTTTAATTTACAGTATTTTGCTGTTTTATGTGCAAATATATTCACGAAAAAAAGAGTTTCTATTGGAGGAGTAGTAGGAACTATTACAAGGCTGTTGCGAGTGGTTGCAAAGTGTTTGGGCATAAATTAAGCCTAAGGTCGTTGCTTGGCCTGTTGGAGAACAACAGTTAGACAGACAAACGGCACAAAAGCAGTTAAGAACACAATGCCAACACATAATTTACACATCACACATAAGAGTTAATCGCTCTTAGATCTCCTCGGAGGGGCTATAAAATCCAGACGGAATCGATGGATGAAGGTGGGAAACAAACTCTTATATCACTCCCAGTTAGTTACCTGTTCCCTGCTCTTATTCTGCTTTGTTCCTCCTCTTTTCTTGTTGGCATGCTAATGATCTTCGATCTGAAGTCACTTTATTTAAACACGCCCCATTCATAAATAATTTGCTGCTAATTCTCATAATTCTTGACCAGTAATTTTACCCTTTCGCCTTCTTCCTCTGCAACTCAATCAATGTAAACAATGTTTTCCGCTTGTCATTTTTCTTCCAAAGTAGTTGTTTTGAGGGGCACAAAAACTGAAAGTTGAGCTGACCAAACCAGCTAACTGGTTTGGCTTTAAAAAAAACTGGCTAAACAAAGCTCGGCATTTGTTTTAAGCCAGTTCCCCCCTCTGGTTTTTAGGTAAGCCGATAGCCAACTGCCTACTGACTCTCGAAGCTCAGGCTTGGGATCTGACTTTGGCTCAAATTAGAGGCTTTGTCTAAATCCAAACACTCACTCAATGCAACTCTAGAAGGTCTCTGCAAGTTCTATGGAAAATTCTGCCTGTCAGGGTATCAAATGATCAAAGTGTACAGAAAGTAAGCCAAGGCGAAAAGCTTCAAGCTAAAGAATAATGAATGTAATTCAAGTTCCTACAACAAACTATTGAATTACATAACAAGATGGTATTAGAAAATAAAGGTGATCTTCACAAAGACTTTTTTTATGGTAATTTTACTATGAAACAGCAAGCAGTATATACATTTCATATTTTTGTATTACCAGATTTCATAGTACCAAAACCTTCTTAAATAATTATTTCGCCCAGTTTAGCCTCCCCTTTTACTGACCACCCAAAAACCCAATTATACTCACACTCTTCGCCAACTTGACCCTAATTTGCTTAACCCCCATTTCGATGATTGTCCCGCTTTTGGCCAGAAGCATTTTCGATAATGGCCAAAGTCGGCTGTGAAAATGCTAAACTGTGTAACTTTTTTTTTTGGGTACAATTACAATTATCAACAGCTAGAAACGATATTTAATTAGACTAAGAAGGTTTTTATTTGCCTTAGCACATTATTAACCCATTAGTGGCTCATAGCACTTAGGTCATCACAATTAGCCAAGCTTAGAGAAGTGTTGAGGGGGATTTTTCCCTCTGGAAATAATTTGATTACCGGGGAGTGCAGCGATGACCTCAGCGTGTAATGGAAAACTCATTAAAACGGCTTTTATTTTTCTTTCGCATTATTTACCTGACTTTGCACCTGTTTTGTGCCAACGCGTGCCAAGTGAAAGGGAGAAAGAGAGAGAGAAAGAGAGTGCGAAAGAGGGACGGCAAAGAAGTTTGACCGCAAAATATACAATTTCGAATTGGCAGCTGCCTGCCAGCAGCTGACACCTGAATTTAGGCCACCAAAAAAGGCAATAATTAATAAAAAATAAATAAGCCAAAAAAAACCAAAGCCAATGTAGAGAAACAGTGGAAGCAGAAAAAGAGAAATAAATCCATTTGGGCCGGAAGTTTCAGCGAAACCGAGAATGAAACGAAACCGCAGAAAAACCAAAAGGCGAGCATAATGCATCCTTCCGTCTTGGTTTCCTTTAACTTCGTCGATGTCCCCTCTGCTTCTCTTCCTGTCCAGCTGTCAGGGATGATTGAGCTCACCGCGTTTCCTTTACACAGTACGAAAAATTCTACTTAATCGGTCAATGTTCCCACCCTTTTCCTTTTGTAACTTATGGCACCACTAACACGTATATTTTTCGTCCCTAAACCTATTACTTTTGATAAAGCAGTTCCTTTAATGCAAAGAAATATATACTAGCTCAGTGAAATAGCAAAGCAAAGGCTACAATAAAAATAAACTTTTTTAATTGCAGAATTAAGAACTCTATAATATTTGTCTCAGTGCACAATTGGACAGTCATTGGGTCTCGGCATGACGTCAACAAACTCATTTTCTGGGTCACTCCCCGGCTCGGACAACAATAGTTTTATTGACATTTTAGCCCATCGAATGGGGGGCAACCCTAAAGACAGAGTTGTCCCACAATCGAATTAATGATTGGTTATGTTTTTCCACTATCCTTATACATTTACCGCACCCCCCTCTATCTATAATGACAATGTGTATTTATGAGCGGTATTTATTTTATTTATGACAATGACAAGCCAAATTGAAATAAGCCAGGAAATTGAGGGGAAAAGGTGGACTGGGAGGAGTTTCAGAGACACGTGTCACAATTTCCAGGACAATTTGCCTCCCAAAAGTGGAGCATACAAATTGCGTGCGAGCGCAATCATAAATCTCCACTTGAGAAAATTTAAAATTCATTACAGTTTGACAGGCACACACTATAGTTTACAGTTTTTCAGGTTGAGGACAGTGGAAACCCGCTTACTGTCAACTGACATCGTTCCGTCTCCTTCTACTAAAGTGCTGGCCAGGCCGAGAGCATGCCATAAATTTTAAGCCATTGCCAGACATTTTTATTAATGACGCAACGCAACGCAGAATTCCAGTCTTATGCAAACAAGTGGCAAGTGGCCAAAGACTCCCAAGAATTGCACAAGGAGAAAAGGTATTTCGTACACTTCTGACTTTTAAAATATTTTAAAACTTTTTAAGCTGAGTATTGCAGACTCATGTATATTAATTTTTGGGATTAAGCTAAAGAGTTTTCTTCTATCATATTTATGAGAATAATTAAACAATTATTTCTTATGATTGAAAGTGTATTTTTCTTTAAAACGTCTGTATAACCAGCTCCTAGCCTTTTTTATTAGGATTTTTTTCTCTCTGCATCTCCTTCCCTTAGTTGTTCCTCCTCTCGACTGAATTTGTTGCCTTGTCTGGTGGCAACCGCCGTCTCAATCTCAATTGCAGTCTCTAGAACCCAACTTGCATAATTGCAAATGCAGGCAGAGACACAACAACAACAACAGCAATAACATAGAGTCGAGGAAATCCACAATAACAACAAAAAGTGGACGTTGGTGTTAGCCGGTGTTACCGTTAGCCAGGCCAAGTTGAGAGGGGAAAAAACAACGAAATTACTGCAGTAAAGTAGTAGCCGCCGCAAAGACTTTTCCACCATTTTTCCCATAATCAAAGAGTAACAAAGTTGCGTCTAATGCAATAAAATTTAAGACTCTTTTGTACAATGGGAGAGAATAGAGGAGGGATATAATCCCCATTGCCAGACGTCGCACCTCTCCTGGGCTTTGTGTTACTATTATAATTATTTGCCAGGCCATAAATTATGGGAACTCATGTCGGTGGACAGGGTTGCCACATCGCTTAATTACCCACCAAGCTCCACATCAAATGTGCGAGTTTTTCTCGAGCACCACGGACCCCCTTTTGAACCGCCGTGAAACTTCAACTGTAAGCTAATGAAACATTTTGCCAGCAACCTAAGCGGGGAGTTCATTAAACTTGTCTCATAAAAAATCATTGTGATGATACCTTGATGATGATATCCAACGAAAGCTGCGTGAGATGAAGACATTACCATGGTGTCAGGCGATTTTGCAAAATATTGGGTTTGTTTTTGTCTCAAAAGTTTGTAATATTCATCCATCAATTTTTGGGATTCAAACTCTTTCTCTATTTTAAGCCACTCATACTAAATCATATACCATTCACGGAAAATACAATTAAGTTTATTTCTCATCTCTGTAAATCTTTGTCTTCGATATGACCTTGTAATGTTTAGCCTATCAATTTATGGTGATATTAAAATTTAATCACTTGACATGTAAATCAAGCGATTTCCCCCAGCTCTATTAACTCGCTGACTAATTAATCAACATTTGCTTGATTGCTTAATTGCGGGGGGGAGAAAATGAAACTGAGACCAAAGTCGAGGCGAGTTTGAGACCCCGAGAGCCAACAATTGCCCTAATGTGTGGGCAAACATTCTCAAAATGGCCCGAACGCTAGATGGATGGATGGCCCAAAAGTAATTTCCGTTTTGGCCTGCTCAATGGAAATGTCAACGGATGTCTGTCGCATGTAATTAAAAGTTGTCACCAGAGTTGAGCTCCATTTGAGTTGTTAGTTTTTCCCACACGCTGCGGATGTCGATGCGAATGCAGATACCCCAGGGTTATGTTTATTCCTCCAATACCAACTTCTTGGCATCTATGCTATGGCCAATCATCTGGGGAAATTATATCGAAAACTTGTCAGCTGTGACAGAAATCGATTCTGTTCCGGAAAAGTTCTCCCACAGTTTTCAGCGCTAGTGAAAGTAAGCAAAAGTTCGGTTTTCAGAGAAAAGAGAGGGTGGAAAGTGGAAACTCTGGGTCTTATGGCTAATTGAGCACTACACCTGTCCCAGTCCAAAGTCGCCAGGTGAACGATTAGTCGCTGCCTTTGGTTCCTAAGAGTGAGCTGATAGCCTAAGCTGCTTAAGAGATTTCGTTTGTGTACACAGAGAAAAAAGAGACAAAGAATTGATTATTTGTGACTTTACATGACTTGCTTTTGTCTTTTATTATGAGGAAAGGAAAAACAACAAGGATATGAAATACATGTAACCAAAAGGGAAAAACTGGTATCTTATTATTACATTATTTAATTAATTTTTGGTCCCATTTAAATTTCTTTCTGTGTACAGTGAAACCTGCCTCTGCATGACAAGAGCAGCTAAGCTGCCAACTACTATAAATCCCTTTCTTGGTAAGGGAATGTGCCACAAAATGCCATAAATGCCTCACCAATTACATTTGGCAAATTAAAAATCTGTCGAGAAATTATGAATCCCATACCAACCGCCCTATTGCTTTATCATTCCCTTACTAATCGGCTTTAGCACATAATTCATGAGCGCAAAAATAGCTGGGTTCGCTGTTTTTGACCCATCTCTTCCTGTTTTTTTTTTATTTCTGCGAGCCATTCATCATCTGCCTTTTTTTTTATTTGGTACAAACCTGCAAAGAAAGAAGAGGAAAATTTTCGGATTAGTTTTTGAAAGTGAGCAGAAAAAAAACATTTGAAAAGGGCAGCTGGAACGCCCCTTCTAAAATTCTGTTCAAATTTTTTATTCAGTTCTGTTTCTACGCCAAACAAAATGCAGTCCTAGGGGTTTTTTATTTCAGCGTGGGAATGGAGTCAACAAATTGAGGCTAAAAACGGTCAGCGATTTATGCGAAATGAATCTTTGATGCGAAAAGTGCTGTTAAAAGGAGATAGATAGGAAAAGTAGGTCGCCGCAAGGATTTTTCACTTGCGCATAACTGCTACTGATTTGTAATGCAAATGAGGCAAAGTCGTTGGGTAACTAGTGCAAAAGGATAAACATCCTTGTGCAGGCAAGAAGGAAACATGAGGAGGCAAACGCAAAGTGCACTTCATGGGAAACAATTGCTCAGTGAAGAGGAGCAGGTGCAGTCGAGGGCCCTGCACAAAAGTCGAAGGAGAAGCCAAAATACCAAGCAGACAGCTGTGGTGGGTATGAGATACTGCAGACGAACTCAAGTGGCGTTGCCTTACCAGAAACCCAAACAAAAAGTACAGAAAATACAGGAAAACACAGCAAAACGAATTGCCAACGGATGTGGGATGCGTGCAGGACTCAAAAGTGGAAACAGATATAGATACAAAGTGGGTTCTGGAACGGATCTGGTCAGCTAACAGGCTTCAGTTACCTGCTAACCAAGGAGCGAACATTCTGTAATGGGAGTAGCGATGGGAACCGCAACGGAACTCTGTTCAGGAAGTGCAACTAATGAGGTGGCCAAGCCCACGAACTGGGGAAATAAACTACAACCATGATTGTGATGATGGGAAAATGTTATTTCAAGGAATAATGCACTGTGCAAATGAAGTAGTTTTTATTCAAACTTATCTTATTTTGTATGTTATTCTAAGTATCTGAAGTGTTTTAATGGTTACATCAAATTTGGAAAGGGTTATTATTACCAAACTTTATATAAACATATATCACTTAAACAACCCGTTTATTTCTTCGTTTTGGGGAATGTATCAAATCCATTTGCCAGCAAAGGATGACCTAAGCCAACCCCTGACCTAACCCAAGCTAAGCCATTGGAAATCCCCTTCAACAAATGATGATGATCATTTGCAAACACTGCCAAATGTGCGATAAAGTGGGATTGGTAGGTGCAAGTGGAGAGGGAAATGTGAGTGCGAGTAGATAGGGACATGTTCGTGCCTGGACAACATGCTTCATTAGGAATGTAACATGTGTAGGCACCCATGGACCCCTCATCGTTCTGTTCTCCGCATTGCATTTAGAGCATTGCCAAAGGATTACGCAAATGGCACCTCTGTCCCCCTGGAGCCCCTTTTTCCAACCCCCCCCAGAGGACGCCCCTTTGGACCGCAGTCAAGCCTGAAATTGTTCGCATGGCGAATGGCTCGTTGCATTTAAATATTAATAAACATGGCGTGCCAAGCTGAAAGCGCCGAATGCCGCGTCCCAAATGCGAGCACAGCTTTTTTTTTTGTTTTTTTTTTTTTTTTGCTGGGGCATACGTGACTTTCATGAGTCAACCAAACCAAACCGGAGGAGTCAGCCTCCCTCTCGCGACTCCTTTTACCCTCCTGTAAGTGCTCTGAACTTTGGCCAAAAAACGTTGGCGAGTCAGGCAACGAAAAATATTCGCCATTGCCTCGTTTTCCCTGGAGCTGCCAAAGGCGCACCTTTTTTTGCTGCCGCCGCCCATTTACCACTATATAGAGCCCCCTTTGCCACCATCTCCACCCCCACCCATTCATTCCATTCACACAGTTCTTGTTTCGCCTCGTTTTGCGGCTTGTGGCTTGTTTCCATGTCATAAGCGAGTTGCCTACATATTAAATCATCATAGAGGCCCCGGCAAAAACGGAGAACAGCAAAAGGGTTGAGTTGGAGGTTCGATGGTGGGCAGTCCCCATATCATTCCCCGTTTGGTAACCCCCTCTTTTGGGACAGGCGCCGGCTGAAAATTACAATAAGCATATGTCGGAACGCCCAAATGCAAAAAACAGCAACGACAACGACCAGAATTAGCCATGTCAAGAGACCAACAACACCAAAGATTTACGCGAATGACTAGGCATTGTGTTAAAGTTAAGAACTATAATAACTTTGGATACTCTATGGTTTGAATGAAATTATTTTCAATAAGAAAATAACCCTTATTAAATACGTGCTAAGGTAATAAGGTCCACCTTAAAAACTCTTAGTAGCAATTTTCACCTGGATGTCGAGACAACCTAAAGGCCTCTCATAAATCAACCATAAACAAACCCATATTTATCATTTAAAAGGTAAAGATGTTCCTACCATTTCCCCTCCCATACGAAAATAACTAATTTTAAGAGCTTCTCTTAACATTTCCGTTAGGGCATAACCCCGGACTGAACCGACTTGGCAACTGATCCGGTCTTTTGTCTATCCGATATGACATCATGCCAGCTCAGCCGGCGATCTGTTGAGCCAAATGAAAGGAGACAAAGAATGGGCAAAATGAAAATACAAAACAGAAGACTGACCATTTGACGGTTCATTTGAGTTGGCCCAAAGGAACTCAGCATTTCCCCCGCCACAAATCATCGTCAGCTGCTGGAAATTTATGGGCAGCGACAGCGAAAACAATTGGCCACAAAACGATCGAAGTTGACATTTAAATGTTTTATAATAAATGTCATTTGACAGCTGACAGAATGGCCAAGGAAGCGAAGGCTTTCACCTGGTGAGTTTAGCCATGTAAGGACATGCTTTTCATTTTCTGTGCGATGGTATGGCTGCTGTGGCTCTGGGAATTGCGCAATCTGCACAGCCAGCTATTTAACCCAAAACAAATTTTAAATCTCGCTTTTACGACTGCGTCATTTGTTTTATGTTTCCAGCCCATTTGACCTTTAGTTCTTGTTGCCGTCTGTAGTTGTTAACTTTTAATCCGTCAAGCAAACAAAAACATGTATTCTTTTTACGGTTTGTGCTTTGTTATTTTTGTTTGTTTTAACTGCGGCTAATAATCTTGTCAAATTAAGTGACACTAGGCTGGTTATTACCCACTAAAATAATCTAATTTCGGGAGGTGTGTCTCTCGCTTTTGTCGGCTTTCTATAGAACCAAAAATCAATAATGAATTCTTATCATATGCAAATAAAGGAACAAAAGCAATTTGGCCCAGCTTATCGCTTATCTAATGTCTGAAATGCTGATATTTATTCACGAGGGGTGAAATTTTCTGGATCACTATGGGCTATTGCAGTGATAATATTGTAGGGCAAATGCATTCGCACGAAGTTCTAAATCAACAGTCATAAAATTTGTGACTGAACGTAAATAAATAAATGATAACGGAAGCAAGCAGAATAATTAAAATTTAAATATGACATATTTATTAATTAAATGGAGCACTAGTCCAACGAAATGATGACGTTCCTTCTTTACTTATGTTTAAATAAAAATACTATTTCAGATGGTAACAGAATAGCAGGGGAAGGAAACTTATGGTTATTTTAATAAATTGGGTAGTTTATTTTCTTTAAGAGCCAATTAATAATTGTTACTTTTAAACTGCAAAGTATTTATAAGGGGTTTTCTCCTCCATACAAAACTGCCTCATTAATTTGCAAATGGTTTGCCAAAGTAACATCGACGTGACCAGCCTCACATTCTTAAAAATATATACAACCGATCGTAAATAAAATTGTTTTGCCGTACCTGGCGCTGGTTTTCAGATGTCACCCATAAACATTTCAGAAAAATATACTTTTTACGAGCCAAACAGAAAAAGCCAACCATAAACAATTAACTAAAAATAAAGCAAGGAGTGAGAGAGTCAAAAATTGAAGCGTGTGACATGGTGTAATGAGGATTTACAAAAAGGTGACCGTTCGCGATCCCAAACGTGACTTCAGCACATGGTTGGAAACCCCTGAGAAACTTAGGTAGGGGAATAAAAACCCCGGTACCCGATTCGTGGAAGGCTACGGAAAATATTCGGGAAGGAGGCAACGAGACGAGACGCCTGTCATTAAGTGGCAGGCGCCAGGGACAGGAAACTGAATTAGTGCCACCTACGCGCTGCTGCCACGCCCACAGCGCCCACACGAGTCCTCCTCTGCAGGATGTAAATTGACTTGACTTTCGCACAAAAAAAAAGGAATGAAAATAAAAATGGAAAGAGAAAAAATCCATAGCAAAGTCAGCTCAAAGGCAATTTGCGGCAATTAAAGATACATTCGTATATATGTGTATCTGTGCGACAGCATGTGCCAGAGCAAAATTGCCTGTCCATTAGCAAAACGTTGATTTTGTGTTATTTTACTCAATTTACTTGCCATTGACATTTGAACTTGACTGGCTTTGATTAAAATAGACCAAAGAGGAACGTGTGAATAGAAATAGCAACTGAATTCACAAAAGATTTATTGAAAATAGTCAAATACAAAAGAACCAAGAATGTGAATAGATAGTTTGAATCTATAGTATTGTTTCGGAATTTATGGGACATTGGTGGGAAATTTATTGGTTCTTGGGTAAATGACTCAAGTCGCGGCTGTTGGTCTTTTGATTTTGTTTGGTTTGTTGATAGTTTTCCATATGACTCAGCTCACGATTGCCTGTATCAATTAGGAGAAGTACAATGTCTAGACTGCCAGACGGAGCATGAAGGATAACCAAAGTCTCAATTTACACTCCATTTCATCCAAAGCTCAGTTTCTAAGCATTTTTCTATGCCGAACTTGGAGAAAAATAGGAAAATTAACTATTAATAAGTGGAAAGATGTATACCAAGCCACTGAATACATTGTTTATTTCCATACCAAAGTATTTTTAATTACAAGTAAAATGCATGGCATAACACATATGTTATTGTGAAAATGATCTAAATAAACATTTGAACAGTTTCAGGTGTGCCATTCTGTACAAATCTAAAACTTTTGCTCTCTGTCCACATTTATTTCTAACTGTAAACATATTTTTTTTCCAGTGATTTTCGCAATTGAAACCTTAGTGCACCCAAAGGCCATTTGGGTGGGTGGTTTCAATCGCGATCGGGTGACTATGCGAGTGTTATTGTGACGGGTCCGCAAAACTGCTGCTCAGACACACCTTGCGCACGAAATTGCCGCATACAATGACGCCAGCAATGCCTCGTAATTAGCCACGTTTGACTTTTCGTTGAGCAACAATGCAAACTAAAGCAGTAGAAAAATAATTTTTTTTTGCCTTTCAAATGGTAAGTGAATAAAAATTGTAAAATTGAACTGAAACCGGTTTTTCCCCCGGCAACATGTCCATCAAGAGCTTTGCTAATTGACCTCTGAAAATTGAATCTGCGGTCGGTTTTCCAATCCAATCTCTTGGCTAGTTAACTGAAATTGATTTTGATTTTGTTTTGCTTTTGCCTCGCTCCTAATTAAAATGAAAGTTTTGCCGGGTAAAGTGAAATTGTTGAAAAAAATAATAGAGAGGAAGGCGTTTGAATGATTGATTCAGAAAAAATCAGAGCCAATTGGCATTGCAATTCCAGCAATTGCAAATGTCATAGAAAGCAATCGAGTCAGTGAGAGCAAGTCGACAGGCAAATTAAAATAATTGCCAAGACAGAGAGCGAGAAAAATGTCCCAGAGCGAATCTGAAAAAATATATATCAGAAGAAATCAAGCTGAGAACCAATTAAATAGAATTTAAAAGTGATAGATGTTGGTCAAAGAAAGTGCCTCTGCATTTTTTAAAAGAAAATAATTTTACTAGATTTCCAGAGACCTTTACAAAAACTTGCCTCAACCTTAAACATAGTTTAATAGACATCCATTTTTTATGATGGCACTTCTATTTATAAACGAAGAGTCAATGAAAAAATCTCTATCTTAATTAAGTATGAAGTCTTCTTTATCTCGTATATTTCTAAAATTGTATTCTGACTAATGCCAATACAAATCAATGATAAATTAACATTGTGTGTGCTAATTGCTAGTATTGATTGTTTGTAATTTTGTTAAATCCAATCTCAGCTGTCTACAGTTTGACACTCACTGGGCAAATTATGATTACATAAGCGTGGCTTCGTCAACAGCTCGTTTGAACAGCAAACAGCAAACTAAAGCCAAATAAACTTGTTCGTTTAACACGAGAACTGTGAAATCAACTACAAGTAAAAATTGTTTGTAAATAAAACTCGTTTAACACTCACGGCAACAATGAACAAAAAAAGGCAAAAGAAACCTGTACTTAGCTGGCATGTAAATTTTTAATGGCACAAGTTTTTCATTAAACACATATCTACTTTTTAAATGGTTTAGTAATAAAAGAAAAAATTTTATAGCTTGGCATGCGTGAAGTGTTGAAGTAGGAATAGAGGTGGAATATCGAACAAGTTAAGGCAATTGCGCATGGGAAAAGCTTGAATCTAACTGGGAATGGTTTACTAATTTATAATATATACGATATACTAAATATTATATATTTGAATAAATCTTAATTTTTTATTGTGGTAGAAAATGGAGAAAAGTGAGAAATCGAATACTGATAGTAACATATTTCTTTACTTCTGTGCTCAGTTCATAAATTAGTTAACCCAAGTACAGCAAATGTCATGACCATATGCTGAACCAATTCCGATTCCCACTTGCATTTCAGTTGCGACGACAGACGATGATTCGAGAGGCCCTCAGAACGCGAAGTGTGGGGGAGTGGCAGTAAAATGAAGCGACCTGGAGCAAAACACTTGCAGCTGTTCCCGATCCACTGCGGTTGCAGTCGGGCACTTTACACCACCACCAGATCCACGAGAACCACCAGAGCCGTCAGTTGGCAGCTGGTATGAAAGCTTTTCTGGGTCACCAACGCATTGAAAAAAAAAAGAAGGAAACAAACAAACGCTGCGGCTGCTTATGGCAACTTTTCACTTCTCGGCCTGGCAAAACAAAGACAACAAAGCGTGGCAAGAAGACAACAGCCGCAAAATGATTCCATCCAGCCATCTCATCTCGGCCAGTTGGGGATAAGCATCTCGCTTTGGCTTTACAGCAGGCTTCAAATGCAGCATGGGCCTGCATATCTCGGCTTTGCCATCTAGGCTCGGCGAACGTGGCGTATGCGCAATATGGCCCACAAAACGCAAAATATGAAAGGAAAACGAAGATTGGATACCCTTTTTGAGTATATACAATAAATTAAAGAGGCAAATTCAAACTCAATAGCAAAATTTCTGAACAGAAAAACTGTTTGGTTTATGTATAAGCCAAATCTATAAATTTAAAATGCTAAGATAGCTTAGGAAATCTGTTCTTTCCAAATTATTAATTAATTATCAATTTTTTTTTGGTTTTTATGTCTATAATCTATTTAAATTTTTAATATAATTTAAACTATATATATATTTATATTTGTAATTATTCTATTTTACTTTCCTTGTAAGCCCAAAAATCCCCTACCCAAAAGAGGTATCAACAAAATAGCAAACTTAAGCGTGCAATGCCTTGGAGGCCTCCTCTATAGCTGTGGCTGCGATGATTATGATATACATAAATCTTTGGCTCATAGAGAGATGCAGGGAAATGGAGAAAGAGTGGAGAGTTCAAAGACCGCCAGTTGGCTAATAGTTTTCTCCGCAGAGTTCTTGCCGGCCAAATAGCCGTTGCTTAAAAATTGAAATTCCTCGGTCGGTTTTTGCGTGTGTGTGACCCAAATTGCTTTTAGACTCTGCCGCCAATTAACGAAACAGTTGCAGTTTAGCCAAATGTATCTAATCATGACAAATTACATTGTGCAAATAATCGAATCGGGAGACGGCGAACGGAGCAAGCGCCGCCAATTATGTTAATTGATAGTAAAAGTCAAGTCGCCGTCGAAGTCTCGGTCTCGGCCTCAGATGGCGTTCGCATCTGTATCTCTAGCTAATTAAAAGCGATCTCAAAATGCAAAATGTTGCAATTAGTTTGTCAACAAACAGACGCGACAAGGTTTCCACTTCGGGCTGAGGAATTTTGTTTCGTTTTTGCCCGCACTTTTTGGAAAATCCGAGCCTACTGGCGTCTGTTGGCTCAGCTGCTGCAATTTAGGCCAACAACAAGGGGCAACGCCGGGGTGGTATGAGCTGAATTTGCCAATGTTTAAACAAAACTTAGAGTCAGATAACAGACATGCAAATACTTGCCATAAACGAAAAGACAAGGAATGCGTATAAATAAAAATAAAATACACGAATGCAAACAAGACAAGTACAAACATTAGGTTTTCAAAAAGAGTTGGGAAAGTTCAGATAAACTGTACGTACCGCATATCACAATAATGGAATCGAAGGCCCCCCAATGGCAACAAAGTGAAGTAATCGAAGAGCTTCGATAAGATAAGATTGTCCCTGTTCAATGTTGATATGAAGACATGTAATTTACATGCTTTCAAAGGGGCTTTCTTTTAAATTACGTAAACATCAAATATAGTATATGTCTTAGTAAAGTTCATTGCCCTCTTAAGAAGTACACAGAAAAATTTGGTTCCGTTATTAAGATGTTTTAAATATAATTTTTAAGGAACAAAATAAATACAAATATTCAATGCAAAATAAATTATGTCACAGACGTCTGTCCTAAAAATGTATTTTCCATTTCAGACTACAAAAGAATAAACGTTTTTATTTAACTCTACTTCTCTCTCAGGCCAATTGATATTTATTTATTATTCTAGGCCATTTTTCAGCCACAAAAACCGCATCCAATGGTCACTAAAATTGATCTCCTTCATATAATTTAAGTTCCACTTGCATTTTTCACTCTCTGCCAGAGTCGTGTCAGAATGTCAGGCAATATAAATGGCCCGATGTCGGCCTCCAGTCCATAGACTACCATGTGGTCATAAATCGGGCCATCTAGCCGGTCTGCTCCACTATGCCAGGCTCCACTGTTTGTACTTTTTTTCGGTTTTTCTGTATTTTCTGTTTGCTTGGTTCTATTTCGAATGGCTGCCTCGCGTATTATTCTTTTTTTTATACGTTTTCAATTTGGGTCAATAACATTTGGCAACTTCAGTGCGTCGCCAACAAGAAACAGCAAGAAAAAAGGCGCCAAGTTCGCCGATCGGAGGCTAAAACGAACACACAATGGCTGCCAAAGTTAATTGCAATGAAATAGCAACAATGGCAAGTATTTTTCATTAATTACAAATTGAAATGAGCGCGAGCAATTTTCACAAATTCGCCATTAAAAAATCGTTTTTCGTTTGAGTTGAGCCGCTTCTATAGAAACGATTTGTTGTGTTTTGTCTGGGAAACAAATAAAACGAAAGCTATTAAAATCGGGGTATAATAATATACAACGAATATATCGAACGGCATAGTTTGCATATGGAAAACAATGTGAAAATATGGGCGACATAATAAAAGTATTAACAGAATATTAAGTCGGAATATCTGGGCTTATTTATGACCGTCCATAATGAAAAGTGAAACAACTTTTACTTTTGCTTGGGGTGGGCAAACAAAAGATATAGCTTTATAAAGACGGACAGATTCTTTTGAGTGAAACTTTTGGGAGAAACATTTCATAATTTCGAGCTGAAAAAAGGTGTGGGCTTGGCATTCTATATTTATATATCTTGTCTAGAACCGATTTCGCCATATAACCACTTTATTTGTCAACAGTTGACATCGACTGTCGCAATTTTGTCAGCTTTCAATTTGTCAAGATTTTTTTTTGTGGAAGGTGGAAGTGTGTCTGTGATGGCCCTCAAACAAAAAAAGAAAAGCAAACCAAGCAGCTGCCAAAAAGTGTATTCTTGTACAAACACGAAAATTGTTTAATCATTAAAGAAAAGAAACACAAATAATACGCGACCTTATCTTCAGTTTAAATTTGTATATCTACAAAAAGACAAATTATCAGGTTTTATTTTTTGAGGCAAATAAAAGCAGACGAAGACCTCTAAAATCTTATCGCTCTCCAAGCGATAGAAGAGACAGATAAAGAAAAGAGTGGGAAGATAGCTCACTGAAAACTGTGTTAAGGTAGCTAATAAGCTAGTGTCAATGTTTGGACAAAGCTTCCATTTCTGTAACCACAAATACACAGAATCGTTTTCATTGTATCGCCCTCAACGCAATTTCATATTTTCAGTTATATTTATTCACATTTTTTTTTTTTTGGTTGCTTTTACCGCTGCCATCAGCAGCAGATACAACAAAAAAACAATGCAGGCAAGTCAATGTCGTCAACACAACTTTTAACATTACACAACAACAGCAGCAACAAAACACAAAACAACAATTGTTGGCTAGGTTTTTCATGCTTTTTAATGCCGCATTGTCATCACATTTGTTGCCATTACTTAGATATATGCATATGTACATATGGGCATCTATATATGGCATTGTATGTATAGAGCCAGCAATTGTTGCCAATGTGAATGGGTTGAAAGGGGGTGGGGGGTGTGGCAGAAGGCAGGCGATAAAAATGGAGAAACACGTGAGAAGGCTAAGAAATTAATGACGTACTGGTAACGCTTTAAGAAAAATTGCTATGGTAAATTATATTAATACGTAAAGGTCTGAAGATCTAGGCGGAAATAATATTATAATAAGGTAAAGTAAATAACGAAACTAATTTTTAGAAACGACAAACATTGTTTAATTTTCCATAATCTATTTTCCCATTTTATCACACTTTGTAGTTCGTTTTTACTATTATCCAACAGTAAACAGTAAGCGATATTTTCATGTCCATTTTTTTTACCTCCCAAAACAAGATCTTTGATATTACCTCTCAAAACATTTCTTGGAAGGCCCTATCGATAGCTACTTTCTCTCCTTTTCTTGGTTTTTGAATGGTAACATTGATCTATCAGTTGCAGACTTATCTGGCATATAGGATCTCAGGCACTACCTGCTCTTATCGGTTTCTCTTTCTCCTGCTGAAAAACATTCGCAGTTGTCTCGTGTGGGTTTTCCTATGTCTGGAGTTCCCCTACTCGATTTTACCGCCTTCTCCCTACTTTTTCCCTCTTGTGTGGGCATTGTTGTCTGCTTTTAATCAGTCTGAGGCATGGCATAATCATCATCATCGTCGTTTTCGTTCTCCTTCCAACATCGCCATTGTCAAAGAGAAACATAAACATAATTTTTTCATATTTTGCTTCATTTTTTTTTCGCAAAATGCAAAATGGATATCCGGTGCTGGTCGTTCCCAGAAGGAAGTACGCGGTGGCTTTAGCAATTGACTAACTGAACGATTGACTAAATGACGGAGAACCAAAGCCATGAATCACTTTAAAAAAAAAAAACGGGTAGACAGAAAAGGAGTCTTTTCATTAGCAGTTCTTGCATTCTCCTCCTTTTTTGCCCATTAATCGTGGGCCATTATGCAAGACACGCGCCTCCAGCTCGACTGCAATCCATATGCATTATTCCGGGGGTATGTGTAGCGGATTCGGGGGAATTACGAGGTATAGGAGTTGCCTGCACCTCTGCACCGATCGTTAGTTACATGCTGACCATTTAAGGGCAGGCAGTCTTCGAGTGGCGACAAAAAGCGAAAGCGTTTCCGAGAGACCTTGAGGCGGTTTCTTCAACTCTTTCTCGGTTTCAGAATTCTCCACCCCCTGTCCTGTATCTTTGTATCTTGAAGTGCTCACACAGCAGGAGGTTTTGGGTTGGAGGAAAACGCAGTTCTCTAAACATTTCAAGTGCCTCTCTCTGTCTCGTCAGAATTAGCCGGGGAAACCTTGACATCAAACGCAGCGAGAAATTTCCCCAGCTGATATGTGGGCATTGAAAGTATCTGGCAGATACACAAAGGGATAGCACATGTGGAATGCTTACGAAATCGAAAGGGGGAGAGATACAAAAGTATCTGCTAAGCAAGCAGCGAAAGTTTGTGGCTTTTTGTTTTCAACATCATCATCTGTATCATCAGCAGACTGAATGGGGCCTTAAAGATAATTTTGGTTCAAATATATGTGCACAGAAAACAAAAAGGTATATTATATGATGATAGATTGGATTATTTTTAACTTCAAATCATCATTATATATTAAAAGCGAACAAGTGAATTAGGGTATTGCTTTACAAGTGTAATCGAAAATGGTACGTGTTTATCTCACCGCAAATTTATAAAATAATAGGGGTAAATTTTTGTATGTGCATAAGAAAATCCCAAACAAACAGCCGCAAATAAAATGAATTAAATGCGGATAAAATAGCGAGAGACAAAGGAATGCACAAGGTGGCGATAACAATTTTGGGAATTAGGGAATTCGAATGGAGAACGAGGCTAAAAACCTCAATTGGAGCGTGCGATCTATCTGTGTGTTTGGCGAAAGTTGTGCAAGCCAAATGTATCTTTGAGATACAGATACATAGTGACAGGCAGAGAAGCTTGGGTAGAAGTAAAAGTGCGTAGGTAAAAGCTTCGAGCGGAGAATGCGGCTAATGGGCATAATGATGATGAATGCAATCACAATCTCAATCACAATCAACAACCCAATCATCGTCATCATAATCATGAGTTCCCTAGACTTCAGACCAAAAAAAAAACCCGATTCCGCTTTCGCTGCGGCGGCGGCTGTTGAGTGATTTATACGAAATGTGTCAACTCTGGCTGTCTTTTGTGTCTCTCTCCATTTTCTAGTTGCTTTTCCAATCGACCAACAAATTGCCTCCAAAGATTCTTGACTTTCTAGGTAGTCTGCCAACAATTTGTAGGCACTGTCTTGCGACATAAAAATTACACAGCATCATTCAACATGTGTTATCAGTTACGCGTTCACGGAGTTGTTGATTCTGACTTTATTTAAATTAAGCAACTTAAAAGCACACAACAACATACTTCCACGAAGAACGAGTCATGTGTAAAGCCGCTGAGTAACATTTTTATGGAAATTGAAATAAAACGAGAATTTTCATTCAGCTTTTTGGTATTAAAACCAGACATATTCGGTGGCGGTGATAAGCCAGTGAGAACGATCCGGGAACTGAGCTCACAATGGTTTGATGGGCCAGTTTGAAGTGCCATTATCAGGGGTATTAAAAAGGGGTATTAAAGTGGAAGACGAGACAGAAAAAGTGCATGTAAAGATCAGAGCAGAAGTTTAAAATAAAGCTATAATTATATTCAGTTTCAATCCACTCGGAATACATTGCGTTGTTAAAAAAGACTTTTGTATTTCCTTTAATAAAATGTTATTAACCTATACAAATTTTCCAATAAATTGAATTGTTCGTTCTTACAAATTTTCTATTTCACTTATAAGTTTATTTCAAAGTAATTTTTTAAGAGATTTTTATTTAAAGCATGTAATTTATTTAACAAATCCAGTCAAGCTATAAATATAAAAGATAAACAAATCAAAACTAGCAGATAAATATTTACCTAAATGTTATATGTGCACACCTAATTAGCAATTCTAAACTTGTGTACAGAAGGGCAACTTATAAGGTTGGATCGCTGCTTCCAAGCTGATATAATCAGCCGAAAATACAAAAATGTCTTAAATATAATAATAATTTTAGGAAGTCTCAATATCCCCTACAATTGCTCTCAAAAATCTTTTTCCAGCTACATTTTGACACCCACACTTTACAATTGCTCTCAAAATGTGCAACAACGTGTTTGTGACTAACCGCAAACAATGCTAAAAAGAGGCGAACAACAACGGATAACACCAGCGAACAACATCAATTACAAACGCCCAAATTGCATTTAATTAATGGAAATGTATCCCAAACGTAACGTGATGTTGTTGTTGTCAAAACAGAATCGGAATTGGAATTAGAAATGGGATCGGGTAAGTTTTCAACCCACACATACCTCGCGATTGTTGTTGTTGTTATTATTGTTGATGTGGTTGTTGTTGTGTTGCTGCTGCTGCTGCTGCTGTTGATGAGTGTTGTTGCTGCTGTTGCTGCTGCTATGGTGATGATTGTTGTTGGTATTACTGCTGCTGCTGCTGCTGCTGCCAATTGAGCCCGATATACGCGATCCGGGGGAATCGCGCCATCTCAATACCCCCATGACTGCCTGACGCACCCAACGTCTTTCGGCGCCTTCGCTATGAAATGCCACTGTTGATGTTGCTGCTGCTGCTGCAGTAGGTACTGCTGCGTTCGTTGCTGCTGCAGTTTGCTGTTTTAGCTGCTTCTAAGATTTTGGTCTATGACTTCATTTAAACCTTCTTCTACTGTTGCTGCTGGTATTCAGGTTGTCGTTTCTTGAACTCTCTTGCTTTTATTGACAAAAATTCGAACGTTATCCTGCGATGTTGCTGGTGGTTTTGATTTTTCTTCTGTTTAAATTTTGATTTAAAAATGCCTTTTTTGCATTTTATATAATCATTTTTCACTCACAAGACTTTTCTGTAGTTTACTGATAGCTTGAGATATAATATCTTATATCTAAACCTCTTAAAAATGATTTTATTGAACGCGAAGTTTTTTTCCTACAAACGTTGCAGCTGTAGTTGAAGTTGTGGCTACTTTAGTTAACTTCTTCAAAGGGTTTTTTTTTTGTATAGTGGGCGTTCTTAGATCAAATTACAATTTTTCCAAGATGCGGCTGATGCTGAAATTGCAGTTGTTGCTTCGTTACTTCACAAACTCGGCTTAGAACTGCATCCGTGTTCCTCTGGTTAGGGTTTTGCTTCAGTGGGCGTTCTCGGGTCTAAAGATATATTCTGTGGTAATTGCTATAATTTTTGCCGACTTTTTGCTTTCGGCTGTTTTGCTCACAAAAAATTAACGATTTTTTCATAAATATCTCTTTTTTTACAAGTTTTTTAACCCGTTTGACGGGTTTTTTTGCGCTCTCGCTCGGTGACTGTCAAACTGCGGCTTATATGCAAATATTGGGGCTTTCAAATTTTCGGCCAACCAATTTCTAAGCAAATAATTTCACTCGTATCGGTTAGACTCATGCATATGGATGAGAGTATATATAAGTATTGTAAGATTTTTGATGCGTGTTTTATTTTCGTAGATGCACCGCACAGACACACACTCAAACACGCATATTTACACCGATGCAGTTTGGTTTATTGCACTCACAAAATCGGTTTTCGGTTGTTGTTGGGTTTTATTTCGGTTTCGGCATGGAGAAACTGAGAAAAAAGAGCAGATTCTGCCGCTTCTTCTTTTTAAAAATAACTCAAAATGCGTGCGCTTCTCAGTAGTTGTTTTTGTTTTGAATTCGTAACGAACAAAAACACGAGCCCGAAAAAAGAGAGCAAGATTTTTAAATTCAAACCGGCTCAAACGTCTGGTTACGGCAACGGAAAAACGGCAACTAAACAATGTCCCATGTTGTTCGCTGCTCCGGCCTCTGCCGCTGCCTCAGTCGCTCTGCTCTGGCGACGCACAGTGGGACGGAAATGACACATAATGACAAAAATTCTACATTTAAGCGGTTATTGAGATATGACTAACAGATGATACAAAACAAATATTAATCATATTTCGATGATATGTTTTGTATTTTTTATTTTGAAATGGAAAACTGTTGTGTGGATTTAGACATTTAATATATCACAATCATAATACAAATTCATATGAATTTATTACCGAAATAAAAACGTTATTCTTGGAAGTAATCGTTTAAGTTGTCAAGCATACTACAATCATTTTATTACTAATTCGATATATGCGAAACATTTACAACTATATTGAGGTAAAAGCACTATTTTCGGCAAAAATCTCAACACGACGGCCCACTGTGCGAAGTCGTGTGCTCTCGAAATGTACTAAAAAATACCAAAGCCTGGCATTCAATTGGAGCTGTGTGCGTTAGAGCGAGGGCGCTCTATAGCTGAAGAAAGAGAGCACCGCTGAGAGAGTGGTGCGCATGCGTGGGAGCTGAGAGGGCGCCAACTTTAAATCGAGTGTTTATTTAATTGCTTGTTAATAAATAATAATTTAAACAAGAGATGTAAGTAGCCTTCAGTTGAATAACAAATTGAGCCCCTTTGTAAAAATCTTAATACAAATAAATTGGTTTTCTAATAAAATAATCTTTCCCCAACACTTTTATTTTTATTATATGCCTTTAAAACTTTAATTTAAATTATTGTGCTGTTCAGCTTTTTGAAATCAGCCTTGAATCATATAAAATTAGTAAGTGCTTATTGTGTATTTTTGAATTATTCATTTTTAAAAAGCACAGAAATCACACACCACATTTAATGGTTAATCATATTTTTGTACTTAAAAACAATATTAGAAATGTTTCGAATATTACAATTTATAGCTTATATTTTGAGTAATTTCGTATCACCAAAAACTGGCGTACATTACTAATTATATAACTCAAAAAGTTTCAGGGACATTGAAAATAATTTATCAAAACATTATAAAATGTAAAAAAAATTACAAATCTTATTGACACTGTTTTATCCAAACACTTATAATTCATGTCCGGTTTAAATTCTCCAGTGCTTTTGTTGCTTACAGTTTTCTGTATACCCTCCATAAACACATCCAATTTATGATTGCTTCTAGCCTGACCTTGGCATTCAAGTCTTTAATTCTATCGTGCTATGTACCATATACTAAATATAGTTTGATATGGCACAAAGTCAATGGAGGCGACCAATCAACACGTCTGTTTATAAACAAATGTGACCAGAAAAGAAGTGAAAGAAGAATAATTGGTTTAGGTTGTTATGAAATGCCTTTAAGAGGTGCAGACAGAACCAAAAATGGGTGGATTATCGATTAAACTGGTATATTAACAAATAGAAAGATACATTTGTAGATTTTTAAAATGTTTTTCAGATGCTTTGAAGAATTAATTAATAGTACAGCTTTGTTAGCAATAAATTAGGTTAAAACCAAATTAATCTATAAATTTATACTTTTAATAAAAAGATCTACATAGATTGGCAAACCAATTATAATAGTTATTAATGTTAAAGTTAGAGCTAACTTTAGAGCTCTATTTTTTTTATTTGTCAGAAGCTTCAATTACATTTTTAGTGCACACAGATGCCCCGTTTAATAAACACATATCTGCACAAGTAGATGGATATTAAGTTTGAAAGATGGATAGACAGAAAGATAGATCGCTGGCTTCCAGAGCGCTTCTCATGGTTAATTGGTTATGCTGAGCCCGCATCTGAAATCCGCCGCAGAGCTTTAAATTCCATGTGAAAGAGTTTTAAGTTGAGGTTTGCCTGGTTTTATTATATTTTTTTTTTACTTTATTTTTGTGGTTGCTGCCGCTGTCAGCTGGCAATCAACAACGAAGTCAGCGAGGCAGCAACAAGGTAAACATCAGAGACAGCGAAAAAGGGGGAAGGAGTGGACCCATGGGTTTGGCTGGGGAAAGGGGGCATGTGGGTGGATGACACAGCCCTAGGTTAATGTCAGAGATCCGCCAAAATAAAAAAATAAGCCAAGCCAAAGGAAAATATTTTAAAGTTGCATTGTTCGCGAATGAAGGAAAGGCCATAGAAGAGGAAATTAAAAAGCCACGAATGAGTAACGGAAAGATTTCCACATGGCAAAGTTGAAGAGTGGCAGAAGGAGATATGAACAGGGAAAGATAGAGAGAGGCCGCATGCAACAAGCGGAAAATAATTATAAATTGTAAGTGCCACAGTGCAGGAGGGATAGAGAAACATAGATTCAGAGTATCTTTTCGGACTGCATGGTTTTTTTTGGGATAATTTACTGGCCCGCTGTACGGATACGTGTAGGTAGATGATGGCGATAAACATCGCACATTTCTGACTTAGAATTCATACGTGAGAGTGTGTGTCGCCCTCTCAGTCTTTTGTACACTGGGAATAATTTAGAGCTAAACGATTTATTCTAATAAAACCACAAAAATGTTTAGTCGTTGAAATATTTATTTGAAAAGTGCATTAAATGCAGTTTTGGAAAAGCTTATAATGTAATATTTCCAAATAGATTTCCACGTGATAAATCTAAGTCCGGACAAGAAAAGGTATTTCAGTATAAATCAGTTCAAAGTTACAAGAAGGAATAATTTTTTTAGATTGCTTAAAAAGTAGTGCTCCTATTTAAAAACCATCAAAGATATTGAAAAATACAAAAATTGGTTGTAAACTCTAAAACATTTCCTATTATTGGGTGAGGTCAAAATCACCATTGAAACAAGTATATGTTCAACTATTCTTTTAAATATTTAAAAAACATATATTTCTCCATTAACATCCTATTTAAAATTTATTTCTCAGTGAGCGCGCTTTTTCTACCACCGTTTCCCTGTTTCTGAATGCAGCTCATTTTCATGGCACTGACTGTGGGAGTAGGTTGCTCCGGTCTCCGGACCTTTCCTCCGTTTTCGGCCAGGTTAGCAGGCACCTCTAGCAGGCGAAAGAGACGGCATTTGAGTTTGAGAAAGAGATGGGTGTATCCAGACGAGATGAAGGCGATGTCGTTGCGGCTGACGACCATCGCAATTAACAACTTCAACGTTCGTTGCATTTGCTGGGAGTCAAGACCAAAGCGTTCGCCAGTGACTGCTCAACTGTGAGAAGAGGAGCGGAGAATCGGTGGGGTAATGAGAAGGGACGAGGAAGAGTGAGAAGAGGCGGGCAGACAAATTGCACTCGGCGAGCAGCACAAACTGAGACAAAGACATAAGAGACTTCTAATGTGTGTGCGGCTAAAAACGAGGGGAATGGGGCAAAAACCGAAGCCACAGTCCGTGAAAAATATGCAAGAAAAAGTCCAAAGCAACCGAAATGAAATGGCCAAAGTATATTTTTATAATGGGAAAGGAAGGGAATTAGGGAGAAAAGCGAGAGAAGCGGGCGTTGGGCATAAATTTCCAGCGAATCTTAGATGGCAGAGGGTTCTCCTCCATAAAACAAAAGACCCCAGATTTCCGGCTTCATGGGAATGCAACAGAAAGGTGGAAAAGCGGCCAACAAAAGCTGGCCAAACTATGGTGCACCAAAAAATATGAAACATTTTCCCTTACAAATGAACCCTCCAATCTTCTAAAAATATTTTCTCAAAATATAAACACTTCAGTGCTATTCTCTGTATGAATGTTAAAATTCAAATTTTTTTATCATGAGAAGGAAGTTGAGTGTATATCTCGTTAAAACCAAATTTTGTTTTTTATTTGTTTAAATTCAGAAAATGGTTATTGATAATTAAAGAGTGATTCACTCTTCCAAAAAATAAAGTTATGGGGATATTTATATCATGTTTAGTATATGGAAAATATTTAAAAAAAAACTAAAATATAAGATCCACATAAACGTAGACATTTTAGGTATTTTTAAATTCCGATCTTTCCTTGTTTTCGGTGTAGGAAAATGCCAACCCTAAACAACTGCTGTTTGGGCAGCTTAATTAGCCGCAGAAGACTGGAGAGGGGGTGGTAAAAAAGGTGTCCGACGGAATTCAAACATACCCAAGCAAACCTTTATTAGCCCCAAAGTATGCAATGGGAAAAAACGTGCGAGAAACTATGCAAAAGGGAATACGCAGGGAATTAAAATAGTAAACTAGAGAAAAGGAAGGGAAAAATCGTACTCAATGGCATGTATGGTGGGAAAAACTCCATTAGAAAGGTCGCTTACTCTCCGGAATGCTTTCTTACACGGCACGTGGCCAAACGTCACAGTTTGACAGTGACTGGCCTGAAACCAAATTCAATTTTCAGTCTGAGAGTCAACCCAGTTTTGCCTCAAGATGCTAGACGAGACTTTATGCCAGACTTCTCCTCGCTTTTTTCCCCTTTATTTTACTTTTACCCAAGAAAAGCCTGCATAAAAGGCACTCGAATGTGGATGAGGAGGCTGCGTCTTGAGAAAATATGGCATAGGCTTTCAAGGAGGCGGTGAGGGATGCGGGTTGCACTTTGCTGCACTGCAAAAACCACTTGAGGATAAAGGGTAAAGGGGACGGATGTTTTGCCTTTTGATATAGAAAAGTTTGCCTCCGAAATGGTTGCGAAAACTAAATTAAAATCTGAAAAGGCTTTGGAACTTGCGTGCCTGGCAAGCGGGAGGGCTACAAAAAAGAAGATTGGGAAAAGGCCAAACAGGAAGCCATATAATTCCTGAGGAAGGCCAAGTGGATTATGCTCTAGAAATTCGAAAACAAATTAAGCTCAAACTTTAAAGTTGAGGTGTTTAAATGGGACTTAAGAAATAATGCAAGTCGGCCAAGTTATAAAGAAGATAAATAAAATGTTTCGCTATTTCAGAATATGTCCTAATCTTTTAAATGGGAACTTTTTGTTTTGGTGGATTATAATTTGTATAGTTATCGCTGATTCATTGTTTTGTTTATGTGAATATTTTGATGATTATAATTTTAAGTAGAAAAGTTTAACAAGTCACTTCAACACAATTTAATACTATTAATAGTTTTGTTTGGCTTAAGCCAATCTTTTGTTTCCCTGTTAATTTTATTAAATATTTTCAAATAACTGCATCAAATTGAAAATAATTTTTATTTATATTGTTATATTTATATCATTTTTGTTTAATTTATTTTGATAGCCTTTTTAATTGAACTAAATTCAGTTTTAGTGTTTCAGAACTAAAAAGTTTGTGGTTCAAATAAACTCTAAGCTACTGTAATAATTTATTAATTAAACAATTAATGAGTTATATAAATTTCAATCGCTCGAAATATATTTTTTAAAGTTACAAAAAACCGCCAGCCCAACAGTATGCAATATCATACATATGCCTGTGATTTCTATGGCGCCATGGTGTGGTTATTTTTGGAATCAACATAAATGTAAGGTAATGTAATGTAAAAATGTTTTCCAAAGTAAAATAGCGCCATCTAGACTTATATCTGTTAGTATACTGTTATGGCATAAGATATGTTTATCAACAGAATTCCTAAACTAAAATTGAATTCAATAATTTATATTTAATTTAATTATTTATGACAAAATTTTAATTCAATTATTTAAATTAAATTAAATTTTTTATTTTTTTAATTTAAAAATAAGCTAATAAATTTTGCAATAAAATAGAGAAGACACACCTGTCAGCTGTCAAAAACTTCATAGACCGCAGCTGAATCGTAAAAATCGACATCAAACCAACCAAGCACTTAATCCCTGGCAGCACACACCCGCACCCATAAGAATTAACCCATGACTGCTGTACAATTTGCCTATAAAACCAGGAGACGGAAACCGAAAAAGACCACAACAAAGCGCAGATTATGTCAAATTATACAGATGTTTTGGAAAGGTAAAGTCGTTGGGGGTTTTTTTGTGTTAGGGGTATAAATGGGATAGGACTCCTCATATGAAGCATTGTTGTTGGCTCTTTGTTTCGATATAGGTTCGCCCACCATTTCGTGGCCATCAACCATTCCCCAATCATTGTCCCATTGGCAATTTTTATGGCTTGGCAGCAGTAAACTGAAATTTTTACTACCAAGAGTGGGGAATGTGGTAATATTGCAACTGCAAGTTGGACTTTTATGGGTCAGTTCATCACACACTTAGATTAGTGGAGCATATGCCCAGGGACAAGGCGAATCCGAATGGGCCGATGACCCACGTTGGACAATTGCCAGCCGATTGTCGTAGGTCAGGCAGTGGCTTATCTTGATACCATGTATGTATGTAGGTGTGGTCTAGCAGGGTACCTTAAATGCTGTTTTAATGGGTCAAAAGGAATTACGAAAAAAGTCGAATTCCATTTAACTCAGTGGCTGCGTTTTCTTTACTTTGCAACTTACATTTTATCACAATCCAAACTAAATAATGATTAAACTAAAATATATTTTCCGATAGTCGTATGGCTATACTATTATAATATTTTGTTACATACATAGATACTATTAAATAAAATATAACGAACTGAGATATTAAATGGGCTCATTTTGTATTTGCTTTCCTTTAAATCTGTACTATTTAATATACGTTTATTTTGAATCATTATTAAGGAATTAATAACTTGTATATGCTGTCCCTTTGCGGCATAAATAACAATCTAATTTTCTTAAGTCCATATAGAGCTTCAACGAACTTTCTTTCCCCCCATAAAATACCCACAGGAAACTTAGGGTTCCGCTTTGGTGACTTTCTTTACCCACCTGAGAGAAGTATGCGGGCAGGACGCAGCGCTGGTCGTCGAGTCGCGAGCACTGCACACGCTCGAGCAGCTCGAAGAGATCCTGGGTGGCTCCGCGCAGGCGTTCCGGACTGTGGGTGACGCTGCCATTTCCACTTCCTCCGCCTGCCGACGGTTGCTGCTTCTGTGTGTTGGCCATAAAGGCATGCTGACGTCTGCAATGAATAAAAAACAGGAAACTTGTTAATAACACAGCACGCAAAGAGTCAATCACTAGAGCAGAGTTGGCACAGCTGAGCTTGAGATTCGCGAACATGCAATCTCTTCATGCATCGGAGACATCGAAGCATTTCACTGAACAAACTCAAGTGCCACACACAGGGGTTAACCTCTTGCACTTGGCCAGGGGTTAAGAATCGGTTTTGGTCTGCCCGCCAATTTATGGGAACAAGAACATGATCAAAAGTGCCACTACAGTGCTTAAGACTTCCGGACTTGGAGGGCTCATTGAGGTATGATTCAAAGAACGATCGATAGTTTCCTAAGGAGAACGTTTAGAGGATGAATGCAATTGACTGTTCATAAAAATCATTATTAAGAGAATTAGAGAATTCTAGGGAAACTAATTTAAATGGTTTTATTTTTTATTTAATAAACTAATACAAAATTGTATACCCTTTCTAAGTCATTTAAGATATAGTATATTTTATTTTGTTAACGAAAAATTAATACTGTTTTAACTGCAATCTTATAAGTCACTAAATTGACTCCTGTTTGTAATAAACTCGCACTTTTTCCATAACTTTCACTTAGTATTAAATCATTTCATATTTTTTCGCATTTCCCACACCTCATTCAGTTTTTTCTAAGACCCGCTCGTCTGAAAGTCAAGAACTCTCTACGTATCCTGAAGCCTTTTCTTTGGCTCTTCGAACATTTTCGAGCTGCTCTCACGCACTCTCACAGAATTATGAGTGGCCACTTGAAGATATTTCTCTGTTCAGTTTCGAGTTCATATTTTGCTCGGTTTTATTGTCACTGACGCATATTTTTTTTTTGTCCTGCATGCTCTTGCTTTTTTGGATAAGTTTATGTTGACATACAAACGAGACGAACGCCTCGAAATGAACACAAAAACTTAAAAGAGGATGTTTACTCTGTCGTTGTGCAATGTCCTTTGACGTTGCTATTGCAGCTGCTCCTCTGCTCCACATTTTCCAAAATAGCAGAGGAGAATCACTTCGCTCACTCACATCTCTGTTTATTTTTAACAGGAGGAGTCCGCTGCCTGACACTCGTAAATTAACACCTACCCATTCCCTTTTCCATCCAAATGGAGCTCGCATATGAAATGATGACAGTTATGGGAAAAGGATATCAAAAACACGACTGTGATGAGCCTGATTGAAGATGCAGAGAGCTCGACTTCTCCGAATGCATCTACGTGTTGAGAGTTCTGAAGTGTGTTGTGAGCAAAGTGGCGGTGAAAGTGGTATTTCGGTGGGTAATTGGAGATTATTCAGGGAATGGGGTAAGACTACCAACAGATGCTGATTTCGTATCTGAATTATAAAGGGTTAATTACATTTTGCTGAGAGCAAGCATGAACATGACATGTGAATAATTAATTGGAACTGCATTTCTTACAATTTATATTATCATTTTATACATTTTTTTGTTAAATTTTATAAGTCAAAAGAACGTGACTACATTTTAACATTTTTATTTCTTTAGCCTTCATATGATTTCCCACTGAACTTAACCCATTTTCAAGGCAATAAAATCCAATCCATCAATAAGTTTTCATTGCTGTTCGGCTCTATAAATTTCATAAATCAAAAGATTTGTTTTCCCTCATATTTCTGTACTTTTACAAGCTGTGCAACATGCATTCACGGATTTTACAACTAGTGTTGTTATTGCTTGATCAAATGTCGGGATGAAAACAATTTTATAGCATTTTTATGACAATTTTTCACATGAATTGTTGGACAAACGGCAATGAAATCAAATCGGTAACTGAAGAGAGGGAGGGTAAAAGCGAGGATGCGGATTGCAGAAGTCAACTGCAAAAATGGCCCAACAATGGACCAGTGATGATGTGATGTGAACAGGGTTTTAACCTACAGTTATAATGAAATCTGATGCAGATGGAGGTTTCTTATTACTGAAACAAAAAAAAAAAACCACCCACCAAACAGACGTTTCCTGTGCTGCGGTTACGCCTGCGCTGAAAAACCTTTTCATTTAGCTACCTCATTATATGCACCCACCCACATAATTAAAACCCATTACAGGCAAACAAAAAGCGTTAATTCTGGAGGGGCGGCATCTTCTAGGGCTTTTCGGAAATGTTCATTAAATGCAAATTTATGGGCACCACCCACCGAAACCCCCTACATTCAGGTTCTTCACTCATTTGGCATGCGCAGCGCATTGCGCGTGTTTAAAGTTTAGCCGCAAAATGTGGAAAAGGAGGGGTTTTTGGGTGGTTCAGTAAAGAAAAACAATTACCACAACGAGACCTAGAGAAGAGAACAAAGCCATGTGGTGTTGACAGTGAAAGATAGATTACTTTAAAAATCCAAGAAGAAAGGGTTTCTAAGGCT
Source organism: Drosophila fuyamai (assembly GCA_018153365.1). Classification (NCBI taxonomy): domain Eukaryota; kingdom Metazoa; phylum Arthropoda; class Insecta; order Diptera; family Drosophilidae; genus Drosophila; species Drosophila fuyamai. The sequence continues at coordinate 15,455,591 of JAECXW010000878.1, read as the reverse complement.
AGGAGTATAGAGTTATTTCCACCAAAGTTTTGGGTTAATATATTCCCAAAGAGTGGCGGTTGTGCTACGTGGGAAAAACACTTGGCTGAGCTGGAAAAAAAAATCCAGAAAAAAAACACAGGAAGAGAATGAAAAAGAACACCTTGCAGTCCGCAGTGGGAAATGCCATTCTGTGGCAAGTTAAGTTCTTTCAAACGTTGTTTTTTGGCCATTCCCCAGGCGCTAATTTGAAACGTTTTACCAAAGATATTTTTCCCGCTTCTCAATGTGTGTGTATGCCATATTTCCGAGTGAGAAATTACAGGAAATGTCCAACCTAAAGGAAATCAAGTCCCAAAGGACAAAAGGACACACACAGAGACATTCATGCATTTCACAGCTAATAATGGGTCAGGCAAACTGGAAACTAGAGCACTCACAGATAGCATCGCAGTTGGAGAAAAGCGGGGAAATGGCTGGGAGAAAGGGAGAAAAGCAGGGAGCGATGCACTCGCTCCGATAAGCGGACAGGCGACATGTCAAAGGATACTCGCATGGCACCAAAAAGTCAAAGTTAGGTCCTTTAAGGGGTCGTTGTACTGGTCAGGCAGAAAATAAGGGCAGCACCCTGTAATTAATACTATCCCGAAATGTGCCCCGGGAATTTCTCTAAGAACTGAGTTAAAAAGGCAATAAATTAACATTTAATTTGTGGAATACGTTTATTAAAAGGGTAAAAACTAGTAGGACTGAATAAATAATTTAACAATTATAAATGGTATTAAATCGGATTGAATTGGCTTCTTAAAAATTTTAAAAGCTTGATTTTGGTAATGGAATTAACCTAAGTTTACTAATGTAAATTAGTCTTTTATATTAAAGAAATGTATATAAATACAGGAAAAAATATTTTAATTCTCTCCAGTAAATTCCATTTCGCATTTATGATTAATGGTTTGCAAAGATTGCAAAGTAACTGCTGAGAAAATAGCCACGGAAATGAACGGTTGAGTTGGGAGTTTTAGGGAAATGGGAAAATCTGCATTTTCAGGGATGGCCACACCCTATTTATTCGCCTGGCCAGCGGTTCCTCCCTCTGCTCATTCTCACATTATCCCGAATGTCGCGACTTCCGCGCCTCGTGAATTGTCATTAAAATTAGTTCCAAGACAGCCGCCGAGATGCAAGCAAAAAGGATTCGCTCACAAGTTTTTCTCATTTCCGCTGCCGGGTGGAAAACTTGCCTCTGCCCAGTTTCCTTTTGTCTATTGGAGAGAAAATCCTGGCAAGGGGGTTGCACAATACGCACACAAAAAGAACCCGTTTCCCATTTCGTTCAACCTCATAAATGCAACACGTTCCAGACACTCGAAGTCCTATAAAGATGATATCCTTTTTCTTATCCTGGTACAGCCAAGCCTTTCTAAATTCAGCTCATTTTCCATTTCTTCCACTTACCTGAGCTGGTCTCATAAATTAGCCACAAATTTGCCGGAAAAAAAGTTTCATCCGGCGACTTTGAAAAAAGTTTTATTGGCTGAATCGGGTTCTTTGCCTGATTTACATATTTTTAATCGTCCAGCGCATTATTTCACCTTTTTTTGGGGTAAAAATTACACAATTTCTTGGGTATTTTCTTGGCAAAACTTGTTTTTCCCATTATTTGCTGACAGATTTACGAAATTTATGGCTGCTCGATCGCAGAAAAGAAAGTTGAAGTGAAAGTGTAGCCAAGGATAAGAAATATTTATTAGAACATTTCAGGGAACAGCTGTCCGTGCGGTCAGTGGAAATGATTTTCCCAGAATCGCTTTGAATTCTAAATTGACATTAAGGGACTAAGTAGACCCAAATTGCTGCCAGTTTTTGGAGGAAAGGGGAAGAGGAAAAAAGGGTTTTTTGAGGTGACTTGTAGGCCAGGGATTCTGGGCAGTAAAACGATCATTACGGTAGAGTTCAATTCATCCTTTGGGATGAGTTTCAAATGGGATAGTTGGGAATGACCTATGAAAGAATTAGCAGAGAGTTCAATTGTGGCAGTAGCCTCTGATTCTTTGTATTGGGACATTTCAAAGTTGAATGCAAAATAGGTGAAGAAAAAATATTTAATATAAGTATTTTAACTAATTATTTTAATTCAAAGAAGACATGTTGATTATCCCTATGACCAACAAAGTCATTGCATAATGAGATTTCTGATAAATATGCAGAACATATACATGTAAATATTCGAAAAAGGCGACTTGAACAACGTCAACAACCCATTTATTCTGGCCACCTTTTCTTAAACAAGTCTGCTCCCCACATTTTGATATACCTCTCTCGAATCCTCCACTTAGTTCGCAAGTCAAGTTCAATTTGACACGCAATTGCTGTCGTTGGGGAACTACAAAAAAGGGGGTATAGAACAACCTGTTGTTGGCCATGTTTTCCTCCCGTTTCGGCCACTGCAAATGCTGCATGAAAATGCTGGTAATAACCGTTTAAACGTTGATACTTTTAATGCCTCTTACAGGTGGGGTGCTCGATAGTGAGGGGGTCTGCTTCGGGGATGGGCGATTCCAGCTGAGCCACTTTGCATATTAATGAAGCGCGTCACTCAGTCAGTTAGCATGGCTATTTATAAGGCCACGAAAGGCTCTGTTTTTGTCTTGGCCTTCTTCCCTTTATCTTGCACTCGCGAAAATTATATACTTTAAATTAACTATAAAATTATTTAGATAAATTTGACATCTTTAAAAATGTTAAAACCATTTTTTTTAACAGTTTACAAACTATAGAAAAATATTTTCATATCAAAATAATTTTTGTTTAATAAATTCTTAACTTTTTCAAGTTTCAAACAAAAAACCTATTTCCATTGATGAATGTGTAGTAGCTTTATGGGTAAATTAATGTTAATGGGAATAACTTTAAAACGATTTGGTTAAGTGTAGCTGAGTTCCATGGCCTGGAATTAATGCAGACAAGGCACGCGCTTTCGCAAACTGCACGTGCCGAGCTATAAACTCCTAATTTCCATACATCCCCATATTGTCACCTTACCCAAAAATCGTTGACCAAAAATTTTGGCGCGCTTTTCCTTTTAGCCAGGTGTCGGTGCTCACACACCTTAGTTATAGCTTTATAGCTTTATGACTTTGGCTAATAGGTTGGCATATAACATACAACATCCAACCCCCTGCTCTCAACTCCCCAAATGTTATGTGGGCGACAACAAGAAGGTCGCGACTTGCAATCTTTGGTGTCAAATCTTCGCCTCGGGGTCTCGTTAATTTCCAATTATTGCCAAGCGGTTGGAACGATGTGGGTTGCTGTAGCGGGATTGCCTCATGTTGGCTCAACTAAAAATAAACATTATCCATTGTAATCGCGCAAATGGAAATTAGCAACGCATTTCCGCCATAGCCGAAAATCCGACAAAAACTGCGACATTGAAGGATTGCCGGATTGACGGGATTGAAGCGATTGATGGATGGCCGTATTGGGCTGATTAAATTAAATGCTTAATTACTAATGTGAAGCAAGTCCGTGTTAGTGGGTTAAACGTTGACGGGTGATTATTACCGCACTCGGGGATAAACACGCTGGTGGCGCGCTAAAAACCGCGCCAGCGATTCGCACGCGACTTTGCCGCGCCAATATATATTTTTATTATAGCTCTTCTGAAGTTGGCTCTGCCATATTGTGGGCTTATAGTTATTAAAATTTTAACGGTCTTATTAATGTAGAATCTTAAGCAAACTCTAATGATTTTCGCATGCAACAGAAAATTGCTAGCGATTTCTAAGCGACTTGCCCGCGTTTTATGCGGCCTAATTTATATTGAGTCAGTTTCTTGAAAACTAGTTTGACTCTTTCGAGCGCGTTTTTCTTTGAGTATTTTCTTCTTTGAGCTCAAAAAAAACACAACTGAAATAATCATTTCTCCCAACGTTTTTATAATTTAAGGTCATATAAACAAATTTTGCAAAATAAAGCAAAGGTATAAAAAGACGCTCGCGATGTGTACCGCTGGCGATATGCGCGCGCTTTTCATCCACATTTGTCCGCTAATAAAACGTCTCAAATTATTTTGATTGCCTGCTAATGCAACTTCCTCCACAACTGCAGCCTTCTAATTATGTTGGCTGCTGTTGCTGCCGCCGCTTGCATGTCTTTTGACCATTTACTACCAGCGGTTTAAGTTAACCCCGCAACCCGCGCCCCGGAAACAGTTGTCTGGGTGCGGGCAAAGTTTGTTAAGTAGGAGTTGGGCAAATTGTGATTGCACGTCTGCGCACTGTTTGAACTCCACTCCGAGATCTTGGACCCCGAGGGGTATACCCATTTTGGCCAGACGGATATGCATGTGTGGGATTGGCTTAACGGTTTCTTCTTATTTATAGAATTTCTACCCGATCCCAGCCAATTGATAATCACAGAAGTTCCTCTGTTGACTTAGCTGACTTGCAAAAAATAAATCCGCAAAAAAAGAACGCCTAACGAGGGTGCGAAATAAAAAACGCATAAAGGGTTAAGCCATTTCACCTTACACACATTCCCTGCAATTTTACCCCTCTCTCACAGCTGTTAGGGTAAGGAAATGGGAAAACCATCATCATCATCATCAGCACCATCATTCATTAATCATAAATTTAATTAACAAAACAGCCTAAGAAAATGACAAAAAGGTTTTCCTTAGCCTTAAGGGTTTTAGAAAACAGGATCTTTGCATGGTCTTAGATATCCCTTTCCGATAATCCATAACTCATTCGCGATTTTTGCGGTTTGTTTTTCACGCGGAACAAACAAACCCCAAAAACAAATGACATTTGACAGTTTGCAAAAAAGGGAAATAAGGGATAACAGATATTTGCATATTTTATGCATTACGCCTATTTAGAGCGCACTCCCAACTCCCTCCCAATCGCAATCCAAATCTCAATCCTGTCGAGTGCATTATTGGCAGGCATACAGGGCTAATTAAGGCCCATTCCAAATTCAAATGGCAAATCAAATAATTTGCATAATTTTTGCATATGTCACAAAGCGACATAAAGAGACATAATATGGATAGAGGGAATTCTGTCAATATTTGCTTACATGACAGATATGCCTAGATATGGAAGTTTAATGAATGGGTTTTGTTTGGCAAATGAAGTCGAACATAGATTACTAATAACGAGATCAATGTTGAATTGTTTTGTATAAATAATGCAGTTCAATTTAGTCTTAGCTTTTATAACTCTTAACTAAGAACTTAATATTGTTGTTTTTAAAAATAGTTTTTAATTTTTATTCTATTTAATAAAACGTATACATACAACAGATTTTTCATATAGCGTTTGCGTGCCACCAATGTGTATGATTCCTTGTGTGTATGCGTTAAATATTTCATTTTGTTTGAGATCAGTTTTAAGATTTTCGAACAGGTAGAGATGCTCCTTTCCTTTGGACAGGTAAAATTCAATTTTCTTTCTTGTTTGCTTAGGTCAAGATTTGCTCTTTTTCTTTTCTTTTATTTTCGTGAGCAGGTAGCTTAGGGTTTATGAATTAGGATAGGTTAGGATTTATCCTTAGATATTGCACTGTGAAGTTAATACTAAATTTGATTAACTAAATTTGTAAAGTTCCCCAGTTTTCGTTTGGTATCTTTGAGATACATTCGCACTGTTCGTTTCGTAGTTTATTTTTATTTTCGTAATTATTGCAGCGAACTTGACCCACTGAATCGACACGGAACCCGATTATATATACAACCTAACCGCACGAAGAATGTTTTTAAACTGAATTCTGTGCGTTGGCAAAAGTGGTTTATGGGTCTTCGGAGTTGTAGTTTCAACCCCCGCTTTGAAGCATGTTCGATCGCTCCGATGCACAGTGGGCAATGAACAAAAGAATGTTCGATTACCAACTTCGTTGCAACATCGTTTGACGCACTAAAAATATAAAACCTTAGGCTCATAAAAGTAATCAATAATCAAATTTTATTTATTTCTTTATTTTTAGTATTTAAGTTATTGAAGCCTCAAGTTAACAAATTTAGTTTTTTTTTAAATAACAAATGTATGACTTTATTCTTATTTGATCGAAACAAAATTTTGGAAAGATTTTATTATTAGTTATTTGATTGTAAAAGTTAAAAATGTATTTCATTAAAAATTTTATTTTAAATACAAATAAATATAAAAGGTATTTTAGTTGATTGGTGAATACTGGATCCGTCGGCCAACTGTATGATGTTGGAGTTGAGAGTAAGCTGGTTTTAACCCCGATCGTCAGTCGCATGTTCGATGCGAACTTGAACTTGTGTCGACGTTATCAAGCCATTATTTGATACCGGTACCGGATACGAGCGCGTCACAAAAGGCTCGGCCTGGCTTTATGTTTTATTTCGTTTTGGGGTTGGCCCCTGTCCATTTCCAGCTCCGAAACAATAGGCCTATATGTCTATGGGTTCTGTTTATAGAGTTCTCTTCTACAATTTCATACCCAACTTGGTTGCGGCACATGCAAAACACGCAAAACAATAGGACTGCCCACCTCTTTGTGCGCAGTGGAGAATAAGTCATTAACACCTGAACTGGACGCAGGCTCACTGAACTGACAGATCAGATATCCAAATTAAGGAGATATTGGGTGGCTATGGGTGTGATATCAAATAAACGGATTCCATGTGATGAGAAATAAAAGTGTTGTACTTTATTAGGAAATACATTTTTAAAAATTGTGAATTCAACTTTTAATAAAACTGAGCACCTTTAATAAATTAAAGAATTAAATTTATTTCAAAGATAATTCATACAAATTGTGGATTACTGTGTTAACGCAATTTACTGTAGAAAATGATAAGAATATTTGAACTGTCAATAGTTAAGTAGTAAAATATTTATTTAATTAATTGTTGAGTTTTATTTTTAACCTAATATAACTTTTTGTTATTTCAATATTTAATTCTTAATTTAAACAAATTTGTTTCTTAACTTGTTAATTTATTAACTTTTCTGTTATACCTCGATAAAACTGTTTGATGTTTTCCTTAATTATCCCATGATATCCTACCCCAACCCATTTTCTACCTAATGCCATAATTAACCTGGACGGTATAGCTCCATCTTTTAGACCCATTCATCTGTTGCCTCAACAGTCCACACCTATTTCGTATACCCCATCATAAGCCCAAACAACAGCTGACCCAATGCTTACGATCAGCCTAATAAGTAACTCCTCAACCTTATCATTAAAATTCAATTCAATTTCTTAAAGGTAAGCCTTCGCATCACTTCCATTTCCACTTCCTCTGGTGCTACTTTGTATCTTTAGTTTTCGTATCGGAACCTTTTTCGGATCTGCTCCCATTTGCAACGCTTTATTAACCGTGTTTTCGTTTAGTTTTCCTTTTCTATTTCCTAGTTTTTGTTTCTGGAGTGCAAGTCTTCATCTTGAGTTTATCTGTTGCCCATAACTTTCTATCCATTGTTTCTATGGCCTAAGAAACGCGTCTTTCTCCGATATATCCCTCTTTTCCCATTTTTGTTGGCCTAGCTGAGGTTTTAATGGTCGTTCCGCTAGTCACTCAACGTTCAACACCTCATAATTCTATTGTCTTTCGACCTGTCCCGAGTTTGTTTCTTTTGCCGTGTGTGAGTTTGCATACATAATCATGATAATCAGCGTCTTTGGGCTCGCTTCTAGGCTTCCTCCCCTCGTTAACTTCACTTTCTGCTGCTGCTTCTTCTTGGCTAGTTTATTTTTCTTATTTCTTCTCTTTTTTTTATAAATTATGCAAATTTGTCGCCACTCGACGACGCACTCCACCCAGATTTTTTTTCGCTCTTAGAATCTTTTTTTCTCTATCTTTTTTATAATTTTTTAATTTGCAGTTCACTTGAAAGTGAAGTTCTCTTAGCTCTCTCTCTGTTATTTTATTCTAATTGTCATCTCAGGTGTCAAAGGCGCCTGCGCACGCGTTTCTCACCCCAAAAAAAAAGAAAAAAATGCGAGTAGGGAAATGTAGAGGGGCACACCTAACCCTTCAACCCTAAAAAAAAGCACTCACAATTTCGTTTTTTTTTGGGGTGAGTACAGAGAATTTTTTTTTTAGTTTGAATTTATAATTTCTGGTCCAATATTGTGGGCCCCTTTTTTACGTTCGCTATGATTTGTTCGCTCAATTGGTAGAGTTTGATTTGTAATCCTCTTTTTCTGGGCGAAAATGTGAATTTTGAATCAAATTTACATAATTTTATGAATTTTAATGTGCGGCAATTGCCAGAAACAAACCATAAAGAATTCAACAAAATAAACTATACATTTGTCAGGGTATAGGACGATTCTTTGAATACAATTATGAGTTACATTTTACGCTTGCGAAGGATGTGGTAACTTTGCTTTGGGTGAACAATGAGTAGAGTTTTTTCTGTGGGTTTTATTTGATTTCAGACTATCGTATTTTTTAAATCATTAAAAAATATTTTTGAAAAAAACTAAGAGCTTAGGGATGTTTAAAAATAATAATATTTGAGATAACGAAATTAAAAGGCTAAAGTATATGGGACTTGTATAAACTAATTCTTTCCTTAGAACAAAATCGTTTTTGTATTATTTTTGGCGTTTCCAAATTTCTTTTTACAAATTCATGACATTTTCCAGTCATTATCCCCCCCATCTGATTGTATATTCATTGCCCTTTGTAACCCCAGCCTTGTTTGGTCATGACATTGATAGCAGACATTAACCCATGACTAACTAAATTTGACCGCCCCCTACCGAAAAAGAAAACAAATTCCCAGGCAAAAAAGCGAAAAAGCTAATTCATTTCAATGAAAATTTCCGCAATTACAGAACGAAATTAAATGTTAGAAATGTTCAACCGTTCTGTATTTTTTTCATCCAGTTGGACTGTGTGGTGGGTGGTGCGTGGAAAGGGGGTGGTGGGGAGGCTGTTAAGGGAGGCTGTCAGTCAAGCAGACGCCGCTGCAGCAAAGTACGTTAACCCATGTTGTGGAGGCCCCACTCGAATGGGAATTGCTTGGGGAAGGCTGTCGCAGAACAGCACCACTTCCACCCCTTTCACCACCCCCTACCGCACCCCCAAAGGCCACTCAAGGGGGGGAGGAAGAGAAACAGCCGCAAAACGCGAGCGACAACGACACCCTTTGGAAACATTTCTACTGCTGATTTTATACGACTGAGTGTCAACAGTTGAGGTCAAAATAATAACGATATGTTACAAACATAATACAAATTTTAAAAACAAATTTTTTAAAATATGTATTTGGAATTAGTTGCTTATTATGTTTTGTACAATGAAGGTCTTCATCAATTCAAGGCTACATGACATCTTATTATTAAGAAATAAAATATCTAAAACCAATCAAAATGAAGAAACAAATTCACATATAATATTTAAATGTTTTAACATTTTTTTAATCATAATGAAAAATATTAATGTAGATTAATTTGAAATAAGCTATAATAACAGAGTAGAATGTCCATATCATAATTATTTTTTTAAATCCTGAAGTTTGATTTATTGTGCTCCAGATTATGTTTTTATTTATTTGTTTGGAAGTGTGGTGTGTTTAGTTAGGTATGTAGATTTCCATGTTACGCTTGTTAATTTGCTCCAAATGCTCGGAAAAAATGTAGAGCAGAGAGGGGTTAAAACTGCAGGAAACTAAAATACAGAATTTCTATGAGGGCAATATATGTACATTCTAAGAATTTTACACATTTTAAATAAATATTCCAGTTCTATTCTTTTTTTCCAGTTAGTTTTCCTTAGTGTAGTAGGGAAATATGAATTCAACATTTACACCTTCCCATGATTTTTGTACCCCCTTAAGTTGAGCACTTGCTGCATTGGCGCATTTTTGCAATGTTTCCGTTTTGAATTCACTTTTCATTCCCCTGTTACCCCTTTCTTTTCCTTCCCAGCGCCTATTTTCCCCTTAATATCCCCAACCCTTTTGCAAATTAACAAACCGAGTTGAGCTTCGTCCTGAGTTCAGGAGCTGCGAAATGCAAAATACTGCTGAAACTGTCTCGCGAGTGTCTCGGCTTTTCCACCTAAATCAACCCCACGCTTTTCCACTTTTCCTCTAGGCACACATAATTAAAACGTCATCGCCGCTGTCGTATTTGTTGCTGTTGTTGGTATAATAGTCAGCGCTTTTTGTTCGCTCCTCGGGGGTAAAGGATATTATATCAACTTTGCCAGCGAGGAGCTTCGTGGGCCATCAAGAGGTTATAAATGCGTTTTTCTGACTAAGACTCCGCGCGAAAAAACGAGGATATATTTATTTGTAAAGCCGCTAGTTTCCTGGAATTGACGGAAATATAGAGTTCTTAAATTTTACTTTGTATGCAGAGCCTTGGTTTTTTTTTTTAAATTTAATTTTTGTGTCAGATTAAAAAGTAAATATTAGATGGAAAAAGAATTGGCAAATATTTTAAAACATTTATCAGAATCAGCTAACATCCCCGTTAGCTTATGATTTAAGGGCAAAAAACAGTGTAATATATAAATAAATCAAATATATCTTTAAACCATTAAAAAATAAATGCTTTTAATCTGTTTTTCAGATATTTAAATAAAGGGTATTTTAACTTCGTTAAAGAGTTAGCACTCTCTCCGATATAGCTACCTTAATAACAAGCGAGTCACTTGAACAGGTTCACACGACTACCAATCTCATTCTCCCTTTATAAATCACCCCTAGAATTTCCTCATTTAATGAAATTTAAGCAGCCCCCTACCATCTTACTACCTCTTCAGCCGCTTCGAGTTTATAAGCATACTCATTGAGAAATTATTTTCTCTCAGTGCACTGCAGACTTGGCAACTTTTTGTTGGGGAGTGGAGCAAAGAAAACACAGTGGTAGAATCCTGCTGGCGGAGACTGTTCTTGTGGACTCAACAATTCAGAAAGGCTGAGTTCTTGCATAATTAGAATGCATCATGTTTGGGTTCTGCATCAGGGAATTCAGGCAATCATTCGACAAATTTCGACAGTTTTCGAATAAACTAATTTGCTTGCAAAATTTGCATATTGGGCATCGAATGTCGAGTAAACTGGTTTCGATCTTATCTTTCAGATAGCATTGAAAAATGAGAGTTCAATAAAAGCGGAGAGGTCGAGTTGAGGGGTTAAAGAGCCAAAACGACAACCAAGTTGAGCCTGTGTTAAAGAGGAATAAAAATTCAACATGCGGGCCCCGGAGCAAATCGCAGACAGTGAACACACACAGAATATTCTCTCATACACATAAACAGTGCAGTGTCCCTACAATGCATTGTGAACACTCTGGTAGAAAAGGAGAAAAAGAGTGGTTAATAAGAAGAGAGGAGGGAGAGAGTCCTTACAAGTACGCAGACAGGCCGTTTTGAAGGGAAAAAGGATATCTTCTTAATAGAAACGAAGTTCAGATACTCTTAGAAACTTAAAGAATTTTGTTTGATGATAAATGTAATTTTTAATAATTGGTGCAAAAAGATACCAGCTTATTATTTACGAGTTTTTTATTTATATTGACATATTTCTAATTGTTACACTATTGAACTCTCTTCTTCAATTGCTTAAAATGTAAGGGTTTTTTAAGCTACCATTTTAAAATAGAGAATTACAAAAAGGGTACCCAAGAAATATAGGGTATCCTATAGGAGGCAGACAGTTACGCAGTGGAGGTACATTATTTCATCAACGTTGACAAACTCATCGTGAAGCAAAGTCGGACATATTTAGAACTGGATGTCCTGGGTGTTTTGTGTATCCTGTGCGAATGTCCTGTGTGTGTAAGAGCCATGCAAATTTTCTGCCACACGCCTTTAAAGCCAATTTCAAGGCACCTCCTGTCTCATTCGCTTGCCTATTTGTATTTGCCTGTTGTCCGGAGTTAATTTTTTCAATTAAGTGAGCTCCTGTCCTGCTGGTTTCCCTCCCTACCCATTGGCCTTTCCAATTTAATTGCTCTGCACTGGATATATGCAAAATAGCAAAAAGTTTTCCGAGAAAGTTTCCGAGGCTTAAGCCATTTATAGAACTGAATGGGACTCCTGCAATTTCCCAATCCCCCCCATCACCCAAAAAGTCATCCGTCCAACAGTCAAAAGTCACAAGTGGAAAAGCTTCTGTATTGCGATGATGCTGAGAAAATTTTGCTCTTCGACTTTCAACTGGCTGGCAGGAAAGCCAATAATGAAATTATATTAGCAATATTCCAAGAAGAAGATGGGAAGAGGGGAAACGAGCCACCCCAAGGCCAAAACGGAAAAGTTTTTGTAGAAGGAAATGCATCAAGTTCTGCAAAGGCAGATAGTTTATCTCTGAGATGGATCTTAATGAAAAGATGTACCGGAATAGAACACATTTCTCCTAATTTGGTGTTGAAATTTTAATTAATTTTCCAAGTTCCTTTAATAAAAATATTGTCTTATAAAAAAAATATTTATTTTTATAAATTTAAATAAAATCTAATTTAATTGTGTCAACATATTATACTCATCGTTTTTGTTAAAGTATTTTAGGACCTTTCGTCAAATTTAAAACTCGTATGGTAAAGTTCCCTCAGCATTTTTCTCTGAAATATTTATGGTAATTAATTTTTTTCTTTGCCTAATGATCCGTGACCTGGACGTGTTATCCTTGACACCCTTGAACATGTGCTAACCATTTTCCGATAAAACAAAAACCGAAATGGGAACAGAAACAGAAATACATTGGGGAACGTGTCACAAAATGTGTTTTTAATTTGCCCAACTCATGCCAGGGGTCAGGTGTAAAAATGCACTCTCCTTTTTAGCGGATTCCACATGGCGACCACACACGCTAGCCACGCCCACCGCCTCCCTTTTGTTTTGGCCCTGTGACAAGCTGATTTTTAATTGCCTGACATTTTGGCTCGTTAGCGGCGGGAAAATTGCAATAATTGATGGCAAACAAATATATTTTAATTAATTTCAATGAATGGAAGAGAGAATACAGGGCATCCCACACCAATATTTTTTTTTGCAAAGCACATCCCATTCAGTCTGTATTTTATGGCCGTGCTCCTTGGCTCATTATTAAAGTCACCTTTTGTGGCTGGTTTTATGTCTCTTCCACTCGGGTGGCCTCAAAAGGTGTCTGAGAAATGGGAGTGTTCCATTTAGAGCAGCTCTTCAGGTGTCACTTGAGTGCCACTTTATAACTACTAATTAAAATTGCTTATGCCGTATATGAGACTACGGCTTATAGTCCACATTTCACTCTCGCAAATTGATTGAATTAGGCTTAAATAATAATGAGTTTTAAGTATGCTTCACTCATAATTTGATTGCCATGTTTTCATGGGGGAAATTATTCATAATATTTGCTCTGTCAGAGACACACAGGCTTTGCTTTATTTTCTCTTTGCCTCCTGCATCCAAAAATAGACTTCAATTTGTGCCAAATTTATGAAAATGTTTTTTTTTTCCTCCTCACCTGTGGCCAGGAAGATGAAGAAGATCCAGGCTCTGTGGAGTTTTCCTCCTTGGGTTTTCGTTCATTTCATTTCCTCTAGGGTCAGCTGGTCCTCCCACTTTCTTCTCCGACTTTTTGCGTTGTCATTCCACTTTGACTGGTCATTTCTCATTTCGGCTACTACGCATTCTTTATTCCTGGCAGATATCCTGCCCCGTGTGGGAGGCTGACAGGTGGGGGGGGAACAACATGGACAGTGTTCTGACCATTTTAATTAAACTTCAATTTATTTTATTGCAATATTTATCGCCTCCTGGGCATATGAAATAGGCCATTTCATTTTACTCGCTGGGCAACATTGTAATTAGAAAAGGGAAAGGTAGCAAAGGGCAGAAGATAAAAGGAGTAAAGGAAAGTGGGGTAGCAATTCAGTAAAACTTGATTTAAAATTCTCTCAGTAAAATCGTAACCTAATTTTAATCTAAATTATGAGTCCTTTAATGGTTTGTAATTAGAGTAATAAGCGTTGGAAGTTGTCAGAAGCCTAATTTCACTTTCTCTATAACCTTACTTTAAAAATGCATAGTAAAGAATGTATATTTCTAGAGGAATTAACCTACATTTGTGAAAAATTTAAAGCAACTTAATAATAATGTAATTCTTTTGATGGCGTTAAAAACAGAATAACATTATTTTAAGTTTTTTTAAAGGGGTTTGTAAAACGAATACAGACACATTTGAATTATGAAGAAATGTTGATTGACAAAAAACTTACTACAATAGGTCTTATTTAAAATAAGTTGTAATATAATGTCATTGAATATGATACAAGTCACTAACAGAGCAGGGTTCTCTGAACCCAGCCTGATATTTACCATTCAATCTTCAGGCTCCAAAGAACTCCGACTTGAAAAATCTCTTCCCAGGAGGCCATGAAACATCGCCCTTTATGAAGGCAAAAATGCATGACCGACCAAGCCAGGGTTCACTGGAAGCGATAAAATATACATACGACATACAATGTACACATATTGCAATTCCAGTTCCCAGTCCCAGACTTTCTTATCAAAAGGCCTGGATGGCGACAAGTTTCTCACGTTTTATCGAGAATCTTTTTTGCTTTTCGAAGGCAACAAAAGTTTTTCATCGTCCTGGATATATTTCTTGTATTATTTGTTGTCTGCTGTCTGACAGGCAAACCCACAACACTTGTGCCAACCACTTGATATTGCTCTGTGGCATGCATATATCCACCTCTTTCCATATGCCTCTGCCCGTATCTTTCTACCTTGCCTTTTTTCCCATAAATATATATCTGTGGCATGCAGCATCTTTGCCACATTACCACATTTATCAATAAAGTGCTCGCAGTATTGCAACTTCGAACCGGTGAAGAGGGATCCCAACTAGAGGGAGATAGCTAGAGGTAATGGTTGGGGGCGTGCCATCTCTTTCCGACAGTGCCTGTGGCAGTTTTGCAGTTTGCAGTTCGCAATTCGCACAATGTACCGTTATCTGGCTACTGCTGTTTGACAGTGGGCGGTTTTATGTTTCGGTTTTCGGTCCCAGCTTCATCGTTTGCCGCCTGTCAACAGCATAAATAATATTCGGAGAAGTGTGAAGGAATGCGAGACAGTGCGAACCGCCAATGGGCAAAAATGAGATGGATTTTGAAAAAAAGTTCAAGCGGAGTGCCAAATACGCTTTTCAAAAACAAGATTAAAAATAAATATTCAGAAGAATAGCAATGTAACCAACTGAGGTGAGATAAAATTAGAAATGCGATTTAAACGTAACATTGCCGTTCTATGCGATTCTCATTTAGTTGAACTAACATATTGTGTACGATATTTGTACGACTTGAGAAAAAATAGTTTCATTTATAAAATAGATTTTGTCCCCTGATAATTTTAATCAGCATTAAATCTTTGAAAAAAAAATTTTCAAAATCGTAATTTTTAACAAAGTACATTAGTCTGCCAATAGTTAACATACCCCAAAAAGCAACGTCACCGCTGACTGAACATTGCATATCAAGGCACAAATATTCAATACAATAAAATATTTATTGAATTACGGAAGCTGTCGCCGTGATTCAAGAGTGTTTCGCCTTACGCTTACCAAGTTCGGTATAGTTTTGTGGGAACTGATGGTTTGAGGCGAAAAACAAGACGTTACAGCTAGTTATTATTTGCTTCATGGGGAAATTATTGGTTTTCGCTGGAAGCTTATTACACACAGCAGGCAATCAATTCCAAAGGTCAAATTTGATTTCCAGGAATTTGAAATAATTTGCTTACCTAAAAGAAAAAGAAGAGAGAGAAATATAATCAATTTGGGTTGCTTAAATATAGAATCAAGAACATAATCCTTAATTAGGTATACAGCTTATGAATAAAAAAAATGAAAATCTTTGCAATATTGATGGGCGGATTTTAATCTTATGATACCTTATATATTATTTCATTGACGCATAACTCCCGATCAATATCCAACAACATATATTATTGCTTAGATGAAGAGAATTTAGAAATTAAACAATTACAAAATATAAGAGATGTATTAACAATTCTATTTCACAATCGTGAAACCTTAATGGTTATTCGATAGGCAACTAATTACCAAGTGAACTTCTAAGGGTTCAACTTGGGGTCAGACTTCAGTCAGACTAAACACACTTCCTCTCCTCATTACTCCCATTTTCCCTATTACTTCCGCTCCACCTCCCCAACTTCCTCTGTTTGTCTGCCTTTCGGCCACTTCTTAGCCGCTTTCCGTCTGAGCTTTAATTTTGCACTTCCGATTGTTGGCCAAGAGCGCCAGAGCAGCAAAAACAAAAGTAAACAACGATACATTCAAAGACGCCTATTAATTTTCTTTTATTTGCCGGGTCTTTCTTATGTTTTGTTTTGTTTTTTGTTGAGCAATATTTTATTGTTGTATTTTCGGCGCTGCTCAGTTGATTTTTGGCAACAATTTTTGGACCCACTTTGTTGCTGTTACCAACAACTTTATTAGCAGCAACAAATTTTTTGTTTTGTTGTCGGTGATATAAGTTAAATGTACCCCCTCCCCAAATTCCCCGCCCGCTGAATGGTTGAGCGATTTGGCGGCGATTGCATCGCATATATCGCATTTAAGCCAAAATGGTCGAAATGTTGCAACATTTTCCACATTTATTCACGCGCCACATTTAGTTGTTGCTTTGGGCTTGTTGTTTTCTGTAATTGTTGTTGTTTTGGTTGCCACTGCATTAAATTAAATTACACGCTTTTAAGGTCTTTTCCCTTTTGCGTCTGCGGCTGGCTGCATTTTAGTTGTAGTTTTCATATTAACTGAAATTAGCCAAATTACATTTTTATTTTTGTTTACAGCCGTAATCTTCATTGGTTTTCGGTGTCGGTTTATGACCTTTTCCCGCTTCCCATTAAACAATTATATAATTCAAACAAGAAAGGAAAGCTAACTTCGGGCGGAGCCGAAGTTGATATACCCTTGCAGAATATTCTGTAAATAATATTCTCCAAAATTATTCATATGATGCATTCTTAATACTAATAAAAATACCAACTTCCTAACTTTAAAAACACCAAAGTTATGGCAATTTCAATCGTTCAGTTATATGGCAGCTATAGGATATAGTCGGCCGATCCCTATAAAATTTGGTAGGTCGGATTGATTGGCCAAATATAAAACCCATAGAAAATCCCAACTTCCTAACTCTAAAAACACCAAAGTTATGCTATTTCCTATCGTTATATGGGAGCTATAGGATATAGTCGGCCGATCCTTATGAAATTTTGTAGGTCGAATTGATTGGCCAAATAAAGAAGCCATAGAAAATCCCAACTTCCTAACTTTACAAACAGCAGAGTTATGGCATTTCCTATCGTTCAGTTATATGGCAGCTATAGGATATAGTCGGCCGATCCCGGCCGTTCCGACTTATATACTGCGTGCAAAGGAAAGAAGGGTGTGTGCAAAGTTTCAATTCGATAGCTTTAAAACTGAGAGACTAGTTCGCGTAGAAACAGACAGACGGACAGACAGACGGACAGACAGACGGACAGACGGACAGACGGACAGACGGACAGACGGACAGACGGACAGACGGACAGACGGACATGGCTATATCAACTCAGGAGGTGATCCTGATCAAGAATATATATACTTTATAGGGTCGGAGATGTCTCCTTCACTGCGTTGCACACTTTTGACCAAAATTATAATACCCTCTGCAAGGGTATAAAAATTAAAAATGTATGATGGTGAAACCAAATAACGAGAGCTTACAATGTTCATACAGATTGTTTTAGTTTCCCCAAGCGAATGTGTGTGGTATCTATTAAATTACCCAATTAATGTGGAACTAAAGGAATTACGTATGCTGTCAAATAAAACAGGAATTTTAAATAAAATGTGGCTTGTGGAAGTTGGAAACATTTAATGCATGAAGAGGGTTTCGAATTAAATCGAATTTAGGCAACATTAAACCATAATATTTGTTATTATGCAATTAAGCATGGATATGCTAACAGTTTTGTAAGTATAATGTTACATTCAGGAATCGAAATCTAGTTTTTTCTAAGTCTTACCTAAAACAGCTAAGGGTCTAGTGATAAAACTTGAGAAAAGCGTTCATCCTAAAGAGTATGAAACCATTAGAAAAGTAAAACTTAATGCAACTGGTTCATTACACAAGCCTCCCCCAAGACCGTCTCCTCCAATTTGTTTCTTTCCCATTTCTCCTCCACCCCATTATGCAGGTTTCTTTTATTGTTTTTCTCCCCACTCCTTTTTTGTCTACTGACTTTAGTCCACTTCGTCTACATAATTTCCCCTCGGACCACAAGTCAACTTCTTGACTGCGTGTGTCTGGGCATAATTCAATTTCTGGCCCTGCCTTATTCCCAACCCCAGAACCAAACGTTCCACCTCCTCCGAACTGATCGATGTTCAAAGTTTCTGGGCTTAAAGATTTATCGGATAAATTATTAAAAAGTTGTACCCAGCAAATCGCTGTTGTTTTTATTAGTTTTATGATGTTCTTGATTGCTGTGTTGTAGTTTGCATATAATTAAATTTATTTATTCAACTTTCTGACCAACCGCACGACCGAAAAAAAAAAACCACAAAAAAATATAATCAGAACATTTTCGGCTCTTTGCATGTCCAAAAATATTTTGTGTGTTTTATTTACTCAGCCATAAATGACATTTTTCAATTTGTGCAAATATTTTTGCTGTTTATTTATCCATGAGGTTATTGTACATGAGTTTGTTTATGTGTGTTCCAGATTGCTTATATAATTAACAGATACATTTGCTCTAAATTTGTGTGTTCGAGTTTATAAACAATGTGAGTGGAGTTCACTGAATATATTGTTGATGAAGGGCCCATTTAAATTGTTCGCTTATTTGGGCGTAAAGAATTTACACGCTTGAATTGATATTTGAACATTTTTGGCACATGAAAATACACGATATTCGAAAATGGTTTTAAACAAGTACTTGGAAATTGAAAAATGTTCTGAAAATTATACAACATTTAGATAAATTGAGCTAATTGTATTTGTGGCTTATAAATAAAAATTAAATTTGAATATTTTTAAGTCTTAGGTAACATAAATATTTATTTTACCCCAAAGACTGGAAAAAAGTTGCCTCATTTTTGAAGAGACCTTTACGACTTCCATTCAGACATCCACTTAACACCTGATAAAATACCAATTGAAAGTGCCCACAAATTGAGCCCCAAAACATTTCATTAGGATTTATTTCATTCGGCGGCTGTTTTCGTATGCACCCTCTAATTTATGCATCGCATTTCGGGACTGGACAGCGAGATTTTTCGTCAGACTTTGCACCCCTGTTCCCCAGTCGTATGCAATTTGCTCGCTAATTGGCAAACACTTGCACTGCCAGCGATATTTATGGCCAGTTATTAACTAGGTAAAGCCAGAGCTATAGCTTCAATCTGCATCAGGTCGCTCTGTACTGTACAACACTCAACTTCATGTGAAACACGTGCCCATTAATCAGTGCGAAAATCGCCGCTGGCCCAGTCGGACCCACTTTGGAAATAAATAAGCCGACAAAAATTGGCCGTCTGTCACATTAAGAGCTTATAGACGGAGGAGAAGGGAGTTGGAGTTGGAGTTTGGGGCTTGGAGGTGGCTGAAATCCGCTGGGAGCTGACAGCCAAGTTGTCAAACGGGGGCAAATGTAAATGCAAATTAGCCATAAGTCACTGAGATTTCAGGACATTTGCGGAGCTGTAATTAAATACAGAAAAAACTCATACATAATTATTTGTAATCAAAACACTCATGATATTATGGATTTTGCATAAAATTTTCATTTTATTAAGTATTATGAAGATCTAAATATAAAAAAAATGTCAACAAGAATCTCAAATAAGCAAAAGTTATACACTAACTTTAAGTAGTAGGTAAAATGGCGATAAAAATAAATTTAAAATTTGGTTTCTTTTTTATTACACAAAACGCTAATTGATTGCTTACATTTCTAATGATTTTCACAGTATACTGCCTAATTCAAAAGAACATTTAAATTAAACATAAGTCTTATAAGCCAAGAAGTGGCTGTATTTTAACATTCCTTTTAATAATTGTATCAACCTAGACTGTGGGTCCATGCCCAACTATATTTCCCTTGGAATCAAATGTTGCACACTATTTATAAGCGCTGAGCACTTCTTTCGGGCCACCAGTGTTCAAATGCACCATAGGGAGTTTGTTTGGAAAAACGCTTTTTAATTGCATCGGCATTGTTTCCATTCATCCGTTCTTTATCCGATTGGGTTTCAGAGTTTGTTTTTTATGCCGCACAAATTGCATTGCAAATGCAATTGAAAAATGCAATTTGCAATTGTCTCGGATCTCCTTTGCACGCACGCAATTGATGCGTGTGCAGTTGACAAATTCAAAAACAAAATGGGCATAAAAATGCGCATATATAATGTTTCAACCCAAATTCGGGCCGTTGCATTCTGTTCTGGCCTGTCGCTTAATAGCCTCTAATATGTGAAAAAAATGTACAATATTTTGCTTTAAAATAAATTTTAATTTGTTCAGTGCGAGTAGAAGCAATTAAAGTTATACTGTTTGCAGAGCGAGAAATCAAATTAAAACTATAAATAAATTGAATTTTATGAGAGTATAATATGTGCAATAGTACTGTGAATACTTATTAAATTAATATGAAATTTTGTTTGTTTTTGTTTTAAATATAAGCGGAAAACAAGTCATACAAATATTGATTCAAAATATCAAATAAAGCCATATGTATGTATCAATTAAATTTGAATAAAATTATGTTGGAATAATATTAGATAAAAAATCTTCAACTTTTAAGGCTTGCAAGGTGGCAGTGGATTTGGCCACAAGCTTCATTCATATTTATTCTATTTAAACAGGGTATACAACTTTCAAATAAAATTTTTAAAACGCGACATTTTTTGTAGGATTCTTTCTTGAAATGCTTTTTTATTAAAAAGAACAAAAAATAAAATATATTTTTGGTCCCTGGTGAAAAGTCTAAAAAGAAAAATGTAGAAGGGCAGTAGATATGTAAAATAAAACAGGAGTGAGGCAACGTCCAGTAAACAATGCGGAATGGAGCACACAAAACAGTGGCTGGCAAAAGCGCTCGCCCCGGCGTTCAGGCATTCAGACACTTCGCCGTTTATTGCACTCTTGAAAAAACCCCCATTTTCCGCACCCCTCGCACATTGGTCAGACAATTTGCAGTGTTGTCTCGCCTGCCAAATTTAACCCGAGGCAGCAGCTTCAGTTTTTCACTTTTTTTTTCGCATTTTTGCTTTCAATTTTTCGTTTTTTGTTTTTCACATTTTCGTGCCACACGCCATTTTCATGCGATTCCCCTCCTGGCCGAAAAACGCTGCTCTCTATTTTTTGCAACACATTTTTCATAATTCTTGAGGCATTTTCCCAACCGCCAAAGCCGCCGCCAGACAACTGCAAAGTTTTTTCCTAGTGTGGAAATTATATTTTGCCATCATGTAATAATCTCCGTTTTTCTTTTTTTTTTATGTGCTCTGCCAAAAAATATTTCATAGTTGCACTTTCGGAGTTATGCCCCCATCCACACAAAACTTGGTGCTCCCCGTAAATAGTTTTCCCGCAAAGCGTAAGGGCGACTGGAGAGTCATAAATATGTCGTCGACAAAAGTCTATATCATGTATCTCTGTGGATGCCATACATTTTGGGCACAAAATGCTACAAAATCTATGTAATAACTTTGGCACCGGCAGAAAGCTCAACAAATTTGGGAGCCTGAGCATGGAAGGGTGGAACATATGAGGAAGAAAATGCATGGGAGCTTAGTACTTTGGCAACATTGGGTCGAAAAAGTTTATGTCACAGACAGCTGCAATGTAGTATCTTGTGAAAGTCTTTTTATTCGCTTCTCAAATTGTTAAGTGACCTTCAAATATAATTTTTTACGCATCTACGACTCTGACAGCATGACTCTGTTTAAAATATTATGTAGTTGCGCTTTTATAGGAGTAAAGTTATTTCCCATAGCAAGATCTTAATTACAAAATAATAAAAGCGGGCCACAGTGCCTTTAGTTTTCTTAAAGTTTTCCCACTTCTCGTTTTACCATACTTTTTGGGAAATGGAGCCCCAAAAGAGCACCTAAATGGTGGGAGTTTCTCTTGTGTCTCTGTGACCACATTGTTGTCAGTGCACAACTTTAAACACACACATTTCCCTCATCGTCACAATGGTGCCGGAATACTGATGGGGGTACGACAGGCCCCAATTAGGCGGAGACCCCAAGAGAGTTTTTGATGCCCTGACAGATAGTTTCACGGCATCTGCCCAAAGATCGAATGCCTTAAAATCGAAGCAGAGCAGAGCAAAAAAAAACGAAAGAACCAAAGTCCCCGAGGTAAACAAAAGTCCAGGTCGATAATCGCACTGACGCAGCATACGAAATATGTGTGCTGGGGGGCGTGGTTCTGCCCCCCAATTCGGAGGGCAATTGAATTGCTGATGAGCTTTCGGCGCCTCCTGCGACTCGTTTGAATTTTAAATGCAACCGCATGCGATACAATAATAGCATACGAAATGCTGCGCCGATCTCCCAAATGAGGCTCCATATCCCCTAGTTTCCCTTTTTTCCGCTTAAAATCCCCACAAAGTCTTCACACTTCCTCTTTGGTAATCTAGAAAAGCTCCCTCGGCACTCGTTCAATTTGAATTTTCAATATCTTCATGTATTTATTTATATATATTTAGATTGACGTCATCTGTAATGCGCATACGATTTACTTGTTGATTCCAACAATCAGAGGACACGCCCACTCCGCCTTTTAGCCCATCTGACCACATTGGAAAATCAAGACTTGACTAAGTCGAAGTACAGTCGTTATTATACAAATTAAATTATTTAGTACCTCATTCAAAACAGTCGAAAGAAAATGACTTTAAAATTATTGTCTATTGTCTATATTCATTTATTAGTTATTGATCTAAGCCTTAGTTATGTCTTCAGTAAATATATTTTTATGATAGGGTTTTATAACAATTTCTATCTACTTTTGTATGTCGCAATGTGTCAACATTTTTGGAGAATTTCAATCTAGGTTGTTTTTTGTAGCAGACATAAAATGTGAAATTTTGCAAGCATATAATATTTTACCCAATTTCGTTCAGACTATAGAAAAATTCAACTTGAAGAATTCCGACTGTAGCAGAAGTGGAATGCCTTTAGATTGGAATACGAGGAGAAGGTGGCGCAAAATGGTCGTTTTACGTTGAGCAAAAATAACAAGAGAGAACGCTATAGTCGGGTGCCCCGACTATCAGATACCCGTTACTCAGGTAAAAGGAGTGCGAGGGAGATAAAGATAGAAACTTTGATCACGCATAACTTTTAAACGAATGGTCCGATTTGAAAAATTTCTTCTACATTTCGATAGGTATTGATAAACACAATAAAACTGCATTTTTACTTTTCCGAAATATTTAAATTTATATTTAAATAAAATCGTATATAAGCGATTGTGGGCGTTAAAGGGGGCGTGGCACCTGTTTGAAACAAACTTGCGCTGCGTAGGAACTCCTAAAATCTGCATGCAAAATGCCAATCTTCTAGCTTTTATAGTTTCCGAGATCTCAGCGTTCATACGGACAGACAGACGGACAGACGGACAGACGGACAGACGGACAGACGGACAGACGGACATGGCTAGATCGACTCGTCTAGTGATCCTGAACAAGAATATATATACTTTATAGGGTCGGAAACGCTTCCTTCTACCTGTTACATACTTTTGCACGAATACAATATACCCTTTTACTCTACGAGTAACGGGTATAAAAATTGAAATTATGGTAAAACAGCTTTGAAACGCGCGACTTTTTGGTGTTTGACGGCGACTTTTATGGCCGACAAATGAATGCAGCACAAAAATTGCCCCAGACGAAAATTGAAAGAGACAGCAACAGACACGTAATTAGCCAACAACTTGAACCCAGGGGCGGCGAGGGGAATGGGCGGAAGGAGGGGCAATGACAGTACCCCATCAGGCCTTAATCGAAAGTGAATTTGAAAGCCCATTTATATTTCGTTTAATTGCGTCCAAATCGAATTCAGAATCACTTTTCGATTTTAATTGCGTGTTAATTAGTCTCTCCAATTAAAAGCCTCTCAAACTCAAGAGCTGGCCAAAATTAACTCCACTTCGAGCAGGAGCTTTTAATTGTGCCCACAAAAAGAATCTTAAGCTTGAGCTGATTTCTCGCATTTTACTTGGCTCACTATTTCGAAAACGAAAGTTTTGTATTTTATGGACGGTTGCATGTGGCACGCCAAGAAATCGACAAACACCTTCTCCTTCTTTTTTTTTGGGAGGCTTCTCCTCCAGGCAATAAAAAAGGTGTAAATTGTGGCTGTGCACGAATTGGTAATTGGCCAGGTTACAAAACTATTTAAACGAAATCGAATGGGTGAGATCCTTTGATTAACAAGATATACCAGCTAACAAAATATAGCAGGAAAACTATCTAAACTTTTGTAACTAACCTTTTTGTACACACCTTTGTTATCCAATTTAATTATTATTAAATGATGTCAGACTATAAAATTTTTCAGCAATTACATTAATCATTTTATGTCCCAAATTATTTTGAAAATTTCCATTTATATCTGCTACCTATCGTTCCCTTCTCTAATCTTTAAAATCGCAATCAAATCGTTACCTTTGATATTTTTGACAAATTATAATCGAACCGCTCCGTTGCGTATTAATCTCAGAGATTGATCAACTCCAATGAACAATGGAAAAGCTTCTTCTTTCTTTGGCATCTCATAAAATTGCATAACTTTTCCATTGATGCGATCCGGTGTGATGGGATGACCTTTATCTTGCATACCCACCACCCCTTGACAGCCCACATTTTACACCTGTACAATGAACTTGGCCGCCGATGACTTTCTTTTGTTCGATTCCCCCCCTTATTTAATGTCTGAACTAATGCTCGCTAATCAATTTAACCGTCGCTCATTTGCTAGCCACACACATGGATCATTATGCGAACCGGTTGGGCGTTTCTAAATTGTCGGCCGCGAGTGTCTTGTCCACGGTAGCCGGAGCTTGAGCATCTGGATGTATCTTGGAGGTAGGTAGCTCAATCAACTGCCAGCCAACTATTTTTGGTCCGCTGCCAAGCTGATACAAAAGCAACAACTACACGATACCGGGCCGCATGCCAAAAACGCTCCAAGTGGCGTCGGCGGCCACTTTGTTGACCCACTGACTGAGATATGTATGCATTGTCTATCGGTACAAGTGTATCTGCAAATATATACTGCAAAACTTTGCCACTTTTTGTTGCCAAATGTAATTAACTTGTCTGCGAAATACGATTATTCAGTTTCGAGTTTAAATTTAAGTCACTGAAATGGTTTACATCTTTTTAAATTCTTTGCTCAGCTGTTGTCGCGCTTCAACCTCATTTCGAAAGGAGAAATAAAAACAGTAGATGCCTATGGCGACTTAAGTATGCCCTGTTTTAGATTTTATTATATATTTTATTTTAAAGTTTTGCAACAAATATATTTATAGATGTTTAGGTGAATGTTAAAATTAAACAAACGAAATATTTTTATAAAATTATTTTATATATAAGGCAAACTCGGAAAAAATCTAACATACCCAAACGTTCTCAGATAATAAAGAACTTTTCACTCCTCGAGAACTTTTCCATTATTGACTCTACGAAACAACGAAAATAGCAACAAGACGCGGTTCAATGACAACTCCCACTTGAGTTTTTGGAGCTTGACAAAGTTTTCGTTGTCGTTTATTCTCCTTTTTTAATGGTAAGGCTGCCGCATCACCCATTTATGAAAATTGTCTGTCACATCAATTTGATATTTGCATCCATCAACGACAATTCTTAGCTGTGCCCACAAGACACCGCAAAATGTAAAAGTTTGTGCAAGTGATTTTAACTTTTATAACTTTGTCATTTCTTCCCCCTTTTGACACTTTTGTCTCTGTCTTCGTTTACAATTTCCAATTAATAATTCATAAAGATTTCAGCTTCCCCCCTTTTTCGGCTCTTCTTCCAGTGAATTGCCAACACTTGTTGTTCAAAGTGTTTTTCTTGGCAATTTGTCTGTGAGCTGCATGGAAAAAAGCTCCATAAAATCGGGAAAGAGATAGATAGCTGCAGCGAGAGGAAATTTGTTTATGTTGCCTGGTAATTGGGTTAGCAGTGAAGGAGCCAAGCCGATCATGTTGACTTGCATCCGTCAGCTGCAGCAGTGCATCCACAAGATACAAAATTCAGCAAGTGCAGTAAATTGCCTTGGGCAGGAGGGTTTTTTTTCGCTCACAGCTCTTCCACTTCATTAGTAGAAATTGGATGAGCAGCAGATTTGGCTGATTTCTCACACATTTTTTATGTTTGCTCTTTTATGAGACATCATTTGATATATTCACATGATTACGTTTTTAATGGCCATGAATATTTTGTCTTTAAAATGGGATTTGAGTGCAGATTTTCTAGACTTGAAAAGAATTAAGTTTATGAGAGACCCCAATTTGTCATGTGCGAGAGAAAGGCGGAAATGGTTTTAATAAGTTTTTATGGTAAAAGTTGTTGATTTTTTTACTTCAGCCTCACTGTAAATTATAAGTATTTACCAAAACATCTTTGAATTATAGGGAAAATCAAAATATAAAAATATATAAAATTGGTTAAATACAAAAGTTGTATGTGTTAAATATAGGTGAGGTCTTTTACAGCCCCGCACTTTTTGATCTGACTTTGTATTCAGTACGAACACAATTTATTCAAAAGATAAGACAGGAGCTTATTTATATTCAGCACTTCTCAGCCCATTTTCCATTTGGATAATTTCACAAAATGATGTTTCACGGTAGCTAATGGCAGAGATGCTTAGATAAGTCTTCGGGTATCTGGATGTTCCACAAACCCAGCGAACTTAACCATAAAAACCTCATGCATAAGTCATAAGTAACACAGTTTCAGACAAAGACAGAAGCGATTTCTGTTTGATTTTATGTACTCTTTTTTTTGCATAACAAACAAAGGTGACTTTTGTATGAGAGTAAAAATGGTAAATAGAAAACAAAAGTTACATCAGTTTGTCTGAAAATTGTGGGCATAAATTAGCGTCAAACTGCGAAGAGAGAAGGAGATGGTGCTAGTGGGTGTGAAAGAGCGGGACACATCTCACCTTTTTAAGCAGAACCGAAATGGAACGTTGCCCAGAAGTTTTGCCCAATTAGTCGAGGCATCAAAGCAAACACCCAGACGAAGTCAGTCAGCCAGGTTCACTGGCATGGAAAATCACTCGAGGCCTATGCTTCGGTCGTCTTTTCTTTTTCCTGCACTAAAAAAAAATGACACTGAAAATGTATCCTAAAATCATTCAATTTTAGACGCTTAAACCATAATACATTCACACTATCCACCTATTATAAGATATTTGTAATCTTCTTGATTGGGTTTAACTATTTACGGTAATTTTAAAAATGTTTGAACAATATTTCGCCAAGTGTACCTCTCCCTCAGGTTGTTCTTTCTTTTCGCCTTATTCTTGTTTCTTTTTTTTATTGATTTTCCTTGGGGCGTTCGCTGCCTTGACATTAATTTAATTGTTGTCAGCCTCTTTTGAACTCTCCTCCCACTCATGTGTCAGCTGTCAGAGCGTGGTAATAAATTAAAAAATTTAGAGCGATTATGGGCCTGAACAATGCAAAGCTTCAATTGATCTCTGCCGACCAAAACTAGTTTCCTGTTCGAAGTTCGTAATTTAAATTGTATGAAATCACAATCGAATCGGCAATCGTGAACTTGGCATTGCCGAATGGCACTTGGCCCAATGACAAGTTGTTTTTTTTTTTCCGTTAGACGATTCCTCAGGGGTCTTTTGGGTTTGCTCTTTGCTTCTTTATCAAGATTCAGTACTTTGCCATTTTTTTCCTCAGTCAATGGTCCGCTTTTGCGTGAAAATCACGTATGTGTCGGACCTCGTGTTCTGGCATAACAAAGTTGAATCCGAAGCAAAATCGGGGTAGGCCTCAAGTGAAGTAAAATGAAGTCGCGAAAAAGTCACGTGCAAGTCCTTTCCGTTTGTTGTCTTTTTTTTTAGCAATTTAGCCCTGTCTTGTGATGATGGATGTCACTGCAAGTCCTAAATTTCGGTGACCTAATTTACTTCAGTTTGTTGAAAGAGAATGATACAAATTTGAAGTTTTCTACAGATTCAACTAACTTATATCTTAATAAGTTCAACCCATTGTTTTGTTTAAATTATTTTAGTACAACTTCTAACTTATCTGAAAAACAAACTGCTCCAGAAATTAAGCCAATGAGATTAAAAACACGTATATATTAGTTTTCTATTTCATTATTGTTCTTTTTCTTATTTTTCCTGGTCTTGCCCATCCCAATATTCCAAGACGGCACTGTTGTGTATTTCCTAGGCCAAAAACCACCCACAAA
Organism: Drosophila fuyamai; assembly: GCA_018153365.1. Classification (NCBI taxonomy): domain Eukaryota; kingdom Metazoa; phylum Arthropoda; class Insecta; order Diptera; family Drosophilidae; genus Drosophila; species Drosophila fuyamai. The sequence goes on along the minus strand of JAECXW010000878.1, from coordinate 15,427,150 downwards.
AGTATCTAAAAGACAAGGAGATAATACCAGACAAAGACAGATAACATCTCGTGCTACGATATTAAAGCTGCTGACATGCCAAATTATCTTTCCAAATTAAAGACAAACAGCACAACACAGACAACGAACCCAAAAAAAATACCCACAGAAATATAAAACCGAATAAATGTTGAAAAAATTGGAAAGTGATAAATGGTTTGGCCTGGTCAGTTGGCCACATAATTGTTGTTGTTGTTATGTTTGTTGCTTTTGTTTAGTTATTTGGCGCAATCTTTGCATATAAATTAGCCAGAAAATGCCTTTTCAAATGGGGGAAGAGAACCCGAAGACGAATAGAACAGAACCCGAAACTGAACTCCAATTTTGCCTCGCATTCGACTGACAGACAGGCGGCCAAGTTGATTTTTAACTGGGCTAACTGCGTTGGCCCCCTTTTCGGAGGCAGAAGAATAAGCGTTTCGGGGTCAACTAGCTGTAGCTCCCCAACGAAATGGAGATGAACACGAAGTTGCAGATGAGGATGGAAATGGTGGCATAATGGGAGCAGTAGGCAGAAGACACGAGTCTCAGACAACTCCGAGATAAATCAAAAATGGTCGGAAAGCCAAAGTGGAAGGGGTGTTACGAAAAATACCGACTAATGTTAGGCATAAATAATGCAGCGAGGGACAACGAAGAGACGATGGCAAGCCCATAAGCCCCCAAGTAATTAAGTCAAAAATAGCCAAGTTAAAGGCATTACACACAACAAAAATAACAAACGAATGTGGACCATTAAAATATCATAAGATTTTCGTGTAAAATTCATAGTATTAAAAAAGTATGTTAGGCTAATTGAGAAGATATTTTAGGCATTATCATAAAAATTCTTTACTGACCATGATTATAGCAAGTTGATGACGTTTAGTGCCAAATTTCTTTTTAAAAAATAATTTGGTAATAGTATTAAATGACACTTAAAATCAATGATTAATATTTATAAACTTTTTAAACTTCAAACTTTGTTGTTTTTGACATTACATATGTATATTTGAAATGATTTTTTTTCTGTGTAGAACAAAAAGTAAAATCTGCCGAAGGGGAAAAAAAGAAGGATTGTTGGGGTAATGAAGGGCGCCAACGGAAGTGTTTATGTTTTGAATATTATGTTTTTAACAGAGAAGATCCCAAAGCAAAAAGAGGGGCATGGAAAGAAAATTGTCTTGTGTGGGTGGAGGGAGCGGAAAACAAAAGAAATGAAAATCCCTTTTGATTGTCAAGTTCAGAAGACAGGAGAAATGAAAATGAAAATTGTTTCTGTTTTTAGTTTTTTTTTCATATTTCACTTCAACCACCGACAATGTGACAATGCAGCTTGCGGATAATAATTATTAACAAAACTGTGCCCACGGCCACGCCCCTAACCGAGACCCCAAGTCTATTGTTTGCCAGGTTTTCCCCATACCATAAACACCCTTCCTTTTGCCTTGATGTGTCGCTCTCACAGCCATAAAGCCATAACCATCCGCAAGGTATCAATTACCAGACTCTAATGCGAAAATAACAAGCCACAAAGGAATGGCCAAGAAATTGTCAGATAAAGGAAAGGCAAAAAGAGAAAAACTTGGTGGAAAACTGAGTGGTACCTAAGCTGAATACTTCGTGGAATGCTTGACCAACAACAAAGCTGAAGAAAAAAGAAACCCATCTGCATTGATAGCGTGAAATGAAGTGCAGTGGGTGACAAAATCGTAACAAAAAACTGAATAGAAATAAAAAGTAAGTAGATGATAGAAAGTGGTAGAACCAGAACTTACACAACAAACTGTTCAGCCATTTCAATGGCATATTGTCTATCAAAGCTCTCAAACAGCAATCATTTGTTCAAACTTATCGAACAGAAATGTGGTTCTGATGGAAAAATTAATGCTATTGAAATGTTAAGTTTGAGATAAGAAGGAAAGTGTCTTGTGATATTGATAATGAACTTGTCAATTTAAAACTGTCGCTTTTAAAGCTGCTTATAAATGAAATTCGTAATTGGAAATCTCCTTTTGTCAGAGTTTAACATGTTTAAAAGTATGACAATTCTAACTATTTATTATGAATTTTCATTGTTACCAAGTAAGATCTAAATAAACAAATATCAGTCAATAACTCTTTTTCGTGCCTAAGGAAACACACATTTTCTCTTTTATATTTTCTCCACAGTAGCCTTATTTATCCCTCCATTTGCCACCCAATTCACGCCTTGCAAATGCATTAACCATTTTCCATTTAGCCACACCTCAACGCAAAAACCCTCAACTCATCAAGGCAAACAGAAAGAAAATTACTGAATTTGCGGTGAAATTTGTTAACTGGTCAACAGAAGTTGTAAATAGGAGGGAAAACTGGAAAACTACTTGACGATGCACCCATTATGACAACGTCAGTCAACCGCAGCGACCAAAGGAATGTGACAACAGGAAAATTGCATAAAAAAGAGAGTGCTCTCGCTTTGGGGGAAAGCAGCCAAAGGGAACGCTCATCAAAAACGCATCTATCATTCGACAGATTGCACAAAAGCTACAAAGATACTGGACTCTTAACCGCTGGTAGTCTCAATTAGCCAAAAGATCATTTGCAGTGCACCTATCCCGGGGGAAAATGCTCGAGGTATTTGTGAAATCGAAGCGCTTTAACATTGCTTTAATGTTGTAAAAAGTAATTGTTTTATCTTTATTTTAAGACATCATTAAAACTTTATAACGTATATGCTGGACATATACAATAAAAGACACAAGGCACAAGTCATTGATGAAATATAGGAAAAAGTCTTCAGTGTTCAATATCTTTGGCATTCATTAGTTCTATTTCTTTTATTTGAAACTAAAAACTTATTTTAGTGAGTAGTCCCTTTGTTTTAGTGACTGGCTTTCGTGTGCCTTAAATGTTTTAAAGAAGCTCCACCTTTTTAATTTGTTTACCTACCCAGCTGGAGATGATCCCTGGCTGACGCTCTTGCCACCGCTCGTGTGAATGTGGCGCTGGGGGGGCGTGGGCTGGTGGTGGGGCGACGAGGTCGCCGAGACGGTGGGCGTGCCCCCATTGGAGGAGGAACTGCCGCCACCCACTTGCCCCTGACCCGGCAATTTGCGCTTTGGTGATAGCTCCTGGGCATTCTCGCAGACATTTTCCGTGTTGACGACCTGCTCCAGCATGTGTATCTTCAGCATGATTGATGAATTTGATTGACTGACGTTGTTTTGATTTTGGTTTCGTATTTTTGGTTTTGAAGTATTTTTGGTTTTGTGTTTGTTTTGTTTTGGTTTTTCCCTTTTTAAGGCTTTTAGTTTTTCACATAAGTTCACTTCACTTTTTTCATTTTGCTGCTGAAGGAAGGAAAACATTTAGAGGGGTTAAATTTATGGCCGTATTCTTTTCAGCAAGTGTTTTTCTCTCTCTTTCTCTCTCTCTCTTTCTCTCTCTCTCTATCTCTATAAAAACAAAGGGAGTATCTTTATCTTTTTCCGATTATTAATTAAACTTTAGGTTGTGGTCACTTGAGCAGCATTTTCCGTACGTATCTTTTACAACCGTGAGGAAACCGAATTTTATGTGTCCAGCAATAAAAGAATGGAAATTTAATAAGTTTATGCTGCTCGACTTTACGGTCGTAAAACACGGTAAAAAAAAATCTTGTCTTCACAAAACAAAGAAAATCACTCAAAGGCAAACAAATGGAGATTCCGTGTGGGGTTTGAGTGCACATTATTAAAAAGTAATGCCTGAACTGAAAAGTCTGCCCAGCAGAGCGAGGAAAAGCGCGTGAAAATGCGTGCAAAACAGAGAGGACACAACAAACAGCCCGCATATGTTTTCCAGGGGTAAGACCACTTGCCAGGCCAGTCACTTAAGCCCCACGCCCCCTCCTTCCGAGAACCTTGAATAAGCCCTCATAAAGCGGCAGAGGAAAACTTCGTCTTGAACCTGCCCCACCGACAATTGGCTTAGGCCTAAATAAGGCAAAGAAAATGTGAAAATTTCCTGAGGGGGAGTGCGTTGGAAAAACCGCCCAAAAAGGTAATGTGCTGGCGCACGTGTCCAAGTGCCGCCCCCACAGAAAAGAAGAGATGATTTATGATTTACGGCATTGACTAAAGGCATCTGGCCGTCAAAACCCACGGAGTTACCACTCCTCCGATTCCCGGATTTTCCGTCCCAAGGCCAAGCACCTCGCTTAAGTGGTAATGTGCGTACATAACGTGGAATGGTATTATGCCAGGTTTTTGGAGTTGGGGGTGGTGATAAGAGGGTTAGTCAAAGGTAGACGAGCTGGAATTTGAGGAAAAGTGAGCCTGTTATGGCCAAGAGGAGATGAGCGGTACTTGCTATAAGCCACTTATGGCTTGGTTACGCGATGAGTAAGTTAACTGCCACAAGAAAATAACAGGAAAAATGGGTATAAGAATTTGTAGTATCTTAGATAAAAAACTATTTTTTTTGTTTTTATTACTTCTTCACATATCTCAAATTATAATAGCTTTATTTGTCGCCAAATAAACCTAAACTTTATAAAAATAACAACATTTAACATTAGATTTGCTTGTAGCCTAATTTCCAGCTAACCACTGCTTTAGTATGCCCAAAGTTATATATAATCACTTGTGTATATGCCTTAATTGATTGGATTTACCTTCAATCAAAATCCCAGAGACATTACCCAACTGATGTGATTACTTCACTTTAGCCCTAATGCGCCTTCAATGCCGTTGACCTAAATTGGCAAATCTCTAAATCTTCTCGGCAACATTTGGCAAATCACTTGCCCAGATTGAGATACCTCGGTCGGTTTGTAATGCAATTACCCAATGTAAAATAAAATATATAATTCGTTTCGACTCAAATCGCATTAAGAGCAATCAAAATTTATGCGGCCATTTCTTTCAGCCTCAACACGCAACTTCCGTTGTTGCAAATTCGTCATTTCCGCAAAAATAGCAACAGGCACTCAGGTGAGAATGATAAAAAAAACAAGAGAGAACGCTATAGTCGGGTGCCCCGACTATCAGATACCCGTTACTCAGGTAAAGGGAGTGCGAGCGAGATGGAGATAGAAACTTTGATCACGCATAACTTTTTAACGAATGGTCCGATTTGAAAAATTTCTTCTACATTTCGATAGGTATTGATAAACACAATAAAACTGCATTTTTACTTTTCCGAAATATTTAAATTTTTAAAATCGTATATATACGATTGTGGGCGTTAAAGGGGGCGTGGCACCTTTTTGAAACAAACTTGCGCTGCGTAGGAACTCCTAGAATCTGCATGCAAAATGCCAATCTTCTAGCTTTTATAGTTTCCGAGATCTCAGCGTTCATACGGACAGACAGACGGACAGACGGACAGACGGACAGACGGACAGACGGACATGGCTATATCGACTCGGCTAGTGACCCTGATCAAGAATATATATACTTTATAGGGTCGGAAACGCTTCCTTCTACCTGTTACATACTTTTGCACGAATACAATATACCCTTTTACTCTACGAGTAACGGGTATAATAACAATAATGGTACAACAAAATCACAATAAACTGAACGCGAAATGAAATTGAATTACGTGGCGTAGAAAACAATTTGCGAGCGCGAGTGCAAAATAATTCTTTGCGGTACTGTCGGCTGCATTATAAAAAACGCATATAGAATAATTTATTTAAATCAGGCTCAGCAACCGCCCCCAAGTCGACGACGACAACCTTTTATGGTGTCATGCAAAAAATCATACGAGAAAAAAAAAAGAGAAAAATCTATAAAATTTTTATATTCATTCATTTGTTGTTGCCGTTGTTGGCTGTGGACAAATTAATGTCAACAGAATCAGAGATTGGAGGGGGAAAATCCGAGGAATCGTGTGGGCTGCTGGGCTAATAGTTGATACCAGTCTCTCAAAACCACCCAGTGGGTGGCCTTTCGCAATAGAAAATATGCGACAGCACAGGGGATTCGAAGGCAAGTGTGTCACCCAAACAATGATAATTTCTTTATTGTTGCTCGTTCAATTTGGCATTTTTATTGATGTGTTGTGATCCGAGTTGCAAATGAAATTGTGCGGACTTCTTCTCAATTTTTGTTTTTGTTTTTCTAGGTCTTATTCCGATTGGATTAATCCAGCTAGAAGTTGAGATTGCCAGGGCAAAATTTGTTTATGTAGATACTTTAAAGATGATATGTAGTTGTCTAGGAAAATTGTATGTGTGCTCTATCGAAAAAGTTTCGCACAATAGAAATCTACACTTCACAGTTTATGGGCCATGCGACTGACTTGTGTATATACTAATTTTTTTATTATAAATAAAAAAAGATATACTATCCTTACTAAATAACTAAATTCAAGTTTATAAATAATTTTAAATATTTATAAACATTTTTTATTACCCTCGGCCTAATAAATTTTAACTTTTCTAAGTATTATATTTTCACTGCTTCAACAATTTACTTGGAATTATTATTGCCTTTATTTCCTTGAGTCACCAGATTCCAGAAAATATTTCATTAACTGTTTTTCTTTTTCAACCTTATTGCTTGTTCTTGGCCTGACTTACTTTCTTACTTTTCCTTTCCCTTTTCTTATCAATTAGTCAATGATAAGTGTGTCAAGTGCTTGACATACTCAAACATTCGCTAAGTCCCTTTTTTATATTTATCACAACTTCCCTCCCAAAAAATTGCGTCAACGTTTCGCAATCAGATTTCAGTTAGTATTTTATGGTTATTACTTTGCGTCGATACGTCATAAACATAATATTTGAGCTGCGGGCACCTAAAACAAACAATCTATTGAGTCATCAAGTAGACTATTGTTATTTTCTTATCGAAAATGGGCGGACAGGTTCTTATCAAACTCGTAATATCTGAGGGAAAATTTTGGAAATTTTGTAAGCCGCTGGAAACATTTTGGCAACATCCGGGGATCCACCCATTTTCCCACTCCACAATTTTGGCAAGTTCAAAGTTTGGTTTTCTTCCGTATGTACATTTCCCTATTTTCCTGTTAAGTGGGAGAATTTAGGACTGAAAAATTTGTTTCTTGTTGCCCCGTTACACGTGTTCAAATATTTATGCCTTGACAAATTCTGTAAACAAATTTTTCTTCTCCTCTACGGCTTGGTTTCGTATTGGGTTTTGTGTTATTTTTTCTTGCAGCCTGGCTAACAAACATCAACAGCTGTTGGCAGCCCAAGTTTTTTTTCGGTTTTCTGTTTTAATTTTTTTTTTGTGGGCCAACAACTTCTGTGAGAGGAATTCTAGTTGATTGTGACTTCTGTTCTGTTTTTGTTTCTGGTTTAGTATCGGTTTGTGTCGGTTTTGTGCCATAGGTACCTTATCTTATCTGCTGCCGATTTGGCTAAATAATCAGTTTTTGGATGGGCGCAACCTTGACAACTCCCCCAAAACCTCCTTTCACTGTTCGTTGGGGGAGTTATTTTATGTTGTACACGGAAAATGGTTGAGATATTTCTGTCTGTGAGTAAAGTCTAATGGAAAATTGATGTAGTTACTAAGTAGTTCTAGATACCAAAACTACATATGTGAAGGGACAGCTTTAACACACGGTTTAATTTTGTCGGAAAGGGTAAGACGCTTAATGAAACTTTTTTCGTTTCGTTCGACAAAAATAATTCGATAAATATCATTACTGTGCAACTTCTGTGGTCAAATTATTTTAATTGTATTTCCCTAAACCTAAACTTTTTGGTGGCTGAAATTGTTTTATATTTTTTCACACCATTTTTAAAGTAAATGGGATAAAATGTTAGACTATAATTTTCGGTTTTTTTTTTAGTTCAGTTTTTGCTTGTCATAAATTATGCCATCATCATTTTGCTTTTCACAAACTCAACTTAAAGTAACATACACGACACGAAATCTCAATTTCCATTTTGCTTTTCACAAGACCTTACCCCAATGCATATCTTGTTACTCCAATGATATTTTTAGAATATTTTTCGCCCCAAAGGAGACCTTCGAAACACCTTGCTGCCAATTTGCCATAAAGTTTTGATTTACCACCCCTTTTACCCTTGATTCCCTGTAAACAAGAAAAACTTCAAAGTCGAATTATTAGCTACGACCTTCGCTAGTAATAATTCTTTAATAAAATTATTAAAGAAGAATTAGTTTCAATATATTTTCAGGAGAAACTCGGACACTAAACTGGATATTTTATTATTTTTGGCACAGGTGCGAACAGGTCGTAAACAAAGAGTGAAAAATATAGAAAAATATCGAGGCAAAGGCAATTAAAGTAAGCACTAAACATAGAAGCAGACACTGTCCGCCGCCCGCTTGAATTTTCCATTTCCAATTCGGATACCAGCCATTTGGCACTGGGCCATGTCATGGGAAAAGCGGCGGCACACGCCCCATAAATTAAATTCGCGTGTGTTTTTCCACCAACAAAAAAAAGATGAGTGAAGAGAAGAGGAGGGGATCTGAGGCCGCCAAGACAAGCAAGGGGCGAACACAAAACGCATTGGCAAAACGGTAAATTTTGCAGCAGCCAACAAAGACTAAATAATCAAAACGAAATGGAAGACTTTAAGATTCCCAGCACTTTTAGTTTCATTACTTTTTTCTCCCTTATACTAAAGATATTTTGTCTTAAATGTCATTAGGTATTATAATGTATTATAACAGTCATAAATTTGGAATATTTTATAAATTCATACAATTGAAGATTCTGAAATTACAAACACCATTTACTAGTTTTATAATTTAAATTTTCTTTAAAAAACTGATTTTGGAATAATATTTAAGCGTTTCAAAACTGCCTTGTCTTTTTTATTTGTAGATTTACAAAGAACCCACCATACCCTAGCTTTTTCGAGTACTGGGCATTAAGGGAGAATCCAAAATCAATGCAGGCGAATGACACGACGAGGTTTCGCCCTCTCTCTTTCACACCCTGCCCCGCCATCTCTTTCTGAGCCAAGCTTTTGTGCTGGCTGCACTTCAACTTGAACTCTCGAGTGATGGCGAGAAAGAGAGGGGCGGCGAAAAGTGAAAGAGATGACAAGACAATTGATGGGCCAGACAGACGCAGAACGATGAATGGACAGGCGGAGAATGTGGGGGAGCGGAGGAGGTGAATCCGTGAAGCGGAGAAGCCAAAGAAGAATCAGAAGCAGATAGGAAGAGATGTGGCCAAAAAGCAGCTGATTTCTTGGGATTGTTTTTTCTCAGCTTTCTGTTATTGTCCGTATTTTCACACCGAGAGACAAGGCCAATTTGCTTCTCGAGTTCATTTACATTCCGCATCGCTGAGGTTTACTTTACATCGTAAAGAAATTCAATGGGCCAGCACTTCTACAAACTCAGCCCCCGAAAAAAAAGGTATCTGTCAAATAACAAACATCCGATTCGGGAAGCGAGATTCCCTTCACGAATGGCATGAATATTTGATGAGCTGTCGCTTACCTTTTTCGCCCTCGAAACAAACTGCAACCAAAATTCAGAGCCCCAAAAATGCAACAGGCAAAAGCAAACAAAGGCAAAAAAGTTGGGGAATCCAGGTAAACAGGGAATGGGAGCAGATTGCCAAAAGTGGGAGATAAAGTGGAGGAGGAATCGAACGATTTACACCGAAGAAAAGTGGATACCCTAGAATTTGGACATACTTAAAAAAATGTTGTATTTTTTCAGATTTATAACTCAGTCAACATAGTGCAAAGTATTTACCTTTTAATATTAAAGTTATGTACAAAAAAAGAGATTTAATATGGTAATGTTAATGACACAGAATACATATGTACATATACATACATATGCTTCACATTTCGTAACTTCTATGAAACAAGGAGAATATGTAAAATATGTAATTTGCATATTAAATTTTTGTGTTATTGGAAACATTTATTACTGCGCAAATATACATACATATTATATTTCATGGATATATTTAATTTCTGGATAGGGCTTTAAGAATGAAGTATAAATTAACTCATTCTAAACTATGTGAATTTAAAGAAAAAGTTCAAGAATTATATTGCATAATATTTCATTTTAGGATTATTTTTTACGCAAAACATATTAGTGTCCTCTGCTATAAACACATCTTGTGAATATTATAATTTTATTGTTTTAGACGTTCTGTAAGTAAATACTACAACTAAAAGCCAATTTCTCTTAAACAGCATTCCGGCCAGCTGATGTCCATAAAAAATATATTTCAGATGACAGAGCCACTTAAACATCTCGTATTACCCCACTTTTTCGAAAGAGCTACAGAAATTCCAGAAAACTGCAGCTGGCAATGCAGTGAAAATGGAAAACAACCAAAACAGCAGTCACAAACTCGCACACACAAGCCAATAAATATTTTTGCAAGCTGCAGCAAGACAAAAATCGAAAAAAAAATTTAACGAAAATGAAAAGTCAACAACAGAAAACACGGCAACAACAAACTGAAATCATTTCAGGCCAAACCCGTTTCAAAAGCCAAAAAGAAATTCACGTGCTCTGCAAAATTATCTTTTTTTTACTTTTTGCCACTGGCTATGCATATTAACAACAACTACAACCAGCTTGATAACAGGCAGTAGCAAAAAAACATGGGAGGATCAGAAGAAGATGGAGCAACACTGTCATTTAACGGGACAAACGAACAGGGCAGAAAAAAGGGGGGAAAAATGCGTGAATTTTAATTTGCATTTTTGCAAGTCGGAAACGAGAATCCAAAGAGACATAACCGGGTTTTTCCGAAGGAGATGATTCTAAATAACACAGATTTAAAATATTTGAATGCGAAATGAATTGAAATATTTTTATATTCTGTTGATTTTTAAAAGCACAATTACAAACGAAAACTGACTATAATTATCTCATTAGAACCACACTTTTTAAAAGACATTCCTAGCGGATTCAAAAAAAAATAAATAAATAAAATTCATAAAAAAATAATAAATTCCAAATATTCAACATACATACAAAAATCTAGCAAATGTTATCATTGAGTTTTTGGACCTCATGAATAATCATTTTAAATTCCCTTCCTAGCAAAAAATTAACTTTAACAAAATATTGGCAATCAGTACTTTTTTATTATTTTTCTTTTTTAAACCATAGAGCAAACTTGTAAAAAAGACTGAATAAGATATTCGAAACATTGGTTTGGAATGGCAATTTTGATTTAAATCACATTTAAAAAAAACCTGTTAGGGTTCATGATCTTCAATTGTTTTCACCCCCTATTAAAAATTCGGTATTCAAAAACCATTTCCAATTGTCGAGGCAACTTTATAACTTCAATCACCTCACATAACCTGCACATAAATCACAAAAAAAATAAATATAAAAAAACGTAAGCCGATCTCAGATAAAACGAAAAGCACACGTAATAATCATGCGTGACGCATTTTAATCGAACTCTAAAAACACAAAAACTCGGGAACCGGCAATAACGAGATGAAGAAAGAGAGAGAAAGAAACTAAAACTGATATTTTTGTGGTTATTTCTTTTTATAAATATTTTCCATTTGTTGTTTCTATTCAGAGCTTTGACATTTGTCTGTGGTGATTATGTTATTCCGTCATTTTTTGCACTTGCTATTAGATGATATATTCGTAATTGAATTGCACAAAAAATTACGCACAAAATTTCACTTATTTTGGACACTTTCTTTGCTTCTTTTTTTTTGGATTCTTTGCTCGTTAAATTTCAATTTCAGTCAACGATTTTGTTTAAAAATTTCACTTTTATGTACGTGCGGGTATTTAAGCAGCCGCTTTTTTGGCAGCTTTTTTGTTTTCTTTTTTTTTCTTGCCTATTTGACACCTTTGCCACTTTCGCTTCTAATTTTATGATAAGGGCACAAAATGCGATTTCAATTTGATTGCTATTTAAACATATACACACATTCATTCACAACTTTGTTAAACATATTATTTCGCTGTGTTTATTGTTAATGTTTGATTTTCTTTTTGTTACTATCTTATGGAAGTGGAAATATTAGTACAATAACAGTTTATCTTTTGAAAATGTATTTTACATTATAGTATTAAGTATCCATTTGTTATTTTTTTAATTGATATTCATCTCGATTTATTTTTAAATTTCTACGAAGAATTCGAATTCACAACAAAAAATTTTATTGTCTTTTATGGCTTTTGGTATTACACTGCATTTGTTTTAAAAAGCGGTTATGACAATTTTGATTTTGACAACATATCCATTTTAAAAAGATTACCTCAACACTTTCACATATTAGAAAATTCGTTCAACGAATTTTAAGCTTTGTTATTGTTTGCTTTTCGCTATATTTTTTTTATGTTTTATTTGTTTTGCTTTTTTCGCGCTGCTCTTCTTGCTTTCAACTGTTGCACTTCCAACTGGCAACTGCTTTGCGATTTACCGTTACTTTTTGACTAGCTAATGCAGTAGAAGAAGCAGGACCGGAAACCCGAATTATATTACGATTCCTGTTCCGATTTCCGATTTCAGGATTTCCCGACGCAGACGCGCGACGACACACACACGCACACACAGACGGACAGCGAGTCGCACGCCCACACGAGTCGATTTTCGAAACGACTCTGCGGCGAAAACTGAAAAGCTGCAAGTTAGCCCCACAGCGGCAGAACAACAATACCGCTCGCACGTTGCGCACGAAGCTCAGATTTCAGGTTCCACGAATGCGTTCCACAAAACCGGCTCTCCCGCGCTCCAGTTGGCGCTCTTTCTCTCTCTCGCATTAGCGACAGTACAGTGGGGGGCAAGATAATAGAACAGAAAGATAGTCCTGTAAAGTTGATTCGTGGTAACTTGGATTCATTAAATAAAAAATTAGTTGTCAAATCCAGAAAATCAAAATTAAAAGCAATCTAAGTATATCAATAATTCCATACCTTCATACCTACAGTGCCTTTGAATTTGAAATTGTTTTGGTGAAAAATAGATATATCTAATTGTCTTTTTCAATCAAAACTTTTGGTGAATGAAAGTCTATATTACAAAATCTAGTGCTATTCAATTGACCTCGTATATACTTGTATATTGCATTCGTGTGAAAGAGAAAAAGAGAAAGAGAGAGAGAGTGAGAGTGGGTGAACTGCAGTTTGATGTTGTTGTGCTGTTATTGCTTTTGTTGCTTTCATGGGGGCGAAATTCTTGTTTATTTACATTTATTTACATTCCAAATGCGCGCAGTTTAAGCAAACAGAAAGAGATGGCAAAACGGAAAGGGAGGGGTGCGATGGAGAGGGGGAGCCGCCCGCATTAGCCAAAGTAAACAATTTGGAAAACAATGCAATTCAAAGGAGCCGGCAGTTGCATATTGGAATATTTGCACAGTGTACCCCAAAAGTATGCAGAAGGCAACGATTTCCCACCACGGAGAGATAACGAAAACAAACTGAATAACCGGCGTGAGACGCAAATACCCATGTAAACAGAGGCACGAGTTAAACAAAAATTAAAGCTGGCCTTCCAAATGTTTTTTTTTTGTTTTTGGGCGCCCGAGAGAGTGCCAATAACTCCCACAATCTCTTTATCTTTCTCCCTCTCTGTTATTGGAATGAAAATATATACAGTTCATTTTGTACACTATGCAAAATAATCAGTCCTTGTCAGCTTCTAAAACACTTTTTCTGAGAATAGTAGCGCTACTTATAAAATTAAAAGGATCAACATAGTTTCCACCCACTCTGACAATTTTTTGTGGTAATTAACACCCCAAAATACCTATATGTACATGTACATACATACATATGTACATACAAACACAGGATTTGAAGTTTCAAAATTTGCTTATGTGCTGGTTGGTGAATTTATAAAAAATGTTGGAAAACCTAGATTTAAAAAGGGTATTTGATTTAGTTTTGGAGGAGAAAGATAATTTGCTTTATTAACAGGTGGGGTTTTCAGTGTAAAAACATTCCAAACTCCACCACGCGCTGTGGACTGGATGTGGATACTGGAAGTCAAACTGTTTACCCGAGGGAAAAGAGACAGCAATAGCCGAGAGAGGGCTCCAACATAAGAAGCACTCTCTCTCGGATTGTGCCCACAATCCACAAAATGACGTCGGCATTTGCGGCGGCGTGTTGCACTTGTTTGCTCCTCTTCATCCTCCACATGCTTGTGGTTGTTGTTGGCCGCTGATAACAAACAGCTGATAACCACAAGATAAACCGTAGCTGGAGGGGGCGTTTCGAAAACCAGAAAACAGATAACCAACTGTTGCATGCCCCACATTTTTGGGGTTATACTTCAAACGGTATACCGCTTGACAATGGATGCTACTTACCGCTATTTGTTTGCTTTCTAGGTATGTGTATATATTTGCACATTTAATTAATTACTGATGGGTATTCTATATACCAATTCATGTGTTTTTAAATTGATTTGAAAACTATCATTAACAAAAAGGGCTTACAACAGTTGTTAATATGTATATATGATTATATATGTATAAATTAAAATTTCCTTAACATATAAATAAATTCCAAAATTGGGATGTGTATAATATTGGTCTATAAACATAGATGGGCAAGGCTCGTTAAAAAGTTTTAAGATAAATTTAAATCAAGATTAACTATTACAGTTACACAAAAACTGGGCAAGATAAAATTGAATCAAATATTATTATTATTACAAATGTAAAAGTAAAGTAAATATAAATTATTAATTTTAAAACTTTTATTTCCATAAATCAGTAGAAAACCCTATTAAAAATGTCTGAGGTTATGCTGTACTAAACTTACCTAAGTGGTTCTGTCAGCAGGTCAATATTTTCGCAGCTTTCCATCTCTAGTCGCTGATATTGCAGCTGCCTAGCGCTCGAAGTGCTCAATCTGCCCCCTGAGACTCCCAAAACTGTGGCCGAGTTCGACGAGTGGCGACGATACTCGGCGAAACTCTCGCTCTTCCGGAGGCCCGGAATTTTTCCGGAGCTATTGCGCCAATATTTGATCATCCGGTGAAGGGCCTTGGGCGAACTCGTTGCCGACATTATTTCACTTCCACCCACGAGAATCGGGGGGCCATGATCAACCAATGTCCTGTAGGAACTCATTCTATAAGCTAAAAATGATTCAAAGTCAATATGTTTCTAATCAGTAGAAGTTTTTATAATACTTACGTAAGATAAAATTAATTTTTAGTACTGCGCCTTTAAGTTACAAGTTCTATATGTAAATTATAATTTTGGTTTACTTAAACCTATATTATTTCAACATATTTTTTAAACTTTTTTGTTTTTCAGAATGTGTTATATTTGTAATTGATAATATTTACTTATAACACATTATACATATAATACATATATGTATATTCACTTGTTTTTATAATTTTTTTCATGATTACAATAAATCTATTCTTTATAAATATAGGTCAAAAAGCTTAATAAAATTTTAACTCCATTACTCATTTAGCAATAATCATTTTTTATATTATCTTTCTATAATTTTTTATGCATAATTAAAAATTCATTTAAATCGCGTTTCGTTTGGGGTTCGTTTTGAAGTCGAGTCGCGCCGCCTTCGATTTTCCGACTGACCGCAACAAAGAATCAGAACAGAGCCCCCAGAACAGACCTCCACAGAACCGAGCTCTGCATTATCTGGCGCATTCTCCCTCGCTCTTTTTTGCTCTCCCTCTCTCTTGGCTTTCCATTGTTTTAATAACTTCGCACGTTTTATTGCAATTTTTTTCTGAATTCACTTATATTTCTTGCAACTGCATTATTTTAATTATACCCGGTACTTAAGAAAACTTGGAGCATATAAAGTTGGGTATCGTTCTTAAAACCAAACAAAACTTTAATTAAAAATAGTCAGAGTAAAAAAATTCTATTTGATATAAAACAAATGCAATATTCTTGGCTTTAATCTAAGTTAAATGTAACAAATATGTTGTGTGTGAGTTGTCCCTTGTCATTTAATCTTAAAGTAAAATAATATTTTTTTTTATAAAAGGAATATATTTTAGTCTTAAACATGAATAGGTATCTTACAGTTCTCAAACTCTAACTAACCGTTCTCACTTGTTTCGTTTTTCATTTCAGTTTTATTTTTCTGACGATAAATGACCAAGCTGTGATTCCGCTAAGTCAGCTCTTTTTCATTTTATTGCTGTCAATATACGAATTAAGTGTAATCCATACGTACACAGTCGCATTTATTTATTTTTATTAACCATTTCCAGCTATCGTTTATCTTTTTTTTTATCCGCCCATTTAAACACGCCCCATGAATAGAAGACATTGTCTAGTTCAATGCTCCAATCAATCACAACGAAGACTTTAGTTAATCAATTAAACGATCCATCAACCTTTTTTATCTCTTCGTACTCTTGCAGGTGCTGGAAAATGTAAATGCCCATCTTAAGTACCGATTTCATGCTGATTTTCCCAGTTCCTCTGCCACTTGCAATCGAAAAACAAGTGGATCTAGGACTGGGAATTTAAATGTATCATCAATGCATCAATGAGTCAAGCTGGGGCTTCGATTCTGCGGGTCACCGCCGAGAACTTTAATGGCTCTCTAAAAGAGGGCGATAAGGAAACAGACTTCAGGGCGTCGCAATATGGATTTAAATGTCGGATGGGGAATGGGGATAGAGATAGTGGGGAAAAGCGGTTCGACAACTGCTAAATGCCGCTGCAATCGAATTATCGGGTAATCGAATATCCAGCCAATCAGATAAATCAAAACATGCAAAACAAATCGCATGATAAGAGAGTTGGAAAGCAGAAAAATAAAAAAATAAGATACCAACTTACTGGCTTAGCTGACTTTGAGATACACTTCTTATTATATGTATTTTAAATGTATTTATCTTATAAAGAACCACTTGAAGAAGAATTATTGCATACCAGTTAGAACTATAAGTTTATTCTTTATGGGCATAGATTTTTTATAATGGAAATACAACTCAGTTTTCATTTCAATTCAAAGACTTTTTGATATAGGCCTATATAAAAGTGTACAAACTAAAATATCTCCCACCCGAAATGATCTCTTAATTGCAAAAGTAACATTTCAGGTATAAAATGAAATCGTAAACCCAAATCGAAATCGAATTCGCAGTTGCTACTGTAACGGTTTTGGCCACGCGAAAGCCGAGTAAGATTTATCATGACATTTCCTTGATGACGATACTGAGTCGCAACCTCCCCCCAATCTTTATCCCCCAGTACCACCCCCCTCTGACCACTCAAACTCTGTGTGCGTTGTCAAAATTACATTAAAGCGGAAATCGCCTGCTTCGCTTCAGTGCCAATCGACAGAAGACAGCCAACTGACCACAGAGTAGAAAAAAAATTCAAACTGCACTGCCTGCAGTCTCAGATGTCTACACTAAAAATAATTTCTTTAAGATCTTATCGATCATTTTTGATTTTAAAACTGTATAATTTCCCAAAGCTCGAATTTTGATTACAATTAAATAAAATGTATTAATTTGGGACTCATGAATTATATTTTAAATAAATATATTTTCATACAAAAAATTATTATGTACATATATACTAAGAATATATATTTCCTTAAATGTGTGAATACATTTTAAATAAATATATTTTCATAAAAAAAATTATTATGTATGTATATACTAAGAATATATATTTCCTTAAATGTGTGAATAAGTCAAACGATTAAAGCCAGACAATTTGTTACGAATAATTTCGGAATGCCCAATATTTAAGCTAAGATATATGTTAGGGAAACACAAATGTTTAATTCAGAATATTTAAAAACATATTTATCCACTAGAAATCTATTTTTCTGTATACCAGAGAAGGGGAAAGGGGACTGAGGGTGCGGACACGCAACACCCGCGACATCGACGACATAAATCAGACTCAGAGAAAAACCAAGTGAAAGAGTTGGGGGCGACCGTAAGGCGAGACACTTGCATTTTGTTTGGCCGTTTTTTGAGGGGTTTGAGGCAAACATGTCCGAACTGTCGCTTGTCTGCCCCTCTTTATCCGACCCCCTGCCACCACCCACTTTTCAGCACCCCGTCATTCTTCCCCTGGTTAGCGTAAATGTGCGTAACCGAGAGAAACGTAACACAGGCAGCAGCACAGCACGCAAGACTTGGATCTACACAGAGAAAAAAAATCGCCAGAAAGTAGTGATTCACCAAAAATTTGGTCAATGCAAATTATTAGCACTTCCCAAATTTGTGTATAATGTTATAATTCTGTTTAATATCATTTTGTAAAGTCCCTTATAGTCTTTAAAGATTTAAAAGCTGTACATCAGATTGGATTTTAAGGATTATACAAGTTCCATACTTGTTCAATATTTTTTACTTTTGAGAATTAAAAATTTAGTATTAGTCAGCGCTGTATTTATATCATGAATGAATGTTATATAATTGAATTTTTAAAAAGTATGTGATACATAGTATGATAACACAGAATCCATTCAGCTTCGATAAAATTACTTAAAGCTTCAAAGGTCTGTCATATCTTTAGATATCAATGAACAGTTTTAATTTCAATATTATATTTTTGATGATAATTAAAAACAAACAATTTGAACAGTGTAAGTCGGAGCCGTCGTTGACGTTAAAATTGGAGAAGCCGTCTCAAACTCAAACTCAGTCGAGGACTGAGACTAGCGAACATATATCATTCCATGGACTTGAGACACGAGACTGCGGCTTTAATTGACATGTGTTCATTAGAAGCGACAGAGGGAGCGGGTTTGGGGAGGGTTATTCAGAGGAAATGGTTGTATTTATTGGAGCTCTTATTGCGGTTCAAGATGCTAAAAGTGTATTGAAAAATTACAATTAATTAATATTTGGCTGTTGTAGACTGATTTAATTTTTTTTTAACCAAATTTGTTTACATTTCTTTAAAGCCTATCTCAAATTGACATTCTTTATTTCATTATAATTGCGTCCTGATTATCGTTCGAAAGGATCAACGTGTATATGAAAAACCACAACATATTTTTATTGGATTTATTATTTATTATTTTGCCCATGTCAGCGGCAGGCCAAGTCAGCTAAGGATATTAAAACTATAACGTATTGATAACAATTTGGTACTTATTTGGTTTCAGTTGATTGATTCCTTTATTAATTTAAAAAGTTGCATTTTGTTTATCTTCATGTTGCCAAATATTACCCTCTGAAAGGGTGTTCAAATTTCATCCTTTTAAAGTAATATTTTTTTCTGATTTCCGTGTCAAATCAGCGTTATTAATTTCATTAACTTGCAGTCCATTTTCTACCGGCCTGCAATATCTGGTAAGTCTGAGGCCTCATTTCAAATGAAATACTTAAGTAAGTGGTCGTAGTCGCATTTGCCTCCAAAACAATGTAGTACCCTTTTCACAGGTCTGATTTTGTTGGCTACATCAGTGTCTTGTCGGTTCAGTGAGGATTTTTACAGAATTTTAGCCAAGGAGAATGCTAAAAACAACCTAATAAGTTCTCCCCTTTCTGTCGAGATCATTATGACAATGGTATACATGGCAGCGGGGGGGAAAACGTCGCAAGAACTAAGGAAAACTTTAAAACTATCCGAGAATAAAAAGGATGTGGCCAGAAAATACAAGGAGTTTTTTGCAAATATTCAAGGTCGTGAGAAAGATGTCATCCTCGTTATGGCGAACCGCATTTACGTAAATGGGAAATATCGTCTCGTGCCGGAGTTTAATCATTTAGTACGAGGTTCTTTTAAGGCCGATGCCAAGACGATTAGTGTAGATGACCCAGGAGGAGCGGCTTCGGTTGTCAATAACTGGGTATCCAATCAGACGCGGGGCAAGATCCAACATATAGTTTCACCTTCTGATATGAATTCTGATATAAGCGCAATTCTCGTAAATGCAATTTACTTTAAAGGAAAATGGAAGCATGAGTTCAATGCTGACCAAACACATACAGCCGAATTCCATGTGTCTTCTGAAGAAAGTGTTCCCGTCGAGATGATGAGTTTATCCGGATCATTTCGGTCGGCATTCTTACCTAATTTGGATTCCAAGGTAATTGAGCTACCTTACCGGAACTCCAGCCTGTCGATGCGCATCTTTTTGCCCAACAGAATTGATGGCCTATCCGAATTGGAAGAACAAATTGCAGGTTTCTCCATTCCTCTGAGAAAAAACACTGTGAATATAAAACTGCCAAAGTTCAAAATCAAATTCGGCACACAACTGAAGGCGATTCTTCAGAAGGTAAGTATCTTGTTGAATATCTTAAAGGATCCTTATTTTATTGTAACTTACAGTTAGGTATTCGAGATGCTTTTAAATCTTCAGCAAACTTGAAAGGCTTAGTGATCGGCTCAGGTGTCAAGATCGACAAAGTCGTGCAAAAAGCATATTTAAAGGTCGATGAAAAGGGTTCAAAGGCAGCAGCTTCAACAGGTATGATGTTATAATTTCGCTTGTTCTCCACTTTTAGACGTATATTTATTTCTAGGGGTACTTATTCGTAGAAAAAAGTCGGTTGGTCTTCCTCAGCCGCTTCCCATGGATTTTATTGCCGATCATCCTTTTGCCTATGAAATACGTGATCAAAATACTATTTACTTTCAGGGCCATATTGTTAAGCCACAATAACAAAAAAGAGCATAGATATTTTTAAATAAATATATAGTTTTTTATAGAAATGTAATTATACAAACACTATCCATTTAGGTAGGAATATAATCGCTAAACATTTGTTCTTTTTTTAGTATTTTATTTTTTTTATTTATGAGCAGGAAAGTATGAATAATACCGCTTACCACCCAAATTATGTCGGCAGATAGGAAATTTTCTAGGATTCCCTATGGGAACCTTTGCCTGCCATGTGTGCTTTGTCTTTTCGGCTTAACCTTTCTTCTTATCCTCCATTCGACCTTCTTGCTAATTGGCCTCCAAAACAGTCAAGACAATGACGTCCAAGCATGCCGACAACCACAGCTGTTTGACCTTTTGGCCTTTGCGGAAAAGGCAAAGACAACGACTTCGATAAAAGTTATAGTCGTCCATAAATTAAAATGCAAATTAAAACACGAAAGAGAAGTACTGAGGAGGGAGAATGTACTAGGTTGGAGATTATGGAGCCAAGCAAATAATTATCACTTTGCAATGCCATTTTTTATGGACTTAATTACGGCCAATATTTGAACAATAAAAAATTTCGTTGACTGAACCAAGAAAAAAACATCCAAGGAAAGTTACCACGCAACGTCATCATTCTTAGCCAAGCAAAAAAGTTTTAATTAAAAAAATTGTTAACTTTGGTGTAGAAAAAATGAAATAAGAAAATTGAGCAAAACTACGTGAAAATGGTGCCACTTTTTGCTGGACACGCGACAAATTAGACGGGACATGTCTGTCAGATGGATTTTCTCTTTCTCTTTTTTTACGCGAAGTAATCCCTGGCATCAACTTTAGTTCCACCGTTTTCCCTTCCAGGCCCTTCGTAAATCTAAAATCAGCTTAAATTTAATTTTTGCGCTTTCCTTTTTGGGATTGAAGAAAGGGAAATATGGGTGGATAAAGCAGGATACCGGAAGTGAAGCCAGGAGCTGTTTCCTTTGGTCCTCATCGCTTAGAATTGCCAAGGGCTATGAAAACTTTGCTTGGCAAACTCTTCGCTTTGCTCTTTACGAAATTTTGTTGCGACAGTTTGGACTTTGGAATGGGAGACAGGGTGCTTAATCAGAAGAATCTTAGGAAAACTAAACATAAATGGGAGATTTAACGGAAATATTTCATATATATTTATTCAAAATAATTTTAATTTTTTTAACATTTTTTTAAGCTATTAATCAAAATTATTAATCAAAAATTGTATTTCTTGAAATTTATTAAAATGTTTTTAACACTTTTAATAACATACTCAGACTCTTAATATAAACTCTTTTTTAAAATTTTAAACTAATTATATAAAACAAAATTTATTTTTAAGGCCTATGTAAGCCTATTCGTCAATGTCCTGTCTTAAAATTTTATGTTTCATTCAACTGTATATTTATTAAATATTTTTCCTTAGATGGGCTTTTAGTTTTTTAGCTTGTGACCCTCAAACTAATCCAAAGTCGCCACTAAAATATTTGTTTTGTATCTCGGAGAATGTATAATAAAACAAGAGAGAACGCTATAGTCGGGTGCCCCGACTATCAGATACCCGTTACTCAGGTAAAGGGAGTGCGAGGGAGATGGAGATAGAAACTTTGATCACGCATAACTTTTTAACGAATGGTCCGATTTGAAAAATTTCTTCTACATTTCGATAGGTATTGATAAACACAATAAAACTGCATTTTTACTTTTCCGAAATATTTAAATTTTTAAAATCGTATATAAGCGATTGTGGGCGTTAAAGGGGGCGTGGCACCTTTTTGAAACAAACTTGCGCTGCGTAGGAACTCCTAGAATCTGCATGCAAAATGTCAATCTTCTAGCTTTTATAGTTTCCGAGATCTCAGCGTTCATACGGACAGACAGACAGACGGACAGACAGACGGACAGACGGACAGACGGACAGACGGACAGACGGACAGACGGACATGGCTATATCGACTCGGCTAGTGACCCTGATCAAGAATATATATACTTTATAGGGTCGGAAACGCTTCCTTCTACCTGTTACATACTTTTGCACGAATACAATATACCCTTTTACTCTACGAGTAACGGGTATAACCAGTGGAAAGAGGAAAAAAGGTAAAAGGACGAAAGGGAAAATTATTTCTTGTCGATTATCCAAAGTTTGCGATAAGCCAATAAAAGGGAAAGCAAACTTTGTGTTCTTATAAATTATGAGTGGCGAGACCTTAAGAAACATGAGGAAAATACTGATATGTAAGACTGACTAGAGTTTGAAATTAGAGGCGTATCTATGCAGTTAACAAATTGCTTAGCTAAGCGATTTGCTTACAAGTGCGCAACTAATTAAGAATATGGAAGGACACAAGAGCTCGTGTGCAAGGACACTCCCACACACACACGTGCCACAAGTGGCAGTGAAAGAAGAAGCAGAGGCAGGATTAATGAGCTGCCACTTGGAGCACTTTCAACGCCAAAAAGGAACGCCAGACAAATGTGGCAACAACTTAATTTAAACAAAGAGGAATTAAGGAAATGAATTCGGGTTGTGTTGAAATAATTAACAAACTGTCGACGGTTCGGGGTTATCTAGAAAGAAACAGCTGTGTTCAAAGGAAACGCATTTAAATTTACAAACAATAAAAAATTGTCAAACGCCTGCCCAACGCCTACGTTTTTTGTAAAGGACTCTTTGGATATCCTTATCTCGGGATCGTCGCAAATGTTGCGTAACTAAGTGCGGGACCTTGAGGGCACACTTTCACCCCTCACTTAGCTTATCTTTCTCTCTACCTGCCCTCACGGTGAGATTTCTAATTGTTGCATCCGAAGGATCGCCAGGAAGGATCCTCCGTTCGGGCCTCTATCTTATCCTTAATTGAGTTGTCGGCACTGGAAAGTAAAGAGCATATTTGGAAACACACTTTTTGACACTTTAGCCGAGCATTTGAATGAGATCCTAGGACATGTGGTGTCCTAACAATTGAAGCGTGCCAGGAAGCGAAGGAAATTGAGTTGTGACTGGATGAAAATTTAATTGCGGGGGAGTGTGATAAAGGTGAAAAATGGGGAAGATATTAAGGAAGTCGTTCCAAGAACTCTTAAGTTCTTCAAAAGGTTACCTTTAAACGCAGAAAATTTACAACATCAATAAACAAGTGATAGTTTTCAGAATGAAAATGCTTTATAATTCACTTTATAGTATGTTGAAGGCGGATAAAAAATAACTTGAAGGGAAATGTTTTATTTAAAGGCATTAGTTTTTGAATTCCTGATTTAGAATTTATTTATTTGTCTCCCATATGTTTATAACCTTTCTTCAAATTCAACCTTCAAGCCACACAGACATATCCAGATTGTTCAATGCGAACTATTCCCACCAAATCAATCGATTAAGTTTAGGAAAAGCCATGACCTTTTAAACTTTTCAAACGCTCCTGCTGTCAGATTCACACTCATAGCTTGTAAATTTCAAAACTCATTCACAATCAATAGACAAAAGTAGGGAAAAAACTGAATGACTGAACACGAATGCCTTGACCATGAGGAGAGGGGAATGAAATGTGAGTACCCAAGGGGGCATCAATTATTTGCGCACAATTTGCACACGAAATGACGGCAATTAGCAGTGAGACACCTGCCAAATGGGAGCCCACTTGAATGGGGTGGAATGTAGTTCGTCGTGAGTTCCGTTTTTTATAGGAAACGAAAAAGGGGGACAACTAGAGCAAAGCCAAATAGTTGACCCCGTTCATAAAATAACTGGGACTGAATGAGGAAGTCAAGTTTCCTGGCCATTGTCACGTGCTGAACTCGTTTTTGAAGGGGTTAAAATGGGGACAAAATAAGGGATCTCGGGACTAAAATGGGATATAAAACTTAAAGCTTATTTGTGGACACAAGCAAAAACCTTTTGCACAGAAACTCAGTATTTATTTAACCTTTCCTCTTAAGCCAAAACAACGTTTGGAATTCATAATCATCATGTCACTGCAAATGATTCACTTACTTCAATAAAAAGAATATCAAATGAATCAGAGAAGTAACTTTTTTGTCTGATAAGAGTCAAATGTTACTAATAAAATAAAACAAATTCAGGCCCTTTACAAAAGTTTCATCTTATTAATACTTCATCGAGAGAATTTGGCCACCTAACACTCCCCAAATTCCTCATTCAAACAACTTGTTTACCAGACAAAGTTAGAAGGACGAACTGAATGTTCTGTCAAAGGAAAACAATTCAATTTCCCGTGGAAAAACCAGAGCACATAACTGTGAATGTCTTCGAGGAATGGAATGCGTGGGTGGGCGACGGGGTGACCCAAATCCGCAGCAAACGGAAATGGAGAATATCAAATAAAAATGCAAAAATAAAACTAGAAGCAGCCATAAAAGTCCAACTTGTACACTGAAAATATAAGGTCAAGTACTGTTAGGATATTAAATTAAATAAAATAAGTAATTATTAATCGGTAACTTTGCTATTGCAGATCAAAGTTAAATTTTTTAGTTTTTTAAAAGAATAATTCAGTTTTCCAGCTTAATTCTCTTTATAGATTCTAAAAATTATTTTTTTTTAAGAATCAATATTATTCATAGTTTTTCAATTAAAAACACTTTCTAACACGTTAAATATATTTTCCAAATTCTGTCTTATTTCTGATCCCACAATAATTTTTCTCTATGAATCAGCATCTTCAAGTGCTTCGAATCAGTTGAGCAAATACGACCAACTGGTTGGGGGTCGGAAAATGAGGAAAATCGTGGGGTTCATAGCGAACAGGAGGTTGGACCCTGCCCGACTGTCTGCCCGGGATTCATAAATAAAACAAAGTGGCGCCAACGCGCGACAAAATGACGCGTCGACACAGAATTTGTAGTGGGTGTTCCTCCTTGGGTTTTCCCCATTTTCCCCCCGACATTTCACTCCCCAATTGTTATTCATTGGCTTCACTTGCCAGGGAATCGCTCTCGCTTTTCTCCCTTTTTTTCTGCTGACCCAACTCCACGGAATATCGATTTTCTGGCTTTTAGTTTGCCGCTACAAAGAGCAACTAGTTGCGGGTTTTCCGCCACTCCCCCATTTCCTTTTTTTTTTTTTGAAGAGCACTGCAAGTGCAACAATGAACCGATGTGGGTGGAAATTTTGGCCCGGAAAACTGCGGAAAGCGTATTGATTGTTTCCTCGATAAGCGCATGTCGCGCAAAAGGAAACGAAAAATTCCATTCTGGTGGGGGAAATGCTCGATAGTTGGGCACTTGATGTGGTTATAATTTTGGGAAAACTTTTGGCAAAACAACTCAATTTGTGAGTGGTTTTATGTGGCTTTCAAAAAGGAAAACGTATAAGTTTTTTGATACACCAGCGAGTTTGTGGCAAAACTTTTTAACCTTTTTTTTATTACCAGAAGAATATTTTTTTTAAGAAAGTAAAAGCTGACTAAAGAAATTAATTTATTTACTCAATTTCTTAAAATTGTACAAAAATTTTTATCGCATATTTTTATCTTGTTATTTAATAATGAGAAAATATATATATTTTTCTCAGTTAATAGTATTAATACATTCAGAGCTGAAAAGATCGGATCAACCCAACATTTATTATCACCCCCCACCGAATCAAAATGCAAATTGCAATTTAAAAAGAGGACAAAAATCGATTGGCGAATGCAAATTTATGAGGGAAATGTCCTTGAAGCCATTTAGGAATCGAAATTATGCATGCCCACTCGTTAAAGTGACAAACATCAAGCCACGCAACCCCAACCCCGTTGATCAGATCGGGAAATGCACTTTTTGCCATTAAAATTTATGGGTTTCACTGAAGAAGGCCAGTAATGTGTTCCAAAATGCAAAAATGTGCAGAAATTATAGCGGGGAGGAAAGAGCATCCTATAACGAGCGGTGGAGTGAGGGGATGGCTGCACTTCGGGTGGTGGCATGCAAATTTTTGTCACCCCTGATGAGGTAATTAAATTGTATGGAGCATACACACACATTTTTTTCCCATTTTTCGTTTCCCTTTATATGCCCTACGTTAGGGCATATTACTTATACAAATATGTATTTGTAAGTAGCGACTTACATTTGCTATGTGCTGGCCAAAATATAATTTATAATAAGCTATTTTCAGTTTTTCAATATATAAAATTTATTTCAAGAATTATATAAACCTTAGAAATGTAGCAACTGGTTAATATGGTTAATATAGGACATTTGAGGCTCGTATTTATATTTTAATTTATGTAAATGTTGTGTTATAAAATAAATATAGTCTACAAATTGTTTAGATAAAATAATTGCTCATTTAAAAGTCGGAAATTTTAAAGATGCTTTTTATGTTAGACTTTCCGAAAATATTTTTGTCAAGGGCATTAACAAGTCCACACTTCCTTTTTTCCAACTTTTTGCTGTACTTTTTTTTTGGTTATTTTGTTGTTGATTGCTAATAGGCAAATCGTGTTCGATTAATGCCAAACGATTTCCGATCGACGAGTGGTGTGTGGAATGGAGATGTGGTGGGTCGAATGCTTCCTTGTTGCTCTTAAGTAGCTGCCGCAAATTGATTTCACGCTGTTCCCGTCCCCTCTCCCTTGGCAGTGCTCCACTTTACAAAAAACTAGGACAAAGTCCCAAGTCCGAGGCAGAAATTCAGGATAGAACAATGCTGCACCGCAGGAGGAAAGATGCAACAAAAACAGGAGGGGGAAAAACTTTTCTACTTTTTCGGTTTTTGTTATGTTTTTGTTTGTTTGTTTGCTTAGCTTTTCTTCGGCGGCCCGAGGAAAATAGATTTTCCCTTTCATTCATTGTCCGACCAAGAATGTGTGTGCAACCCTTTCGCTGGGAAGCTGGGAAAAAATCCGTTGAGCCAAGAGCCCAAATCCTTTTGTCCAAGAAAACTACACCGAACAGAAGGAAAGTGGAAGGAAAATAAAAGGAAATTTCCGCAGTTGCCTTGCTCGAAGCGAAGAATACTTTTTGTGGGAATTTGCACAATTAGAGCGTGGCGAGTGGTTCTATTTTGTACTCCTCGGGGTAACTGAAAGTGAGAGCTAATGGTGAGATACTTAAATATTTTAGGAAGCTGAAATAAAGGAAAGTCAAAGATTTTGTGAGATAGTATATGGGGTCAAAGGGGTTTCCTATACAAAGCGCAAGTTGTTTTATACTTTAGAGTAAATTTCTCTCTTACCGTTACTTTAATGTTGCAGATTAATATCATTTACTCAATCCCAAACTCTTTGGAGGAGTCCCACATAAAATAGCATTCATTGTGTGCCACATCCGGATGACTTGCCCCACTGCCTTACTCCTCACAGCCCACATTTTGAACATTTTTCCCAACTGAACCAAACCCAATAAATAAATCCAAGCCCATCTGTTAAGGCGATCTCTAATGGCTGATCAATCAATCACGATCTGATCTACGGCAGCCGGTGGCAAGCATTTAAATGTAATCGCAGACGCTAATCGCCAACTGCAAATCAAGTTGCGATCAAATCGAGCCGAGATATGCAAATATCTTGCTGAACCAAGGAAACTTTTCGCAGAGTTGCCAGGTCTGCTGATGGCCACATGTTAATTAGAGAAAACGCAGACTCAGACGGAGACAGTTTCACTTGATTGATTGATTGGCTCTCTATATGCGAACCCTTTCCTGTTTAGTTCATTAAAAGTCGCCCCAGTGTCGCCAGCTAAAATCTCTCATTACCTTGAGATGTGATCGTGAGGTGGAACTAATCAAACTTAAATAAAAAAAATAATTTTAGTTATAATAAAAAAAAATAAGGAACACTTTTTTATTAAGAGCTACGACTTCCAATGAAATATGTGAAGACTTTTTGGATATTTATACCCTTGCAGAGGGTATTATAATTTTGGTCAAAAGTGTGCAACGCAGTGAAGGAGACATCTCCGACCCTATAAAGTATATATATTCTTGATCAGGATCACCTCATGAGTTGATATAGCCATGTCCGTCTGTCCGTCTGTCCGCCTGTCCGTCTGTCTGTTTCTACGCGAACTAGTCTCTCAGTTTTAAAGCTATCGAATTGAAACTTTGCACACACCCTTCTTTCCTTTGCACGCAGTATATAAGTCGGAACTGCCGGGATCGGTCGACTATATCCTATAGCTGCCATATAACTGAACGATAGGAAATGCCATAACTCTGGTGTTTGTAAAGTTAGGAAGTTGGGATTTTCTATGGCTTTTTGATTTGGCCAATCAATTCGACCTACCAAATTTCATAAGGATCGGCCGACTATATCCTATAGCTCCCATATAACGATATGAAATACCATAACTTTGGTGTTTTTAAAGTTAGGAAGTTGGGATTTTCTATGAGTTTTATATTTGGCCAATCAATCAAACCTACCAAATTTTATAGGGATCGGCCGTCTATATCCCATAGCTGCCATATAACTGAACGATTGAAAATGCCATAACTTTGGTGATTTTAAAGTTAGGAAGTTGCGATTTTTATGAGTATTTAGAATGCATTATGTGAATAATTTTGGAGAATATTATTTACAGAATATTCTGCAAGGGTATATCAACTTCGGCTCCGCCCGAAGTTAGCTTTCCTTTCTTGTTTTTGTTTAAAATTTTACAAAATATATTTTTTAAAAGATCTATAAATGATTCAGCAAATTGAGCATAAAATTGGTTATGAGGACTATAGTTGAAATAAATTATTTCAAAGTTCCCTATTTCGTTTACGATATAGATTATTTAAAATTAAAAAAAAATGTTTTGTAATATTATGAAAATAACTCCTAGTATCTTTAAGATGATTTAATATTCTGGTGAATATTTGTTACATCTTTTGGAGTACAATTTGGTATTGTTCTCACGTTATCATCTCTGACCCGAAGCAGGTTCTATAATATTTTAGATATGCGTAGAACGAGTAGCCCAGTCAACGCCTACGATAAAAACACAATCAACTCGAATAGATTGTACTACAGAATACGCCCCCAACAAGGCATTTTAACTAGAAATTTATGTGACCAGTTCCAGTCTCGATGGCAAGAGTCTTTGGCCTAATCGACGGTCAATTAGAGGTAATCTAAAATCAGTGTCTGGCGGATTAGGTCAGCTGCAAAAAAGATTTCTGCCAAGGTCTTAGTACAATCCTCCCTCGCCTCTATTGTTTGAAACCTTTTGTGCGAACAGACCGGAAATGCAAACATAAAAAGTCAGTCTCCGGACTCTGACATCGATATGAGGTAATAAAGGAGTTTTAAACAAAAACAAAAGCCGCACTACATCACGAAATCCAACAGTCGAAAAAAGCCTGAACGCATCCCAAACCCTTTCTCCCTTCAGTGAAGTGCAAATATTTTTTTAAAAATATTTTAAAAGTCGCGTGCGTTTGTTTTAATGCATTTTTGCACACTTGACTGGCTGACGTTGCCCCTTTACCTGACCAAAAGGGTTAGGGTTTGGGTTAGTCCCGAACCGGATCGCAGTTTTAGGGGTTGTGCTATCCTGCCCATCGCTGCCATTCTTTTGATTTATTTTTAATGGGCCTCTCATATTTTTGCACAGTCTCATAAACTAGCTGCCAATATTGATTCTGCTCTCGGGCTGATCTATATTTTATGAGCTGACAATTGGACAAATCGTGGGTTGGCGGAAGGGTGAGGAAGGGGTTATGGGGTGATTTAAAAAATAGTTTTGATTTTATACAGACTATTATTATTATTTTTAAATTTACAGCATCCTGTATTCAGTAATAAAAGTGATATCTGTTTAATACAAATTGTATAGTTACAACTAACTAATTATTTTAAGTTATTTACTTAATATCAATAAAATAATTTTTTTATAATGTATAATTTCTTCTATTAGTTTGAACAATCTTCAACAAAAATGTATGGTGTTAAATAATATTTTATATATACTTTATATCCTTAAAAAACGCATTTGAAGTCCAACATGTTTCCGGTTGCATATTCATAATACCAACCAACCCCTGATATTCACCTCAAACCCAACGTGTTGCAACCTTCTAACCCAAACATCCTATTCAAACATGTTTGCTATTTCTCAACAAATTTTGAGGGTTGTTTGTTTTAGCCGCATACAATAAGAACCACAACATTTTCTTATAAAAAAAACTAGTTTTCGATTTTTTCTTAGACAAACAATTATAAAACCAACAACTGACAGCTTCAATTGAGCTTCTGTTACAGACTTTCTTTGTGTTTATTTATGCATTTTTCTTTCACTTGATTTGATTTTGTGGCCAAGGGAAAAATCTGTTTGGCAGACATTTGCATTTTCTTCACCCCTCAAACAATTTGCTGACCTATTTCCCTAATCATTTTCTTAACTTTCCTCAGGTTGCGCCATTCAACTGGAAGCACTTCAACTTCTTTAGATTTTTTCCAATTGAGTTGTCCTGACCTGATGTGAACCTTTGACGGGACAATCCCAAAGCCAGGGCATTGACTTGTTCATAAGCATTTTATAATATTTAAATGAGGTTTTCTTTTATGCATGGATGGGCTCAAGTGTCTGATTGATATTTTCTAATAACTTACAGATTTTATCTGTGAGTTTTCAGTGCTCTACTTCAGGTAGAGCTTATCTGTTCAATTGAATCTCTGCCTGATGGGCTTACATTTATCCCTCTTCGTCAGTTTGACAGGTAGAACGAATTCCCGACTCTCCTCTGTCCACATTTTGCATATTTCCAAATAGAAATTTTGAAAAAAGAACAAAGATGGGTGCAGCTTCTGGTAATGCTCTCACTGTGTCTAATTGCGTGGATTGTGTGGAGTGTACAATGGGATTGATGGACTCGTGTCAGAATCCAACGTCATTCCGGTTCCCTTTCTGATCTCGTCTGCCTTTGAGGGTTGCTCTCTGCTCGATTTAATTAAATTTTATGCGCCTGCGTGCAATTTTTTACTCATTTGCCTTTTGTTTGGAAGTCGTATTCGTTTTCAGTTTGGTTTTCTGTTGACCGACACGCCTTCTGTTTGTTGGGTTATGTTTTTGTGGTTCAGAATAACCAGGTTGACCGCGTTTTGGACATGCCTATTTTGATCTTTTCTTCTTGCTTTAATATAGTTACATCTTTTTTGAATTTGGGAAAATGATATTTCATTTTATATTTAAGCTTTATTTAGTGTTTTCCTCTTTTTAATTCGAGGTTTTGAAAATGCAAATTTTGTTGGCGAAATTACGAAACCTAATCAAAAAGATTTAGTATTGGATTCTATCTTGTTTAACATAGACTAAATAATAGTTCACTGATTTATAATACTATAGGTTTATCATATTTTTGAAGGAAAACTGATCTTGTCTGAAAACATTCTATTCCTAGATTAAAAGTGTTCCATTTGGTAATATTTACATCTTCAAAAAATGTAGTAATAGTAGTTCGCTAATATAGTTCTCTAATAAGCCGAAATATTTTTGAAAACAAAAAATAGTGCTCCAATTTAATTTATATATGTACATCTTTTGAGCAGACAACTGATCTGTCTCAGATTAATCAACTTTTTTCCAGTTGAACTGATTTTGTCAGCTACGCTTTGAGTCGTTCCTTTCGACATTCACTTAATCAAATTTCGAAATCAATAATTAATCAACTGATGCAAAGGCCCGGGAAATCATTTGTCGGTGGAAAATCATTAACATGCGTCCCTACATCACCCCGCTCACCCCCTGACTATGCAAATTTTTTTCCGTGTTTCGGCTTCGAATCGTGTTAAGTTACACAAACAGAGGCCCACGGAAAGGATAATATTCATACAACATAATCTGAGCGATGCCTGGATTTTGGCCTTGGCATTTGCATATATTACAACTTCTGCTGGTTCTTTGATGTTTGATAAAACAAGAGAGAACGCTATAGTCGGGTGTCCCGACTATCAGATACCCGTTACTCAGGTATAGGGAGTGCGAGGGAGATGGAGATAGAAACTTTGATCACGCATAACTTTTTAACGAATGGTCCGATTTGAAAAATTTCTTCTACATTTCGATAGGTATTGATAAACACAATAAAACTGCATTTTTACTTTTCCGAAATATTTAAATTTTTAAAATCGTATATAAGCGATTGTGGGCGTTAAAGGGGGCGTGGCACCTTTTTGAAACAAACTTGCGCTGCGTAGGAACTCCTAGAATCTGCATGCAAAATGCCAATCTTCTAGCTTTTATAGTTTCCGAGATCTCAGCGTTCATACGGACAGACAGACAGACGGACAGACGGACAGACGGACAGACGGACATGGCTATATCGACTCGGCTAGTGACCCTGATCAAGAATATATATACTTTATAGGGTCGGAAACGCTTCCTTCTACCTGTTACATACTTTTGCACGAATACAATATACCCTTTTACTCTACGAGTAACGGGTATAATTAGCGAGAGCTCCAATCCCGTCGTATTAAATTTATTATAATGATGTCAATGCAGGCAGGCCACTCTCCCTTATCTCGTATTATTTTACCTTCTTTTATGCCCTCTTATTTGTATTTATTTTGATTTTTATTTGTTTTCGTCGGCAGCTTATTAAACCATAAATAAGCAGGTTAGCAGGAAGTTCGGGTTCTGGGTCGGTTGCGGAAATTATGAAAATACTCAAATTGCCCACATCCTGCTCCGGAGTTTTCCTTTCAGCCGGCTACCTGTCTTTTGCCCTTCCGCTTGGCATTTTCTTCAGAAGTCTTTCGGGTAGCCATTTCCGTGGCATACTTTGCGGCTGCCTCTGCTTTCGAGTGCTCGTTGCTGCTGGGTAATTTATCATGAGAGCATAAGCAAATTATGGCTTGAACAAAGGCCTGAAAGGTTTTCATTTTTCATAAATTTAAGTTCACTGAAAGCCCACTTTTGCCCACACATTCCGTTCAATAAACCCGCACGCAGTTTTCCTCCGCATGCTCGTTAGCCACTTTTCGGCAAAACCACTAATGAAATGCCGCTCGAAAAGTTTTGCGGCCCAAACGCGAACGCATCGCAAATTGGCAACATCAATTAGTGGGGTTGAAAGTGGGAGAAAACATATGCAAACTAGTTACCCGGTTAGTTGGTTTCAGTTTCGGTTTCGGTTCGGGTTTAGACGGGCGCCGAAATTTACGCTCAAAGTCAATTAAAAAGTTTTGGTCAAGTGGCAGACGCTTGACAACTGTCGAAATGATAAGCGAAAGGGCAGAAGAATATAGGAAGAAGGTCTGCTTTAATGATTTAATCCTATAGCAAAAACTAAAAACGTAAATAAGAAATATTTTTAGACCAATAAAAATATTACCCACTATTATTTTAATTAATTTAAGATTATTTCATAGTTTTATTTAATTTATTGTTTATACAAAATACATTTTTTCAAATCAAAGAGTGCCTTAAGTTTTTATAAGTAAATAAAATAAAACAAAAACAAACTAAAGAACCAATTTTTTGCAAGTGTTGTTCATAAAACTTTGCGGCAAAATAGCAGGAGTATGAAACGCAAGCCTCAATTAATTTTATCAGATGCATTTGATCAAATTCAATTAAAAGTTAAACGCCAAAGCTCGTACGTGGGCCATTACTCAAGTTCTGGGAGATAAATAAGTGGGGGCTAAAAGGTCCTTCGCAAGTTGAACCTTTTTTTGCGGGCGCAGTTATCATCGGACCAACAGGTGGATGGGCGATTGGTTCGCCCACAAATGACCCCATCAATAAAGATCCCATTGAATGGCAGGCTAAAAGGCTTCACTTCACCACCCACTTTGAAGCACCCAAAGCATTTCCCATGAGAGCCAGCCAATTTGCTGGGACTTTGTGTCCCTCTATCTGTCGGCAACTTTTAAAATGGCCATGTTTCAAAAGTTATCGATGTTGGGACTGGAAAGAGGTGTTTTTCGAGGACGAACATTGGAGGGGCTGTGATAGGTGGTTCCAAAGTTTCTGTGGCACATTCCAACTTGTCCGTAATTCAATCAGTGATGGTGGCATTCCTACACGTGAGCTGTTTGCAGAATGTTTGAAGAGCCCTCTGGTTTAGTCGATTAGTTGGGTTCAGAAATGGTTGCGTGAGTGGTCGGATACCTGGGATTTATTTTTTAAAGGTCTTTTAAATTACTTTTCCGTTGTGTTCTTAAAACAGTAAGGTTTAAATTTGGCGTAAAGAAATAATATTGCATTTTATATATCCGGACAAATATGTACAAAATATAACATGATCTAATCTGATTAGCATTTTAAGTAAAAAAAACGTTTAGTAGAAAAAATAAAATACAATAATTGTAATGTAATGTTTATTTGCCTAACAAAGTGTTTAGATGTGTCAGAAAATAAATAACCTTAATATATAAGTTTAATTTCAATTTTGTTTATTGACTTAGATTAGGATAAAAATTTAAGTAATTTTAAGCAAAGCTAAGCTTTAAATTATTATTATTATTTTATTATTTTTTTATTTTAGCTTTAACCATTTATTTACCATTTTACGATTCTTAAATATTTATATTCCAGAAAATTAAATTTAGTTTACATTTTAACTTTCTCTTGTACTTTTATTCCGTATCCTTTTACTTGTTAACTCCGTATACACCCCTTAACCTTCGTGAATCACGCTTTCATCCCTTTGCCACCTAACTAGTGGCTCATCCACAAAATTCGCTTAGAGCAGCTCAAAGGACCTTGGGAACCGCATCATCCACTCAGGAGAAGCTATCAGCACAAATGCGACCACATTAAGGTGCGCAAAGACCCAATAAGAGTGGAAAAGGAAAATCAAGCTAGGAAAAAATGCCGTAAAGAAACTCACAACATCAGGACACATTCCCGCCTCAAGCAGGACATCTGCTCAATAATGCAGTAAAGGACATCCTGAGGTGTTGAACTGGGTCAGAGTAAGGCCTGCGGGGCATTAATCATTTTTGGCAAACGCAACAACCTGACAAGGCACTGAATAATCGCTGTGAACAGCGCTGGCAATTATATAATTCCCGATCTCGGTGAGTGGGTTAGTTGGGGATGAGGTGCGGCTCATTTATCATGCTAATACCTTTCGGTCAGTTGGCAGTTCGGGTTCCACATGTGCGAGAGTGTTGTTTGCCATCATTAATTATCTGCACATTGCGTTGCCTCATCCCTCTGCTCACCTCCGATTCGTCCTCCTCCTGTTGACACAACAACTTAAACATTTGTGCAAACAGGGAGTAGCCACTGTCCAGGCTCTAATCCCCTGGACTCTCGGAAAAATCACGAAGAAATTAATCATCCAGATAAAAAAAGGACAAAGTGCCGGCAAATAATTTTGCAATAGATGGACCTGAAAAGGTGGCTGATAAACATTTATTACACAGGGGAAAAATAATTGTACTTTCCTAAATTATTAGACAATTAGTATGTCTCTAAAACTTTTTTTTTAAAAGGTTAGTAATCAACTACCTAATTTTAATTTCTTTTTTTAGAACATTCAATTTCCACATCTTTAAAAATATTCTTTGTTTTGTTGCCTTTCCAACAATTGTATTTATATGTTAGAAAACTGGATTCTGGATGTAAACCTTTTATATTTATTTATTTTTAATCCTTTTGCAAAGTTTTTTGAAGCCTTTTCCACTTTAATCGTTTTTGTACTACATTTTTGCCTCTGTGTACCAAAAAAATGTGAGCCTTGTCACTTTGACAAATGACTTTCGCTGAACTAAATTTAGCTGCAATTTGCATTTGGGATAATCAATTCTCAGACAGCCGACTTGCCTCAGGAAAAGTGAGATAGGGGTGAAACATAAACACCCCTCCGGATGGGTTATGAATACTTTTGTCACCTCTTTTGTCGCATGGAATTTCGCACGTGGCTTGAGTTTGCAAAAGTTTAAAATTTTCATGAGTATGTAAACGAATATTGTTGGGCACACAAAAGTTTGATTGATTTGGGTTCGTCCTTGTCCCGAGTGCATTGATTGATTCGCCATTGGATTAGTGTTCAAAAAACTTTGTTATAGGTTGATTGGTTATTTGATATTCATGACGCTGCGGGAGGTGGGAAAAAATACAAAAATAAAATTGAGAGCGATTTCAAGGTGCCAAGAAAAGGAGACGACAGCGATGACGATGTCGGAAATCGAGGAAGAGCGCGTGCCGATGGATTAATGTAATTACTCTTGTCGTAGGTTGTTAAGATGGATGGATAGATAAAAAGATGGATGGATGGTTGGGTGTTTGAATAGGCTGCAAGGTAATTCGATGCGTGCTGAACTGGATGAGTGATAAAAGCGGTCGGGGGAGGAATTTATAACAAAAACGCGTCAAACGGCGAAGTTCGTAAAAATGTGTTGAGGTAGGTTTATGAATCATAAAAAAAAGGAATTTTTTATACAGG
This sequence comes from Drosophila fuyamai, assembly GCA_018153365.1. Taxonomy (NCBI): domain Eukaryota; kingdom Metazoa; phylum Arthropoda; class Insecta; order Diptera; family Drosophilidae; genus Drosophila; species Drosophila fuyamai. Next base: position 15,390,283 of record JAECXW010000878.1, on the reverse strand, counting down.
GGTGTTAAATAAAACGACAGTAAGTTTTCTTTTTCTTTCGCCTTTTGCGTATATTTTGTGTTGAGAACTTGTTTACACAATGTGTAGTAAATTGTTAAGTTATCTTATCCTATCTTAGTTGTTCATAGGAATGCATAAAACAAAATAATAATTTACAGAACTCTACTTAAAGTATTAAGACAGTGGTGGTAATAACATAATTGCTGTATACAAACATTTCCTGCTCTAACATCTTAGGTAAACAAACAAAACAAATCTATTCATATATATTTAATCGTTTTAGCCCCAATTAGGTAACAATATGAACTCCAAATGGTTAACCCAGACTAAAAATGGCCATCCCTAATCGTTTTTGATAAATTCGTGTGAGTATTTTAATCCAGCAAAATCTAAACGCCTCGAGGAACGAAAACCACTCACGCGATTGTCATCAAACACAATCACCCACAAATAACCGTCATTAAATTCAACCACACACACATACGCGAAATAAAAGACAGTCTACAAAATGAAACCATCAATTACAATAATGGCAACAAAAACGACAACAACCACGGAAAACACAACAACAATCAGAGCACGCGGAAGTGTTTACAAAATGTCAAAGCGAATACAAAGACTTGAAGAAATGGCTGAAGAAAGAGGTAAGAAAGACTGGTGCCCTTCTCCCGAAAAAGAGTTTCACATGTCAATTTGAAGATTTGGAATCGCTTTAAAAAACAACGAACCAAACTGAAAACGGAAAATGTCAATATCAGTGGCAGTTGTCCTAGCCAAAAAAAAAGAAAACAGTGGAGCAAGATGCACTTAAGATGCTGTGGGTGACGAGGGAAGGGAGTAAAACTAACATACACTGCGAGAAAAAATCATATCCCAGAAATTAAAGTTTAGGTTTTATTTAAAACGTTAAGAATGCGATTTATAAGTAGATAATTTAATTTGAAAACATTTTTCAGTACAATCATTTTAATAGAATTAAAGAAAAGTTCATTAAATGTCGTAGTTGTTTATTTTATTGCAACTAACTTTTATAAACTTCCCCAACTGTCTTTTAAAATGATAATAAATTAATAATTTAAGAATGCTGTTGCAGGAATATTTTTTATAATCTTTTTTAAAGGTTATAAGTGGATAGACATAGAGAAAACCAAATTTCGAGACCACAGTGATTTATGGTCTTATTGGTGTGTTAATGTTTACCGTGTAGCTACTTCATGTGATGTATTGTCCCAGGCCATTTGATTTATATCACTCGGACGCATTTCACCCAGCGCTGAGTTGGTAATGAAACTCCAATCAACAACGTGGGATGTCCACTCGTGGGTCATTCAGTGGGTTATCCGGAGGGGGAAACCACTCAGTCTGGGTCTGGGATTCAGTCTTCTTTCTTTATTACCATTTTTCTGTGCTCATTGTTCGAGTGTCTTGTAACTGTAACAGCGATGCAGACAGGCGACAGAGTCGAAAGACTGAGACTTTCGTGGTTGCGTAACGCAGCCAAAAGTGGAGCAGACCCGTCGCTTTCACCTCCCCCAATACCGCATTCTTTCTTTCTTTTTTCAACACCGACCAAAGTCTTTTAGTTTTTAAATAGTCTTATAGTCTTAAAGGTAAGAAAGACCTTTAGACTTTAAATTTGTGAGAAGTATTAAGATATTATAGTCATATAGATTGCAAATTTATGTTATTTAAAGTTAGGTAGGTGTGTTTTAGTCCATACTTTATAACAGAACACTTTTTTATAATAGAAGTTGTATATAATAATATATGCTTTAAATATTACAAAGTGTCATATACATAGATGTGAAAAGATTTATTTCAATTCTTGATTGTCGTTGACAAATAAAAGATGCAATTAATTTTAAAGGTTAAAACAGTAATAAAAGGTAAAAATAATATCGGGGTAGACTGTTATAAAAGGCCTTACTTAGTCAACTTTTTATTTTTACTCTTATTAGATACAACTTCAAAAGAGTATCTAAACCTCCACTTTGAATTCCTTTTATGATGCTGTTGTTATTTTGTTCACTTTCTGTCAAGTGCATGATGCATTGCCTTGTGGTGGCCGAAAGTGGGTGAAAGGCTCTCGGTTTTTGGTGGCTGCGGAATAGCGACCACTCTGGCAGTGCTATCTGTGCTGAGCAAGTGACTCTTAATTTACGACTTGGGGACCCGGCGACGACCACGATAACAATTTGTCAGCTTAATGGCGCCGAAGGATGCGCGGTCTGCTTTTTCGCATTCCAACTCCTTTCGCCCGCCACTCATTTTCCATCACGGAAGTCGTTGTTGCTCGAGTGCAGCGGTCTGTGGAGTCTCCATTTTCGGGTGCAACGACCAAACAACAATTTTTGTGCATTGCGTTGATTTGTTTATAATTGCTTCACTCCACTTCGCTACGATCTGATCCGATCTGCTCAGCTTTACTCCGATCTGCTCAGTGGAATGCCGGCGGTTCGTGACTTGCTGAGCGAGACGAATGCGAAACAATTAGTTGGGGGAGCTGAGCGATATGTACGATATAGTATGGTAACAAAGTTGGCAGCCAACTATAAGCCACCAGCATTGGCAGGCAAAAGCTTTTCGGATATAAACTTATTTTGCACTGATCAGATGCTTTTGTCTATTCACTGCTTCCTTATTACATTACCTTTAACAAAACTAGTTTACGTTAGTTATTATGTTTATTATCAGCATATTTGCTCTGTTAATGCCCAGAATAAACTTGTCTTTTATTGCTATTTTTATGAGCTCGGTAGTTTATTTACCATATTTGTTATTCTTTTGTTTAAGATATAAAATGTTTTATTATAGAACCATGTAAGTAAATAAACGACATTTTTAAAACACCCACATAACCAAATTCCATAGCCTTAAATTCAATTGATATTTATCATAATTAGCGGATGATTTACAAAATCGGTACAGATTATTTAAATTTTATCTTTCCTTAAATAAATCATAATATGAAATATAATGGTTTCATTTATATGTATATGTGCTTTTTGAGACAAACCCAGAGTGCAGAGTATTGGTCGTCAGAGGGGAAAGAAGTGGGGTCACAACTCCATCGAGAGACAGTCATGCCCATGCAAATGTATTCATTAGTTACTGCCGGCGTCTGCCTCACACATTCACACCGAGACACGCTTGAATTTATGCTAATCTGAATGCAAACACACTCCTCGGAGACCGCTCCCCCATTCCACTATCAAGCTCCTCAGATCCCCTCACTATATCTTGACTTTGACTTGGAGTAATCACCAGCAAGTCTCAAGACTCCAGCGACAATCGAGCTTGTTCAATTACGTGCCGCAGCTTTACACAGAAATAAAAATAATACTGCTTCTGTTAAATGTCGAGTTAAATCATAGCTGCGATATTATATTCATAATTTATTCCACTTATAAATAATGCAGTTAAAATGTAATTTAATACATATTTTAAGAACAGCACGCCTTACTGAAGTCTTCCAAAAATTTGCTTATATAAAATAGCTACGACTATTTTTCTCCCTGTGCACTCTCGAATTGTGTCACTTGAAGCAGGATGGAAAGCCCCTCTCAATGTATTACCCTCTCTAAGCCCGCTAGTACATTCGCATTTGTTTTGCATGTGTTTTCATTAATCTTACTTCATGGGAACGGGGAAAATAAGGGGAACTGATAGGCCTTTATGGATCTGTAGAGGTGTTGCCCACCAACCTGATCGGAACTCCAAACTGCCGTCTGGCTGATTGTTTATGATGATATAAGGGTAATCATGGTCTGGGTGGCGTGTGCCAAATTTGCAGCAAGGTTAAAGAGCTGAGTTGAGTTGTCGACTGTGGGCGATCTGGGGATTGGAGATTAAAGACCTGGGAGGAGTCGTGTGAAAGGTATGGAAATAATAATTAATTATTGTTGGGTAAATTAATTGTTTATTGCTGATTGAGGCTAAGTGATATCAAATGAGGGCAGGAGATCAATGAGATTACTATATAATTGAATATGAAAGCCATTTTAATTTAATAAAAAAAACGTATTTAAGTATAATGTTATTTTTGATCTAAAAAAATTAAACCTTTTATATATGGTATGATTTATATTTGAATTAAAACGAAAAGACTTTTGTAAGTATTTGTTGTAATTTATTATTTTCTAATACAATTTTTTAACCTAACTTACCTTCCCAAAACATCTAATTAACCATAATTCCTAAAAACTTGTATAAACCAATGTAGTAGTCATCTTAGAAGCTATTGCAGCAAAGGTCCTAACCTTACCCAAAACTAAAACTCAACCCTAACTCAATCTTCACCTTTTGGCGCTTCCCATAAGTAAAAAAGCCAAAAACCAAATCAAGTCAGACCTCACCTTTAAATGCAAAATAGTTTATCACGCCCCCATCAATCAGGGCTAAATGTTAAATCCAAAAAAAGAGACAACGACGATGAAATCAATTCCACTTCTTGTATCTGTTTCTGAATGATTTCAATTGTTTGACTTGAATTTTTTTCTGGCGTCATCGCATTATCCAAATGCCATTTAAGTTTAACCTTTACGGCGGCGTTTTTCAATTGAGGAGGAGCCCGAAGAGAAGGAGGTTTGCTATGCAAATTTCATGGCTACCAAAACAGCGCTCATCATCATCGCTGTGGTTAAAAAGCCGCGAATTCAAACAATTCAATGCTACCCAAAAATTGGAGAGAGAGAAAAATGATTTTAGGTTTTAGGCTAAACCGCAAAATCATGATCTTTTGTGTCATTATATCCCCCATTTAATGTGAGCCAAACAGTAAATACCTGACTATCTCAATGGACATTGTATGCAGATCGGAATAGATAGCCACCAGAAGGGCCTCAAGTGACATGGCTACCGCATTGAACAACTAAGAGTGTTTTTTTTTCGAGGAGTGCCAGACACAACAAAAAAAAAGGAAACAATTTAGCACACTTATTTCTTTGAACCAATTTGCAGCCCATTTTTGGAGGGCAATAATTTTCAGCTGGAAAGTTTGACATTATTGCCTGGCGGCGGCATTCTTGTTAAGATAAGCACGATTACATGGATTACGATATAGTCAAGAAGGGGAAAAATAGAGACCCAAGACCAGGCTCTAACGAGTTTTATTTCACTTTTTATGTTTGCGCAAGCGTCTTGACAGCAACGACTTCGTTTTTAAGATTCCCGCGGCGCATCGCACCTGAAATTACAAATTTTGTAATTGCCAAACAAAGCGCAGAAGCCGAAAATAATAAGGGGTAGAGTGGGTGGTCGGGGGAGGGCCGGTGCTGATGGCAGGGGAGGAGTTTTTGGAACTGGGACTGAGACCCAGTCCGGGGACCCAGGTCCCCAAGTCGCACAATGCCGGTATTGCCAAGAAGGCAAGCGCTAAATTATAGTACATACTCGTACAAGCTCATGTTGCAGGCAAAAAGGCATGTGCACGTTGTGCAAATCGCTGACAAAATGCGAGCCCACTTCGAGAGGTGATCACAATTTGCGGTGGCAACGTGAGGTGATCACTGATTAGAATTGGGTGCATGCCCAAATTTTAATTAATTTCATGCTTTTCAATTTTGTAGCCCCCATTATTCAAGAGAGATGAATCGAGATAATACTGGGCACATATCTGTCACATTTAAGATCTCATATAATTAATCTTATGATTTGACATCCAGGCAACTATGCAGTATATGATCAGCAGAGCTTCAATATGCTATACCTTTTTGGCTAAAGCTGAAAGAATATAGAGAGAATATTTAAAATAATGTCCACTTGTTTTACCCATTACCAAACTAATAATGTCATAAAACAGACTGTTAAAATTACATTTTATTGATATTTGTAATATTAAAAATATATATATATTTTTCATAATTTCTACTTTCTCGTAAAACACGCTGTCACCTCTAGTGCCAATTGCACTGGATGTGCGGGCAATTACAGAGTCGCTTGAAAAAAATATTACGACAGCAAATAGCTCACTGAATCAAACGCAAATAAACATAAGAGTGGAAGCAATCGACATTTGAGTCGAGATCGGAAAACGATGGAACACTTTCGCATGGGGGAAGCCTCTTCTGGCAATACATAAGCAATAACTATTAGATCTCATGGAGTGGAGAGACCTCCAAGATGTTCGTGTTTTCGTGTGGTAAGTTTTTTGCTCCTCTATTTTGTTTGAATGTTTTGATGTAATTTTTTGTTTTTTTTTTATTTATCTCAATGCGGAAGTCGGGCACCAAATGAATGTTTCTTTGTCTAACAACTGTATTAGCCAGCATCCCGCTCACCGCACCGACTTCTCAACACCCGCATCAATTGATCAGCACTCCTCGAGCAATTACGATTACCGCCCGCTGACTTCGCCGCGAAGTTTTTATTTTCTTTATTTATTTTTTTTTTGTGTTTTTTGCTTCATTTAATAAAATCAAATCCAATCATAAATAAATTTAAACTCGTTTGACCACAAACTTAAGCCAAATAAACACACAAGCGCACATGAACTTATATCTACATATAGAAAATCCCGATTGGCATGTAAGAAACGTGCAGGTTTTAATGCGAATTGTTGGAGAGTTGAGATTACACTCCAAAAAAATATAAATTAAGAAGTTAAGAATAATAACTTTAGTTCCTTAAACGAAAGACACAATTCTGATTTTACAAACCATTTACGATCTGTCGAGGTAGTCAATATTGAGTAAAAAAACTATATATAATATAAGATAAACTAATTAAAAGTTCATTTAAAAAATATGTATTTTAAAATTAAAAATTTTCGGTTTGAGAATGTTCTTTTGATTTAAATAGTTGGTTTTAAATTGCCATGAAAGTTATAAATGATTAGAACCGATTCCAAAAGACTTACTTATGAGCCATCCATATTTGAAAAAAATACTTTGTCGGTTAAGTTTTTATTCTTAAAGGTGTGAATCTTTTTTTCCACGTGGATTAATGTAAGGCACGGAATTGTATTCGAAGTCTGCAGAGTTGGAGGCGGAACCTGAGACGAGGGCACGGAAACGGGCACGGGCACTTAAGTGCGTTCGCTTCAATATTGTCGTGTGTCGTGGGCTGTGGAGTGCTGAGTATGTGCCTCGTTGCGGATGATTGCCGCGCTTTAAATGTACACATACCAATGCCTCTACTTATATATAGATCGGTTGAGCTATGGTGTAGCTACAACTCTATCCGCCCCCCTTCCTTTCGAACGGTTGGTGTTTTCAATGTTGGACATTACTCACTCGGTTGAACAGTTAGCGAATTCAATTGGACGCGAAAAACGGGAAAATATTTATCGCACGATACCCTTCATTTTAATTGGTTAAGTAAACAATTACAGGTAATCTTTATTTTGTAATTAGTTGTAATAACATAAGAACTAAGGCATTTTTGAAAGTCATGTCATTACTAATAAAATTGTTCTTTAAGTAAAAAAATATTTATTTCGGTAATTTAATTACAATAAATTACAAATAAATATGTATTAGATTACATTCTTTTTCTCTTTTAGTATATTTATATATTAGTTTTCTTAATAATGCCTTAGAGTTTTTTTTGAAGTAAAATGTATTGTAACTTTTCATATCTTAAGGCTAATGTTTTTATAGTTCATACTTGAAGTTTACTTCCTTGATTAATCGGCGTACAATATATTTTTTATTAATTTTTTATCTCCAACGGAAGCTGGATGAAAACTTTAATATTGAGTGGCCCCATAAAATCTTTCCATTACCATTTTTATTTCCACCGCTTTTTCCTCTTCCTCTGCAGTCTGTCCTCTAGCTGGAAAATCGGATAAGATTTTCCTGGGTCGCTTGCGATTCGACCTCGATGCAGTAGCCGCTTGACTTATATATATTTTGCTGCTTTTTCATTTCATGTTGCTTTCAGTTAATGTTTTTTTTTTTGTTTTTAGCCAGTATTTACAAGCGTGTTTAATCGTAATCGCCAGAGAGCATTTCGATCGTGTGCGCAATGCTAGCAGAGTTTCTTTTTATTTTCTGTTGTTCCTTTTTTCGCATATTTAGCTCTCTCGCCTCAATCAATTCAATGTTGATTTTTACTTTAGTTTCCCACTCATTTGCATTTACCATAAATTCAATTTAACCCGACTGTCCGTCTGTGAGACTTTATTTTCCTCTTTTTTCTACTTTGCATATCAGGTGACGCGATTTGGGAGGTACAACGCAACCCTCCTTTAACATATCTCTTGATTTCTTCCTCACTGCTCGAGTTATTTACACGCTTTTAATTCAATTTCAATTGCACAATTAATCAAGAGCTTGGTACACCTTGGAGCTGAGTATTCACATTCATTCAGTAACCAAAAAAAACGAACTCACTTTTTAGTTTCCCTGTGCGTGTTTTGGCGCTTGAAGTTCAACGGAGCGTATGAGCATTTTTCGAGTTGTCGAGCCTCTCTTTTTTTATGTTTGTTGAACTCTTTCTGTGTTAATTAAACACTTAAATTTTGCCGCGCTTTGTTAGCGCTGTCATAATACCGTCTATCACCCTTTCCCACTGTAAACACAATTGCATTTTTTCCAATTCTGTTCCGTTTTCATGTGTGCAAAATGATTGATTCGATTTCTCAGTGGCAGCCAACGCACAATGGGCAAAGCCACGTTAAATTTATGGCCCCCAACTTAAAGTGCATGAAATTTTTCGTATCATGCAATAAAGGCTTACAACGAAGGTTGAACTACTCTTTAAAGCGGAATATACATTATTTTCCAACGTGTGACAGAAAGCCAAAAATCATTCAAATTTGGTTGTAAAAGATGTATTTTACCCATCGATGAATATTAATTTTGATTTGCAATCTAAGCAATTTTTTTAATGTAAGAATTAAATCGATTTTGCTAAAAATTAACGAATAGTTTTTACATTTAGGTTTTTAGAACATAAATTAAATTTTTCCTCAAGTTACAAAGTCAAGTGTAATAACTATTTATAGTTTCTCGGGCAACTTAACTAAAAGTGTTTCAGTTTGATAAACAACAGAAGTTACAATTATATAGGTTACTTAAGGATAAGGGAATAGTTATTATTTAAGTCTTTTCTACCAAACGTAACAAACGTTTTTCTTTCAGAGTAATTTCTCTTTGATAGTGTACAGCAGTTCAAATATTTTCTGATTCCAAATCAAAGTCGAAGTCGGACTGGAGTCTGTGACTTTTAAGGTGGGTCGTCGTGAATAGCGGAAATTCCACATGCGATCAGCTTGCACACAACTATTCAAAAGTCAACCACCGCCTCTTTTGCCATGAATACCGCCAAATGAAAATCAAAGCGAATTGAAAACACGAAAATATCTTGCAGATGCATGGATGCACGGGGGCCAGAGAAAAAGACACCCGAGCAGTTCGGGTGCAATAACATTGACATTTAGAATGCGGACCGAGACCCGGGCCATTCATAATTGCAAAAATGCCATAAAGAGCGGCGAGAAAACCCCAAACGAATCCGAAACCAAAACTGAAGTCACAGATGCCAATAACAAAACCAAGTCGCGACACAGAAACTGCCAAACGAAATCGAAATTGAAATCGAACGCACTGAAAGTCCACAAATCCACTAACCTTGTGCCCCGCTTGGGCTATAAAAAACTTCGTTTCGATTTCGCTGCATAGAGAAAAAACCAATAACATTAAATTTATTATCTTTCCATCGAATTATTACTAAGATTATTAAAAAATTATTTGCCATTTGAGTAGGATATGCAAAGATTTAATGAATGAATTAATTAATACAGGTGATAACGGGTCACACTAAAAAATAAAAGACTAAGAATCTTTTCAATTTATTTAATAAAACAAAGATTGTTGGAATCCGACAAAATACTTTTGTGTTCGTAAACGTATTATTATCATATTTTATATTAAATTGTTGCTTATAATAGTATTTAAAGTAGTTTAATTATTTGTTTGTTTTTTTTTTCATACCGATGTGCAGCTAAAAACAATAAGAGACAAATATTTAGATATTTAATTGTCTATAAATATTTGATAAATATATAGTTTAAAAAAAGTATTTTCTTAAGTGTAGGCGATGTGGTCTTTCCGTAGGAATTGCAATTGGCAACAGAGTCGTTCGGGCCAGGCCAATTATAGCGCACTTGTCCGCGGACATGGGGTCCAAAGAGCCATGGCTCCAAACAGCTGACTGGGAGTGGGAGTGGGTTGAAGTATGATGACAGGACTTTTTGTTTAAGTATGCCACATGTGGATGCCGCAAAGTGTATTGGGCAATGCATGGTATTTCTTTATTTATTTTTCTTATTACCTCATGCCTCATGCCGTGAGCTCAAATCTGTTGTCTTGTTTTGAAAAGTTTTGGGATTGGAATCTAAAAGAAGGTCAATCGTTAGTGCGAGGTTAATTAGAATATCAAACTAGTTATTACTTATTTGCCTCTAATTTACTCATTTAAAAGCTTAAATGTATACAGTAATTAGAGCAGCGACAAGTATTCACTTTGTATGCATGCTAATAGGGATAATTTAAATGGTAATGATTGTAACCTATAAAAAAAATGATTAATGACTTATCAGGCGTGCAGGTATTGAAAAAAAATCCATCATAAGTTTATAAATTTCAACAATAATTTTTAAAGCGAATAAATTAAAATTAAATTGAATACTAAAATGGCCCAAATTAAAAGGCAAAAGATTTATTTGACAATTGTTGGACTTATTTTCAACACTCTTCATTTTCAATAAATATTTTTCTCAGTACTTTTTATTGCGAACATTAATAAGGTCTTGTCTTTCTGAACTTTGGTAGTATTAGTATATATTCCGCATGCTGTTTATTTCAGGGCACAGTCAGGTTAGAAAAGTGGTGATGTTAACTACATAAGGAAACACTTAATCAATTCTGATTTAAATTCTTCAATTCTGAGGCCTTATTACCAGCAAAGAAACATAGTTTTAAAAATATGTGGCCTTTCTTGATCATAGGAGCTTTGGTCTTGCTCCTGACATGGGACTTCGGATGCAAACGTCATCGAATTGTCACCTTTGAGAGGTTCAAGATCTCAGGGCCACTATCGATCCCGATACTGGGCAATGGTCTGCAGGCCTTGAGCTTTAGACCGGAGAGTGAGTCCTCCTACGATTTTTTCTAAACAGAGTATCCTTTTCTTTACCTTATTGCCACTTCTTAGTCATTTGTGAAAAGACCAAGACCTAACCAATTTAACCGATTTAGATTTTATTCAAACTTTTGGCGACTATTTTAATAAATACGGTAAAACCTTTCGCGTGTGGATCCTGGGCGAATGTCTAATTTACACGAAGGATCTGAAGTACTTCGAAGCAATACTAAGCAGTCCCACCTTGTTGGAAAAGGCTAAGCTATATAGATTTCTACGCGATTTCCTTGGCGATGGACTACTCTTGAGCACGGGTTTGAAATGGAATTCTCGCAGAAAGGTTATAACACCAGCCTTTCACTTTAAGTGCCTTGAGAACTTCGTGGAGATAATGGACAGAAACAGTGGAGTGATGGTTGAGAAACTGAAAAAAGTGGCTGATGGTAAGACATCCGTGGACATTTTCAAGTACACTTCACTGGAAGCCCTTGATGTGATCACAGGTAAGTTGCATTTGCACAACTCGAAATAACCTTTTAATTGGTCCATGTCGTTTATATAAATTAAATAAAGTTTCTTTTACGATATTAATTCCATTTTAGAATCTGCAATGATATAAAAACTTCGTTTTCTTTCTCATTATCACCTAGGCTAGATGTGATATTAAAAATGCTTTTAACTCAAATGTTATTTTAATTTTCTGAATATTTTGCTAGAGGCTGCGATGGGTGTCCAAGTTAATGCCCAAAAAGATCCGCATTTCCCCTATACTAAGGCGCTCAAAAGGTAGGTCTATCACTTCCTCTTACCATGTAAATTAACTTCTCAATCTACAATATCCTTTTCTAGTGTAGTCTATATCCAGTCAAATCGCATGGCAAGTATTTTGCAGCGCTTTGACTGGCTTTTTCCACTGGCTGCTCCTTTGGTTTATCGCCGTTTTAAAAAAGATATTCGCACTATGCAGGAATTTACCGATAGAGTAATTCGCGAACGCCGAAAAATTCTGGAGCGTACAAAGGCCGACGGGAGCTACCGACCAATAAGTGGGTGAATTGACCCATCAGGGGACTAATTATTTAATATTTTCACCTCGTAGATCTGGGAGATACTGAAATTGGTCAAAAGTCTAAATTGGCTCTGCTGGATATACTGCTGCAAGCCTCTATCAACAATCAGCCCCTAAGCGATGAGGACATCCGTGAGGAGGTGAATGTCTTCATATTTGCCGGTGATGACACCACCACAAGTGGAGTGTCCCATGCCCTTCATGTCCTTTCGAGGTATCCTGAAGTGCAGAACCGCGTCTACAAGGAGATATTAGGTGTGTTGGGCGAAGATCCCGATTCTCCAGTGACCCAATCTCAACTGCTGGATCTAAAATATCTGGACTGTGTGATCAAGGAGACAATGCGTCTGCACCCACCAGTTCCTATAATCGGAAGATACATTCCCAACGACTTGCAGATTGGGGAGCAAACCATTCCAGGCAACACGAATATTTTCCTGATGCCCTACTATGTCCTGCGAGATCCAGAATACTTTCCAGATCCCCTGACTTTCAAGCCCGAACGATGGATGGATGGTGAAAACGATTTGCTTCCCAACTTTGCTTATATTCCATTTAGTGCAGGACCCAAAAACTGCTTGGGTCAGAAGTTTGCCAACCTACAAATGAAAACGCTTATAAGTAAGGTCATACGGCACTTCGAACTACTTACCATTGGAAAGGAGCCCAGGGCTACATATACATTTATATTAAGTTCTTGCACGGGAAATAATGTTGGCCTTAGGCCCAGATGTTTTTGATAAGAATATCAGACATCTGTTACTCTGTTTACCTATTTCAACAAAAATTATTTTTTTTTTACTCGAAATTTTATAACTTGCCAAGTTAAGTTAAGCTCAAGTTATACAAAAACTAAATTAAATAAATAAAAATTATCCTTCTTATAATTCTGATAAAAAGGTTATACATAAGTTTAGGTTTTTCACAGATTTTGTTTAAATTTTATTTCCTATTTTTCTATTTCTGCATTACGTATGCGATTGTTAAAGGGCTCTACCTTTTTTTCCATTCCATGACTCATCTGCTGTTTCCACTTAACCCACTTCGCAGTCGAAGTTGTCACCCACATGTGCGAAATTTCCATAAGCCAATTGCAGAAACCTCAGCCCAAACGATCGCAACCAAACTACACAAGACCGACAACCAGTAACGACAGTTTTTTTTTGTCACAACTCCAACATTAAAACATTCTTTAAAGCCGCTGGGCACGCTTCACTCCGCACACATACGACCGCATAAAAGTCAGGCAAAACAATCTCATCATAACTTAAACGTCACGTTGCAAAGAGCCATTAAAGTATTGCCTGCAAAGCCGAAAAAATAAATAAAAGAAAAAATAGCAGGCGACACAGTGAACCAATGACTTCAAGTGATCGAAGTAAAAAAGAGGTAAAATGCATTTTTTAAGAGTGTTCGTAGCTGGTTTTAAGAGAGAAACTCGAAGTGCCGGCGATTTGAGACCTGATCCGTGGTTTGAGCTTGAAAGCGAAATCAAATCGAAACCGAAAGCCAAGCCGAGCTGAGGTGAGCTTCGTGTTGGACTCTTACAGAAGAATCGAAAAGAGAAGCTTTATGTTTTTGGCTTCTTCAGCCGAGGTTGTATCTTTCAGTCGGTTTTTTGGCAGCCGATCGCGCGGATGCGGCTCAAAAATAGCGGGTTCAATAAATCTTCAAAAGATCCACAATAAGTGTAAGCCGTGAGTTTTTCTTCTTGGGGAAAATATGGTCCTCAATTATGGCTAAAGCGTATAATTATTTGTAAATTGATTAAGTGATATGTGATCAACTCAAAAATGACTGTGTTCGAAAAAACTTCAAAACTTGCAAAAATTAAAACTGAAAAAACAAAGAAGCCTCCCACAATTATTACCGTGTTGAAAAATGCCCGACAAATGCTTGCCAAACGAAATTTTTATGCAAATTAAGACGCTCATAATTACAGTGCAACAAGCCCAAATTGCAATGTGCAAAGCCAACCAAAGTCACTTTAATTAATTTTGAAGTTTGCACTTTTAATTATAGCAAAAAAATGGAAGCAAAAAAAAATAAAGTTGCAATCAACATTGATTAACATAACATGAATGTCGAGCACTCACATTCTCATATCCATAAACATTCGCGGTTGCCCTGCAAATAATAATATAAAAATCTCGACCGCAAAGTGAATCCGAAAAGCGTGGAAAAGTGACAAAAGTGCGGTTCTCGTGTGAGCTGCGATCATCATCGAATGAATGTTTGCTGGTGTGAAACACAAATCTGAAAATCTGGTAGCTGCATTAATTACAAATTTATTCAAATGAGCAAACAGGTGGAAAATAGACAAAGTGCAAACAAGAATTCACGGTCTGGCGTTTGATGATTGTGCAGATGTTGAGATCTCTTGTAGGCCTGATTGATGGAATAATTGCTTCGATGACAAGCAGATTTAGTAAAAAGATTTAAATGCAGCTCATGTTTTAAATACAAAATAATAAAATCTTACTTTAATGATCTTATGATGTGCGTAAATATCAACGAGTTATTAGTGGATAAGGCGAGTGGCAGAATTTTTCTAAGATCTTCTTTCAAGGTGCTAAAAGTTGATTATGGTTGCCAGCAGACAGCTCTGAGATCATTCACCAGTTGAGCGATCATATGATTTGAAGATTAATGTTATGTTGGAGGAGTAGCTTTTCTAGAATTATTAAAAAGTTAACAAATTATCATAAGTTCAGCGTGTCACTGATGGGCGAAGATTTTTGACATCAATTAATTATAAACTAAAAGATGATTATGATCTTGGTGGAACAGGTCTTCTGAGTTACCATATTGATGTAAATAAATTCTTTGAAAAACAAATTTGAAAAGAAAATGAAAAATGACGTAATTGCCACGCTTATTAGTTGTTAGTCCTCCAGAATAATAAAAATTAAAAACTATAAAACTTCGTTTTTATCACGGTTTTATAGTAAAAAAATGATAAAAAAAAGATAATGATAATTTGTAACGAATACCTTTTTCTTTTAGTATATTAAAGTCAGAAATATCTTATTCATATATACCCTCCGGTAACTATTACTCAATTTAACGATAATTACTTCAAGCCTAAAAATGTTCGTAATTATATATCGATATATATATATATATATATATTTCTTAACATGGTTTCAAAACTTAAGAATTAAAAGAACTAAAGAATTTTTATGACCAGATTAGTTCCAAATATTGTTGTTCATAATACACTATTAAAGATTTTATGTATCGATGTTAGATCAATTAAGACTATTATTATGATCAATAAGTGGTTATAAATATATTTAAAGAGAACTCTCGAAACCATGACTGATCAATTTTCGCGTTCGCATAACAAAAGGAGCCATAGAATGTAATACAATGCAAAAGTAATTAAAGTTGGTTGTGCGGTAATAAGAAACCAGTTGAAAGAACGGGAGATTGTACATATCATGAATGAAAAGTCAATTAAAATACAGACGTGCCTTTATCCACCCACGATCTGCTGAAATGTCAACAATGATCGATGGCTTAATCGGACAGAATCGGTGGAATCTATTGAGTCTGTTGCCATCTAATCAGCCCAGTCCACCTCGACCCAAACACGACCGATCGTTGATTGTCATAACCACCCAGCTCCTCTTGATCTTCTGTTCTCCAAATATGACTCAGAATTTAGTTGGCAAAACTGTAGCAAGTTGTATGCTCATGTAAGGCCATAATCGCAATGTCTAACTGCCATAATCCACCCGCTAACTGCTTCGGAAGGCAGCTGGCCGTCGCTTCGCATATAGATTCAGATTCAGGCCCCGACTTCCAATCGCACTTGGACTGGTCAGAGTCGCCGGCTCACCTCGTACGGAAAAAACATATCATGGCACGTACTCTGGCCGAGGCAAAATAAAATCGAAAAGCATAAACAATTTATTTGTACAAAATAACTTTGAACTGTGCAGTTGCAGTTGCATTTGCTGTTTTGCTGCTGCAGAGCTCCAAGTCACAAAATGACTTAACTTATAAGCTGGCATTTGCCAGTGGATGCTGCAATGTTTCAATGCAATTTACCTGACCAGGAATGCGGGTCATGCACTTGTAAAAATCTGGTTTCTTAATCAAAAACGCTTGAATAGCTCAATTTATTAGTAAAGAATAATTTTTTAATTGGAAGATTTATTTATTGGTTTAATGGGAAATTCCTTACTACACTTGCTTAATTATACACAACGTTTGTATTTTATGAAGTTCATTAATTATTGAAAAATGAACGGAAAGAAAAAGTAACTTGTCGGTTTGAAAAGATTTCCAATAAGTATTTTTTAGGAATATTCTAAGCAGATATTTTTTTCCCAGTGCAATACAAGCTTGATTCGTTCTCGTTCGACGTGTGAAATGGCCAACATCGGAGCAGCTCAACTAAACTACAAAATTATATGGTGTTGGGCAACCCATATATGTTCGACCGATTGAAGATTTCACTAGAGAGGGTACAGTAAGTACAGTGCTGGGCATTGAGGCATACCATTGCCCAAATGTGTTCTAATGGCTGGCCAAACCAGCGATTGAACAATGCCTGGAAGTGCTTTTCAGCCGCAGATACAGCCATTCAGATATCGAATGCAGTTAGAGTTACTAATTAGACAGGTTGCCAAAGATCTAGATAGGTGCGTGACTGAGAAACAAAACCGAGGAGATCTTGGATCTGCTAACCACTAAATGTGCCCACTCTGTACGTAGATTACCTCATTTCCCACACAACTTGACATGCGCATCGGTCGTTAAGTAAGTTAGAAAAACCCCATGTTCCCTAGTCTACATTCACCGCAGACATTTAAGACCCACCTCATCGGGTAATCGTGCTCTTTGGTTACACCCATCAAAGTCTCAGTCTCGACCCTAGAGCAAGGTTCTTCACAGCACTCCGTCAATTGCTGTTATGACCTTTCTGTCGATTGCTCACTTGGCTAGCATTTTCCACCATTCAACTGACCTTAGCCAAATCTTTAAAGCCGCCAGCAAAACTCTTAATAACCTGGACAACAAAAAACTGAGTAAAAGATTTTGCACACCTGAGAGGAGTTGAAGAGGCGAGAGTTGAGTGCCGGACTGCAGCTCATTAATCGAGCAACGAACGGCGGAACAGATGTTGGTATACTGAGAAAAATATTACCTTATTTGGTAAATAGACATGAACATTAATATTGTATGATCCATTAGAAGATTTTACAGTGAGAATAATCAGAACCTTATTATTAGGAAGAACTGCATTTTATAATTCTTGCTTTTAAAAATATTTACTTTCTTAACATCTTGTTTAAAGTTGTCTGTTTCTTCAGACATTTCTTTTTAAGAAATTGGGGAAAAACGTTTTTTAAATAGTTAAATAAATGTAAAGATAGAATTATAGATCGAATATTTGGCTCTGTGCCGCAGATTTGGTACCCATTATAGGCCGTAGTCTCCGCCTCTTCAGCTTCCCAACAAGAAGCCGCAACACTTGAAGTAGCATGTAAACTGGGCAACTTGGCTTTTTTTTGCAACTTGGCAGTAAGCAGGCAGTCAGGCAGCAACGAAAACAAAAGTGAAAAGGTCACTAGCACCAGTTGGGCAGCAGTTGGAGCAAGAGGAGCAATCCCGACTGGAGTTGTCTGAACCAAAACTAAAAAAAATATGTACAAAACAAAACACTTCAGCACTCGACACTCAGCCAACTGTGGCCGCCAAGCTCAGGCGCCTTTTGATCATTGCACTCGCAATGCCAATTCAGGGGAAAAGGGTATAAAGTCGTAGTAACATGAATACATAACACCGAAAGACGTCTTAAGTAAAGCTACTTTGATTGGGATACCCTGAACCCATCAATTTTAGAGGGAGTAAACTACTTAGATATACCTTATATGGTCTTATTTCTAAAAATATATGTCTTTTATAATTTATGTAAGTATATAAACTTGAGACGTTCTAGATATTTTTTAAACCATGTAAGCCGTAACCGTTTTACACAATTTTTCTTAATTTGTATGCACCAAGAGCTCCATAATTGGGAAATCGTCTTAAAAATTTGCATATTTTTTTTTATTTTATGGAAATGGCATTGACTAAGAAATATGTATCGTTGGTATAATAAACCATGTTTCTGCACTGCAAATACCATTTTATATGACATTTTGTTGTGTGCAATTACCAGATTGGAATTGGCCCATTCCCATTTATAATAACCGCTCCCAGGGCATCTGTTCTTCGTGTCAGTCAGATTCGCCAGCTTATTTCCAACTATTATTGCCGTTGTTTCGGTTGTTTCGCTTGCTCTTCGTTTTTCCGGCTAACAAGTTTTCCGTTGGCTTTTGTGTATTTGCAACTTTATGTGAAGTTACTGCAGCAGAAGCAGCCACTTGCCGGCTTGTTGCTGGCGATCTCTTGCCCAATGCAATTCGCATTTCAATTTTTCTAAACTATTGGCCAATACGTTTGGGGCTTCTCGTACGTATGCTCGTCGTATATACGGCCATAAGATTATTTATCGCAGCTGATGGCTTGGGAAAATCCAAACCAAATTGCACCAGGTCCAGCTGCTTCTTAATTCGCTGAAGATGTTGCGGTTTTTGAGGGGAATTAATTAAGCTTAATTGAAGCAGCAGATTGCAGATCGGCAATCTCTCGAGTTGGGTGACAACTTTCCACAAATTGTGGAAATGCCGAAATGCATATTGACAGGCACTTTCATTTTCATCTGCAATTCGATTGCCTTTCGCGAATCTCTTATTTTCCAGGAGAGAGGAGCAGAGCCCTAATCTGCTGAAAAGTCTTGGAAATCAGCTAGACAATAGCAATTACCCATGGATTATGTAACTTTGGCATATACAAAAATCACACTGAGAAAAAATAGAAAAAGTATCAGTTGGAGGGGCAATTTAAATAGTTTTAATATAATGTGCTAGCATACATATATACATATAGCATATAAAAAAAGACACACATTATTATTTTTACAACTTTTAAATTTGTCATTGATTAAGCATAAAATTTTAAAAAAGACTCAGAGGATTAAAAAAACATAAATATCATATAATATATATGCAAATAAATTTTTAATTTACAAATGATTTCTGTACAAAAACTATTACAAAATTCGTAAAAATGTAATTGTAAATTTTAACAATGTCTTACATTTTTTTTGTGCAGCTTTTGGCAATTGACATTTGGAGGGGCCATTCAAAAGGTGAGCTCAGGTAATAATGGACGAACAGAAGCAGTTGGAAGTAATTGCGAATGAGACCTCATCAGTCACCGGATTGAGACGCCAGCCCACCAAATATCCGCATGGCCTCAACATCACGGTGCAGACGATCGACGATGATAATGAGGGACCTCTGAAAGATCACAGTGACTACTCCCGCACCTCCGGCGAATCGTGCTGGGGTGAGACCCAAAAATACCACATTGGAATGCTGGGAAGTCCCGAAACCCTAGCTGAACTTCAAGTTCGACGCTACAAGTATCCATTGACGGCTAATTATTATTTGAATGGCAAGTTTGAAAGGCCCGAGAAGCCAACACCCTGGATGCTTTTGGGTTATGCTCGACGCGCCTGCAGGTGGAAATATCTGCGATGGCCTATTATTTTTGTGGCCAGTGTTTTGCTATTTTTCGGACTGATCACCTACTGTTTATGGCTTCACGATGTGAGTGTGGCTAGGGCAAAATTCCTACAGCGTCGCTATGAAGCAACTTTGACATCCACGAGTTCGAATAGCAATGAAGTTTGGGATGAGGAAATCACCAGCACCACCGAAAAGGAGCCCCAGGAAACCACACGACTCAAAGCGGTGGATGACGGTGAGGAAAGTTCTGATTTGCCTGAAACTTATTTTGCCGAGGAGGGAGATCCAGAGGATGGTGGTGATGGCGACTATGATGACACTTTGTTGCCAGCCGATAGCATCAGATTCACCTCTGGCCATCAGAACAGCTTCGGGGTGCCCATCGAACAGGACAAGCGAATGCTGCAGTTGCTCAAAGATGTGAGTAGTGGGTTAAGTTAAAATGGGAAAACAAAATGAAATGCTTGCAATTTACCAAAATATTTTTATTTTGCTTATATTTTAAAATCGTAATTTTCATACAGGTGAATAAAGTTTACTTTTAGATTTAAAAAATAATAATTTGAAATAAAATGCCAAGAGCCAATTTGTATTTAGGTAACAAAATATTTATTTTGAACTGTCATGTACAAAGCAAACATTTTATGTTTAAAACTTTTAGTTGGCAAAAGTGCTCCCCCACCAAACGTTTGATGTACCATCTGAAAAGTTTTTGTCACCTAATTATCACCTCTCCCACTGATCCAATATTGCAGTTACTGCCCAAACCCCAGGCGACTCCTGCCGGCAATGAGCATCCTTTGACCCGGGTGTCCCCTACCCTGCCGCCCCCCTCGGCGAATGGTGCACGACCCACGCAGGCGATGACCTTGACCACTCCCTCAACGACGAACAGCGGCTGTCAGTCGACGATGCTGCCCATGTGCCAGGGAGTGCTCGACTATGACCTGACTTCCAATCGCGAGGGGACAGCGCCCCGGGATGCAGTCTCAATGGCAGCCTATGAGGAGCTCATCCGGTCCAACTGCTCGGCAAGGGCGGCGGAATTCGTTTGTGGCGCCCTGGAACCCGAGTGCCGACCCTTGCACATTGGACAGCTGCCGCCCTGTCGTCGCATCTGCAAGGGTGAGATATACAGATATATTCAGCGGTCCTGTTTCAAAATTACATGCGAATTTGTCCAGGAGCAGAAAAAGTCCACTATTACATACATACATATTTTCAATATATCCAAGACTAACTTTATTTTTAATGTAATTGTAGTATTTGTTTGATGGAATGTTATTAATTGCTAAACTAATTCTTTATTTTTTATTTTCAAATAAAATTTATAGCAATTCTTGAGTCCTGTTCCATAGCAATTGCCAACTCTGATGTCCTGAGCGAGCTCTTCGATTGCAGCCTATATCCCGATACCCATGAGAGCCACAAATGCGAGGATCCCACAAGAAGACGGGACTATTGCTACGGAAATGAGTTCCAATGCCATGATGGCAGTTGCATTCCCCAAAACTGGCAGTGCGATAAGATCAAGGATTGCCAAGGTGGCGAGGACGAAGATGAACAATGTTTGGTTTGCGAACAGGACGAATTCCGCTGCCGTTCGAATGAAAAATGTATCGCAGAAAACTTGCGTTGCGATCTGAACTTTGATTGTTTCGATGGAAGTGATGAGGAGGACTGCGATGACTATGGATCGGGGGACTTGGCCCCTTTTGATGAGGCCGAACTGAATGCCTTTCCAAGGGTCTTCTCCTACGCCAGTTTTCTATCACCAAATGAGACGAATGATAAGCTATATACCTATATCACTGCCTCCACCGACGAGGATGCGGGCACGGAGACCAAGTTCCAGATTCATCAGGTGGCTGCTCCAGCTCCCCCAGTAAATACGAGTGCTGAGGAACCAGTTGGTGGTCCCAAAGGTTTTGGTAAGTAAGCAATCACACAATATATCGAAATTAATGGCTATTAATCACTTAATAATTAAAGAATAATTATACATATATTTTATATATATATATATTTTTTTTTTGTTTTTCCAAATTAGTTTCTAGTCATCTCCAAATATTAATAATTTCAGAAATATACTTCTTCAGCAGCATGTTTTATGTTAAAGATTATAAATATATTTATTTTTCTATGAATGAATTCTTAAACGGGAAAAATTGATTTATTACCTGTTCCTTACTTAAATCAAAAACAAACTTGTTCTTTTTTCATAGTTAACTTTCGTGACAGCAAGGAGATAATGATGACTAGTGACTCGGAGAATAAATTCAAATACTCACAGAGAAATCGCACTTCTGTTAAGTTCAGCGTTGCAGCAACCACAACTCCAGCGGCAAGAACGGCGAGTGCGATTCCCAGCTCGGCGTTGGCTCAGCAGCGGGAAAGAGATAGAGCCACCACTACTACTAGCACCACTAGAACCACCACCACCACGACCAGCACCACTTCAACCACAATTACGCCACCCACAACAATACCCGCGCCCTACGAAGTTGTGACTACTCCAGGTGGCTGTCGTCCTCATGAACTTCGATGCGTGAGTGGAAAGTGCATCACAGTCAGTCAATTGTGCGATAAGGTAAGAAGGAAAAGCTGAAAAAATTATACTTCACATTTTAACACATAAATGCCATAAGTCCCTATTTTATTCCAATATTTTTCTATTAAAAAAATGTTCATAAAAGCATCTAGAAAAAATATTTATCTAAGTCCCAATACAATAGTTTTAATTAGTTAAATATTGATTTACAAACAAATTTCGAAATATTTATTTTATTCAACAAGCAAATCGATTGTCCTGATGCTGCTGACGAAATAATGTGCGTTTATCGGGAGCGTGTAAGTGGAAGGCGAACCACAACCACCACATCCACAACCACTGAAACACCCACAACATATTCAGCACCACCAGAAACAAGTACTACAACAACCAATAATCCGGTGACCAGTACAAGGCGTTCCTTGCGAATTATGCCCAATCGAAGTCGAAAGCCCAAGTCTTAGAGTGATGTTCTTGTATCTAATGATTATTTATGTCTTTTTTCTCACCACTTGTATTTTCTTTCGCTCGCTATATGTATGATAAATGATAAATATGTAAATCTTTTTTAGTGATTAAGTTGTTTAGTGATTAGTGTTGTTTAACTATTGTTATCTGCGTGAAAATTGTATTTTTAGCAATGAATAAATCTTAAGATGTGAGTAGCTTAAAAATGAATTACGTAAAATTGGATAAGGTTTGGTAATCTTAATTTCATATATTGTTTCAGGGTTTCTATCAATCTTTTCTATCTCCTCACATGCCTACCTTGTCAGGAGCATAAAAATAATCCAGAAAACATATTATCTCCTTTGTTTTGTAATTTCGAAAGCCATAGACATATCTGGACAATGCGCTAACAAAATTCAAATGAAATCGATACAATTAAAGTCGGGACATTATTCCACACAACCTTGGTCTCTGGTCAGCACGGCCCACGCATTCAAAAGACCGAGACCATTTGGTTTGGGCAATTCAATTAACCAGTCCATTGTTATCGATTTGGTGGTGCACTGAATGCTACGGGGTCCATTATCTATATAAATGTCAGCCCAGCTGACTGCAGTACACTCGAAAAAGCTGTTGAAGATCATATAAACTACGTATTAAATATTTTCGAAAATAAATTTGTATCTTCGAAACTTATTAGCAAACTCTCCGAGATATTTTGAGTAATGTTTGTAAAAACCTCTAGAAAAAGCAATAAATGGAATGGCCTAAAAATATATATTTAAAAAAAATGTGCTTAACCAAATTGGTTCTTTTTTAAACCATATTAAGTGCTTAGAATGCCCGACAAGAAATTAAAAATTAACAGCTATTTTTTAAATTAAAATAAATGGCTAAAAATAAAATACATAATTAAGAATGTTTTTGGTAGTGTAAAACAAAATGAAGTGGGCAGTTCCATAAACAAATACTGCTTTTATAATGCAGCTCCAAAATTCAGAGAGACAACAACGGGCGACAACACTTGTCAAGACAGATTAAATTGCAGTCATAGCCCATAGGCAACTCCTCCCCGAAAACCGAACTCTAGTTTAGAACCCATTTCGCATAGCCGTTGACAGCCCATTGCTGGAAATTGAAAATTTTCGCTTAGGGGCGGATGATGGCAGATTGCGAAAATTCTCGTCCCGAATATTTGCACAACCACAAAAGTTAAATGCGCTTTGATTTCACCCCAGAATCATACAAAAACCGATTGGCAAAAACAAGGGAAAACAATCCGAGAAGAGAGTTTTTTTTTTTCGGGGCACTTTTCTGATTGATTGCCATCAAAAATCCGCTTTTGGCATAACGGCAAATGCGATTTGATTGCTGTCATTGTTCCGGGCAGAGAGACTATTAATATATGTTTTCGGCACAATCCCTAATCCCAACATTGGGCAATTGGGCGAAGACGAAAAACCACCCGAAAAAACTTACCGAAAAATAGGGATAAAAAAATGATATTTGATTTCCTGTATTTTACTACATTTTTTTGTTGCTCTGCTGCCATTTGATACGTTTCATACACATTTGACAGCTGTCAGGCTTCTACATTTTCACCTTAATTAAGTGATATTAATCGTCTTTCCAATCTGAAACTTTCATCTCTAAACGATTCGGATGAAAAAAGGTGCGAAATTTTATCCCGGGCGCGTGCCGAAAAGAAATCCATGAAAACTATTATACCAACGAAACTTAACGGAAATTTAAAACCAAAAAAAAAAAACTCATTCTCTTGACTGGCATTAAAAGCTTTTTCACCTTGGCTCATAAAATGAAATGGAGTGGTGTTAGACAGTGCCCAAACCCTCGAATGGACACGCATAATTTCCATGTTTAGTGCCCTTTTGGGCTGTGGACCTTTTCCTCTCCTTGAGCCGGGTCAAAGGCAATATTGTTAATGTAGTCGATTGAAATGGCCCCATTTTGTGTGGGCCTACATCCCAGGGCTACAAGTGTGTCTAACTGAGTGTGGGAGCCGACTTTGGACCATATGCGAGTATTAGAATGTCGAGATATCGCTGCCCTGCGGGTGGGCCATCACATTAATTGAAAATTTCGTAGTTCAGATTGGGCCTTTTTTGTTGTGAGGAAGTTAAGTACTTTAAATACGATTCTGGTGAACAATGAAAAATAATAAGTATATTCTCTAAGCGGCTTTAAAAGGCCTACAAAAAGTTGCGGTACCTAAACGATATTCAAATATTGCAATCAAAAAGCTTGAAAGGAATATTTAGTTAAAAAGTAGTGCACTAGGAAATACAAAGTTTAAGAATTCCTTATTTTTAAAAACATTACAATTATAATCTTGGGTATCATCGAAAGGACTTTTAACTATAAAAGTGAATACTGCATTGTGTTCAACCAAAGAAATGGCACAGTGTGAGTTCGCAGATTGCAAGGAAATAAAAATGTAATAAAATGTTGCAATAAGATTTTGCAATGCATCAATAAACCCCGAGTGCAATGCTTTGTGCACAGTTGCACACCCAAGATGCCTATCTACCCGTATCCTTGAAGATCCTTTCAAGAGACTGACCCAAGTAGATCCTGCGACCCCAGAAGGGTTCTTCACCCCTCGAGTATCCCGCGGCGAACCGTCTTTATAAGCACCCATAATTACTGGGCTCATTGCAGCCGAGTTACGCTTGATCGTTTTCAAATTGCAAGCGGCGCACACTTCCGCCCTGAATTTTGAACTAAGATATGAACTTTAAGGATCAGTTCAAGAAGTTGACATAATTGTGCCAGCAGCGAAATGAAAAGAGGGCATCGAGCTGCACATTTTGTATCGCTTTAAAGGAAAGGTGCAACCCCCTTCTGCAAGAAGTTAACCCTTGGGTGCAGCACCCATCTGCCCTTTATCCCGTTTAAATTTGTGTCTGCATTCCGTTCCGACAGTAGGA
Source organism: Drosophila fuyamai (assembly GCA_018153365.1). NCBI lineage: Eukaryota > Metazoa > Arthropoda > Insecta > Diptera > Drosophilidae > Drosophila > Drosophila fuyamai. The sequence goes on along the minus strand of JAECXW010000878.1, from coordinate 15,364,591 downwards.
AATGGGTGTGGCATTATCGGGGATTTCTGTGCAATCTCACTTACCCAATGCCCCACTCCAAAGTACAGTTTAGCCATTAGAGCCAGAGCACAAATCTTGGAAAATCATTAAGCGCATTTTCCAATTGATTTCACTGCTCGGAGCGACCACAGCACGAAGACAAAACTTGACCAAAATCAATAAGCAGCCAAAAGGCAACCGCATAAACACAGAGACGACAAGTCGGAAAAGGGACGCCCAAGGGAATCGGCTTGGGGATTGTCACTGCGGCTTGGGTGTCTGACCGTTCATCCACGGATCGGACCAGACAATTGCTACACCCATCATCTAACGAATTTTGAAGGCATACTCAAAGATTGGCACGGGCTTAAAATCGGAAAAACATTACCAAAATAGTATTTTAAAATTAAGTAAAGGCAATTGGTCATTTGCATCTTTGTTTGATTAACCACTGACAGACATATTTTTGTATTATTAAAATATTACTAATGCCATGCTATGCCATGCTAGTCATTATATTATTATCATCCACCATTTTATATCACTTATTTTGTTGAAAAAAACAGATAAACTATTAGGTATCTCAAACTCTAAACTGCATTCTGATTTTACCTAAAGACTGATGCCGAAATTGTGTCGCATTGTTGCAATATTGATGATGGGTCCCTCCGCTTTCCCTTCAGGTCTTCTGGTCGTCTCTTTTTGTATCACTGCCCATTGATTCGCAAAGGAAAAACGCAAACAAAAACCGAAAAACCAAAAGTGAAAATTGCTTTTGGGCAGCATCTTTTTACGCCTGATTGCAGCTAAAAGTGTCATCGGCCACTGCCCCTCTTTTGTTTGCAGGGTTTTTGAGTTTGGTTTTCGGCTTGGGCATAGGTTTTTGTTTCTCTATTGAATTGATCCTAAGGCCCACACACCCCTCGGCACATATGCAAACACACATTGTGAATGATTTACGAGCATGTACAGGATGCTCAAAGGATAACACCGAAAGTTACAACAGCAGGAGGAGAATGTCGGACACATTTGGTCTGATCATTTGCATAAATGCTCATTAAATCATGTTGCCGGCCAATATAGTTTTCTGGCTTCTTTCATGAAAAAGTCTCCAGCCGGTTGACCAGTTTCATAGGCCAAACGCGACACCTCTCCGATTTGAATTTTGACTCAGGCCCCCCGTTAATTGCCTCACCTGGAGTCGAAAGCCAGGCAAATGGATGTGGATGTGGATTTGCATTTGCATTCGCCTCGCTCCGAATGTCAAGTTCAAAATGATTTACTGACTTTTTGTTTCTCGAGGGTAATTAATTGGCTGTTGGATGGTTGGATTGTTGGACTGGACATTAGATGGCGATAGTTGAACAAAGTGTGGCATCCTGGGAAAAATGAGAAAAAGTGGCCCGGTGAATGGTGCGCAGCTTGTTTGGCGTGTGCCTAATGAGTGTTCACTGTGGCGTCTTTTGGGTGAAAATAAAAAAGGAAATTGCTGGAATAGCAGTAAACTCATAAGTGGCATGGCGAATTATCCAAATACATCAAATTTCAACGCATTTTTATAATAGCTAAGTTTTTTTACAAAATTTAAATTATCGATACTGAAAAACTAACAAGAAAATTACACAAAATTAGATCGTTAGATCAACCCAGTCATCAGCTATTCAGGTATATTTTGTAAATAATCACAAAAATGACCGTGAATGCAAAATGTTTTTCCACGTTTCTTAACTCCTCCAAAATATAAGAGCTAAGAGATTTTCTGGTGAGCTGCAGATATTTTTCCCCCCGATAACACTTCAAAGAACCACTCCCATCTTAACCATTCATAATGAACCATAAGTAACCCTTACCGCATGTGAACAGAACCTTTGTTAATAGACAGACAACTGCAAAATTGAATCCACATAAAGAAAGAGCAAGGCCCAGTGCCAGATACTCATGTGCGGAAGGTGCGGTTCTCAAAAGCGCATATCAATGACTAATAACCTTCGGCGGCCCCCTGCCAACGAATGCAATTTTCTTATTGTTCCGATACCATTCCATATGCAATAAGAATAGATCAGGACATCTGTCAGCAGGCGTACGCCTGACAGGCGACGCACATGACTAATTATGGACTTTGCAGCTTGTCGACAATGCACTATACTTGTATATTGGACCCAGATCGGTCGCCTTTGAGACCGCTAATGATGCATGACAGACGCCGATCGGAGGCACCTTTTGACCGACTGCCTGCCATTTGGAAGTAGCGTGAAATATTCGCCATCAAAACAACGACCAAACACAAGACACCGACAGAGTAAATTAACTTTATCGTCCCAATACTTTACGGCCAATCTTGCTCAGTCATTGAGGAAGTAGGGGGTTAAGGGGGGGGCCGACTCAGCAGCTGCATAAACAAATTGCAGTCAACATTCATAATTTCCTGTTTAAATTAAGCTCGGCCCGCATTTCGGCTCTTAACTCACATCAACTGCATTTCCTAGTGACAAAAAAAATTACAACGCCACGCACTAAATCCGCCAAAAGCCCCTTTTCCCCTTCCCCTCATTTAAAAAAACCAATCGCAGGCAATTAAATGTCGCCTTCGAAAACAAGACTTTTGTCGAGCACTGTGCCGGAGTCTCAAATTGAAGCAAAAACGATACGAATCGAACTCCGCATTGATATGCAGTTTTCAATGTGCGTTTATTGATTTTATTATGCATAAAGCCAGCTACAAAAGCGACAAAAATGCAAATCGCCATCGATATGAAACGAAAATTATGCATTTGAGACCAATGCGACGTCTATACTTATTATTCGGCAATACTCTATGATTGGAAAAGTATTTTTTTGGTGGAAAGTCTCACTAAGAATTATTTTACACATACAAATAAGAAGTTAAAGTTAGGTTCTATAAAACGAAGTTCTTTTTAAATATATATACTGATGTTTAGTCTTCTCCATTTTATTTCATATACTTAGAAACGAAATATTTGAGAAAAATATTTAAAATTTTGTTCTGAACTTATTAGTTTTTATTGCTCTCCTTGTTTGTTTATTTGTTGGTGTAAAATAATAATACTTCTTAAACAAAAATCACAATCTTAGTTATAGAAAATAAGAATAGTGTAAAAAGTGTTAATTTCCATTTCGAGAATATTTTACTTTTTATTTCATTTTTTTTCAAATACATAGTGCAATACCTCGCCCGTTTTTTACGGCTTTTAAAAATTTCAGTGAAATATATTATATGTTTAATATTCCGGCTAAAAACAAAATAATTCTTTTAGATAAATTGTATTAGTAAGAGTATACAGTTTTTGTTATTCCCAAATAAGTTCTCGTTTTCCACTGGCTGGCTTTTCCGTCCCCTTGGACTGGCGACAAACGAGAAGCGAATGCCATCAAATTGGCAATGCCGCCGACGCCAGCGATGGTCGATCGATGCAGTGGACTCCCCTCGGAGTCCCTCCACTTGGCGGCTTCAGTGGGTTAACCTGTTTTCGATTTTCACATAATTTTTGCGGTCCCCAAGCCAGGCTCGCTGGCATACTCTCCATACCAATACCCGTACATGTGAATGTCGTTTATCACAATCTTATCAACAATTCACATTCAATTATAAATCAATCAAAATTGCACCAATTTCATTTAAGCCGATTCGTTTTTGCTGTTTGCCGCCGGTGGCACGCTTTACCATGGGTCTTGGGCTTGGAGTTTTTGGGATTGATATTCCTACGGAGATCGAGATTGAGATTGATATATGGCCGGCAGTCGCGGCTCCCACGTTTACGACTTCTAATGAACAGGGGAGCCAGGGAGGGCATTGGGTCGACGTTCTCTGACAGCAGAGAATGGATCGCTTAAATAGTTTTGTATAAATTGATATATTCGTTAATCGAAAATCGAATATTTTTGGCTGCTGAAATGCACATTGAAAAATATACAAAATAGCAAATAAAAGTGTAACAAAATTGCCACATGGATGGACTTATACACTTGTAATATTTTTAAAACCATTTTATATTTATAGGGGTTTAATTTGTTTCCCATTTTGGTCAACATATATACATATATATAATTAAGATACCAATATTTTACCTAGTTATCATATTATTTTTATGGCTGAGAAGGTTACTAAATATTTTTAATTAAATACTGAAATAAAAGGCAATAAATTAAATTGTTCTGTGCAGAAATACCAATTTGATGGCCAACTTTATCCCCTGTGTAGACATTCGCCTACTCGCTCCCATTCTAGTTCATTATGCAGCTTGTCGAAAATTCCTTCGAGCGTGAATTGTATCTCACTCCACAATCGAGAGTTTGCAACCGAATTTCGGTTTTTTGCAAACACATTTGCAACCCCCCGCCGGGAAAGTGCTCTATATATATTCGCAATAGAATGGCATCGCAGATGATCCTTAATCAGGGACAGTTTCCAGATTGCAATCAAGTTTCCCTCGGTGAGTCTCTCTATTATCTCTGCGGTTGTTTTATCACCACATTGCAATCTTTTGTGAAGCGAATTTTTAATGCTTCATTAATTGGAAATTCCTTGTGCAATGGCAAATGGAAATTTTCGCTCAATTATGACCTGACAGCCGCAAGTAAATATGCTCGGCATCATGAACTTCTATAGCTATGGGTACACATGTTAATGTACATATCTCCGGAACGTGCCATCCATACGAATTTCAATTTCCATTCGGATAGAAAAGTCTCAAGTGCTGTTTGCCTTGCAAGTTGGTTTTCCTTTGGCAAACATTTCAGAGTTTTCAGGGGCGAAAAACGGGTGGAAATGGATTTAAATGGAGTTGCAAAGTGCTGGGCGTTGGTTAATCTCAATAACTATGTTTTTTCGGGGAAAAAAGTATTTTTTTCTGTCTACATATACATATTATAAGGTATTTGTAAGTCAAGTTTGTATGTAGGTTAAGCAACTAAATTTTCCAACTAGAAATATATTTAAATCTAGCTTATACACTGCTTAGCTGTTCATCATTAAATCAATCTGTTTCGCTTTTAGTTTCTTTGGCTTTACGATAGTTGGAATTCTTTTATTCATCAGAACCAGTTAAACAAGAATGTTAAAGACGACTTCTACAAAGTAGTTGGCCCTTCTCTTCCTCCTAATAAAGTGTTTTTTTTCTATCCAGAAATAGCCAAGTCCGGAGTTCATTTGGGTTCGTTTGAGCGTAACCTTGAGTTGGCACGTGGGCGTACCACGAGTGTGGGGACATTATTTTGCTACACGTGAGTCATTATTTGGGGCGCATCTTTGCCTAATTATGCAGAGAGTTTAAGGCGAAAATCTGTGGGCGCACATGGTAAACAAATAAGTAACCTTTTGTGCTGCTAATTAATTAAAAGGTGAGGCTCACTTTGGGTGGCGACAGGGCGAGTTCTCGTCGTCTTTGGCTTGAGGCAAGTCAAGGTCCGCAATGAGGCGGCAGAAATGCTTCTTTGATTTTGAATACACTATGCGCTAATGCTTGTACATGCATATATAGAAATCTAGGCAATGGCTTTGCTTGATTTATGTGTTTGTGCCCACGGGGTGTGTTCCCCATAAACATCAACTGTCATTAGGCGTGTAACGAACCAAAATATTCATAAAAAATACATTAAAAAATGAGGAGAGGAAAATTCTTTGTATTTTGCATAGAAAATGCATTGAAAAGGAAAAATAAGGGGATGGAGGGGGTAGGAAAACCCCTTTTGATCCGCTCTAGGGCATCAAAAATGAAATCATATAAAAGTAACCGAAATTTTTATGATTTTTTTTGTGACACTTACAAAATGTATATACATTTTTTTATGCATTTTTCTGGCTAATTGAGAAAATGTCCTGCCAGCTGGTTGCTTGGCCCGACTAATTGCATTTAATTAGGGCAAGTTACGAGCACATAAAATTCAGTCTCTACCTTTGCATTGTGTCACAACAAAATCAGGAGGAAGTCTTCAGGTCGATGATTTTTATGGCACGAGCTACAAAATTTTACGAGCAATTTGAACTGGCTCAGGATAGATGTCCTACACGGTGAAAAAATCATCGATCATCTAGTATTTAAAAAGAAAGATACATATGTACACTCTTTACTGCCATGATTAATATTTAAGTAGTAATAAAATAAAATACCGATTAGCTCTAATTCAGTGTTAAATAATTACTTATATATTTATGCATTAATGTATCTTATTAAGAACCGACATCTTATGAATTAAAAATTATTGCCAATAGGCATTTTACTCTGTAGTAGAACTGATTTTCAATAATTAGACGGCGTAAACATTTTATCCTTGTGTAAAAAGGATGATATCTAGCCGGACCACCTGGTAGGCGTTTCTCTGACACGCTTCGTCAGCGGAAAGCGAAGCGTGCCGAATGCCATTTGATGGATTACACAACGCCCAGGAAGAGACCAGGCTACAGATACTGTATCTTTTTCTGCGCCTGCGCAGCCCCCGGATGAGTAGTCACCCCTTTTGGGCTCACTTCCGGGCTTAGCTTTGCTTTCGTTTTGATTTGTGACAAATTGCCCGTGACAGTTGCGCCTGCGTGAAGAGTGTAGGCCACCTTTTTTTTTGGGTTTTGTTCCGCCGCAGGAGCCACTGTACTTGAAAGTGTCGCAGCGATGGCACAACAACACATTCGTCATTCGTAAGCGATTCACAATATGTCAAACGTCATTATCTCGGCATTCGTTGCACGTGCAGTCGTTAGACGGGAAAAAAGACAGATAGACCGATCGTAAAAATTTCACGCCCCGTTCCCAATTTCAAGTAGCCGCTGCAATTCAGTTTTCATGTAGTCATCGAGGCAAAGTGCCAGCTGCCACCGAAGTACAGTCAAAACAAGGAGGCAACTGACAAAAGGGACACTTAGTAAAACTCTAAGTTGGTTTTACTACATATCCCTAAAATATAATCAAGTATCAAGGATAATTTGGAGATGACAGCAGATGAGGTAACTTAAGTGTCAATGTTATGATAGTTTGGAAGACTTAACTAAAAATAGTTTTCTATTTTTTAACTTAAAACATAAATATGATTCTTAAGAGTTACACAATATTTACTAAAACGTTATACAAAATATATTTTTTACTTTTTGAATCAAACACAATTAGTGTACTGTAACATTTTAAAAGGTCGACTTTAAAGAGTTAATATAGCGTTTGGCTGTGATTTACAATTTTCCTATTGCCGGGTTTTAATTAATGTTGATTCTGTGATATTGTGAAAAAAAAATTGTACCTTCCTATGAAAAGAAAATTCCTCCTTTTTACACCCAAAAACACACACACCCTAAAACACAGTCATGCTCCAAGTAAAACAAACATAATTTCGCAAAATAAATATGAAATTATGATTGCCTTTGACCCCTAAAAAGAATTGAACAAACGCAATATTTTCAACAGTGAAAGTAAATCGATCAGCAGAGCTATTACTTCGGATTTGTGCCACCTTTTTTCCTTTTTCCCTTTCAACATACTCGCTGATTGTATGTTATCAAGTGCAAACTAAATTCGGAACTATTCGAAAATCAACCCTTTATTCCCGTATGAAACCCACAGAAGTCTCAACCATAAATATGTCAAAATTGTTTAGCGCAAACAGGGGAAAAAGGGGTAACAATACTTTTTTGGGATAAAAAATAACAAAAATTAATTAAAAACGACCCATAAACAAAGTGAAAGTTCAAAATGAAGCAATTCGAATGAGTGCCAGATTACGAAGCGTGAAAAAATCCGCAAAACTGTGTGGAGATTTTTATGGGACAGTAGCTAAAGGCTTAGATGCGCTTCATTTGATTTGAGGGGGAAGTGTGATCTTTTTTGGCCAGCTGCCGAAATTTTTGCTCAAAATTTCTGCGGTGGCTTGGTATTATAAAGCGATTACCAGTTCAATGTTTTAATGCGAATGGAAACCATTTCGTGTGGTGAAAGTGACCGATGGTCGGGCAGGAAAATCCTGGATGGCGAAATCCTGTTTAATGTTGAAAAACTCACGCCCCGGCAACAACAAACAACCATCACGCACAAAGGAAGTGCAATTAGAGCAGGAAGAGGGGGAGGCTAAATCCAGATGAAATGAGGAGGAGGCCAAGGTCGAAGGACGAATGAGGAGGACCCTCGCTGATTGCCCATTGTGCGGGCAGCTTCCTGCTTTAATCCCCTCCATTGTTTGCTCTAATTTTGTTATTTCGTAGTTGACCAGCTCTAAAAGTCCTGACCAATATTGATGAGTGAATAAAAATGTAATTATAATACTTTGTCATATATACATATCAGAACTAAACTTGTGAAATATTAAAATCAGTATATAATAAAATAGTCCAGCAGTTGATTAAAATATTTCTGAGCTTAACAAAGTACTGCCTATAATTGAGTCATTAAATTTTTAAAAACACGTATTATTAATACCTCCGACCGTATTTACGCCTTTCATGACAAAACCAAGTGCGGACTCTTGATTTCCCACTTCCCAACCAAGCTAACACTTCCACTCAAATGAAGTTGTCAGCGGCTGGGCATTTAAATATTTCAACGGCCAGCAATCTCTGCCCATGGTCTGTGTGGTGCGTAATTTAAGCCCAAATTGACCCAAAAACTTGAGATTCGAATTGAAACTGCAGCTGAGACATGAGAACAGCGAATTTACGCACTTTATCTATGAAAATATTCATGGCAAGTTGCATAAATAATCCGCCTAGCACTTCAAATTGATAAAGACAATTTACAATTTATACAATGCACACAGGCCAATCTATATGTGTTGAACGTGAAGTATAAATGTACGTATATATGCCAGATTGGGCGCCTGGGAGCAGCTTACTGACTAGACAGCTTCGAGTCCAAAAAGCGATTTTAATTCAACCCAAACAAGCATCAATAGCAGAGCCCAGGCAACCCAAACAAATCAAATTGGAGTCATTTACCCCTCGACACTTGTGGGGGCCGAGGGAGATTAATGGGGGAGTGGGTTTTGGGAAGTCAGACTCACATGCCAACGACATCTGCTTCAGCCGAGTAATGGAAAAACACAAGCGAAACACGAAAGAAGTGGTGGATACCCTAAGGAAATTCACACACGGAATCTTGGCAAGGAAAGGCGATATAAAATATACTTATAAATATAAAATAATGCGTTATATTACAATAAATCGCATTTTAAAAATCAGAACTAAAAAAAATTACATTTTTATTTTAAGTCCAGAACTTTTAGAAAGAAAGGTAATCAAGATTGCTTTAAAAAAGTTTACATTTGTGTTTAATAAATGTTTGATAAATGTAATAAATGTTTTCAGTGGTTATCGTAATGTAAGTCTTTCTGTAATCCTTTGTTGAATGTTGTATTTTTAATATAATATTATTAATAACTTTATAATATAAAATTCTTAATTATTATTGTGTTTACTTCTTTACGACTAATATCTTTACCAATGATCTTTAAAATAATATTATATGCTTAAATACTATCTTTTTCTTGCCATACTTTTATTAAAATAAGTAATAAATGTATATTTTTTTGTAATTTTTTAGCATTGCGTTAAACTTTCATAATTTACTTACCCTGCCTGTGGATGTAGAGATGTAAAAACATGTCAGTTAACAACTGGCATAGTTGAGTGACCAGTTCCGACCATCCCATAATCGCTTTAAAAGCAACCCAATCGATCATCTGCCTGACAAAGCCCATCCCAATGTTGTTATACCCCCACCACTCTTTCTCGGTGTAATATGCCAGACACATGCAAATATCTCCGTAAATTTGCACTGACGACGCCGAATCGACGACCCACATATGGAACAACTGGCTTAGATACAGATACACGTACTTACGGATTGCCTAGGAGTCGCACTGAGCTCAGCTCGAGTGGAAATTGCTTTCGACTGGCAGTCACTGAGTTGGCAATCAATCAAGTCAAGTGCTGGGCTCAGAGCAGGGAGTATTTTCTAGAAATTATGAAATTCAGCGAGACGGATATCCTGGAGTCAGAACAAACGGCTCTGTATGACGAAAAGTATGGCATTGCCTATTGCCTATTGTCACTGTTCAAATAAAAACTATAGCTAGTTTAAACGGTATTTCATTTTTCGGTTCATTTCAATTTTAATTAAAATTAATGATTATTTTATCTGCAAGCATTTATTGAAATTCTTTGTTTAATTTTTAATTTAAAATTTATTTTGTTTCACAATGTTTTAGAAATTAGGCAAACATATGTGTGAGAAAGTCTTTCGTTGTTTTCAAAACGACTTAATTTTCTACGGAGGTCATTTAATTATGTTTTTTTTTCATGTGTGGAGTGTTCGAATCCAACACGTAGTGTTGTCCAATTATGTCAGCGATATGGAGGCGAAGACGTTTTCCAGGTTGTAATTAAAACTGGTTACCTTGACATTGCCAATGCACCGAGCACCAAGCTCCGTCGAGCGCAATTACCTTGGCCATCCATCTGTGCATCTCCGCTTCCCATTTGACCATTTGTCCATTTGTCCACTTGCCCACTTTCAATGTGGGTCATCTAATGGCACACAAATTGGATTAACGCATTGCCGACTCCCGTGAACATCGGGCCATGTTGAAACATCTTGGCAATTTGCTGTAATTAAATCGCCGCCTTGTCGTCTTGCACTTAAATGGCGCATTTAATGGTGTAATATCATTCGCGTTGCGCTTTTAATTTCTATTTATGTCTGCGTTGGCCAGCAATTTCTTTTAATTGCAACACAGCCGCACAGATACGCACATTCTGCCGATAGGCCACTAAGTAACTGACAAGTATTTTGATAAACTGCCTTCAGGCCGCCCCCAGATCACGCTTTATCATCGAAAAATAAAGAAAAAAAATGTCCCAAATGCTGTCAATGCTGTTTTGATTTATGCGTTCCAAGTTCTGTTCGATTCCATTTACATGGCCAAAGCAACTGGGAGTAGCGCACCAGTTCAAATGTTAACAAATTAAATTTTCTACTTAATCAAAATGCAGTCGAGAAACGTTCAAAATATGAAAGGGAGCAGGCCAAACATGTGTGTCTGCGGGTCTCCGGTTTATTTTGGGCAAAAATAAACAAATGTATCAAGCCATTAGATGAAGCACAAACGGACAGAAGCAGCCTTGGGGCATAAAGTCTGCAAATATAAATAAGTAATTGCCTGGCACCTCGGTAACCTCATTGAAATGGATTGGTCACGATGAGGAGGGGATGGGGACATCAACCCATTTACGCAGGTTGCGTTCGATTGCAGTATGGAAACTCTTTGGGGGTCAGGGAAAATGTATGATTCGGTAATTAAATACTACCAAATGAAGATCACGAAATTACAATTTAATACACTTAATTAAGAGGCTTCGTTTAATTTGGTAATAAAAAACAATTTTAAGATGTGGTGTAACGTACATTAATTTATTGCTTTCTTTTTGACTCCCCATTTAAATCAATTACAACTTGTTCAACCACGAATATGCTTTTAGTTTTATTTCTTTATTTTTATGATTTCCTTCATCACAATTTTTTAATGGTTTCCTTGATTTGCTTGTAAAGCAATTACCGAGTAAGACATTTGTAGGCCCCTGATAGCATAAAGCCCAATTAAATGTTGCTATTGGGAAAGTCAAGTCAGATGACGAAGAAGTTCCGTGGGCAACACTTGACATTTTGCCATTAGCATTAACATAAATCATATTGGATTTAACAATTTAAAAAGTCAAGCAACACAATACCGAAAACGGGGAGGAGGGACATGAGGGAGATCATGATGATGATGAAGGCATTTTCAACAGCAATTTTCCCTCCTCCACCTGCACCGCCGACTATTCGCATTTTCCATGCAATTTTCGCAGAGCCAAAAGGTCAGTTCAAAAGTAGATGGCAGATGCCAGCTGGGAGATGTGAGATTTTGAGTTGGGGCCGTCTGGGATCAACATCGTCGACTCGACTACAATAAAAATCAAATGAATGGCAGTCGTTGGAGCTCGAACAACAAAAGGAGCGAAACCAGTTGCTCCTGCTGACTTCCTCCTGAGCGAGGGAGATTCCTTATTGACTTCAGAGCGGGCCTCCAGCTAAATCTCGCATCGCATTTCCCAACGCCTGACATTTAAGAGCGAAAAAGACTGCCCAGGAAATTTTTAAAAATACTCATAATCGGGTAGTTCAGTAAATGTAACTGTTAAAAAAAATACATTTATTACAGCTATTAAATACTTATAAATTTAAGAATCTGAACATTTTTATTCAGACAGTTACGTTTTTACAAAAATTAATTAAAATTTTGTATTTCAGAATTAATTTTATTTTACATAAATAAAATAGCAAGTTTGTTATTACAGAAATTAAATTTTTCAAATATATTTTTCGAATCACCTTTCACAAATAAATTGAATAAATACTTTTAAAGAAATATACATAAGAAAAAACAAGAGAGAACGCTATAGTCGGGTGCCCCGACTATAAGATACCCGTTACTCAGGTAAAGGGAGTGCGAGGGAGATGGAGATAGAAACTTTGATCACGCATAACTTTTTAACGAATGGTCCGATTTGAAAAATTTCTTCTACATTTCGATAGGTATTGATAAACACAATAAAACTGCATTTTTACTTTTCCGAAATATTTAAATTTTTAAAATCGTATATAAGCGATTGTGGGCGTTAAAGGGGGCGTGGCACCTTTTTGAAACAAACTTGCGCTGCGTAGGAACTCCTAGAATCTGCATGCAAAATGCCAATCTTCTAGCTTTTATAGTTTCCGAGATCTCAGCGTTCATACGGACAGACAGACAGACGGACAGACAGACGGACAGACGGACAGACGGACAGACGGACATGGCTATATCGACTCGGCTAGTGACCCTGATCAAGAATATATATACTTTATAGGGTCGGAAACGCTTCCTTCTACCTGTTACATACTTTTGCACGAATACAATATACCCTTTTACTCTACGAGTAACGGGTATAACTAGGATAGTCATATAATAAACTATTTAATTTTTTGATAAAATATTGCGTTTACTATTTTAAAAAAATGTAACTTACTACGATGATTAAGAAAGTGTATCTGTCATTCGTTTACTCCTTTGAGCGACGCAATAGTTGGTCTTTTTTTGACCGACTCAAGTCAACAACAATATGGCAAATTATGGCACTTCCTGTTGACCTTTGACAGACCCAGAGGATGAGAAGGTGAATCGGGATTGTGTGTCTTGGGGTTCGAGTCGCACAAGTTATACAAGTTATACAATTACGCGCCAATCAGGGCGAATTTTATTGGCAATTAGGATAGAGCTCCGCGGAGAGCTGGAAAATATATCTTTGAAGGCGGGCGAGTTTTGGGGCTTGGTGCCGGGAATCTGAATCTGGAGTGCGTGATAAGCATTTTGATTTATGCCATCGGGGAAGCAGAGCTCGGGTACACAAGCAAATCCTTAATTGAACACGCCGTTTGGCTGCTAAGTAACTAATTTTATGGCATATTAGCAGACCATTAATTATGCCGCTGTTATAAATTTTAATGCCGATTAATTGCTGCCAAAACACAGCAGCACAGCAAAACACAGTCAGCAATCTGTGTCTGTTGACCCAACAACAAACATCGAACACAACAAGCGCTTGTAACCACAAAAAAAGAAATAATTTAACTAAAACAGCCAAAAACAAACGAACAAACACCGAAAGTTGTCATAGTTGCTGTTGCTACGAATATTTTGTACATTTTTTGCGGATCAACTTTATTTTCTATTCCACCTGAACAGACCCAAAGATTGGATCAAAGTAACGAATCGAGGGGTTTATATAGCGAAGGTCAAGTTAATAGTGCAAAATATTTAATCTACTTTTGATCAAAAAATTTTTTGTAATAGTAATTTTTTAGTGTTATTGGCAGGGTATTATTTTTTTCAAGTCATTTTAAAATAAGTTGTGTTAAACGCTGAGTAAAGCCAAACAAAAACATAAACTTGAATATTAAATTGGTTAATAACAGTTTATAACATATTTATAATTTAATGTGCTTTTAATTTTGAAACTCAGAGTTTTAAATATAATTAAAATGATTATGAATAATTAATCGACTTTTCAGTTTCTAGGCCATAATTTTTAAATTTTTTTATTATATTAAACTAATTTTTAAATTATATTAGCTTTTGAAATGTAGATTTTAGCTATTTAGTGTTATTTATTTTAACTTTACTGTAAGCACGGGATATATATGCGTGTCGATTCGGATGGCCAAAAGGCTTCCTGTTGTGCGTGGGCCGCTGATGTTGTCGCGTCCAACGGCGAAAAAGTTGCCATGTTGCGACGTTTCTCAGTTGCCGACATCAAGTCGTGTGCACCACCAGCATCGTCATCAAATTGTCCACACTCCTAAAAAAACACAAAATTGTAAGAGGAAATGGTACAAAATTGGGACTGAATCGAAGCTAAAACACCTTGAACTAAAAATTTATTCAGCAGTAGTTTATAAATTAAAAAAATATTTTAAGAAAACTTATATTGTCGTGAACATATGAAGAAATTTTTACTAAAAAATTCTAAAAATCTACAAATTAAGAAAAGAATCTAAGACAATTCCCAGCTACAGAAACTTTGAGTATTAATTATAGCCTAAATTGCCATCTTTTAAAGACTTCAAGTTTGGGAAAATAACCTAAAATAAAGTTTGGAATAATATGTAAGTAGTTTATTTACTTCTACGAGCATTTTTGTTATTTATTATTCACCCAATCCATTTCTATCTATCGATCTCTTTAATGAGAATCAATTTATCGAATCGCACGAGAGTAGGGTACAAACTGTTTATGAGACAAAATTATAAGCGCATAACTCTTATTTTAGGTTGATACTGAGCGAGCCAAATGTAATTTATGCAGTTTTGATTGCATTCGACGAGTGTTTTTAATTTGATTATAATGGTATTATGGTTATATACGGCGAAACAAGCTGAAGCATAATCGCTGATGTTTCGGGTTGGGGAATATTTATGAGGAGCTAAATCAAAAGCGGAGCTACCTCAACCTGCTGGTCGGGAATTGGACCCACAAATGTCACATAAAAGTGTCAGCGGTGTTTTGAATTAAATTGAAAATTTATTGGTACGAGTAGCTTCCCCACTGTCTCTTTCCCCATTTCTCGCATATTTTACCCACCCACGCGTTTTTTACCATCTCATGAACCCATTTTTGGAGTTTGTTTAACAAATTTGTGCGGGGTTTGTCCGGCTTTATGTAATAAAGAGCTGTAACAAATTTCTTCGCGGCGTTTCGGTTTTGTAGTTTTTAGTGGCCAGCTAATGAAGTGTCCTTAATTTTATTAGTTCCGATTATCTCTTAAATGAAGCGATGTGACCACATTTGAATACGGTTATTGAGTTACAAATTAGCATAAGGTAAGTGGGGATGGTTTTAAAGTGCGGCTTTTAAGATCAAGGGATAAATTGAATTAAGAGATAACATGGACAGGTGAAAATGTGCTTTATTTTATTATTTTTTTGACAAGCGCAGATACTAATATACATATAATTTATATTTAACTTTAACCGATTTTGTTAAAAGCTTTCAGATGATTTCCCCTTTACGAATATTTTTTGGTAACCCCCGTTAACCTATTTTAATTAAGCGTATCCTTACAAATTTTTGCAAGGTCAGCAGCTGTTCATTTACCCCCTGCCAAATCAACGAACACGCCCCGCACTAAAATACCAGAAATTATGATTATGACAGTTCAGCGAGCCGACAATTCTATTTCAACTGCTCCCCTAGAAAAATGTAAAGAATCAAATCTATAATTTTCCGAGACCAAAGAAAGAAAATTCGCCATTCTTTGTCCCGTGACAAATTTATAGACTCCGATTTCGGCCCAGCCTTTCATTGTGTAATGCAAATTTATGACAAAATATATCCACACCAAAAGTGTGGAGAAAGGTAAACAATGGCCAATAGGCCAACAAAAAAATCAGAGCGGGTTGGAACGCGCCTAATAATTTAATTATGACTTTTTTTGACGGGAGCATGCAAAATTTTCCAAATTGCATGCATATTGAAAAATTTTAAAGCTAAACAAAGGCGGAAGGGGTTTTTGCACAAATTTTCCAAGTAACAGAGGATCGGTTTGGTTTTTAGTTGGGTTGGTTTGGTTTAGGGGTTGGTCCCTTATGCCCGACTTATGGTTGAGTTCCTGGAAATTCCTGTAACCAACAACTGTCGGCGATCTATCCATCATATCAGTTCTGCTATCTAGACCTCTTTTAACTATCGCACCCACGCGATAATGTCAATCAAAAAACTGTTCAATATTGCACGCTGGACACACCCTCTAAAATTCCGCATTCCACTTTTTTGAGTAACCATTAAAAGGTTATTTTAGGGGTATATTTGTGGATTTTGTAGCAGGATAGTAAGAAGTATTTCCATCATATCGGATAGTAAACATAGGTAAACAATTTATTTACGGTTTTGGGCTTTAAATACTATTAATTTTTTTTATAAAAAATAAAAAAGGAAATTAAAAAATATTATTACATTTAAAATAAATAAAGGTTTATAAATAAAAATGTAATATTATGAAATATAGACCACCAGAATTGACTTTTAAACAAAATATAATAATTTACTGTATTTTATAAGTAAGTCTTGTCCATTGCTGAGCGCAAAAAAACTTTTAAGCAAAATACTGAGTATTCCAACGATGACTAGTCCATGACCTAAAGTTTCAATTAACATTTGTCTCAATTACACGAGCGAGACACGCAGTTGATGTCCCGCTGGCGATAAGAGGAGCGGATTGCAGAGGAAAGAAATAGAATTACAGACCCTACCTGGAAAGGTTAACTGGTTTTTCCTCACCAAGCGAATGAATGACGTGTGACCAGCGGTCAGCCTGAAATGAGTGACCAGAAGGAAATTGAATTAGAACAAAAGTCCTTCGAGGGTTCCATTGGATGATGATAATGACGATGATGTCTCTGGTCAAGTTGCGTGTCCGCCATTAATGGGATTTAAGTGCCAAGAGCAATTAGAGAGAGGGAAGGAAAAAATGAGGGAGCTGGAAAAAGATACACAAAGGTAAGCTTCTCAATTTAATATTTACAGCAACCTTATTTTTATCACCTTGAAATTTATAAAAGAGAACCTAGAAAGATATGTATGTTCGTATGCTAACTAAAAACTAAATAATCTTTACTTTCCTGTTCAGACTTATAAAAACTAAAGTACAGTTACCGATGGTAACGGGATTGTCAATGTTTACACATTCAAGTGGTTTTCGTATAATTTGCATATTTAATGAGGTGAAACGTTTACGATTTGTATTTGGGTTTTATTTCGTCCTCTTTTCGTTATCGGCTTGAAAAACAAATAAAAATTAAGTGAAAAAATCCCGGGAAAATGGTATCATTGATTAGCGGCGGAAAATTGTCGCAGTCCAAAAAAAGGGTTGTACTGAAAACTCAAATGTAATGAAAGGGTTAAGGGGATTTCCCTGAAAGATAGAGGGGGTCATTTGTAATTTGCATACTGAGCAGTGGAAGCTGCAAACAGGATATGAGTGCAATCCTACCAGGATTTGTTCACATAAATCACTGGGAGTGTCCTAACAGAGATATGGGAAAAACGGCATTTGCATTTGTCTCCTGGCAGATGTCGCCGGAATAAATTAACAATTGGTCAAGCCATAAAGACCAACTAATGTGAGTCTTAATCGAATATCAAACATAACGAATACCAATCAAATTGGAAGAAGAATTAAGGATACACTTTTTAAGTAAAAATAAGATAAATTAGAACCTCAAAGAAAGAAGTTTAAAAAATAAAAGCTAAGACTTTAATGTCCAGTAGTTTAGACTGTAGCTGAAAAAAGCAATTTGTTAGGAAAAGAAACATAAGCACTAATACTTAAATTAATTTATAATATATCTCCGTCAGTTATTAAGCTCTACATTTTTATGATTGACTCCTTCGAAGTAAGAGTATTTTGTATCTTCCTCTTGGTATCTTTATATCTTCCAAATTGGTATAAATTCTCTTCCGTGAAGCAATTTGTTGAACAATATCTGTGGCAACATGCAAAACATGGCACTCAGTTAGGCAAACCTGAACGACTCCCCCGCTTTCCCCAACCGCTCCTTATTGTCGATTAAGCTCAGACAAAAGCTTACAAATGCACAGAGTGCAATCGATAACCAATGAATGGATATGAGACACCGGATAAAGGGATGAGTTTGGGTTACACAGCTGACCAGGTGCTGAAATGGGGCCAATCTAGCATAGACAAATGCCAACAATAAACTGGCATTGGCATTGAAGTGTTGTAGGCAGGATAATTCGTAACACAAGAAACTTACATGCGTTTAGATAAGCTAAACGCAACGATGTAGACAAAATGCAAGCACTAGGACCATACGATTTTACTTAGCCATATAAAGGAAAACTAAAGCAGAGATAGTAAACTTGTAAAATAGAAAATAATTATATAAATTATATGAAGATAAAGAACATAAAACATATTGCTCTTAAGAAAGCGAAAGTCTCTAGAACATTATATAACAGTCAATTTAAATGCATAATTTTGATCGGATCAATTATTATTTAAAAATTATCCACGTGCCCAGTCATTGGATTATTTTTTCTAGATACTATCCGCAATAAAATGAAGCAAAGCCACGCTTAAGACGAGTAATAAATAATAAAATTGATCGGAATTCCCGGAATTCTGATTTTTCAATCAGCTTAGATAGAGATTACGCCGACAACTTTCGTCTAGGAAGCCGTCACGGAGACTTTAATTGAACGCACTACGCCGCAAAGTATAGCAGATACACCTCCCAATCCCCCACAATCCCGCCAGCCACTTTCTCCACCCCTTTTCCACGCTTTTCCAGACCGCTTTTTCCTGAAAACACAAAGAGTAAACCGTTCACTTAACCAGAAAGCAACACGCAAGAACAACTCAAGGCCGGAGGCGCGTAAACAGAGACTCTGAACAAGAACCAGGACGAATCCTCGCCCCTAGAACTAACCTTCCCCTCACATGGAAAATTCTCACCCAGGACATGGCAAATAAAGCTATGTTAGTAAATATAACAGCACTGAGAAAAATATTAAAAAGAATAGATTTAATCCTAAAAAAGTGCATAAGTTTTTTGATCTTTGATACCTAGAAAGAGTTTAATTTCTTAAACCTGATTATAATTTATTTAGCTCCTATATAAGCTCTCCTTGTGTTAATTTTATACATTTTTTGTATTTATACAAAGAGATACAAATATTTTTAATCACACATTCTTCTCTTAAATAATAAATAATAACATTAAACAGATATTAAGAGATCATAAAACTTCCAAATATAGTTAGATATTTTAAGTTGTTAGCCTATTTAACGTAGGAATTTTCTCGCAGTGTAAACATAGCCAGAAGTAAGGGAACCGAAGGTTTTTGCTTGGCTCGTGGCATTTGAATTTCTGATGCATTTTCGATTTTTCCAGGAGCTCCTTCCCCATACGCATTTTCCATTTGTGCTCTATTTTCTTTTGTTGTGCAGAAATTGCAACATTGTTTATTTAAGAGTTATACTCGTGGAGGTTATTTTTGTTTTCGGTTGTGTGTTCATTTGTAGTTGGCTGCGTATTTATTTTTGATTATATGGTGTGCGACTGTTTTTTCTGGCAAGGAATTAGCCCAGAAACAACAGCGTGGGGAATTGTGCAATAGCAAACTCTGAGCATTTAACCCTTGGTAGACCAAGGACATGCAATAATAATTATCATTTTGTTTGCGGAGGAGAGACAACTGAAGCCAAAAGCCCAGCCGTGAACTCGTCGCGGACGAATTAAAATTTCAAAAGGTATGCTCAACTTGGTCAGGGAGTAGGTGTACAGTAGGATAACAGACTTTTAAATACCAAGCCAAATGTGGAATTTCTGAAAGTAATGAAATCTCAATAAATTATATTTAATTAAAATATAAAAATTGTTATTATGTAAAGGCTCCTTCATCTGTTTGTGAATAAATGCATATAACTATTTGTTTGACCTGCAGATATGAGATATATGGAGTAGTAGTCCAAGGAAACCTGCCTATGGTTCGAGATAAATTAATCTAATTCTAGAACAAAAAATTATTATCAGGCCTTAACAATATCCATTCCACAGTCCCTTCACGGGGTTCTGGTAGTTAACACTGAGCATGAGTGGAATCCCCAGCATAAAATAGTCAAGTGACAAGACGACATAGCCAAAGGGAGAAAAAGGAAGAGAGGGGTGAAGGAAGTATCCTTTTCATTCCTTCGCGACACTTCACCTGAAAACGCCAGTAAAGCCGCTGCAATTGCATTTAACGATTAAAAAAACCAGGGGGTATATGTGTGCACCGATATACAACTGTGGTCAAAATATTAGTAAAGTTTTATATAAAGTACTCTTAGGCTTAACATTTAGTACTTAATATGGAGTTATTTTAAAACTAGTAAATGTATTAAAAATGTATTTAAATATTTAAAAAGTTACACAGTTAAATTGATCAATGTAAATCACTTTAATTTAAGGTTCTACAAAATTAAACTATTTTTTACTCATAAATTTCTAACTGCTAGAAACAAATTACTTTTAAGCTTTTGCTTTAACTTTGTTTTTCATCGGTAAGCTATGGTAACAACTTTTAAATTGGTAAAAAATGTAAGTAAAGACAATTTAGTTTTCTTAATTTATACAAACGCTTGTTCTTCTAATATTTTGACCCCAACTGTGTATGTGTAAAGGAAGGACTACAGGATGCCCTAGAAGGGAGTGAACTTCATAGGCAACGCAACTGTCGCATTTCCGCATTGCAAATTACTCCTTTTATTCCTGCCATTTTTTGTAATTAAGATAAAAGCAAACCCAGGGCGAGAAAAGAAATTAAAACGGACACAAAGCACTTGAGTACTTGACAACAAAGCGTTTAAAGGCGGCAATTGAGCAGGGACAAAGGCCAGTGGAAAGAATACCTCTTACCAGTTCACGAAGAGGCTGTCAACAATTGATTTAAGCCACAAATGACAGTTTCATTTGCAGTCCATTTCAACTTCAGGCATGAAATTAAAAAAATGCCAACAAGTGGTATTGAGTTTTAAAGAACATTATTAGTATTTATGTAGAATTCAATCCTTTAATGTAATTTATAAATACAGGGCTTTTAAAGAAAGATACATTTTTCGATATAAAATCCCAAAACGAAGTTGTCAACAATTGGTTTAAGCCAGCCACAAATGACAGCTCAATCTTGAGCCTATAGTGACCTGCTGGGCGGAATGAAAGGCGCCTGGAAAATTGTTAAATGTGGCATGCATAATTGCAACTAGAAAACGTCAGCTTATCAAAAAGTAAAAAAAGAGCAGCGGACACGCCCCATGGTGATGGCAAATCTGCGATCAACAAACCTCAGTCAGGCAAAACATTTCCAATCCTCGGACAGCTGCAACACCCGAAAACCGTACGGAACCCAAGCTCATCGAGGGCATTACAAGCTCATCAAAAACGCGGGCACAGCCTCATCATCATCATCAGATCCTTTTCCTCCCCCCCTCGATTGTCATTCAAATGAACCCGTTTCACGTCAGCCAACTACTCCTGATATTTTTTGTGACATTTTCCGTATTAAAAACGTTTTAAAAAACAACAAACATGCAGATTTAGATGCCGGGGGTTGATTTCCGGGCAACAGCATCCGCGTTAAAATCTCCGCTCAGAATTGAAACATTTTGACCCAGGACCTCTGCAATAAACACTTTTGAAGTGGTCGCTGCAATATCGGATATTTGAAATCAACAGAAATCATGATCCAAGGGGAAGGTGGTCAGGGTCCTGGCAATCTCCATCTATGGTCCTTTATTTTGACAAACCCAAAACAATATTTTGAGGCAGAAAGTGAGGAGATGTAGGCAAGATAAGAAAACATATTTGATGCTCATGAGTTCGCTTTTGTTTTCCTATTTTGACAGCGACCAGAGTCGTATATGAGATAGATATAAAAGATAAAGTACTTATTAATGCACACATCAACATTTGATTTAAAAGGAATTGAGATCTTATCAGCTAATTTTAAAAACGGTTTTAGCTAGAGTTTCTCTTATTATATTTTTAAAACAAATGCATAACATGTCTTAATGAGACTAAACAAACTATAATTTTCATTTAAGTCTGGGAATGGTAAGTTAAATAAAACCATTCTCTTTTTTTGCTAAATTTGTTAACCAAATGTATTTATTCTTATTTAAAGTTTTGAATAAATAATAAATTCAGACTTTAAGGTAGCTTTTTAGTACAGTTAGAGCATTTGTGTAAAGCGACCCGTCAATTAACGGCAATTTATATGGCCACGAGTTCCCGGCACGAGTTTCACCCTTTTTCCCTCCGCCTGGTATTTTCAATATTTCCGTTTCCTTTCCAAAATAACGACTAAAGCGAAACAATTAACAATTGTTGTAGCTGCGCCTGCGCCCAGCGGACAACGGCAAAACAAACAACAAATCAAAGTATAGAACATTTATTTTTTTGTCCGATGTATTTTTGTTTTCTCTACATTTTTTTTGTATGTGATGGCGCGAAATGGAGTGCGCTTTAATTTGCATAAATTACCAGTAAAGGGTTAAAAATAAATGGGAGGGAGTACGGAGAGGGTTGGCCGAGTTGAAGTGGTCGCCTGCACTTGAAAAAATCTGTTGCAAATGTACAGACACCACACGAGCAACTCCTACCAGCTCCTTCCGCTCTTCTGCCTTTGTTCTTGGACTCTGAAGTGGTTGATTGCATTTATGGACCATGGATACAGTTGCCCCCGGAGCGATCTTTTTATATGGACGAGGTGTGTCCGCTCAGCTCAGCCGTGAAAATTGTAATGTACATGGCAATTCCATTTAATATAGACAGCATCCAGATGCCGGAGAGTTACGCAAATAGCCAAGGGGCACAGGCAGGAGCTTTGGGTTAGCAATCATTTTAAAACCCGCATAATTGTCGGGATTTGCACGCCAAACGCGGGTGAGAAAATACCGACATTTCGGGGTGGTCGGAAAAGGGGTTAATATGATGAGAGGAGTGGCCGGCTGAATATAAAGTGGGAGTTTTCGAGCGAGGCTCTAAAAATATCTAGTGGTTACAGACAAAAATCAAACCTAAATTGGAGGAATTGACAGAAATGCATAGATTATCAATCACAACTTAGTATACTTGCCGTAAAACTTTAAATCTCTTCAAACGTTGTTACATATTAGGACAGCCAAACGGTTTATTAACTAATATATAACTAATCTATAGTTTGCAGTTAATTAAATAATAAGAAAAAGAGCTATATATGATTACAAATTAATTTGGTACTTGCTATTTAGGTTTTACTTGGCTCAGTCTGAAGTCCTGACCCATAAATATATTTTTAAGGGGGTGCGACAGTGATGCTTTTACTACGAGTTCTTTGTGGTTATAATTTAATGCTTGCCACTTCCGACCTCAATCGACTGCCAATTAATGGGAATTTAATTTCGCAAAACCGACAGTCGTGGAATTCCCCAGTCCTTCCTCTCCTTTGGCAATACTCTATACTTTTTTGGATTCTCCACGGGTGACAACTGCAGGCGCGGCAAATATTGAATGAAAAACCGCAAAGGCGAATAAAAAAAGGTGCAAATGAAATCCAAAGAAAATGTCGATAAAGGGAGACAGACAAAATCAGCAGGCACCGCAGGATATTTCAAAGAGGAGGATTACCTCACCACCGAAAAAAGAAGAGGCCAATAAAAAATGTAAATAAAATTAATCGTTTGCACGTGCGATGAAAGACGAAATTCGAATTTTCAAAATCAAATCAATTGCAGCATATTTTAAATAAAATCGAAGATTTCGGTGCGTCATTAAAAATTTAAATTACGATCAGTGGCGGATAACAGATCTGGTTGTGAAGGGGTTTCAGAAGAAACTTTTGAAGCATACTTGTTTAAGACCGAACACTTTTTCATTTCTTACTTTTTACCCCCAAAACCCTCACGCCTACGCCACTGATCACGATGATGTTGATTATCAGCACGATAATGGGGATACTTGACATGTCCATCAATAAGATATTGGTACAATAATTGCTTTTCATGCGGCGAGGAATATACATAAAAGAAAGTTTTTGTAATTTTGGCAATGAGCTATTAAAGAAACAGTGAATGAGCTAAGCAAACAATTTGGTAATGGGACTACATGTATTTAATTATGTCATAATGGCTCGTAATAGGCGTGATGCTGTGAGGTTTTTGGTGTTAATTTCTGGGAAACAAATGAAATTATAGTAATATCGAAGTTAAGTGGAAAAAAATAAACACTATCATGATAATACCTGCAATTAAAACCAGATAATGCTATCTAAGCTAACAACATTTGTTAGCCTAATTGTTGTAGTTATCGGTTATATGGCCTTTAATAAAAACATAATATATGTAATGTGATTAAGCCCTAAGAACCAATTTAAATGATCTTCAAATTTTATAATACTATTTTCTATGTTATGACTAATTTAAACGTTGCTTATAGTATTCTGTATTATTCGATGATTGAATAGGCTTCAGCTTTTCCAAAAATTTTATCAAATGTTGTTACTCACCCTCCGAAAACATGTAAATGCTGTTTAACATCTCTTAAAATAGCAAAACAGCAAAAATTCATTAATGCACACAACAGAGGCACTTCAATTTTTATAAGTACGAACAAAATCAGAATCATCCACCAAAAAACAGCAAGAATCATAAATAATCGTTGACAAAACTTTGACTAAGGTCGATTAACCATCCCTCGAAACTGGAAGGTCAACACTGGGAGGTCACTCGTAAAAAGGCAGTAAAAATAGTGAAATCGGCGTTACGCAATTCTGAAATAGATGCATGATTTATGGACAGCTGGACAGACGACCGGAACTCCAAAGGACTTATAAAATCCAACAGCGCATGCGCACAGCTTGACAATCCGAGGCACTTGAGGCTAATTTCCCAGCAGTTGGCCAGCCGATTGAAAATATTTTTTAATTAAAAAATCGACATGCGTTTGTTGGGAATATTGAATGAGTAAGTGGTCGAATGAACGGATCGGCGAATGACTGCATGACAATGTTGGTGCACACGCGTATTGAGTTTCCCCCGCGAGACGAGAACATGTTTTTCCATTTTTATGCCAGAATAAATTCGCTTGTGCGGAAAACGGAGTACAGCTAAATGACAAAAACACTTGCTCACCAAGCTGTGAAAATGGCCATGTGGAAATCGGACACTGGACATGGCATTGACCATGTCCAAGACCGGGTCGCTGAACATTGCATATGTGTCGGATAGTTTCAGTTGTTTCATTGTTTATTAGTTTGTTAAACTGTTTATGACGGGCTAAGCTTATACAAAATTTGCATATTTGATTTCCTGATTTAATAGAATCTGTTTTTCTAAGACTAGATAATTACTTACTATTAACCATTACGGTTATTGGAAATATTGAACGATATATAAATCTTTCTAAATGCAAAAAACATAATTTTAGAAAACAAAATTGTAGCTAGTTTTTAAATACATTTTTTTATTATACATATATGTCTTATTACAATTTTTAGTTTGTGCATTTCTATCATAAAACTAAAAAGAATAAAAAGGAAAGCTGATGATTAATTTAAAAAACCGTTTCTGATTCATTTTTTTTTAATTTTTGCCTATATAAATTAGAACTTTTTCTTTTTGAAACATTGACAGCCGGAACGTGAATTCCCTTGGCGATCATCCGCCTGAAAAGTGTAGTTGCATCACATAAATCTCTTCGGCTGACTTTCGATCGCATACCGGCCACGCCCCTCAACCCTTGAGAGATTGAAACAATGTGACTGGCACCACCGAACCACTCAACCACTGAACCACTTGAATAGCGGCATTGGGACATAAATCTTCAGATGGGACACCGAAAATTTGTCACTTTCACCGCGACAAAAAAACAATTGACAAATGTCCGCAAAAAAACAGGGAAAACTCCGGAAAAAGGTAGACGCAATCGTAATGTATAGACGAAATCCCGCCACAATGAAATACATATAAAAGAGAGAAAAGCGCAGTGAATTTTACGGTAAATTGGCTGAGCACAAAGGCAACCGCGAGAAGTCCTTTTAATCCTTTTTGCTGTACAAACTAACGACAGCGGAATTGCCACTCAAAAGGTGAAAAACCGAGGGAAAACATTGCCAGGATCTGAATGGACACAGTGTCCTGCTGCGAACGGCACGCGCTGCGAAGGGAGGATAAGTAGCAGCTGCGCCTGCGCCAAGGATACCATTCTAAAATCGAAAGTGACCAGGGAAAAGGGGTCGAAACATGCGGTTGGCAGTACAAATTGAAATGCCAAAATCATTTCCATCGACCGGTATTATAATTACAAAACCAACAAATGCGATTAACTGGACTAGAGTCGGACTGTAAAATTCCAGGGGGTTCAGTTTTGAGTAGTAAATTCACGCCTCGCTACACAAAAGCGCTGTAAATTATATTGTTAGACGGACTGACCACCGTCCAGTTTCGTTTCGGTGTCCGTAAAATTGCCAAATTCCCATAATTGCAGCTCCTGAAACAATGGACAAATTTACAGCACAAAACAGATCGGACAGGACGAATGACGGAACCCTCGTCAGGTTGGAGGGGTGGTAAATTTTATTAGTTTGCTGTCATATGCTCATCGACTGTTTGTTTAGGATGCTGGATGCGTGGAGTAACAGTACGGGCACGGCAACACGCACAGGACATGACAGGACATAATCATAAATATGGCAACTAAATTATGAAATGGGTGTGCCACTCCCCCTCTTTCTTCCGTCCAGGCTTATTGGTCACGCTAGTGAGTTTTGTTATTTTTGAAAATGTTTAAAGATTCCCATCAAATAGTTTTAAGTTTGTTCTTTTCAATGGAAATATTTTTAATTTTAATTTTTAATTTTTTAATTCAATCGGTCCATTTTAATAGAAATCTTGTAGAATCCGTTTTTTTAAGTGAAATGCATTTTTGTCATTTTGAAAACTAAATTACCATACTCTTTTTATCATTTGGTTTGATATAAAAGCATAAAACAATTGTCTAAAATATATTAAAATATTTAAAATAGGAACTATTAACAACTGCATTTTTTATTTATCTTATCTCATCAACTTGGGATAAACGAAAATAGTTTCCTTTCTTGTTTGACTTAGGTTCAGTCCGATATGCTTCAAGAAATTGTATTTATAAGATTTGATTAGTTAAATGGTTTTAATATAATATTTTTAAATTTTATTTCTGCTGTTAAACAAACAATTGCTAAGGTGGTTTGCACTGCTTAAATCGTGAACTGCTTTGAACTAGCGCCACACTTATATAGTGACTGATTTTTAAACTATTGAGCGCTTTAGCCATCACCACCTGGCGTTACAAAATGGAACTAGTAATTCTTGTAACTAAACGTATGTAGATAATGGGTAACATGTAGAAAATATGTCAAATATGGTATTATAATTTCGACGGTCTGGCAGCACTATTTAAAAACTTTAAAAAATTATGATTTCTCATTGGTTTTTTGATTTAATTGTGTGACTGGATTTTGTACAATATTTAAATTAAATTGGTGTGAATATTTTGTTGCTGCTGATGCCTGGAGTTCTCGTTTTTCTCATGTGAGCTCGGTTGTTGGTGATTAAAGGAAACAATTTCGAATTATTATTCCAGATGCCGAAAGATCCTCCGTATTTTTGTGGTGTTGAAATGTCAGGTGCTCGCAGCATTAGTCGGTGAACTCTCGAACTTTGGCAGTATTATTTATATTTCAAGTCTGGATTCCACAATGAAACTGTGCAGCCAGCAGATGCCCTTCAAATTTTTTCTGCTGCTGGCTTTCCATTTTGATTTGTATGGCCGCCTAGTCATCTTCTGTTCTGTCCAGATTCGCCTGTGGTTCACAGCACCTGGAATTGAGGGAGCATCAATCCCTTGATTGATTTCCCGCACCAGCATTGTGGAATAAATCTCAGGCGAAACTGGACAAAAAAGAAGGTCATCAGGCGACCATATATACCAAAATTGAAAGCCTACATCAGGCGGTACAAATCAGACTTCGAGCGATTTATTCGTGCACAAAAGCGTTGTCAACTTCCTTAGCCTGAGACCGAAAAACGACTAAAAGGCGAACGAATATAATGCTCTGAATATGAACTTAGTTTCGGAATTTCTGAATTTTTGATAAGAAACACTTATATATTTGAATTCTTAAATGAGTCATTATCGACAGTTCCATTAAGAAATAATGATTCATTTATGCTGTTTTAAGTTCGAACAAGAATGTAAGCCAGAATTTATATTTTTTCATTGGCTATAGTACCGATCCGCCCGAATTCTTATTTAAAAAGTCATTTCAACTTTTCCATTGTTTTCGTGGTAGCGGCCAAAAATTCTCAAAATACTTTTTTTGCCCTTTGTATTATAATTTTGGTTAGAAGCTTGGTTTGACTCTAAACTTCAGCGTGTCGAAATTAACTTCCAATACAGTTAAAGTTGATACCCTTTAAATAAAACTCTTTTAAAACGTACATTGTTTTCTCGTTTATTTGTTAGTTCTCAAGGGCTTCTCCAATTTTTGGGATACTTGGGGAGTACATACGTGTATACACAAACAATTCCAAGCAAAATAAACTTACACAATATACATTCTAGAGGGTCCCGTAAACAATGTTCTACGCGTTCATCAACTACGAATAATGAAACTAAGGTCGAGTTGTTCGAATAGATTGGGTGGGGTTGGGTTCTGGATCGGGATTCCAATCTGGATCGTCTTAGTTAAGTGCGTGCGTCTAATATTACCTTCTATATATATGATCTTTAGTGAGTATATTTATTTTGTGTTCGATTGTGTGTGGCTTTTGTGATATTTTCGTTAGCGATATCTTAGTAAATTTGATTGCATTTCTGTATTGTTTTATCGTTTACGGTTTCATACGATAATGTTTAACTCTTATGGGGTAAAATTTATGTTTCCGTTGCGATATTGAAGTGCTGGCTAATGCGGTATTTCTGAACAAAAGGAAACAGAATAAAGAATTCGTAACTCGTTCGTTATATCTTGTATACTTCCAATTCTGCCTTGGATTTTCCATTAAATTTCATTTAATGGGTAAACTCTCTTTGGCTTTGTTTGCTCCTTTATTTTATTTGCTGGTTTTATTCCCCTAAAATATATTTTTTATAATATATATTTAAAACAGGCCCCATTGGGAGCTTAAAACGATTTTAGGCTACAGTAAAACATTTTTAATGCGCCAAGCTGCGAAGCTTTTAAGTCTTAACTATTCAATTAACTACCAAGTAAAGTGTATAATTCCGTATAATTTGAAAACGGGTTTCCCTTTTATTTTGTTAAAAAAAAACCAACTTATCAGCAGGATGGTTTTCCCTTCTTTTTATTCTGTGTTGTTTCGTGGCTTAGCAGTCTAGAGATTAGCTTCAGTGAAGAGATATTCTAGTTAATTTCGAATTGCTGTAAAAGCAACCGGCTAAAGTTCAATATAAAGAGAAAAATATTATTGTTACCAGAAGAAAGCTTTGAGTGTGGATTTAGCAAAGGCGGGAGCAGCCCAATTAAATGTTTTTGAGTGAGTGGGTGTACATGTTTGTGTCGAACCAAGATTATAATTGCCTTACCTTAACCAACACTGGCAGTGGGGAAAGTGTCATAACAAATTTTCGAAAGCGATTAAGTTCAAAATTATCTAACCTTAAAAAGCATAATTGAGTAAATCATTATGGAAACTTAAATACAGAATTTAACTTTATTTTTTGGTACTAGAAATATTTGAAAGAGTTAAATATTGTTGTGGCATTAAGCTTATTCTGAATAGTTAAAAAATATTAAAGCATTTATTTTTAAGTCCCTTGTTCCCTCCCGAAAACTCTTTTGTGACATCTCCCCCACTTTGCCATCTCATACCTAGCCTAGTAGTTCTATAACTTTATGGTTCCCCATTCGATTTCTGTTCTATTTGGTTTCTTTATCACATGCTTTGCATTTCGGCTGCTCAAAACGTGTCTGTATGTGCGTGTAAATAGTGTGATCAGGATGCCCCTTAGAGCTTGTCGAGGTCGGGTTCCTCCGGATCGGTTGGACTGATCGGGGACATTTCCACACTGTCCAAGAGTGGGGTTTTCTCCTCGCTGCAAGTGCTGCCCGGGGCATCGTCCATGTCCATCACAAAGATCCGCGAGAGATCGGCCCCACTGAGGGTCAATCTCGATGGGGACTCGTCCACCGAACTGGTGGCACTGCTGCTGCTGTCACTGCTGCTGGTGGTGGTGGTGGTGCTCTTCTGGACGATGTTGGTGCTCGGGATGGCGATGGTGGCGATGCTCTGGTCGAGGGACTTGGAGGGCGTGCGATAGCTGGCAGTTGCTGAGGTGGTGGCCACTAAATTCGATTGGCTGGACTGGGCGGACAGCGAGGTGGTCTTAATATTGGTCGTCTTCAGGTGGCCGCCAATGGAGCAGCTGCTGCTCCACCTGCCACCCTGATAGTGCTTCTGGTGGTGCTGGTGCTGGTGTTGGTGCTCCTTCTGATTGTACTGGTTGCCGCAATGCCGTAACCCCTGACCCTGCGATGATACCGTTGGATTATTGTCATCGTTGAAGCTGATCTCGTCCTCGCTGTGCGTGTTGTTTATGGCCGTCTGCTTGAGTCGCACCAGATGGCGCTCGGAGTACGATTTCCGGGCATCCATGACTCTCAGATAATCGGAGGACTCGCCCAGGTCCTCACTCTTGGAGCTGCAATATCTGGCCGAATTTCGTGAGCCACTGCCATTGCCGCAGAAACTGGTGGTCACACTCAACATCTGCTGGCTGCCGCTCAAGGATCTCCGGCTGGCCTGGGAACTGCTCCGACTCTCGTACTGATTATCCCGCAAGGAGCAGGGCGAAATCCTGGGCGATGGATTGTTCTCCATGAGAGAGTCGTTGCTCTTGGCGATTCGGTTCTTTCGATAGAACTTGCTATCCCGCCAGAGGGTCTGCCTTCCGGTTCGCTGCATCTCAATGCAATTGCCCGGCTGGCTGGGGGGCGTTTGGCTGGTGGGCGTGGCCGTGGGCGAGTCCTGACCTTGACCTTTGCTAATGCGAAAGGACGCGTGCGTGAGCTTCTTGTACTTCTCGCTCTGCATATTCACGCGATTGTCCGAGTGGGTGCGATCTGCCATCGGCAGAAAGGCATTGTCAATACGACGCTCCTCCTCCAAGGACCGAAAGGCCAGCCGATTCACGTGCTTCAGGTGCTGTTTATCGGAGGTCCTCTTCGGGGACATGTCCTCGAAGGAGCTCACCTGGAAGGGACACTAATTAAGCTTTCATTCACACCGCAAGAATATTTTTAGGGATTTTATAAATTTAATAAGAAAAGTCAATTTGGTCGTTCAAAGCAACTAAACGTCTCAATAATATCAAAATAAGAAATTTAAACAAAAAGGGCCAATAAGCTTATTAAAAAAATGTTATCTCCTTTAATAACAAAATATATGCAATATACAAGAAAGAAAAAGATTGATTAATTTTAAAGAAAATAATGTGTTTTAGAGCTAAAAGGCAATTCCTAAATATATTTCTAATTACTAGTGGAGTGAATAGGTATTTGCGCAAAAACAAGCCATAAATATAAATGTACTCACCCTGTATTTCTGTGAGAACACCTCTATCATCCCCGATCGCTTCGAGGGCGATGTGGTGTAGATGGAGTTCTGATCGTTGACGAGGATCTTGGGCGGATCGAACTGTTGCTGCTGGGGATGTCCCTGCCCGTGACCCTGGACCTGACCTTGACCTTGACCTGCATTACTGGTGGAGGCCAAAGAAGAACTGCTCGAATTACTGGTGGCAGTGACCAAAATCTTCGGTGAGAGCGAAACGGGAAACTGCTGGGGACGTATGTTTCCGAAGGAGCCACAATTCGAGCCCGAGGAAGTAGAGCCCGTTCCCGACATGGCATCGTCGATGTGCAGGAAATTGTTGGGGGAACTCTCGCGACAGGGCGAGGATATAGCTGAGTCCTGGGAGACCATGCTCCGGGGAATGGTGGCCAGTTCCAGGCAGGTTTCATTGCCGCCCGTGGTGGTGGCTATAATGACATCCTCCACACCCTCGTCAATGGGCGACGAAATCGACTGGAAGCTGCTCAAGCGAATGCTGGACGAACCGATGGACAGGTCGTTGTCGGTCAGCGAGCCAAAGGCCGAGTCCTGGGAGGGATTGCTGCGCCCGTACTTCAGGCACTTGAGGGAGTACTCCAGCCTCCTGCTCTTCGAGTTCTTGTAGTTGCACATATCGGCAGTGAGTTGGTGGTTGAAGGATGCCCCAGCAGCCGATGAGGTGCAGGCTGGTGCCTGCAGCCTCTGAGCTCCCGACGAGCCACTGGCCTCCTCTTCATGCTCAAAATCCTGCTCCCCCGCCTCCTCCTGCTCCTTATCCAGCTCCTCATAGACCTCGGCCACGGCTCCCTCGGCGAGCAGGACATCCAGGTTGCTCTGGCTGCTGGTACTACAGCGAATTGTCGGCGGCTGGGGATCCTGACCCGACTCCTGGCCATTATCGTCCGAGTAGAGGGCCGCAGGGTCACAATAGTGGATGGGCGACTCCGAGGCATACGAGTGGACATACGAGTGGGCGGAGTGCCACTGCTGCAGGCGGAGCAAGTGCTGCCGATGGCAGCTCCCACCGACGACAATCTCCTCTAGGAGACCCTCCTCCGAATCGCTTGATATGTCAAATGAGTCCATTGTTCGGCTGATACTGTGGGGTCGGTGGGTCGGAGGCAGAAGGGAGAAGTGAGAAAAGGTGAAAAGGGCAGAGAATAACAATCAGAAATTTCAGAATTTTCGGATCCAATCCGCCAGAGCTACCGGCACCTGATTCAATTTTCTTTTGTGTCCGGATATGCAGAAAAGCCATGGCATGTCATTGTATGCGATGAATGCATTGATGGGTTTTGTGAGTACGTCTGTGCAAGTGGACTGCACTAGAAGCGTCAATACGTGCGTGTTTTGAATCAAGCTCAAGTTGGCTGCTTTGCTCTCAAGCTCCTTCACAAACTCAATTAGTGACCCAAAAAATGACTGGTATGTTGATATATTGCAAAGTTTTTAGGCATATATGCATTGGCTATGATATGGATATCTCAAAGTGTGCTAAATTCAATTAGGAAGCAAAGTTACGAGTATTGATGCTGCAAAGTTTCTGCATCTAGCTTATTTTACTGAAATATTCTAGCTGAAAACGAAAGTTTCTTTGCACAGCTAAATTAGTTAGAGCTTTATGTTGTGCCAGAAAACTAATTTATATCTGGCAATAAAATTGATCTTAAAACTGGTATTCTGTGATTTTATTTTTCAGCAGGTGATAAAATTCACCTGAACCTAAATCTCCCCAAAATATAAAGAACTTTTAAATATTATATTTAATACTTCTGAAACATAAAAAAAGGTTCTTCAGTCGAAAATAAGCATCGAATGATAAAACTAAGAACTAATGCCCTTGAAAAATATATGTATTTTAACTATTTAATCTTTATGGATATATGTAGCCTGCTTACTGAGAATATTTGTCCTTTCACCGAATCAAATATTTTTCTAGTACTATAAATACTACAGCATGCAATTAACAAAACAAAAACATAAACATTTTTATACAAGCTCAATAAATGGGATTTTTTGAAAAGAGTTGGGCAAATAGCTTACAGCAGGGAAAACATTCAAATTGTATTATGCAAGCTGGCAAATATAAAAACAATAGTAAACGAAAGGCATTGGATAATGTGGTTTGCACTTGTTAAATAAATAAATACATTTTCTATGTACTCTGCTGGCCCTCCACCGATGCAGGTTCGAATTTGTGGTGCGGAGTGGTTTGCTTGCCGGGTGGTGCAAAGGGATATGTGGCTCATCGTGGTGGTTGGAGCATACAAAAATTTTGCCACTTACCACATTTAGCTACAACAAACATTGTTAAATTTTTTGCAGCACTTAGTTTCATTTTCCGTCTGGTATAAAAATTGTAATTGTCGTACAAAAAAATTATGTTGTTTGCTTTCTCGGCTTGTATATTGATTTTATTTAATTTTATTCAGGTATTCATTTGGGATTTATTTCACACGATATTCGTTTTGTAAAATTTAATTGTGAGATATTTTTTTGTGAGTTGTTCATTGTTGGTTTTTCGGGTTCGGGTTCGGATTTCTTTTCGGTTTTTGGTTTGGTTTCGGTTTAGTACATACGAAAGACTTCATAGGGCGCAGGCAGAACACTGATGTTGTTGTAGTTGTTGTTGGTATTTGTTAGTCGAACGGGTTATGTAAATAAACAAATGCAGAAATGCAAGAGTTTGTAAATCAAAAACAAAACACACACATAGGTAATGTAAACAAAAATGAACGTTGATAGACATTCAAGAGCGGATCGGTATGTGTGTAGTAGATGATGGGTTTGGTGTAGCGGCAACTGTAACGGGAACTGCAACGGTAACGGTTTTCTGGGCGCTTTCGCAACACTAAGATAGATAGACACACACACACACAACAAGGTTGAGTAGTAGTAGTATTAGTAGTAGTAGGCGGTAGGAGAGAAAGAGAGAGTAAACATTGCATACGGAAAAAATACTTTAGTTGAAAAAATCCTCCACTACATATATTGTTAATTGTTATGAAAGTAAAACATGCGTTTGAGTATTTAATTATATAATTTTTTTAAAGGCAGCAGAGTAAATTTACACGGGGTCAGAGATGCTTAAATATACATGAGGCAACAAATGAGCACTTTTTTCCTGTATTTATTATTTTGGGACTTTTTCTCTGCTAGTTCGCTTGTTTTCCTCGTTTTTATCACTCAATTATACTCCTGTCTTGTATGCACAATTTTAAATTCTGCCTACGGTTTTGTTGGCGGATGGGTCAGGAGACGCCGAGTCCAGGACATTATCATAATTACCTTTAGACACGCACTGGCACACGCACATCGTCAAGCCTACAGCAACATTTTCCGAGTGTTAGTTTTCCTGCCCGCCTTTTCTTGTTTCATTTTGCTTAACATCACCGCCGATGTGTGTGTGCCTTTCTCTTTATTAGCCCAAAATGCGAGTGCACACCAACTGGATTAGCAGGTCCGTGTGACGAGTAATTTGGCGCCCAACATGGGGCCCACTCATGCAGTCTACAAGATTTTGTGTGTTTTTAGGCGAACAAGTACTTTTTTAGATTCATTAAAATTCAAAAACAGTGAATTAAACGGAAGTAAACATTTTTATTGGGCACTCCTATTTATTATTCTTTGGCTTGCCAACTTTTTTTTTAGGACCTGGCGGAGAAAAATGAGGAGCAACATCTGACCTACATTTTACTTGACTGCAGTTTATAAAGCCCGTGTAAATTTAAAATTATAGGTCTATAAAAATCAGAAGTATAACTCTATTATTTACTACTATTTTTTGTAAAAACTTAAACAAAAAAACGTTGGACTCTATTAGTCCCTAAAATATTATATTAAATCAAATTAATTAATAAAAATCTAAAGTCGTCTATTGACTTTCATTTAACAGAATAAGTAATTTGTAAATTAAAATTATATAACAATCTTAAATTTTTGCTTAGTCATGAAATAAATTCGTTCTACAACAATTATATTTTTAATTTAAGTTGCTTGATTTTTTTTCATCAACATAGAAAAAATCTAATCCTACACCGAATTAATAAATTCTTGATGAGCATACAAGACTGGTTTTTCCTCTCACACCGAACAACATGGCGATGAATCGTGTATGCGTCAGTGTGTGTAGTGAGGGATATATGTGAGATATGCCAGTGACTGACAAGGTAAAAATTTGCATAATTTGCTTCTAGGTGGAAACAAAAGCAATGTCTGCTGGCGTAAACACTCACCCAGTGCGTCGATCGTGCGGCGTCGAAGGGGGCGTGCAGGGCGAGTTGGCCTCACTCAGGGAATGACCCAGGGAGGCGCATTGGCGCTTCTTCACCGCTTGCAGCAGGTTCAGGGTGGACCTGCTGAGGCTCGGCTTAATTGTCTGCAAAGGCATAACGCTTTCGATGTGAACTACCAACTAGAGATTAATTCCCACAGTACTTACACTGAAACAGGGACCGCGCAGCTCGCGCAAATCGATGCTGCGAAAGAGATCGCAAAGGACTAGGTCCTCAACGGAGGGGCAGACACCGCTAGGCGGCTCAAAGATTAGACCTAATATTTCCAGAATCTGTAAAAATAAATTACACAATCTAAGTAAAATTTTTCGTAGCTTCTTAGCCGAATTTTTTGTTAATTTGTAACACTAGGATGTTAGCAAATAAACTATACATTACTTTTTTTCTTTTCTGAAATAAAAAATAAAAGTAAAATAATAAAGTAAAAATTATAATTGACAAATCATAGATAAATAATATAATTAAGTATTACTGAACGATGTTTAGTCATTTTTTAACTGTGTGGTCTTAAACTTTTACTGACCTGGCCAATTTGTGGGTAGTGCTGCAGCTCCATCTCGAGCACCCTCATGGACGGCTTGGGTGTGGTCAGCTCCTGGCCCGTGCACATCTCATACAGCAGGTGGCCGAAGCAGACGATGTCCACGTTCTCGATATCGGTGACCGAGCGGGACCAAATGACGGCATTAATGCGCGAACTGAGGCCCAGGAGGCCATTCTCCAGGCCCGATAACCTGATGGGTGGAAAAACAAAAAGGGAATAAATGTCACGGAAAATGCATAATTAAATGACAGACTCTTTCTCCTTTCTCCCAACCCTTTGGGTTTCGGTCTTAATTATGCAACAATTTCGATGGCAGCTCGGCCATATATATTGATGGCCAACACGTGGCTATGGCGGCCACAAAGTGTCTACTTTTATGGATTTATGTGCGAGCGAGAGATACCTGGTATAATCTGCCATCTCTTTTGCCACTTGCGATGTGCCTTTATGACAAAGAGCGTATGTCAGACCTGATATGACAATATTATGGTACTACACTGTGTTGTATATTGCGGATTGGCTGGGGCTTTCGTTTTGAGGGTCCTGCCAGGGATTCTCAGCGTTCATTAGAGCGGAATATTGCTGACTAGTTGAAAAAGGTAACCCAAATTGGCTGACAATAGACGTTCTGAAGATGCTAGTTGCCGTGGTAGTTTAATTTATTGGTTTTTCTATTATTATGAAAATATTTATTAGTTCTTAGAATAAGAAAATAATTAAAGTACGTTCTTAGAAACCATATATTTGACCATTTTAGAAGCTGATTGCAGAACTATTTGATATTTAAGAATCTCTACCTAAAAAAAGTAAAGTCATATATTTTAATGATTTTATTAGAGTTACTTATGCTTCCGGGTTTTGTAGAGAATGGAAACAAACAATAAATTGAGCTTTTACTAATATTCAGTATTTAAAAAACGCTTATTTGATATATGTATATTTTATAGCCAGTATTAATGCTTTGGTTTTATAGTCCCAGCAATAGCCTTAAGTTATTGTAATTCCTTTTCAAAGCATTGATTGTTGAATAAATCCTTGTCTCCTTTTTACAGCTGTGATTTAACTATCTTAGACTTGTGCATTTTCTACATCTTTAATTACTATTGCAAGCAGTACGAGATTCTTATCTCAAATCCTCTTGAACAAGTATTTTCCTTTCCACTCCGTCAATCAGCTTTTCAGCTTACTGCATTCTATATTGCCCTTGTGCTGCTCTCTGTTCTTTTACAATACTACGGCGCTATCGATGACTGTACATACATATATACATATAAGCAATTTATATGAAAATCAGCTTTTTCAAT
Source organism: Drosophila fuyamai (assembly GCA_018153365.1). NCBI lineage: Eukaryota > Metazoa > Arthropoda > Insecta > Diptera > Drosophilidae > Drosophila > Drosophila fuyamai. Next base: position 15,326,737 of record JAECXW010000878.1, on the reverse strand, counting down.
GCCCTCCTGTTCACAGCGATACCCTGGCGATGATGGCAACTAAATTGGGTCATGCACTTGGCGCAAACTTGAACAGCAAAAAATCCGCACTTTAATCGACTTTCACCTATTGGAACTTCTCATATGCACACACCCCACCCCAGCCCGCCCCTTTTGCCCCTTTCCTGAGCTGAGTTTTTGTGCCGAACATTTATTTTTAAAATGGCAAAAAGCTAAAGCTTTATTTTTGTTACACCCATTCGATGTTGGCCAATGGGGGTCGGTGGCGAAGGGAGGTGTTTTACGCGTTGTCGCACATCAGTTACATGGATCCCAGAGGGGCGCCGAGGGGGGCTTCGAAACGGGGGCATGTGCATTTAAAGTGCCCCGAAATGGCCAACGATTCGTTGGAATTGCTTTTAATTTGCCATTTAGGCTGAAATCTTTTTCGCTTCTATTTCGGTGAATTTTGCATGACTGAAACTTCCTGCGGGACAGTTCGATATCAAATATTTCAGCCATTATTAAATTTGTTTACAGTTGAGCGCACCCCAATGGACGCCACGAGGTACTCACCTGGCGGCCCCGTTCTGCAGAATGACATTGCCGCTGTGCAGGTGACCGTGAAGCGGAAAGCCACGCTCCTTCAGGAAGAGCAGTGCCTCCAGGATCTGTCGCCCCAGGCGCTGCACCTGGCTCACCGGTAAGCCATTTGGCTTACGTGTGTACTTCCTGACCCACGGCTCGTTCCACTGTGCCTGGAAAGGGGAAATAGATTTTAATTACTATTAGTTTAAATTGACTTTTAAATGTGTCTAGGTTAACTGTTTATCTTAATAAGGGATAATTAAATAAAACAAGAAGAATGTAAACCTTTCTTCCAAAAATGGTGTATCCTTTTTATGAAACATTAGTTATTAATATTTAAAACCGGACTTTTAACAATATTTTTTTTTTAAATCAAAATTTCCTTTTCTATAAAGTGCAATTAATTTCATACTTTTCAAATATTTTTCGGTTAAAATAAAATAAATCAAATGATTCTAAGTAATAATTAAGATTAAAATAATATAAGATAGAGTTCAATAAATAATTTTAGAATATGAAACAATAACATTGTTTGGAATGTGTTTGGCTGAAGAATCCTTCGCATTACTTACCTTGTATATGAGATCTTTGAGACTGCCCCGCGAGTTAAAGGGCGTCACCAGACAGGCGTAGTTATACGAGCTGCTTTGCAAAAATCCCAGATCCAGAACGGGATATATGTACGGATGATGCAGCGAGCCCAGGAGCTCCATGAGTATTTCTCTGGCACTTTCGTTGGGCGGGAGATCCTCGAAGGCCACGCAATCGGGGGGCAGAGGTAGCAGAGTCAGCAGACGATCAGTGCGGACCTGAAATAAATAAAATTACTTTCCTGTGGAAAAATGAAAGTAAAACTAATAATAACGCCCTTACCGAAGCATCTGTGACCAGAAACCAGTTCTTGCCATGCCTTGAACCGATCTCATCCAGGTGGGCGATCACTTCGTAGCGCCCATTGGCACTCTGAATCCATTCTTGAGTGGCATTCAGGGCCTTCTCCCTCTGAGCCCGCTCCCTGGGACTTCGCTCCACGATCCCATTGCCACTGTCTAAGGCGGAGTACTGATACTTGATGTTGGGCCTGAAACATGTCAACCAAATATTAACTCTCAAGCTCAACGAAGTACAGAGATAAAACATTTTAATAGAGCATACGTTGTTGAAGATCGGCTAAGGTAAGGAAAATTTTTGCATAGTACAACTAAAACTATAACTATTTATGATATGGCTATCTGGAAAATGTCTTGACATTCATCACTTCACACGCATTTTGGGTAGGTTTTATTTACATCGTTCAAAAGGATTGGAATTTAACATACATTTCCCACAATTTGCATAAGCGACTGCACGTGAACAACAACAAACATATTTAATGTTCGTCCTTCCATTTCAATTATGTGGTTCTATGTTGAATAATTTATTTACACAGATTTATTTACTCGATTACCTGATGGTATGTGAGTGAGAATTAACGGACAATCAACACTTTACATTCCAATGGTTTGCAACTGATGATATTTCTTAGCGAAGTTAAAATGAAATATTATAGGGGCTTTTAAGTATTCACATTCACATTATAATACTTTATTTTTATAAAGGTTTAAAGGCTTAACAACGAATGCTGCCCAAATGTTAAATTTTTATCAAATTTTGGTCATCCCCTTCTTTTCACAAGCAATCCTCTTATTGTTATTAACTGACCACAAAACAGTATCCCGGGACCCCCAAAAAACCATCGACATCTACAGGTCACAGGACAATTGCTGTTGAAAATTAAGCCAAAAAAAAAGGGAGGCACAAAATAATTTGCACAGCACAACATTTTTTTGTTGGCGAGCTCTGTGAGGTGCCGCAGGACGAAGGATTTGCAACTCAATGAGGACGGAAAACAAAAGGAAGGGCCAGAGGAAGAGGAAGTAACTGCCTGCACAATGGCGCAGCGGAAACGGAAGCAAGAGTTTATCATTTCATTTCGTTCTTTCTTTTTTTTTGCTGAGGAACAATTTGTTATTTCGTTTATTTGTTGCAAGTGAAGAGTTGTACAAAGAGAAGAGTGCAGAAAAGCAACTGAAAATTGAAACGGTGTCAAACGAAATGAAAGAAAGAAGAAAATCTAAACAAACTGCACTCACTTGGAGGCTCAAACGAGAAAGAGATGGTAAGAAGAGACAAAATAACAATGGCAGAAACAGTAAAAAAAAAAGTTGGTAGAAGAGGGCGAGTACGGGGCCCATAAACAAACACTTACGGGCCACTCAATCAAAACAGAGCGAAGGTTAAGCACATCCTCGGGTTAAGTTTAGCATGTGTTTGAAAATTTAATAAGGCACAAAACGAAAAAGAGGAGAAAGTGGAAAGTAGAGAAAGGGAGAAGGACATAGAAAGAGTGAAAGTGTGTTCGTGTGTGGCATAAAATGTTGGCCAAGAGGCTCCTTCCTCCCTTTCCCTTCCTTCCTCTCTCACCCTATTTTACTTTCATTGCGTCACAAGAACTTGCAGAAACGGAATGAAAACACAAACACACTGAAAAAAAATACTAAGTGAAAACCATTTTGTTTTACTGTGTTAAGGCCAATATCCCTAAAATTTAAAATATATAAGATATTCTTCAAATTCGCCTTTAATAACTACGAGTACTTTGTTTAAAAGAAGCCCCAATCCAGTTATACCAACTATAAAACAGCATTAGTTTAGGTATATTTTTCTCAGTGTACTCGTGTGTGTTAGCTAGACTAGAACAACCAAAAGCTACGAAAACTCTTTGCTCTGTCTCTTTAGGCGCATGGCTTGCGCTTTTGGCCAACGGTGCGTATGAGAAATATTTTTCATTTCCCTGCTGTTCAAGACCTTGACTCCGATTGCAGCTGTATTGGGTTTTGCATCCAACTGTGTGTGTTTGCTGGCGTGTGTTTTCCCTGTTTGTTTGTTGACTTAAGCTAATTTTTGTTGCAAAGCGAAAAGATGACTTTCCTTCGTTTATCCTCTTGGTGATATTGCAGCTTAAATATTTACCAAACACTCGACACACTTGTTGTTTGTCAACTCTGGAAAGTGTGCGGAAAACGGAAGGATAAATGGTAAGAAAAACGGAGGGGAACGCTCAAGATGGCAGACTTGAACTTTCGAATGAAGTGGGAAATGAATTGGATTTTCCTGAAAGACTTTCCAACTAACCAATTCATATTTAAGAGCTTGAAAAATATATCATGACCCAAAAATACATACAATGTGAACACATATAACTTAAGTTATATTGAAATATTATTTTGAATGAGGAACAAATACATAATACCGACATTCAAAGGTAAATTAATGTATACACGGTATATAATAATTTATACACCTTCTTTTAATTGAATTTAAAAGGCAATAATGTCAAGAAAAAAAAAATTTTTACACAATTTCAGTGAAGGTTTCTTTATAGGCTCGGAAAAAAAAGAGCAACGCCAATAACTGTAAATAAGAATATTTAATTAAAATTAAAGCCCTTGTGGCACCAGGTGAATGGAGTTTCCTGCCCCTTTTAAATTTAAAAACCACATTTGTGTCGGATGAAAGCAACCCAACCGAAGAGTTCAAGGGCCAAAGCTATCTGCCAAATGCATAGATAGATACCTAGAGTCAGAAGATAGCAAAGTTGTTCAAAAATGTTCGGATGGCGCGCGTAATTAACGTGCTCGTGTGTGAAATTTTTTATTGCATACTTTGCGGCACTCACACATGCATATTCACCTGCTCGTTAGGGGCACACACAGATACACACCCATACATTGACGTACACTTACACACACGAACAGATGCTCACGCTCGCTTGCACATTCATCATACGGCTCAGCACGTAGACACTCAACTACACACCCTCACAGATACTCATACACACACACACACACAGCCGAATCAATTTTTCGCCCATTTCGAGCAAACTTTTGCCGAGTTGATAATTTAATTTGCAATTTTTGTATGTGTGTGTGAGTGCCTGGGCATCTAATTTAAGGAATTTTCACCTGGCAAACTTTCACCTGCGATTGGAACAAAAGAAAAACGGGAGGGGAGTGAAGGGAAATGCATTCTATCATCGCGTTTAATACTTTGACTTTGGCAATGCCTTTGGCTTTTCATTTGAAATGGGAAAACTTTTCAAATAAAGTTGGGCAAAATATTTTGAAAGCGAGTAAAAGAGTCTGTCTAATGTTAAGGAAATATATTTTTTTGCGATTTACAAAAATCATTGCCCACAAAAGCTTTCAACTTAATTATTTTTTGTGGCTGCCGCTCAAACCCTCTTGAAAACATTAGACACTTCAGATGGTTTTCCTCGGCATTACTTGTGTTATCTCTATGTACGAGTATATACTTGTGCATGTGTGGTACATCAAAATAAATTCGAATTAAAAGAATTGCTTGGTGTATTTTTTTTCTACGTGTGGCAAACATTAAAAGCATTTCAGGTTTTATTTCTAGTTATTTTTGGCATGCAAAGTGCTGTAGAGCTGGAATAAAAGAAATCAAGTAAAATGTAAAAAAAAATCGGCAAGCAAATGAAAAAATTTGGCATTGAAATCTGTACACTAGTGAGGCTGATGCTGAATTTCAAGTATAAGTACAAGCTATATACAAAATAGATTAGTTTAGTATAGAGTAGAGTAGTAAATGCAACCTTGTTGTCAGTACTGAATCTATGGTATCTCTACTTCCGGTTTCCGCTGGCATCGACTTGCTAAAGAAGAGCCTAGCTAGATTGTCTAACCTCGCGCTAACCAGCGGCGATTTCTCCGAGTGTTCGGATAGATCTGAGTTATCTTGCTCCGAGCTCGCCGACCGATTGCTGCAAATAGAAGGGTACACAATGGTGGTTGCGGTGGGTGTTTTTTGGTTGGTGGGTTTTTGGCAAAAAAAAAAAGAAAATACGAAAAAATACAGCAATAAGTGTGAGTGGTCTCTTCTTTTCTCAGTCTGTCAAAGAAGCTTTACGAAATGAAAACAAAACAAGTGTAAGGAACTAAATCATAACTCGAGGAACCTGTGCACTGTGCTAGATCTTTCTAGAGTGTGTGAGTGTCCCGTCCTCACACACCCGCACACACATTGCAAAAGTTCTATATACACACACATACGGGCGTATATATATATTTATATATATCCGATCGAGTACTCACCTACTATAAATCTGGCGGCGATTGGCAGCTGTCAGGGCCGAGACATCGAACTCGATCGCCGAGTTGGAGCGTTTCAGACCGTTCGCCTTGTGCAGCTTCTTCATAATGTTTCTCACTTTCCTATCGCATTGGTTATCGGTTATTGGTTATTGGTTATCGGTTGAATTGAGAGACAAAAACACACATTGACAGTCACTGGCAGTTCGCAGATGAAGGTATTTACCGCTAAAGAGCTCGATAAGCATTGACTTAGCTTTCATATATTAATTTTGCAAGATCCAATATATAGCTATCTTTAGATTTAGTGAACAAAATTATTTTTAAAGATATTAATATACTATTAAAAAAAAATATATAGATACCAATTATACATTTTACTAGATTATTCATTCAATTTTAAAAAAGAAACAAAGTTTAAATGCAAAATTTGTTTATAAAGAGGATAGAAAATAAATAATTAAAATTGGAAACCAAAATGGTAAAATGTATAAGTGTTTTAAGTAATTTTTGCAGACTATTTCTTGAACTCTTATGCTTGAGTATACCAATCTAGATATTTTCTTTTACAAAGCTTTTCAAACACTTATCGCCTCTCCCAGTTAGAAGTCCTCAATGTTCGGGACCTCGGAGCACTCACTTTTCGGGCACTGGTGGTCGGACGAAGGGATCGTGCCCTGTGACGGCACTGTTCCGATTATCGATCCGCTGCTGCTGGGCGGCCTTGTTGAACTTGAACATGGTGAAGGACTTCTTGGCGCTGGCCACCTCACACACACGAACGATGATCTTGCGGCTGCTCTTGAAGACCGTGTTTAGGGTCTTGTAGACCAGGATCGAGACGGACTTGGGGGCGTGGGTATTGTGGTGCGAATTGTGGCCCGGCTGCTGCGTTAGAGGCGTGGGCAGAGATTGCTGCTGCTTCAGTTGATGCACTGGAGCATGCGGCGCGGTCGACGCCGATGATTGTGATCGGGTGATGACTTTGCTTTCGCCCTGGAGATTATTCCGATCGCACTGATTCCGCTGATCCCGGTGGCAGCTGATGATGAGCTCCGGCTCCGGATGCGGCGATGCCGGCTGGTTGACCTCGCTACAAGTGTCCTGTGGTGTTTTCAAGTGATTGTTTTTTTGGGTTTCGAACAAAAGTTGAGTGCCCACAGAGAAATGGAATAAAAATATGCGGTAAAACGATTTAAAATTTGATTTATCCCAGAACGAGAACTGAGCACAGCAACGAAATGAAAAACGAGAACGGACAGAAGCGCTTCGTGGGCAGTAAAATGGTGAAATCATAAGCTATTTAAGTTATTTCTATCACCCCGGCAGTTGCACTTGCTCAACAATCGTTCAAAGAGTGTAAAATAACTTGGGTTTAATTTTTGCTGTAAAAGACAATCACAAAAGCATTTTGATAACGAACTTTGCCAAGTCCTTTGTTTCTTTGAAAATGTGTTTTTGTGAAACGGAAGAAAAAGGATAATCAAATGAAGGATAAAACATGCTTTAGGGCATATGCCATTTTATCAATTCAACTAAACTAATTTACAGCCAATTTGTATAAAAGCGTAATCTAATTTTAAGAAATTTGCATAAAAGAATTGCGTGTAACTCAAAGGAATAATTCAACGAATTTCAGCGTGTCATGAGGATTTATATTTTAGCAGCCAATTAAAGTTTGGAAAATCATAATTCGTTTGCTTGTGTAAAAGTTGTGGGTTTGCTTTTTAGCTTTGCTCAGGTGATTTGATTTGCTCTCAATTTGCTGGCTAATTTGCTTCGCTCGATAACTTGACTTGCTGATGCAATGAAAGCAAATTTACCTACCCACAGCGATCTCTTAGGCAAACTTCGCTACAGTCCAAAATTGCAAGACACCTAAATCCGGGGTTCGATGATTTCAAAAATTTAGTTTTCAATTCGATTCTTCAGTTTTGCAAGGGTTAATGGTGGGAAAACAGTGGGAGAACCATTTGATGAAATGCGATGAGAGCGAAATCAACTTGACCCCATTCGATTTCAATTTGCTGGCTTATATCTACATAATTTAATGGATTTCCCATGCTTCAATTGGATAATCGTTTTATTATTCGGGTGTGTTTGCTGGTGCTTATTCTAGATTTAATTGGATTTAGCCGGTATCTACAGGCGAAATCGTAAATGATTGAAATGAATTATAATTCAATTTATATTAAAAAACATTTCAATTTTGGCATTTTAAATTAATTTTTTATAAATATTCTCCCTTGCTTTAGGCCCCATTTTTTTTTTATTGTTACCTTTTAATTAAAAAATACTTCTCTAATAAAGAGAATGCAATTAATAATTACATTTTATTTGAGAAATTAAAATCTATTTTATTAAAATCCTATATCATTTAGACATCAAAATTTATAGAGTTTTGCAGTTGAGGTTTTTCCCTAAGCTAATAATAAATAAGTAATAATTAATAAGGTAGCTTATTGGCGTACAAAAAATGATTAAAATCATCAATAAATATTCACAGTTTTTCTTTAATTTATCTAATCGCTGTCGCATGTGTCGAGAAACATGGGACAAAGAAAATGAGTACTCAATTATAGCAAATAGAGGCTTGTTTGCGTTTTGAGTGTCTGCCTTGTTTTTACCAGAGCAGTAGTTAAAATATTTCACGCAGACACTATGGATCCGATTTTAATTTCAGATACCACCTCTCATGTTTTGTTAATTAAAGAGTAGACGCCCCTTCAGCATGCAAAACTTTTGAAGTTATTTTACCGAAAGCAATTGCATTTCAGTTCAACGAATGTCCTTCACACGGTGAAAAGTAAACCACAGCCGCAATAAAAGCAAGCCCTACTACGCCGGCAAGAGTGGTTGAACAATGGAAAGGACTTTAATAGACGCTTAAATAAATCATACGCCCCGTGTGTCGCGCCTTTTTTACCCTCAAGTGCTGCTTTCATGTGTGTGCGCTGCGTGACATTGAGCTCTGCATAGAACCTTTGAAGTAGCCTTACTTTTTGCACGTGTTTCCCACACTCTACCGCCCCCGCGGCCTATTTGTCTAATTGTCTAATTCTAATTTTAAATTGTGTTTTTTAGTTGCTGTTGTTGCATGCATTGTGGGTTGATTTAATCGTATTTGTTTTTGCTTTGTACGGGCAACCCCTCTTTGGGCCATTTATCTAATCAGGGACAGCACACAAATGCTCAAAGTTCGTTTCTGCCTTTTACTTTCAAGACACTTTATTGATTTTCCTTTTGGGAGCGGTGTAAGTGGTTCGTTTTATTTTCTTTTGGCTTTCAGGTGTGCACTAGAGAAACCCCACACATTCCCCCTATCCACCTGTCTGGGTGTCAAATTCGTATTCATATTCACAATCACGATATGTGAGTTGGCTTATCCTTCACTTTGATTATTGCATTATCCTGTCCGTCACTGGCTTGTTCATTGCAAATTAAATTGTCAATTTCGGTAAATGGCGGAAAGAAACGCGATGGGAGAAATAGAGAGGTCTACAAATGGAAGCAGATATCATTAATCAATATGGGACTTAGTTCAATGTTTCAGACATTGATTCTCAGCATTTTAATCGAATCGCCTTTGGTAATGGCTTAGTCGTAAGATATTACTCACGCTAGCAGTTAAAAATAGCTGACAAATGTTTCCATGCCCTTAGGCAATTACTAATTATTTTTTGGGTATTATGTGGACTTCAAAACAAAATGATTAAGAAGGTAGGGGAAAACTTTATTGCTGCGTAGTTTTACGAGTTCATCCATCTTTCATTGTCGCTCATTTGACAATACAATTGAAGTCAACTTTTAATACATTTACAATTGTTTTTACTTAGAATATAGAAATAAAAATTTATTGGAAATTGTTGGGAAATTCCTTTTTTAAAAAATTACTTTATGACTTTTTTCTTAAGAATTTTTTGTAACTTATAGTTTGGATGTCTCTATATTTTCACCAAATCCTTTGTGAAATCCTCGGAAAAATCGGAGAAGTTTTAAGCTAGATAAACAAATATACTAAGAAAATGAAATTGTCCTTTGAACGCCCATGAGTTTATTCAGTTTTTCATATATAAAATGTCTTGAATTTCTTTCTTATTCTGTTACAGCTTCATTTTCCATTCCAAGCTTGATTAATCTTTCTTAAAATCTCCTTATCTTTCTGTACAGAACAACGCCATAATTTTCGTCATTACACGCCACCCCAACCTCATTTAATCTACCTTTGCGAATTACTAAGCCCGAAATAGAATTGCACATTAAAAATGATGATGACTGAGATGATGAGCGAAGTGGCACCTGCTTTCGACGATTCGGCGGAACTTCTTCGCCCTAGACCAGCACTTTCCACGAACACTTCAGCTTCATTATGGTTGCACTCATTGTTGATTGGGTCAGACAAATTTTAATAAATTTTTAAATAGTTTCGGGGACGTCACAAAGTTGGCAAAGAGTTGACTGCCGCGTGCCATGTAATGGATTAAATTTTTTTTTTTCGGGAGCACCAAAATTAACTTTGCAAAGTTCCAACAAGTTTTCAAAGTTTATCACTCGCTGACGCGCCGAAATTTAGGCCAACTTGCTTGAATATTTAAGCCATGAAAACGTGGCCAACACGGTGCTCGGGTCGTCCGTTAATGAAGGTGCGATTCGAATATCGTTTCGCTTGGGGCGAAAACTATGAAATTTCTTCATTCCAGTTGGAATGAGGTGTGTTTTTTTTTGTATATACACGTCCACATTGGTGTATGTTAGTACTACCACCGATTGTGGGTGAGTGGCTTAGAGTGTTTGCGTGTCCATATCGCTTCATGTTTGTGGTCGTATTTGCGGCTGACTCGTCGGTCCGGCTCGCCCTCTCACTCGCTCCCCTGACGACCGACTGTCTGTCTGTCTCGCTTTCGACTGTGCGTTTTCCCCATCTAACTGGATTATAAAAATTGATTTTTAATTTTTATGACAATTTCCAACTGACTCATGGCGAGCGGCATTCGCAAAGAATGTTCCTCGTCTATTCATTCCATTCTTATTTGCTCTTCCATCGGCAACCGAACCCCCTCCCTCCATCGAGTCCCATTTGAACTTGGCATGCCAGTTTGTTTTTCTTGACAATGGGGCTAACAATGTAGGGATAATTTACCGTGGGGCCAGCGATAAGACTGAAATTACTTACCAGAAGGGCAAGGTCAAGCTAAGTAGGTTGTTGGTCGGGAGTCTTCTGTAGGTAATTGATATTATAATGCTATTATAATTTACTTTAGTTAAGCTCCAAGGCAGTTTTAGTTACGTTTAGATTTTGGGGTATTACTGATGAAAATATATTTGCGCAATCAAAGTTTATTTTGACCCAAAGGATATTACATAAATACTTTCTTTGCCATTAAATGTTTTGTTTTTATTTATAAGTTTTTGTATCTTTGTTAATTAAAATATTAAAAAACGCTTTAATTTGTCAACAGTTTTTAGTGTTTTGTTCAACCAGTTCATTCGCGATTAATAAATCGGTAATCAACAAATCGTGCTCTGTTGGTTTTGAATTATGGCTTTGTTTGTCAAAATGTAATCAATTTTGTGTTCTTTTTTCAAAGTTCAATTTAATTTTTTCCTGAAATCATACAGTTTTTATCACCCTTGTTTTTGTGGCTATTCGCCACTGTGCCATGTCTGCCATTAAAAGTGTGTGTGGTTTGTGCTGGAGGCAAATAGTCGTGATGTTGCCCACTTCGTGACACATTAATCATGACCCGCTCAACGACTGTTTACCTTCGCCCTGACCAGCACCACCACCCACAACGCCCGCACCACACTTTCAACCACTCCCACTTCAGCGCCCACTCCCCTTTACATTACTCCCAGGACATTCGGTTGTATGCAAATATTACAGTTTGTTTGTTTGCGGGTTTGCTTTTGATCGCTCCATATGGAAATTGGAAAACTTTTTACGCGCCGGCCTCGCGTGAAGCCAACATGAAATAGAGTAGAGGCAAAATGAAAATGAAAATGGAAGCGGTTCGGCGCGGTCAGTTGTCCCCATAGTGCGTTGTTCCTGCGTGTCCTTCAACATTAATGTATACGTTACAGTCGAAAGTCTTAATGTCAAGATTTGTTAATAATTTTAAGGCTTACAAACTTTTTTAGCTAAGGTTTCCAAACTGTCCTCATTTCTTAAGCAACAGCAATAATGTCCTAGTCGATTTCTTAAAAATATAAATTTAAGTGACTCATTGCATGACTACTGCGGATATAATTTAAAAAAATTTGACCTTTAAATTTTTCTGTTTTTTAACATCTTTACTCGTAAAAACTCAAATGGTTAAATGAGATTCTTCTCTTATGAAACTACAAATAAACTCTTTAAAAGTGAAAGTTTAATTTATGCATGCTTCACTGTATAACAATGGAATATATTTTTCACTGTCTGTCCGAAAGAAGTGGCGCCAACAATCGTAATGGATCATTGAAAAGGGAGTGGGTCGTGGAGTCCCACTGGTCACCGCCCTCTAAAAGACAGAAAGTCAACTGCGTCATAGTTGGGGTGAAATGCCAGCCCCAGCCCAATTTCACCCATTTTCCGAAAGGGGGTAGGACAAAGGGCCCCAGGCCTGTCCGTGCCCATTTCCAGTGACCTTGCATCATTAACTTAATTGCTCAAACAGTCGTCGGTCCGTCCAATTGCCGGGCTGAATTATTCAGTTGTTCTGCTCGGCCAACTGGCAATTTTGCGTCTTTTCTAATGTCACCACAAGCTCATAGAGGACGGGCTGTCTCACTCTATTCGACGCTGCACTGGAAAAGCCACCCGACAGCACAGTTTTTCCGTAGGGGATGATGAAAATCCCCACGTGCATTCGCTGTGGTCGTTGGCCCGTTCACGTTGTCTCCGCTTTTTCGAGGGGCGTCACGTGTAGCGGGGCTTAGTCCCCTCCTCCCTCCCCAATTTTACATTTTTTTTGACGAAAACAAAATGCTTGGATGCATAGAGAAAACCAGGCCCAAACCATTTTCGTCGGACTAATTGGATTAAAGAGTTTTCCTGGTGTGCTTTTGTCAACGTAGCAATTGCAGCAGGCATTTTCATATTCATATTTTTTAGAATTCGCGGAGGGGTAATCGGTACAGCCTAGCCTAAGTTTGAATATAAATACATACCTGCATCGTCTTATCCAGTATGAAATTACAACAATTCCACCCAATATCAAACCACCTAAGGCACACCAAAAAAGGGTCTGAAACAAAGAAAATAGATATATAAGTTACATTGTTATTAACTATATTTAAAATCAGAGAAAATTCAAATCATAATTTACAGTATGTTATTGTTAACCAAATTCAAACTTTACTTTTATCAATTGACACACTTCGTATAATTCATTACATCTATACATATTATTTACTTTATTTTCTTAAATTAATATTTCAGCAAGTCCAGCTTCTAAAATTCGAAGCCAAAATTTGTCTTTATTAAAAATCAGTTAGTTTGTTAACCCTTTTTCTGCTCATTTTCAATATTTATTTGTTCTTATGCATAATTAAAAAGCTTTAAAAGTTCAATGAAAATCATTATGTCCATTTTTGAACCCGAAATTAATAAATTATTTTTTATCAGCTGACCTTCTAATAATCGTCTCTCATCGTTTGCAAAAAGGTCTTTGCCCTACCCCAAAAACTTTCGTAATTTGGCTTTTCCTTAAGTAAAGTTCAGTGAACAACTTGACATCTTTGTAAAAGGTTCATTAGATTTTCTCGCCAACGATTCAATCCTTTTCCGCCAGACAAGGCCACGCCCGTTTGGACTTTGTAATCAATTTGTATATTTCTGCTTTCACGCTTTATAGGAACAGCATGAGGAGGTTACAAATCATTTGCGAGAATAATCATTTTAATTTTATGGACAGACGGTCAAGTCAGAGCCAGATTCGGAGGCGGATCATCAATTTTGCAGCCAGAAATGTCAATTGCAGTTGGCATTTCGGGTCAGAGACGAGGGCAAAGAATGTCAATCCAGACACGAGTCGATAGAAATCAGATTGTGTGTGCGGGAATCTGTCGATTCATTGGGGCATGAGGTCACGAATGATTTATTGACTAAATGTCTGGATAGATCACGAAAGATGCATCACCAGGAGTCGAAGAAAAAGGCAAGCAATTCCTTTTCTTAGTTGGTCAATTAAATTAATTGCTTTAAGGTTAAGCTTAACCGCTTTCAATAAATTCATTGCATTGAAATATTAGCAGAGCGATTGCGACTGAATGTTGAAACATGCATTGAAAAGACGTCTTTATCTTTGCAATTTAATGATTCACTGATTCAATTCAGTAACTGCAGACATTCCTTTATCATATAAATACATTCAATACCATGAATTAGTTGCTCAATTAAATCGATTGTCTTCGATCTTACCCTTAACCCTTTAAAGTGTGTGTTAAAATGAAAATTGAAAGGAGAGGCGCACATTCTTCAAACAATTTTCGGGCAATAAAATTCTATTGGCAGGACACACACTCGAAGGCGGTCTTTGTCTCCGGCTTTTAGGTTCATCCTGCCACCGGCGGAACTTCCTGCCAGCCTGGCATCCTGCCAATTCAGAGACAATGCCACATCAGTCTTTCCCCGATTTCGTTCAGCATTTGTGGCCACTCTTGGCGCCTAACTATTTTTTGGCAACAACTTTGAATTTTTAGCCTGTCACTTTTATGCCTATATAATTGCAACCGCAAGGAGTTGGCAAGTAGTAAAATTTATAATAAAATGCTCCAGAGTTCAAGGTCCACTCCGAACTGATACTTACAATCCAGTAGTGCGTTTCAGTTTGTCTGCTTGGATTCAATAGCATCGCACGTTCCTTTCATCTAAGAGCACGTCACAGTTGGTTAGCTGAAATGGAAAATAGGAAGATTCGGTTAGGCTAAGTCTCAGAAAGACAAAGTATCAACATGGTAAGTTGAGCTGGGCTGCATTTGCAAAGTTTTCTTTCTCAGAGTTTGTTTCGGTTAGGAAAAATGTCAGGAAAAATATCAGTGTTTGGGTTATTGGCAAAGAACCAAAGTTTGACTTGTGGAATAGATTTAAATATAACAATACAAAGAAAACCTTGGGACGTTGCAGTAACTGAAGCTATTTAAGGTTTTTACTCCACAATAAGCTGACATAAGCAAAAAGTAAGTAGAATCTTCTTAATTCAACGACAAAGGAAAACAAACTTAAATCTTACTAGCAACTTTTGTGTGTTTGGTTTCCCAACCTTTCACATCCTTGATGGCAAAATATTGACCATTTTCCCGAAATCCCACTCCAGTAATTAAGCATTTATTGATTTGTTATTGGCCCGACTATAATTGCCAAAATAGCAAACACTGCCGGTCATTGAATGAGCTCAACTGAGCCAATGGCGAAGGAGATTAGCTTTGCTCATCGAATTTTAAGAGCACTTTGTCCAGATGGAGGGAGAGGAGGAGCGGCAGTGGGGGCGGATGTCCTGTCGAAGTTTCGACTTGCGATTCGACCGGCGAAACTCATTGCGTTTGATTTACGAGGACTTGTTCAATGGAGCGCTCTTAATATTTTAGTGGCTGTCGCCTTCGCAATTATCATCATCAACGGAACGAATATGGGAAAGCAGGGATAATTTCTTCGGATGAAATGCTTTTCGTGCTTTTGGCATTTTCGCAGGATGGTGGAAAATGGAAAACTGTTGATTTTCGTCCTTTTCCCCTGCGGAATTGTCAGTCATGTTCCTGTTTGACACGCGTCTCAACTTTGAACTTTAAGGGAAAAACAAATGTTTTCCCAAAGTAAACTTTTATAAACATATGGCAACTGATTTAAATTTAAGTTATGTAGGAAAAATGGAGTCAACAAAAATGTAAATTTTCTATAATATAGCAGAAAAACTGTAAAGCGAAATATTTATGTAAATGGCGAAAGTTTTTGTTTATTATATCTCTACAAATTTCCGCATAACAGGTTAATTTATGCAGAATATTAATTATAGACAGTGCAGCGATAGTTGAATGTAAGTTTACATGAATTATGTAGACAACTAAATACAATTTTGCATTATTTCTTATATAGTTTTTAATTTGAATGGTTACTTAATTTTTAAAACGAAGTTTGAATGAATAATGTCCAAGCCTTAACAAATCCATTTAATAGATAATTTAGGCGAAAGAAATGAACACTTTCGATTCAATATTGTTGACATAGGGACCAACCTTTAGAACATCCCATCATTCAATATCAGCACCTCCCTTTCCATTTGACCTGATTTACCAATTTTCTATATTTCCTGTACAAAAAAATATGTAAATTTTTCCAACTGACTCTTCAAGTGTAATCAATGCTTTTTTTGCCCTTGCAAGGCTCTGGTGGCCTGGAATTTGCATAGTGGCACTTGCGTGCATTGCATAAATGGATTTTCAACTCCCCAAAACCGAAAACGGCAAAATTATGCAGAAATAGGAAAATAAGAGTACAGTAGATGGGGGAAATGTAAAAGGAAGCATTGATTTTGAGTGTAATGCGTACAAATGTTCGACAGTTGGAATGGCAATTTCTGTTCTAAATTGATAAACAGAAAAGCCCTCAGAGCTTGTATTGAAGAAGGCATTTAGGTGATGGCGCTCATTGAAATGCACATATCTACACATTCACATTAGTTAATGAATACTTAAAGTATAAAATTTAATAGTGTAATATAAATATCTTATTTC
Source organism: Drosophila fuyamai (assembly GCA_018153365.1). Lineage (NCBI taxonomy): Eukaryota > Metazoa > Arthropoda > Insecta > Diptera > Drosophilidae > Drosophila > Drosophila fuyamai. The sequence continues at coordinate 15,310,307 of JAECXW010000878.1, read as the reverse complement.
TGTCCTAGTAAAAAGTATTTTAAGCATTTAAAAATTCCTATTTGTAAACATGTTTTTTTTTTAAAACATACATTCAATTGAACCAAATAAGCAATTACATATTCAACAGCGCCAAATCAGGTAATCAGAGTTGATGACAAACGAGCATGGACTACAGGCCACACTTGCTTTTTATTCCCCAGAGCCTGATGTCGTTTTTATGCCACACATGAACGCTGTCAACGTCCCATCAACAAACACATCGTCAAACACGGTTACGTTTCTCTCCCTGAAATCCAAATGTGTTGGCATATGTTATGAAATTAACGAGTTTACTTTGTGAGGACGGCATTATAAACAGGCAAACAGAAATGGCCTAATAAAATTGTCAATAATGCGACAGCCACACGCGGTGCGGAAATCAAATGAGGGTTAGAAAAACTGAGAGTGCTTTGATAACCGCTGACGACAAGGACATTACTCATACGCAACGTGTGCAAGCTTTGACTGGAAATCAACTGCAGCTGACCAAAAATCAGTGTCACTTTCAGCGGGTTCATTTATCATCGCTTTGCCTTGGTAGCCGACAAGGATTGAGGACCAGAGGAGGAGGTCCAAGGTCTTGGGGCAGCTGTCATGTTGAGCCAGTCATCGTGATTTGTCTCGACGCCAGTCAAATCAAGTTTCTCCTACGAATCGTGTCCTTTAGGTGGAGTCACACTGAGAAAATGTATTCTTCCAGTGTTTAAAAGTATATTTATAATTTTTAAATATTCGTATTTTTAAATATATAATCATTGAAATGGTTTAAGAACTGTAATATTTTTCTGCAATTTTAGTTTTACCTCTTCTGAATATTTTCTGTTGGCATTTTTGTATAGAATTTCCTTTTGTAGATTGTTCAAAAATCTTTTCATAAAACATAACATATTCAGATCTTAATATATCTATAACTCACTGTAGATCTTTGTTGGTATACACAACAAGTTATGAATTCAATTTTTTTCTCTGTGCATTAAAACCGCACCCTTTTCTCGAAGGGTGGTGCATGTGAAGGGGGAATGTGGTGCCAAGTGAAAACTTTCAAGGCCCCACACGCACACAGTTTTTCGTTGTTGCGTGTAAACTCATAATTTGGCATCGCGGTGAAAGTTTCGCCTAGAATTTGTTGTCGCTCAATTTGATGCGTGCGAATGGGCGGTAAGCGTGGGGCGTGGCACTCCAGGCCATTATGATTATCGCTTGCGAAAACATTAATTAGAAGGTCATCGGCGAACAGCGAGAACTGTTCCTTAATAATATTAATTAATCCATTACGCTCCACTTCCATTTTGTTTGGCTAAGTGTCAATGGAATAGCATTAGGCAACTTAATTGGAACAAAATTTAGTACGACGCCGGAGATGGAGATTTCAGAAGGGGTAATTAAAGTCACTTATACTAAAAGCTATATATTAGTGAACATTTTTAGAGCTTAAGAGGCAAATGGCTTTCTAAGCCATTTGTTTTATTAGAGTAATTTGAATTTATTACTGCCTCTTTCATTTTTACTGGTTAAATTTTGAATCATTTCGAATTTTGTTATTAAATCAGGAAGTGATATCAGCAGTATAAATAACTAAAATATATATATATTTAGTCATAATTATTATTTTACATTTTAATTTCACTTTTAGTTGAGCTTTGATTTGTTTGTAATTTAACAATCTTTAAACATCTATTTAAAATTTTTAAAAACCGTATCTGAAAATTTAGATAGGATTTTTTGTATAACTTTTTCTGGCATTTTATCGAACGTTTAAGTGCAGCTCAGATGTGGTGCGAATTGTTTCCCTTACATTTAGTTCTCTCGCATTAGCCATTTCTTTCGGCTCATCTCTCTATTTTCCCATTTCCGCAGATCAACAAAACGGCAATGGCAATGGTAATGGCCAAGAAAAGCGGCCAAATGGCAGGAAAGGAAAGCTAGATAATGTGGCAAGAGAATAAACAAATCTCGCTATGGGCCTCTACACCGCTGGTCAGTTCCGCAGAACGCGGCGTAGAAAATGGACGCCGGCTATTCGCCCCGAAAAGTACGTGCGAAATTATCTATAATTGTTTATGTTTCTGGGTGTGCCAGTGCAACTGTGTGAGCGGTAGTGTATCTATATATATGCGTTGGTAAATTAAATTGGGCAAAAACGCAATTAAAGAAAGTGAAATTTGAGCGAATTGCAATGCAATCAAATGCGAATTCAAATCAATAAAATTGATTGCAGGCCAGAGAGCCGCAAAAGTGGGTGGCAAATAAAAGAAATGGGACAGAAAAAAGAGGATGGGAAAAAGCTTTTCTCGACAAGCTACGACTTTGACTTTTGTTTGCCCAGATCGGAAAAATGACCACCCTCTTGAAATGCGTTTTTAATGTTCCAGCGATAATGACAGAGAAACCACCATCTGTGGATGCCGATTCGCCGGACGACACGGCCATGTTCGACCTTTTCCTCCTTCACCTTTCACTCCCCCAAACCGGATGTAATAAAAGCGAACGAAGACGGACATGCAACGGAAGTGCAGAAAAACCCTACCCAGACTGGCTGCCTCGTAAATTCGGATGGTTTCTGTTATTTACGGTCTGTTTGATTGCACAACAATGTGTTTATGTGGAAGGTGACATTTGTAATTGCCAAGGAAGCGAGGAAGTCGACCCCGACGACAGTCGCACAATACCATAATAGTAACTGTGTAGTTGGACGTTGCAGGTGAAGGGACTCACCATAAATCGCGATTGCTATCTAAAGAAATGTTTCTGAGGACGTGTGTGTACCAAAGGTCATTGTGGTGAAAAATACATTTCACAAAATTTAAACTTCGAAAGTGTTTTTTTAAGACCTCCAGAGTCATTTTTGGCCTTCCAACTATATTTTTAATAAATCGGTTTACCTGAATCAGAAATTATCGTAATCAGAGACTTTAAATTATTACATTAAAATCATGATATTAAGTTTAGTATTATTGGATAAGCCCATTGAACAAAACTCACCAGTTTACAATCTCTACCAAAGTCAATAAAGTTTTAATCCTTTGAACTTTATATAATTCCTATCATACAATCCGATTTAAATCATTTTTTTTTTGATTTGATTTTTTGATTATATTTCCAAATCAAACAGCACAAAAGTCACTTAATTGGCACAATCTCCCAAAATTTATTAGAATAATTTATTTCCATTTTCGATTTTATCCCACTGCTGCCGTAAATAAATATTATTCATATGCGAAAATCGACAGCCGCAGGCAATGCTCATGGAATCGAAACTGAACAAACAAAAGTGTTGATCGAATTTATTTTTATTAAAACGTTATCCCAGCAGTCTCCTCTCCCACAACCCCAAAAAAATGTGGAGCTGAATCCTGGCAGTTGACTGCCATGTCCTTGTTGATATTCTGTTTGTTTTTTTCACGCTGTCGTCTTCGCCATCTTATTTTTTTTTGTGCGCCAAGTAAAATTGAATTCAGCAGAAATCCCTTTGAGTTGCTCACACGTTTTTATTATTTCACGGAACAAACAAAAATCCCTACCACCCTTGAAAGTTTGTTCTTTCGCCTTCTGTTATTTTCTGTCAAAATTGAAATGTTCCTAGCGGAAGCGTCGCCATAAAAAGCTAGGAAAAAGTTCATAGTGCCAAGAAGGATATCAGCGATGTTGTGGTTCTGTTTGCTTTGCTGTCGTCTCGGATTTTCGAAAATGTTTTGCATGCGAATGTTGTCCAAGGACATCTTCTGCAGCCCCAAACTCTAAACATTTCAGCCCTGACACACATTTGTGCCCAAGAAAAACGGAAGTGCCACCAAAACGCTGAAACGGTTTCGGTTTCACCGCCTACCGGTAAAGAGATTAATTAACCGATTCCGGCTGCCAGTTGGCACATTTCCTTCTTCTCTCGCAGTTAATTAGCGCATACTCGTGGTGTGGGTGACTGTAATTTCCCTGGAAAATCATCGCACAATGTGCTGACGTCATTGACATATGCCCAGTGTTCCAGATGGCAAAGGAATCCAACCAACCCGCAGACAATGCCTCAATTAATCCCCATAATGGTCGAAAACCACAGCGACATTCGTCCAACAGTGGCAGTCAGAAGATGTTGACACTTGTCAGTTGTCTTTTGTTTCCGCGGCAATCAGCCGAACAAATTGCTCTGGAACCCAGCGAAGAATTATAACTGGCTATGGGATAATTGTTAGCTGTCTGCTGGCGGATGACTGATGAAAAGGAACTGGGCTCGAATCAGCGTTACAGCTGACTCAAGTAATCAGATTTAGACATTAGAACGGATTTCAAGGCAAAATAAGAACATTTTTAGAAATACATTTACACCATTCAAATTTTTTCATGATAATTGAGTAACCAACTTAATTCTACGGTCAAATATACTTTGACAAGAATTAATCTAGTTAAAAAGTCAGTAAGCATTAGTACAGCAGTTTATATTTTTAATCAAAAGCTAACCATAATTAAAATGAATAAAGTTGAGGAACCTCTTCTGATTCTCTCACAGTTATTAAACAATAAAAGAGATTTTATGAACTGAAGAGTTGATTTCCAAGCAGTATATGCCGGCAGTTAATTACTGCTGTGTGCAAATGCTGTCAATTACTGTGATTGGCATATGATTAAAGTCTATTTGTGTATGTATTATGCATTAATTGGCTGGTGGTATAACGCTCGAAGCTCTGTGCGTGTATCATTTCACAATGACAGCACGTTACTATATATGTTCTCTTCTCTTTTGCATTATATGGCCTTTGTCTGCTATTTTAATTATCTCTAGTACTAAGCCTTTCATTTTCAATCATTCGAATTTAATACTTTTCAAATAGAAAGAAACAAGTTTTGTTTGAAAAAATTTAATAACAATATTTTAACTTGTAGCTGTCGTCACAACATTTATGGAAATTAAACCATAATTTACAAAGGTATTAGTTAAATAATTAAAATAAAATGTTACTTTTGCGTGTATTAAATTCGCTGATTGAATACCTTATTTGATTTGTTTTTGGCTGTGCCAGTAATTTGCGTGCCTAAAACGTATTCAATTAATAAGGAGTCAGACTGAACGCACACACGCAAATTCACGTCGGTGAATAAATGATTAATGATTGGTCCTCGCCGTGTCCTTTCTATTGGCAAACGATGCGCAGAGGACCGTTTACGTTGGACTCACACTGCTTTTGCATAATTAAATTACCCTCAATTGCTGAACATTTCTCTTAGTTTTCCCCCATTATTCTTTGTCTAGCTCGTTGGATGTCACTCATTTTGGTCGCTCTGCCTGTCCGCAGGTGTTATCCTGACCCAAAGTCCTTTTTTAAAGGGACTGTGGCTTTCCTGTTTTTTTTCTTTTTCGGATATCACTTTTCAATAACAACAGACCGATGAGGTTTGAGATTCCGCAATAAGTCAATAAAGACAAGTCGATTATTCTCAATGCGAATCTGAGGAGTTAAGTCAACTGTGGAAAATCCTTTGGGAGGAAATCATCGCCGAGTGACTCAATCCCCTTGGAAATCTCCTGCTCAATTCCCTTCAAGCATTTGCTGTGGATATAGTTTCTATTTACCAACTGAGTAAACTTCTCATTCACAATCGATTAAACAGTTGATTTTATGCATACAAAATGTATCGTAAATGTCTCGTCAGGATCTTCTTGAATGGCTCAATTAAACCATAGAATGTACAGACTCTTAAGAAATATATTATGACAATTTTTAAATGTTTAGGTGGACTAGGTGCACCTGCTAATCCAGTGCCGTTCATGGCTAATTCCGGTCCTCTTTCGCTCGGCTAGCTTGAGGATTATGCAAATGGATATCCTTCCTTGTTGGCTTGAGTCCTCCCCAAGCTGTGTCCCAGTTTCCATTATCTCTGTTGGATAAGTAATTATGCTAGAAATTACAATAAACTTGCATTCGCACACAAATTCATTTGCATATCCCCACTGGGCGGGTCTTTTGGTCATAACATGCGACCACAATTTGACATTTGCTTATTGAGACAGCTCGGTGTGGCTGCTCTTTAACACTGAGTGGAAAAACGAACAAAACTGTTCTCGAATTGTATGTTAACACAATGACACGAGGCGACATCAAAAAGTTCCGATTAATTATTATTGTTCGAGTTAAAAGAAGGAATATAAGCATGAAACACTCAGAACGCTTAGTTAAGACAATTAAACTTCTATAGATAGATTTTTCGGGTATGCGTTTACCAAACTTTTTCCCTGTGTACTTGGGTGTGACCTCAATGGGAAGAACTAGTACTTGTGTATGCTAAACTGTGGTTTTCGGTTCATATCGTATCGTACCTGAGAATACGACACACATATGAAATGCCCCTCAGGCAACCGCTTTGTGTGAGATATCCTGCTTCCTTTGTCTAGCTCTTTCCCCTTTTCTTTATGATCCCATTGAAGAGTGAATTGAATCCCATCCGAAAGAATGATATTCCTTCTGAGAGCTGGCCTCGAACTGTTGACCGATTTAATTATGATTGCCGGCCTGCGAATCCCGGTTAAGCCGAAAACAAATGACAAGCGCTGGTTGACCAAAGGAGGCCAAGAAAGCAGAACCAGAAGTGGGCGGAACGAGAATAATAGCCAAAAAGAAAACCGCAACAGCCATTTTAGTCCATTAGCTGTTAAGCCAACGACAGGACAACATGGCCAGGAACAACAAAAGCAGCAAAACTGCGACAGGAACAGCAGCCGCACATCGTAATAATGTCGTCAAAGTGCGGCTCACCTGCTAAACTCAGCCATTTCCACAACCGCTACACTAAGAGAAAACATTGGAATTAAAACTAAGATATTTTGAATAATAATAGATTGTAAAATTTGTATATAAAGAAATCAAATATTCAATAAATAAGTTTAAAAATATATAGTTGTATTTTTAATATATCTAGTAAATTCATAGAGGTTAAATTTGTATCAATTATGTTTTACAATTAAAACAAAAAGTTGAAATTACTTCTCTTACCATTTTTTTTATTCAAACCAAACAATTCCTATTGATAGATCAGATTTTTTTAGTTCCTTATATAAATAGTTATACAAATATTCAGCAATATAACTATACTGTTTTCAGTTAGGCTCTGATATTTTTTTGCTGTGCACTTGCCCCACCGTTTGCAGCCTGAAAAGTTGCCACCTGCAGCGGCGACAGTTGAAAGCTTCATGCTGAGGTTTCATTTTGCTTCTTCCCACACCTCAACCCTGCAAATTTTTTGCTGCATGGGGTAAAGTGGGACAAAGAGGACTCTCCCCCCATGGAGAGTTGGCCTGGTCAGCCGCCCTATTGTGGGGCTAATGAATAAATGAAACTGTCCCCGAGCAAAAGCGAAACGAGCGAACCGGAAATGCGCATTTCAAATGCGTGCGCCATGTTTAATTTTCAAATTACACCAACGAACACATGTGTGTGTGTGCTTGTATTTATGTTCTTCTGGCAATTAGTCGCAATTGGCAGCAAATTTGTGCCATTTACCTGGCACTCGCCTTTTTGTATTTAGGGGCTGCCAATGCAAAGCGGAAATATGATTTGTGTTTCAGTTTCGAGCAGCGGAAGCGGAAGTTGTTCGCCTGGCCAACCGATCAACACTCACCACCCACAGCAAAAAGGATTATGCTACATGTGCGTGTGTGAATGATTGTGCGTGGTCAGGCCATACAATTAAATAAATAAACATATTTGTGCACACAAATATGTATACATTTAATTGTTTACTTCGCTGTGTGAGCCAGCTCGTTTGTTATGTAAATTGGTTGTTAATTGAATTCGTAATTGTTCATTTGCTACAAGGATATTTAGTTGAAGCTTGTAGTCCCTGTACTCTAATTATGGATTTGAATTATCACAATCCCTAAAACTTTAAGCAAAACTCAACATATAGGAAATACAATTAAAGTGTTGCCTACTTTAAAGCTCAATTGCAAGTAAAACTTTCTAGTTATATTAAACCTCATCAACTTAAACAAAACTCATTGGAAAACTTTATAATTAGTTGCCACGATAGAGAGATGCAAATGAGTAACAACATCCCCTTTTTTCCTTTCTGCTGACGTTGCATATTGGAGTTGATTTCAGGCTCACATAAGTTAGAATTATATTGCCGTGTGCTGTCAATATGTTGACACAAGAGAAATTTGCATATTCCACGATTTATGATGAGCAGAAGTGAGAAGCAAGAGGTTGGGGCCTTGCCTTGAGGTCATAATATCTCAAACACGCAGGGTGGGCTTGGGGATAGCTGTCATATTGATAGGAGCGCACTTGATGGGTTCCATTCCCAATGATGGATTTGCTAAAACACCCCTGAGTATGGATATAAAAAAAGGTCCATAAAATATATAAGTGCATATCCATAAACATTGAGGATAATAGTGAAAATAGCAGAAAGTATATACCCACTTTACTATTACACTATACTAATTATAATATTCTATGAAAATAAATAAATAAACATAAATTTAGATTTCCGAGCCAATTATAGCGCCGTATATAGCGATTTGATCAAATTTTCCGAAGTGTATTTACCAATGCTCTCCCCACCCAGAATTTTCCTTTACGTCCACGACTTTTCCGCTGCTTTACAAAGTCATTTACCATCACAAGGCTGCCTCGCTTTTCTGCTCCAAGCCCAATTTGGATTTAACAACCCCCGCTTTAGTGAAATTCGATGCGCAGAATAAACGTTATTTAAGTTAATTTTATTGCTGGCATTTGTAAAATGTCAATCCCCGCTCCAGAAAAATGTTCCCCCCAGCTTTCCTTTCTGTGGCTGTCTTTGATTTTAATTTTCTTATCACAGATCATGTGTTATTGTCATTTGTTAAATTGGGACAACAATGGGGCCACTGTCTTTGGCGTGGGCAAAGGTCAAACCCTGACCTTTCCAGCGGGCCCATAAATATTATGACTGCCCTAGTCGATAATCTCTTCAAACTTTCAGGCGCTGGCTGGACTTTTAATGAATGTCAGAAAAGCACATAAACAAAATTTCGAGAGCCACGCCCACCGTCAACGCCCCCACACCCACACAAACACACATGGGTGGAAGCGCAAAAGCGAATGCGAAACAAAATGTGGCCAACTTTGACCTTTTCCGAAAAGTGAAATAAACAAACAAATTGAAAGCAACACACAAAACAATCGCCGGCCAGAGGGGCGGGGTGAGCGATGGGGCGTGGCCAACATGGCAGGATGAACTAATTCTCTGGCTCTCCAAAAAAGGGCTCAAAATAAACATTCTGTGCACAATACATCGCATAAATCAGCGAAGATATATAAGATGTTCTCGATACGAAAACGTTTATAGGGAATTCAGAGAGGGCTAAATAAAGCAGAGAGAGGGTTAAGATGGTTTATTGTCTGGCTTAAGAAATGAGTGTCCTGTTAAATCAAGCGCTTGAGAAAAAAGATTTCGCCCAACAACTGCTCAGATTCCTTACAGAATCGTAGCAATTTTTCCTCAACTCAATCCAAGAGCTCAATATTCTATTTTTGGAACCGCTGCCAAGAAAATCTCTGCCCCTGTGTCCCCCCACTCCATGACCTTTGTTGTCTTTGTCATAACAAAGCCAAATATGGCCAAAAATATTACGCATACGCAGCCTTTGCTGTTTGAGCAAGGCGTTTGCATAATTAGCATAAATTTAGGAAATATTGTAGGCGACACTTGGGCGCACTTAAATGTTATCTCCGCCCGCAAGAATATCGACCCAGTCAAGCGATCAAAATTAACATGAAAATCAAATCAGCGAATGAGAGAAAGAAGACGAAATAAGCAACGGTCGGAATCAAATAAAAATGTTTGCACAAACACAATAAAATGGGGGAAACGTTAAACGATAAATACTAACAAAACAAATCGTTTTCTCTTAGGTTCATCGAAGGACAATGACATACAGTGAAAGAAAAACATTCTGGTATTAAATGAAACTCCATGGTATCAAGAAATCTTAAGATTTTCCGCAGGAAACAACCATTTTGATAGTGAAATCAAAGACATATTTATTAATTAAAATAAATGGTATATAAATGGTATATTAATGAGTTATTTTTCTCCAATAAAATGAAAGTGTCCGTATATGAATAATCAAAAAAAAACTGAGCCTCACTAAACACCAAAAATTTTGAGCAAATTGACCAAATTGAATTTTCTGTCAATGTCACTTTCACTGCTTTAGCTTTGATTTTCCTACTCTCAAGTGGGAGAGAGTTAAAAAAAGAAAAGTGTCTATTTTGGGGATTCCTACTGCTGTTCCTTTGGTTTTCTCTCATAAAATGTCGAAAGACGGACATTAGCTGTCTGCTTGCTCAGTACTCCCCAGCCCCTCGAGAAACTTCCGAATGGTTTACGGCTATAATCCGGCCGTAAACTCAGTAATGTACCGCTAAGGCAAAAGGCCTCCTTTCGTACCGCCCAGAAAGCTCTTTTGCTTCTGCAGATGTCCTTGGCGCAATGCATTCCAATTGAGATTGAGAAAGAAACGCAGCGGCATTCAAAGCAATCCGAGCGCGTTTTTCAAGGGTTCTCTTTACCAGAAAATAAGGAGGGGTTGATGGATAAATGGGTACAGGACTCCAGCTTTACGATTGCGTTTTAACTGTCTCATTAGGAACAATTCGTGCAGTTGCTGCTGCAATTACCGAGTGGGGAAATGGGAAAAGCAATTGCAATGGATGCTCCATTGAACGTTTGCAATCATTATCTTCTAATGCACTTGCTCTTGGCAGATGGTGCGTATGCGTAATATGCATTCATAATCCCGCATGCAGTCAGATGCCATACAAAAGGAAAATCTCACTGAATTGCTGGCAAATTGCAATTGGACTTCAACCAAAGTTGCGGAAAGTTCTAAGGAAAAGTTGTTGAACTCCCAGAGGGTTAAGAGTTCCTAGTTTCAGCTGAAAATCATCAAGGGAACTAGTGGAAACTCATGATGTGGGTCTCGACAGATATTCATTAAAATTTCTGCTGATTTAAGTATACTTCGTTCGCAGAAAATATATATTATTTTTGTAATAATCTCAACATGTGTATAAATTCAATCATTTGATAGTGAACTACGTTTAAGATGGTATTTCATAATAGCATAAAACACTTTTATTGCCGAAGGTATTAATACATCAAAATTGTTTAGCCTTTTAAAGTAGAACTCATGATTCTAACAATAAAAATGTTTTTTTGTGGAATATTTTTAAGAACAATTTATAATGGGAGCTGAAACAAAAGCGAGTAAAACTAAAATCAGAGTCAATTAGTTTCAGATACATTTCCCAATTAGTTCTGGCTTTGATCGTTCACATACAAAATCCATTGTGGTTTGCCGAATAATTGCATTTAAAGCCCTTCACTTTTCAAATAGGTCATAAAGGGCCAGCACCATCCCCCACTTTAAGTCTACAGAACTCACCTGTAACCAGGAAGAGGTGAAAAGAGCTTTGAGCTTGGTTTTCTTATTTCTTTGTACTGCGTGCCTATTAACCGGTCTACGATTATCTGATTTATTGATGGTCTTAAATAGGGTTTTAGTTAATTGACATATTGCCGCTTGCACTCGCGAATGTATCTCAAAGATGCGGATGTATCTTACAGATGCGGATGGATCCCATAGATGCGATGTGGTGCGGTCAGATGCGATGCTCTCACGCGACTGATTCTCGGTATTTTTGGTGCTCGGTGTTTTTGGTCTTCGGTATGTTTGCTATTCGGATATTTCGGTGTCCATCGGCTCTCCGTGTTCTCCGCTCGTAGTTGTTGTTGTTCCTCCTGGAGGGCAAACAATTTCTGTTTTTGTGGGACAACCAACAAACAAAAGCACAAGAAAACTGAATCAAAATAAATGCCTTAAATAATTTATGGCATTTTCAATGGCAGCCGAATGCGAACAGAAAATGTAATCAAATTTTGGTTAATTGAAGCTCTGTCTTATTTTTCCGAATCAAATGTAATTTTTGTTTAATTTTTAATTCAAGACTACCGTTAAATTCGCGACGCGCCAGTGAATCGTGAGAAAAATGCACTGAAAAATAGAGACGACCGCTCCGCTAGCTGACTCGAACTGGATTGAAAAGCTGCCAACCTTTTGTCGCCTTCATTTCCTCCTCAAAGAGAGTGGAAAATCAAGAGAGAGAGTGTATCTATAAAGTTCCGTTTGTGCACTTCCATTGACACCCTTTTTCCCATTTCGGTGTCTTCGCCTGTTCCACTGTCACTTGTTCCGGCTCTCTGGATTTGTCCAGCTGATTACCCCTTCCAGGAGCTTCGACTTTTACCAGTAACTGATTGTATCTTGTAGATAACCGTTGCACGTCAGTCAGCTGTTTGAATTTATTAATCGCAGTTTGAGTTTTTAACTATTTGTTAAGCACCTTAAGTAAGAGCAGGTTGCAGGTGGTAAAATTTTTTCTAATTCAATCACTATTTTTCGAGGAATAACAGCAATAATCTGATAATTAACCTTTATTCTGAATGGTTAAAGATACATATTAAATACATATTCAAAATATTATTTATTATATTATTATTTCGTATTTACATTTTCTTTTTAAACGTTTCTGTGTCTTATTTAATTATTGTCGGTTAAGTAAAACTACTAATCCTAGTTATTGTGCTGCAAAAAATTATATACTCATAATTTGTTTAATTCGCATAACAAAATTCAAGTAAACCGTTTTGTCAATATACGACAATGAATAAAGTTTAAGTTTAATATTTTCGATTTTTTATTTAATTTCATTCTGGTATGCTGACTTGTAACTTTGATTTATACCCTTTCAGAGGATTTTATAAATTCAGATGGGCCGGAGTGGCCTACTTTATCATCCCAACAATCGGGGAAAAATAGCGAAATAAAATTATGCCTTCGCAACTTTCTTAACAAGTATTTACGTAGTTTAAGCTTCCGCCATCACGGTATAACGTTATCTATTCAAAAAAGTAACGTAAGTAAAGTAAAGTTTTTAGATTGAGAGAGGAAGGCAGCTTTCTCTTCCAGTCCCAAAGCTTCGCAAAAAGAGTGATGGCGATAGCTTTCCTCCAGCGGCTACTGGGAGCTTTTACTCAACTTACTCGATAGCATTGAAAACGCGCTGCCTTTGTTGTTTCCCCGCTCGCTTTGTTCGCGTTTCATTGATGCCCAAATATAGGTCAACAATGTCTTCGAGAGTGGGTTGTGGGTGGAAGGGGGTGGCGCAATGGCGGGTGGGTGGTGGTACATCGCCAAACTGAATTATCAGTGACGACGAGTGAGGGCAGCGGTGGAAGAGATGCTGCTATCTGAGCAACACGGCAAACATTGTAAATTGCTCGCCTGACGATGATTGCTGGGGTTCACTTCGCAACTGGCAACTCAAAACAAATTGCACGACATTGCGCATACGCCGCGTTATCGGTGTGGAATTTATGACGGCACACTAGCCTTCTGTCCATGTCCTTTGGCCAGCCGCCGCCGACTTTAATTGAATTTTTATGCGCCGCCAGCAGTCGGCGAACGTCAGAGAAAAGTGAAAAGTCTTTGCTGTCGTTCTCGGCCTATTTTCTTTATTTAATACAGGGAAAAAAACTTAGGAACTGAGCAAACTGAAATACTTACATTTTTTAATAGATTTGGCTTAAAAAAATAAGCTTACTGAAAAAAACTTTGATTTTTATTTAATTTTGTTTACTTTGGTCACCAACTCGATTTTTATACGTACATATATCAATTTGTTTTGTTAGATCTATATTTTTTGCAGTACACACCAGTTAAAAAGTAAGTTTACTTAAAGTTTTAAATAAGTACTAAGCAAAACTCAAGAAACTTTTGTTTTTATGAATATTCGATTAAATATTTATATTTAATAAATTAGTTAAGATCGTTACCCTTTCTATTGTTTTTAATATATAAAAATTAAAGGAGATCCACTACTGATTACACTTCACAGTGTATAGCCACCTTGGGCTCCTCTTTGTTGTGTCCGTCTCTGAACCAGTGACGTCCAAAATTGGGTCAAAAGCTGAGCTCGCTCAGCAGGCTTAGCTGTCCCAGCTCGTCCGCACGTTGCTCCGTCTAAGCACACTCACAGGATAATCCTAATTGCGCTTTTAACGCGCGACTTTGCCCATTCCACAAGCTTTCCAAGCGGGTTCGTTGCATTCCACCAAGGACTTGCTGCGAAAAGAAGAAAAGCCGAGGGGGATTAATGCCTGCAGCTGGCAGGATTGACAGCCACATCCTTCTCCGCTCGGTAAGGTCACACCCACGATGCCGCAGAAACTCGCGTCTTCCGATGTGTTTCATTCGGCACGTGCCATTCGACGTCCCCCAGGGCACCTGAAATTTATTACAGCCACTTGGAGCTGCTCCCTCGCTTATCGCCGTACAAAATAATCTACTCGCAACGATGACGTTGCGGCCAACAACAAAGTCGAGAGGAGGGCCAAAACCAAGCCAAATTGAGTATTAACGAGATAAAGGTGAACTGAACTTGTTCTGCGATAATCTCCTACAAGTACTTAAAGATACATTGGTTGGTTCTTTGTAAAATTGTTATTGTCCCCTTTTCTCTTTTGTATCTATTTTACATCCATTACTTTAAAAATTTAAATAGTATAAAACAAAATGGGATAACAAAATTTTATTATTTTGTCAATTTTTATTTAACTATTTTATTATTCTATTACCTACCATATATACGACAGTAAAAATACATTTTTTATTATACTTGTATGTAATATGTATTTAACGCGAAATAAAAAGTTTATTATTATCGACAAAAAAAAAATATTAACGTAAACAATTATAACGGCTTACGGACTTCTTATTTTGTTATCTTATTTAACAACTTTAACTGTTCGGTATTTAATGCACTCGCCATAACAGAAATTGGCCACATGTCGTATGAGCAATATGCGTTGCTTTTTTTTCCAAGTAACAACAGAATTAATTCATTAACAAATATTCTAAAATCCATTGATTAAATAAGACATAAGCTTTGTATTTGTTAGGGACAAGGCAGTTGCACTCAACATGAATTTAACTTTGTTTATTTGCTGCTAATTTTATCGCTGCCACTGGTCGCTGAATAAACAAACCCATTCAATTATGATTATCATACTTAACAAATTACCGAAGCAGATGACAAGCGCTGTCATATCGACCGATAGCCAAACACTGTGAATGACGAATAGTCAGCAAATGTTTAACTGTTGGACCTTGTAATCTTTATTGAAATCGATGTTTATGGAATCGAAAATATTACGTGGGGGTAAAGCAAAATTTCAAAGATATTTTCGTGCTTATAGATCTATGATCAATTTTTCTGAAATTAAACCTGATTGTTGTATTTATATCATTAATTCAAACTGCGTAGTAAACTTATGAGTTGTTTATTACTTAAGCTTAAAACAATTTGAAAATGATTAATAGATTTTATTGTCAGAAAAAAAAACGTCTATAATAAAAATTAAACGGATACAAACGAACTTATATTAAGGACGAATTACTTCTTTATAAAATAATGCATTTTTGTTTGACTATATGTATAAATTCGGCGTAGATAACACTTTTTATATTTATCAGATATTTCTCTTATCAATTAATTTGCTCAACATACATTTCTATATAATGAATTTAAATTTAAAACCTCGCAGAATTCAACGAATTGTAGCCAAATCGAAAAGAAAACAAGAGAGAACGCTATAGTCGGGTGCCCCGACTATCAGATACCCGTTACTCAGGTAAAGGGAGTGCGAGGGAGATGGAGATAGAAACTTTGATCACGCATAACTTTTTAACGAATGCTCCGATTTGAAAAATTTCTTCTACATTTCGATAGGTATTGATAAACACAATAAAACTGCATTTTTACTTTTCCGAAATATTTAAATTTTTAAAATCGTATATAAGCGATTGTGGGCGTTAAAGGGGGCGTGGCACCTTTTTGAAACAAACTTGCGCTGCGTAGGAACTCCTAGAATCTGCATGCAAAATGCCAATCTTCTAGCTTTTATAGTTTCCGAGATCTCAGCGTTCATACGGACAGACAGACAGACGGACAGACGGACAGACGGACAGACGGACAGACGGACATGGCTATATCGACTCGGCTAGTGACCCTGATCAAGAATATATATACTTTATAGGGTCGGAAACGCTTCCTTCTACCTGTTACATACTTTTGCACGAATACAATATACCCTTTTACTCTACGAGTAACGGGTATAAAGATAAGTAATAAGTAACTTGAATACAGAGACTTACCTAGACAGAGAGGTAATTCCCGCAAATCACAATGAAACGACTCTAGCTTTCGACTGTAGTCAGAACCCCTTAGAGTCAGGTACTTCAGATTACATTATATTGGCATTAGCTTGCGTTATCCATACCTCAAACACATGACCAATCACATGACTCATGGGCAGGGTCAGTTACGGTGGGACTCGAACATAAGCCAGTGTGCAGCTCATCGCCGATAAGCAGCGATTCGTGAGATAGACATCGATTTATTATAATCATGACGTATGCAAAATGCATGAAGTTCGCAGTCCTAGTCATTTCTTTTCATTTTGCATTCTTTTTTTTTTTTGCTGAGAGCGCTGCCATATGGAGTTCGAGGCGATAAGGGCTGCCAAAAAGCATTCAATATTCATTATCAGCCGAGATAACAGTTGGCAATACTCACTTCGCAGCCAAAACGTTCGAGGGCCCTATTGAGCAGAGCTCAGACGTTTGCGAGACTCCGAACCGAACAGAACTACAGAAAACTTCGATTAAAAACGGCTGTGGCAACAGAACCGAAATCTTTGGGCAAATATTTGCCAATTAAGAACCGTCGACGGCGCGTGTGTCTGTGAATTGTGGGGTGAAGTGAAATTGGCCAAGCCAAATAAAAATTCAGCCATGTCCGAATTTGTGCGGCAACATGTAAGTGGGAATGCTATACTATACGTATATAAAGTGACTTCCTGGTTGTCGTGGCAATTTTTCCCATCCAGTTGCTCTGGTTATCAGAAAATGACTATGATAACCGAATCGTTTTATCACATTCCTTTTGACACTGCTCTGCTTTATATCATGGGGCTCATTTTAATTTTAAACTTCCTCCCTTATCACCTACACTTGCCTACACGTGTGCTAATTGGAATGTAGTAATACCCGTGATTATGAGCATAAAGTATTTACGACCTGGTAGCCTAACATCAGATTGTGTCCGTCACGAGCTGAAAAATGTCTCAAGTTTGATTTGCAGAAAAAAAAAGTTAAAAATAGTTCCATATAAATTCCGGATTTTTCCTCTCCCAGCAATTGGCTTATCAAATACTTTGCCAATTATCGATTGCGTTTGGTCGGCACAGGAAAAGAGATACGAAAAGCTCAATAAAAGGCTTTGGAATATAGTAAATCCAGTGCTCCATATAACGAAATGTATTGTCCGCGTTTAAAATCGTCTTATCGTCTGTTTCTGTTTGTTTGGTCTAATTCGACCAAGAATTCTACCAAGAATTATTATTATATACCCATAAGCACACTAATTGTTAAAATATTTTAGATTAGTGACTATAATGAGTCATTATTTATTGGGGTGATCTCATAGTCTGGCATTTCGATTAGTAAATAATTCTGATTGCCGATCAGTATTTATGGTGAAAGGAAAGTTTTAAATTATAAATTAGATCGCACTTTTATAGCAGGTGTTCAAGTCATTTTTTGGAAATAGATAATAGATGACATCAGCTAAATAGACGAAAAATGGTCTATAATCTAATCTTAGAAAAGATAAGCAAGGTCGTTTTAGATCGATACCCAAAAAGACCTATTATCGAGTCCGTTCAGGAATTATATACTTAAGATCCGAACGCCGTGGTGACCTTCTTTTTTGGCAATTATCACCTGTTCGGCTCCCGTGTCATGTAGTGTTGCTGTGTTGCCAGAGCTTTGATTCTTAAATACCGATAAAACATTTTTTGTATATCGGCATTCCCCCGATAAGATAGCGCCTGGAAACAACTACTATTATTTGCAAAAGTGGCTACCGTTTGCTTTCATTACCTATATTTAAATCGTTTGTTTCTACAAAAGATGCATAAAAAGTAGACAAAGCTTACTTTATACCGATCATAAAATAATACATTTTTCACTTCGATATTCGGTTGTTTGTGGCAGTGCTATAAAAGCCCATTGATATCTTTGGATATTTAGGGGGTCCCATAGGTAAATTATTTTATAACGATATGAGTTCATTGCTGATTTCTTATCGAGTTTTTCAAAATCTATAATTTTTTGGTGGAATCAAAGGAAATGAGAAAGCTGGTGGCTAAATTATTAGCTTTATTTAATGTGGTCAGATAAGCTTTGGTCCAGTTTTAAGACCTTATTGTTCGTTCAGTTTATGAACTGTACTACAAAATTTATAAACCCGCCAAGAAAAAAAGGCCGCACGTCTGTAATATCAGTTGTTGTCAATTGCAAAATTGGAGATAGGACCCTTTACTATTTTCCTAATGAACATTCTTCGAGGGGTACGTATTTGGGTTGGAGTAGGTTTGATTTTACAGATAATCCCATTGACGCCTTGACTCTAATCTCTATTATTTTGTTTTGCTATCAATTCAGGGCGAGTATGTGTGGGTGAAGCCGCAGAACACGTCCAGCGAATTCGCAGTGCCTTTTGGGGCTCGCATTGTGCGAACGGAAAAAACACAGACCTTGGTGTGCGATGATCGCAACAAGCAGTTCTGGGTGCCAGCGGGCGATGTCCTGAAGGCCATGCATATCACCTCCCAGGAGGGTGTGGAGGATATGATCACATTGGGAGACTTACAGGAGTATACTATACTAAGGAACCTGCAGAATCGCTATGCCCAGCAGCTAATTTATGTGAGTTAATTAATAGAATTTAATTGATTATTTTTACTAATGAATGATTTGTTGTTTTTAGACATACACTGGCTCTATGTTGGTGGCCATCAATCCCTACCAAATTCTGCCTATCTACACTAATCGCGAGATTCAGCTCTACAGGAATAAGTCCCTGGCTGAACTACCTCCCCACATTTTTGCCATAAGTGACAATGCCTTTCAAAGACTGCAAAGACTTAAGGAGAATCAGTGTGTGGTCATTAGTGGCGAATCGGGTGCTGGAAAAACAGAGAGCACCAAGTTGATACTGCAATACCTGGCCGCAATTAGCGGCAAACACTCATGGATCGAGCAGCAAATTATTGAGGCTAACCCTATTATGGAGGCCTTTGGCAATGCCAAAACTGTGCGGAATGATAACTCTTCGAGATTTGGAAAGTATATCGAGATTAGGTTCACACCAGAGGGTGCCATTCAGGGAGCGAGAATCCAGCAGTATCTTTTGGAAAAATCCCGCATTGTTTTCCAGAGCCGCGATGAACGCAATTACCACATTTTCTATTGCATGTTGGCGGGACTTTCAGCTCCAGAAAGAGAGCGTCTAAAGTTGCAGGAGCAGTCGCCCAGTCAGTATCACTATTTGGCCCAAGGAGGATGCTTTACGTTGCCGGGCAAAGGAGATGCCAAGGATTTCGCCGACATACGGGCAGCCATGAAGGTGCTTTCATTCAAGCCTGAAGAAGTGTGCAGTATACTCAGTTTACTGGCGGCCATTTTGCATCTGGGTAACCTGAGATTCACGGCCACGGAGGTGGCCAATTTGGAAGCAGCCGAGATAGACGACACACCGAATCTACAGAGAGTGGCTCAATTACTGGGAATACCCGTGCCACCTCTAAATGCGGCTCTTACCCAGAGAACGATCTTTGTGCATGGTGAGCATGTGACCACCAGTTTGTCCAAAGAAGGAGCTCTTGAAGGACGAGACGCGTTTGTAAAGTCCCTCTACGATGGTATTTTTGTGCGCATTGTACGAAGGATCAATGAGACTATAAACAAACAAGTCGATCAGCCCATGAATAGCATAGGTGTTCTTGATATCTTTGGCTTTGAGAACTTTGACAATAACAGCTTTGAGCAACTGTGCATCAACTATGCCAATGAGAATCTACAGCAGTTTTTCGTGGGACATATCTTCAAGGTAGGATTAAAATATAAATGTATCTCTGCAGTTACTTACCCAATGTATCCCACAGATGGAGCAGGATGAGTACCAAAACGAGCATATCAATTGGCAGCACATTGAGTTTCAGGATAATCAGCAAATCCTGGATCTGATTGGCATGAAACCCATGAATTTGATGTCTCTGATTGACGAGGAGTCCAAGTTTCCCAAGGGCACTGATCAAACTCTGCTCGAAAAGCTCCATGTCCAGCATGGCAATCGATCCATTTACGTGAAAGGAAAAACCACCCAAACCTCTCTTTTTGGAATACGTCATTATGCGGGCGTGGTTATGTACAATCCATTGGGCTTCCTTGAAAAGAATCGCGATTCCTTCAGCGGTGATCTGAGGTCCTTGGTACAACGATCTGCTAATAAATATTTGGTGGACATATTCCCTCATGAAATGCCCATGGATACGGCCAAGAAGCAACCCACTTTGTGCGTGAAATTCAGAAACTCTCTGGACATGCTAATGCGTACTTTGTCGCAGGCACATCCCTACTTTATTCGATGCATCAAGCCAAATGAATTTAAGGAGCCAAAGGTGAGTAAAATTAATCAAGGATGAAATATTATAAAAGTGCTTATATTTATACTTACCCTAATCTAATGAATCAAGTACGAAATGAAATAAAAGTGTTTGCATTTATACTTAACCTAATCTAAAGAATCAAGTACGATCTCAAAAAAATGTGCTTACACTTATACTTTACGAAAACACACGTTGGAACCCGAATCTTTAGACCGTTTAAGATAGATAAACCGATAGATTAAAAATAAGTACTGGGTGTCTCTTCTTTATATAAAAATTTACAATAAAATTCAATTTTGTTCAATTTTTCTCTTTCAGAACTTTGACAAGGAGCTGTGTGTGCGACAGTTGCGCTACTCGGGCATGATGGAGACCGCTCGCATTCGAAGGGCGGGCTACCCGATCCGTCACGCCTACCGTGCCTTCGTGGAGAGATACCGCCTGCTGGTGCCACCTGTAGGTCCTCTGGAAAAGTGCGACTGCCGTACCGTGGCACGTCAGATCTGTGAAGTTGCTCTACCCGCCGATTCCGATCGTCAGTATGGAAGAACAAAGCTTTTCCTGAGGGACGAAGACGATGCCAGTCTGGAATTGAAGAGATCCGAACTAATGCTCAGGAGCATTGTGACCATACAGCGAGGCATCAGGAGGGTTCTGTTCAGGCGCTATCTGAAGAGATACCGCGAGGCCATTATTACGGTTCAGCGACATTGGCGGGGTCGCCTGCAGCGTCGTAAGTACCAGATAATGCGGCAGGGATTCCATCGCTTGGGAGCCTGTATAGCTGCTCAGCAGTTGACCACCAAGTTCACGATGGTCAGATGTCGAACTATCAAACTCCAGGCCTTGAGTCGTGGCTATCTGGTGCGCAAAGACTTCCAGCAGAAGTTGCTGGAGAATCGAAAACAGCAGCAGATGAAGAAGGAGGAGTTACTAAAGTTGGCGAAGCTAAAGGAAGCCGAAGAGGTGCTGAGATTAAAGCAACTAAAGGAGCAGAAGCAGAAGGAGCAAAAGGATCTGGAGGAGAAGCGATTGAAGGAGGAGCAAAGGCTCAAGGCCGAAGCAGCTGCCCGCAACGCCGTGGCCATGGCTGCAGTGCAGCAGCCTAGGAGAGGCAGGCCCGTCAAGCCAGAGGCACCCAAGGCTCCGACTCTCCAGGCCCGAATGTCCCTGCCACCACCGCCCATCACTCCGATAGCAGCTGCCCCACTGGCAGCCCGGCCGGCCAGTACAACCACCAGGATCAACGCCATACCCGAGAGTCCTGGCGGTAACATCGATGTGGAGTCCTCCAAGCAGATGGTGGATGACGTGTTCCGGTTTCTCAATGACGAGCCCGACGTGAGTGGTCCCTTGGGGCCGAATGTCAAAGAGAAGTCTCTGATGTTTGAGGAAGCGTTGCGCATGCGCAGAGATGTCCCCACCAAGCTCCTGTCCCGCCCGGTCAACTATTATGAGGCGGCGCCTCGGAAGATTGTCAACCAGACCCGCCTCTAGTAGCGAATCAGACTGGGACTGGAACAGCCCCGAACAAACTAGACACATGTAGCTATGGCTGATATTAGGATAGCTGGTGCTGGAGAATAAACTTACTAGATAATGGTTAGTCCTGATCAGTAGGATTCGTTCCTTTAGGGTTAAACAAAGAAGAGGTCTAACAGATCCAAAACCCCTCTGTCATTGAAATATGTTCTAAAATATTATAAATAAATCTTTTTTTTAATATCTCATATTGTGGTCTAAAGAAGAAGCTAAATGACATTTTTCCTTTTCATTTCCTTTTCAAAAATGTTTGTACTTTAGATTTTTTTAAAGTTTTATTGGGATCTTAAATGTCCATGAAAGTATCATATTTTTCATCGTAACATAAATATATAATTTGAATTTTTTCTAAAAAAAATGGAACGACCATACTGATCAGTATAACTTCATGAGTTTCTCTTCCAGTCAAACAAAACTTTTGGTTTTGGCTCCTAGTTGAAGCAATCCTAGTCAAGTTTGGGACGCCCATATGCCTTTTTTAATGTACAAACCTAATACATAAGTACAGTTAATGTCAGCTTGTATATAAAAACATATGTCTTTGCTTGTGATTGCTTTTTGTTACATTTTCCTTACCTTTTAGTGATTCATATTTATTAAACACTGTAAATAAAAACCCTCTAAGGCATCTATAGATATAAATGCGGATTTTGTTGGTGTGTTTAATCGTCTGCGTTGGTTGTGGTTGTTTGGTTGCGAGGTCGTGTGGAATTCCCCGATCTAGCTTTTGTGCTTTATGTCCAAGTCCAGTGAGCGTCCCACATCACATTCGCACTTCGGGATTGCAGTTCACCATTAAAGTCCAAAAGGCCAGCTTGAGTCGTCAGCACTAAGTTTTTGAAATTTGAACAATGGACATGAGTTGTCCAAATGACTTACAAGGGCATTGCAGTGTTATCTTGTAGAAAATTAATTTATTTTAATCTATTCCATAGATACGACATACAATCGATTGGCCTTTTTTCTTTCTGACCTTCTTTCTTATTAAAGAATTTGTATTAAAAGACCTAGAATATTTATTGATGTTTAAAGATACCAAGTTTTAAAAAGTAAAACGCATTACCAGATTTTTTTACTTGCACTCCTTGAAAAGTTTTGTTATAATATTTAAAATGTTTTAACCCAGTTTTTTTTATTTATTTATTTATTACTTACTCCGTTTTAATATATTATTTACTCCATTTTACTATTTAAATAACATACATATCTATAAATGATTTTTAAAGTTAATCTTAAGTAGATTTTGTTTTTCAAGAGAACCACTTTGTTTCTTTATTTTTATTTTGGGCAGTTTTATAAGACCATTAAATTAGATTATCAGGAAGCTTATTTATGACCCAATTTCCTTAGCTCTCCCACCAATATGGATTAGGATGACATACTTTTTATTAAATTTCAATAATACTTGACCTATTAAAAAATCCATAGTTCTGATTTCCGAGTCGTCCGTGAACAGTTGAATAAAACAAACCGCAACGCACCACCAAAACAATTTTTTTATTTAAAATTCATAGAATTCCCTTACTTGCAATGGTCAAGCCATTTCTTAGAGCGCAGATCCATGTCGTTTCGTCTTTAGTCAGCAACTAAATTGCGGCAAAACAAATTCCAGAGGTGAGACCCGAGTTATTTTTTCGAAGCGTGGCCAATACCAATCGCTATCAGGTGGCGGCAGAAGTTTAAAACAAATACCCAATGATAAATGAAATAAAACGGGATCGTAAATAATCGCCGACGTCCTTATCGCGACGGCATATCTTCGGGTGCAGCATACCCGTACCAGTCGCAGTACCCTCACCTGCCAGTATATATAATATTTATAAAAGCTTACGAGTAAAGCACCTCTCGATAAGTGGCACTCAGATTACAGTTGTCAAAATAATTAATACGGCTGAATTATAAACTGTGTGCTGGTACATAGTATAAGAGAGTGAAACTAGGAAAGTGAATATAATTTGTATGGGTGTTCCAACTTATGTTTACCCTGTTATTTAACAATTGATATTTATTTTTATTTCAGGCTGCATTGAGGAAACTTAATGACATTTCTTCCGGCGATACTATACGCCTACCAAAGCCAGTGACTAATAACATCGATACCACCGACTTTAGTTATTTGAAATATGCCTCGACATATTTCTGCGGAGGCGCTACAGCGCAGCACGAGAGAAAGCCTCTGAAGCAATCCTTACTAAAGCATGAGCTTCCTATAGATGAAATGGCTTCTAAGGTGAGTGATTTAAAGTATGTGTCATAAATATATGAGACCACTTATTTGTTTCAGGCCATTTGGTTAACTATCCTCCGTTTCATGGGTGACATGCCGGAGGTTGGTTCTTCCCTCATTTTAAACTCATACGATAATGAAAATCTGATGAGTGAATTGTCAAGCTTCTTAAGCGCTTCTGGTTCCTATAAGCCACGTTTGTTCGTACGTCAAACACAAAGACGATCCCAGAAAATTGTGGGAAAAGGTCAAAAGGAAGCTGAGGAATTCTACCAACATTGGCTTAACGTTCCCAGAAGTCACCTAGATAAACTGCACTTCATTATAGGGCATGGAATATTGAGGGACACTCTAAGGTATGTTGTTGTAAGACCAACTACCGGAACAAAATTTAACATTTTTACATTGCAGGGATGAAATCCTGGCCCAGATCTGCAAACAGCTATATCTTAACCCCAGTCGGAGCTCCTATTCCCTCGGATGGTTGCTCCTTTCGCTTTGCTTGAGCTGCTTCCCACCCAGCACCGATTTCGAGCCCCATTTGCGAAGTTTCATGAAGCAGGGAACCGCCCAACTGCAAGCCATTCCCTGCTTTCAGCGCTTGGAGAGAACTCTGGTGAATGGATCCCGCTGTCAGCCACCATCGCTATTTGAACTACAAGCTGTCCGTAGTCGACAGCCCCTCAAGTTGGACATTCACCTGATGGACGGACAGCAGAGAAGGTTGCAGGTGGACGCGGCCAGTACATCTCGAGAGGCGGTACATCAACTATGTCAGGGGTTGGGTCTTACCGATACCTTTGGCTTTGGCTTGGTAATGTCACTGAATGGAAAGTTAGTGCCACTGGGAGCTGGTCACGAGCACGTCCTTGATGCCATTTCGGAGTGTGAGCAACGTCAGATGGATGCCCCTTGGAAACTCTACCTTCGCAAGGAAATGTTTGCCACTTGGTATGATCCATCGGTGGATCCAAAGGCCACACAGCTTGTATACAAGCAAATCTTGAATGGCTTAAAGTGCGGAGAGTATCGTTGCCGCTCTGAGAAAGACATTGCCATGGTGTGCGCACTGGCCTGTTTCATAGAACATGGTCCGGGTGAGATCTTTCGATTGAAACCCTCTGAGATAACTGCGTTTGTCCCCAGGGATCTTCTGGCTCCAGGCGATCGAGCCATCGAAAACTGGAGCCGGTTAATAGCAGCCACCTATGAAAAGAGCTCTTATGTAAAGGAAGAACAGAAGGACCTACAATTAGAGGCCCAGAAGAGAGCCAAGGAGGACATCTGTCTTTTTGCTCACCTATCTTGGCCCATGAGACACTCCCGACTATTTGAAGTGCTTCGCAAAGAGGGACCTAAACTCCAAAGTGATGAGCTAATGCTGGGCATTAACTCCACTGGGATTTTCCTTATAGACGAAACCGAACAGGTGCTGGCCTCCTGTGGTTTTGGCGAGTTACTGAAAGTTAAATTGGAAGCCAATGATGAACTGCATGTAATGACCTACCAACATGTTAATTTTGTACTGCAGTGCAGCACAGCTCAAGATGCCAACGAGGTGATAAACTATATGCTGGACAATCTCCGCCAGCGTTCAAGCTTTGGAATTGCTATTGATCAAGTCTTGGAAGGAGATCAAGAAGATTTCCTAATCCTATCCCCTGGTGACCTCATCGAATTCGAGGCAGGGGTAACAGGTGCACAGCTATTATCTGGCAATGCCAAAGATTGCTACAGAGGCTGTGTGAATGGTCATTGGGGTCACTTTGCTGCTGGGAATGTTCGCATTCTGGCCACTCTCACCAAACCGAGCGATAAACTACAAGATATCTTCAGGGAGGGCAGATTTGATGAGCCCCCGAAACCAACTCCTCGAGCGAATCACTCTCGTCGTCGCCAACACATCATTTCTCAGCTGGCTGAGACACATTTCAGGGAGCCATTAGAGTAAGTTATGAAACGTAAGGGGGTTTTTAGTCTGTTTATAATGTTCCATTTTATTTTAGCTCTGATAAGGCTTCCCTCTCGCAGTTTTCTCCGGAACCACTGAAGGCACCCCTACTTAAAGCTGTGGTTAAAGTACCACCACTTTTCCAACAAGCTTTGGTTATTCATCATCACATACTTAAGGTAAGACTTAATGGTTATAATGTATTTCTCAAACTTATCTTCCTTATTTAATACTTTCCATTTTTTAATATCATCTTAAGTACATGGGTGACATAGCAAGGAGCAATCTGCCGGTAAACACGGACCTCATCTTCCAACCAGCTTTACAGCATCCCCTTCTGTGCGACGAGCTCTACTGCCAGCTGATGAAGCAGTTAACGAATAATCCATCCAGCGAAAGCGAAAAGCGGGGCTGGGACCTGCTTTACTTGGCCACGGGCTTGGTGTCTCCCAGTGTTCTGATTATGAGGGAACTGATTATCCTGTTGCGCATGCGTGCCGATGCTCTGGCAGATGCCTGCCTCAAGCGATTGAAACGATCCTTGGCCCAGGGACAGCGAAAACAAGCGCCACATCTCATTGAGGTTGAGGGCATTCAACAGCGCTGCCTGCACATTTACCACAAGATCTATTTTCCTGATGATACAGTTGAAGCTTTCGAGATTGAATCACACACCCGGGGAGCAGAGCTCATTGCGGATATAGCTCAAAGATTGGAACTGAAGTCACTTGTGGGCTATAGTATTTTTTTGAAGACCGGCGATAGAGTGTATGCCATGCCGGAAGAGGACTTTGTGTTTGATTTCATTACTCAACTTATTTATTGGTTAAAACAGCAGAAGACCCTGCGTTCTATATCCGATGGCCACTACCAACTGCACTTTATGAGAAAGTTGTGGTTGAACAACCTTCCAGGCGAAGATCCGAATGGAGATGTGATTTTCAGCTATCCGCAAGAGCTTCACAAATACTTAAAAGGCTACTATCCTATCGATTGCGAGCAGGCCTCGCATTTGGCTGGCCTTGTGTACAGTGCGGATCATGATGTTAGCTTACAAAGACTACCGGAAGTGCTGCCACGTTTAATACCAGAAGATCTAATACCCCTTCAAACCGTGGCTGAATGGAGGCAACAAATTCTGCCCAAGCTCCATCGCGATCATTTGACTGAAGACCATGCCAAACTTTTGTTCCTCCAAGAACTCTGTCATTTCTCTTGTTTTGGTTCGACTTTCTTTTTGGTGAAACAGCAAAACGAGGAAGCCCTCCCGGAATCGCTCTTAGTTGCAATTAACAGCTCTGGATTCCATCTGTTGGATCCACAAACTAAAGAGGTCCTCCGCAGCTACGAGTACTCCCAGTTGGGTATGTGGAGCTCGGGCAAAAATCACTTCCACATCCGCTTTGGTAACATGATCGGAGCCTCGAAGCTGCTGTGCAGCACCACCCAAGGTTACAAAATGGACGATTTGCTGGCCTCTTATATGAGGTATTTTAATGAAAATGAGTAAATGTGTACTCGAATCAAATAAATTGTGCCTCTACAAGTAACCCAACTCCTTGGTCGTTTCAATCAAAGCCAGCATTCCAACCATCAGCTCCTCACAGTTCGGAATAATCTGCACAGGTGGCAGGATAAATCCATAGCGGCCCTTATCTCGGTATTCGATTGTGTAACCGATCTTCTTGTCCAGTTCGTTGAACACCCAGTCTACAGAGGATCCACTGGCCACATCTGCACAAAGGGATAATATTTAAGTTAGCAATGAATACTTGCGGTGTTTCATAATTTGTTAACCCATGGAATACAAAATATAGTGGTACTCACAAAGCACGTCAGCAGTAGATCCATATTGATAGACAGTGCCGTATGGCAGTCCTTCGATGGCATCGGCAAAAGCCTTGCCAATAGTGAGGATATCGTCATAGTTCTCTGGGAATTCCTCCTTGGTGTGTCCGTAGGGGGAGAGCAGATACTGTCCATAAGAGTGGAAGGATATGTACACATTAAACTTTTCCTTGTTCTTGGTCAGGTACTCGGCCAAGGCCTTGGCTTCTGGCTCAGATTCTGGTGTATCTCCGGCAAAGGTTTCGCTGCAGGGATTGCTAGATGCTCCATTGTTCTCCAGCCAATGGGAGTTAAAGTTCCGATTGGCATCAGCTCCAATGCACGCATTTGTAGCATGTGGCTGACGCGTCTTGCGCCACATACGATCCTGAATTTAAAAACATATATATATTTCGTAATATATAACAAAATAAAAACATAATATAAGTCATTGTTTTTACCAACCTTTTTGTGTGAGTGCACAAAACCATCTACATTGAAGACGGGCACAATGTGCCAGTCGTAGCTCTCGGCCAAATTGCGCACCTCGGCGTCTTGTGAAGTCAAAAGCTGATTGATGAACCATGTGGCACTGGCCGAAGTTATCCACTCTCGAGCATGGATGTTGGACTCGATGAAAATCCCAGGATTGCCAGTCTTGTGCGAAATCGTAATGCCCTGAATGGTGCGACCTTCATAGGATTCGCCCACAATGAACTTCTCGGTCACCGTGGGATATGCATCCACTATTTGATCTAACCAGGCCTCAATCTCCTCCAGCTCGTAGTACTTTGTCCATCCAAAGGTGGCATCATCGGCAGTAGCCGTGACTTGCTCTTCGTCGATACGACTAAAAGGTGATCCGATCGTTAACTTTATGGCCCAAATAAGCACGTAATAATAGTTAGCTAATCGAGCGATCTTATCGTCTCGAGTGGCCGTAAACCCAGGGAATGTCACATTCCTTTACTTACTCTTGGACATTTTCGATCATTAGCTCGCTGCCAATATTATTGAACATAATAAGATTTTGGAAGCGCTTCAGCTCCTCGGGACTAACCATAATGTCCAACTGCTTGGTATGCTCGTCATAATCCTTCCAGATATTGTACTAAGCAGCAAAACGTAACGTGACTAAGGTATTCTGATTTATAGTACTGGTAAAGTTACCTTCTCCGACAGCTCAGAAAGTTTTTCGATAACAGCTAACTGGAACTCGTTCTGAATAGTCAGCTTATATACCCTGAAGTTTTCATAGCGCTTCTTAGGAGCATCCTTAAGGATTGCAGCACTTGTTAGAGCCACCACCGTGGCAAGCAACCAAAGCAGACGCATTTTGAACAACGACTAAAATTAAGTTGCTTGGCTTAACGCTTAAGAAACTCAACCCAGGTGATTATCGGCAGCTAATCTTTATTGCTTTATTGTACATTGAATTTCCCAGCAATTACTGTGCGTTTTTGAGCTTAAGATAACCCAACTCTTCACACTTATCTAAAAGAGCCGTAATACCAATCAATGCCTCCTCTGCGTTGGGAAGAATGTGAACCGGGGGTAGGATAAATCCATACCGACCAGTGTCCCTAAATTCAATGGTATAGGCTATATCCACACCT
Source organism: Drosophila fuyamai (assembly GCA_018153365.1). Classification (NCBI taxonomy): domain Eukaryota; kingdom Metazoa; phylum Arthropoda; class Insecta; order Diptera; family Drosophilidae; genus Drosophila; species Drosophila fuyamai. Next base: position 15,280,516 of record JAECXW010000878.1, on the reverse strand, counting down.
TGTTCATTGTAGGCCCAATCGATGGTGGCTCCAGAAGCGGGGTCTTAAAAAGTATTAAATTATATAACATACTTGCAATTTCATCGATATTTTATCAACTTACAAAGAATACCCGCAGCTGAACCGTATCTGTAGACAGTTCCATAAGGTAAACTCTCAACTGCATCACCAAAAGCCTGAGCAACGTCCATTAAATCATCAAAATTGGGTGGAAACTCTTCTGTGGTATGCCCATAGGGAGAAAGCAGGAGCTGACTGTACGAGTGGAAGGCCAGCAGCACATTTATTTTGTCCTTTATTCCGCTCACATAATCCGCCATGGCCTGAATTTCCGGCTCAGAAAAGGGATTCGGACCACCGTAATTTTCAGCGCAGGGATCTGAGGAAGCACCTCCGTTCTCCATCCAATGTGAGTCGTAATTGCGATTGGGATCGACGCCAACGCAAGTGGAAATATTGGATGGTTGACGGGTTTTGCGCCACATGCGGTCCTGCAAAATACATTTTATTTTATACAAGAGAGTAAGAGAATTGCAATGTGGCATTTACCTTCTCATGTGTATAAACAAACCCGTCAACATTTAGAACGGGAACAATATACCAGTCGTGACTCTCGGCCAGATTTCTCACCAGTTCATCCGTGGAGGTGAGGAACTCATTGATCAACCAAGTGGCTGTGGCAGAGGTAATCCATTCCCTTGCGTGTATATTGGATTCAATAAACACTCCTGGGTTATTCGATTTGTAGGAGATCTTAATGCCCCGAATGGTGCGACCTTCGTACGATTGACCCAAGACAAAACTCTCGGTTATGACAGGATAAGTAGCTAGTATTTCGTCTAGCCATGCATAAATTTCCGCTAGACTATTGTATTTTGTCCAACCAAAGGAGCCATCTCTGCTAGCTCTAAGATTGGCATCTTCCTCAGAATCAATAAGCCTAAAGGGAAATCGATAGATTTCACTCAAATTTTCAAACAATATTTCGACTTTACTCACTCCTGTACATTACTTATAAACAGATTGGCGCTGATGTTTGTGTTCTGGATCTGAGACTCAAGTTTGCTAAAAGCCCCTGGACTAATCATCAAGTGCATCTCATCCTTAGCTTCATGCCAAAGTCTGAACTAAATCAAAAGCGTTTAACACCTTTCGTTTGCGATATTACACGAAGGACTCTTACATTTTGTCGATCCTCCACGAGTTTTCTCAATAAACTTATCTGTTCCTGAGTTTCATACTTGACCTTATACACCGAGTAGTTGTCATAGCGTATCCTTTCGTCCTGGCGGAGACTTGCTCCTAGGGCCAATCCCACTAACGTCAGAGCTATAAGAAAACTACTCAATGCCATGCTTAGGGCTAAGAATGTGGCAAGCGACTACCTAATTTGCTCGAATAAAAGCCAGACGATTGCCCTATCGATCTGGTCATAATAAGGTTGTAAAGATAGTCAAACAGGAGCTTACTAGTAAACGATCGATTTATCCGTATCAAGTGCCTTATCATGGGGTAAAAACTGTCTGGCCATCACATAATATGTTTGTATATGTGGATTTTGGACTTGCCAAAATATTTGTAAAGGCTATGTAAAGCTAATTTGAAGGAAATGTTTTATTTATCTTTTTTAAGTTAATTTTCAGATTTTTTGGCTTCATGCTTCTATTTTTGAATGTTTCCTATTTAGTCATAATTTTAATAAATGAACTTGATCCCTTTTGTTTTAAATAAAAAGAACCCACCCATTTAAGAATACTACTTGCACGATAATCTGATATTCCTATAATAACAATACGATTAATACTGAATCTGCTAAATGAGGTAATGGGAATGTAAAATACTGAAAAGAAAATAAACTATGAGTGCTAAAATTAATTCAGATACATTTTTTGTTTAATATACAATTGTTAGGTGTTCCGTAGTCTCATTCTTATTTTAATGTTTCGAATTATAAAAGCCCAGTTGCCCCAGCACGCTCAAAACTTGTGTTTAAAATTTCTTTTTATTGTTCAGTTAGTTCAGTCGAAATGCGTCCATTGATTGTATTGTTGCTGTTGATAGCTGCTCGAGCTGGCACCTTATCAGATTCAACACCTCGTTCCTATGAAAACTATTCCGTGTACAAGGCTTATGTTAAAACTCGATCGGACCAACATATTATCGATCAACTCCTGGAACAATACGACCATGTAAGTTTCTCTTTTTGAAATTTGGTTGAGCACTAGCCAAATTGTTATTCAATTGTTTTAGTACAACTTATGGCACCGATCGGTGAAAGAAGTCGATATAATGGTAAGTCCCGATGCACAGCAAACTTTTCTAGCAATAATGCGAAAGGAAAACATTGATGTCAAAGTAATGATACAAAATGTTCAGACGTAAGTAATTATAAGTAAATGCGTTATGCAACAAAATATGTGATGCCTTACTCTCATTTCAGACTTATAGATATCGAAAGAAAGGGAATGACCCCGTCCAGTCGATGAAACGATCTACGAGAATATCTATATCGACTCATGGTTTGACAAACTATTGATACATGTCGATATCAAGCAACCTCCATGATTGTTAAATATACGAATTTTAATTTAAATTGATAACTTTTGATTATGGATAATTGTCAAATTACGAAAAAAAATGCAATTGAACTATTGATTCAATGGACTTTAATTTGATTAATTTGATACTTCTTCATTTGGACACAGTAAAATTGGAGGCTTAAGCCTTTTTGCAGCCTTCTCCGCAGTCGGCGCCCTCGCAAATGTCGCAAAGGGAGGACTGCACCTGGTAGTACTCGGTGGCCTTGCGATCCGTGTCGTAGTAGTCGTAGAGGGACACGGAGGCGGGCTTCTGCTTGGCCACCGCATGGGCCTTGGAGGCCTCCACCGGCAGACACCGCACATCCCCGGGGGTCAAGCTGTCGAAGTAGACGATGACCGTGGAGTCCGAGTTCTTGGTCTCCACGCGCTTCACCCGATCCACGGCCTCAATTTTGGCCAAGCTTTCGGTGTCTCCCACAAATCCGGAGGGCAGGGCGATCTCCATAACAGCCATGTTGGAGTCCTTGTCCTTGTCCGCCTCCTCCAACGGCACGTACTCCGCACAGATGTCCACAACCAGAAGCTGGTTGGGCGAGTCCTTGACCGTGGGAGTGACCTTGAAGCTGGGCTTTTTCTCCTTCTCAGCCAGGTTGTAGCGATAGGAGAGCTGAACCATCGCGGATCCAGTGCCCTTGGCGGTGAAGTCCACCTTGCGAGTGTCCTTGGGCAGCACGTGGGTCTGCAGCACCAGGGAGTTCTCAGGGTTGACCTTTATCGTATCCTTGGATCCTCCCGCCGGAGAGAACTCAATATCCATGGTGCCAGAGCCAGAGCCCGTCTTGTAGGCGAACTTCGTGAGAGCCTGGAGACCAACCACCGTGTCCTGGGTGGAGGAGAATCCGCCGTTGCTGTTGCGCTGCGAGATCAGCCACTTAATGATGGGCAGGGCCTGCTCAGCCGGATCCTTTTCGAGGAGAGCGAGCAGCACGTAGGAGGTGATCTCCACGTCGTTGCTGCGTGGCTTCCAGTGGAAGATTTGACCCTCCCCACCGGTAGACTGCGGAGCCTTGGACCACCACTTCCTGTCGTTTTCGTTTCGGGCCAGGCTCTCCAACTTGCCGAAGACCTTCTCCGCCTGCGGGTGCTTGGCCAGCTGAAGGGCCACGGCGGCAATGGCCAGCGAATACTGGTCGTCCGTTTTGTCCACCTCCTCGCCAACGTAGCTAACTGCCTTCTGAATCGCACTCTGGTACTTCGGGAGGAGTTCCTGAGTAAAAAATAATGATCTGGGGTCAAAACAAATGTTCGGATTTTAAGTAGGCGCCCAGGTGACTTACGTGATTCTCGAAGAAGGCCAGCAGAACGAACGCAGTGAGCCCCAGCGCATTATGGTTGGCATTGTCAAAGAGTTTTCCGACCTCTGGGAACTCCCCGCTTTCCTTTTGCTTCGATACCAGGAAGTCGAGACCCGCGGACACGACCTTGGGGTCAACATCTGTGTAGGTTCCTGCTTGATGGAAGGAGCGCATCACGTAGGCGGTGAGCCAGGTGCTGCCCGCAGAATCAGACTTTCCAAAGGCACTGTAGGAACCGTCATCGTGTTTGTAAGTCAGTTCTCTCTGATAGCCGATCTCCAGGAACTTCTTGGCCTTAGTCTCCACGGCCGGCAGTTTACGTCCAGTGCCCTCCAAATACTTAAGCACCAGAATGTTGGGGACAAAGTTAACCATATTTTGCTCTCCGCAACCGTAGGGCATGCGCACAAGATTGTCCAGATTCTGGAGCGTGGGTCCCAGAAGATCGCCCACCACGGAAAACTCTATGAATTCGGACTGGGGCACGACTTCGCTGGGAATCTCGGCCTCCAGAGACTGCGTCATCTCCGGTTGATCCTTCAGGTTGATGAAGACTGCCCGGTTTTCAAATTGGGTTACGCCCTCCGGCTCCACCTTCAGTTTCTGGTGGATAGTGTCGCCGGCCAAAGGAGAGGTGGCCGTGATTTTCAGGGTTGTGGATCCCACGTTCTTTGGTCGGATCATAAACGAAACACTCTTGCCACTGTTCGCCGGTATCGTGACTCTTTTGACCCGTCGCACTTCATCAATAGCCTTCTCCAGCACTTCATTGGTAGCCTCGGTAAACTCATACTCCTGGTCGGAGTTGTCCATCACTACATCTGTATCGAGAGTCTTATCCAGGTAGTTAAAGATCACCACGGGAATTGAAATTACTTCGCCTGAGGTTGAGATTTCAAGTTAAAAATGTTATATAGTGGCATTAACCATCAAAACCACTCACCCCTCTTTACGGAGTACGGCAGATTGGTGGACACAAAGAATGGCTGGAACACTCGAATCTTGCTTGGGTTCTTGGTCAAAGCAATTCCTGTCGTGGGGTTGAGGGAAAAGCCTGTAACGACCCACGAGGTAATCGTATCCGGGATCTTCTTGCTCAAGGTAAAACCCTCGCCATCCACACTATATAAAGATGACATATACTATATTTGTTTAGTCTCTTGATCTTTACCACTTAGAAGAAACATTAAACACATTGGACGTACATACATAAGCAAAAGATTAGGTAAGTGTGAGAGGTTAGTTAACAATAAAACATGCATGGGAAAAGTTAAAAAGCAAAAGGGAAACTAGTTACTCTGTCGGAAAATCTTTAAACTCGTATATCCAAGTCTCTAAAAATGTTGAGCGCACGCCAATATTATTTTCAATTTTTTCCGCAACTGAAGATGGTTGGGTTGTTAGGTCAATAGGTTGCTTAGTAGTTTTTCGCAGTTTAGTTGAACCCCGTCTTTCCGCACTGACCTTCATGATGGGAACATGATTTTTGCCCACGCCTTAAATTATTCGGAGTAGTTGTAATGAATTTATGTGTTTGACAGTAAAAAAAGAAACAATTTTCTAATTTTAGATAAAAATGTTCATTATCATATTGCTTTAAAGTGTATAAATTTATTCCAAGTTTTGGAAAAGTCTACGGATCGGCTGAGATGGCGGTGAACATGGTCATTATGTAGTTCTCGGGAAATATTATACAATTTTGGCTGGGATCAAAACTGTTTGAGTTTCTGATTCTGATTCTTTTTGGTAGGCCACTTGCTCGTCCTGACCTTGCTGAATATTGCGGGGGCTAATAAATTTTTGTCAGAACTTGTATTGTTTTTATCTTCCCACATAGCCTATAAATTAGTTAAATTAAATTCTGGCCAGAAAATGCTTTATAGCTTCATGGTCATGATGGCATGCACAGTGACACTACAGGGCACAGTAGGACCAGCGTTTACTTTTCAAAAATCCACGTTTCCGGAAACTCTTTGCGTATCGCTGGTTGTGGAGTTAGTCTTGAAGAAATTCTGCTCGAATATCCAACGGCTGAGCTCCGATAATCAAATTGGAGCCTACTTTCAACTGCATTAACGCCGATTCGATATTCAAATGGCTCTAAATATAAGAACCTGTGAATATCTTAATATACAAATTTATTTACTAAGATTGGGCTTGTTATATTAAGTTGTCTACCTAAGACTTAATGTTAGTTAAATTAACTTGTTACTCTCTATCAAAAACTCTTCTCATTATCTATTACAAAAAAACATTATATATTCAAATTTGTACTTTTTCAACATAATAGAATACCTTTTCCTTTAAGTATAATAATATAAAGTAAGGGGTGTGTTAGTCAAAAACATAAACTGAGCCTTAAAACGTGTATTACTCGCTTAGGTTTCTTCATACTTTTCAACGTTGAAAAATATCCAGTTTTCCGGAAACTCTTTTCGAATCTGAGGTTGAGAGATGAAACTTTGTGTTACGAATCCACCTCCCGTGACGCGATTTAATAAAAGAGGGCGTGCACCTGGAAGGCCAAGTAAGGGTCTTGGAAATATGCGTCTATCTATTAGGGACATAATATTAGGTCTTAATGTGGAAGGGATTTTAGTAGCTAGGTTTAGATGAAAATGTTACGGCGTTAATAGTTATGCGACGAGATACGTCAGACAAGTTTGCAAATACGTCATACTTTTCGGCATTGTAAAAGATCCAGTTCTCCGGAAATTCTTTTCGAATCTGTGGAGTTTGAGTCGGAGATGAAACTAACGAGGGAGGACCAGCTAATCCAACAAAAGCTTGCGCAGGCGCCCCAAGAGAAAACGCAATCGGCATCGGGTAAACTCCATTTGGTAAAAATGGGTGGAATGAGAACGAGTCTGAATCGGGGATATATATGAAAATTATTAAGGGATTGGGTGGCCCAAGACTTACATTTTCAAGTAAATTCAATTTATAAAAAATCTTAATCCCATCATATCTTGGGTGAAAATGGAACCACAGCTGATCCCACATTTTGTTAAAAAAGGACGATATCGATATCGGTTAATATTTTAAATTATTTAGCTTGTAGACAAAAGCCTTTACTAAATGTACCCTCAGCCTGAGTACTGTTTTATAGATTTAGTCCGGTTATGTAGTAGGAAACATTAAATAATAGGCCATCATGCTCCAGCAAATCTAAAACCCACCTCCCGTTGCCAGGTGTTTGCCAAATCCAGACTTCGGCGAAGTTGGTTCGAATTACTTCGACTTTCGGTGGTAAACTTGAAGAAATTGAGTCCACTTCGTCATAGGCAACTTCACTTTCTACTCTCACATCAACAAGTTCATCGTAATCGTATTCATACAATCTTCCTAAAATTTACATTTATATGAATCACCTTACATTTCTTGAATTTGTTATAATGCAATAATGTTAAATGTCATACTATTAGCAACAATGTCAAGATAGACACTTGAAAACCAAAAAACTTATCAAAATATTCGTACTTTTCTGTGTTAAAACAAATCCAGATTTCTGGGAATTCTTTTCGAACCGCTGGCTCTGTCTTGGTAAAATGAATTCGGCTTAATATGTCCATATTATTAGAGTCCGGGACAAAAGCACGATAGTCCAATATATCATCCAATTCATAAAAATCATCTGTGAGAAGGCCCGCGTATTAGTAAAGTGGTTGCATTGACAGCCTTAGCCAAAGAATAAAATAGCGTTTGCTCAAGAAATAACGATAAGAAAGCAGTGATAGGGGTGCGTAAGTGTGCAGAAACAGGTGGCGTCATTTTCTAGGCACCCACCTCCGGCCAAACGATTGCCATATCCAGACATCGGCAAAGTTTTTACGTATTACCGGTTCAACGGAGACCCCGATATCAGGAGGGAAGTTGGCAATTACAGGCATTGGAGGCAAGGAACTCAACAATTCCACCTCAACATTTTCTTTGAAAATATAGCTTCCCGGATCATCTTCGACATAGTCAGGAAAATCTGATAAGGGATCGATTTAGGTTCACAATTGGCAAGTGATTTTCTTGTTCTTATTTATCTAGCTAAAAATTTAATTGTCAAGCCTAAAAAACCATTTTCTAAAATCAAAATTTGAAGAAACAAGAAAGGAAAGCTATCTTCGGGCGGAACCGAAGTATATATACCCTTGCAGAATATTTTGTAAATTATATTCTCCAAAATTATTTAGCTGATGCATTCTTAATACACATCCTTCTTTTGAATTTGACATATCTACGCTTTTCAGCCTCTTTTATAATGCAAGGGAGTGACAGTAACGGGCAGTAACGGTCTTAGAATAAATTACGTAAGATATAGTCGGCCGATCGCTCTGAAATTTGGTAGATCGGATTGAATAGCTAACTTCCAAACTTTACAAACTTCAAAGTTATGGCTTTTCCGATCAATCAGTTATATGGCGGCTTTAGGATATAGTCGCCCGATCCCGGCCGTTCCGACTTATATACTGCGTGCAAAGGAAGGGTGTGTGCAAAGTTTCAATTCGATACCTTTCAAAATGAGAGACTAGTTTGCGTAGAAACAGACAGACGGACAGACGGACAGACGGACAACTCAGGACGCGATCCTAATCAAGAATATACATATATACTTAATAGGGTCGGAGAATTCTACTTTACTGCGTTGCACACTTTTGATCAAAATTATATTACCCTCTGCAAGGGTATAAAAATCAAGGAAATTGTATAACGCCTGAATCTTAAACCTTAGTCTTACCAGTGCTGTACGGATAGTTGGCATTTGTAAGAGTAACCAAGCCGGAGGTCTGTCCAGGATAACGTCCATAGCCACGCTGCCATGGTGTTGATGTCTGGTACTTGTTGAGGCTATTGAAGATGTCATCCCGATTTAGATCATTTCCCGACTTGAGCAGCAGGACACTCTGGTCCACTCCCAGAAGTCCAACAAAAGAGTCGGCATCAGTCTTAATCCGTAACTTAACCTCTTCACTGGGCTTGGCATCCACTGGAGCCGAGATAACTATCTATTTGGAAGATAGGCTGAAAATTAAATTCAGTTTAAAGGAAGTCTTTAGCTATTCTCACCGAATTACTAAACTCTTTCTCGAAGTCAATGGATTTCTCTTCAAAATGTAAGTCGTTGTTCAAGACATAATGAATATAGATAGTTGCCTTGGGCACCATGCCAAATGTGGGAGTAAACTTAACCGTGTAAGTCTTAAGACCCTCTGGCACATCCACGTATTCACTCAGCAGAATATTTCCTCTGGCCACAACCGTGTATACAAAGTAAGGAATATCCTCCATCGATTTGACATCAAAAGAAACTCGCTCTCCCAATCTTGGTCTATAGCAAAAAAGTGTCAGCTTATCGCTTCACGCTTTTGATGGTTCTTATTTCGACTTACGTTTTTGTGTTCACCTCGATCTTTAGGGGCGCGCCATTGTCAGTTGATGCCACGAACATTGAAATAGTTCCCAGTGTGCTCTCTGATCCGTCAAAGGTGGCAAATACCCGATAGAAACTGGAGTCATTTCCAGGTAGCTTAACATTTACGGTTGCAATGCCGTCCTCGTTCACAGGTGCTTCAAAATCAATTCCAAATGAATTTCTATGCTCTGGATAGAAGTAATGCCTATTCGTAAATGATAATTTGACCTTCTTTGCTGAGCCCGTGACTGGAGACCCGTCAACGTTCTTCACAACAACCTGATAGATGAACGACTTGTTGCTATGGAAATGGTCCGGTTTTTCTAAGCTTTCTATCGTATACCGCTGCTGATGAAGGCGGACTGTAGCGGAGGCATTCTGTTTGTTGCCAGTCAATTCCTCGGTGACAATGGCAAACAGTTTCATTGGTGGTGAGAAGCGGCCATGAACGAAGCCTCGTAGATCAAACTCAACATGACCCTTGCCATCGACGTCGACAGTCTTCTCCTGTTTCATGTTTCCGTCAGCATCACCAAAGTATCCATAGCTCTGTTCCATTGATACTGTAGCCTTGCCTTTCACTGGTTTTCCGTACGTGTACTTGGCCCGAATTGTAGCCTTGATCACATTATCTGCCTGGACCACATCCTTGGCTGTGTCCACGATGACCTCGAATTTGGGTAGGACATATTTATCCACATCGAAAGACTTGGTCTCCCTACTATCACCATCCACACTGACTGAGATCTTCCAGGTGCCCAGGACAGGTTGCTCGGACAACTGGAGTTCCCCAGAGTAAACGCCTTTGGTTAACTTGACATCGGTAAACTGCTTAATCCGATTCTGGGCCCCGTCGGTGATAACGACCGATATAGGCTTATCAATTTTAGCGGGCCGAGTGTTCTCATCCAAAAAGAGAATACGGAACTGAACAAGATCAGCGGGCTTGTAGGTGGCCTTATCAGTTTGAATAAAGGTCGAGGGTTTCTCATCGGCATAGTTCAGTTTGGTAGAATTCTGGAAAACCACACCTGAAATTCCCTCAGCAGTGAGGTTATAGTCCCCAGTGGCCAATTTCGGCACCTCAAACTCCACGTTCTCAGTGGACATTGGCGGCAGTTCGATTTGCTTGGTCTCATTGTATGAGGGTCCATTTAGACTGACCTTTATCTGACTCGGTCCATCTGCCTTGTGGACCGAAACGACTACATTATATTTAGAGTTAGATCGAATGGTGCCAGGCCCCACCACGGTATAGAGGCTGCAATAAATGAATTATTCTTTAATTAAGTAGTGGTGATTGTGTGACTAGGCAATATCATTACCGGATTTTGAATACGTAATTGCAATTTTATGTTTATTCGGGTAATTAATTATCTGCTGCTCTTTGATTGATTTTTTTTAAATTCTGATAATGGAAACAAGCGTCTATAACTGAGTGAGCCGACTAGGAAATGCCGTTTATTAGCAATCCAATATTCAGTTGCTAACGTTTGCATAATTAAAAGTTTGCGTACATTTAATTTTTTTTTAAAGGGCAATTTCATGTACATATACCGAAATGAGTGTGCTTTTATGTGTTTATTCCCACAAAAAAAGTTCCCCCTAATGGGAAACCGTACACATTAATTTATTTGTGGAACTCACCGGCTATAAACGAATTTACTTTACAAATTTATTAATAAATTCCACATTATTTAATTTTGATGCACTTCTTAGGAATAACTTTTGTACAAGGAACCAGGTATGTGAAGTAAACTAACTTAAGCTTTGTTATTTGACTTGTAAACCAACACGGCTTTTCAACCGGTTTGAATGCTATCAGCAGCCAAATCAGACAAAGTCTTCAATGTGTTCATACGTGGCTGCAAGCCTATAGCAATTTTTATTGGGTTCTGTATATACATACATAATTTTATTTTCCTCAAATACCTTTTTGATGACCTCGTTTCCTTTGTGAAACTGATAAGTGTGATCACTTATTGTTTGTAGGTACATATGCATATATATGTATATATAAAACAACTCACCCAGTGGCATTGATTAGCAGGGCGAATTGTAAAACAAATCCGCTCAAAAAGATCCTCAACATGTTGCAACAGATGACTCGGAAGCTATAATGTAATATTTGTATTGTATTGATTAAAGATAAACGTTTACTACTATTTCGCACTATTGTTTTTGTTATTGCTTACTAGCAGACAATCATTTAAAAACTGACCTCGAGAAACAACCGATCACCAGCTGGTGGCGATACACAATGAGCTCGTCTTGATTTGAGACCGGCTTTATGTAGAATCGGTGAGAGATTGAAAATGGGTCTCTCTTTAGAGCTATCTGTCTCTCGCACTCTCTTTATTATTTCGGGGAATTCACCAGCCGTAAAATGTTCAGGTCACGAACAACACAATTACTTCGCGTCACTGGTACTTACTCTGTTTACATGTTCATTGTCTTTTGTTGAAGAGTGAAAATAAAGTGCAGATTTGTTTTCAAAAATATGGCTTATCATAGATTTTTAAATCAGAGAAAACATTATTTTCGATTTTACATGTCACAGCTAATTCTGTCCTCTCTTTCTCTAGAACATGAATCAATTTAATTTTGGAACGATTTCTACTGATAACACCAGGAAATGCCAATTTTAAAGTCTTGTTTGTGTATAAAAAATGAAAACAATGTTTTCTTGGAAATGCACTTGTCGGAATTTCTTATCTCTGAAATAGTATTGAAATTCTGTTGTAAGTGATTTTCTGCAGGGAGAACATCTGTTACAACTGAGATCATTAACCGGCTTATTCATAGTAAACAATGTTGTGTTGTGCTAATTTAAAAGTACATATACATATGTATGTATATTCATATACTTGTGAATTGAGTGCGCAAGAATATTTGCGTATTCAATTTTATCCAGAAACAAAGAAGATATGCCTGCAGGTTGGGACACATAGTCTTACAAACCGTTACAAACCATGTTGACCCTTGCAGGGGATGTTATTACTATTGTCAGAATTTTGCAACGCAGCAAAGGAGACATTCTCGATTCTAAAAAGAATATACATACATATATTCTTGGGTAAAACCATGACCGTCAATTTCTATAACGTTTGCGAGCTCAGTTTAAAAGCTAAAGACTTGTTATCAACTGATAAAATCTTACCGATGACAACAACCTATAGCTGTCAAAATATGAGCGCAGTGCATACAGCCACAAAAAAATGAAACAAATTTTAGGAAGCTCACTAGCCCAGTTAAGCCTGTAAGTTGCAGAACGTCCAAACCTACAGACATCATCCCGATTATTTAATTTATAGTTAGTTAAAAAAACCTTTCTTCTATGAAATATATTTGGTTTTTTTCTGCACAGTCCACCAAGTTGGGGCTTACTATTACTATCTTACAGTAAATGTGTCCTACTGTACAGGATTAACCTTCTTGCAGCCTTCCCCGCAGTCGGCGCCCTCGCAAATGTCGCAAAGGGAGGACTGCACCTGGTAGTACTCGGTGGCCTTGCGATCCGTGTCGTAGTAGTCGTAGAGGGACACGGAGGCGGGCTTCTGCTTGGCCACCGCGTGGGCCTTGGAGGCCTCCACCGGCAGACACCGCACATCCCCGGGGGTCAGGCTGTCGAAGTAGACGATGACCGTGGAGTCCGAGTTCTTGGTCTCCACGCGCTTCACCCGATCCACGGCCTCGATTTTGGCCAAGCTTTCGGTGTCTCCCACAAATCCGGAGGGCAGGGCGATCTCCATAACAGCCATGTTGGAGTCCTTGTCCTTGTCCGCCTCCTCCAACGGCACGTACTCCGCACAGATGTCCACAACCAGAAGCTGGTTGGGCGAGTCCTTGACCGTGGGAGTGACCTTGAAGCTGGGCTTCTTCTCCTTCTCAGCCAGGTTGTAGCGATAGGAGAGCTGAACCATCGCGGATCCAGTGCCCTTGGCGGTGAAGTCCACCTTGCGAGAGTCCTTGGGCAGCACGTGGGTCTGCAGCACCAGGCAGTTCTCAGGGTTGACCTTTATCGTATCCTTGGATCCTCCCGCCGGAGAGAACTCAATATCCATGGTGCCAGAGCCAGAGCCCGTCTTGTAGGCGAACTTCGTGAGAGCCTGGAGACCAACCACCGTATCCTGGGTGGAGGAGAATCCGCCGTTGCTGTTGCGCTGCGAGATCAGCCACTTAATGATGGGCAGGGCCTGCTCAGCCGTATCCTTTTCGAGGAGAGCGTGCAGCACGTAGGAAGTGATCTCCACGTCGTTGCTGCGTGGCTTCCTGTGGAAGATTTGACCCTCCCCACCGGTAGACTCCGGAGCCTTGGACCACCACTTCCTGTCGTTTTCGTTTCGGGCCAGGCTCTCCAACTTGCCGAGGACTTTCTTCGCCTGCGGGTGCTTGGCCAGCTGAAGGGCCACGGCGGCAATGGCCAGCGAATACTGGTCGTCCGTTTTGTCCACCTCCTCGGCCACGTAGCTAACTGCCTTCTGAATCGCACTCTGGTACTTCGGGATGAGTTCCTGAGTAAAAAATAATGATCTGGGGTCAAACCAAATGTTCGGATTTTAAGTAGGCGCCTAGGTGACTTACGTGATTCTCGAAGAAGGCCAGCAGAACGAACGCAGTGAGCCCCAGCGCATTATGGTTGGCATTGTCGAATAGTTTTCCGACCTCTGGGAACTCCCCGCTTTCCTTTTGCTTCGATACCAGGAAGTCGAGACCCGCGGACACGACCTTGGGGTCAACATCTGTGTAGGTTCCTGCTTGATGGAAGGAGCGCATCACGTAGGCGGTGAGCCAAGTGCTGCCCGCAGAATCAGACTTTCCAAAGGCACTGTAGGAACCGTCATCGTGTTTGTAAGTCAGTTCTCTCTGATAGCCGATCTCCAGGAACTTCTTGGCCTTAGTCTCCACGGCCGGCAGTTTACGTCCAGTGCCCTCCAAATACTTAAGCACCAGAATGTTGGGGACAAAGTTAACCATATTTTGCTCTCCGCAACCGTAGGGCATGCGCACAAGATTGTCCAGATTCTGGAGCGTGGGTCCCAGAAGATCGCCCACCACGGAAAACTCTATGAATTCGGACTGGGGCACGACTTCGCTGGGAATCTCGGCCTCCAGAGACTGCGTCATCTCCGGTTGATCCTTCAGGTTGATGAAGACTGCCCGGTTTTCAAATTGGGTTACGCCCTCCGGCTCCACCTTCAGTTTCTGGTGGATAGTGTCGCCGGCCAAAGGAGAGGTGGCCGTGATTTTCAGGGTTGTGGATCCCACGTTCTTTGGTCGGATCATAAACGAAACACTCTTGCCACTGTTCGCCGGTATCGTGACTCTTTTGACCCGTCGCACTTCATCAATAGCTTTCTCCAGCACTTCATTGGTGGCCTCGGTAAACTCATACTCCTGGTCGGAGTTGTCCATCACTACATCTGTATCGAGAGTCTTATCCAGGTAGTTAAAGATCACCACAGGAATTGAAATTACTTCGCCTGAGGTTGAGATTTCAAGTTAAAAATGTTATATAGTGGCATTAACCATCAAAACCACTCACCCCTCTTTACGGAGTACGGCAGATTGGTGGACACAAAGAATGGCTGGAACACTCGAATCTTGCTTGGGTTCTTGGTCAAAGCAATTCCTGTCGTGGGGTTGAGGGAGAAGCCTGTAACGACCCACGAGGTAATCGTATCCGGGATCTTCTTGCTCAAGGTAAAACCCTCGCCATCCACACTATATAAAGATGACATATACTATATTTGTTTAGTCTCTTGATCATTCCCACTTAGAAGAAACATTAAACACATTGGACGTACATACATAAGCAAAAGATTAGGTAAGTGTGACGGGCTATTAGCATAAGGGAAACTAGTTACTCTGTCGGAAAATCTTTAAACTCGTATATCCAAGTCTCTAAAAATGTTGAGCGCACGCCAATATTATTTTCAATTTTTTCCGCAACTGAAGATGGTTGGGTTTTTAGGTCAATAGGTTGCTTAGTAGTTTTTCGCAGTTTAGTTGAACCCCGTCTTTCCGAACTGACCTTCATGAATGGAACATGATTTTTGCCCACGCCCTAAATTATTCGGAGTAGGACACAGTTGTAATGAATTTATGTGTTTGACAGTAAAAAAAAGAAACAATTTACTATTTTTAGATAAAAATGTATATAAATTTATTCCAAGTTTTGGAAAAGTCTACGTATCGGCTCAGATGGTGGTGCACATGGTCATTATGTAGTTCTCGGGGAATATTATAAAATTGTGACTGGGATCAAAACTATTTGAGGTTCTGAATCTGATTCTTTTAGGTAGGCCACTTGCTCGTCCTGACCTTGCTGAATATTGCGGGGTCTAATAAATTTTTGTCAGAACTTGTATTGTTTTTATCTTCCCACATAGCCTATAAATTAGTTAAATTAAATTCTGGCCAGAAAATGCTTTATAGCAGAACTATTATAATTAATATAAGTTCGAAAACTGCTTTAACTCGGTTACATGGTCATGATGAAATGCACAGTGACGCTACAGAGCACAGTAGGAGTCGCGTTTAATTTTCAAAAATCCACGTTTCTGGAAACTCTTTGCGTATCGCTGGTTGTGGAGTTGCTTTAATTGATATTCTTCTGCACGGCGCATTTGATATTCAAATGGCTCTGAATATAAGAACCTGTGAACTTTTTAATATACAAATTTATTTAATAAGATTTCTCTTGTTATATTAAGTTGTGACTTAACAGGTATTTAACTAAAACTTAATGTTAGTTAAGTTAACTTGTTACTCTCTATCAAAAACTCTTCCCATTATCTATTAAAAAAACATTATATATTCAAAGTTGTACTTTTTCAACAGATTAAAATACCTTCTACCTAAGTAGAATAATATAAAGCAAGGAGTGCGCTAGTCAAAAACATAAATTGAGCCTGAAAACGTGTATTACTCGATTAGGTTTCTTCATACTTTTCAACGTTGAAAAATATCCAGTTTTTCGGAAACTCTTTTCGAATCTGAGGTTGAGAAATTGAAGATTGTGCTACAAATCCACATTTCTTTACGCGATTTAATAAAAGGTGACGTGCACCTGTAAAGCCTAGCAAGGGTCTTGGGAATGCGCGTCGATTTATTAGGGACACAATATTAGATTTTAATCTGGGAATGGATTTTAGTAGCTAGATTTAGATGAAAATGTTACGGCGTTAATAATTATGCGACGAGATACTTCAGACAAGTTTGCAAATACGTCATACTTTTCGGCATTGTAAAAGATCCAGTTCTCCGGATCTTGAGTTGGAGATGAAACTAACGAGGGAGGTACAGTTAATCCAACAACAGATTATGCAGGCGCCCCAAGGGAAAACGAAATCGGCATCAGTTAAACTCCATTTAGTACAAATGGGAGGAATGAGAACGAGTCTGAATCGGGGATATACATGAAAATTATTAAGAGATTGGGTGGCCCAAGACTTAAATTTTCACCTAAATTCAATTTATAAAAAATTTTAATTCCATCATATCTTGGGAGAAAATGGAACCACAGCTGATCCCACATTTTGTTAAAAAATGACGAATTTCGATATCGGTTAATATTTTAAATTATTTAGCTTGTAGACAAAAGCCTTTACTTAATTTACCCTCAGCCTGAATACTGTTTTATAGATTTAGTCCGGTTATGTAGTAGCAGCAAATTTAAAACAGGTGTTTGCCAAATCCAGACTTCGGCGAAGTTGGTTCGAATTACTTCGACTTTCGGTGGTAAACTTGAAGAAATTGAGTCCACTTTGTAGTAGGCGATTTCACTTTCTGCTCTCGTATACAAAAGTTCATCGTAATCGTTTTCAAACATTCTTCCTAAATTTTATATTTAGATAAAACTCCCCACACTTCTCGAATTTGTTATAATGATATAAATGTTAAATGTGATACTATTAGCAAAAATGTAAAGATAGAGAGTTGAGACCCAACAAAGCTTATCAAAATATTCGTACATTTCAGTGTTATAACAAATCCAGATTTCTGGGAAACGCTGGCTCTGTCTTGGTAAAATGAATTCGGTTTAATATGTCCATATTATTAGAGTCCGGGACAAAACCACGATAGTCCAATATATCATCCAATTCATAAATATCATTGACAGCCTTAGCCAAAGAATAAAATAGCGTTTGCTCAAGAAATAATGATAAGAAAGCAGTAATAGGGGTGCGTAAGTGTGCAGAAACATGTGGCGTCATTTTCTAGGCACCCACCTCAGGCCAAACGATTGCCATATCCAGACATCGGCAAAGTTTTTACGTATTACAGGTTCAACGGAGACCCCGATATGAGGAGGCAAGTTGGTAATTTCAGGCATTGGATGATTGAGAATGACAGGGAAATCTGATAAAGGATCGATTTAAGTTCACAAAAGGCAAGTGATTTTCCTGTTATTATTTATCTAGCTAAAAATTTAATTCTCAAGCCTAAAAAACCATTTTCTAAAATCAAAATTTGATGAAAAAACCAAGAAAATTGTATAACGCCTGAATCATAACCTTAGTCTTACCAGGGTTGTAGGGATAGTTGGCATTCGTAAGAGTAACCAAGCCGGAGGTCTTTCCAGGATAACGTCCTAAGCCACGCTGCCGTGGTGTTGATGTCTGGTACTTGTTGAGGCTATTGAAGATGTCATCCCGATTTAGATCATTTCCCGACTTGAGCAGCAGGACACTCTGGTCCACTCCCAGAAGTCCAACAAAAGAGTCGGCATCAGTCTTAATCCGTAACTTAACCTCTTCACTGGGCTTGGCATTCACTGGAGCCGAGATAACTATCTATTTGGAAGATAGGCTGAAAATTAAATTCAGTTTAAAGGAAATATATAGCTATTCTCACCGAATTACTAAACTCTTTCTCGAAGTCTATGGATTTCTCTTCAAAATGTAAGTCGTTGTTCAAGACATAATGAATATAGATAGTTGCCTCTGGCACCATGCTAAATGTGGGAGTAAACTTAACCGTGTAAGTCTTAAGACCCTCTGGCACATCCACGTATTCACTCAGCAGAATATTTCCTCTGCCCACAACCGTGTATACAAAGTAAGGAATATCCTCTATCGATTTGACATCAAAAGAAACTCGCTCTCCCAATCTTGGTCTATAGCAAAAAAATGTCAGCTTATCGCTTCACGCTTTTGATGGTTCTTATTTCGACTTACGTTTTTGTGTTCACCTCGATCTTTAGGGGCTCGCCATCGTCGAACGTTGAAATAGTTCCCAGTGTGCTCTCTGATCCGTCAAAGGTGGCAAATACCCGATAGAAACTGGAGTCATTTCCAGGTAGCTTAACATTTACGGTTGCAATGCCGTTCTCGTTCACAGGTGCTTCAAAATCAATTCCAAATGAATTTCTATGCTCTGGATAGAAGTAATGCCTAGTCGTAAATGATAATTTGACCTTCTTTGATGAGCCCGTGACTGGAGACCCGTCAACGTTCTTCACAACAACCTGATAGATGAACGACTTGTTGTTATGGAAATGGTCCGGTTTTTCTAAACTTTCTATCGTATACCGCTGCTGATGAAGGCGGACTGTAGCGGAGGCATTCTGCTTGTTGCCAGTCAATTCCTCGGTTACGATGGCAAACAATTTCATTAGTTTTGGGAAGCGGCCTTGAAAGAAGCCTCGCAAATCAAACTCAACATGACCCGTGCCATCGACGTTGACAGTCTTCTCCTGTTTCCTGTTTCCTTCAGCTTCACCAAAGTCTCCATAGCTCTGTTCCATTGATACTGTGGCCTTGCCTTTCACTGGTTTTCCGTATGTGTACTTAGCCCGAATTGTAGCCTTGATCACATTATCTGCCTGGACCACATCCTTGGCTGTGTCCACGATGACCTCGAATTTGGGTAGGACATATTTGTCTACCTCGAAAGACTTGGTTTCCCCACTATCACCATCCACACTGACTGAGATCTTCCAGGTACCCAGGACAGGTTGCTCGGATAGCTGGAGTTCCCCAGAGTAAACGCCTTTGGTTAACTTGACATCCGTAAACTGCTTAATCCGATTCTGGGCCCCGTCGGTGATAACGACCGATATAGGCTTATCAATTTTAGCGGGCCGAGTGTTCTCATCCAAAAAGAGAATACGGAACTGAACAAGATCAGCGGGCTTGTAGGTGGCCTTATCAGTTTGAATAAAGGTCGAGGGTTTCTCATCGGCATAGTTCAGTTTGGTAGAATTCCGGAAAACCTCACCGGAAATTCCCTCAGCAGTGAGGTTATAGACTCCGGTGGCCAATTTCGGCACATCGAACTCCACATTCTTGGTGGACATTGGCGGCAGTTCGATTTGCTTGGTCTCATTGTATGAGGGTCCATTTAGACTGACCTTTATCTGACTCGGTCCATCTGCCTTGTGGACCGAAACGACTACATTATATTTAGAGTTAGATCGAATGGTGCCAGGCCCCACCACGGTATAGAGGCTGCAATAAATGTAATATTCTTTAATTAAGTAGTGGTGATTGTGTGACTAGGCAATATCATTACCGGATTTTGATTAATTATCTGCTGCTCTCTAATTGATTTTTATACCCTTGCATAGAGTATTATAATTTTGGTTAAAAGTGTGCTACGCAATGAAGGAGACATCTCCGAACCTATAAAGTATATATATTCTTGATCAGGATCACCTCCTGAGTTGATATAAGCTACTAGTCTCTCAGTTTTAAAGATATCGAATTGAAACTTTTCACACACCCTTTTTTCTTTTGCACGCAGTATATAAGTCGAAACGGCAACTATATTCGACCGACTACATTCTATAGCTGCCATATAACTGAATGATCGGAAATACCATAACTTTGGTGTTTTTAAAGTAAGGAAGTTGTGATTTTTTATGAGTGTTAAGAATGCATCATATGAATTATTTTGGAGAATATAATTTATAAAATATTCTGCAAGGGTATTTCAACTTCGGCTCTCCCGAAGTTAGCTTTCCTTCCTTGTTTTTTAAAGTTCTGATAATAAAAAAAAGCGTCTATAACTAAGTGAGCCGTCTAGGAAATACTGATTATTAGCAGTCCAATATGCATTTGCATTATTAAAAGTTTGTGTATATTTAATTTTTGTTTAACAGGTAATTTCATTAAAAAATGTTACAACAAAAAGTTCTCCTTTAATGGGAAACTACTAAGATTAATTTATTTGTGGAAGTCACCGGCTATAAACGTATATACATTAAATATTTATTAATATTTCCACATTATTTAATTTTGATGTACTTCATAGGAATAACTTTAACGTATATGTACATATATAACACAATTCTCCCAGTGGCATTGCTTAGCAGGGCGAATTGTAAAATAAATCCGCACAAAAATACCTTTAACATTTTACAGCAGATGACACGGGAGCTAAATTGTAATGTTTGCATAATTGATTCCGCATAAAGGTATTAGAATTTCGCACTATTTTTTTTGTCACTCTGCTTACTAGCAGACAATCATTTACAAACTGACCTTGAGAAACAACCGATCACCAACTGGTGGCGATACACAATGAGCTCGTCTTGATTTGAGACTGGCTTTATGTAGAATCGGTGAGAGATTGAAAATGGGTCTCTCTTTAGAGCTATCTGTCTCTCGCACTCTCTTATTATTTCGGGGAATTTCGTTCATTGTCTTTTGTTGAAGAGTGAAAATAAAGTGCAGATTTGTTTTAAGAAATATGGTTTATCTAAGATTTTTAAATCAGAGAAAACATTATTATACCCTTGCAGAAGGTATTATAATTTTGGTCAAAAGTGTGCAACGCAGTGAAGGAGTCATCTCCAACCCTAAAAAGTATACATACATATATATTCTTGATCAGGATCACCTCCTGAGTCGATATAAGCATGTCCGTCTGTCTGTCCGTCTGTCTGTCCGTCTGTCTGTTTCTCCGCAAACTAGTCTCTCAGTTTTAAAGATATCGAATTGAAACTTTGCACACACCCTTCTTTCCTTTGCACGCAGTATATACATAAGTCGGAACGGCCGGGATCGGCTGATATCTTATAGCTGCCATATAACTGATTGATGGGAAATGCAATAACTTTGGTGTTTGTAAAGTTAGGAAGTTGGGATTTTATATGCGTTTTATATTTGTCTAACTAATCTGACCTGCCAAATTTCATAAGGATCGGCCGACTTTATTATATAGCTGCCATATAACTGAACAATTGGAATTGCCATAACTTTGGTGTTTTTAAAGTTAGAAAGTTGGGATTTTTATGAGTGTTAAGAATGCATCATATGACTAATTTTGGAGAATATAATTTACAGAATATTCTGCAAGAGTATTTCAACTTCGGCTCCGCCCGAACTTAGCGTTCCTTTCTTGTTATACCCGTTACTCGTAGAGTAAAAGGGTATATTATATTCGTGCAAAAGTATGTAACAGGTAGAAGGAAGCGTTTCCGACCCTATAAAGTATATATATTCTTGTTCAGGATCACTAGCCGAGTCGATCTAGCCATGTCCGTCTGTCCGTCTGTCCGTCTGTCCGTCTGTCCGTCCGTATGAACACTGAGATCTCGGAAACTATAAAAGCTAGAAGATTGGCATTTTGCATGCAGATTTTAGGAGTTCCTACGCAGCGCAAGTTTGTTTCAAAAAGGTGCTACGCCCCCTTTAACGCCCACAATCGCTTATATACGATTTTATTTAAATATAAATTTAAATATTTCGGAAAAGTAAAAATGTAGTTTTGTTGTGTTTATCAATACCTATCGAAATGTAGAAGAAATTTTTCAAATCGGACCATTCGTTTAAAAGTTATGCATGATCAAAGTTTCTATCTCCATCTCCCTCGCACTCATTTTACCTGAGTAACGGGTATCTGATAGTCGGGGCACCCGACTATAGCGTTCTCTCTTATTTTAGATTTAATTTGTCACAGCTAATTCTGTACTCTCTCTTTAGAACATGAATCAATTTCGTTTTGGAACGAATCGTTCTAATAACACTAGGAAATATCCATTTTGAAAGTCTTGTTTGTGTGCAAAAATTAAAATAATGTTTTCTTGGAAATGTACTTGTCGGAATTTCGTATCTCTGAAATAGTATTGAAATTCTGTTGTTAGTGATTTTCTGCAGGAAAACCATATGTACATATATTACAACTGAGATCATTAGCCGGTTAATTCCTAGTAAATATATGTTCATATGTGGATGCAAGCCTATAGCAATTTTCATTGGGTTCTGTACATAAATAAATAAGTTTGCTTCCTTTGTGAAACTGACAAGTAATAATTTTTTTTTTGTAGGTACTTATGAAAATTATATAACACAACTCACCCAGTGGCATTGATTAGCAGGGCGAATTGTAAAACAAATCCGCTTAAAAAGATCCTCAACATGTTGCAACAGATGACTCGGGAGCTAAAATGTAATGTTTGTATTGTATTGATTACAGATAAACGTTTACTACTATTTCGGACTATGGTTTTTGTCACTCTGCTTACTAGCAGACAATCATTTAAAAACTGACCTCGAGAAACAACCGATCACCAGCTGGTGGCGATACACAATGAGCTCGTCTTGATTTGAGACCGGCTTTATGTAGAATCGGTGAGAGATTGAAAATGGGTCTCTCTTTAGAGCTATCTGTCTCTCGCACTCTCTTTATTATTTCAGGTCACGAACAACTCAAGTGTTCATTGTCTTTTGTTAAAGAGTTAAAATAAAGTGCAGTTTTGTTTTAAGTAATATGGTTTATCTTAGATTTTTAAATCAGAGAAATCATTATTTTCGATTTAACTTGTCGTTCCTTTCGGAACGAATCGTTCTAATAACCAGGAAATACCTAATTTGAAAGTCTTGTGTAAAATTTTCTTTAATTTCTTGGAAATGCACTTGTCGGAATTTTTTATCTGTGAAATAGTACTGAAATTATTATACCCGTTACTCGTAGAGTAAAAGGGTATATTGTATTCGTGCAAAAGTATGTAACAGGTAGAAGGAAGCGTTTCCGACCCTAAAAGTATATATATTCTTGTTCAGGATCACTAGCCGAGTCGATCTAGCCATGTCCGTCTGTCCGTCTGTCCGTCTGTCCGTCTGTCCGTCCGTATGAACACTGAGATCTCGGAAACTATAAAAGCTAGAAGATTGGCATTTTGCATGCAGATTTTAGGAGTTCCTACGCAGCGCAAGTTTGTTTCAAAAAGGTGCCACGCCCCCTTTAACGCCCACAATCGCTTATATACGATTTTATTTAAATATAAATTTAAATATTTCGGAAAAGTAAAAATGCAGTTTTATTGTGTTTATCAATACCTATCGAAATGTAGAAGAAATTTTTCAAATCGGACCATTCGTTTAAAAGTTATGCGTGATCAAAGTTTCTATCTCCATCTCCCACGCACTCCCTTTACCTGAGTAACGGGTATCTGATAGTCGGGGCACCCGACTATAGCGTTCTCTCTTGTTTTGTAAGTGATTTTCTGCAGTCAGAACATCTTAGTAGTAACTGAGATCATTAAGCGGCTTATTCATAGTAAACAAAGTTGTGTTGAACTAATTAAAAAGTACTTATGTATACATATATGCATATACTGGTGAATTGAGGGCACAAGAATATTTGCATGTTCAATTTTTTCCAGAAACAAATAAGAGAGGCCTCTAAATTGATTAACAAACAGTGTTATAAACCGTTACAAATTATATTATTGTCAGAATTTTGTAAAGGATACATTTTTTATTCTAAAAAGAATACATACTCTTGGATAAAACCATGTCCGTCAGTTTCTAAACCGTTTGCGAGCTCAGTTTAAAAACTAAAGGCTTGTTATCAACTGATAATGTTTTAACATTTTACCTGTCAAATATCTGAGCGCAGTGCATACAGCCACAAAAAAATGACAAATTTAATGAAACAAATTTGAGAAAGTTCACTAGCCTAGTTAAGCCTGTAAGTTGCAGAACGTCCAAACCTACAGACCTCACCCCGATTATTTAATTTATAGTTAGTTAAAAAAACCTTTTTTCTATGAAATATATTTGGAATTTTCTGCACAGTCCACCAAGTTGGGGCTTGCTATTACTATCTTACAGTAAATGTGTCCTACTGTACAGGATTAACCTTCTTGCAGCCTTCCCCGCAGTCGGCGCCCTCGCAAATGTCGCAAAGGGAGGACTGCACCTGGTAGTACTCGGTGGCCTTGCGATCCGTGTCGTAGTAGTCGTAGAGGGACACGGAGGCGGGCTTCTGCTTGGCCACCGCATGGGCCTTGGAGGCCTCCACCGGCAGACACCGCACATCCCCGGGGGTCAAGTTGTCGAAGTAGACGATGACCGTGGAGTCCGAGTTCTTGGTCTCCACGCGCTTCACCCGATCCACGGCCTCGATTTTGGCCAAGCTTTCGGTGTCTCCCACAAATCCGGAGGGCAGGGCGATCTCCATAACAGCCATGTTGGAGTCCTTGTCCTTGTCCGCCTCCTCCAACGGCACGTACTCCGCACAGATGTCCACAACCAGAAGCTGGTTGGGCGAGTCCTTGACCGTGGGAGTGACCTTGAAGCTGGGCTTCTTCTCCTTCTCAGCCAGGTTGTAGCGATAGGAGAGCTGAACCATCGCGGATCCAGTGCCCTTGGCGGTGAAGTCCACCTTGCGAGAGTCCTTGGGCAGCACGTGGGTCTGCAGCACCAGGCAGTTCTCAGGGTTGACCTTTATCGTATCCTTGGATCCTCCCGCCGGAGAGAACTCAATATCCATGGTGCCAGAGCCAGAGCCCGTCTTGTAGGCGAACTTCGTGAGAGCCTGGAGACCAACCACCGTATCCTGGGTGGAGGAGAATCCGCCGTTGCTGTTGCGCTGCGAGATCAGCCACTTAATGATGGGCAGGGCCTGCTCAGCCGTATCCTTTTCGAGGAGAGCGAGCAGCACGTAGGAGGTGATCTCCACGTCGTTGCTGCGTGGCTTCCTGTGGAAGATTTGACCCTCCCCACCGGTAGACTCCGGAGCCTTGGACCACCACTTCCTGTCGTTTTCGTTTCGGGCCAGGCTCTCCAACTTGCCGAGGACTTTCTTCGCCTGCGGGTGCTTGGCCAGCTGAAGGGCCACGGCGGCAATGGCCAGCGAATACTGGTCGTCCGTTTTGTCCACCTCCTCGCCCACGTAGCTAACTGCCTTCTGAATCGCACTCTGGTACTTCGGGAGGAGTTCCTGAGTAAAAAATAATGATCTGGGGTCAAAACAAATGTTCGGATTTTAAGTAGGCGCCCAGGTGACTTACGTGATTCTCGAAGAAGGCCAGCAGAACGAACGCAGTGAGCCCCAGCGCATTATGGTTGGCATTGTCGAATAGTTTTCCGACCTCTGGGAACTCCCCGCTTTCCTTTTGCTTCGATACCAGGAAGTCGAGACCCGCGGACACGACCTTGGGGTCAACATCTGTGTAGGTTCCTGCTTGATGGAAGGAGCGCATCACGTAGGCGGTGAGCCAGGTGCTGCCCGCAGAATCAGACTTTCCAAAAGCACTGTAGGAACCGTCATCGTGTTTGTAAGTCAGTTCTCTCTGATAGCCGATCTCCAGGAACTTCTTGGCCTTAGTCTCCACGGCCGGCAGTTTACGTCCAGTGACCTCCAAATACTTAAGCACCAGAATGTTGGGGACAAAGTTAACCATATTTTGCTCTCCGCAACCGTAGGGCATGCGCACAAGATTGTCCAGATTCTGCAGTGTGGGTCCTAGGAGATCGCCCCCCACGGTAAACTCTATGAATTCGGACTGGGGTACGACTACGACTTCGCTGGGAATATTGGCCTCCAGTGACTGGGTCATCTCCGGTTGATCCTTCAGGTTGATAAAGACTGCCTGGTTTTCAAATTGGGTTACGCCCTCCGGCTCCACCTTCAGTTTCTGGTGGATAGTGTCGCCGGCCAAAGGAGAGGTGGCCGTGATTTTCAGGGTTGTGGATCCTACGTTCTTTGGTCGGATCATAAACGAAACACTCTTGCCACTGTCGGCCGGTATCGTGACTCTTTTGACCCGTCGCACTTCATCAATAGCCTTC
The DNA here is from genome assembly GCA_018153365.1 of Drosophila fuyamai. Taxonomy (NCBI): domain Eukaryota; kingdom Metazoa; phylum Arthropoda; class Insecta; order Diptera; family Drosophilidae; genus Drosophila; species Drosophila fuyamai. The sequence continues at coordinate 15,254,190 of JAECXW010000878.1, read as the reverse complement.
TCCAGCACTTCATTGGTGGCCTCGGTAAACTCGTACTCCTGGTCGGAGTTGTCCATCACTACTTCTGCATCGAGGGTAGCATCCATGTAGTTGAAGATTAACACGGGAATAGCAATTACTTCGCCTGAGATTGAATTTAAATAATGGAAATGTTATTTGTTCAACAGGCTTTAAAAACACTCACCTCTCTTTACGGAGTACGGCAGATTTGTGGAAATAAAAAACGGCTGGAACACCCGAATTTTGCTAGGGTCCTTGGTCAAAGCGATTCCAGATGCGGGGTTCAATGAAAAACCCGTAACCATCCACGAGGTAATCGTATCCGGGATTTTCTTTCTTACGGTGAATCCGTCCCCATCCAAACTGAATAAATTTAAAAGAAAAATTGTTTTAGAATTTATCTTGTCCATCCTTAGGCATTTTTTTCATATCATAAATTTTTGCTATTTTTTAAACGTAAGGCAGCAATTAAACAAATATTTAACCAAACACCTTTTAAGGAGGTAAAAAATCGTGACCATCGCATATACATTACTTATGTTCGTAATTCACACCTGACATGCCGGCTTAATACGTTAACTTAAAACAGCCAAACTTTTCTTATACTCATTGTTAGATTAAATGAATATACTTACTTGTCAAACAGCCATGTCTCCGGAAAATCTTTACGTATAATTGGTGTTGGGCTTGGTGTTGGCGGTGGTGGCGGTAATGGCGGTTGTTCTAAATGCGGTTTTTGAGATGGTGGTATGTTGATAGTATGTATGTTGGTAGAATAGTATGATGGTCTATATTCATATTGAGGATTATAGTTCAATACACCAGCACTCTGGTGCATTCCCCTGCTGTGACTAGAGGACTGGGTTAATCTAGTTTTCCAGCGCATCCTTCTGTGGTTATTTACAGAATACCAACAGTCATAAGTGCTGGAATGTCTGTAAGGCAATTCCAATGATCTATTATAATTTCGCCATGAGTGTCTATATGGGCGGCGCGTTGGAATTCTATATGAGGTGAAACACCTGGGTGTTTGCATAATTATCCGCGGGACGGCTAAAAACAAATAATTATTTTAACATTTTAAAAATTAACAGTGGTTACTAGTAAGAATTTTTTTAAGTACTTTAAAAAAAAATGTCTTGGGAATTTGTGCAGTAGTAATAATAAAGCTCAAACTAATTTCCGGAAGAGTTTTATATACAACAAGTTCAAAATTGGAGACCAAAATATTAAAACGCCCTAACCAGTTATTCAAGATTAAGTTGACTATTCTCTCACCCGATTTATAAGGAAAGTTAGCGTTGGTTAGGGTCACTAGTCCGGACACTTGGCCAGGATAACGTCCTTCGCCACCTTGCGATGGAGTAGCAGTCGTAAACTTGTTTAGGCTGTTAAAAATATTATCTCGGCTTAGATCGTTGTCCGACTTGAACAGGAGGACACTCTGGTCGACTCCAAGAAGACCCACAAAAGAGTCGGCATCGGTTTTCACCCGTAATTTGACCTCAGCGCCGGGATTTGCATCCACTGGGGCCGAGATAACAATCTATTTTGAAAAGAGGAAGGCAATTATTTTCAGTATAAGGGCTTCTAGAATATGACTAACCGAATTATCAAATTCTTTTTCAAAGTCTATGGTTTTTTCTTCAAAATGTAAGTCGTTGTTCAGTACATAATGAATAAAGATAGTTGCCTTGGGCACCATGCTAAATGTGGGAGTAAACTTAACAGTGTAAGTCTTAAGACCCTCCGGTACATCCACGTATTCACTCAGCAGAATATTTCCTCTGGCCACAACCGTGTATACAAAGTAAGGAATATCTTCTATCGATTTGACATCGAAAGAAACTCGGTGGCCCAATCTTGCTCTAAAATACAAAAAATATAGACTCACTCATTTTTCGATTGAAAAAACTTATCATAAAAAAATGTAACTTACGTTTTCGTGTTTACCTGAATCTTGAGAGGCTCCCTACTTACCGGGGCTTTCTTGATAGATCCGAGGGGTGTTTCTGAGCCGTCAAAAGTGGCAACCACGTTAAAGTAGTTGGTACCATGCTCGGGCAGAGTAACATTTAAGGTGGCAATGCCACTCTGGTTTACAGGTACTTCGAAATTAATAATTGTTGGTTGGGGATCCCAGTCTCTAAATACCACCTTGATTTTCTTTGAGGAACCTGTGACTGGAGTCCCATCTACATTCTTTACCACAATCTGATATATAAACGACTTGTCGTTATGGTAATACTCTGAAGTCCCCAACCTTTTAATAATGTAACGCTGCTCATGAAGACGAACAGTGGCGGTTGCATTTTGTTTGTTCCCAGTTAATTCTTCGGTAACAATAGCAAAGAGTTCCAATGATAGCTCTTCGTCGTTATCCGGGTCAACGGAATAATCAAACTCCACATGTCCCTTGCCATCGATGTCGACAGTTTTCTCCTGTTTGTAATCCTCAGAAAAGCCAGTGAATAACATTGATACTGTGGCCTTGCCTTTTACTGGTTTTCCGTATGTGTACTTGGCCCGAATTGTGGCCTTGATCACATTATCTGCCTGGACCACATCCTTGGCTGTGTCTACGATTACCTCGAATTTGGGTAGGACATATTTGTCTACCTCGAAAGACTTGGTCTCCCCACTATCACCATCCACACTGACTGAGATCTTCCAGGTGCCCAGGACAGGTTGCTCGGACAACTGGAGTTCCCCAGAGTAAACGCCTTTGGTTAACTTGACATCCGAAAGCTGCTTAATCTGATTTTGGGCTCCGTCGGTGACTACGACCGATATTGGCTTATCAATTTTGGCGGGCCGAGTGTTCTCATCCAAAAAGAGAATACGAAACTGAACGAGATCAGCGGGCTTGTAGATTGGCTTATCGGTTTGAACAAATGTCAAGGGCTTCTCATTGGCATAGTTCAGTTTGGTAGAATTCCGGAAAACTACACCAGAAATTCCCTCAGCAGTGAGGTTATAGACTCCCGTGGCCAATTTCGGCACCTCGAACTCCACATTCTTGGTGGACATTGGCGGCAGTTCGATTTGCTTGGTCTCATTGTATGAGGGTCCATTTAGACTGACCTTTATCTGACTCGGTCCATCTGCCTTGTGGATCGAAACGACGACATTGTATTTGGAGTTGGATCGGATGGTGCCAGGCCCCACCACGGTATAGAGGCTGAAAATAATTAATGTTACTTAGTTGGCCAAACATAAAGTGCTCAAGTTGAAAATCTTTAAGGAATTTGTATCTACGATAACATTCTTACAATTTATTTACAGTTTCTTTACTTACGTAGTGGCATGGATAAGCAGAACATTGTGCAATACTACAATGCACAGAAAGGGCCTTAACATTTCTTAGTTTGAGTACGTGTTAGCTAGAAAATAATCTATTCAATATATCATAGTTTAATTTTAAACTGTGAGTTCAATTATTAGCTTTTTTTATATTTCTTATAATATTTTTACCAAGCAATCGCAAAAGTAGACCAATACACAGCGCGCACCGACTTAAAATGAGTTTCAATTAATCTGAGATCGGCTTTAAATAGGATCGACTGAGCAAACAGTAATGGGTCTGAAAGCGATAACCTTATCTCACGCGTTTTTATAAGTAATTTGGTAAGGTCGTTTTAATTTTTTGAGTTCGTCTTTTTAGGAATGTACCTTTCAAAATATTTCTTCAGCATAAAAATTCAAACTTCATAAACTTAACTAAGTAAGAAATATAGATAACACTTCTTAGATAAAATATCTTTATATTCTTAGAATAACGTTATTTTAAAATATCGTTTAAAAAAAGGGGACATCAATGAAATTAGTTTTGTTTTAATATCCACTTGGTTAAAAAACTCAAAAAAATGTTCAACTTCTCCTTGTCTCAATTTCAACATAGATCTTAAAGTGTTCAAAATGTAAAAAAAAAAAATTATCCGGTTCAAAAAGTTATTGAATTTGTTTAATCTAATAAAGCGAAGCATTTTAGGTATTCACTATATTTTTAAATACACTTAATTTTAAATTAAAATTAATTAATGATGTAACAAAAAACAATTCCCATTTACCATTATTAATCGCCGGCTTACTACTATCATAAGACGCTTGTATTAAAAACCCTAAACCAGTATTTTTAGTTGGAGCGTGTCATCGCTTAGCGTTGAACAAAACCCATAGAGGCAAGAGCTTTCAATCGCCCCTAACTTGTGTTTGTTTATATATTTTGTATATTTTGTTGCGCTACGCCAACGTCTTCGAGAATTTAATCATTGCAAGAGCGATCGGCTACTTGAGAAATCAGTTGGCAGCGAGCTTTCAAGCGGACAGCAGGTGATCGCGGGCGTTCCGCAGCAAAAGGTGAAAATCGCGCAAAACCAAAAGCGAGTAAAGTCGCTCCAAAAACGCGCATTTCGTCTTGGGCAATCTGCGGTGCTTTTGGTGCTGCTGCAATCGCGAGTGAAATAGCAAGATATAAATTCAACGGCAGTGCGAGTGAGAGGGAGCAAAGCGGCTGCCCACGGCAATAAAGTTCGACTTGATTTTTGTTTTAATATGTGATGCCAATACACAATTCGGCAATCGAGAAAACGTGTTTACACTTAATTTGCTAACGTGATTCAAAAAGAAAAGTAACAAAATGCCCCCCCAGGGAACGGATATTGGAACTATTCCCGTACTGATCCTAGTCAGCGTTTGTTTATTCTACCAAACATCTGCCCAGGGGTTAGTATAACGCACACACCTCAGTCGCAGGTGACACATTGAACAAGCTAACGAAAAATAAAAAAAAAAAACCTAAAAAAAGTGCCGCAAAATGACATCACTCCACTCCAGATAAAGCCAGAAAAACAAATGACTTAGACGAGGAACTCAAAAGATCAGTGTGAACTTCGGGATAGTATGATATGCCGCCACGCAGATCTGTAATTAACAACATGTAATCAAGAAATTAGCCCTGGGTTTTATTACTGTCATAATAAGCTGACAAGACCGAAACAAGTTGGGAGATGAAATAACCCGAAGCCAACGCAATTTTTGGAGGCGAATTTGAAACTGCCTACGCGAATTTAACTCGTTAGGGTGATGCAAGATGGGAAGATGCTAAAAAGAAGATGCATTCCGATGACATAACATAAAATAATGCTTGGACAATTGTTAAAGTTAATCCAAAGTTTACCTTATGCTGGGTATTATAAATGTAAATGGGAAGTAATGGGAAGTAATTATCTTTAAATAAATAATGGTTATATTAAATTTTATACACTCCCATTTAGCTTACATTTGATTACAAAATTTATTTATTTAATCTAAGTAAGGTCATCTTAAGATAATTTTCCCATCTTCATATTAAGCTATTTACCCAAACCAATGTTAATACAATCTGAAACAGAATCATTGTCTTACCCGCTCGATGCACCCTTATGTTTGAGGTGACACATAAACATGGATTGCTAGTATTGTGCTCATTTCCGATGGTTCACCTTGAACGCTGACCAGTCGAGGCAAAATTATAATCACTTTGCGATTTTATTCTGCCATATATGTAGAGGTTCACCAAGAACTGTGATTGATCGAGTACGGGCAATACCGATGGAGGCGTCTACTTCTGGTGCTTTTCTCCTCTTTTTTCTCATATTCATGATATGTCATTGAGTTGGCTCAAGCTCATTCTGCTACCATATATGGGGCACTCATTCAAGGCTTGATTTCGCTAGATCCTATGGGTGAATAAGCAGATCAGCTATGGAATTCACCTGGTTGCATTCGTTTAACACCCCATGGCAGAATCAATCAGGTGGAACATCGCGACTGCAACTGGAAACTTGAAGCCTGCATTTTGCGGCCAATTTGAGCAAAAGCGAAATTGTTTTAGCCATTTACCCGCTGGCTGAAAACCGTTTTGCGAGACCGACCACCACCGGGGGAACCTGTTTTTTTTAGGCTAACAAACGTGACATAAACACAAAAGAAAATTTTTTGGTGGGAACAGGTTAGGACCACCACACCAATTGGAATTAGAACAGCCGGTAAACTGTCAATTACGCCAAAAGCTGGCACAGTTCATAAATTTAACCATTTGGCTACCAACTGAATGAATAGCCCGAAACTTACTATCAAAATAGCTGAGTATAAGGTACACGAAAAAAAATAGAAAAGCTAAATTGAAAACCTAGCATGACTTCGGCAACGTTATTTTTTAAATGCTCTTTTCAAAGATGTTTTCCTATTGGTATAAAATAAAATGAATTAAAAAAAAAATAAAAAACATAAATAAAGAAATATTTTTTTTATATAGTAATTGTTTGTGAGGCCACAAGTTTTGAGGGTGATTTTCGAACATAGGAAAACATCAAACTCAAACATGTGCTACTATTATATTCAGTTTTTATACATAATAATATTACTGCTGATTATATAATAGCCTTTTTAGTAATGAGATAGCTTTACATAAACATTATAAAAACAAAACGTATTTAAATGAGACACTAAGTCTTCGATTATTAGCTGCAATTGTTTGACTATGCTGCTGTTGAAAAGCTACCAAATTCAGCACTACGAGGAAGAGGCAAAAGAAAACCACACAAAAATAGTTATAGCTCGAGCCACTCTGACAACTTCCCACAACCCCGACCCCGACCCCGAACCACCAACCACCTTCAACCACATCCAACCATTTCCGACAAATACCGCACCGCAGCGATTGATGCTGACCCGACCGAAGAGAGTTAAAGTACAATACCCCTTACGAGTTGGGGTATTGTCTTCCGTTAGACGCGTGAATGAATAGCGAAAAAAAGATTCAGATAGCATAACAGCATAGGTGTAATCCACTTATCTACGAACATTAAATATCTTTTTGTGTGTTTTTTTTGGACGGCAACTGGATTTTTGAGTGAATGAAAAATAAATTTTATATACCCTTTAATAGAATAGATATATAAAGTCCTAAGTTTTTAAAACCAAAAAATAACCCCAATTACATTACATAAAAGTAATTTTTAATTTACTGACACCCTCCAATATTTTACAGTCTTTACTCCATTATTGCACCGAATACAGTGCGTCCGAATTCACAATTTCATGTAGCTGTAAGCTTACATAATGCTCCAGAATCGGCCACATTCAAAGTGGGAATCCTTGGAAGCTCTTACACAGACTTTAAGACGGTGGAGTTGCGACCGTTTTCCACACAACTATTACACTTTGAGGTAGGTGGTAATCTTCTGATTACTCTCTAGCAAAAGACCTCCTTTTAATCTTCAGACAACTTTAGATTCCGGCCCTGAAAACTGACAGATATCGCCTGACCACTGAGGGTCTTGGTGGAGTTCAGTTTACTAACGAGACTCAGCTGCACTTCGAGCCTAAACAACATACTGTTTTGGTTCAGACCGACAAAAGTATCTACAAGCCCGGCGATCTGGTTCACTATCGCGTACTCGTTCTGGATGCCAATTTAAAACCTGCTCGAGGTTATGGACGTGTTCATGTGGATATCAAGGATTCGGGCGATAATATTATTCGGAGCTACAAGGACATTCGCCTGACCAACTCCATTTACTCGAACGAAATTCGATTGTCGGATTATCCGCGCTTTGGGACCTGGTCCATTGTTGTCGACGTATCGGAACAAATTTATACACAAACTTTCGAGATTCTTGATCATATTCTTCCCAAATTTGTGGTAGATATTGATACTCCGAAGCATGCCATCTATAAGGATGGAAAAATAGCAGCCACTGTCAAGGCGCAGTAAGTATATCATATCTTCACCAAATATTTAGTTGTCACAATCTCCCAACCTTTTCAAATAGCTATGCTTTCGGTCAGCCAATTGTGGGTGAGGCCACCCTATCCATCTATCCCACTTTCTTTGGCTCTCTACAACCTTTTGTTAACGATCTCATTACCCGTAAAGTTGTACCCATCGATGGCAATGCGTACTTTGAGTTTGATATAGAGAATGAGCTTCATCTTAAGCAGGATTATGAACGGCAGTATCTCTTAGATGCCCTAGTTGAGGAGAAATCCACTGGTTCAGTGCAGAACTATTCAACAGTCTTGACGCTGCACTTAAATCACTATCGCGTGGAGGCTGTCAAGGTGCCCAGTTACTATATTCCTGGAGTGCCCTTTGAAGCTTCGGTAACTAGTTGTAAAGTTGGTATTTTAAAAAATTCTAACATAACTTGTTTTCAAGGCACGTATTGCCCGCAATGATGGCAGCCAACTTAGAGATTTTAATCCCCAAATCACCGCCTATCTTACAAATGTTTATGGCAGCAGTGAGATGTATAATCGTACTTCATATAATTTGGACGCCAGTGGCGAGATAAAGATGAAGTTCACAGTTCCAATCGGAGATCGGGATGAATTCCATTCCATTATTGTCGATTACCAGGGTGTCATTAGTGAGGTAGGAAAGATTCCGAGAAAACATCTACACAGCAAAAACTACATCACAGCTAAGGTGTTGAATGATAGGTGAGTATAGATGATACTCATATAAAAGCAATCATTAATCATTTAATACATGTTAGACCTACTGTTAACCAGGAAATTTCTGTGGTGGTGCGCTCTTTTGAGCCCATTAAGTATTTCATGTATCAAGTTGTTGGACGTGGCGATATTATCCTTTCTCGCAACGCAGATGTAAGTTATATTTTAAGCAGAAATTTATTTCAATTTAATAATTTTCTACCCTCAATTAGGTGGCCGATGGAACTTTTCACACCATCAAATTCCTGGCTTCATTTGCAATGATGCCGCGTGCCAAGCTTCTTGTGTATACGGTAGTGAATGGAGAGTTTGTTTATGATGAGCAGGTCATACAATTTGAGGAAAATCTGCTTAATGCGGTACAAGTTGAGGCGCCTATAAGAGCACCTCCAGGCCAGGATATTGATATAGGCATCAGCACCAAACCTTATTCTTATGTAGGTCTCATGCTAGTGGATCAGAATGCTAATGCCCTGCGGAGTGGTCACGATTTAACCCACCAACGGCTAATGGATGCCCTGCGCTCATATGAGCTGAGTGATGTGAACACCCCAACGGGCTCACCAGGCAAGGAATCTGGAGTTATTACCATGTCCAACACAGACTACTTTATCGAGAAAGAAGCTGAGAGCAGTCCGGCATTAGGACGGGATATTTCCACTGGTCCCGAGGAGGATAGGCTGACCACAGTGCGAAAAACAGACATTGGACCTGCCCACAAAATCGAGGTTAACACCTTACCTCCTGGCAAAGGACGATATGCCTTCTCCTATACACCAAAGCCCTTCTGGCATAATCCAAGAGTTCATGTGATGCGCGATCCTGCAGATACGTGGCTTTTCTTGAATATCTCTGCTGGCAGCGATGGAAGGAACTCGATCCACCGAAGAATACCCAGTGAGATGACTTCTTGGGTAGTTTCCGCCTTTGCCCTGGATCCGGTTAACGGCTTAGGATTGTCGGCACCAAATGGCAAAATGGAGGCTTACAAGGAGTTTTTCATAACCACAGAGCTACCTTATTCCATAAAAAGAGGCAAGACAGTTGAAATCCTTAAATGGGAGTATGGATATTAATCTTATTATTACAGATGAACTTATTGCCATTCCATTTGTGGTGCACAACAACAGGGAGAGTGACCTAAATGTGGAGGTCACCTTTTACAACTCAGCTCTGGACTTTGACTTTCCCCAGCTAGATCCCAAGGCCACTAACCAACCAAGTAAGACCTTGGTGAAAGCGGCCCAATTTAAATGATTTCTTACATTTTTTTTCTACGATTCACAGAAGTGGAGCTTTACAGGCGTAGATCCCTGCAGGTCCCTGGGAAATCAGCCCGCTCCGTCTCCTTTATCGTAACACCCAAGCGAGTGGGTTCCCTTTTAGTCAAGGCAATGGCTGCATCGTCTCAAGCTGGTGATACTGTGGAGCAAAATCTGCTGGTCGAGCATCCTGGAGCCACGGAACGGGTTAACAGAGGTTTTCTGTTTGAACTGAACTCCAATGCTCAGAATAGGAGAAATATCACCATTGCGGTTCCTCGAAATGCTATTCCTGAATCCACCCGAATTGAAGTTTCAGCCGTTGGAGATCTGGTTGGCAGCTTAGTGGGTAATCTAGACAACCTTATTCTCCTGCCAACCGGTTGCGGCGAACAGACTATGGTAAACTTTGTGCCCAATCTGATGGTTCTGCGCTACTTGGGGGTAAGTCAATATCTTTGAAGTTGAAACTATTCTTATGTATCTTAAAATCTTCCTTGCAGCGCCTTCGGCAACTCACTCCGGAAGTAGAACTACGTGCCACAAACAATCTGGCAGTGGGCTATCAAAGAATTCTGTATTATCGCCATGAGAATGGTGCTTTCAGTGCGTTCGGCTTAGATGCCAAACGCAGTTCCACCTGGCTAACAGCTTACGTGGCTCGATCCCTACGTCAAGCGGCTCCCTTCACCCAAGTGGATAGCAATGTCCTTCAGAGTGCTCTGACTTATCTGGCAAGTGTTCAGTCAGCAAATGGTGGGTTTGAGGAGCGTGGGGATGTCTTTGAGAGATTCGGCGACGATGGCATTAGTTTGACTGCTTTTGTCACCCTGGCTCTAATGGAAAATGTGGTAAAAGTCAATGTACACCTGCAAAAAACACATACTATGTCAATATTATATATCTAGGATCTACATCCGGAATACCGGAACAACATCAACAAAGCCCTGGACTTTATCACTAGAGGCTTGGATGGATCCAATAATCTGCATGCCATGGCCTTAGGCACTTATGTGCTCTCCCGAGCTAATCATAATGCCAAGGCTGCTTTTCTTCAGCGATTGGATTCGATGGCAACCAATAAGGGTATGTTTTAGTTATTTAGTTCGATGAATTTTATGATGTAATAATTCTATTCCAGATGGTCGCAAGTGGTGGAATAAGACGGCCCCTGCTGGTGAACAGCAGTCACCCTGGTACAACGCCACCCGAAATGTCAATATCGAGATCTCCGCTTATGCTGCCTTGGCACTTTTGGAAAACAACTTGGTGGGCGACGCCTTGCCCGCCTTAAATTGGCTGATGGACCAGCGAAACTCCAAAGGTGGCTTTGTGGCATCCCAGGATACGGTGGTGGGCCTCCAGGCGCTCCTCATGTTTGCCGAACGCTTTTCCAGTCAGGGTAATAATCTCCAGATTGGCTTCTATTATGGAGAAGGAGCCGAAACGATCATTAATGTCAATGCTGAAAACTCACTGGCTCTGCAAACGGTGGAGGTAAGCTAATAATTATTTAACGTTTAACTAGTGATACAATTTTTAATTTGCATCTCTTTTAGCTACCCAACAATCTTAAAAACCTAAGCGTTTCGGCAACTGGTCGGGGAATGGCCTTGGCCCAAGTTAGCTACCAATATAACACAAATGTGACCAGTGCCTGGCCGCGATTTGTGCTGGATCCCACAGTGAATCGAAACTCGCATGCGGATTACCTCCATCTCTCGGCCTGTGCCAGTTTTGTTTCCGTGGTGGGCGAGGCCGAGCAGCGATCGAATATGGCCGTGATGGAGGTGCAGCTGCCCAGTGGCTTTATTGTGGACAGGGATACACTACCCACCCTCGAGTCGAGTGAGCGCATCAAGAAGGTCGAGACCCAGAACAGGAACACCAAGGTGGTCATCTACTTTGATTACCTGGACAGGAGGGAGGTCTGTCCCACTCTGCACGCCTACAAGACGGTCAAGGTCACCAAGCATCGACCTGTAGCCGTGGTCATGTATGATTACTACGATAACGGTAAGTTGGTTGAATTTAACATCATTTACTTATGATTAATCCATATCTCTACCCACTTTTTTAGCTCGTCGTGCTAGGCAATTTTATAGGGCGCCCAAGTCCAACATTTGCGACATTTGCGAGCACGCCAACTGCGGAGACCTCTGCGAAAAGGCCGAGAAACGCGAGTCCAAGAGACCTGATGACTACACGGCGATAGCGGGTCATAGTTCAAGTCCGGACCTCAAATCTATTCCACTTGTTCTGATGGTGACTCTGTTGATTCTATTTAATACCCTTAGCTGTTAGACGATTAAGCCACAAAACGTGGAACCGAACAAGGAAATCGAAGCTTTAACAAAACCCACTCACATAGTCCCTAAGATAGCCTAATGTATGCCGTGAACTAAACCTGATATATGTACATCTAACGATGCTAAAGTGTTGCCAATAAAGTGTTATAACGTTTACTAAAACCTGAACAAAATGTCTACAAATTATTAGTGAAAAATAAAAACAAATATATTAAACATTTTTAATAAAATAAAGCCTTTTTATTATTTTATTATATATATATTTTAATTTTCAAAAATTTCTATTTTTAACGAATTTTTTTCTCAAAACAAGAAAACTTTTCTTGAATCAAGAAAGTGTTTCTCAAATGTAGAAATTGAAAAAAGAAGTAATGTTTAGAACGACTGAAAGTTATACCCTTTATTGAAAAGAAATTAAAATATTTGTATACTCTTGCTGATGGTATTATAATTTCAGTAAAAAGTTGTATCTGCTTAAGGAGTATACAAAAGTAAATCCTTATATATTTTTGTACATTTTATCAAGTATGATTTTTGATGTCATTTAATTTAGTTGTAAAATTTGATTTCATTTATTATTTATCTTTCTTTTCTAATATACCTTGTTCCATTTTCACTGACAGTAACAATTTTTTTGACAGCATTAAAAAAAATAGTGTAGATATATAACTATAAATACACCAATTGTCTTTGGTCCAGTATGGTAAATTCAAAAATTAGCCTTCAGTGACAATGGCCAATCAACCGCCCCCGACACAAACTGCTCGCAAGGAGAAGCGCATCGATCGGGACGAGAACCGTGGCCAGTGGAAGTCCAAGTCGGAGTTCATCCTCTCGCTCCTCGGCTATGCCATAGGCATTGGCAATGTGTGGCGCTTTCCCTACCTCTGCTACCGCAGTGGCGGCGGTAAGTCTACGCCACACACCCACCCACTCAGTCACCCATCTAGCCACACATTCACCCAATCAGTAACCCAGCCACACAACCACCCACCCATAGTCCATCAAATCGATGAGTGAGCTCAAGCTCCCAAAATAGCGCACCACTGACGTCAGCGAACAAGAGTGCAGCATTGAGTGGTGGCAGTGGTTATTTTTAGGCTTTAGCTTTCGAGTGAAAGCTGGCAAAGCTCCAGCACTTATGATGGCGAACTGGCCAACCGACCGGCGACGCCTTCGATAGCTCAGTTGGTAGAGCGGTGGACTGTAGAGTTTCCGAGGCTTGGTGATGCGAGTAGAGGCTGGACTCTGGGCCAAACAATACCATGACCCAGATAGCGCCTGCTCTTGTACCATCAGTTATACTGAATCGCGATATGTTGAAATCCATAGGTCGCTGGTTCAAATCCGGCTCGAAGGATACTACTTTTTGGCTTCTTGAAGAATTTTTTTTTTCCATTTGAAATGTAATTCAGGGCGTTTCCTGCCAATTCGTATTACAACGTATGGCAATACATATTATTTACATATTTATCATATAAATTTTTATTAACAATTAAACCAAAACAATGAACTAATTGTCAGCATTGTTATTTTTTTAATATTTATATCACCTCTTTTTAGCCGCCTTTCTCATCCCCTACATCCTGATGGTCATTTTAGCCGGTATTCCTCTGTTTTATATGGAGGTTCTGCTCGGGCAGTTTTCGAGTACTGGATGCACGGGAATGTTTCGCCTGGCCCCCCTTTTAAAGGGAACTGGGTTCGCTCAGGTGGTGGTGAACGCTTACTGCGTGTGCTACTACTCGGTGATTATATCGTACCCCATCCGCATGATCTCTTACTGCTTCTTTAAGAAGGTACCCTGGGAGGACTGCAATAATCCATGGAACACTGACGAATGTGTCTCCGGTCCTGAAGTAAGCTAGTTAACTAAGAAACCTATCATTGTAAAACTATTTATGTCAATTCTTTAGTTAGGACAGCATAACATAACCGAAGGATTTAAAACTGCCGCCGACGAGTTCTTTCAGTGAGTATGTTAAAGTCAATATTTTGAAAAGTAACCTGATTTAGTTATGAACTTTCCAAAATTGTACATTCTTTTGCATAACTTAACAAGTGTATTTGTTCACTATTTGACTATGCTTATTTATGTTTTTTATTATTTAAGGGGTATTAGACACGATCCTCATTAGATAGATATCCATTAATAATATCTCCATTTGCAGCCTAGAAGTCCTTAGAATCTCATCAGACATCTCCAATTTGGGCGGAATGGTGTGGGAACAGTTCCTGAGCTTGTTGGTCACCTGGATTATTATTTACCTGTGCTTAATGCGCGGAATCAAGACAGTGAGTCTTGCAGCCCAGCTAAGGTTTTAACGTACTTTAATCCATCAAAAACAGGTGGGCAAAGTCGTGTACTTCACGGTGCCCTTTCCCTACCTCCTGCTCTTTATCCTGTTTGTCAGGGGTGTCACATTACCAGGAGCCTGGACGGGTGTCAAGTTCTACCTGTATCCCGAATGGGATCGCCTGCTGGACCTCAAAGTCTGGGCCGATGCCGCCGTTCAGATGTTCTTCGGTTTGGGACCCGGTTGGGGTGGTCTCGTCAATATGGCCAGTTTCAGCAATTTTCGGAACAACGCCAAGTGCGACTCGGTTCTAATAGTATCGATCAACGTGTTCACTAGCATCTTTGCGGGCTTTGTGGTCTTCGCCGTGCTGGGTTTCCTCTCGGGTAAGGACTTTTTGGTATGTACATAGTTATACGCCTTCAGAGGTCGTCAATCCAAAGAAAAGTCGGGCATTCCTGTGGAATCGGTGGCCACAGGTGGAGCTGGACTGGCCTTTGTCACCTATCCGGAGGCCATTGCCATGCTGCCAGTTCCACAGCTGTGGGCGCTGATGTTCTTCTGTATGCTCTTTCTGCTTGGCATCGATAGTGTGGTAAGATCCAAGGACCTGCAAATAAGATACTTACTTCTGCTAACTATGTGCCAATCCGCAGTTTGTTCAACTGGAGGCCATCATGTCATCTATTCTGGATGAATGGACTTGGGTAAGGGACCACAAATGGAAAATGACCATTATTTGTTGTGTCTTTTTTTTTGGGGCCTCCTCGATAATGTGCACAAATGTAAGTACCCTCTTTAATAAAAAGCCACGTCCCCTTCTTAATGTTCTACCTCCAATATCAGGGTGGCATGTACGTCCTCCAGCTTTTTGATTGGTACTCCTCGGCGATAGCTGTAATTGTGATCTGTCTGGTGGAGATTATTATGGTAGCTTGGATTTATGGCATTAAAAACTTCATGCTGGATATCGAATTTATGCTCGGAGAAAGGCCCAGTCTATATTGGAGGATTTCGTGGCAGATCATCACTCCCATAGTCCTAATCGTAAGTTGTTTTTGATATTTTTTTAAAACACCTATTACTAAATTATTTGTAACAAATGTTTTTGTCTCTGCCCTGCTTACAGTTTATTCTCATTACGAGCATCGTGTTCATTCGAACGATCACCTACAACAACGTACCGTACCCTCAGTGGGCCATTATTATCGGCTGGGCCAGTTTTGCATCATCAGTTATGTGGATACCGCTCTACATATTCTATATCATGATCCGCAAGCGTGCCACATTATGCGATAGCCTGAAGAAGCGACTCAAGCCCTTGGATTGGACTCCGGCAGATCCGCAAGATCGGGCGGACTACGAGGCCTTCCGAAAGCAACGCCAGATGCCGGGCTTTATGTCTGAAACAGACGTGGAGGGCACCAAATAGATTTTATACGTATATTTTTATATCCTTCTGTTTTTGCATTATTGGTTACAGTTAGTTCATCTGCTGGGCAACCTGATGGGTCACAATCTCTATCTCAACAGGATACCAATCCCTTCCAAGCACAGCTTCCTGTGCGGTAAAGGCAACATATTCAATTGTCAGATATTGCCAAGAAAGGTAACGTTGTAATTAATATATAAGCGATCGCCGTATCTTTTAGTATCTAGTATTAAAAGTTATACGTTTGGTCTTTATCAGCCAGACATGTGACCAATGGAACTGGAACTATGAAGCGGAGAATTAAAATCTTCCAGGATGGAAAGAACTGACCCAGTAGATCCACAAAATCACCAAAAGTATCAAGAAATGTAGCAGACTGTTTGATAAAACAGTAACCAGAACCCTGTCATTGTAAAAAACCACCTCACAGTCAGAAAGAAACTTAATTTTAGTACCAATTTGTAAAAATTTAATAATCAAATATATTTTATTTCTCTACGAATTTTAAAATTAAATTTTTACCTATATTTGTGACTTAAGAAAAGTGAACAGATGGCAATAAGACTAATTAGGGCAAAGGCCACTGCCCGTTTTCTTTCCCTCGGCCTCTCAAACCCATCAAATAAATTCACGCGTTGTCTACAACAGAAATAATAAATAGCAAATTATAAAAACTGGTTAAAGGAGACATTATTTTTCTGTGAAACAAACCATTTTCTAATTTTTTCAACACCACAATTAGAAACGTGTTTAAAAATAAAAGGTCAAGAGCAGATGCCCTAGATGACATGGGTTTTTTAAAATTATTAATGTCCCAAAAATAGTTCTTGATTTACAGAACGTTTAGTTTAAGAAGATGCGTTATCCACATACATTTTAACATAGCAAATCTATTCGCATGTACATTTTATTTTTCTATTCAATGATTTTATAACAATCTAACAGAGGGGTGCTTATTGCACCAAGATTTTACGCATATATAAATTTCACTTTATTATATCATATAAATTATGTTCTATACTATTTTTTTAAGGTCGATGTAAAATACGCCCCTAAAATACATCTCCCAAATAAAATTGAGTTTTCAATGATTAGATCAATGCAATTACACCCTATCTAGAAGAGTAATATTGAAAGTATGTTTTATACATATAATATATTTAAATTTCAATTACATTCGTAATTGTACCGCCACTTAGTTAACTTCCTCCGTGACCTCAAAAAGCTGGTGAGTCAGATCAGTGTTGCCGACGGCTTCCTCGTACTGCTGGCGGTGCTCCATCTCAACCGGATACCAATCGGTAGGTCGACAGGTGCGTCTAAACCGTGCCCAAAAGGTACCCGTGTTCTGGTAAAGGTAGTAAAATCCGTAGCCAGGTATTGCCAGAATTGGTAACCCCACCAGTAAAATGGATATAATGAGGACCGATACTACGGCGTAAACGTGCTCCATTAGGGCAGCTAATGCTCCTGACACCTATTGGGAAAAAAAACAAATTTAAAACTTATCGAAAACTATACAAAATTATTTATCTATAACCAACCAGACAAATCAATAAAAACAATGGAGCTATGAAGCGAAGTATAAAAATCTTCCATGAGGCAAATGGCTGACCCAACATGAACTCAATATCGCGCTGGAATCGTTCTCTTCCGTAAATCCACAAAACCACCAAAAGGAGCAGTAAATGTAGCAGACTGTGAGAGAAAATAGCATCAAGACTTAAGGCCGAAAAGAAAGTAACACCATGCTGAAAAATAAAAAAGAAAGCATTTTTTAATAAATACCAACTGAGAAAAAAAGTTAAATTAAGTTTCTCAAAAAAAGAAATCTTTAATTTTATTGTTTTTGAGAATCTTTTATATATGCTGAAAAATGATTTTTAATATTTGGAGATTCTAACAAGGTTTATACTTACATTTGTGCAAAAGAAAAATGAGCAGACCGTCAAGCCGCCAATTAGGCCAAATGTTACCTCCTGTTTTCTTGTTCTAAGTTTCTCAAATTCATCAAACAAACTTTGCAGGACAGTGAAGATTTGTGTAGTCTGCAATGGAAAATATATTTAGAAATTATGATATTTTCTACCATAATTACACCCACCATTACAATAAGAGTAGCCATTAATAACATAGTGTAGTAAATAATAGTCCACAGGTTCGCCCAATGCATTGAGGACAAGGCAGAAGCACTTGACAAATACAACAGCCAATTGTTTATTACAAATGTGTTATATGATTCGTCTGTGATATCTGAAAATAATAAATTAATTTGATTTATTTATAATACATTATCCCCTTTTTTGTCCGCCACAGTAAGCAAAAAGTAGTATGCTGAAAAAACACATGGAATGATTCAATTGAAAATCTTTTTTAGCTTACTACGAGGACGAGAAAACAGGCATTAGACAGTTGTTACCTTTGTAGTAATGCTCCAGCATAAAAGAAACCATTCCGAACATAATGTAAATGAAAATCTGTCCGAAGGAAATAATCCAACTGTAGGACATGATGTTAGTCTTGAACCCGTTAAAACTGGACAGGGCTATTACACTGCCCCAGCCGGCTCCAAACGCATGTAGTACCATAATAAACGTAGAGGAAATTCCCATTGCCATATCCGATACCTTTGGAGTCATAAATCTTGTTAGCCCTACTATTGCTCCTGGAAGAAACAGAAAGCGGACAAAGCAAACTAAAAGAAGTGCCAAGGTCCCAATAACCATGTAACGTATAAATTTTCCAAACTTGGCCGCCTCCGAGAATTTATAAAAAATCATTGCAATCATCGCCCAAATAAAAACGAAGTTGCCCACAAAAAGCCACGATAGTTCATAGTCCGCATCCGTATTCGCAAAATTTTCATCTTGAGTAATGGCAAAGTGACTTCTATAACGAATATAAAATTAAATAAGTAATTATTATGTAAATAAAGTTTCAATAATCGATATTCAAACATCTCAGACTTATTTAAATAAATGTAATCATATTTTGAGTTAGATAAAAACTTACTGAAAGTAGAGAACGGAAGGTACATGAAGTACAGTATACGAATTGTTTTCAGAGTCAGGAACATCTTCCACCATCTTTGTAAAATTGCATATCTTTAAATATTATGCAATAGTATTATTTTTTACTTCAATGTTACACCGATTTCTTACCGTCTTTTGCCCAGCGGAGTCATTGTGCCAGGCTTTCACTGCTTCACAACTCCAAGGCAAAGTAGATCGAAAAGAGTTTAAAATGAAGAGAAGCGGGACAGCAGCAAAAATAGCATAGTAAATGAGCATCGAGATGGTTAGGAATAAGCTCACATATCCCATTCCTTAAATTCAAATTGATAAACATATTAATATAATCTCTCTTTAAAAACATCGGTACTTACCTTTAAAAAAAGGAGAGAGACGAAAGGCTGAGATAAAGCCAGTGCTAGAGAACTGACCCATAAACGAGTGAATGACCATGATTGGCACCAAATAAATCACCATATAAACAAAGTACGGGAGCATTCCAAAAACTAAAAATGAAAAAAATTTAAATATTTGCACTCATTGTCCAAGAAAGCAATCTGATATTCAAATAAATTATTTTGAAGCTTTTGCGTTCTATTAAATCTCTATAAAATATATTAGTATTCAAATTATTATGAGCTAAAATCAAGTTCAAATCGAGCTGTAGGCTAGCAGCGCAACGCCCCTAAAAAGATTAGACAACCCCGAGTTTATCTGCCCTATAGTATACGTCCAGCGACCGGTGATTCCATTACTTACGGCCCATGTCGAAAAAAAACCAATATGAGGCCACAAAGACATCCAGTTTCAAAGCTAATCCAAAACAGGCAAAGATATAGTCCGTGGGGTTTTCCCATTTCCCTCGATTTAGATCGGGAGTAAAGGGCTTTAGGCCGGTGCCATATGATGTTTCATACACCATGTTGCTCTCCCAACACTGTGTTTTTTATATGCAAACAATGCCCGACCTTATACGCGGATAAAATTATTATTATAATATTATCTTGTAAGCGGCAAACGATCCGCGAGCGCTTTGCTTTAAATTGTTGGACTAATTAGTCGAACCGATGCCGGCGAACTGAATCCGATTGCGACCGCAAGCTTCTGCTTAGATTGTTCTGCTGGACAGAGATGAAATTTCACAAACATCTCATACTATGTAATTCTCTTTTTATGTACATCATATGTAAATTCCAATCGTATTTAAATATTAAATATTAAAAAAATTAAAATAAATAAACTGAAGATGTGTTTAGCTGACATTTACTTTTGGCCTATGTAGATAAAAGTTATAAAAAAATATATATCCCACAATGATAACACAGATTTCTAAGGGTATTTCCATCTCCGACTATAACTTATATTTTCAGTTATTGTATGTTAAATACACATTATCAGTCCTCTTATATTTGTAGCTGTCTCACTTGTATCTGCCTGTTGACGTGCATTATCATTTTTGTTTCGATGCGGGAGCTGGAAATTGATATTTTCGTGCTCGGAAAGTGGGCAGACAAACAACGGCAACGTCATCGAAGCCGGGAAAACCTCAATGAGCAATGCAAAAGGAAGTGAGAACATTTAGTTTTATGTGTATTTTAATTAAACGTTGATTAAATAACAAAGTAAGTACAAGAAAATTAAATTTTTCGCCTATTTTCCTGCCTATTCTAATTCTCGACTTCTGGTAAATCGATTTTGGTCATTAATTGGGCTTTACTTTTTAAGGTTCGTAAAACCGAACACTTGCACTTTAAATAAAACAAGAAGCAAACTTCTGCTTGCCGAAGTTTATATACCCTGCAACTGTTACAAAAATTAATTAATTAATCAAACCTAATTGATTTATAAATATTAATAGGCAATTCGGCTCAATGCTTGATAGTACTGGTATATTTTGTATTTTTATTTAGCAGATTTGTATACTCAGATTTTAGTGAGTGTCAAATAATTAATTTATTAAAAGCCATTAAACCAATCCAGTTTTCACCTATAAAACACAGTCAAGTACATAGCTAAAAGGTAAAACTTTATTAATTCGTAACAATATTTTTTGGCCGAAGCTTGTTGAACTTTTTAGTAGGCAACTACCAAATATCACCAGTTTATAGTTCTCTATAGCTAACATTTGGAAAATATCAGTACAACTCCATTAAAAAATCAACGATCACCATTTGCACATGATCTGTATATATGTATGTACACTCGTGGGCGAGTGTGTTAGTGTGACCGCTTATGGGTGTATAATAAAAGTGAGTTCAGTTCAGTTCATTTGTCATGTGGCGATGCCTTAAGTGTTTAGTTTTGATCTAAAGAGTATTCGGTAATTAGGCACTATGTGGTATTGGCATTGGCATCGATCACCAGCATTTCGGAGATGCCCATGATTTCCTCGTAGAATCGCCGGTTATCCGCATCCACCGGATGCCAATCGTGTGGTGCAAGGCACTGTTGCATTCGCTGGCGCCAATCGCCGTTCGTCCGCGACACCTTATAGACCATATACGATATGGCCGTTAGGAGAATCAAGCCCTGACTCACGTAGATCAGGATGTCGTGGATGTTATCACGGAGAAATAAGAAGCTGAGTTGAAACTGCCAAAACAAACATAGATATATGAAAAAGCATGAAATTCGATAAGCAGGTCTTAAAGTATATAATGATATAATGCCATAAAGTCAAATCAACAAATTACTTGATTTCTTTTCGATTGCAACGTTTCAAACTCGTTATTTTTTTAAATACATAAACATTACAATCAAATCTTAACATAAACTTAATTTAAATCTCACCAAGGCACATATTTCTGATAAGAATATCATTCCATAGATTTGGAATCGTGGTAAACCACCAAAAAAGTAGGAGAAACAGAGATACAAGAACTGCATATGATCTCATCCACATGTAATTGTATCATGCCCACATATTCTATATCATGATCCGCAAGCGTGCCACATTATGCGATAGCCTGAAGAAGCGACTCAAGCCCTTGGATTGGACTCTGGCGGATCCGCAAGATCGGGCGGACTACGAAGCAACGCCAGATGCCGGGCTTTATGTCTGAGACAGACGTCGAGGGCACCAAAAAGATTTTATACTGACATTTATATTTCCATATTTCTGTTTTTATGACAACCTCGCAGAGATGACGGGTCACCATCTCCATCTCAAGAGGATACCAATCGCTTCCAAACACAGCTGCCTCTGCAGTTAAGGCAACAAATTCTATTGTCAGATATTGCCAAGAAAGGTAACAGAGTATCAAATGTATAAGTGAACGCCGTATCTTTTAATATCTAGTATTAAAAGTTAAACGGTTAAGATTTACCAGACATTTCACCAAAGGACCTGGAACAACGAAGCCTAAAATTAGAATCTTCTAGGATTCAATGATTTAATGATATTTATTTAATAACAATCTTACAGTAGGGACTCATTGCACCAAGATTTTACCCATATATAAATTTCACTTTATAATATTATATGCAATATATTTTATATGCAAAATATTTTTTTTCAAGGTCGACCTGTAAAATTCGCCCCTCCCAAATTTGAGTTTTCAGTGATTCGTAATTGTACGGCCACTTAGTTAACTTCCTCCGTGACCTCAAAAAGCTGGTGAATCCGATCTGTGTTGCCAACGGCTTCCTCGTACTGCTGGCTGTGCTCCATCTCAACCGGATACCAATCGGTAGGTCGACAGGTGCGTCTAAACCGTGCCCAAAAGGTGCCGGTGTTCTGGTAAAGGTAGTAAAATCCGTAGCCAGGTATTGCCAGAAAAAACCCACCAGTAAAATGGCTATAATGAGGACAGATACTACGGAAAAACTGTGGAATATTAGGGCCTCAACTGCTCCTGATACCTAGTGGGGAAAAAACAAATTTAAGGCTTATCGAAAACTATACAACATTTTTTATCTATAACCAACCAGACAAATTAATAAAAACAATGGGGCTATGAAGCGAAGCATAAAAATCTTCCATGAGGCAAATGGCTGACCCAACATGAACTCAATATCGCGCTGGAATCGTTCTCTTCCGTAAATCCACAAAACCACCAAAAGGAGCAGTAAATGTAGCAGACTGTGAGAGAAAATAGCATCAAGACTCAAGGCCGTAAAGAAATAAACACCATGCTGAAAAATAAAGAAGAAAATATACTTTCATAAATGCCAACTAAGGTAAAAAGATAGTTTTAGTTTCTTAAAAAAGAAATATTTAATTTTATTGTTTTTTAGAATCTTTTAAATATGCACTGGAAAATTATTTTTAATATTTGGAGACTCTAACAAGGGGTATACTTACATTTGTGCAAAAGAAAAATGAGCAGACCGTCAAGCCGCCAATTAGGCCAAATGTTACCTCCTGTTTTCTTGTTCTAAGTTTCTCAAATTCATCAAACAAACTTTGCAGGACAGTGAAGATTTGCGTAGTCTGCAATGGAAAATATATTTAGAAATTATGATATTTTCTATCATAATCACACCCACCATTACAATAAGAGTAGCCATTAATAACATAGTGTAGTAAATAATAGTCCACAGGTTCGCCCAATGCATTGAGGACAAGGCAGAAGCACTCGACACATACAACAGCCAATTGTTTCTTACAAAAGTTTTAAAATAATCTTCTGTGATATCTGAAAATAATAAATTAATTTAATTTATTTATAATACATAGACTATTTTTTTCGTCCGCTGCAGTAAGCAAAAAGTATGTTACCTTCGTAGTAATGCTCCAGCATAAAAGAAACCGTTCCAAACATAATGTAAATGAAAATCTGTCCGAAGGAAATAATCCAACTGTAGGACATGATGTTAGTCTTGAACCCGTTAAAACTGGACAGGGCTATTACACTGCCCCAGCCGGCTCCAAACGCATTTAGTACCATAATAAAAGTAGGATAAATTCCCATTGTCATATCCGATACCTTTGGAGTCATAAATCTTTTTAGCCCTAAAATTGCTCCTGGAAGAAACAGAAAGCGGACAAAGCAAACTAAAAGAAGAGCCAAGGTCGCAATAACCATGTAACGCATAAATTTTCCAAACTTAGCCGCCTCCGAGAATTTATAAAAAATAATTGCAATCATCGCCCAAATTAAAACGAAGTTGCCCACTAAATGCCACGATAGTTCATAGTCCGCATCCGTATTCGGAAAAATTACATCTTGAATACTGTCAAAGTGAGTTTTATAACGAATATAAAATTAAATAAGTAATTATTAAGTAAATAAAGACTTATTTAAATAAATTTAATCATATTTTAAGTAAAATAAAAACTTACTGAAAGTAGAGAACGGAAGGTACATGAAGTACAGTATTTGAATCGTTTTCAGAGTCAGGAAAATCTTCCACCATCTTTGTAAAATTGCACGCCTTTAAATATTATGCAATAGTATTATTTTTTACTTCAATGTTACACCAATTTCTCACTGTCTTTTGCCCAGCGTAGTCATTGTACCAGGCTTTCACTGCTTCACAACTCCAAGGCAAAGTAGATCGAAAAGAGTTTAAAATGAAGAGAAGCGAGACAGCAGCAAAAAAAACATAGTAAATTAGCATCGAGATGGTTAGGATTAAGCTCACATATCCCATTCCTTAAATTCAAATAAATAAACATTTTAATATAATCTCTCTTCAAATACATCGGTACTTACCTTTAAAAAAAGGAGAGAGACGAAAGGCAGAGATAAAGCCAGTGCTAGAGAACTGACCCATAAACGAGTGAATGACCATGATTGGCACCAAAAAGATCACCATATAAACAAAGTACGGGAGCATTCCAAAAACTAAAAATAGAAAATTTTAAATATTTTTACCTTTGGCCCAAAACGAAATTTTAATAAAAACATAATCCAAGACAACAATCTGATATTAAAATAGATTCGTTTTAAGCTCTTGCTTCCGTTAAATCTACATAATAAATATTAAAATAGATTCGTTTTAAGCTCTTGCTTCTGTTAAATCTACATAAAATATTTTAGCATTCCAATTAATATAGGCTGAACTCAACTGAAACGCAAGAGAATGAGTCCAAAATTGTTTACAAGATCTGTAAAAAGATTAGACAACCCCGAGCTTATCTGCCCTATAAAATATGTCCAGCGACCGGTGATTCCATTACTTACTGCCCATTTCCAAAAAAAAACAATATGAGACCACAAAGACTTCCAGTTTCAAAGCCAATCCAAAACAGGCAAAGATATAGTCCGTGGGGTTTTCCCATTTCCCTCGATTTAGATCGGGAGTAAAGGGCTTTAGGCCGCTGCCATATGATGTTTCATTCACCATGTTGCTCTCCCAACACTATGTTTTTTATATGCAAACAATGGCCGACCTTACACACGGATAAAATTATTATTATTAAATTATGTTGTAAGCGGCAGTGATCCGCGAGCGCTTTGCTTTAAATTGACGGACTAATTAGTCGAACCGATGCCGGCGAACTGAATCCGAGGACAACCGTAAGCTGCTGCTAAGTTTGTTCATATAGTTTCTTACTCTATGCTCTCTGCATCAAAATGAGAATATGAAGATTATATACCCTGCAACTGTTACAAAAATTAATTAAATTAATTGTTTTTATGCCATCTGTATGACATGGTCAAAAAACGTAATTCTGAAATCTTAAAATAGTCAGTTTTGTTTTTGAGTATATGGATATATGTAAAGAAACAATGAAGCTATAATTTTATTTCCCGGTTGTTGGAAGATATATGGTACAGTTAGAACCATTCCAAGTTATACACTACCTGCAATAGAAAAACGTACTGATAACTTTGCTAAACGTTTTTCTGTTATTATTATTAAATAGTGATTGACAGTTAAAAGTGATTTAAAAGTGATTGACAGGTTGCGTAGAAACAGACAGACGGACTTTTTTGGGACACTGCGCTGCAAACTTAGGACAAAAATTATAATACCCTCAGCTAGAGTATACAAATTCCAATTTGAAAGGGCTATTAAAAGAATTTATATTTAATGTATTTGTATTTAAATCATTCTCTCTCTGAGATAGCCTTGGTACTCTTTTTAATCTTCGGGAAAATAATTTTGAGTCTGAGCAGATAACAGAGGTGAAATATAATTTTTTTAATCTATACATAAACAAGAAAGGAAAGCTAACTTCGGGCGGAGCCGAAGTTGATATACCCTTGCAGAATATTCTATAAATTATATTCTCCAAAATTATTCATATGATGCATTCTTAATACTCATAAAAAGTCCCAACTTCCTAACTTTAACAACACCAAAGTTATGTCATTTCCAATCGTTCAGCTATATGGCAGCTATAAGATATAGTCGGCCGATCCTTATGAAATTTGGTAGGTCGGATTGATTGGCCAAAAATAAAACCCATAGAAAATCCCAATTTCCTAACTTTACAAACACCAAAGCTATTGCATTTCCGATCAATCAGTTATATGGCGGCTATAGGATATAGTCGTCCGATCCTTATGAAATTTGGTAGGTCGGATTGATTAGTTAAAAATAAAACCCATAGAAAATCCCAACTTCCTAACTTTAAAAACACCAAAGTTATGGCATTTCCGATCGTTCAGTTATATGGCAGCTATATGATATAGTGGCCCGATCCGGCTCGTTCCGACTTATATACTACCTGCAATAGAAAGACAACTTTTGGGAAAGTTTCAAGCAGATAGCTTTAAAACTGAGGGACTAGTTTGCGTAGAAACGGACGGACAGACGGACAGACGGACATGGCTAGATCGACTCTCCTGGTGATGCTGATCAAGAATATATATACTTTATAGGGTCGGAAATGACTCCTTCACTGCGTTGCAAACTTTTGACTGAAATTATAATACCCTCTGCAAGGGTATAAAAAGTCTATGTATTTAATCATTTATTCAGAAGCTTGAAAAAGCTACATTCGTTGTTCAAATTAATTTAGTTTAGGTTAAGTACCAAACCTAATCATTTTACAAATTTTAATAGGCAATTCCGCTCAATGCTTGATAGTGCTGGTATATTTTGTATAGCAGATTTGTATACTCAGATTTTAGTGAGTGTCAAATAATTAATTTATTAAAAGCCTTAATGGCCAATCCTGTTATCCTATAAGACAGAGTACACAGTGAAGTACATAGCTAAAAGGTAAAACTTTATTAATTCGTAACAATATTTTTTGGCCGAAGCTTGTTGAACTTTTTAGTAGGCAACTACCAAATATCACCAGTTTATAGTTCTCTATAGCTAACATTTGGAAAATATCAGTACAACTCCATTAAAAAATCAACGATCACCATTTGCACATGATCTGTATATATGTATGTACACTCGTGGGCGAGTGTGTTAGTGTGACCGCTTATGGGTGTATAATAAAAGTGAGTTCAGTTCAGTTCATTTGTCATGTGGCGATGCCTTAAGTGTTAAGTTTTGATCTAAAGAGTATTCGGTAATTAGGCACTATGTGGTATTGGCATTGGCATCGATCACCAGCATTTCGGAGATGCCCATGATTTCCTCGTAGAATCGCCGGTTATCCGCATCCACCGGATGCCAATCGTGTGGTGCAAGGCACTGTTGCATTCGCTGGCGCCAATCGCCGTTCGTCCGCGACACCTTAAAGACCATATACGATATGGCCGTTAGGAGAATCAAGCCCTGACTCACGTAGATCAGGATATCGTGGATGTTATCACGGATAAATAAGAAGCTGAGTTGAAACTGCCAAAACAAACATAGATATATGAAAAAACGTTAAATTCCATAAGCAGGTCTTAAAGTATATAATGCCATAAATTCAAATCAAAATACAGATACTTTAATATATCATTAGAAGTAACTTAAGCCCACTACTTACCAAACACAGTCCTAGAAAAATGGGCGTGGCAAAGCGTATTAAGAAAATTTTGAAACTTGAGATAGTTTTGCCCAGCATAAACTGCAAATCGCATTGGAATCGCACTCGACCGTAAACCCAAGTGGTCATCAAAAGAAGCACTGCCGAGAAAAATACGTGCGAGAAAACGGCCAAATTTGGTAGCTGAGTCAGCTGACTAAAGCCCAACTGAAAAATAAGATTTTAAAAATCACTTAACGCATTAAAAGAAACGTTAGTACCAAACTTACTTGGGTACAAAAATACACAGAGGAGGCTGTGAGACAGAAGACCAGTGAACAAATTACTAGATTTCTTTTCGATCGCAACATTTCGAACTCGTCAAATAGGGCAGTCAGAACGTTCATCACTTGAATTATCTTTATAAATAAATAAATATTACAAACATTTCTTAACATAAACTTAATTTAAAACTCACCAAGGCACATATTTCTGATAAGAATATCATTCCAAAAAAGAGAAAAGCCCATAGATTTGGTGTCGTGGTAAACCGCCCAAATAAGTACGAGAAACAGAGATACAAGAACTGCATATGATGCTTCTCATCCACATGTAATGGTATCATGCCCACATGATCTAGTAAGGCAATTAATTAAGCAAAAACATCGAAAAATGTAAAACAATAATTGATTTATATACCCACCCTCAAAGTGATCGTGGGCTACATTGCTGAAGAGGAGAGCCATCAATCCGATCGTGATATGAGTAAGACACACCCAGATGCTTAATCTCTCCGCATCGCTGCGGAAGTTGTTGTAACTGGACAAGGTTATGATACTGCCCCATCCGGGTCCCAAGGCCACTCCGGCCATCAGAAGGGCGGTGCGCGATGTTGCCAACACGCTTTCAAAGCTATCCAGCTGGGGCATCCAATAAAATTGAAGGGTATCAAAACTAACTCGTTCGTGAATGACGGAGTATAGAAATACAGCTACAAAAAAAACAAACATCAGCACGCAGGAGCACCGCAAGGCTTTACCAATCTAAACAACAAAACAAAAAGTAGATAAAAAACTATATAAAGTCAATTACTCTACTCACAAAAGCTATTGGCTTGAGTAGCATGCCCAGAACTATTAGCCAAGTGGCCAAAACGCCTATGAGCATAGACCAGGATATGCTCAGGGAACCGGAATTTTCTTCAGTAGAGGCAATCGCCGATCTAGGGAATTACATGAAATAAACGTTAGATAAATCTAAAGTAAACGTTATCAATCACCCACCTAAAGAACTCAACAGTGGAATGTGGATCGACCCTATAATCCTATTAATCCATAATATTATATATTATTATATAATAACAGTAATCCGAATAAATCTTAAAGACTCACATCGACATCATAATTCTCGTGTAAGGAACATTCTTTAGTATTCCAAGTGTTGTTGCAACTCATCCAGGGTATCACCTTATGTAGGGAATTCACGGTATAAATGAGGGGCACAACAGATCCAATGCCATAATACGTGAGAGTGCCAAGATTGAGGATCAGAATGGCGTAGCCGATGCCTAAAAGTATGCCATGAAATTTAAATTAGTAAAATATTCACTTTGTAAAGAACTCTCACCTTTGAATATGGGCGCCACCCGAAATGCTGAGATAGATCCAGATGATGAAAATTGTCCCAGAAATGCTTGGATCAAAAATATTGGCAGCGAGTACAAAAACATACCCACTAGGTAGGCGATTATGAACAATACTATGGGGGTAGGAAAATATGTAAATATTTTAAATATTACAATAAGTATATATAAGGAAACTAAAAGCCTTAATCACAAACAAATAGTTTTTATTATTAAAAGAAAGAATCATTAATTTAAAAGATTAACATACATATATATATATATCAGAAAATGTTCTAATTATTCTCATGGTTTTTCCTTATAAATTGTGAGTAATACAATGCATTGTTGAACCCTGACTACTCTTAATTATTATAAACCCATCTCACTTTACTACTATATATTATATTAATTTGTCGTGACGAACACTGTGAAATTATTTAACTTATCTAAACTCTTTAATTATCTATTGCCAGCCAATTACCAAGGAATAAATCAATGAAAAACTAGTTTTGGAGATGATTAAGCTCCGTCAATTTCCGGCCTAATAACTAAGTTAAGATCAAGGAATAGTTGTTTTGATTTTTGCTGTGATCACAACCGCTGCTTTTCATCTAATCGCTCGCGAAATGTAATTAATATTCAACGCAAACGCAAAAGCCGTCAATAACGCAGCTCTGATAACCTTTGCTTTAGTTAATTAATTTATATTGATAACTAATGGCAATGGGATCAATGTGAGAATTGCCTCCGAAACCACCGAAAAAATAAAAAAATTAATCAAAAAGAAATTCTTGTTTATAATTCTTGTCTTTTTATAAAAATATTAATAAGTTGTAATCAATATTATACTATTATATATAGCAATTATTATTTATTATAATTTTATACATAATTTGTAATGTAAATTTGTAATATTTGTATAAAAAAAACAAGATCAGAATATATAAAAAAATGTAAGATAATAATATATTTATGAACATTATGTTAGAATTTTAAAACTTCTATTTGGCATAAAATTAAAAATTAAAATTTCGAAATCGATTTTTAGAGACTTTTGATGTTGACTATTTAAAAAAAAAGGTAATGTATTTTTACCAATTTCTTTCAGTGTGTACTCATTTTAAATATCACTTATAATAGGCTACAATCTAAAAGTACTTCTACACAAGTTTTATACAATGTTAAAGGGTACTTACACCAACCGCCCTGCAATATTCCAAAGGTGGCGACTTCGGAGAAGATCAGCGAACTGAAGGCATGTGTGCAGCTGGCGAAGTAAAAGTCCGCCGATTTGGCCCAACGACCCCGTGATTTATCATGCCGATAGGGTCGCTCCAGTGTGTCATAGGCACTGCCCGATCGCACGGCCATGCTGTGCACCTGCCGGTTCCGGATTCGGCGCGCGGCGAAGGCCAAACTGCCACCCGTTCCACCTCCAGACTCCATTTCCGATCCATCATGGGGTAGTCCTGCCCCATGTTCGCTATTTTCACAGTCGCCCAGGAGCATGCAGTTGTTAAGCTGCTCGCCGCAGATGCCCTTCATGGTGGCTCATCCAGTGGCCACCAGGTGAGAAAGAACAATACCTGAGACTCTAAAGTCTCAATTAAAATTGCCCAACTGCTTTGCGTTCCAAGTTCATGCCGTTTTGTTCCGCTTTTGTTTTGCTTCGGATTTTTTGGTCGTCTGACCTAGTTTTTGAGCAGCAGTTTTTCTGGGTCACTTCACGATGAACAGTAGTAGCACAAATCTGAACGTCAGATTATCTTCTAATAGTCTTTTACTGCCACCCGCGGCTTCACCACGCAATTGCAAATCTTATTCGAAATGAAACCCGCTGTTTATTACTCGAAGCTATCAGCTCTGATGCTCAGCGACAATTGATGCTAGTCGATGGGGATTGCCATTCTCAAGCGACACAAATGAAGCAGAATTATAGGCAGCACCAACAACAAAAGGCCCAACAACTCAAAAATTTAATTAAATATATAAGTCTTTATACGTAGTTTTTTAGTGCAATGCGTATGTGAGAGCCAGTGAGTGTGCAGCGATTATACGCAGTATACAGTGGGGCGAATGCCTAAAAAAACAAAACAATAATAATATTAAGAATCGTGACAAAATCATGAAAAATATTATAAATTTTTTAATTTAATTATATTTATTTTTATTATTATAAGTGTTTTATAATATTTATCAAAAATATTTTTGCTATCATTATTTTAATAAATAAAATTAACCATTTATAATATTACTTAAAGAGAAGGCTTTTAGTATATATCATAAAAAGGATTAAGATTATAAACAAATAAAAACATTTTTAAAATGAGAACATTAATAAAAGTACAACATTATTCAATATTAAATAAAATGTTTGAAGTCCCATGCTAGGTTGTGTTATCTTGTCCAATCTGACGATGGTTCCGACATTTCTTTAAATGGGCTGTACCTATCCTATTATCGGTATCGCGAAACAAAGAAAAATTCCTACAGAAGGGGAAAACAAAACAAATGGAAGTTTATTTATAAAAACAAAGCCGCCATGAACAGAATTTAATCGAATGGCATCGAAACAAAACAAAGTGGATGAAAATAAATCGAAAAGAAAAGAATCGAACTGAATGGCAAAGTGAACGGGGGCAATGGACAGCTGATGGCGCTCTTTCCCACCCCCACTTCCACTCTCTTCGCAAACAATGCCGGTGGCCTACGGAGCGTATACTTGACATTGCTCATTCGTACGAGTGGCTGAATTAGGGGCAGCTCTTTCGTTCTCTTTTGCCCGAAAACGTTTCAACAAGTAAAGCGATGAAAAACAGTGCGACTCTGTAAATGAGTGTTCGAAAATCAGCTGTTTTTTGTTTTGCACTGTGTGAATTGTGTAATTCATACGAAATGTTCAGCTCTACAACTTTTCTGCTTTTCCCTTGTGCTCACGCGTTTCGGACGGCGATGACGCTGTTCATTTGGTGTGGCTCCATTTATAAGTAAATTAGTGAGTGCACCGAATGCGGCGAACGTGTCCAATTAGTCGAATCGAAATGTTTACAAACAAACACTTTTGTGTGAGCAATAAATTTGCAAAAAAATTTATATGGCCAAGAGGAAAGCACACACAATCTATGCACAGTGAGAAATGCGTAGCTGGTCATAGGTTAAGCACCTACATAAATATATGTACAAAGTTCCTAAAAAACAAAGTACTATCCTGGCTGAAATATTTGGTTTCAGACCTTTTTATATTAAAAGCGAACACTTAACCATTATTATAATCAGGTTAAAAGCATTGCTTACAAATTAATGTTACAAATGATTTTGCTTCATTTTCAGAGCAAACGAAACATTTTCCTATCAAAAAATCATTACAGTCTACAGTCATTTTCCTCTGAGTGTGCATAAATATTTTTGTTTGCTTTGAGCAAAAGACGCAAAAACTTGGCGTCTCAAGTGTTGGCCAAGTCTGTGGGCGGTACCTTTCCCTCCCATCGTCATTTCTCCCCCTTCTTTACAACTTTTCTCCTCCTTTAGAAGACTATGCACATATAGATAATAATATTGGCGCCATGTAAACTCAACGTGTAATGTTATCATCCACTGGTAATCTCGAACATCTGCAAACTCACATTTGCATGCACCTTCATACAGTGCACTTTTCTATTTATATTTTGTTTAGGCGACACTTTTTGCAATCATGCACGAGACTCCTGCAAACTTGCACTGCGCGAATGTTAATCCGAATTTGAATCTCGATCTGAACCCGAATCGGAATCTGCTGCGACTGCGACGCACGTTGTCGGCGCGTCTGCCAGCGAACGACTGAAAACTGAAGAGTAAAAACTCAGCCAGATAGTCGCCGAATGTCAGACGAATGCGAATGTTGCTGCTGTTTTTACTGGTGTTGCTGCTGCGACTGATGTTGCTGTTGCTACTGCAGATGTTGCTGCTGTCTGTTATCGCATTTTCTGCTGTATGCTACTTTGACTCTTCGGGAGAAATGCGAAAGAGTGACAAAAAGAAAGAGCGTAATTTAAGCATGAGACTAGTTCAAATGCTGTACAGGTAAAATGAGTCAGAAATAACAGTATAAATAGCTTAAGAGCGTTTAAATTGATTATTTTTAGCATGAGGTCCATTGAACTATTAAAAGACCGTAAGTTACAAGAGCTTTATAAAAAATATAATAAGTTTAAAAAATTAAGGTAATACATTTTTGGTAGGCTAAGCAATTATATTAAATACAATTTTTAATTAGTGTATTTAGTATTTAACAGTTTACAGTTGCAAAAGTCAGTAGATGGAACATAAAAACAAGACACTTACAAATGTGAAATCGCTTTCGAAAAATGCCGATTATTTAATTAAATTAAGTACAAAGTTGAAATTTTTAACCCTCAAGTCGTATCAATTTTGTTAAATTACATATATGAGCGAACACAAGAGCACGCCAAATTCGTATTGACCCCTCGACTTCTGTGTGATTTTCTCTTCGCTAGTCAATTACCGGCTATTGCCAAAACGAAGCCCAGTAGGAAATTTCTGGCCATTTTCGAGTCGGACACCAAGTAAGGGGAGACTGTCGACACGATTGACGCTTGACTCTTGGCCGCCGGCGTACAATAAATCATTGCAGTCGGTTCAATACTACAGATTTCATCGCTTGACTTTGCAGAGAGCAAAATTTTCTATACGAAATATGCTACGGAATTTATGAATTTCAATAAACCTACAGGAGTGGTTCAAAACGTGAATTTATATATATAAATCTTTTCCTCGAACCCATTTTATTTTAAATCTCGCTTTTGTTTAGCAATCTATTTTGCACAGTGTATGTACAAAGAGGTGTGGTGAGAAAATGTATTAGGAAGTCGAAGGGGGGACTGTTATTGATACACTGACGCATTTCATTCAACGGCCAAATGCGGCACCAACATCGAAACAAGAAACGTGAAAAACAAGCGCGATACTTTGTAAACCGCAACTGAAACTTGAAGTGGGAAAAACAAAAAAGGAGGTGCTGGGGATAGAGGGAAAAATCACACAACTGTTGTATTCTGCCATAGAAAAACAAAAGTTATAGACGGAAAAAACAAGTGTGAAAGGCACTGACTGATTTCATTTGATTTGTGGGCTGTATTTTGCACTGAACGCAGCTTGAGACTTTGCGCATGCGCATGAACTTGACATTTCAGCTTTCGATTCAATTGCGTCGCTCTAATCGCACTTTATTATGTCAGGGGGAAACGGAGATACATAATGCAAATAGCATGTGACAGTTTGAGGCAATGAATCAATCAAATGTATTAAGAGGCGTAACAGTGCTGCAAAAATAGTTTAGGAGCCAACGGACTGTGTATACTAATTGACTGTGGTTGCGGGGAATTTATCACTCACTGGCTATTTTGAAGCCATCAGCTGTATAATTTGAGCTCGTTTTAGTGCGATACAATTATGTTGTCAAATGATAATTACTTGCATAAACGAATCCTAAAGTCAAAAACATCTGTTTTAATAATCTGTTTTAATAATCATCACTATGCGATATCTGCAACTACGTCTTAATAATATTTAAATTTATTCTTAAAGTATAAGCTTTCTTTTATTTAAAATAAGAAAGGATGCAAACCTCGACAGCCTCAAGTTTATATACCCTTGCAGCTATTACTGAAATTAAATATTCTATATTTCGATGATCAGAATAAGGTCAGGATGGAATAATCCATTTTATAAACCAATAACCAACATGCTACATTCAACACGCAACATGCAAAAATATACAATATGGAACATAAAACACACATGGAACATTCAACATTCAACATGCAACATTCTACATGTAAAATGAAACATGCAGCATTCAACAGGCAACAGGCAACATGCAACATGCGACATGCAATATGATATATGATATGGATTGACGGACAGACGGCCATCTCTAGATCGACTCTTCTGGTGATGCTGATCAAGAATATATAGTCGTAAATGTCTCCTTCACTGCGTTGCAAACTTTTGACTGAAATTATAAAACCCTCTGCAAGGGTATAAAAAGAAAAAAAAAAAACAAGAGAGAACGCTATAGTCGAGTGCCTCGACTATTAGATACCCGTTACTCAGCTAAACAACTCAATATAAATATGCCTTCTTGTATGTTTTTCGCCGCTTGAATTAGCTCCCGATTTTTATGTTAAAATCGGTACCCAGGGAACACCTCCAATTTGGCTAACTTGATTTGATTTGCATATTTCTTGGGATATAGTTCGGTATTGACAAATAAAAGCCATCGCAATTTCCTTTAATAGAAATCCTTTTCGAGAATTAAAGTTGACTCTGTTGAGCACCTTAGCCAGCTGTTCCAAAGTCATCCGTTAGATGGCGCTATTGTATACGCCATGAAAGGCGGAAATGTAGGCGCTAGCCAGGCTTATTCGTTTAATGGGTTTTTGGGCGTTAGAGTGGGCGTGGCAAACTTTTATTTGGCCAATCGATAGGTATTGACGAAACAAATACATATCAAAACAAGAAAGGAAAGCTAACTTCGGGCGGAGCCGAAGTTGATATACCCTTGCAGAATATTCTGTAAATAATATTCTCCAAAATTATTCATATGATGCATTCTTAATACAAATAAAAATCCCAACTTCCTAACTTTAAAAACACCAAAGTTATGGCAATTTCAATCGTTCAGTTATATGGCAGCTATAGGATATAGTCGGCCGATCCCTATAAAATTTGGTAGGTCGTATTGATTGGCCAAATATAAAACCCATAGAAAATCCCAACTTCCTAACTCTAAAAACACCAAAGTTATGCTATTTCCTATCGTTATATGGGAGCTATAGGATATAGTCGGCCGATCCTTATGAAATTTGGTAGGTCGAATTGATTGGCCAAATAAAGAAGCCATAGAAAATCCCAACTTCCTAACTTTACAAACAGCAGAGTTATGGCATTTCCTATCGTTCAGTTATATGGCAGCTATAGGATATAGTCGGCCGATCCCGGCCGTTCCGACTTATATACTGCGTGCAAAGGAAAGAAGGGTGTGTGCAAAGTTTCAATTCGATAGCTTTAAAACTGAGAGACTAGTTCGCGTAGAAACAGACAGACGGACAGACGGACAGACGGACAGACGGACAGACGGACATGGCTATATCAACTCAGGAGGTGATCCTGATCAAGAATATATATACTTTATAGGGTCGGAGATGTCTCCTTCACTGCGTTGCACACTTTTGACCAAAATTATAATACCCTCTGCAAGGGTATAAAAAATTTTCATAATAGCATCAAAACTGTGGCCACAGCTTGTGACTTGTGGGCGTCAGAGGGGGCGTGGCACCATTTTGAAACAAACTTGCGCTGCGTAGGAACTCCTAAAATCTACATGCAAAATGCCAATCTTCTAGCTTTTATAGTTTCCGAGATCTCAGCGTTCATACGGACAGACAGACAGACGGACAGACAGACGGACAGACGGACATGGCTATATCGACTCGGCTAGTCATCCTGAACAAGAATATATATACTTTATAGGGTCGGAAACGCTTCCTTCTACCTGTTACATACTTTTGCACGAATACGATATACCCTTTTACTCTACGAGTAACGGGTATAAAGATTAAAGAAAAAACAGAAAACTCTATGAACAGTCAATAGATTGGTCATAAAAGCAAGACACTAATAGCAAGCAATTTATAACACGAATTTATAACACTAAAATTTGACACAATAGTGATCAAAAAGTTTATAACTCGAATATTAAGTGTTTAATTTGGCTTAAATATTTAAGTTGTCACCAAAACCTTTGTAACCCCTCCTATAGTTCCCCCAAATTAATACTTTTATATTTTAGTTACATTTTCTTTATTGGCGAAATATTCAAACATTTCCTCCCAGAATGCACTTGGCATTCGCTTCGAAGAAAAGCTTGGAGCGGTTTTTCACAGGAATGCTTGGAAAATGTTTGCTAAATAAATAGGTAAGCGAGAGAAAGAGGCAACCAGAAATGTGGCTGGGTGCTTAGGTCGAAAGAAAATTTTGATTGCTCAGTTTTAGGGACAGATGTGGAGGGATCCTGTTCAGGTGCTAGGTGCGAGTACCCTGTCTATATATGTCTATATATACAATGTATTTACAAAACAGTGTCGAGGGGTCCCCATTTTTAGTTCGGGGGTTTCCCCAACAATGGCAGTTTCCATGGTAGAGGCGGGGGGGTCCGATCAGCAAAAAGGATTCTATAGTTATTCTATAGCATCCTCCTTACAGAGTTCCGGGAGCGGGAGCGGCGTTGATGGAGGCCACCGACTGGATGTGTCCGGCCAGGGGAGCAGTGTGAACGGCCCCACGGGTCTGGGCAGTGTAGACACCCTCATGGGCCACTGGGGCCACGACGACGGCAGGAGCATGGGCGGCCACCACGGCGGGAGCGGCGGCATGGACGGCCACGGCAGCCGGGGCATGGATCGCTGCCGGCGGCCAGGAAGCCACATTCACGGCGGCGGGCCAGTGGGCGGCGGGAACGGCCCAGGGAGAGGCCACCACAGCAGGTCCGGAAACGGCGGTGTAGGAGAGTCCATGGCCAGCCACCTGGGACAGGAGGGGGATCACGGACGACTGCACGCCCATGGCGAGGGCCAAGGTGAAGACAACGGCGACGGCGAACTGTAATATCAAAAACATTTTTAATATTAATAGCTTTCAAAATTTATCATATTTTTCATCACATTGTTTAATTTGTTAGGATTACTTCTGCATTTCCAGGATTAAAAACCCTGTAATTAGATAATGTCTTTATGATGTTAGGTGATAGAAACGTTTCAAGTTTAATCCATTTAAGAGCTGAGTTACTTTTTTGTAACTTTTTGGTTATAGCTCCTAAACTAAAGTACTGCTTTTAGAAGCAGGATAAATCCATTTAATATCTTACTTTCATGTTGTTGGTTTTGGGTTTTGGGTTGCGCTCGGATTGAACTCTTGTTCTGAACTGATCTGTCAATGGAGCTGCTGGCCAGTTTTATACCCCACAGCTGACCACATAAGCTTTAGAAAACCGCTACGTCGGAGGGTTCATGAAAGTGAGAGTTCACACACCATGACACGGTGGACACTGCTGACACTGCTCCGCATGCATATGATCAATGCTAATGACATGCCTTGGATCTGAACGAAACGGATCGGTTCTGATCGGTTGTTCACGGCTAAGTTAAACGACTTCAAAGCCGTCAAAGTTGAAGAACTAGTTCGGCAGCAACTTTTTTATGATTGTTGTTATTAAGTTATTGTATTAAATGTGGGGGGAAATTAAAAATAATGTAGATCCAAAATACTTAATCCTGATAAGAAGTTTCTTTTATAAAATGTACCCTGTAATTCTTAAAAACACCAAGTAAATTAATAAAAAAGGTATAATAATTGTATTGGAAAATTTAAATATTTTACTTTTTATAAGTTACTTAACAGAAAAATTCACATAAGCAAAAAGCATAAAATTTAAAAATAAATAAACGGTGTCGTTCATAATCAAACATAAAATGCATATTGGCATTTCATGTGCTGCATTTTCTATTAACTAAATTTAAGGTAAAGTTAATATCGTTTCATACTACTGAAAAAGCAAATAAATTAAAATGGTTTTCTATAAACTTTCGCATTACCATATGATATCTATAATTATTTAACCATAATTTAGAACAATACCCAACAACCCCGCACAATGAACTAAATCACAGGCGAACCACCATATCCACACCACTCTCAACTTGCACCGCCCCAGAAATGCATTATCGGTGAGTGTGTTTTCCATCTCCGTGGCCATGTGGGTCCAACTGTCTGAGTGAGTGGCCCAACCCACTTTTAAGCTGCAGTTCCGGTAAGTTGATTTTCACTCCATCACACCGCCACTTTAATTACTTAATTGTTGTTTGTGCGCGATTAGCATTTCAGTATGATTTATAACACGATTACAATTATGGAGCGATCGGTATCCTGTATAAGGCCGGCTAATAACTGATTTATGTGTCTAAAGGGTTAATGATATGCCAGGAAACTCCCACTTAAGCGGTCGATATTAAAATAAATCGATGGGAAAATTAATTTTATAGGTTTTTAGACGGAACTAACTAAATTTATTATATTTTTCAATAAAAGATATATATACTAACTTTTATGATATAAGTAAATAATTCGATATAAAAATTATGAATAAAGCTTTGAATTCTCACTGTGTTCTTGTCTGTTTAAGCTTAATAACTTAAAGATTAAAGGAATTAACTAAAAAAAAAAGATATTAGTTTGAATGTAACTCTAAAGTTACACTGACAAGTATTAAATTAGTCACAACTTAGAAAATAAATAAAGACACAATCCCTTCCAGCTGTATTTAAATTTTCAGACTGATTCCCTAAATATTTCCACCTCCGATTACCTAATGGATTCGACATTGCGCAACATTTACTTGGCTGAAATGGATCGGGAGTGTGGGTTTCTGCCGCCTGGAGCAGCCCACATAAATATATTGCAAACCCATTAGGTGCAGCAATTAAATCCAAATTTAGTGCAATTGCAGCCCAGCAAAGACAATTCAATTATGCCCAAAAAGCCTTACAAAAAAGGAAAAACTTGTTTCGCTGCCAATGTGGGTGAGATCGTTCGAATCTTGGCAAAAACTCTTGGCAGACACCAAAAAAAGTTCAAGTTGAATTCTTGCGATGCGATGATAATCTGTAATTAGCGGCTGCTATAATTTAAGCTGTGTGGCAATTATTTAGTTGTACCAGAAGCCCAGGTGCTGACTGAATCCGAAACTTGGTCTTTGTGCGATCTGTAATTAGCGCTAAGCGTTTGCATAATTAAGCATACGCCCTGTGCGCCCAATACGTGCATATGAGCTGAGTATGCTCCAATTAACTCGATCTAATGACCATTGGCCCCCAACTTGACTACCGTTCAGCGATTGTCGATAGTAATTCCAAGCAAATTAGGACTGCCACTATAATAATACACACTTAAAGACAAAGACACATTTG
Organism: Drosophila fuyamai; assembly: GCA_018153365.1. Taxonomy (NCBI): domain Eukaryota; kingdom Metazoa; phylum Arthropoda; class Insecta; order Diptera; family Drosophilidae; genus Drosophila; species Drosophila fuyamai. The sequence continues at coordinate 15,213,926 of JAECXW010000878.1, read as the reverse complement.
ATCTAGACAGTCTTGGCAGATATGGAATCAATTGAACAATTTGTCGGCTTCTCAAGGTCGAGCAGGTGCAAAAAAAGACTCATGGTTATAATTAACTAATATGGATCTTATGATTTAGTTGAGTTTAATATGAGTTTTAAAACAATTCAATGCCTTGTCCTAATAAGCAATGCTTTCTGCAATGATCTTTTATAATATATATATATATATATAATATTATATTGCCTTTTTATGCAAAGTCCGAAATCATCATTCTCCTAGTTCCCCTCAACAGTTTGTATTAAAAGAATTCGGCAGTAAAAACATACTTAAAGCTGTGATTTTTTTTTAATTCGAGATAAGTATTTTATTTACTTTTCTCAGAACTCAAAACATTTTTTTATAAACTTAAACTAAACAATAATTTTAAAAGGTGTTTTTAAAGTTTAAAATACTTTGAATATCAAAATCAACTTGCCAATAATTAAAAACAAAAAAATCAGCTTAAGATAATAAAGTATTTTCAAAGGCAGTTAAAAACGAATAAGTAATGTTCAAAAATAAAAATCTGAGATAGGACTTTACAAAATGTCAAAGGGGACTTTGATCAAATGATCCTATAAAATTTTGTAGAAAGCTTTTAAAAAATTTCACCCCCATATATCGAAAACACAATAGTTAATTCGTATAAAAAACGCTGATTGAGTTTATTTATAACGCTTTCGTCAATCTTTACATTGTTGCAGATTACTAGAGTACAATGGGATATTTACAGGTTGGCATGGCATATCGAAGGACGATATGCCAAACAGTGATAGATATAGAAAGATATAGTGATAGTGGTAGAGTGGAGAAAGATAGGATAGCAGATGGGAAGCATTTGAAGAGTTCTCAAATAATAAAATTAACATGCTGTCATTTGTTGGTTTGTTGTAGTTGTTGTAATTGCTGTTGGACTTATATATTTGCTGAGTGCGTTGGGAAATGTCCAGAGGATATGGACATGGACCCAAGATCAGGATCGTGTTCGTATCGGGGGGACTAAGAGCGGTGTGCTTAACAATAAGTGTACAGAGAGAGAGATATGGGTATTTATCCGGTTGGAGTCGTGGGGGAGTCGCTGAAGCAGTTGGAGATCAGTGATACTGCCGTCCATCCGCTCCGTTTGGCATCGGTTGGGTATAGTTTCTCAGGCACTCGCGACTTACAGAGTTCCCGGGGCAGGGGCCACGTTCACGGAGGTGGCGGAGTTGATGTGTCCGGCCAAGGGAGCGGTGTGGATGGCTCCACGGGTCTTGGCCACATAGACGCCCTCATGGCCATGGCCGGCGGCCAGACCAGGTCCCTGGGCCAGGTTGATTCCGGGAACGGCAGCTCCATGCCATCCGGCACCGGTCAGACCCCAAGGAGCAGCACCAGCATGGACGGCGACGGCAGCAGGACCTCCCCAGTGGGCGCCGTTCCAGCCGTTGTTCCAGGCGCCGTTCCAGGCACCGTTCCAGGCACCATTCCAGGCACCGTTCCACAGACCAGGTCCTCCATGGGCCACGGGGCTAACGTAGGACACACCAGGAGCGATCTGGGCCCACGAGGCCTGAGCTCCAGCCAGGGCGCACACAAACATGACTACGGCAACGGCGAACTGGAAAATGGTATTCGAATTTGGATTACTTACAGGATACTAGGCGTGACTTTTCGAAAAACTATTGAAAAGTTTTTGAAAATTTTCAAAATTCTTTTGAAAATTCTAAAGTTTTCTCAGAACACTTCTGCTCGTTGTCCTCACCTTCATGTTGGTTTTTTGGGGTGGGTTTTGAAGTTGGGTTGTTGAAGGAGAAGTGCTTGTGTTGAATACTCAGCGAACGAGTTGATTCTGATTTCGACTACCAAATTGTGGCAACTTTTATACGAAAAGCGCGGCGCGGACTTTGCTTGCATTTCCAATTCCAAAACCGAAACCTGCCCCCCAAGTCAAGAAAATATATATCAAAATGAGAGAGGCGAGAGACTCTGCTCTAGAGACGCCGACGCCCAAGTCTCGGGCAGAATTGGAGTACCCAGTGCGGTTGATGTAGATCCGCTCCGGGTTTTGGCCTTTCACTGCCCAGCTGCTCGAAGATCTCTGCCTTGGGTGTCGCTTCCCGGCCCCACTGCCCCCCTCCACCCCTACCCACCTGACCACCACCGCCCCTAAGCCACACCCCGCTCTCCCACAAAAAAGGGGCGGCGGGCGTCAATGATTGCGCAAATTACCACAGTCAAACTTCTATGACTTAAGATCGAAAATCCTTAAAATAAAATTTAGTACTAAATTGTGCTTAAAAAAAAATTCAATAACCTTATTGAAGAAAACTAAGGTCCTAAATTTCCAATTAATTCTTAAAACTAAATAAAGCATTATATGCATAATAATAAGACAGCTAAAACTGACTCAAATCTTTACATTGATTTTTACTTCATTTTATATTTGAAGTATCCTGAAATCCTTCTTCGTTTCATAAGTTAAGTTTTGCAACTCGATAGTCTTTAGCATGAATTGAAACTAATTTTGTTTCTGTTAAATAACGTTTAAATGCAGGTCGTACAAAAATTTCCTAAATCGATAATAAAGATTTTAAAATTTTCTGCCAACATACAACTTTTTTTTAAAAGTTCGTCAAAATTCGTGTTCAATAGGCTCGACTGTATAAACAAGAATTTACAGCCGAGGGTGAAACACTTACACACATAAGCATAGATATTGTACCGAACACAATCGGTTGGCCCAATCAGCGGTTGGAAAATTGCCACAAACACCAAATTATATTGATAAAGCACAAACACATTTAAAAAGTCATAAGCATTGCGGCCCATAGCATTTAATTTGCAATGGCACAGACCAAAGTTTTTGCTGCATTAGCTTTCAGAATTCTTTGTTGCAATTATATATTCCGTTGGTATGAGTGTTTCGTTTGCAGCTTGGGGCATGGAATTTCTGTAAGGTAAAGTAAAATAAAGTCGCGTGCCTACACTGAAATACCAATTATTTTGCCCCAAGGCGGACTTAGAACTTAGCCTCTGCAATGACTTAATCAATGCAATAATACGAATGAGGCTTAAAATGCCAAAAAATCAGTCAACCGTTAAAATCATTTTGTAATCGATGGTGCGTTTATCTCTTCACACTTTCAGTTTTTGTTAACAGAGAATCCCTTAAAAATCAATGTTGAAGCACACTAGGGGAATTTAAAAACCCGACTACGTTTTAAAAGTAGACAATTAAATATAAGTTTTATATTATTTTAGAATTTAATTTTCATAAGCTTTAGACTTATACTTGCCCTCAAAAAGACTAAAGATTTAAAGTTAATAAAAAATATTTTTTATATTCTCAAGCAATTCATCGAGTAAAAGTATTAAGGATCTGACGTCAACGACGCCAGACGCAAATTCCTGAAATCTGAAATTATTCGCAGTGTTTTAAATAAACAATTAGCCCCTGCAGTTTTGCCTTGTTTTTACTGCCCGCTGCTCCGCCAAAAATAGGAAGGCAATGCTCGTATTGTGGCGGGGAAACGCCCAAGAATAAATATAATCAAACGCTGTCAGCATTGGCAAACAATAAAAATGCAAAATAGCAAAGCGAATTGGTGGACTACATTTCCATGTTTGGGGCACTCGGCTTAAAACCCCCAGCCAATTGCAGACTCAACTTGAAATTGTCATGGACATACAGATCAAAAAAGAATTGGCCACGTTTTTTAGACCTGGGTCAGAGTGTCAAACTGGCCAAATGTGAGACTGAAACCATTTAGAGGACAGCTGCAGCGAAAAATATATGCGATCCATTAATCACATCCAATATGATTATGCATAGGGCCCAGTAACGGGTATTGGTGGAATGTCATAGTCGTCTAACTGGCGCAATTAGATCAACTGTGCGAAAAAAACAAGAGCAATTTTCATTTGAAGAACGAGCCCTTCACCTCGTGCTATTAGAGCTTCATTAACAAACCAGCTTGCCTAAAATATGCACTATGCCAACCAATTCCTCCACCCAACTGATGACGAAACACTCAGCATTTTATTGCAAATTATGAGATTTTTATTACGATGACCAACAGACAATGCAGGCCAATTTTTTAGGGCGTGTTGGCTTTTTCCTATTCTATTTTTTCCATTGTTTCGCTTTGGCAAGTAGGCGGGGCGCTCTAGTAATAACCATCTTGTCGGTTTGGTAATGATCGGTCAGTTTATCGCCCGCAAATCGCATAATTGGCTCAGGTTATTTTCAACCTGGCCGCAATTATGTTAATTTTTTAAACACATTTGCATGGCACTACACCATGCATACCAAAAGATAAAGGCTTTTCTAGCGCGCACTTATGGTTTTTTATTTTATTAGCAAAAAAATAACTTTAAAAATGATTTATTGAATTTTTTAAATTTTCAATATATTATTTTGGAATATTTTTTTCCCATTTCCAATTTTGTTCCATTTTTTCTGATTAAATGTTTTAAATTTATATGTAGTTACCATCCAGGCCTTAAATCGTACAGTGTCTGTCAACCTTTTGAATATCCAATGGTGTAACGAAGCCTATTGCTAAAGTGTCAAATAATTCTTGACAGCTTTTAGTTTAATAACTTGTCACGAGAGCGTTAAGTCGAAAAAAAATTGTGAAATCTTCTGAAATTTGTATTTTTTGTTTTATTTTTGTATATAAAAAATGAGTCAATTAATTGCCAAGGCCCAGGCCCTTGCCAATAGTAAGTTTGGCTCTCCTAGTTTAACCAAAATACAATTACACATTGGTATTACACAGGGATGATTGTGGCAGCACGTCCGCAACTCGAGGAATTCTGGAAGTATGCCAAGGTGGAGCTATCACCTCCGATGCCCGCTGATTTCCAGAAGTTAAAGAAGACTGCAGAGTCAGCCAAGAATGCCTCCAAGAAGGATATGAAGGGGCAGCTAAAGAAGTCTGGTCTTGGCCAGGTCACCGTCAGCGAGGCCTGGCTAAATGTTCTGGTCACCGTGGAGGTGATTACCTGGTTCTACATGGGCGAGGTCATCGGTCGCCGTCACTTCGTCGGCTACAAGGTCTAGCAGAAACTTGTCTAATATTTTCCTTAATTTTTTGCCTTTTATTTAAATGCCTGTTTGCATATGTACATATATTTTCTGTGACCAGGTGCACTGAATAAAGGTTCACTATCAGCATGAAAACATTTTTGGATTGCCAAAAAATTAATGATGGTGAGAATTTATCATGTGGACAAAAAAAGTTGTTTTTTTTATAAGATTCAGTCTTTTCATATTTAATAGCCAAAGAACCTTCTATATTTGTTTAAGGAAACGAAATCAACATAGTTTTTTTTAATGTCTTTCAGTTGTTTGTAAATATTTGCATAAATAAATTTTTTGTGACCAGGTACACAGCATGAAAACGTCCACTCTGTCATTTACTACTGCCCCTCCTTGAATTCCGGAGAACCATTGGCCCGGCATGAGCAACGCGCTCAGTTGAGATCTGCGATCCGCTGAGCTGGCATTGATCTTGCGCCTAGAATTCTGATTCCTCCTTTGCGAGGCGAGTGCGCAGGCGTCCGAGCGGCAAAGCGTTATGTTTCTAAGGCGGTGCGACAGCGGACACGGGCTGCACTCCGGTCAAGTGGCATAAATCAGATTGACGCTGTGGCAGTTGCACAGCCCGAAACCAAACAATGGCAATGTACGTGTGCCCCACCAACTTGCGCCAAGTCGTAGGTACAGTCAAACATGACGTGCTTAACAATTGCTAAAAAAAAATATTTTCAAAAATTAAACTAGAAATAAAGTATATTTATATATATGTATGGTTTACCAGATATTTTGTATAAAAAGTGCATTAGTAGTATTTCACTTATCTTGCAAAAGAATTTTAAATATTTTGTTAGAGGAAATAAATATTTGAAAACTTATTTCTTGAGAACTAAAAGAAGTTTTGTTATAAAGTGTTCTAAGTAAAACACAACTCAGATATTTTATTTTTTTAGGCCATTTAATATTAGTAAAAAGAAGAAGAATGTTTTTTTAATGTTAGTTTTATTAATATCTAAACAAACCAAAGTTAGATTTCGACTTTATTTGTTTGTCTGTATATTGAATTTACTGGTTGTCCCAATTTTAATGGCATTTTAATAACAAAGGCAGCCTGCTAGCACCAGCCTTTGTTGCAATCTCACCGCTGGATTGCATCATGCTAAGGCCGCAGACTAGGCTATATGGTGGGTCCTTATCACAACTCCCCGACTGACAACGCCCATTTTTGACTAGATGAATGCGAATTTCGTATTAAAATCGCATAAGCAGAATGAAACTAATTGTGTAAAGGTGGAGGGGAGATATCAGCTTGGAGGGGAAATCAATGTTAGCCACGCTTGAATTCAATTTGGCGGCTGCCAATTGTTGCAACTTGTAACCGGCAACTTGGAAGTGGCAACGAGGTGGAGACCCAGTGGGGTGGGCTTATTGCCAGCCAACGAATTTGGTTTCCAGCATTTGGTAACCAGCATTTCCACCCACACCGCCAACACCACTGGCCTGCTGCTCATTATTTAATTTGGTTTATATACCCTACTAGTGTAATAAACACTTTCGGTTCACCTGGCACACCTGTTCCATTTAAATACAAATGAAGTAATACTAGAGTAAAATAAAAGTTAAAGGAACAACATGAATTAGAAATCGGCCATTGTTTTGTTTTTAAAATATGCTCTCACAGTATATTCAAATACGTACAAATATATTTTCTTTATAATATAATTTAATATTTATATGATAGATATGTTATTTATTTCAATCAAGATTTTAATAATGGATTTCCTTAATGCCCCAATAATAGTTTGGTAAGAACATCTGCACGTTAACAAGTTAATTATTTTAGATATGAGTTTCCTGAATTACTGAATGCTAAAACACTATTATTGTAAGAAAATCTGGATGTCGACCAAAGCACAATTTATAAAGCTTTAATTGTTCGAACTTAATTAATTCAACTGGCTTGCATAGGCAATCACACTTGGACTCTGGCAAGGAATTTTCGAGTGGGCGGCCTCCAAAAGACTGTATTTTTTTTTTTGGAACTTCGAACTGATGATGCAATTGCAATCGTAACGTAATCGATTGGTCAAGTATTCCTCTAGTAACCGTTAGCTGGCGATCAAGATCTGCGGGTAATTAATCCAATTACAATTAGTATGCTAAGCGGACGCTTAATGGTCATTAGGCGAGGGTAATAATTAACCACTTTTGTGGGCACGCTTGTCACTACACAACTGTCACAACTAACAGAGAGCTTAGCAATACAATTGTTGCTAATTCAACGAGTTCTATATGGGCTGGTTAGTGTGTTTATGACGTTAGCAAGTGGCTGGCGGAATGTCTGGATTGTGGGCCCCTTTTTTTTTCCTTCTTCTTTTTATTTCCATCCAGCTGCTGCCACGAAAAATCAAAAACAAAAAAAAACAAGAAAGGAAAGCTAACTTCGGGCGGAGCCGAAGTTGATATACCCTTGCAGAATATTCTGTAAATAATATTCTCCAAAATTATTCATATGATGCATTCTTAATACAAATAAAAATCCCAACTTCCTAACTTTAAAAACACCAAAGATATGGCAATTTCAATCGTTCAGTTATATGGCAGCTATAGGATATAGTCGGCCGATCCCTATAAAATTTGGTAGGTCGGATTGATTGGCCAAATATAAAACCCATAGAAAATCCCAACTTCCTAACTCTAAAAACACCAAAGTTATGCTATTTCCTATCGTTATATGGGAGCTATAGGATATAGTCGGCCGATCCTTATGAAATTTGGTAGGTCGAATTGATTGGCCAAATAAAGAAGCCATAGAAAATCCCAACTTCCTAACTTTACAAACAGCAGAGTTATGGCATTTCCTATCGTTCAGTTATATGGCAGCTATAGGATATAGTCGGCCGATCCCGGCCGTTCCGACTTATATACTGCGTGCAAAGGAAAGAAGGGTGTGTGCAAAGTTTCAATTCGATAGCTTTAAAACTGAGAGACTAGTTCGCGTAGAAACAGACAGACGGACAGACGGACAGACGGACAGACGGACAGACGGACAGACGGACAGACGGACAGACGGACAGACGGACAGACGGACATGGCTATATCAACTCAGGAGGTGATCCTGATCAAGAATATATATACTTTATAGGGTCGGAGATGTCTCCTTCACTGCGTTGCACACTTTTGACCAAAATTATAATACCCTCTGCAAGGGTATAAAAACAATCTGAACGAGTGTGTGCAACAAGTTTGTTTGCCGCTCATGCAACCCGCTAGATACTTGTCGCTCACTCGGCGGCGAATATTTGGCTACAGGTTGCCAGCCGTACTATATTTAGGCCACCAACCAGTTGTGGGTGCGGATAAGAAAGCTGTGCCGTTGCGGCATTACGAAATCTAGTCAGCAATGGAGCTATTTTTGTTTGATTTTCTGGCTCTGTAAATCGATTGCAAGTGTCCACAGGAAAACGCCTCGTTCTGATCTTTTCTGGCGAATGAATCACTCGACTGCAAAACTGACTCTATCCTTCGCTGAAATACTGACCTTATTCAATAACTCATCGCCCACACAAAAGAGGTAAGCTAAAATGATGCAATTGTTGCATGCACTTAAAAATATATTATTATATTGATTTAACAGTTTTACAAAAATATAATATAAATTCTCAACATCTGTGGCACTAATATTATAATCAGAAAATATTATTTCTTGAGTACCTATTTTAACAAAAAGTTGTTACCTCTTAAAATTTACGAGCATACGAGATGATTGCTTTAACATAAAAAATAAGTACAAATAATATATAATAGAATATTGCATATTTTAGGGATCTTTTAAAGTTATTATATTTGGCGAAAAATCTTAACTCAGTATTTAAAAGCAATAAAATTTATTAAATAAATATGAATTAAAAAAAAGAATGTATAATGTTATGTTTTCCATTACATTTTCTTTACGACATGGGAAATATACACATATATTTAAGCAAAAGAATAAGATTATAAAAAAATGTAACTGTCCCTATTAAAAATTTTCACCTGTAATTTTGTATGTGTAGCAACCAGAAGCGATCTCCAAGCCAAAAACCAAACTGCCTTCGCCTTGCCAACATAAGTGCGAAATGCGTAGACCAAAAATAAACGGAAATGCATTTCAGTGGGCCAAGTTGAACTCGATTCTGCGTGGAAACCAGAAACTGCGAAGTGCGTCGAGGTGCACTGAACCCGTTCGAAGCAGGAAGCCGCAAAGTGCGTAAACTTGAACTTGCTGTGTTTTCTACTGCAAACAAGGTAGAAGGAGGAGGAGGCGGTGGTGGTGGTGGTGGTGGTGGTGGTGGTGGTGGTGTTGGTTTGGGCCCAGTTGCATTCGGTGGCTGCGTCATGCGTTTGTGGATTTGCGTGCACGCAGCCGTCGATCGAGTTAAACCCACTTGCAAATAAAGAAAACAAAAAGTGAATGGCTGGGGCTAGATTTATGGCCAATTGCCATGGGGCTTGGCTGCCGACACGACACTAAACAACGCCGGCAAAATGTTTAGCTGCTGTTTGTTTGACTGCCACTTGTCCCCCGCCCCCCACTGCTCCACCCCTTTCAGCTGCCTCACGTTCCGGCGCCAATTGACACTTTTATTGAAAGCCCCGGCATTTTTTAGCTTATCATGTTTTTCGGTCAAATCCATTTTCAGTCAAAATAGCTGGGGCATCAAGTCAGGCATTTATTATCTTCTTATTAAATTTGAAATAATGGATACCCTTAAAAATTAAAATTACTTTTTTCATCATTAAATAACATAAAATTTAATATAAGACTAGGATATACAAGAATTTTATGGGTAAACCATAAAGTTTAATTTTGAAATTAATAATTCAAAATATTAATTTCGTTAGGATCATATACAAAAAATATATGTTGAAAGGAGTTAAACAAACAAATATGATTTAAAAACGCGGAATGCTTTCACCATGGAAAACTAAAATAATATGTAAAAACAGTTTGAAAAACTTTTGAAAAAATATTTTTGATTTTAGATTTTTTGTAAACCGTTAATAATTTTATAAATGTTTTTCCATTTCAAATGTTTCCGTCAGAAATCTTCAACTAGTTAAGTTCTTTAAGATTAGTTTTTAAATTTTGAAAATGGCTACAACATTTATTTTACAATTATTTACCTAAATAAATGTATCGACTTATGTATAATATATTTTATAACCCATTGTGGCAAAAGAAAATCCTACATGACCCATTGGCAACGGGAACAACCGCCTAACGGCTTTCAATGGCCCGCAGTGGGCGTTAAGGCGGATTTGAACTGCATTACTTAGCTTGGGCATTACTTAACTCCATTGCGGCCATATCAAGTTTTTCCACAGTTTTTTTTTTCTATTAATAATTGCAAGTGCGAGTGTGCGGCGATCAAGGCAAACCGCCCCTGCTCCAGATCGAGTAGTACTCTCGATTTCAGATCAGAGACCAGTTCGGAGGCAGTTTCCAAGCTGGCAACAAAGTTGTCCAGCTGCCGAGCAACAGCGTCTCGTTTCTGGAACGGCTTTGTCAACGCCCCTGCTGTAGCGCCGTGTTGAGGCCCCGGAATTGATTAATTACTGGCATCTATAATCGGCCATCGATCGAGATTGTTTTAATCCATTTAGCTGCTTAATATTTGCTGTACTTGAAGGCGTGGGAGTTGGGCAAAGGGTGGGGTCTCTAATGACGATCAAAAGGTGAGTCGATCCCCTGGTAATTGCCTAAGAATTATTTCCAAATAGTCTTCTGAACCCAAAATATTTTTTGAGTACATTTTTGCGAGTTGCATAAATAAAACAAAAATATCTTTCACTAAAAACCAAACGATTGCTACTTAAATAGCTATATCTAATGTTTAGCTACTTCATTTTTTTTTTAATAAATTGACATCTGAACCACTTAGCTTTTGTAACAAACACTTACGCATTTCTTAAATTTATAGATTTGTCCGGTTTGAGATTCATTATTTACCTATTGGTTGTTTTGCTTAAGCGAATGGGTTAGTAAAATGTTTTAGTATTTCAATTCAACGAATTCAACAATTTCCCCAACTTAAATTCAGTTATTTGTTTTGATAACATTTTTTTATTCAAAAGAAACAAATTTCCATATGACAACAGTGGGGTGGATAAATATAGACCAGAGAATAAAGCGGAAAGCGATAGACTGGATAGGATTGACTTAGATTGTTGAAGAAATAAGAATCTCAGGAGTGAAAAGAACTAAAAAAAACCAAAGAATGTGGTACAGATGCGAGTAGAATAGAGTCAGGATCGAAGTGGGGGTAATTCGTGGCGTAATCCAGTTGTTTACCAGGTACCTGGTGCGGGTTCCAGGTTCACGGAGGCGGCAGACTGCACATGTCCGGGCAGAGGAGCCACATGGACGGCTCCACGGGTCTTGGCCACATAGCTGGCCTCCGGAGCGGCAACGGCCACCACGGCGGGAGCATGGGCAGCCACCACGGCGGGAACGGGAGCGGCAACCACCGCTGGACCGGATTGGATGAGCACGGGTCCGGCCGGAGACAGGGCAAGGGGTACGGCAGCGGGAACGGCAGCGGGAACGGCCGATGCCTGAATGGCCACCGAACCGGCGACGGCGGGAGCTCCAATCACTACTCCTCCGTGGACGGAGGTCAGGAGCGGCACCACTGAACTGTTGACACCATAGGCCAAAGCGAACAGGACTACGACAACGGCGAACTAGAAAAGTGAATTGGAATTAAGTAAGTTAGAATATATTTTTAGTTTTCGTAGTTAAAGCTTTATAGAATCGTTTTTAACAGGCCCTGATTTAATGTATACAATATAATGTGTTCATAAGGGGTAAATTGTAAACAAACATACTTTTCTTATTATTTAATAATCCCTGAATACAATCTCTCCTTCAAAAAAAAACTAAAGTTTCAATAAATAATAATTAAAGTATAATTGAGTTATCTCAAAAATTCCTTTAATATAAATTTTTAATTATTATAGCACTGATTTTAAGTTTGAAAATAATTGTATTTTTCAATATTTTAAAGGGAGGCATGTTTAAATTAATTTAACTTTTCTTTGTTTCCTTCTATTATTTAGTATTCAAGTCTTGTATTTTTGTTAACCGTCTTAAGTTCTTTAACCACTCAGCTATTTAGGCCAGTTATCCGTTGTCCCTTCAATCTCACCTTCATGTTGGCTTCTGTGATCTCAGTGACGCTTGAAACGAAACTAACTGACATCTGCCCGTTGCCCCAGAGCTTTTATAGCTCCGATCTATAGTTCCATTTAGCATATAAGGCCAGTTCTCTGATCGGCCAGCCATGTGTATGTTTGCTGCACAAATGCGGAAACTGGCCCAGAGAACAAACCACATAATAAACCCCCAGCCTCTTGACCTTCCTGAATCAATAACCATATCTATAGACCATTGACAACAATTCAAGTGCGCGACAATTAGCCACGTCGGTTGACAAGACGAAAAACAAGACTGGTCGCATTTGCTTCGGTCAATCCATAACCATGACTTCAATCTATATAATTCAGAGTGAGGCTGTTTCTCGGGTGCCCCTAACAACAATGGATAGGCAAATTACAAGGCACCACAGAACCACTGTACCACCTTCGCCCCACACACATTCTGCACCACTGGCTGTCCATTAAAATTTCATCAGCAGAACGTAATTATATTCACTTCGGTAAGCTTGCCCTGAAATTATTATGCCCGCCGCCAGTTCTCGGCAGATTGATCCATTTTGGTCGCCGACTCTCGATTTCTCAACTTCATTTACATATCACTATACAGCCAACGCAGTCCAATGATGCGATATAAGTGGTCTAATGGTAGGAATACCTCAACAAACCAGAAACTATTAATAAAAATAATAAAACCATATGACACGTTAAATTTTTCTAGTTTTTATTGTTACATAAAAAATAAATTATTTGATTACAGAGGAAGTCAGTTTAGTAAAATAATTCTAAGGAGATTTAATAAAATAAATGGATTAACTATAATTAATTTGATTTAGATGGAATATTATTAGAGTATAGAGTATTTTGCGAATTCCTATATAGACTTAATAACAAATCCATTAATTAAATAAATTGATCTACTTTCGCTTTCTAGTTACAACTCTTAGCTAATAAATTCTAAATCAATTGAATATTATTAACAGTTATTGAACATTAAAAAATCTTTTTCTTAAAAGCAAGCAGTAAATTTACAAGACTACATAAACCATTTTAAAAAATTTCGACATAATTCCCTTTTATTCAACAGTCATAACCTATTGTCAAAACAAAATCTTCAGTCAGTCTACACAACAAAGTTATCCTATCTCAGACAAGAACAATTTATATTTTCAAGGTTTTTACTTCAGGAGGAGATATCGACCAGGAAAGCAGGATCACGTTAGATTCTACTTAGAAAGGATTCAGTCGAATTGAAATGGCTCGCCTTGTGTTCACAGAGAAAGATCACAATGCCTACGATCCCAAGAAATACAAGGTAAGTCCCGATTACTTTAAATAACATTAAAAAGAAGTTTTAAATTAATTACAAATCCAAAGGTGGTCCACAAAAACCATTGGAGGCAGGTTAGCCTTCTACTACAACCTTCGAACAAGAAATGGTGGGAGGATCCCGATGTCATTGTTGCGTGAGTAGAGAACATTGAATGCCAAGACACCGACTAAGTGGGCGGTGGGTGGTGGGGAAGTGGGCGTGGAAGGCACACGTGTGTCAGAACTTATTGCCGTCAAGTGTTTTTCGTTCTTTTTATGGGCACACAAGGCGAAAACAGGGAGGACTTTTGGCAGGTTGCAATTTGGATAAATCGGATAGAAATGAAGGTCCGTTATTTAACTTTTCATTTAAGCAAATGAAATACAGTTAATTATTTTACACTTATACTAGAAATGTAAATAAAACAACTCATAAATGATTTTTTATTAAAAACATTTCACATCAGAATACTCTTTAAAATCATAACCAATAAAATCTTAAATACTAAAGAATTAAATAATTTAAGGTATACGAATACACAAAAAAATTTCGAACTATTGGAGCTTTTCCCGTGTGTATTTCAGTTGCCTGATTGTTGGTTCGGTGACTCTGAAACCGATTGGCGCCAATGCAGCCGCTGGTTTTCAATTAAGATTCTTTGCCACAGCCACAGCCATAATATTTTATTGCATCCATCAAATTGTCAGCCTTACACATAAAGTATTGCCCTACCACACCCAGAAATATTTCCATGGCAATTAAATCCGCGATGGGGAAACATTCGCACTCAATTGCATCACATCGTCTGATAAGATTATATATCGCTAACCCATCCTGCTGCCCAAAACATGTCCAAAAATCTTTCTCGGGTTGCGCGGGTGGTGCTAATTTCCGGGCCACGTTCAGTCACGCGATGCTAACGAAGCCTTTGATAGATGGCTCAACTTCTCGAATGCAAATGAACACCCAAGAACGAATGGGGAGCAAGTGCAGCCATCAGCTGTCGGCGAAACTTTGCCAAGTAATTGGGGAACAAGAGTGATAGAAACGGGAAATTGGCTTGGTTATTCTCACTGGGTCGGCGGAGCACTCAAGTTTCGCGGGTTGTCTTTTTTGGGCGGATAAGTCATGAATTGTTTGCCCTCAAGGTTAAGATCCTTGCTGGAGTGAAATTCAAACTTAAGGAACGAATACTTTTACCCAATCTGTTGCCATTAAATACCTTTAAAAGTGTAGTTAATGTTTTTGTGTTATGTCTGAAATCAAATTTCAAAAATGAGTATTCAAATTGTTTGTCATTACTAATTAAACGCTTATATACTTACTCTTCATCCGGCCGATAGATTTTTTTTGATTTTCCTCAAGCTTAGCAAATCGTCCTTTTACATAACTTTTGTCCTTCTGAGGAAATTAAACCAAAACCTGAATTTTTCTTTAAAAAAGAAAGGAAGCAAACTTCCACAAACTGAAAATTAATATACTCTTATCGCTCTTACAAAAATTAAATATTCCTATATATCGATTTTGATGCTAAAAAACAATATACAATGATTTTCCGATAAATTTGTCTATTATTCTAATTGCAGCTATATGATATAGCTATCCAATTTTTTTAAAGTATTCGTATTTTTTGAAAGTTTTTCAAATCCATTTTACAAATAAGCCACACTTTGTTATTTTAAAGAGTCTTGGCTGACTGGAGGGGGTATTTAAAAATACATTTTTTTATAAGTAAGAAATTGGAATATTATTCTTTATTATTCCTATATGTAGAAAATGGGTTTCCGGGAAATAAAAAGGGTGAGAAAATATCCATTAAGCTGCCCTTTATTAGCACTCGCATTACTCAACTTTTGTCTGAGCTGCGTATCCACAATGAAGCCAGGTGCCAGGAAAGGGCTTGCAAACGGGGTAATGAAAGAGGTATTTCGGAATGGAATATATTATACAGAATACACCGATGCAATGCCGACACTTTGCGTGTTCAATAAAAAGGAAAGCGGAAAACGGTGTCAGTGCGAGGACAACGGAGAAGGAAAGTACTTAAGCGGCGCGTCACTCAATCAGAATGATATTATTTTTAATGGCGCAAAATGGATACAATAAACAGCGAGTACGAACGCGTGGCTGCCACGCAACGGACACGCCGACGTTGATGGTAATCCCACCCAGAATCGTGTGCCATACAAAGTTCGGTTGTCGTAGGATGAGGACGAAGTTTTTAAACGGAATCGGAAACTTAATTACATTTCAATTTGGGCCTAAGCAAACTGTTCCGCATATGTCACTCACAGCTGTGAAGTCTGATGCCGCCGTTATCGGTGTGGTGGGCGACGTAGGAACTGTTGCACTATCCGAGTCCCGGGAATGGGCTCCTCCTCCGCCGGGCAACCGATGTGCCACGGTGACTATGCTCCTGGCCCAGAGGATTGCACGCAACGCTCGCTGGTCAGTCGACAAGGAGCCTTTGTACAGTGCGAACAAGATGAACGTCTGGCAAACTTTGGAGTATCTTTCGGGTCTCAGTCTGCGGAAGAAGTACAACTACGAGGGCTTCGCGGACACCCAGAATGTGATCAGGACCCTTACGCCTTCCTGGCGGCGGGATAGCTTTGCTGAGAAGGCAAAGGCTGAGGAATTGACGGGCGGAGCAGCCGCAACGACTGTCAAGTATCCCGAGGAGCGCTCCTCGAGTGTTCCGTTAATCGCTGTCACGGATCCTGGCATAAGTACCAGTTTCCAGGGCACCGACCACAATGTCGCCTTGGCCGACCGATCTGGTGCAAAAAGTTCATCCGGTCGTGGCAGAAAGCATCGCAGCCGGAAACGTAATGCTCCGAATTTGGATCCGGAGTACGCTCTTTCGCCGGAAGACCTTCAGGATTTGGTCAAGTGCAAGTAAGGCTAAAATAGGGTTTTGGTTTAAACTATAATATTCAAAAGTTTAAATAATTTAAGTTAAACGTTTAAAAAGAAGTTTATTTTAATATAAAAATTTAATATTATATATATTGAATTACAAGCTTATATAATTAAAAACAATGAGGCCATTTTGATTTTCCAATACAAATAAGTAAAAAATATACAAATTCTTAATTTTTTAAACTCGTTTTTTACACCTATCAAAATTTTGAGTCAAAACAATTTTGCGACTACTTAAAAATATTAAATACTTAAATACTTCTTAAAATTTTATAAATTTATATGTTTAAATTTAAAGTATTTACAAACAAATTTAAAGCTACCCGGTAGGTTTTCCTAAGTGTAGCTACTAGTAAAAGCTTTATAGAAAGCTTAGCAGACACATCAACCAAAGTGGGTTATGATGAAAAGCATTATGTGCATTATTTGCATTCTATAAAAATGTTATTTTAAATGCAATATTTTATGATTTCACAAAAAAAAAAAAGAATTATTAACTGAACTTAGTGGTCAAATTAAGCTAAATCCAATTAAGCTATATTCGAATTGTGGTTGACAAGTAGTGGGTGAAGTGGAATTAGAAGCGCGAGTTGACATAAGAATAATTTTTTACCCGTATTCTGGATGAATAAATAGCCATTTGGGAACCTATCAAAGCTGACGCAGAAAACTATTAATTGAAAATGCATTTTCTGTTTTCAACAAGGAATCAGAATTGCAACGAGTAATTCAAGTTATTCGTCGGGCTTTTAAGAGCACCTTTCGCGATGTCGGAAGACGTTGCAATTAAACTTGGCGAAGGCCTTGAGGCCTTGCTAGGAGTGGGCGAACCGGAAATAAACAGACTTGCTGACGACTTCCGAATGTGACTGACATCAGTGCTGCCCGTACTTAGCTATTAGTAAATTCCAGTAGAAATGTTAAATATTATTCAACATTTATTAAATAACTATTTCTATTCATATTACATTTTTACAGTGCATAAAATGATTTAATTTAATTGAAATGATTTAAAATAATATTTTATAATTATTTATAATTAAAAATTTAAATTTTATATAAACATTGGAACGTTTTCTAATGATAGGCTTATCTCATGAAACTCAAATTATCGCAAGCTTAATTCTTAATTGGCAAAATAAATATACTTAACAACCAGTTTTTTGATTTTCAATACCCATTTTACAAATTGTAATGGCACTTGGCATAACCATGGTCTATCAAGTGGGAGCAGCACTGGCTAGCATATAGTTAAAGTGGCAATATAGAAATCTCGAATGGTTTAGTCACCAAAAAATTGAACACCCCAACCGGGTGACTCCAACTCAATACAAAGTGTTTGCTCAATTTCCGCGCTCCAAGTCGATTAGAGAAAATTATTGTATGTCTCGTTGGCATGAAACGCGGCCATAAAGCGAAATTGTTATCTGGTTTCACGGTAATGTGAGACTGCCTTCCACCCCAAAAAGCCAACCCCTCATCCACTCCACCTTTCGGAACCCTTCCGCCAACGAATAGTTCGCCATTCTCTTGCGAAAATCTTCCTGCTTAAAGAGTCATGGAAAAAGGAGATCTAAGGCTGAAATAAACACCGACAGTTGTTGGCCATAAACAAAGTCTAAGGGAAAGCTCGTAAGTGAAATGGTTGTCCAATCCCTCTCACCTCCGAGAAAAATATATCTTTGTGTTGTTATTTAATTCCATGCTCTGAATGCCGATGCAATACAATTATTTATTAGGTCAAGAAAAAAAAACAGAAAGCTAATATCAATTTCCCCGATCGCGGAATGTGGCAGGATCGCAGCCAAAAGTCACTCCAGATCGGAAACTGGACCTCCCTGCTAAAATTTATGGTCGCAAAACATAAGTGGTTCCGTCGACTCTGATTATACTCTTATATATCCATTTTAGCACTGGATTGCTCTGGCTTTCGAGCAGACAGGCAGGCCTTAAATTATTGCAAACGTCTATGTTTTAATTAACTGAGAATCCATGGGAGTTAGGCTGATCACCCAATTCTCGATGAGCCGCTAAAAATGGGTTTCCCCGCCCACCGCCTCTTCACGCAACAGATGAGTTCCCTTTGGTCCAGATATTTAAAGATCCCATAGGAAGAAGAGCGAAAATTTTTAATGTTACACTTGATAGACAATAGGTAAAGGTTCATTTCAATTAAACCAATTATTTTCGCGACTATCCATAGTATATGTTATATCATAATTGAAGCGATTACCTGATTTATTTTCAATCCATAATCGTATTGTCTCTTGTGTCAAATTATTTATTTAAATAATTATGATAATAAATTACCATAACGGAACGTATTGGCATTACAGCACACAGTAAAGCCTGCCTTGACTGTCATTTCAAATTTCAGCTCTGGAGGACAATTTGTTACAGTGCAGAATTGACTATAGGTTCTCTCTGGCGGTTGTAAAATATTATTGTAGGTAAGGAACACAATGCTCTGAGTCCCACTACCGTCCGGCTTGGTTTTGGTTATTTTCTTGTATATCCACGCGGGCACTGGGTTTTTTGCGGGTTCAAGAAGAGTGGCAAATTTGAACTCGTTTCTTAATGTTGATTTTAGTTTTAAAGTTCCAAAGGCCCCCGTGCGAACAATCAGTCCGTTTCCGTCCAATGGCAGAGTATGCACCCAATTCTCAATTTTGTTCCAATTTCCTTCGTTTATGCTAGTGAACTGAGGCACAACATTTACCAGCTTAAACGTCGACTTTATCTGATCCTCAAAAAGAAATGCTAAGGCATTGGTCAAGTGTCCGCGGTTAATACCTTTTTCGGTTTGTTGGGTTTGTTGGGTTTTTTTGGTTTGTTGAGTTTGTTGGGTTTTTCTGGTTTGTTGGGATTGTTGGGTTTTTTTGGTTTGTTGGGTTTGTTGGGATTTCGGATTCGGTGGTTCGGTTACGTAGGATTGCCTAACTCCATAGAGTTTTACAAATCTGTTGTATATATTATTTTGAAAAAACGAATATGCATCATTCCCCGACATTACTGGAGCAGGCGCAAATATTAAGTCTATAGGACGTGGGAGATCTGAAATATTATAATATATTGTTTACCTTCTACATTTCATTTATTCTAACTATACTCACGAATTTTTTGTGGGTATACTCTCGCCTGTGAGAAAACGGCTCTCAAAGTGTCAGTATCATAGCACGCATCATATAACTTGAGAAAATTTCCGTTTATTGTATGTCCAATGGAATACATTGTTTTCTCACAATCGGGATAATCGTCCTTTTTACCATTGTACCGTATGACCGTGCTATCAGGGAGTGCTTTAATGCACCGAAGGGGCAACTGAGGTTCAAAGACGGATCTTCCCTTATTTGTTTTGCATTCGATTTTATGGGTTTCTCCGCCACCACAGTGCATTGTTAAGATTACGCCGTCCTTCACAATTGGTGATAATTGCAAGTGAAGATTACCATTATAATCCTGGTATGTAAAGGCCCCATTAGAGCCATGTAGATCTTTAAAAGTGAATTGACATTGTCCCCGAACTTGGTTCACTAATAACAGAGTACAAAGGTAAATTATTAGTTATATATTAATTTTCAACAAAAACTAACCGAGAAGAGTGGCAAATAAAATCAAATAGGTCTTTCCCATCGTCAGGCTTTCTACAAACTGAACGCTATAGACTTCCCTGTGCCTTTTTTATACTTCATCGACGATTTTCCGAAATGGTTATTTACCTCGACTACAAGACTTCCCTTTTATAGTTTTTAATAAAGTTAAATTACGCAGTACACAACTGCTGTCACTACACACACGTCGATTAGTATTGTAGTGCAAATCGCTCTCACGAGTAAAATGCGTGCTTGTCATAATATGATGAATATTTTTATACGAACATTTATCAAAACACATTATATATTAGAAAATATATGTTAAGTTTGTAGGGTAAGCTTGTTGTCAGTGTAAGAACACTTAATCTAAAACACTTCGTCGGAACTCTGATTGGGAATTAACGGAGAGGTCTTTTGTTACCCAATTAATCTTTATTGCTATTTAAGCCGAAATATCAAAATGTTATTTTTTAAATGTTTTCCAGGAATTTACTTGTGCGAATTTGCTTGACACTCAGGCTTTAAAAGCTTTCTTAAGCTCATATCATTTAGTTATTGTAGATATAGTAAGATCAGCCCTTAAAATATTAAAGCCCCCACCTCCTCTAAGTCTCCTGAAAATCTTGTGGTACGGCTCGTTCAAAACTTGTTGATACAACACTACGTCGTAAACTTTGTCAAAATATTGACATTGGTGTCATGTCATTACGGCTAACATTAAAAGCTTTAACATGCGATGGGTAAAATGAAACAGGAAACAGACTTGAAACCCGATTCGTATTCAGAATCGGAATTCGGGGTTCTGGTGGCAACGCGATATCGTGAGACGTTTGGGAGCAAAAGTGAAAGTGGGTTGGCTTACTTTCTCCCACGTGCCACTCGACGCCACACACACGTGTGTGTCAACAACAAAACACGAGGAGCGGCAGCCCAATGAATCGAGTCCTGTGAAAAGGGCGCCACATTTGACGGCCGCCTTTGTCGAGTTCGGATGAAAGTTCCGCAGGTTGCGTTCCCGCTCGAATCGGTGCGAAAATGAGGGACTAAAGTGAACACCTGCTGGTTCACACACCTGCCATGGCTGGAAAACCTTCGAAAGGCAGAAGAGCGAAAAAATCAGTGCCAATGATGAAGATCAGCATCGAGGAGGACTTCCTCGTCGATTTTGTTCAGTGCACTCTGGAGCCGGAGGAGAGGTAATAAAGGTCAACTAGAATCAAGTAATAGTATATGAAATTAACTAACTTTTTTTTATAACTGAAGTAAACATTTTTATTTTTATCTCAATTAAAAAAGTAGTTTTATCACTCTATAGTAAAAGAAGATTATATAGCTGCGTTAATTTCCTGCCAGATTCTGTTATTTGTTTTATTATAATTATTATTATAAATAAACAAAAACACTTTTTATACCATTTAATAGTCAATATTAAATATTTAATATTTTGGTAACTAATGTTTGACGGGCTTCGAATGCCATTTCAATATTCCGCTGCAGCACTCCCACTTCGGCAATATTTATTTCTCCTGCTACGTGTTGCAATTATCAATTTTAATGGCCAAATGGCAAAGGACATAAATGTCATCTCTTCGGCAAATTTATGCACGTCCATGGCATTAATTAGCGTTGCATACTTGCAGAAGCCCATAGTCCTGCTCCTCGCTCTGCTACCCCCATATACTTTACTCTGGTCTTATAGTTCGCCTTCAAAAGCCGATGACAGCGAACGGCAAAGCTGTAAACTAATATGATTCCATGCTTCGCTGCGAAAGGCCGCTAATTAAGTCATAAATGTAATCAATGGGACTTTTCCTTTCTGACACATTATTCCAACGACTATGGAGATGTGGAGAAAGGGAGGCTAAATGGAACGCCTCCTTATGTTTGTAGTTTTAAATATCTGGTTGTTTTAGTTTTCTTAAAACAGTCAAAGAAAAACAAAAGTGCTCCAAAAAATATTTACCGAGTGATGAATATTAAAGAGAATTTCAACTGACACCCTATTCTTTGTCACGCAATTAAATATTTTATTTATATATTGCTTCTCCAATTACACTTTTTTCCTTAATCATTTCTTATAATGAATTCATATAGCAAATCAGTTAATTTTCTGATTACCAAGTTCCACATATGTTTGGCTTCTGTATTTTTGTATTATTATTTAAACCTTAAGTAACGTATGCAGCCGAGTATACATCTATACAATAAAAGCCAGCACTTAAAGCTTAAGAGTAGAAACAAATACTGTCACAAAAAAAAAAGAATAGCCTGTTTTTAATGCGTTATTGAGCTGAATAGTGCCACAAATGGGTAACGGCAATCGGATATGCGTTAACCCACTCGAGGCCCACGCACTCCCCCTGCAAATGGGTTAATGCCAGCGGGGACGCCAGGTGGGTGGAGCCGTAAATCATGACCAACCTGAACACTCGTGACAGCGGCGGATGCGACCGTTGCAAATGTCACCGGAGCTCCGGAGTTGCACTCGGAAAGTTTCGCGGAAGTTGCAATAAAAAGATGTGAACTATCGCAGGAACTATCACGAACGAAAGGGTTTGCTTGTTTATGGAGGCGACCGGATCATAAATCGGGACTCGCAAATGGGGGATTTTCTAGGGCACAGACATGACAGATTGCTTTCTTGCCACAGTCCCTTGGCCACCAGAGCGTATACGTAATTTATGCATGTAGCATGTGACATGAGCAGGGTTATTGATACGACGAAAACACCCATTCATGTCCTGAAATTTCATTATCAATGTCAATGCCAACAAGGGAGGAATCATTCTTTCTTCACCTTCCTTTCGATTGGAAATTGATTGAATTGAACTTTGATGACTTTGAACTATTGCAAGTTACGATTTTGGTGGAGACATCAAAGACAACATTGTATTATCTGTTAAAAATGTGTTACGTGCGATGGATTGAGCGATTTTTGATTGAGTGCTTGACGAGGAGACATAGCGTTCTTGGCTCTGATCCAAAAACCCAAGGAAAAACCACAGTCAGGCAATCTCTATAAACTAACCCATCTAATTGTCAACTAAACGACAAGCATTAACTAGAGCTGACTAATCCCCCCCATGGCATTCTGAATACACATGGCACGAGTACGGGTTTATGTTTGTTAGATGAGTACACAAGTCTCATGACCTGCCTGCATTAAGTTGCTTTATAGCATGTAGAAATAAAATACCTATTTACCATATAGAACCGCAAAAAAGAAGAACGAATGAAAGACCATGTGAGCCATTGCTAAAAAGCCTAGCGAAATTCTGAAAGTCTGACGAGCCGAGACAGTCTTCCCCCGCTATTTCCACCGCTCATCTATAGCTCTAGGCAGACCAGCTCCCCCTACCAGCCCTTCCCTTCAATGCGGTACCCACTCTGCCCTGCATGTCTAAAATTACGCTAAATTTTGGGGGTGCTGGAAGGTAAGGTTTATATGGTTCTTGGCTGGTGTGCATATCACGTGAAAAATATAAAAGCAAAGTTAGGAATACAGTGGAATGCTAGTAAGCCAAATAAAAAATATATATTTTATTTATGACTAAAGAATTCTTGACTTAACTTTTTCACCTATGCTAACAAAAATATGACCACTTTTTTTATGGCTAAATTATAAGCTCTGAAAAGAAACTTTGGAAATATATACACATATTTTTATTTGACTAAATTAACTGCAATGTTAGCTAAGTTAAAATTGCTTAAACCACAACTTAATCTAAAAAAATTGTGGAATCTAAATATTTATGTAAATGTGATTAAATTGTCACTTATTGAAGTTTAAATAAAAAGTTTTAAATTTTATATAATTCGACCAAACTTTAAGATAAAACATAAGCAAGAAAAGTTAGTTTGTTCTTAGTTTTGAAATAGCTTTTTCAAATCTCTTAAAATGAAAAAATTGTAAAACTTTGATTTGGCCCATTGTAATCGATGTGGTGTGCGGAACCTGGAGAAGTCAGAGAACGAACTCCTTGTCCTTGTGTTGTCGGTTTCGGGTGTTTGGCAACCAAAATAAAATACTGGCGGCAGTTGGCAAACGCAGCGAGTGAAAAGCGCTATAGTAACAGGCCGAGAATGTGGCCCGACCTCATTCGTTACCAACAGTTACAAGCGCTAAAACGCCTTCAGCGGACGACCCATGTGGGATTTTCCCACCTAGGTGTGGGTAAGTGGGGTGGCGAAGGTTGAGCCCGTAATTAAGCGTAGAATTTATTGACTTACATTTGGATGGGTCATTAACATTGACTTGTCCCCCATTTGATCCTTTCATTATAATTATATACGTTTTTTTTTTTCAAATCCTGCTTGGCATTTTCCGCTCACTTTTCATTTTCAGTTTCAATTTGCCGCGCATTAGCGCCCGCCTGGAGCGTCTGATGGGCACCAATGTGGTCAAGCTGACGGACCGCGCCTACATGAAGGAGCTGCGCGAAAGGATCGACGAGGATTACCGCAAACAGCTTCTGTCCCGCATTCGCGCCCGGGAGGTAAGTAAGCCTTTTTTTTTTGATGCCCCAAATCCGGGCACCTCAATTAGCCTCTGACATAAAAAACCAGACACAAATGTGACCAATTTGTTTGGCTGGTAATTCAATTTTTATAAAGTTTAGAGAGGGAAAAATATGAGACGAAAGTCCTAAACAAATTTGTCGCCAGGGAGAGTCACGTACAACAACAATGGCCGAGGGTGATAAGGGGTTGTATTGGTTTTCTTTAGGAAATATTAAAAAAAAATCCTTATTAAACTTAATTGCAAATAAATATATGTTTTTTACCCAAATATGTATAATAAAATGCCTAAGAACCACAAATTAAGTTCACAGTTAAACTTAATTTGTGGTTCTTAGGCATTTTATTATACATATTTGCATTCGATAGTTTTATTTCTATGTCAACATAAATATGTCAATCTATAGAAATTAAAATAATATAATACAATATAATTTTTGATTGTATAAAATTTATATTATACATATTAACACGGAAAAAAGATGTGCCTTAATAGGATTTAGAATTTCATAGGAATATTTATACCTCTCATTCTTTCCTAGCTACAAATATATACCATTGCTATAGTATCCGGTATCTCATAGTCTAAAGCTGTGTATTTTATCTCTTCGCTTGTTTATTGGCTGCGATTTTGTTTTCATGCTACCCTTTTCAAGTTTCCCTTTTCACGGGAGCGCAGCGAAAGTGTCCCAAAGTTTTTCAATGACGCCGACACCGCCTACTTATTCTCTGTTTTCCAGGGGGCCTAGCCAAAGCACAAACAATTGAATCCAATGAGCCTCCGACATGAAAATGGCAAATCCAAGCCGTCAAAGTAATAAAAATTAGACCAGAAACAGAGGGAAGTCCGGGGAGGAGAGATAGCAAAAGTTGTCTTTTATGTCTGTGAGACATGCGAGGGGCCAAAACTATGAAGTACAAAGTGCTTCACTGCGGATACGGATACTTAGAGATCTGTCTGTCCGACATGTCCTTAAATGCAATTGCAGTTGACTGAAGTTTGAAATGAGAAAAGGGATAACTGTCTTGACGCTTCCGATTGCATTTCCATCAATTGCTGCGCAATGCGGCAAAAAAAAGAGCAGTTGAAAGGTGAAAAAGGGTTGTTGGGGTTGGAAAATTGATAACTTGAAAACAATGCAACAAAAACTTCGCCTGAGTACCAAAAAAAATCTATAAGCCACTAAGAGGCTTTGCGCCACCCACATTTCTCCAAACTTAGCCTTTATATTAACCACAGAACAGCCGCTAATAAAGTTTCAACATTTTCATCGGCATCGGCTTTTTCTGTCATCAAAAGACTTTATTAGATAATAAAACTAACAGTTCGGCACTTAATAAATTTAATGTGGTTTAATTAAATTTGTCCATCTGGAAAAATTAATGATATATTTTTTTGTATAAACATTTTTATTTATACATTATAAGTATTTATTGTGGATAATATAAAGGATATTTGGTTAATATTTCTGTTTTACTTTAAGTTAACACAAAAGAATATATGAAGTTTCTAAAAAATAATGTTTGTTTTGCAGTTAAAGGAAGTGGAACGCGAGCGTATGCTGATTATCGAGGGCAAATCGGATGTGATACCAGACGAACTGGCCGACGATCCCATATTTATGGTCAACAAAGATGCTAACATGGAGATCCAGAAGGAGCGCTCCAAGGTGGGGTTTATTTTGTAAAACCGAACACCATTTAAATTCTATTATTTTTCGATTGGGCAGTTGAAGACCGCTCGGGAGAAGAATGCGGAGCGTTTGAAGCTGCAGGGCGTGAAATGGGAGCGGGAACGGCTCCAACACGCCGCCAAAGAAGCCGAACTGCTGGCCAAGAAACGTGAGCGGCACCGCCAGCAGAAATTGTTGGTGGAACAGTACAGGACAGAAGACGCCGAAAGGGGAATGGACCTGCTGCGGTAAGTCACTTAAAGTCCGCCGCCATTTAATGTTGGCAAAATTAAAAATGAACAGAAGGAGGAACAGGAACAATAACAATACATTATTCCACGTTGACGCTCGACGCCTTCTGGGAAGCTTTTTATCCCCAACCAGTTGTAAAAAAAAACCGGGCTAAGATGCATGTATTGTAAAAAAGATGAACCCACTGGCTTAAACGGCCTTCGTTGGGGGTGGGAAAGTGGGGGTGCTGACAGGGAAATTCCAGCGAATCATAAGCCAAGGCTGAATGCTCTTAGTTCCAAGAAAAGCTTAGTTTATATAATGGAAAGGGTCTTTAAATTTGTAGAAAAAAACAGCCAACATATAGATCTAATCAAAATTCCACATAAAGGTTAATATTATTAGCATTTTTCAACTGCTTGTCGAGAATTTCTAGATTTACATAAAAGTATTTTAAGTTTTAAAGTATTCTTCCTTAACGTTATATATTTATTTCTAAACATTGTTACATACAAATTTAAATTTTCATTGGTGAATTGAAGCAAAGTCGTAGTTCTAATTATGCTTTATTAATATAACATAATTTTACCCCGCGGTTCCTAATAAATCTTATCTGCTTCATTCTCATATTACCATAAACATTTATAAATATTGTAGTTAGATATTTTGGTAACCAATATGGCGTTTTATGCTACAAATAAAAGTACCAAAATAACATTTTACTGATAAATGTTTGATATTCGGTACATTCCTAGGTTTATTTCGATACCTTTTTGACTAATCAGTCAGAATTAAGGTATATATGTTTCTGGTACGTTTTTATAACACGCTCATTATCAAACCCCTTTCGAAAGAGAGTATCGCAAAATGATGATGAAACGTTTCGTTCCCAAGGCGCAATATTAAACGTGGTTCCTTTTTTCCCCATTAATATGCATGAGTTGAATGTTTAGTGAGTTCGCTTCAGAACGGAGGCTAATGAAAGGAAAACTCCCCCACTTTTACAGCATCGAAAACGAAGACTGGCGGGAGTGCGAAAAGAGCCTGAAGGAGTTCCTCGAACAGGAGCGTGCCAAAATGAAGGAGCGTTCCTTACGCATCTCCCAGCCCTTCTCATCCGATCCGCAGGATATACAGAATATAGTGAGGGCCAGGTATGTAATATCTAAATATGTTACTCTTTTTTTACAAGAAACCAAACATTTTATACCTTATTAGACAAAAGTTCCGCGAAACCGAGCTACGTATTCGCAACCAGCTGGACGACAAGCTGAAGGATGTGAAAATGGCAGTCACCACTCAACAGCTGACTGAACTCATCGAGGATGCCCACCGGTCCAGTGTGGATATAGTGCGAGAGACCTCGTTGGAGGACGACGACCTCCAGGGCGAGGCACATTCCAGGTATCTGGACGACGTTACCGACGTCTCCGACGAGACGGTGATCAGCGAAGATGCTATCAGTCTGTCCCTGGCCAAGCAGCAATACGCCGAGGAACTGGAGGCCGAGATGGAGGACGAGTTCAATCGGGGTCTGCTCATCTCCAAACAGCAGTACGATCAGCTGCGCTTCGAGGATGAGAAGATCGTGGCGCTCAGGAATGCCAAGGTGAGTTTGAAAAAATAAGTTATATTAAAAACTATTTAAAATTAGTGTTTTTAAGCTACCCAAAGCTTATTAGCAAAGAAGTTTATCAAAACATATACAAGTAAAAATATTTTTATAACCAATTTGAATCCTCAGAACAATATTTTTTATCAAAAGAAAGATTTACCAAAATGTTGTTCGTAAAAAAAATAAAAGGTTTTAAAAAAAAAAATAAAGAATAGGACCTTTGTTTCGTATAGCTTCTATTGTAAAGATTAAAAATGTATAACACAAATATTTCAATGTAGGCGTTTAAATGTATTTAATTTGTATAATAGCTAAAAAAAAATAATTAAATTTGCCGAAGTTTGCTCTCGGCTTGCTTTCTTGTGTTTTTACAAACAAAACCTTAAAACTATTCTTCTGCGAGTTATTGGTTATCTGTTGTTTCTCTATCACCTTTCTCTTTTTCCAGGACATTCGAGAGCTGTATCTGCTGGCTGAGGAGATCATCAACGGCGAGGTCTTTGAGGAGGCGCCAGAGGAGGTCGAGGAGGAAGCAGTGGGCGAGGAGCAGGAGCTCGAAATCACCTCAATTCACGAGGAACCGGATCCAGCCAAAGCTTAAAAATCAATGGGAGGCCCAGTTTCATTGTTCGAAGGCCAACAGGAGGCCGTTTCTCCTGCTGCTCTTTTTTTCGCGATTTTAACAAAGTTTGGCCAAATATTTCGCTTTTCTGCTGGAAATCAAAATATTTCACCAAATTGTGCAAAAATCAGTCAGGATATTGGGTGCCCACAGTTTATTGTCGACGCAGTTGTTAATCATTGAACGAGGAAGTGAAATCGAAAAACGTCAGCGCCACTGTCACTCAATCTCAGCGCTTAGGTTGATAACTGTCAATGGGGTTTAATTAGAGCTGTAACGAGGTGATAGTGCCCGCATGACAATAATAATAAAGCGGCCGAAAAATCCAAAAACAAACGCGTGAGTCAATTGCACATTTCACTAGCCAACCAACAAGTATGCTACAAATATTTGCCCACTGATACTGATGGGCGTACCGGAAAGATATGCGGGCGAAATAACGTTCTCGAAATCGATATCGCATAATAAAATCTAAATAATTTCACTTGTATTATATTAAAGTAATATTACATTTTTATAATTTGTTTTTTTTTTTTTTAATGAGAAGTTTCAATTAAAATGCATACTATATCCGGGATAATTAAACAAATCTGTTCGGTGACTAGTTGTAGGTACATTCCAACAGAATTTCAACCGAAAAGATTCTGTATCCCACCCTTATGATTATTTTTTCCCCCAACTTAAGATTTTAACTTTAAGAGATTAAGTACGTTTATTTGTATACATTGTTATAAAAACTAATTTGTGTTTTTAAACAAACCAGAAAATATACGAAATGAGTTTCAGAACACATACCACAAATCTCGGCGTAATTAGCTGAGCTAATATGTTTATCAATTTGTTTGGCACGTCGGCAGCTTTGAGGGACGAGATTGCATATGCCAGACCTGAAGAGCGTGACGCATGTGGTTGATTCGATGTCCATTGGGTGGGCGAATGTACGCTGGTCTGATGCAACGTAAGTCCCGCAAACCGCTTATGAAGAAGGGAAAAGAAATGGCAAAATGTTCCTGAGACCGCTAAAAATAGACTTGGCCAAAAATATGACTTTCGCTGTGTATTGGTGGGGGTTTCCTGTTTCACCCGCCCCCTAACCTTGAGCACTTAAACTTTTCAGCGGGCTATTATTGGTTTTCTTAGGGTAAGTGTCATCCTTAGTTGCCCCAGGCGATTGGAAATAAAACCCTATATATGCTTATTTTCCTGGGCCGCCTTTTAGGCCAAAACAACACACACACACCCACTCTCGAAACAATAACGAAAACATCGAGGGATCGCTTGGATTGTGCTCCATTACTCACAGCAATTTCACTGTGAAGTGTCATCTTTTTCAAGGCCTGGGGGCTGTGACGGTTGTTGACATCTGACTGTCTGACCTGACCCCTCGATTCCTGCTCTTCGATTGCAGTATTGCGATGGATTTATAGTTGGGCACGAAGTCAAGAAAAGGTGTACTCAACTATTGAGTGAGGAAATAAATATTGGAAATCAAACGATATACGAATTTATGCTTACAAAAAGTCATAAATGAAATCGATTTCAAGATCTAGTTAATTAATTTAAAGAACTACAACTCCCTTAAACTTCCCAGTTTTGTAATGCTTAATTTAAATA
Organism: Drosophila fuyamai; assembly: GCA_018153365.1. Taxonomy (NCBI): domain Eukaryota; kingdom Metazoa; phylum Arthropoda; class Insecta; order Diptera; family Drosophilidae; genus Drosophila; species Drosophila fuyamai. The sequence continues at coordinate 15,183,585 of JAECXW010000878.1, read as the reverse complement.
TTAATAAATAAATATAGGGATAGCACTTTGATTTCAACATACCATACACCAGGCGCTACCAATCTAAATATATTTTAAAATATTTGTTGTGTAGTTTCAATTTTTCCAATTGTAGTAGCTTTTCGCATGACTAAAAGACACATGCTTAACTGAGACTAATGATTATTTATGATTAAAGCTATCATAACCAAACTATAAATAAAATCGTTGTTCAATGCTGAATTTTATTGATATGATAATCCAAATTTACACAAAGCGATGACATGGCTATAAAACAGCTAAAAAAAAACTCCGGTCATGTTCCATTGAAGGACTTACACTGCAGGGATTTCTGCAGAAGGTTCGTTGGGTGACAGGAAACTCAAACGATACGGCAAGATTCCAAGAATCAAATGACGCGTCCGGTTTGCATATTATTCCGTAAACTGTACTGTCAACAAAGACTCCCCCCCGGATTATTTATCACCTTGCCTTTTGGTGGTAAGCCCGTGACGCCATTTCGCGACTTGTTGCCTACTTAGCGGCGTATATCTTACGCCAGGTAAATAATTGCCAATGACATTTTTCATTCGAAAATATCGCCGAGCAGGCGCTAAACTTTTAAATTGTTACGAAAATATTTCATTGATAAAAACCCAGGATGTCCTATTCGAAGGGAGGAGTGGCCAGGGAAAGCTCGGCGAAGCTTTTACCCAGTTTTTTTGGCGCGTCGACATCGGTTCTTTGAATTCGACGGACTCGTCATCGCCCGACGATGGCGAATCGGAATTTACTTCGGTTCTAGCCTTATAAAAGGAGGCGGCTACGCGAGTCGACCACGCAGTGTTCAACAAGTAGTAGGAGCAACAGTTGACAGTTCCCCCATTGTGGCTCAGAAATTCGAACGGTTTCCAAACAAAATTTTAAAGTGAGTGTAACCGGAGTGTTTTGAAATTCAAATCCATTAAAAACCTTTTTGAAAGAATTTTTAAAAATATTTGCGGTCTGTGTTGAACTTCAGACAGCCCACTCATAAAAACGGATATAAAAACGTGATGCGAAATCTTACAAATGCCGTCGCTTTCGTCATCAATTACAGTGCCGTCGATGGTTAACAAAATCCGTGCCTAAAAATATATTCAACAGATAGTGGGTTAATTTGATGTGATTTATTGAACCTGTAAAATAATAAAGCTTAGTAACGGACAATAGATTACAGGATTTTAAGATAACAATATTATTTTTCGCTGAACTTCTTTTGAAATGCATTTATTACAATAATTTCTTGAACGTTTAATTTAATGCTAATAGCTATGTCGTTTTTAGGAAAAAGACTAAAAACGACATAGCTATTAGCACTTTTAGATAGTTTAAAATTCACGTAATAATAAAATCGAATTAAACTTATTGCTTAAAACCCACAAGCACATTTATAAATATATAAAATTATTCAAAAATAATTACTAATATCTTTCAAAATGGATTTCTCCATATACATAAGTCTATTTTAAAAATCAATATCTATTTTCATCTACTCTTAAACCAAAATCCATTTCCAATTAACAAAAATAAGCAGCTTAAAACCTACGAGCTGATTAAAAAATAAAGTATCACTCCTATCGAATCTCTGCTTTGGAATTGATGGACATTTTTTGAGAATTGGTCTTGAACTTTTTTTGCTAACCATTCCATAAATAATTTATCAATGTCAATAGCTCGAAGGAATTCCCACCAAGGAAAAACATAAATGTCAAACGTAAATAGACCAATGAAAGTCTTTGAGAAACAAATAAAAAACATCAATATTTACGGAAAATGCCAAGCAATTGTTGTCCCCGACTCGTTTTCTGTCACAAACCCCTTAAATTCCACGTACGAAAATTCCTGGCAATCATAGAAAAATGTTGAAGAAATAAGTAAATCGAAGGCAATGAAAATTCAATGCGTGCCAAAGCCGTTTTCATTTTTCAACATCCCACTGGATTTAATCCTGAGGCGTTATTCTTATTTACTTATGTGAATGTATGTTTGTCAACCTGACAACTAGAGTATCAAATTAAGAACCACAGGCAAATTTTTTGCAAGTTCGTACTTAAGATGAAATTAAAGTCGAGTTCCTAATATTGAGGGATTGGAAATAAATAGAGACTGCCAATATTGAATGTGGATCGAAAAACTTGATGCCAGTGATAAACATTTAACATACTAAAATTGTTGTAGACCTTTTTTTAAGAATTTATTTGATTGGGAAGCCAACATTAAATTTTATAAGTTTGGACTAAAGGTTGATTTGTTAAAAGTTTTACTAGCACAACTAAAAAACTTTGCCTTTAAATTGGAATTAAATCAGAATTCTTATCTTAAATCTTAAGCTTCAATTAGAAATCTATTTAGTCATTTGGTGTATTACTTTTTAATATCTATTTATTCGTAGACTTTTTCTACTCTCATGTGAAGGTTCCCTTTCTCCTTTTTAAATTCCCAATCATTGATGTCTGGTCATCTGGCTCTGATCTAAGACTTTGTGAAACCTGGATTTGATTCTTTTGTGTGTAAATTTCGGCAAATGCCCCAGCTGGCCCAATTCAATAAGCAAGGAAGTCATGTAATGTATTCTCCAGAATTATTACACAAGTGGAGCATGTATAATAGGCATGAAACCTGGGACAAATGTCTGTTGCACTTGTCCAACTCCATTTCCCCAGCTGTATATTCAACATCTCTAGCACTAATTAAGCCGTTTTTGCACTACTTCTGTCATGTGGCATGTAGACAAGGCCTATATTCCGTTGGGTTCGGACCTATTTCAGTTACACTTCAGCTCAATTTAGCAATTAGCCGTGCGGTTATTGCGAAAACTAAACGTATACAAAAAGAAAACAGGCGACAGGTAAAAATGGACTCCCACATATATAGAGTCCTGAAACTTCCCTCACCGCTAAATTAATTTCATTTCACCTTGGGGACATCGCCGACCAGGGTGAACTTTTTTTGGTTGTGTCCACTTTTTTGACACTGTGTCAACAAGTTAATTAAAGCATTTTGACAACGATTCGTGTTTGCTTTGTTTACTTCTAATTCGCTCACTCCTTAACAATTTCGAATTGCTTCCCCAAAAAAAAACTCCAAAAGTGTTGTCCACTTTTCCGAGTGCCAATAAAAGCGAAGTAATTGAAAAAGTTTTCTGCCGGAAATGCCTAGAGCGTTATGCAATTTATTTTGCGAAATTAGTTGAAACAAGGAATAAAAATAACCTCAAAATCACCAACAAGTGAAATTCTTTCGCAAATATTAAGACAAAATTATACGCCTCACAGTTCAGTTGCAAATTTTCAATCAAACTCAATTGAAACGTGCCGGAAAATTGTCCACTGAAAAGTTCTCTTCCTTCAGAAAATTTTAATGAACTGTGCAAAACGAACGCTGATTGGGCGTGCCCGTGTTCATTTATTTTATCAGACTTATGTGGTTAATTAACCGCATAAATTTGTGCAATTTAAATTTATTTACATTATTTACAAAGACTATGTTGAAGACGTTTTTGTATTGAAAAGTTTCTTTCAAATAAATTTTCATTCGGATATATATTATATTTCTGGACTGCTTTTATAAAAGGTTAGATCATTTACGAATAATTATTTATTTAATTTTTGTTGGGCAATTCCTTCATAATATTGTTGATTTATTTTGCCTGGCTTTAACAAAACATTTTTTTAAGAAGATAAGATAAAAAGCATTAAAGAGTCACTAAAAATAAGAACGCAATTCGCAACCGCTTAAAGAAGTTAAAATTAAAGTCTGTTGATGTCCAATAAAAAAATGTATTCTGTTTAATCCATTTAATTAAACACTAGTTGTTTGCGTGTTATATAAACGTAAATATATTTTTAAGCTCTATTCTTGCGCAAAGGGAATATTTTTTTCCCGTTTTAACTTTCGTGAAATTTCATTAAATCTCAAACCAAAATTCCCTGTAGGGAAAGGAATGTAATAGTGAAAACACAATCCAGGACGCTCAAAAAAAATACTGTACAAAGCTTTCGCCAAAAATATTCCATTAAAAAAGGAACAGTTGTACAAAACATAAAATTATTTATTTATTAAACAAAATTATTTTTAAATTTATTTTTTATAAAAAAAAAAAAGTCTGTTATCTTGTTTGCAAATTTTTCGTCGTAGGCATAAGAACTGTCTTTTTAATGACACCATATCTTCTTTTATTTAAACTTTTTTAATGTTCCTTGCCCCACCCACATACTGTTTTTACACCAAAAAAATTGTAAATGTAAGCTAAGCCTTTAATTTTGAATAATGAATTTCTGATTCTTTTCTCTTCTTCACACTTTTTTGTCTACATTTGTCTAAGCAAACTTATTTTCGGTTGCTTTGGTTAACAAATTAAGCTGATCCTAGACATCTCAACCATACAGACCGCAAGTGCCAAAAATTCCATGCAACTCATTTATATTCCCCGTCAAGCGGATGTTTTTAAACGTAAAGAATACAATAAGGGAGGCGTGCTATTCCCCAGGATTGGTATATATACAGATTGTCAGCCATGGGCCTCGACTAATGGGCTCAAAATACGCTGTGAAAGAGTTAAACAAACTCACCCACGTCAGCGACGTCCTATACTTAATTAAATGAAACGACAAAGGGTACAAGAGCGGCCCACAATAAAGCCCACTGCAGTACCTGATAAAAAATAATAAAATGAACACAAGAACACCTAGGATACAGTGGTGAAAATTTATTCACAAAATAGCAAGAGTAAATACATATGTATCTTGACTCAGAAGACTATACAAATCGAAAGAAAGTGTTCAATGATGTTGAAATGAGCAAATTTAATTGGGCACTTATCAACATAACATCAGCTTTAATAAACTTGCTTGCTGAAAGATGGCAAAATATGATTTTAGTTAAAAATTGATTTCTGTATAATACTTTAAGAAATGGAATATTTAAAACATACATTTATATTTTAAATCATATTTTTTTCAAATTTTATTATTTTTTAAAATATTATTTAAATTTTTTTATTTTTATAAAGATACAATTTGTATTTAAACGTCTGAAAGATACTTCTTAAGTACAGTATATTAAATGCAAGTTAATAAAAAATGTACCAAAATAATCGATTTTTAAAAATTAAGCTGTGTTGTGATTTATTTTGGTTAAAACCAAACCAAAAATGTTTTAAAAAGTTTATAATTTGTAAAAAAAGGTTTCCCGTTTAAAATAAACATAAATTTTAAATACCTTAGCACCACAGTTCTGGGCGAAAAGAAAGATTAAGCGTCATCGCAAAACAAAAGCCCAAGAATCAGCGGCCAAGTTATCTAAGAGACGCCTTTTGCCGCTTAAGGCCCACCACCCCATTTTTTCCGTTTCCTTCGCGGTCTTAATTTTTGTTTGGGGCTGCTCGGTTGTTTGCGTGTTTATATGCGCATTGTTTGCTTAAACACAAAGAGACGCCCACACGCGGTGGGTTGGGTGGTGCAGGAGATAAGTGGTGGAGGCTGGTGGAGGTAGTGATGGTAATTACCCTCGTGTACATACATCTCCACTTTTTGCCTTGCAGAAGCATCCACGTTGACAGCGACCCGCGCATTAATACCGAATTCATCCGGAGAGGCTTTATAAAAAAAAAAACACAGACATGAAGCCCGACATCCTTGCGCTCTGCATCCTGGCAACCACGATCCTGGGAAGCGGTACTCGTCACGTCGCCGGCTTCCTTACTTCCCAGACCACCACAAACGAAGGCGGAGCAGTTGAAGCAAAAGTGGGTGACTATCAGGGCGTTGCATCTGGGCCACAGCGACTGCAACTGCCCATCTTCGGGGGCGGAGGACCCGTTCGCCAAGGACCCTCTTCGTCGGACGTCCAGGAGGCACAGGAGCGAGCTGTTTACGATCCCGGCGATGGTGAGTCATAAACATCCCTATTACCGCATTTCTTGCGCGTTCTTCCAAGACGCCAGCTAATCCCAATTCGAATTAAAAAGATAACAACTGCATCTAATGCCATTTAAATTAAACTGGTATCTGCTTCTTTTTATAACGGCTTTACTTTGAGTAAGGAAGTAATTGTGCAAAACTATTTAAAGGAAAAATTTAATCCTGTAATCCTATTCTATTCTTGATTTATCTAAGGTAAAGTTACGAAAAATGTATTCCTAGGAAAATAGGAATGTTTCAATTTCAAGACCTTGCTTGAAATAAAGAATTATATTTAAAAAATATTCATTTTTTATGCAGGACCGCTAGAAGCAATATTAAAATAAGTTCCCAATTTTTTAAAGAAAGGTAAAAAATCTGAAATGTTTACTGATTATTCAGGTACGTTTCCATGAATCCTTTGAGCGGTCGTTATCTCATTGTTAGCCAAATGTTTTATGGTCGACTTTTAGTCAACCCCCCCACCCAAAAAAGGGGTGGACCAAGAGTTAGGGTGACACATGGCCTGCACTTAGCCGTAACCACCGCCCACCATCCATTATGGTTTGGTGAACGGTCGCTGAACATTTTCGGTCAGTGCACAATTTTTCAAGTGACTCAAATTGTTGTCCTTGCAAAATATGGAATATGTGTTTGTGCACAGCACTTTACACGCCCACCGAAGTGAAGGGGATAGGTTTTCAAATTTGTTGACGAATTTGATTCGACGTTTGCGTTTTGCCTTACAAAACACCTCCCTTACCCAACCCAAAATAAAATGTCATATCGGATTTTCAATAATTGAACTTGTTTTCCAAGTGATTTGATACATGAGCAAATGGATTGGAAATTCAACAAAAATCGATTTATAAAGTAGGGAAAATGTAAGCTTTCACACGTTAAAAGGTGATTCTATTTTAGTATGGGAATCTTCTGTCATATAAAAAAAAGAGTTCTTAAATAATAATTGAAGAATTGTTTATATTACAATATCTTTTCTCACCCACTTCAAAGTTACATCAGATTAAATTTAATAAAAATTACAATTTTATTTCAATGAACGAATTAAAAAAAAAATGTTTTTGTTATTTACTTAATCACATTTGAAGTAAAATACATTTTATATTTATGCAGGCGAACTTTTTTGGATACTAGATAAAAGAGGGGCCTTAAAATTCGACTAATCTTTGTTAAACTTTCTATATCGATAACCAAAAATTAGTTTTTTAATATATTTATTTAAAAGTCTGGCTATTTATTTGCTTGGGTTCATCGCAGACTGTCTGGCAATATTTGAAAAGGCAGCAAGTAGACAGTGATGGGCAGACTGGATGCCAAAAGCGACAAAAGGCATTTAAGGAGTTGCAGTGACTGCTGATTTGACTGACGGACATGGTCGAAAAGGGAGGAGGCTCACAAAGGGCGGAAAACGCGAAAGGGGGAAAGGACTGTGGCCATAAACTCATTGCCGCCAGTCAATTTCCGTCAGTTCATTGAAACGACAGCAGAGCCGGGGAAAAAACCAGTCAACAGACAGACAAACAAACTATTCAAACTTTCAAGTATCAAGAGGCGGAAGTTTCCGATGGCGAGGAGCAGAAGACGGGGATTTAAATGGCAATGGAAATGGACATCTCTGTGGTCGGATTAGCGCCAGGTTGAATAAACATTCAAATCTTAAATAAGGTCTTTGGCTTGCTCATTTCACGGCAGAATTACTACGCGCCCAGGAACTCGGATTGGCAGTGGCTCCATCGAATCCCGAATACACCGAAGCCGTTTACAAGGAACTCGAGATGGCCAACAAGTTCGAGGTGCTCAAGAAAATGGAGGAGGATTTGCGGGCCGAGCAGGAACTGGTGGACAAATCCGCTTTACTCATGAAAATGCTAGAGGTGAGTGAAGAGACAAAGCCAGCGAAATTTCACGAAAAACACCGCAAGCTACACTATAACAACGAAACTGGAATTCATTTTATTAAAATGTATTAAATTTTAAATGTGAAACTAAAAAAGTATAACTGTTATTTAAAACTACAAGTGGTGAGAATTACATTTATATTTTTTATTTTCGTTAAAATATTTGATTGAAATTGTTATCTTTACCTAAGACAACAGCAATTTTGTATATTTGTTCTGCATTTAAAATCGTGGAAATTCTCTGTCTGTATTTGTTTCAGGATCCCTCTCTGGAAACGTTGCCCCTGGTCTACGTTGAGGAGGAAGAGCCGGAGGCGGTGATTCCATCCGCCGGAGTCGAGGACTACGCCGACTTGGAGAACGCCGTTCAGGATTTGGTTTTGGGCCAGAGTAAGCCCAAGCGTTCGCGCTATTATCGCAGGTATCCGTGGAAGCGTCACAACAAGAATCGCGGGTAGGTTGCTTTCCAATATCTATATCACCCACACAACCACAAGTCCATTCCAAATATCCCCCAAAAAGCACTGTAATGAGTTCCAGTGATTGCTAATTAACCAACCCCAATTATCATTTGTAGTTAGTAAATGTTGTTAGTAGTCTTTACGCAGATTTAAATCCCATATTCTTAGAGCCTTAAACGGAAATCCTCAAATTGCCAAAATATTTTGTACAACTTAAAATGCTTGCGATTTGGTTACCGAACTAAAGGGTCTGCTTTCAAAGTATAATATATTCTTAAGGTTCAGTACTGGTTACAAATGTAAACCTTTTATTCAAAGAGAAAAGAGAAAATTCCTGGTTAACTCAATTTTTTTCACATTTTGCTAGATCAAAGCATGACTAGGAAAATAATCAATAAAAGAAAATCTGGCAATTTGAGGAGCTCCCTGCCTCCAATCCTTAGTAGTAGTAGTCTATAAAACTTGAACAACTTACTGTAATGCATTTATCAGAGTCTCTTTAGGCCCGAAAGACAGACACCCAGAATCCCCAACCGCCCACAGAGAGATTGATTATTGATAGCCGAAACGTGAACGATTTGCTAACTACATAACCATTACCATTATCAGTTCTTACATGAATTCTATCAACAGCAACTATGAACCGGAATTGCGATATGCCTGCACACCTAGTAAGGAGGATATATTTAAGTTGCTGGTCAATCTGCACGAGAATCGCAAGGGCAATCACAGCAAGACGGTTAATTTCTGCAATCGCAAGCGTCCGGCCAAGGCGGTCTTCACCAACATAAGATTCCTGGGCTAAGGCGAAGGATGTATGCAGGCAGTACACTTAACCCCCCCATTAAAACACCGACAGGACACTGACAGACACATATGTATACCAAGCATCAATTGTACATTGCTAACAAAGTCGAGCGCCAAACTGGAGAACAACAAGCACTTGCAATTAGCCAAACTAAACTATCTAGATACCCAACTAAACGAACTAAACTAAAAATACTTAGTTATCTTGGATAGGGATAAAGCCCCTTGTGTGGCAATTAAAACGCAGCCCGTGCCCCACCCCTAAATCTAATTGTAGACAATTAAAACTTTTATAGCTCTCAATGTGTTGTATATACTAACTAAATAAACGAAGTTACAGTAGCTCTCTTTGTTAATATTTTTTTGCGATTGTTGCGTATGCTAATCCAAACAATTGCAAAACGTTGCCATATCATTTAAAAGTCTCGTAACGTCTCTCGGTCCATGAAGCTAGTACTATTAAATATTAAATGGAACCACCAAACTTAATGCTATATCAATGTGTACATATATACGAAAATATTTTAATATTCTTAAAAATAAAATATTATAAATGTGTACTTATTATCTACTTATTAAAAACAACTATCTTTAATGTATAGTCGATAAATATATATATATATATATTTCGAATAAACTTATAAAATACTACTATTCTTGTGCAATTAAATGGAGATAAAGCGTTTTTAATTGACGTAAAGGGTTTAAACATATATTTACATCGTAATAAAGATTATCTAAAATTATCAATTTAAATTGAAAGATTTTTTCAGCTATCAGTAAGCCGCAATGGGACTTCTCTCGGATAAAAGTAATCTTAAAAATTCTAGATGAGTGGCAAAGGGCAACTCCTAGAACATTCCTTAGACAGATCCCGAATACCTTGACTTTCCATTTCCACTACAAATCCAAGTCTTTGTTCATCCCACATAAGTACTGCGATTGTAAACGAGCCGACAAGTTTACACCTTCGGAAGTGTGAAAGCGCCACCCTGACATTGAGATTGAATGGAGCTGAGAATCTCGTCCAACTATTGCTCTGTGTTTGCTGAGACAACAATGTGTCGACGTGGTTATCTATTTGGAAAGCATCAGTATCTGTGGATGACAACGAAATGGGGAATGGGATTGGGAGTGGGTGAAGATGAGGGTGAGGGAAATGGCATATCGTACCTCAGTCTGGTAATGACCACAGAGCGTGTAAACCTCTTGCCAATGACTAAGCGGAGTGAAAAGACGCACTCTTTATCATATTTATTTCGCTATGACGTCAACAGAATTGTCAAAATAAAGATACCGGGCTTAGATCGTAGATTAATGGCGAGAAAACCAAGAAATCATTGTCATGTAACAGATAATAGCTATATTAAAAACGGTCTTTAATCAAATGTCAGACGGAAAAACAAGTAATACTAAGAAGGAATATTGAGCTTTGCAATTTACGTTTACTTTTCTTTTGTGTTTAAATGAAACTAATATTAAAAAAAAAAAATCGTTAAAAAATTGAAAGTATATCTCCATTTATATCTCCAATTCAAAATTAATATATATTTTCAGAGACTATTTCCATTGTTTTTTTATAGAAGTTAAAATGCATTTTAAATTCTCTAGTTTTTATTAAGGCATAAGAAGACTTCCTCTTAATAAAACAATATTCAGCTACATAAAATAATTCTGCTTTTATTTGTCAGTTAGCCAAAAATGTTGGGAAACCAACTTCTCAGAGGCGAGAAACACAGGGGTTTGGTCAACCAAAGTGTGTCAACTGAAAGTTTAAGGACCTCCATATAATCAAAGGAGCAACTGCTCTGTTCGAAGGCTTTCGTTACCACTGGGGACTCAGGCTTGAGTTGCTTTTGTGACTGAGATTGTGGTTGCGTTGTGACCCCCAAATGAGCCTTGTCCTCGTCCTCATCCTCCAGTGCGGAACGTGCAAAGGCCTCATCGCCATCGAAGTAGTAAAATTCCTTGCGGGTTGAGTTGGTTTCCACGACTCTCGAAGGCTGCTGAGCATCGATTCCGCGGGCATAGGAAATCCTTCTAGCCGATCGGTAAGGGGTAGCAGTTAAGGGAAAAGGATAACTATTGACGTAGCCAGGATATCCTGTCTGCATGGGCCAAATTTGGGGTGCTTGTGGAGTTAATCCCAATTGGGGCTGTAATCCCAATTGAGGCTGCAATCCCAATTGAGGCTGCAATCCCAATTGAGGCTGCAATCCTACTTGAGGTTGCAATCCCAATTGAGGTTGCAATCCTACTTGAGGCCATAAGCCCAAGCCCCTTTGTGGCTGCTGTTGCTGCAACCCCAATCCAAGTCCTGAGTCAGCATCCTGCCGACAGCCATCGGAGTCCTGATCCTGGAATATCTCCAACAAGAATCCATTCGTGGTGGTGCTGCTCGACTGTCCTATGCGCATGCGCAGCGCCTTGCGACCCTGATCCCAATGCGATTTGTGGATATATCCCGAACGACAACCGCAGTATCGCCTACCATCCAATTCTAAGAAGTCACCATTGCAGGCCTGTTGACTTCCAAAACTGCCACTGAACCCTCCATCCAATCCTCCAGAAGCTCCTCCTCCAAATCCTCCGCCAAAACTGCCTCCAACTGAACTTCCTGAATTCTGTCCGAAATCAAAGAACTTGAACTGTATCCTCAAGCGACAGACATTTGGAGAGCTCTTTTCTATGTAGAAAACACAATCTCTTTGTTGATTCGGTAGCAGGTAGTTCAGGACAGTTCTTGGAAATCCCGGACTGGACAGATAAAAGTGATTCTGATTAAAGCTGCTGGCACAGCAGAGATCCAATTGACTTCCAAACTGCTGCAAATTCTGGGAATCGTAATCCTTGAGGGTTACAGCATGCGGCTGAAAGGATGTGGTCTGATATTGGTCGGAAATTAGAGGTAATTCTTGCTGCTGCTGCTGCGGAAGTTGCAGTTGCTGTGAGTGTTGCAGTTGCTGCTGTTGAAGGACCTGTTGTTGAAGTTGCTGTTGTTGCAGGATCTGTTGCTGAAGCTGTTGATGCTGCTGCAGTTGCTGTTGCTGCTGAAGTTGTTTTTGCTGCTGTGGAAGTTGAAATTGCTGTTGCAGTTGCTGTTGCTGAAGAAACTGCTGCTGTTGCTGTTGTAGGAAACGCTGTTGTTCCTGTTGCTGTTGCAACAATTGCTGTTGTTGCTGGGGAGCACAAGGCGGCGAGTGCTGAGGAGGTAAGCCTGCTTGCGGAGGATAAAATCCAACAGGATAACCAACAGGATAACCAAAACCAGGTTGCAAACCCCAGTTAAAGCTTCCACGATTTGGCTGCGTAAAGTTCAACGATGGCTCCTGCTGCTGCTGCTGCTGCTGATGTCCAGATTGCTGTTGCAGGTGATGGTGGTGCTGGGTGAGCAGCTTCTTCGGCGGCGACTTGGCGCTCACCAGCACCGTGTCTCCATCCACATCCTCCTCACCATCGCCGTCCAGTCCCCTGGCCACCAAGTCCTCCCTTTCGCAGGCCAAACGCGTGATGAGCAGCCGGAAGCCGCCGTTCGTCGTCCAAGGCGAATCATCGCTCAGGAAGCGCAGGCGCAGGACTCCATCGGGAGTTTGATATTTCTTTATCCCCAGCACCTGACCACACAAAAGATCCATGTCATCGCCATCTTGGTTCAGACCAATGGCCAAATAATCCCGACTGCAGTTCTCCGAGTTTTCCAGCTTAAAGTCCAGGAACTGTATGTGAAACTTTGTGGGGCAGCGGTAGGGAGATCGCACCACATAATCCCAGCAGGTATTGACCGGATAGTTGTCGGGATAGTTGGGAGATTCCAAAAGACTCTGTCGCTGTCTGTAGACACCATGTAGGCCGCACTGGGCCAACTCATCGTGGACATCTCCCTGGGATGCCAATGGGAGGACACACAGAACCAAGACAAGGATTCCTGGCAGTTCCATGATTACGATGTTCGTCCGTTGGCAACGTGCTCAAAAACGCAACTAACTCGTTGCGGTTCACTCAACACCGATGTTTGCCTGCCAAAAAATAACATTTTACATGGGTGCGTCGCAGGTTTCACTGGAAAACAATTTGCACTTTTGTTTGTGATGGTCGCAACAAAAGCGTTCACTTATCTGAGACGCTCATTCATAAGTGGCATTTTAGTTCACTGAACCTCAGGCGAAACTTTCTGATGGACAACATGTTTTGGAGGTGCCAAAAGCTTCATAAATCTACCAAACCATTAGTTTTAATTCCAGTCCGAAGATCTTTGAGAATGAATCATAAGCCAGGGGTTCTCTCCTTCTTTATGATATGCCATCATATTGATCATATAGTTTATCATATCAATAGAACAATAACACACCTAAGCTATCTTAATAAAGTTTATCTGGACTACTTATGTAGCAGTAAATATTGTTGTTCAGTATGAATTTTCTTAAAGTCTTAGCAATAAGATCATATTTGAAATTGTATGACTTTAAGCAATACCACAATGTTTTAATGTAAATTTAATTATATAAGCTCAATACAACTATCGCTTGGCAAACATTGACACCTCATTTCCTTCACCCAGTTTTACAAATAACCACAAACGGAACTTACATAACTTGACAACAAAGAAATACAAAAATGTTTGGTCGTGGGAGCGAGTTGTTCATACAAGACACGCCCCCATAAAACTGTGTCAAACAAATAAACAGATCTTGAAATCATACTCGAATGAGATCTACTGCCCGAGTTTGCGTTTGGCTTAAACTGTCTTAACACTAAGCCAATTCGCTTCTTGACTTCTTTATAAATTTGTTTTAAAAAAACGTTAGCCGAAAAAGAGAATTTGTGGGTAATAAACGAAATGGTCACAAAAGTCAGAACAACATCTGGCATCTGCCATATCTTCATTGTTTATATATGGTTTAACTGGCTTAACACGAAGATAACGTTCGTTGACAAAACAGAAATTAAGTTATATTTTCGAGGATCAATGGCATCATGCGAGGCTTTCAAAAGAATATTACCTTTTGGTAGGTTCATATAAAAATTAGTATATTCATAATAGTAATATAATTGTGTTATAGGCTCATTAACGGTTTTAGTTATATTTAAAAATTTGTGTAAAATCATGACTTCCCTGTTGACAATGTTTACTACTGTTCCAGATTGATCAGAAATATATCACTATTTTTCGTTCTTGTGAAATTATAAAGTCCTATCGAAAAAAACGTAATCATTGTTGTTTACTGGTATTAAACCTAATGTAAAAACAAATTGTTCAGCTAAGGAGATACAAAGTACTGAAGATAGAAAACATGACAACAGGCGTCCAGACCTTGAAAATCTCCGAGTCTCTTTGCATGAAGTGAAATCTTAACTATTTGCACAATAAGTCATAATTGCGGTGAGACCTTTAATACTCTAAGTGAGAGTATGATATATGAGTTGGCGAGCATTGCACTGGATTTCCGTGAAATTCGCTAACGAAATCCCTTGATACACTTGTGATGATATAACAGACACTATAAAAAGAGCTAATGACACTGAAATGGGCATCAGTATCAGAGTGAGAGTAACTGCAGTCAGAATGTTTGCCACGCCCCTCAGACAGCCCAGTGCCATGAACCAGATGCAGAAGACGTCGCCTGGCATGGATAGCCATGACAAGCCATTTCAGTACGAGATCACTGACCATGGATATGGCAAGGATGCGGTTAAGGTGCTCCATGTCAGTCGCAAAGGTCCTGTCCACACTATCCAGGAATTCGAAGTGGGCACTCATCTGAAGCTGTACAGCAAAAAAGATTACTACCAGGGCAATAACTCGGACATTGTGGCCACGGATTCGCAGAAGAACACCGTGTATCTATTGGCCAAAAAGCATGGCATTGAGAGTCCCGAAAAGTTTGCCCTGCTCCTGGCCAGGCACTTCATCAACAAGTACTCCCATGTGGAGGAGGCCCACGTCCATGTGGAGGCCTATCCCTGGCAGCGGGTCTGTCAGGATGAGACCAAAACCACCATCAATGGGAGTTGTGAGAAGGGAGTTCAAGGCAGCTGCGACTTCAGTTCGATCGACAACCGATCGCTGCACAATCACGCTTTTATTTTCACTCCCACCGCTCAGCACTACTGCGATGTGGTCGTAAGGAGGACAGGTTAGTTAAAAATATTAACTTAATCTCAATCTTAAGAATTCATTTTGCAAGGGCAAGGAAACGCCATAATTTTCTTGGACTCTGTTATAATAATTTGCTTAAAACAAAATTTTAAATTGTGGTTTAATATTTATAATTATTAAGTCCCTCACAAAATCATTACTTCTCAACAACTTAAAACTATAAGGCAGACAAAAGAAAATAAATGTTTAAGGAATAGGATATATTATTTTTAGTCTAAAATGTTTAATTAAAATAAAAAATACCTATAAATTCATAATTTTTCTTACCCGCAGATCCCAAACAAACGGTCATCACTGGAATCAAGGGTCTACGAGTGCTGAAGACAACCCAATCCTCGTTTGTGAACTTCGTGAATGACGAGTTTAGATCGCTGCCAGATCAATATGATCGCATCTTTAGCACTGTGATCGACTGTTCCTGGGAGTATTCGGATACCGATAGCTTGGACTTCCTAAAGGCCTGGCAGACGGTGAAAAATATTATTATTAGGAACTTTGCTGGAGATCCGCAGGTGGGCGTTTCCTCGCCATCCGTTCAGCACACCTTGTATCTGAGTGAAAGACAGGTCCTGGATGTCCTGCCACAAGTGTCGGTCATTTCGATGACAATGCCAAATAAGCACTACTTCAACTTTGATACAAAGCCGTTCCAGAAAATTGCTCCAGGCGACAATAACGAAGTTTTCATCCCAGTGGACAAGCCACATGGCACCATCTACGCCCAGTTGGCCCGGAAGAACATCAACAGTCATCTCTAGGCTGATCATTTAGTTAGTCTCAATTTAATTCAATTTAGCCATTTGTCAATTGTATTGGCGAAATAAACAACATTTTATAGTAATGAACTTTTTAGATCAATGTTCCTTAAAAGTATTATATGTAAAATAGTTTGTGATTTCAAAAACTAAGTTCCTAATGAATGACTTTAAAACTTAAACTTTAAATTAAAATAAATTAACTCTCAACAGTAGACAATAATATTTTAAAGAATTCAAAAATAAAGCAATTTGGTTTTAAATTGGAGAATAAAATTCGATTTGAAATTCAAATTTTCAAGATCAGCTTAGCCATAGCAAAAAATATTCCTGGTGTGTCAAAACTAAATCAAAAATCGTAAAATGAGGATTCGTTGGTAAACAAAAATTCTAAATTCTTTCATGTTTTGACCACTTTGGCCATCAAAATTGTCTATCAAAATTCAAAGAACCCCAAAAAACAAGAGCGTGACCATGACCAATCGACTGGCCTTGCACCACATCCTGACCACCCAACTGCGGAAGGACTGGGAGCAGGAGGACAATGCCAAGTCCAGGCTGTCGCAGTTGGAAAGGAGGGACAGGATCAAGGCCTCGCTGAGATCGAGCCAGTTGCCGGGCCGCTACCTGATGCCCGACACTCGCAAGACCTATGATAACATGGTGGCAAGGATCCACTCTACCATGAAGTGTAAGTCCTGAAATACTCTAGATGTAAATGTATTTTGTAGTGATTTTTTTGGTAATAATCTAGAAGACGTTCTTTATCTTCATGAATTGAATATAATATATATATATGAATATAATATATTTGGTGTTCATTAAGCCACTTTTTTGTAGAAATTTTTTTATTATTTAATTATAGCCCATTTAAATAATATCATTTTACCAGTTTTATTTATGCAAATGAATGTTTGGTATGCATTGTTAAAATTTAATTCTCCCTCAGCGGTTCGAGCACCTCGAAGACCTCGGCCAACAGCGCCGTTGCCCAAAGCGGGGATTCCGACTCCAGCGCCAGGAGTAGCACCACCACTGCCATCCAAGCTGGTGTCCAAGCATTTACAACGCAGCAAATCTGGTAGGATAAAGGGCGGCGGCAATTCCTCAAGAGCGAGCAGTACTCATGGTTTCGCCAACAAAACCAAAGCCAAACCATTGGCGGCGATCAAGGCTAGTTTGAACCAGAAGCCAAAATCGAAGGGTTTTGATCAGCACAACCGGATCCGCGAGGTTATCCAACAGAAGACCGTGCTGGAGACCATGCTGATGCAGCACAAGAAATTGCAAAGAGACCGGCGGACCATAGCCCTTGATATCCAGCGGATGCGGGCGGATCTGGACAGGATTAGGAACAAGTTGGACACATCGCTGCAGAGCTTGAACTCCACTCGCACCCTTTTCAGTGCCGTCAGCAAGGTGAATTCCAAAAAGGCGGTCGTCCCGCAGAAGCCATCGCACAACACGATGACCCCGACCCATCGCCGTTCTGGTAGCAAGCGAAAGGTCAGGACCTCTGCCATTCCGATGAACCGACAGAGTGTCCTGGTCCACAAGGCCCCCATCCTCAAGCGCCGCGTCCGTTAAATTCCATATAATGAAAAAAAAGTAATGCATGCAAAAATATAGCATATTATAAAATTTATAAATATACAAAAATTAGTAGGTTTTATAATTTTAAATTTAAAAATGGGAATAATAATATATAAAATATTGATGGACTGCTATTAAATAAATAATAATCATATGTATCAAATCCTTTGTTGATGGTTGCGGATTTTCTTGTCAAAGATATTGCAATAAAAACATAGGAAGTTGTTCGTTGTTCGAGCTTAAATTACATTACAATATTTAAAAGAAATTTCATCATTTGAATTCAGGGCGATAGCTTATCGATAACTTATCGATAACTATAAGTGTTGGAAAGCATGTTAATGATGTCGCCTTTTGCCATGCATTATGGTATTCTGTGTGAAAAAAACCGCGACCACACTGCTCATGGCGTCTGCCTTTCGCCACCGGATTTTTGTTTTTCGTTTTTTTACGTATATTTGCCACCTTTTCGCTTAATTTTCGGACAATTGGGTGTCCAAGATGGGCTCCTCCAAGAAGCACAAGAAAAACAAGTCAGAGAGACGCGAGAAATATGAGGGTAAGTGCTAGGAAAGTGATTCGTCTACGTGAGCCCCCGCTGGCACATGCCATCTCGCTCTAGCGTTTTGCCGCTTGTTGTTGAGCATGTATACACAAAGAAAAAATTGTATGCAAAGATTTAAAATTATAGAAAATAAATTGTTTTTGCAAAAACTTGTATTATTTAAATCTATGATTTTTTAAAGTTATAAACCTTAAATTAAATTATTTATGCTTGAGAAATTTTCATAACATATTTTTGAAAATTTTAAGTAACCTAAATCTCCCCATCTTATACAGAATATAGTCAGCACCAGGATCCTGCTCAACTGCAACGCGGATTGAAGTTAATCCTCAAGGTGGGATCGAATGCCACACCGGAGTACAGTGCCAATTCGCCAATGATGGACGGAGGACCACCCACAGCCGCCGAGGCCATGATGTCGCCTGTTCCCGAGGAACTCCAGGAGAACCAGGTGCATCGTGAGCGTCACAAGAAGTCCAAGAAAAAGAAGAAGAAGAAGGATCGCGAGAAGAAGCACAAGCATCACAAAGAGAAACGTCACAGGAGCAGGGATCGCCATCGAGACCTGGGATCGGCCGATGAGGATATGGTACCAAGTGCCGACGATGCTGCCTGCAGTGGTTTTGCACCACACTCGGTGGCTCCACCGACCGTCGATCCGGATTCCAGTCAAGATGGCTTTAGCTTCATGGACGACGATCAGTCGCAGCCACTACCGGAGAATATCCTGTTCTTTGCAGGCATCACCACGGATAACTCGCCGTCCAATTGTCCAGTGACCAAGCCCATTGCACCGCGCAAGCTGGACGAAATCCTTATGGGTTCGTCTCCCAACTCCTCGTCGCTGCAATCATCCTCCCTGGGATTGGTGGGCAGCAGTCCAACCAAGCCGTTGCCCGACGTGAGTGACTCCAATACAACTTAATTTTCCGATAGTCCTAATAGAATATAATATTATTCTTTTCCAGCTTTTGATACCATCTCCTTCAACGCCAGGGGGTGCCAACTCCCTAAATGCTCTTACGCCCAAGGCTCTGGAGGCGCCAAAGACCCCCAGCAGTTCCAGTGAGTCGGGAAGAGAGCCCCGGAGCTGTGTGCTTAAGCTGAAGCAGCAGAAATCGCCATTGAACAAACTTCTGGAGCACCTGCTGCGCTTCCTGGAGAAGCGGGATCCCCACCAGTTTTTTGCTTGGCCGGTGACCGATGACATGGCACCCGGTTACTCTTCAATAATTAGCAAACCCATGGACTTCTCAACAATGCGACAGAAGATCGATGATCACGAGTATGCCGCTTTGACAGAGTTTAGTGATGACTTCAAGCTGATGTGTGAGAATGCTATTAAGTATAACCACGTAGATACGGTTTATAACAAGGCAGCCAAGCGGCTACTCCAAGTGGGAATGAAGCATCTGCAGCCGGAGAATTTAATGAGAAGCTTAAAACCGCTCTCGGGTTATATGAGGGAACTTACTGCTAAAGAATTAGGATTTGAATTAAGTTCTAACGATATGTCACGGGAAACTCACGATTCAGCGGACGAAGGAGCTTCAACTGGAGCCGAGGAGCCACCAACTCCTGCCCAACTGGAAGAGGAGGAGCGCAAGCGTGCTCTCCGTTTGGAGAATGCGCCCAAAACACATTTTGAGCCTTTTGTAGACGATTTAACGAGTGAGGAGATTCTAGCCCAAGTGCAAAATGCCGCCCAACAAGCCAAGCAGAGGGTTAATGCCAAGAGAAACGCCCACAAGATGGGTTTCCTGCGTCAAGCCAAGGATGGCACCACCACCCTAAATCTTCTGATCAAAGAGGAGAACGAGGGTCCTGAAAAGGTAGTAACTATTGGCGATCTGGTGGGCAAACTGCAAACGGGAAGCACACAGCTACAGGTGCGACAGGTTGACAAAAGGAATGCCATGAAGCCAGTGAAACCCCTGAGTTATGGAGCCTTTGCCAGCTTCGCGCCTACTTTTGATTCCCGCTTTTCCACTCTGAGTGCTGATGAAACTCAATTAGTACTGCGTACATATGGGGATGCCTCCAGTGCGGAATATGCTGAGAGCATCCTACAGTTTACCAAGGACTCTAGCTATGGGACAACCATAGCAAACGGTTTGCTGGATATCCTCACCAACGGAGAGCACAGCAAATCGCTTGATGAACTTTACAATATGCAGCTACATTCGTACGAGCAAACCGAGATTGAAAAGTGCTTTGAACAGGAGGAGGAAACTCCTTACCAGCAGGAAACCACCGAGCAAATCGAACAAGAGTATGAGAAATACAAAAACATCCCTGTGGACTTTAAGCGATTGCAATCTCTCGCGGACTTGGGCATCGATATGACCTTCTTGGACGGCATGGAGGCTGAAATGAAGAATTTTGAGCTCAACAGGCGGATGCACGAACACCTCAGTCAAAACTTGACGCTAATTGAGAAACTGCGAGTGACGCAGCATGATCGTTTGTCACAGCCTTTGCCGAATCACCTGGGACTAGTGCAGCCCGCTGGTCAGGAGGAGGCCCAAACCGCACAGCAATTGACGCAGCAGATCAGCGATCTGGCCAAGAAACTGCCGCCTTCTGCCATTGCCGATCCCTATGCCTTGCGGAAGGCCATGGGCATGTCCTATGGTAAGTCAATAAAGAAAAGTTATCATCTTGTAAGTTAAATGTAACTGTTTTTTTTGGAACAGCTGGCTTGCCGCCCCCTCGACCGGTTTCCCCGCGTATCCAGCTGCCCGAGCTGCTACAACAGCCTGTGGCCCTGCCCCAGTTGCAACCAGTGGCCATGGAGATCGACGAGACGGATGAGCAGCATGGCGGGGGCGATCTGGAAAACGAGCTGCGCGAGTTCCTTGAAAGCGGTTCTGGCCTGCACTCTGCAAATCCCGCAGATGACAATAGCATTGTGGCCCAGCTGCTGCTGAACTAGGAGATCGGAAAATCTTCATGAGGCGCGCTATGTTGTAATGTAAGATAATGAAATTTCTCTAAATTATTTTGATATATTCACTGGCAAATAAAATGTAAGTTAATACTAAAGAAGCTTAGATTTTTCTATTAGGAAAGTGTGAATATTTAAAATATATTGCATAAAATATCAATTCTGATGTTTAATCAATTCATTTTATTTTGAAGGATGCAAAAAATACTTTTTATTTAAATTTTGTACCTTAAAATTATAAAATATTACTTTAGTGAGCTTTCTCTAACAGTAACAAATATATTTTTTTGTTTCCATTTCGAACTTACACTAAACACACTTTTGATTTGTCTTAACAACTGAACCTATGAAACGATTTTAATGTTTATACACAACACAATTGCTGAAGAACCGAACCGGCCAGTGCTAGACTTCTTCAACGTTTTCCGTGGGCTTGGCGTCTTCAACAACTTCCTGCAGGGCCTGCTCACCGGCGACAGTTGGTTTCGTGATCTACAGAAAATTACAATACGATGGGCGGTACAGTAAACATAGCCTCTGCATTATCATAGTTAAACAACTACATTCAGTAGCTGTATTCAGGCACATAATACTTATCGGATCATGCAGTTAGTGCTGCTATATACCAACATGCTCGTTAGATTTACTACGAAGATCGGTCTTTTCATGCACTTAGCTTAGTTATATCCTACAGTTAAGTACGATTAAGTTCTTAGCCTACGATTAGGTTTTTGATTACATAATATCTTCGTATGGACTTTACCACATTAGAAACCGCGTGGGGCGAGTATCGGTTTAGTTTTTTGATTTGAGTATGGACCACTTAGAACCTAGAATTTAGGCGAGGGCTAAATGTTTTGGAACCCATTTATATATATATATATAAACTATATATCACAAGATGGTTGATTTTGGTTGTCCCCGTTTGATTGATGTGATTTTGGTTAGTGGGCGATTTAGTTTCAATGGCTTTTCAACGTTTTGATTTTGTTATCATTCTGTAGAAGTTGTTGAGTTAAATCTGAACCAGGTTGGCTGCTAGATTTTCTTACTTTGAAGCACCGAATTTTGAAGTGGTCGCACATCTCAGAGACCTAAAAATGGTTCATTATTAGAAATTTATCATATTTTCAAATAATAATAAAAAAAAACCTCTTTGTTTAATAAAAGATATTAACTTACCACACCGTAGCCGTAGTGCCAGTGGGCTAATGTTGAGAAAATTGTGAGACCATGGACAATCCATCGTTCGACATCGGCCGAGATGTCCGTGTCGAAAACTTGTTGGTAAAAGGGAAAGCAGCAGACTGCCACGGTCGCGGCCAGTGGCCACATTAGAACATTGAAGGCATCGCATCGCATGTCCGACATTTGGGCCACAATCAGACGGCACTGTAAAATAAAATTTAAAAACTGTATTTGTTCCTGATCAGTTAAATAATCGAATCAAAACTTACGGCAATGTTTGAGAATATCGTCCCGTAGAGTATCCATAAAACGCGGGGCTCCAGATTAATCACATTATTTCGAGAAAAGAACGACCAGATTAGAGTGATTACAAACAGCCAGAGGAATGCAAAGAAGGGACGCAACATTTCCCACATGGGTCGCATTTTTCCCGTCTTGTTTTTATAGGAACTAAAAAATAATTAAATAAAATAAGATCTAAATTATGTTAATGTAAGTTATTATGAAACTCACAGGTAGATATTCCTAGCTATAATAGGATGACTGCTGACCATGCCGGAACCAATAAGTACTATTTCGAACAAATTGGCCACTGTAAAACCATAAAAGTTAAAGCGATACATCCCAGGTCCAAAGACGGTTGCCACAAACAACATGCCACTAACACCCTGATGTAGAAAAAGAGGCTTAAATAATTTAAAATTTTACTTAGAAATATATTTAATTTACTTACCCACATGGTAAAGTCATAACCCCAGGGCAAAAACATAACTCCCGTGTTGTACTTTTCCACATGCGTCAAATAGAAGTTAAGAAATACGTTCCAGATCACAAAGAACATGCGAATCGGTGGCAAATCGTGGGTGCCAAAGAGTGAGAATAGGTAAATGGGTATCAGGGCAGCTGAATAGGAGTCCAATCCATGATCGAATAGCTCCCCAAGAGGACCACTAGTTCCAGTCCTTCGAGCCTGCTTTCCATCCATACCATCTGACAACGATAATTGTATAAAATTATCTAACACATTCTCTTTTACTTATATATGTTACGGACTCACCCAAGTTATAGTAAATAAGAATATTAATGGCCGCTACTGTCCAAACCCAGGCGGGTACTGAGTTGCCCTTCTCTGAGTTGGCCGCCTTAAATTCCCAGTCGTAATGAGCTATCAGGATAAAGTTGACGACAGTCATAAGGAAACCCACGAATGTCAAAACGTTGGGCGCCAACCATTTGGGAACAAACTGGAATATGTTATGTGACTTGAAATGTCAATATGCTATGAGGTATTTATAACGTACCTTAACACAGTAGTTCCAGAAAGGGTGCATTACATAGACACTGAGGAAACTTGTGTCTATGCTGTTGTACTACGGAATAAATAATAAGATATTGATTGGATTAAGCCCCGTCCTTTATCCACATTTAATTATTATTTAAATATCCTTGGAATAATGTATTTTTATACCCTTGCAGAGGGTATTATAATTTCAGTCAAAAGTAGTCCCTCAGTTTTAAAGCTATCTTATCTGCTTGAAACTTTCCCAAAAGTTGTCTTTCTATTGCAGGTAGTATATAAGTCGGAATGAGGAACAATCGGAAAAAAACAATTCAAAAAATGATAACTCTGTTGTTTTAAATGTTTTTTGTTGTTCTCTGGGATTTGCAAATATTTTAGGTAATATAGGCATAGAAATCGAAATGTAGTCGATTTGTAATAACTGCAAGGGTATATAAACTTCGGCTGGCCGAAGTTTGCTTCCGTTCTTGTTTTAATCTTAAAAAGAATAGGGTAAACAAAAATTTACATTTACGTAAAGGCCTAATAACTGAAATAGTCATTACCATATCCAACCATTTAAAATTACAACATATTATTTGAGGTGGTTTTCCTAATCGCAATAGGTTTTGATAAGATAAGATATCGATTACTACACTACCGAAGTCCTTAGAGATTAATTCCACTGAACTCAAAAAACTTGTTAATAAATGTAATTAACCTCCTTACATCCCCCGTTCCCGCAGGCCTTTCATTTCATTGTCTCTCCATGTTGTAATCTTCACAAGTACAAATTCCACTTTTGATAGTCACCAAAGCGATCTGCTCTTCCAAATCCCCGCACTATCTATATATATATGTCTAAAGCTTCAGCACATTGGTTCGTGACAGTTCAATGCCTCCTTCTAAAGTTTGCGAAACATTTGTTTAGTCTGATTATGACTTAATTGATGACCTACACTTAAAGTTTTTATAGTAACAATTTTGACACACAATAAACGGGCTCAACCAATAGGGTTCAAATTAAAGGTTGCCTTATCTGCCTAGGCGAACCAACCGGAACTAGAATAAATCTTAGTCTAAAAAGATTATAATACATAATCTACACACACAGAGAAATTAAATGTAATGCTGGCCATGGTATGCAATCAGAATCAGAAAACTATTTCAGAAAGTAGGATCAAATAATACTGTAATCTAATATTTTTGTATTATTGTCTGACTATATTATCTGTGGTAAATATTAAGAATATATCGAATTGATAAGGCTATATCTTAGATATTAATTTGTCAAGTCACTAATATAGACATTCTGGATAAATGGATTTTTTTTGATAAATATTTTGATTTTAATAAATCGCGACATTGTTAACCAAGATATAAAATGTAATCATTAATAATATAAATAATACATGTTTGCCACCATTGACTATGAAATGATCCGTTAAGAAATAAGGAAATTTCCTTTATTTAAAATTAAGGATTTCTATGGTACAAATGAAAATGGAGAGAAAGTGGGTTAAATCGATATTGAAGATTATTTCATTGTGTGGGCTTTATTTATAATTTAATATCAATTGACTGAAGTAGGGGAGGGTATTTTCCAAATGGGACATTGATTTTTACCACCCACCGGGGTCCGCGCCGAAATGTCCATCCCCCCTCCCTTTTGGAAGAACTCACCTTGTAAAGCTCGAAGCCCCTCAAATGAGCGTCTGACAAATAGCGCATGCAACCCATTTTGTAATTTGAATTTTGTACTATTCCAATATATTTTTGCTGTTCCACTAGTTAGTGAAAAATGATAACAGCGAGGGGCAGAGGGGCGGCGGGGCAGCGAGGAAGATGGGGAGAAGTTTGTACTTGGATCGGAAGTCAGATTAGAGCGTATCGGCTTGACCTTTGTTTTGGGTCAGACGGTTACTCCGGCATATTGTATAACATCTGCGGATCTACACAGATATATATGATTTTCGGATTCGTTCACACGCGGCCCCCGCTAAAAGCGGAATGCGGGTAAATTAAATAATCGTTTTGTCCGCTCTCTTGCACGCAACACGCAAACAACAGTTACTCTTGCACTCGAATAACTGGTAAAGAAGAAGAACCGGACGGAGACGAGCGCGCAGACGTATGTATCGCCTAAAGAAGCAGGAATATATATTCCGGACAGACCGGCGTCCGAATGGGAACTGCGGACTTATCAGGCCTGAAGACCCACCGCTTAATTCGTGACGCCGACTGCGACTTGCGTTCCACAAAAACAAATCCCAGTGCGCACAACCCCAGAGATGGCGATTTGGGGTTTTTCCGGACGGATCCGGGTTTTCTTGTGTACCGTACACCGAAATACCTATCCGGAATTCGCAATTCAGGAAGCTGTAATTGTGGCTTTATCGTTCGTTCCCATTCACAAAAGTTTTTAAGAATTTTTCAACAGAAATGGCTTTCATAGACAAGTGTTTTAAGTTATTCTTCAAGTCCCATTTAAATGGGTTTCATTTGTTTTTCTAAAATCATCTGTCAATAAAGGTTCATAACCTATGAAGTAACTCTTCTTTCTATTCAATTTTTATCACACCAAAAAATAGTTAAATGATAAAGATAGGCTATCGCTTAAAATATATGTATTCCGGCAAAAACTATTATTGCTTAAATTCTATTTATTTATTTCGTTAATACATTTTATTTTCAAAATTGTTTTTCCTTGACTAAGTTTAGTCGGCATCACTAGCGTACACAATCTTATCTGGCAGTGGGTGTCCGTGTATTTGCATTGAATGAATGTGAATTGAAATTTGTAAAACGCCAATAGATTGCTCCTACTCGATGAGCAACCAAATAACTGCCTGGCAGAGAGGTTATCAGGCTCAGGACCGACCATTTCCACAGCTAGAGCCACCATAATTTCAGGGAGATTTGTGGCCTGTTGTTTATTACAATAATAAACGTTAATGACCGGCCGCAAACGGATCCAATCGGATCATCATGCTGTTTTATGCGCGTGTTTTATAGAACACTAAATTTAGATTGAAGCCGTGTTTTTAATTTTAGTTCAAGTTCGTGAGATAACCCATCGGTGATCGGGTTGCCAGGCGCAAGGGGATCAAATCGAACGGAAATCGAATCTTGAAGATTAAACGGATCGGAAAATTCAAATACTAAATATTTTAAAGTAAACAAAATTGCTATAATAAAAAGAAACTGTTAACATTTAAGACCTTTAAACGGATGAATTTAAGAAATTTACCATAAAGAGTTTCAATAAAATACACATTTACAAAAGAGTATGCCTTAAATTATTTTTATGGTTATATAGTTATTGGAATAAAAACAACCTAAAAGAAATAATCTATTGTTTTTTTATAAATATTTTATCATTTAATAAAAATGTCCGCAATCATTTACAGTCAGTTCATAATTAATTTATGAAAAGGAAACATATTTCACAATTTCGACAACAACTTCAACTTGTTTACACATTTCAAGTAGCTTTAGTCATAAAACTTATTTCAGTATTAAGATAACGTAATGATTTTCTTATCAAACAACGAAAAACCCGAGCGATATATAAGACAAGAAATTTCACTCGACGCGGTGGGCAGTCAAAAAAGTATGAAGTCTTAAGCCTAGGATGTGTTCAATGAGTTCAGACTTCTTAATTTAACCATCTGGAGGTCTCCGTGGCAGTCAGACCCTCGGATCGCAGACGTTGCAGCATTGGGCGATATATGTCGGGGGTGAAGGGCAGCAGGACTCCACGTTCTTGGATCTCTCCTGTAAAAGGTTAATTCGGAATTATTTAAATGGCTAGAAAGATGTAGAGCATAATGGGAACCCACCATCTAGGATCATTTTGGCCGCAATGGCCGCCGGCTTGCCCACCGTCATCGCCATGGCGGAATGGCCCTGGGGCTGCCCGTAAACCACAAAATTGATGCCACGCTCCTCACGGCGACCATCGGGCCAACGGATGCCCACTTCATGGCGCAGCACCACCAAATCACGTTCATCTCGTTCTGCAAGGAAGTCAAATAAATTACTATAGAATTAAATTAAAATTAAATACAATACCCACCGAAGGCTAATCTCTTAGATAGATAGTGGCTGAGCGTGTCCAGCGGAGTATTTAGCTTCACGACAGGGGTGTCATCCAGCAGACCCAGGCTCTCAATACCATCCACATCGCCAATGCGCTCGGTCAGCTTCTGCTTCAGGTTCTCGTAAAAGATGCTCGAATCGGACATGCCCATCAAATGGATGACCAGTTGGCGCCACGTGACATCAGGTCCACTGGGATGCAGCAACGCATGTGGCTCCGCATCGATTAAGCCCAAAAGCTGCATGGGTTTAATGGACTCGGAAAAGCCCTTGTAGCGTATGGTTCCACGCAGCAGAGTGTGTACATCCCTGCCCAAGCCATAGAGTGAACCGTATTTGGTGGAGTCCCTATTGGGGAAACCCTCCAAGGCGAATCCTGGCAGGAAATCCAGACTGCGAGGACACGACATGAGTTCACCACCTCCAGAAATCTCCACTATTTGGCCCTGACTCAGATATTTGGCAGCGGAGAGGGTGTTCAGAAGCACTCCTCTGGGTGACCACGAGAATTTGTACCTCAAGGAATTATTGGAATGCTCTGGTGCTGGCAGACCGCCACAGTAGCTCACAAATGACTCAACAACGGCTCCCTTGTCCTGCACTTCGTGGATGCACTCAAGTGCCAAAAGGTGATCGATTCCTGGGTCCAATCCCACCTCATTCATAATGGTCACTCCCTTGGCCTTGGCCTCCTCGTGCAATTCGGAGATCTCATCGTTGACGTAACTAGCGGTGACCATGTGGGTACCTTCTGCCACGCAATAACGTGCCACCATGCCATGGAGACTGTAGGGAAGCAGGGACACCACAACATCCGCCTTGCCGCACATCTCCTGAAGATGACCAGTGCTCTCGTTCACATCCAGATAGACGCTGTCCACACCGGCATACTGTTGAGCCAATCGATCCGCTTCCTCCTTGACCTGCGAACATACAGTGATGCTGACATCCTTCTCGCGATGCAGCCACTCCACGAGGGGAGCGGACACCATGCCAGCTCCCAGGACCAAGACCTTTTTGTTCGACTCGGACCTTCCTTCCATCTTGTGGCGCGAACGGTGGCTCTGCGAATCTCGGAGCTCCTGAATATACTGGAAGCCCTCGGTCAGCTGACCGTTGCTGGCGATAATTGCCTGAGAATAAGCGGAGAGAGAGAGAGAGTTAGCCAACTGATAACAGATGCTGATAACAGAGCGTATTGCACTTAAGTTATTAAATTTAAGTAAGTACAACGTATATTTTAAATATGGAAAAAAAGAGCAAACAAATTACTAAAGATAACTTTGTTTTAAGGCCCCTTGGCTTGCAGAATATCCTGTTTACATAGAGATAAAATGTTGCCAAAAGAAATAACGAAAATTTGTGTAAGACTACTTACCGATTGAATGGGGTACGAGAATTCCTGCTCCGCAAGCGGCTTCTTGGCATCGCTCTTTATGATTTCATGGACATGTGGTGCCAACAGCTCACCAAACAAATCCGTGGACTCCCTTGGCAATTGGGTAGGCATATTATCAATCGAGCAAACTAAAACTCCTGGCCCCTTAAAACTCTTGGTATCCTTATTTCTATCCGCATCATACAAGCAGAAGGGAGTGTCGATCGTGGTGCACTCGTTCATGAACTCAATGGAACCACCGGGGTCAGCGGAAATATCACAAATGGCCAACATTCGGTGTGGCAAAGCGGGACTACCCTTGCTAGTAGGCAACCAGGGAGTATTTGCCGGACGGAGCAGGTTCTTGGCATCCGGAATGCTGATTAACTTGGGACTGCCCACAGCCCAGTAGATGCCGTTCAAAATAACCGATGCATATGGAGCAATCTTCGTGCTGAAGGTGGAGATATAACGCTCGGGGAACTCATCGTACTCCTTGGCATCGAATCCACCGCCTTCACGACGCTCCAGATGATCCGATCGACTCACCTCGCAGCCATAAAGCTTGTTTTGGTCTTACATAAAATAAAGATGAATTAGAAATTATAGTACAAAAAATATTTAAAAACTTATCTGGTTTTACAAATTTTAAGTAAATGCATATATAATTAAAGCAGATATTATGTACTCACTTCCATGTTCAGCCACCTTGCGAAGCATCTCGGGCGGAACATATTCAATGGGCAGCTCCGAAAACACCTCCTGGGCTCCTTGGGAAACATTTCCAGAGCCAGTAAATACAAAAGTAAGTGGTCCAATCGACTTGGGCATCATGCCGAGTGAGATTTCGTAGCCACAATCACGGATCGCCTGACGAGCCATCGAAGAATTGCGATAATTGTGAGCTGGTCCAATGTGCATGAAGGGCGTGTGATGTCCCAAGGCCAGAAGGCGCAATCCAATGCCATGCAGGATGTTCACCATGCCAGCCACTCCGGCATACTTGCCAAAGGCCACCTGTCGTGCTCCGCGTTCATCTATAATACGCTCGTAGTCGATTAGGCGGATTTTCTGGAGAAAATTTTTGAAAAATATATATATAACATTATTGAAGGAGTAGCTCGGAGGTGCTCAAACCTTTTCCAAAATAGCATCCAATAGCGGCATATTAGATTCCTGTGCCTTAATGGTGTGCGAAAAGAAGCAATATGTCTTGCCAGGGATCAGAGCATCAATGGGAACTTGTTTCACTCCAAATATCACAGACGCATCACTAATGTCCTCCTGAATATGTGCTCCAGCACTCATGTAAGCCTGTTCCATAAAAACAAAAAATCGTAATGTTGTTAAGTTATAAGTTATCTTATCTTATCAATTCTATGTATAAATACGTGATAATCTTTGAAAGATGAGAATAGTTATTGTTATAATACGCTGGTAGTCGTTTAAAACATTTAATCTTTATTACAAAGCTACTTACTAAAATCAGTTCAAGTTCAGGGCATTTAATTTCATTATTTTTTTGTTCTTCATTTTTTCTAATTTTAATTTGGCTAATCTTCCGAGTTATTTACTGGTTTGATAAGTATCAAGTTTATTAATAAGTACTTCAATTAATTACTTGACATCCCATGAATATATAATAGTTTAATGAACGTTGCCCATTCAATCCATTTAATCTTTTTTCTCACGTGCCCCTTTTAAAATAATTATCATCTCTACAAATCAGGTAAATACAGTATATAGATTCCTTGGAATCATTGCTCCCAGCGATAAGCTTCGATTCCTTTTGCTTTAATCTCTCCTCTTCGTTTGTTTTGTACTTAATTTCAAGGCCAGTCAATTGCCAAATTTAGAGCTCCATGGAGAATAGCTTATCATCTGAGTTTATATTTATGATGCAGCACTTGGGGGGCGTGTGTAGCCACCACATATACATCTAGTTGCTGGCCTGACTACCGATATGATTTCCATCGGCGATTAGCCACAGACTCAATAAATCCGTTGCCAACTGCTGATGGAAAATTACGATGGATGGTGGATGGAGGTATTAAGCTCCAACTATGCTTACCTGCATGGGATATGCACGACGGTTGGAGGGCTGCACAATGACCTTGACATTCTGCTTGACCAACTTCTGGACGTGGGTGGGTCCAAATGGAGCTCGTCGCTCCCACACCGATTGATCCTCTCGCCGAATGGCAATCACGCGACTCTGCAAAAGAAAAATGTTACTTATCAATACAGAGCAGAGTTTGGCGCTATCAATAAAGTTTAAATATTAAAAAAAAGAATATATATATATTTGGCAATAATTTATAAATTATATATAAATTTGGTCGAATTCGTTTTAAGACACCTCAGTATTTTAAAATATTTGTTTCAAAAATTGAAAAGGATAAGAACAATTTACAAAAATGTCTTTACTTATCAAAAATAAAATATCTGGAGTATTTTTAAAGTTTCAGATGACACTTAATATTTCATTGGCATATTCAAATAATATTAAAAAAACATAATTACTTTGGACCGTTTTATGAATGGTATCTTTAATAATTCCTATACGATTGAGGATGCAATTGGGGAGGTGAATCAACTCACATGGCGTTGTCTGGTGAACGGATGCGCGATTGTTGCGCGCTGTTGAATCGCTCGCCACATGTTTCGGCAGCTCTGAGGGATCAGTTCGAGCAGATCAAGTGCGAACTTAATTGTATTCGTAGTGCTAATTCTTTCCTGGGATGGTGCTGATCCGATCCGTTGGCTCTGAGCTCTGGCACTCTTCTGATGGCATCGGAGGAGGCGACTCGCGAAACAGCCCCTAATCAGCAAGTGGACCCCGTCGTAAATCCAGCGATAAGCCGGACTCTCACTCTCCATGCATCTCGTCGCAGCTAAAAAGAAACCAATTTTGTGCGTTAGCAGTCTCTTACCCGTGGGGAAGTTGGATCTCAGTTCGATTTTGGGCTGAAAATTTTCCACTGTGATAAGAGAGCTGCCCCGAATTAAGAGTACTGCCCTGGAAAAATTCCTTAAGCGCTATTTACACAATGCAATTCTCACAAACATTTTTGAGGTATAATCAAATTACCTATTTTAAACTTTTATCGTTTTGAAAAAAAGTGAATATCATTTTAACTTTTGTAAATATCCATTTATAAATTACCAATATTTATTTTCAAACTTTTACTTAATTGTTTGGGTTAAACCTTTTGTGAAGTATTAAAATTATATTGAATTAAAGAATATTTCAGCATCAAAAATATAAATCAAAATTTACTGTTTTTAAGAAGTAACTAAAAATATTTAAATGCAGTTAAACCAAGATATTGTAACTATTGTTTAAATCCATTTTGTTTTATACATTTTTATTAAGAAACAAAAATTATATAATTATATTTCAATTCATATTTTATAACTTAAAAAACGAATTCAATGATTATAAAATCATCCAAAGTAACAGTCTAGTGTAAAATTAAACACCTATTTTGTGGTTTTCGACTTAAGAATATTTTATAAATCGATCAATATTATTTTTCTAGCAAGAATTGCACGTTGTAAACACCATTTTACAATGTTTTATTTTTAATTGCATCTTGGTTTTATAGGTTCGCCTCTGGCACAGATTTCAGTGCAGATTGTAATCATTTTACTATTCACATCAAAAACAGTTTACTTTCTTAGTTATCTAAAATTCTACGATCTACTGGAGCAGCGGCCACGAAATTGTAGCTCGTCTCATGCACAGAAAATAAATATACATGATTATTACAGCTAGTAAAACAAAGGTGAGTTTTTGCTACATTTCAGGTATGCAAAACCGAAAGGAAACGGAATAACATTTTGATTACGGGTAGTTAGAAAAAAGAAAGCCGTAAAGCTGTAAAGCTGGTTAGCGGATGTCCCACTGGGTTCCACTGCAGATTCCAAATATCGATCCTCTACAGCGCCGGCGCCTCGGGCAACAGCGATGTGAAGAAGGTGATGACAAAGGTGCGCACAACGGAAATCACAGAGTTATTGGCATTTGGTGGTTCCACGGCAACGGCTTCAGCGGAAAGATCAGCCGGGTCCGGATTAGCAGCGGATGCTGCAACGGGAGCAGCAGCAGCAGCAGCAGCAGGTGCATCAATTACATCCTGTCCAGCAGCAGGACCAGCTGCTGGAACTGCACCAGGTTCGTTGGCCGCCTGGGGATCGTTGTTCTCCCGCTCCACTGCGGCATCCATCATCCTCTGAATTTGCTGTACTGCAGCAAAGGCGGCCGCATCGTCAGCATTGTTATTACGGTTGATGTTGTTATTGTTTCGTTCACGGCGACGACGTAGGACACCAATATGATACCTACAAAATATACAAAACAGGCGTTAGGATACACACGTTATTGTAAGAGCTTATAAGTATTAATTTGTTTTAATAAGTATTATAAACTTATTTAACTATTGGTCTACCGAAATATAATTGTATATAATTGTAATTGCCTTAAATTAACTTCACAAAATTAAACCATTTACTTACAGATAAATCGCTCCAGCGATAAGCACCACCAGCAAGCAACGCAGCGGCGAGGAGTTAAAGTATAAAACAGTTACGAAAATTGCCAATCGGGTAAAGCTAAAGAAGCTATCAAGCCAGTCGCGCATTTCGGGTTCCTCCTGGATGTTCGGAAAATTTGGTCTGTTAAGTGGCGCCCCATTTATCTGAGGGGCAGGTGGTGCCTGTGCCGCTGGGGCTGCAACTGCTCCTGCCACTGGTTGTGCCTCCCCGAAATTTCGTGCAGCAATCAGCGGAATTTGGGACATAAGGTGTTGAGGCAGCGGCGGCAATACAGATTCGTTTGAGCCAGGCAACGTGGAACTGTAAATAAGAGGGGTTTTAACAATGTTTAAATATAATATAATTTTCAATTGCCAGAAATTGGTACACTTCTTATAGGGAAAACCCAAATGCGTACAAAAAACTGTTCGGAAGCATACAAAAATAAATTCCTATATATAGGGCTTTAGTCGGCAGCCCTAAAAAAATGTATATAAACGCGAGTCTGATAAGCAAAAATAATTTTGGCTGAGCAACTACATGTTGTTTTGCGAAAATTCAAAGATTACAAATAATGAATAAAGAAACAAAATGGATTGATTGTGACAAAATATTTTCCATCGGAACAAATTATTAAATATACATTTCCCATTGCAATGGAAATTCTACAGTTGTTCCCGAAATTATCAAAACTAGGAGATTCTAATTATTTACAGAATTAATTTATCCTCCTTTGAATTGTTTAGGGGTTTCAAATGTCTCCTTTCGGTATCCATGTACTGCCCAACTTACCGAGCGTACTGCTGCATGTATTGAGCGTACACCTGCTGCATCCAAGCGTTGTAGATCAGTGCCTGCTGCTGGAACAGCGCATGAGGATTACCAATGGCACTAGCACTAGCGGCTGCCGCCTGATTTTGCTGCCAGAAATGCGCCCAAGGATTGGCCAAACCGATGTCACCTGGCGCGGACGATGCAGCACCTGCCGGTTGTGCCGGTTGCTGTTGTGTGGGATGACGTTGTCGTAGCTCATTTGCATTCCCGCTTCCATCCTGCGACGCTGGGACTGCATCCTTTGGCTGCACAGTAACAGTCTTGGCTGGCGGCGTTATTACTTGCTTTGTGGCGCAGACCAAATGAAATATGTGGTGTTGCTGGTAGACATCCTTATAACTGCGTATCACCTCCGATAACTTTTGGGAATCATCCAATAGCTTGCCAGAGTAAATCAGCTTTTGATCTTGTATTTTCTGTAGAAATAAATCGCATTTTATATTTCTATAGATGTACATCAGAAAGCGAAGTTTTGTGGAAATAATGGAGTGCAATAAGCTAAGCAATTATTTTTATCTCGAATCATTACCGCTCCTAAGTCTATTCAAACTTAATGACAGTTAACATTATTTACTGTTTAAATGAAATGCATATATATAAGTACATTAAGCAGTGCTTGATAACTGATAACTTTTAATTTATTTGTACCCCCTATGAGATAATATTGTTTTGTTCTACGAAAACGGACGTGTATACAATCAGAATCTCAAGAGAGAACCAATTTTGAGAATTATAAATTAGGTTTCTAAAAATTGTATGTGACAAGTGCGCTTACTTTTATGAACAACAAATGGTGATTGGTAATTGATTTAAAATCCACTATATTTTACGACATAAACACCCGTATTGAGTTACTGCTTTAGACGAGAACTGTATAAATATACAAATGATATATATAAATGAGTCAAAAATCCTGTTCCTTTACTTAGTATAAGTAAGCGATATTAATACGTGGGATGTAAACAGTAAGACGAATGACCGCAGCTTATTTTTGTAAAAAGGGTTTCTCTTCTTATAAGTTATATACATTAACAACTCCTAACCGTATCCATTATAATCTTAATTTTAAGCCATCGATTCAGCATAGGCCAAGTGCATGACGCAAGTGCATGACGAGAGCTATAATTTAAAGAGGCAATCTACTGACGTGTACTTGCGACTAAGACGCAAATAGCCCCGGGAGTATTTATATATGTACATATGTATGTTATGTGAAGATGATAAACAATAACAAACTATTCGATAAGATAAGAAGTTCTTAAATATAGAATTATGGGGAACACAAACGAGAACGAAACCCACCGGTTTGCCAGGATATACCAGGGATAGCTGCTTCTTTAGCCGTTGGACCGTCCAGCAGAGATCAGAGTCCACATTGAGATCCTCGTACTGCTGGTTGGATGACTTAATCAGCAGGCGGACACTGGAACCGCTGGGGGAGATCGGCGAGTCCGGTGTCTTCTCACGGGCGGCAGCATCGCAGCCCGCGGCTGTAGCGGCTGCGGGGGATGCAGCGGTTTCCTCCATATCTCGTTGACCCCGCAAAATCGGAGAACTTTCTATCGCTAATTAATGGCCACGGGTTTTAGCAGCGCTAGCGGGCTCAATTTTTAGCAGCCACTGTGTCTCACTGCCACTTCCTGGGATTTTCTTTTATAGTTTTATTCCGAACTTGACATTTGATTTGGTTGTAATTGCTCTGTTGTTGTTTGGTTTACCCAGCTGTTTTTTCGGTGTTTGGGCTGCCAGCAGAGAATTATTGATTATGAAACGCAGTAAACGTTCCGCAGTTGATTAAAAACTCGTCTCCATTTGATTCTGACCTGTGGCCAGAGATGAGCGTGGGTCACGGGTCGGCCGCCAATAGCAGATATTTTTAAGTCACAGAATACTATGGCTATCTAAATAAAGGTTTAAAAAGCGAATAAAATTATTCATATTATATGTTATGTTTAAATATATTTAAGTCGTTGCTCTGGCACTTAAAGAACTCCATTCTAACTTTTATTTTAATTTAATTCCACCAAATTACCCTTCTAAATAGTGACTAAAGACAGTGATTTTAGCTCAGTGCTGGCAGCAACACTTGTTAATGCCATACATTCAGCAACAGGGTTGCCTTGACTTTTGGGGATGCCAACTCGTGTCAACGTGACGTGTACGATTAGTGTATTAAAATTTATTCGTTGAAGTTTGAAAGCAAAAACTAAATAAAACAATTGCACAAAAATGTTTATGCTCTATTACAATCTGGCGCTGTTATTCAACTGGATTTTGATTATGCTTCTTAACGGTGTTTTTTTAAAGGCGTCGCAGCTGATGAGTTCATGTTTTCATTTATAAGATTTAACTGGGTAAGTAAAAAACACACAAGGGTTTTATTATTTGCTTGATTTTGTACAAACAGCCCATCTTATTAAATTATTTCTCTTTTAAGATTCCACAAGACAAGAAAAAATTTATGAATGTTGCATATATTTATTGGCTTAAAATATTTTAACCATTATTTTTCTCTTCATTTTTGATTCCAAATTGGTTATGTTTGTTTTCTTATAATTTCTTTGATATTATACAACTAGTTCCTGTCTAAAATTATTTGGTTGGCTTTCTAAAAATTATAATTTTTTGAATTATTTATATATATAATTTTTCTCGCTGTCGAAAAAACTGTGACTTATTCTAGTGATTGGGCCGGTTCGTGAGTATCGCTGCCATCTCTATTAAAAAGTGCAGTGCAATTCCTACACTACTAATTCGAACAGATATATATTTTGTGAAATACCTTCTTCACATCTCTACGTGTCCTAAATCACTTAAACTCATGGATAACAAGTCAGCCGTGTCCGCCCTACAGGAATTCTGCGCCAAGTCCAAAAACGTTCCACCAACATATGATTTTATTGATGGCGAAGACGGTGGATACGTTTGTAAAGTTGTTCTGTTAGAAATGGAGGCCTATGGAAATGGTAAAATTAAATGATACACGTAGAATATATTTGAAGTAGAATATGTAAATGTGTTTCCAATTATAGGGCGCTCCAAACGCGATGCCAAACACCTGGCTGCTTCCAACATCCTGCGTAAAATCCGTAAACTTCAAGGTGTGAGTAGCTTGCTTGAGGAGTGTGAAACCAACTCGGTGGCCGATCTGTGCGAGGAGATGACCAATCTGAATCGGGACATGCTAAAGGAACTGCGGGACTACTGCGTGCGCCATGATATGCCACTGCCCACCATTGAGATTGTGCAGCAGAGTGGTACTCCTAATGCCCCGGAATTTGTGGCCTGCTGCTCCGTGGCCTCTATAGTTCGCTACGGAAAGTCGGATAAGAAAAAGGATGCTCGCCAGCGAGCGGCCATCGAAATGCTGGCCGTGATCTCAAACGATGCGGATGATCTCCGGGCGGATAAAATGCAGGTAGTCAGCACTAAGCCGACGGATGCAAGTCTCGATGATAATCTTGAGGATCTGGAGGCGGAGCGCAGGAAAAAGTTCAACACCTACAGGGAGCTCACAGATGCCGGAAGCGTAGACAATACGGGTCTGCGCCTCTGTGATCGCCACAACTACTTCAAGAACTTCTATCCAGCCCTTAAGCAAGCTGCATTTGAGGTAATCAACACAAATGAATACGTCAGCTCCAAGGATAAGGCTTTAAGCCTTTTGAGCGCGTTGAAGATCAAACCAACCATAAGTACTTTGGAATCGTCATCGATGGAACCCTTGCTGAGTATTGAACTGAATTGCGATTTTGATGTCGTATTTGTGGCTCTGGAAAGCAAGATCTACCTTCAGATGATAGAATACTTCAGCACAATGTTGATATAATCCTTATAATTTCCAATATATCTATGGAATATATAACATTTATTTTTAACTAGGGTCGGCTTACAAATAAGTAAACTGTCTCGTATTTACACTCTAAACAAATTCAGATAATGCACATTTTTGTTTACAAACTAATACAAACTCCCACATATTGTGGGTGTAAAACATGAAAAAGTAATTCATTCAAGGTCTTCTGGTAAACGCGTGTTAACTTTGTACAATATTCTTAAGGCAAATCAGATTCAAGCAAGTCTCAAAGGGGATTGGTGTGTGAAAAATGAAATGGCACTTTTAACAAACTTTCTAGATTGGGGATTCCCCGTAATTAAGAATTCGTTTGATGGTGTTGCAAATCAGACCGGCGTTGTTATGCAATACCAATGCTAATCAAATTTAACGACTCTATAACTTTTTTGGTGTAGTTTTTTTTTATATTTAAATAATTTATAAAATAGTTGACTAAATTAAAAGTATGGTTTAAAATTAATTGTACATATTTAATTTTATTCCATGGCTTCAATTTTACTTTTTTATAGCACTACACCACTTTGCTCTTAAAATACACCAATTTTGTATCAAATTGTTTTATACAAAATATGTTTGATAGGAATAAAAACTGTAATATTATGGGTACTAAACACAACTCTTCGGCATCTTTTCCTTAGCAAACTTAATAAAATTTATATATATGTACAATATAATAATGTGTGATCCCTCTCTGAATTCCGTAGAATCATTTCAAATGAACGGAACAAAACCAAATATACGCAAATTAAAATAAAAAAATTCTTAAAAAATGCTGTTTTAATTTTTTTAATATTTTTTAAGGGATAATTATTTAAACTGCTAATGCGTGCACAACAGTTTTTGTAAAAATGGGTCTTCAATTACAACTATGTACATACTTGAAAATTGTAAACAATTTTGTACACATTTTAAGACAATTTAATACAAAAAGTTTGATAACAATTTCAAAAAATTTGCCTACAAAAATGTAAGATTATAAATGAGATAATGCTTAAAAATAATTTCATTATTCTCTAATCAATCATCAAATTTGATTGCATTGAAATAGCTAACAAAAGCATTGCAATTGCCAATCCCGGAGGAAATCGTGAGTCTAAAGGAGAAACATTCAATTTACTAGTCAAAATAATATCTACAAAACTAATGTGAGCGAGGACAACTCTGCTCAGTAGCTGATCTTCTTGCGCAGTTTGAGATTGGACTGCTGATGATCCAGAGGCTGTTGTCGCTCCCGATCCCTTTCGCTTGACACTCGACCAACGCCGCGAGCCAGATGCTGGTGCCATTGACTGGAGGATGGCGGTGCCGTGGGCGTTGGGATCCCCGAATTTGAAGCGGATGTCGAGGCCGAGGATCCCGATTCGCCGAAAAGGCGACGGGAGAGCTTGAAACTGCCGCTGTTGCTGCTGCTGCAGCTGTTGTACTTGCAATTGTTGTTGATGTTGCTGCTGGAGGAGTGGGAGGCGTTGATGGAACCACTGGTGGCTGTCGCGGCAGTTGCTGTGGATGAGGCTGCTGTGGCCGCTGCTGCTGCTGCGGCCGCTGTCTTCCTTAACAGCTTCGTGTTGTACTCGTCACTCTTGTCCTTGTCCAGTCGCGTGGAGCTCAGCGACCGCTTGTTCCGCTTGGCTGCTCCTGCCACCAGGCTGTGCTCGATGATCGCCTGCAATTCGGCACTGCCACGCCCACTAAGACGGCTTGTGTCTGCAGGATTGGAGGAGGGAGGAGGAGTGGTAGTTGAATTATTGTTGAGGCTGGTTAATTTGGTTTTCGGCAGCGGATTGGAGTTGAGATCGAGCGTGGCGGATGCGGAGCGTGTGGCTATGTTAAAGGAGGCAGAAGAAGAGGACGTACCGGCAGCACCACCACCCAGGACACCCATTGTGGGTATGGCTGATACGTCCCGATAATAACGAGCCGTGGCCACAGTGCACGGTTGGGCTTGGGCCGCTGCTGGAGCCGGTTCTCCGGCATTGGGGCGCTGATAACGAATCCGGGATCTCCCCCGGAGCGTCATGTGGTGATGGGAGGTGCGCGCGGCACTTCCCCGAGTGGGTGGAATGGTAGCCGAGCTGCCGGCACCACCACTCCCCCCAGATACCACGGGTATCTTACTCTCGTTAATGGTGGCATATGGCCGAAGGAGCTGCTTCTCCACCGGCAGCATCGGTTGCTCCTGCTGCACCTGCTGCTGCTGCTGTTCCGCCTTTCGCAGGTGCTTCAGTTCCATTCTAAAGATGGAACAGGAAACCAGAAGCCAAGGGAGACAGGGAGAAAAAGGACGAGAGAAGAGAGAAGGTGTACGGGTTACGGGTACAGTGTGAATCCCAAAACACAGTCTTACTAAAAACAAGAAAGGAAAGCTAACTTCGGGCGGAGCCGAAGTTGATATACCCTTGCAGAATATTCTGTAAATAATATTCTCCAAAATTATTCATATTATGCATTCTAAATACTCATAAAATTCCCAACTTCCTAACTTTAAAAACACCAAAGTTATGGCATTTTCAATCGTTCAGTTATATGGCAGCTATAGGATATAGTCGGCCGATCCCTATAAAATTTGGTAGGTCGGATTGATTGGCCAAATATAAAACTCATAGAAAATCCCAACTTCCTAACTTTAAAAACACCAAAGTTATGGTATCTCCTATAGTTATATGGGAGCTATAGGATATAGTCGGCCGATCCTTATAAAATTTGGTAGGTCGAATTGATTGGCCAAATAAAAAAGCCATAGAAAATCCCAACTTTTTAACTTTACAAACACCAGAGTTATGGCGTTTTCTATCGTTCAGTTATATGGCAGCTATAGGATATAGTCGGCCGATCCCGGCCGTTCCGACTTATATACTGCGTGCAAAGGAAAGAAGGGTGTGTGCAAAGTTTCAATTCGATATCTTTAAAACTGAGAGACTAGTTCGCGTAGAAACAGACAGACGGACAGACAGACGGACAGACAGACGGACAGACGGACAGACGGACAGACGGACAGACGGACAGACGGACAGACGGACAGACGGACAGACGGACAGACGGACATGGCTATATCAACTCAGGAGGTGATCCTGATCAAGAATATATATACTTTATAAGGTCGGAGATGTCTCCTTCACTGCGTTGCACACTTTTGACCAAAATTATAATACCCTCTGCAAGGGTATAAAAAGGACGGCGGGAAGCTTCGGAGACCGAAGATTTCTAAACCTTTGCAGAGTCAAATACTTTTAAAATATCAAACGAAATTTATATTAAATAATAATTTAAATACGATTCTCATTTCATTTTTGTTTTTTAAAAATAATAAAAATAATATATTTTAAAGCTCACGAAAAACTACAACCATTTATATAAAAATTGTATTGAAATATAGTTGAATATAATTTTGTGAAATATAAATACGAACTAATTGAATAATCTTTGATCAAACTTTGAACTCTGCAAAGATACACATTTTCAAAATACACCAAATATACTCCATAATCCTAAATACAAATATAACAAATAAAAGCAACAAAAACAAGGCCAAAACAAGGACAAATCATAGGAAATAAATTTGGCAAGCTTTTGAAATAATTTTGAAAATTTGTTGTTTATTATTATTTTTTGTGCTACAAAATAAATAATTCTTTAATTTTGGCATGCACATAAACATAAATGCAAAATGCTAAGTACAAACAATAATAATAATAATAAACTAATATTAGAAGTTAAGGTAATTTAAATGAATATTGTTTTTTAGTTAGTGTTGAGTGGTGTAAGAAACGTCATTCGGGTTAGATTGGTGCCAATTACATAAGAGGGAGCACTAAGAAACTTAGGAATATTAAGTAAGGTCGAACTTTTAAGAATCGAAAAACGTTGAAGGAAAAAATTCTTTTAATGCGTAGAAATTGATTGAATGGCAAAACTATTTATCTGAGTATTTTTCTATAACTACAATTATTTGTATTTTATAAATTAATAAAATTTTATGGCTTATTTATTTGGTTAATTATGATTAAAAA
Source organism: Drosophila fuyamai (assembly GCA_018153365.1). Lineage (NCBI taxonomy): Eukaryota > Metazoa > Arthropoda > Insecta > Diptera > Drosophilidae > Drosophila > Drosophila fuyamai. Next base: position 15,141,281 of record JAECXW010000878.1, on the reverse strand, counting down.
ATTTGTTTATTAAAGTTTCTTAATTTGTTTTGATTTTCAAGGTGCTAATTCGAGTCAAAAAGTTCAACAGCATATGTATATATCTAAAATCTATAAATATTTACAGGGGAGTTTAAAGGTAAAAGAAAGTGTTTTGGAAAGCAACAAAAGTATAAATTAAGTACAATAAATTGCAAAAAAGCAAAGACGCACACGGAACGAAATCAAATCCAATACATGTCCAACAAAACGATAATATTTTTCGAGAAGTTTTCGAGTTCAAGGTTATTCTGGGATTCGGGGGCATTATCCCGTACTTACCTTTTGCTATAAATCGCCAGACTGCGGGTGCGACTGCTCCCCGAACTGGCCAAAATATTGTTAGTGGTGTTGTTGTTGTTGTTATAGTTATTCAGGGAATTGCTTAGATTACTGTTGTTGTTGTTGTTGTTGTTAGCGTTGTTATTGCTGCTGCTGCTAGTCCCGATTACGCTGCCATTGTTGTTGTTCAGATTATTGGCCAAAAGAGCGGCTGCCGCTGTGCTTGTTGGCAAACATGAGGATGTGGGCTGTCCTGCCTTCAGGGTCGCCATCGCAGGATTCCCAACCACTCCGTTATTATTGCGGAAGGGCTGGGATCGAGCTCTTGTATGCCTCACATTCGATTCCTGCTCGTTACTGGAATAGGTAAAAAAACATCAAATGTAAGTGAGGAGCAACATAAAATTTAGCTTAGATGCACTGGATTGTTTAAGCTTTAATTTATATTTAGTTTTATTTCAAATTATTAGTTTTAGACCAAAAATAGATAATCCCGATTTTTGTAGTTCAAATACATTAGACATTTTTTGATTAGAAGAAACACTTTAGAATTAACCAGTTCAACAAGTGGTTAAGCTAATATTTACATACGTTTTTAGCTCTTTATAAGAAAATAAGCAGTCTTTATAGTTCTTTATAGTTATGAAATGTTAAAGGGATGTCAGAGTTGGAAGCATAAAGAAAAAAATAACTATCAATTTAAAGTAAATTATTTTTTGGAAAGCTTCAAAGATTCAAAACTAAGTGGTATTTAAAAAATCAGATGACCCACCTGTTGCTGTTCACGTTGACGGATCGCGAGTGATGCCTCCTCAGCGCCTTAATCTGATTCAACTTGTCGCCTTGCGTCTGGGCTTGTTTCTTCTCCAGCGCCGTTTGCGTCATCCTGACGGTTGATGCAATGGTGTGACGAGCTGCCTCGAAGACATTTGCACTTGGCTTGCGCAACTTCTTCTCCGTGCAACTGGCCACCTCAGGTACAGGATAAACTCCAGAAGCAGTACTCAAACCGCTTCGATTGGCATTGGGATTAACAAGACGCCTTAAAGATGTGGCTATAACAGTCGGCTTATTTGCGCTCGATGGCGATTTCCTGCGACGTGTGGATATTGTATAACTGGAGGGTAGTGGCTGATCCGCTGGTGCACTGACTGTGTCCGTATCGTTGTCATCGCTCCCATTACAATTAGGATCCTCTGCGGATTGATACAAGGCTCGCTCGTCCCGCTCCAATCGCTGCTGCTCGGAGATCTCCTCATCCGTTTGATCCACACACGCAGCATCTAGGTTGTCCTGGTCGTTTAAGTGCATCGTATCTACACGTTGGGAAATGCCTTTCACGCGGGTTAAAAGCAGATCCATATGCTCCGCTGAATCAGAGGCAGCTGAGGCCAGTTTGGTCTTCAGCTCCAGGCTATTGATCCCGTATGTATGCTGAAGAATGGGAAGCGTAGTGCGCCGACGCATTCGTTCGCCTTCCGACCACAGCCAACTTTGTTTGCTGAAAATTGGGATTAGGAGATCAATTAGTTAATAAAATAACACTCTCATAAAATAAGGACTTACTCCTCCATCCACTGCTGTTGATGTCCAATGACCGATCCCGGCCGACAAAGTCTCAACCAGGCAATGGACTCGAGGGCTGTGAACCCATAGTGCTTCATAATATACGCTCCTATCAGGCTGCCCGTTCGGCCCAAGCCTGCTTTACAATGAACTGCAATCGCTCCTTTCGTCGTTTCGCAGATGGAGAGAAACTTTTTCATTATGGCATCACTTGGCGTACTGCCATCGATGAAAAACAAATCCTTGTGATCGAAGCCAGCGTTCTCAAATGAAGAAGCATGATAGACCTTGGCATTCAGCCGAATTACGGTCGTGACATTATTATCCCGAAAGTAGCTAAAGTAGCGCTCGGGTGCATGGCATGGGTATCCATTCGGCAACGTCTTGCTCTTCTGATGAGGTCCGCAAAACGCTATAAACTTCTGCGGCACAATCCAGTTGAAATCGCCGTTCTCCACGCGCTCAAAATACTCGTACTCCTCAGCATCGAAGTCGTCGAAATTAAAGAATCCCGCCTGCAATCCTTTGTGCACGGCATTCAAACAATCCAGCAGTGATATCTTGAAACTGCTGGGTCCGTAGCTGGCGTCACAAAAGCGCGTGTAGGGGGGAATCTCGCCAGCGACCAGAGGTCGATACGCCTCCTGGGGCGTTTTGTTTAAGTAGATAATCTAGAACAGTAAAATTGATTATCTTTAGTTTATTTTTGATAAGATAGTAAGGGCTTGAAAGAGTTAACCATTAAACAAAGAAGTTCTTCTTATCAAAGGTACTTGTAAGAAATGTGAGATATTCTGATATTATAGATATAGTTTCTTCAATGAAAATTGTGGAAACAACGATTTATTTATGCAATTAATTATTATTAAAATGTGGTTAACAATTTCGAACGTCCATTATCAGTAAATGAAAGTTTTTAGTCTGGAAGCACTTACTGCATACGAACCAATCAGGTAGGCCGCATTGAGTCGCTTGGCCGGATTCATAGAAGTGTAATGAACTATCTTCTTGTTTGCATGGCACTTGGCGTTTAGTTTAGTGTTCAGTTTCATGCAATACCTGTAGAGCATGCAGATGTTTAAAGGCCCGAAATCGTTGTAGAAATTCTCGTAGATGAACTCCTCATCGATGCTGAAGTAGTGGGTATTAATCGTGTTCTTTGGCTTGATGTTCTTCTTGAAGGCCACGAAGTACAAACGGTCTGCAAACAGAATAGAATAATCCACGTCACTCAATGTCGGACTGTTAAAAGTTCGTTGAGCTCCCACCTTCCTGCATCTCAGATGCACAGACCAGCAGATCCGAGTTGTCATCGTCCAACATCATGGCAGACCACCGGGGTACGGAAACACGGGAGCACGGAGACAACGACAACGACTGTTTGGCGACTGCAAAGACATTAAAAAATATAAATTTATTATGGCTTTGATATCTTTGGGCAGCGGTAGAACTCTCGTCAAGCGACTTAAATCACTTCTGTCTAGCCCACACATATTGGGCTTAAAGCTTCCGCATGCTATTTATTTTTAATACATTTAATTTTTAATGATAGTTATTTGGGTATTTAGGAAAATGTATTTATATATTGAAAATCCTTATAAATTATAGTTGCAAAAATGTTGATATCGGTATCTTAAATATTTTCAAAGTTTCATTTGCATTAAATGTAGAATTTTTTTTATTTGAGTAATAATAAATATTATAATGTTTGTTACTTTACATTTATTAAATTTAAAAGATTTATTGAGCATCAAGGAAATTTTTAAGTTAATCCAGCCATAAAAATACACCGATTTTATAGAGTAATAATAATAATATTTTTAAGTTCAAGCTCCTTTATTTATATTACTATTTCTTTCCGATTGTTGGCAACAAATGCGCCCACACCGACTTGCACACAAAACCTGACTTTGCCTTAATTGGATAGCAGTAAATGATGTTTTCCGCAAAGGGTGTTCTACATACATACATTCATCCGTCCGTACCAACAAGTACATATAGCGTCTACTTATCTATTGAGTAGAAACATGTGTTATGTTCCTCACTGTTACCAACTTTATGAGTGTCTGCACCGTGCTCTTCTCCATCTTTTCCCCTAAGCACAATTCTCTGCCTTATTTGCTCCACTTTTCCTGCCGTAGCCAAATGTAGGTGATGGCTTTCATATCAATATGCATATAGCCATCAGTCAGGCACTCATTCTATCAAGTCGTCAGTTGGGCTGGCATCCGCAATCCAATAAACAATGGAAAAGGCAAAGGCTGAGCCCAGAAGGCAACTCGAATGGAGAACACTCTTATGGGGAGTTGTAGAAAATTCTAAGATAGTCACGTCCCTGAGGAAATCCATGGATAACAAAGGGGTGTGTACATGGCATAATTTCATTCAAATTTAATGCACTGAAAGTGCGTTTCAGGATTTGTTTTTTGTAAAACAATTTTTATTTTGAAAATGTGTAAATATTTAAATCAATAATAATATCTTAAAGTTAATAACGAAAAGCGGTTCTAAGATTATAAGCCTTATTTGAAGCAACTGTTAGTTAATATGTTATGCAAATCCCTTAATCCCCCCTCAAATTTCCCGTTCTAGAGGCATTCCTCAAATGCCCCCATAACAGAAATACTATTTTATGGGACCCTCGGAGAGTTTACGATGTTGACCTATCATCAAAAGTGTTACGCACACATATTCTCACACTCGCACACCTTAGGAACTCATGTAAGTATTCGATTTTATGCAAATTCGTAACCGTTACCATGTACAACTAAGCAACGGTTGGCGTGCCTTTGCAGAATTTCGGACTTGAGCTGGGACTACAGTTAGTCCCTAAATCCCCCTTACTGTGCCTTATGCATTTCCTCTTCCTGACTTTAAAGTTTAAAAGTCAAGACGACGACGAGCGCTTTTTATGGCACATTTGCATGTCTACTAAATAGTTTTGCCCAGGCCAGATCCAAACTTAGATTCCTATCGGGGCGCCAAAGGCGTACGAGGTGTATTTGTAAGGTGTAAGGTATATCGCATGACATTGGGAGGGCCTCGGCGAACGGAAACGAAAATAGCTGAAGATATCAGGATATAGGGCAAGTCGGGCCATCAAAAAAGGTGAAGGAAAACGGAATGGTATTCTTGGGGTTTGTGGGCGTAATTTCGTTCGTGTAAATTGTTATCGAAAAATGTGTATCTCAAGGACTTTAAGTACAGCAATCCAATTTGTTATGGGGCCTTTTATAAATACGATAAAGTTTTCTTCCTTGTTTAATCCAAACTAAAAACAAATTCAATAACATCGCTCAATTTTAATGTAGAAAGATGTTTCACGTGTTACTTTTTCTGAACAACATCGAAAAGCAAATTGAAAAGAGATTCTGGCATTATAATTTATTTGTATTTATGACAGCTGCGAGTCTTACAAAGAGCCTTTAGTTAATTTTAAATTTGTTAAATTTATTAAGAAAAACAAGAGAGAACGCTATAGTCGGGTGCCCCGACTATCAGATACCCGTTACTCAGGTAAAAGGAGTGCGAGGGAGATAAAGATAGAAACTTTGATCACGCATAACTTTTAAACGAATGGTCCGATTTGAAAAATTTCTTCTACATTTCGATAGGTATTGATAAACACAATAAAACTGCATTTTTACTTTTCCGAAATATTTAAATTTATATTTAAATAAAATCGTATATAAGCGATTGTGGGCGTTAAAGGGGGCGTGGCACCTGTTTGAAACAAACTTGCGCTGCGTAGGAACTCCTAAAATCTGCATGCAAAATGCCAATCTTCTAGCTTTTATAGTTTCCGAGATCTCAGCGTTCATACGGACAGACAGACGGACAGACGGACAGACGGACAGACGGACAGACGGACATGGCTAGATCGACTCGTCTAGTGATCCTGAACAAGAATATATATACTTTATAGGGTCGGAAACGCTTCCTTCTACCTGTTACATACTTTTGCACGAATACAATATACCCTTTTACTCTACGAGTAACGGGTATAAAAATAGAGAATATATGAGCTTTACGGAAGTTCTTCGACTAGATTAACTTTTATTGGTTTACCCCACAGAACGTGTGTTTAAGTGGCGCCCACTAGTGTCCATCGCCAAATTATTAAATTGAACTGTGAATTGATTGTGATGTGTCTCCCATTAAGTTTTTTTTCTGTCTCACACACACCACTCCAACTCTAATTTCAATCGAAGATCATTGCTAAATATAGCGGGATTTATCTCTCCACCCATTCATGACTTTTGGAGTTGACAGAGACTCCAGTCACTACAACTCCCACGTGACGACAACGAAAACATATCAAACACACGCTTATCTACAACCTTATGTACAAACATATTTTCGGGTTTATCTGCTTCCGAGCTGTATATAAAAAAAGTAAACATAAAATGCGATAGAAAGCAACCTTCTTTTCTAGTTGGAAATTGAGACCTAGAGATATGGGCTAGGCTCTCGTTGGTCATTAAAAAATAAAAAAAACAATGGGCAAACAAACAAGTTTTTCAAATGACGTCACCGAGAATGACAACAAAAGGTGGTTTATAAATAAAAAGGCAACGTCAATAGTTGTTTCTTTTTTGCCAAGTTAGTTAGTTGGACATTGGAAGAGCTGAGTTTAGAGATTTTGCCGCGCTCGCATACCACAACAAAAACAGAACACACACATGGAGATTACAACGGCAACAGCATTCACCTGCACCCTTTCCCACTCCACCCACTTGTTCATGCGCATGCCCTGACTCTCTTTAAAAGCTGCTCTTTCTCGCTTCCACACACTTGTGCTTTGGCGGCTTTTGTATGTGCGTTCCTCTCTAACACTCTCTTGGTATTTTTGTGAGTATGTTTGGGTATAAATAAAAGCAACCGACGCATTTTGCTACTAAAAACCCATGGAAATCAAAATATAACACTGCTATATGTACTGTGTACTGCGTAATCAAGTTTTTGGGTAAAAATTTCTGGACTATTTTCGTGGCACTACGACAAAAGGTGGAAAAAGGGAAGAGGAAGAGAGAGCGGGAGAGTCGTTACATTTACACAGTTTTTGTTGGTACGTGGCCGAAGAAAGTATTCAATGGGGGAATACATGGGGGATACAAAAAGAGGAAGACTCACCTAAATTATTATTATTGGATCTGTGGTGTATGGATATTCACGAGTCGGGAGAAAATAAAAGGGAAGCAGCAACAGCAGCACCAGCTAAGAACAGCAACACCCACACTACACTCTGCATAACACCATACAATTTTGAGTTTACACTTTTGTTGCGGATAATTTTTCTGTTTTTTTAAATTTTGTTAACAAATATTTCACATCGAATTTCGTATCTGTCTGCCTCTGTATTTTTAAGTTAACAACATTCTCAACGAGAGCTTTTGCACTTTTCTTTTATTCAAATATCGTAACGAAAAACTAAAAAAGATAATACGCGTCCGAGGAAAAGCTTTCATCCGAAATAATTCCAAAACATCATTATTGCACTAATTTTTTAAAACAAACTGTCAACGTTTTTATATATTTCCCGGCGATTTATGTATTTTTGTGTACTTTAAGTGGAGCTCAGTTGGAACGACTGGAGCTGTTGGAATTCGGGAGCATTATGAGCGCGATATGCACCCCATTCTTTTGAGAGCTGGCCAAATATACAAAATATATCGATAGTTTGTTCAAATTGTCTTTACGGCATTTTTTCATATGGGAAGGACGGTCATATTTGCTTGCCGTTACAGATTTAAGCTTAACAGTTTTTTGTTTCTCAGTTTGTCGCAAAAAAAAAACAAAATTTACATTCTTTAAATCACAGGGAATGATATAATCTAGAAAGTTTCCCTATTTCTTAAACACAAACCCAAAGGAAAAAAAAAATCAGCGTAATTTCTAAAAACAAATTAAATATTCCAATTTCTAATTGGTCTCTTTTGCACTTCAGCGCAGACTCAAACCTAAATTCCCTGGTCTAATTTGATTGGAGCTGATGTCCGTTATTTAATACTTAATCAATTAAATAAATCTCTTTTGTCGGTACTTTTCTTAGAGCAAGGACCGGATCAAGGTTAAATCGCATCTAAAAATCAATCAAGAATTGATTGGTCCATAAGGTTTTTCCTTGCCGAAAATTCCCAGATTGTTTAACATCTCTATGCGATATTTAGCCTATAGTTTTTTCGTGCATTTTTAATTTAACCAGAGGCGTAGAAGGAAGGAAAGTGGATGTTTGGGCAGTTAGCACTTCACCAGGCAGGAATTTGCTTCAGAATAGCTAAAATATATTCCTTAAAAGTTCTGATACGTTTTCAACAATTATCCCATGACACTTAACAAAAGCAGAAATAAATACAGGTTATTATTTATTAGAAAAATTGTAAATCTAGATTTAATATGATCCTCCTGATTCATAAAAGCATACATTTCATTAATTATTTTGTAGGCAACATTTAAAAGTTTGCCGACTATTAGTCACACACATATTTGAAAGATACATATCCAATGTAATATCTCTGTTAGTTAGTCCTAACAGTTGTAACTCTGTTAAGTGCATTTTAATGTTACCATTTATGTAGGTATACATTGATTGCATTTTCAAAAATCATAGCGCTCTCTCTCTCTCTCTCTTTGCGATCACTTGTTGCTGAGATTGCGGTCTATCGAGTACGAGTAGGTTTGTTTTCATCCTCCGCTGCGATTCAATACTCATTCTCTGGTGTGGAGCTCTCGCGTTCGGACGTTTTTCGGAGTCGGCACCGCATCGAGAGTTGGATCTCATCCCGCCCCAACTCTTGGAATTTTCTTTCCAACTGCTTGGAAAATATCTTCTTTGCCGAGTGCGTGTGTGCGCGTGTGTGAGTGCCTGTGTGGATTGGAGTTTATAAAAAGAAGTCGAAAAGTGTTTGCCGCATCAACAAAAATAAAAACACCCAAGACGTGTGTTTGTTGTTTTGTCTGTATAACAGAAAATTTATCTTTTGAAACTTCCCCTCTGGGAGAACACACCGAGTCTTACTCTGTAGCTGAAAAAAGAATCCGGTAAGTAAAAAAAAAGAACGGATTAACAGTTATATAGTTTTGGATCCACGCGGAGTTTTAACGCAGTTTTCAACAGCTGCAGTGTCCCTGTCTCGCTCACTACTCACCTATCTTCTCCCTTTCTCTCTCTTGAGGTTTATCTTGTGGCCTGTTTTTGTTGTTACTCGCGTACTTCTATTTCTCCTCCTTCGCATCCGCTGCCGTTGTTTTTGTTGTGGCATACTGCCGCCGTTTTATTTATCATCTCTCAGTTTATGTGTGCACAAAACTCGAGATAACTACTAAAAAGTCGGAAAGGGTATTGCAGACAATGCTTGCGAGTCCTTAACTTCAAAACGCTTTCTTCAGTCTCTCCCAAAACTGATTACATAAATCTAAACAAGAAATGATTTTCTAACTAACAATCCTTATAAAAAAGATTTCTAACCTTCTTTTTACTTCGTTATTTGTATAACCTTGCAGTAAAGGAGACACTTCCGACCCTATAAAGTTTATAAATTCTTGATCATGGCCATATTTGTCTGTCCGTTTCTACGCAAACTAGTCTCGCAGTTTTAAAGATAAATATGTATCTAGATAAAACTATCCTAAAAATCGTCTTTCTATGGCAGATAGTAAGTCGAAACAGGCTCATCAAATCACTTACATTGTTTTGAAATTTTAGAATTACGGTTTAGGTATTAAACAAATCTTTCTATATAGTTGTGATATAGAATATTTAATTCTTGTAATAGCTCCAGGAGTATATATATTTCTCCTATTTTAAAATACTGTCAGTTTCCAGTTAATTTAAAATACTCATTGAACAATTGTATTAACGCAGAATATAGAATATTTGTTCATAGTTTTTTTTGTCGTACAGCTCATCTCTATTTTCTTATCTTTCCAAAAAAACTATAAATGTACATACATTATACAATTACTTGGCTAGAGCATTTTTGTAGATTAAGCATACATACCCGAACATATAGAAACATGATGCCATAAGGCAATGACTACATGTGGACTTAAAAAGTGCATTGCCAAGCTGATTTTCTTTATATCAGCGACAATGGGACTGGCTAATTAAAATGTGAGCCGGGCCTGTCGCCTTGAAGCAGATGTGCAGCCGACGAATTAATTTATCTAGATTGGATTGCGGGCTGTGGGTAGAAAGGATTTAGTCGGTGTGGTCTAATTATAGCCGGACTATCGCAGGCTGATCTCATATTTAGACATTAGACTTCCACAACATGTGTGCTCCAGACTGTGAATTGAAATTCGGGGCTGGGGTTGACGTTGGGATGGTGCATATGTCTACAGTATAAACATACAGTGGTCAGTCGCAAAGAATGTCTTAATTTGGTAAGAGTTATCTTAGAACAATAATAACTGGATAGAAACTTGAAAATAGGAGATTTAGACATTATTTTAAAAATATTTACGAATATTTTAAATTAAAAAGCAGACTGGGTTATTTTAAAGTCATTGTACAGGGTTTCAATATAATAAATGTTGCAAATGTACTGAAATCTAAGTAAATATGATCTGAAAGATATATTTTTGTTAAGTCTGTATTGGTACTTAAAATGTATTTGACGCGTTTTGAATTACCGAAAATTCTATAAAAAAATAAGTTTTTAGACTGATCACTGTATGCAATCGAAATTGTATTTGTGTGGTCAACTCAGTAGAAGTCAGGGCGTCTTGATGAAATTGGAAACATAAACATCATCTCCCGGCGAAACTAAGAAAACATGAGCCACCAATTGTATGAGCAAATTTTTTATGAACTGGCCAAAGACATACAAAGATATGTAAGAATATGGAAAATAAAACCGACCCATACACTTAGATACACACCCAACGAAGTCGAGAATCATGGAGCTCTCCACTGCTGCTCCATTATTTACCCACATATACAAATACATACAGTATATGAGCTTTGTATGCCTGGTAAATTTACGTGTTGTTCTTTGCTTATTTGTTTATTTGCCAGTTTCCTCGGCGGCAAAACGAACGAAATCGAAATTAACCAACCCACAAATAGCAAACAAAAAAATTTAAACACACTCAAAGTAATTAAGTCTAGAGTGGAGACGATTTTTCTACTCTACAATGTTCCCATAAAAAGTATCTGTGAATGAACTCTTATCGAGGCAGTTCAAAATTATGAAATACATATGTATTTTTAGCGGCTCCATGTTTGGGTCTAGAAATTGAGTTGGGATTGGCCGGCGGCGCTTGCATGCTTATCTCGTAGCACAGTTTTCGATTCGGCTGGCTCCTCCGGGATGCTCTGATAAGAACTTAAAGGTCATCAAAAAAAGCATTATTTAATACTCTTAATTAAAAAACTGGCTTTTCAATTCTCTTAATTTTTTATTTCCGAAATAAAAATGTTTTTATGTATAACAACTCAACTTTGTGTTTAATACTATTGATACATCAATTTGTCTCTATTTACATGTTTTATAAAAATATGGTTTTAAATCTTTGAAACAAAAACCAAAAACCAAAATTCAAATTCATATTCTGTTATAAAGGACTCACTAATTTTATGTGATAAGTTATTGTTTCGATTTTTTAGTTCTCTCATTAAAAACTTATTATTTTAATTGTACGAGAGTCTCTTCAACTATAAGTGAACACTGATAAAAGAACAATTCAACGCACCAGGCAACAACGGATTAAGCTTTACCACTATCGCACTTCGACTGATAGTAGGAATTGGATCCATTCAGTTTCAGTTCAACATTCAGTCTGCGTCTCAGTTTGTGCGTAGGATCTACTGGGCGCGGATGCCTTATTTGAATGGTGCGAGACGAAAATAAATCTGTATTTTCTGTTTTTGTTGTGTAGAAAATTAGAGCATCTCTCTGTTGATAAGCAGTTCACAGTGAGGGCAGAAACGAGTTTGTTTAGTGACCAAAAATCAAATCCCAAAGAATATTACTAATAAAGAAATCCTCTGTTTATTCTTACAGCTACGGGTTTTGTTAAAAAAATAACAGCATGAATGAATAACAATTTTAAAAAGGAAGAAGAGAAGCAGTGGTGAAGTAAGTGCCGAATGTGCCGTTTTTATTTTTTATTCTAAAGAATGATGGTGAAATAAATTAACGTTTTTTTAAAAGCTTTCAATATTAATTTGTGCAGAACAATATATTACATTTTTAGTTTAAATTATATGTACGGCATTATTAAATGCTAATGCTAAAAATATTGAATGGTGTCATAAATACCAATCAAAAGTGACTTTTAAATACTGATAAGAAAATTCAAATGTGTATGTAAATTTTTCAAACACAAATTGGAACGTTAGAAGTTTCACCAAATATTTTTGGAATATTAATAAAAAACGCATTAAATAAACCACATTATTAATACCTTAAATTCATTTTTATAGATCTTTCTACCCAGGATCACGTGTGTTAGCATAAGAGGTCCCCACAAAACGAACGAAAAGAAAAGCAACTGATTAAAGTCCCGGCCGGAAGTGCCCCAGTGAAACGCGACCCCAAGAACAGAGAGCGAGATCGAGATGTTGGAACTGCGGCTTATCGTGGTCATTGCGCTCGGCCTGCTCAGCAGCCAGTTGGGCACAGTGGATTCCCAAAGACCGCCTCAGCAGGGCAGACCGGAGAAGTCCAAACATCCACTAAACAAATTTGTCAAGACGCATCCTTGTGAGAGATCCTCATGCTATCCGGCAACGGGTAATCTCCTGATTGGAAGGGAAAATCGACTAACTGCCAGTTCCACTTGCGGTCTGCATTCGCCGGAGAGATTCTGCATCCTGTCCCATTTGCAGGATAAAAAGTGTTTCCTCTGCGACACGCGGGAGGAGACCAAGCATGATCCCTACAAGAATCATCGCATCGGACAGATCATATATAAAACTAAGCCCGGAACCAATATACCCACTTGGTGGCAGTCGGAGAATGGCAAGGAAAATGCCACCATTCAATTGGATCTGGAGGCGGAGTTCCACTTCACCCATTTGATCATAACCTTCACCACTTTCCGACCCGCGGCCATGTATATCGAGAGATCATTTGATTTCGGAAACTCGTGGCACGTTTACAGGCATTTCGCATACGACTGCAAAGAATCCTTCCCTGGAGTGCCTACGGTGTTGGAAAATATCACCGATGTTATGTGTACTTCGAGATACTCTAATGTGGAGCCTTCGAAGAACGGTGAAGTGATCTTTAGGGTGCTGCCACCCAACATTAATGTTACGGATCCCTATGCGGAACATGTGCAGAATCAACTGAAGATAACAAATCTCCGAATTCAGATGACCAAACTGCACAAACTGGGTGATAATCTGTTGGATAGCAGGGTGGAAAACGAGGAGAAGTACTACTATGGCATCTCCAATATGGTGGTTCGAGGATCCTGTTCCTGTTACGGCCACGCCTCCCAGTGTCTACCATTGGATCCTGCGTTTACACCGTTGGACAATGAAGAAGGTATGGTTCATGGCCGATGTGAGTGTACCCACAACACGAAGGGATTGAACTGTGAAGAGTGCAAGGATTTGTACAACGATCGGGCTTGGAAACCGGCATTTGGAAAGCAAACAAATGCCTGCAAGAAGTGCGAATGTAATGGCCATGCCGTGAGCTGTCACTTCGAAGAGGCTGTATTCGCGGCCTCCGGATTAGTTTCTGGAGGAGTGTGCGACAATTGCTTGCACAATACCAGGGGACAACATTGCGAGGAGTGTATGCCGTTCTTCTTCCGCGATCCCGAACAGGAAATACATTCACAAAATGTTTGCCAGCCCTGTGATTGTGATCCTCAAGGTTCGTTGGATGAAGGTATCTGTGACTCTGTAAACGATGAGGAGAAGGGATCGGTAGCAGGCGCCTGCCATTGCAAAGCGTTCGTCAAGGGACGTCGTTGTAATGAATGCAAAGATGGTTACTGGAATCTACAGACGGACAATCCCGATGGCTGCCAGTCTTGTAGCTGCAATATTCTCGGCACCTTGAACAATTCCGGATGCGAAATGCGCACGGGAGAGTGCAGGTGTAAGCAATATGTTACCGGCAAGGACTGTAATCAATGTATGCCAGAGACCTATGGACTTTCGGAATTACCAGAGGGTTGCGCCCTATGTAACTGCGATGCTGGAGGATCCTACGATAATTACTGCGATGTGATAAGTGGTCAATGTCGATGCAGGCCTCACATGACAGGAAGATCATGTTCTCAGCCGAAGCAGAATTACTTCATTCCGCTGCTAACGGATGTATATGAAGCGGAGGTGGTAGATGAATGTATATCCTATGGACCCAATGGAAACTGCAGCGTGGTAGTTGAAACTCCGGATGCTAGTTTCACGGGCATTGGTTTTAAAAGGGTGCCTGAGAATGGGGAACTGGTCTTTCCCGTCAAGCAATCTTCACAATCCATGCCTTATGATGTTGTTATACGTTATCAGAGCACTTCTCGTGGAGATTGGGAGGATGCCTATATCACTTTAGTAAGACCCGATCAAGTGGATCCCAATGGCGAATGTGGAGAATTCGCTGCTGCCACTTCTTCTGAGAACAGGATACCATTCTCCTTGCCCGATCGTCAGAATCAGGTGGTGGCGTTGAGTAATGTTTGCTTGGAGGCAGAAAAGGTTTATAAGTTCCGAATTTATTTTGAGCGGAAAAGACACGATGCAGACAGTCCCACAGCGACGATCTTGGTGGATTCTCTGATACTCATTCCCCGCATCGATGCAACCCCCATCTTTCAAGGCTCCGAACCTGCCGATATTCGGATGAAGGAATATAAAGATCTTAATTGCAATGCCTCATTATACCACATCAATTATCAGACCGATCCGAGATGTAAGGAGTTGGACAAATTTTTTAGCATCGTAATCCACGAAGGAGCCAGAAATTGTAACTGCAATCCCACGGGATCGATAAGCAAGGTGTGCGAGTCCAATGGTGGATACTGCCAATGTAAACCAAACGTGATAGGCAGGCAGTGCGATGAGTGTGCTCCTGGCACCTACGGATTTGGTCCGGAGGGATGCAAGGCCTGCGATTGTGACAGCACCGGATCGAAGGATAACAACTGCGATCTGATCACCGGCCAGTGCCAGTGTGTGCCGAGTACTTACGGCAGGGAGTGTAATCAATGCCAGCCGGGATATTGGAACTTCCCCAATTGCGAAGCATGCCAGTGCAATGGCCATGCGGCGCTGTGTGATCCCATACACGGAACCTGTCTGGATTGTCAGGTGAGCAAGTCAAAAACAAAAAATATAAATACAAATTTTTATACCTGTTACTCGTAGAGTAATACCTATCGATTGGCCTAATAAAAGTTTGCTACGCCCACTCTAACGCCAAAAAAGCCATTAAACGCTTAAGCCTGGCTAGAGCCTTTCATGGCCCGTGGTACCAATGTCTTGGGGTAGATGGCGCAATACAATAGCGCATATTTATATTAAGTTGTTTAGCTGAGTAACGGGTATCTAATAGTCGAGGCACTCGACTATAGCGTTCTCTCTTGTTAGAGTGTCCAGGGATTATAATAAATCTGAAAAACCTAGGTCCCTTGCAATATAGAGTGCTATTATTCCAGTCAGAAGTAAATGATAATCTCAATGAGAGTTGATATAGCCGTGGAAGTCAAACTTCGGTAAATAGCATTTTTTTCTTGTTAAAAATAAAACTTTTGGATTAAAAAATATTTTTTAAAACTGTAAATGAAAATAGCATAAATTGTCGTGTTTATTTTATTGGTTAAACTTTACAATTTTGTTACATATGTTTAATTGTGATTTTTACAATAATATGGTTAAGTTAACTTAAACTTTTGTTTTGCTCACCGCCAGGACTCGACTACGGGCTTCAGCTGTGACAGCTGTCTGGACGGATACTACGGAAACCCTCTGTTTGGAAGCGAGATTGGGTGCCGACCGTGCCGCTGTCCGGAAACGTTGGCCAGTGGAATGGCCCATGCTGATGGCTGCTTTTTGGACACGCGGAACAACAACATGCTATGCCATTGCCAGGAAGGATATGCCGGTTCCCGTTGCGAAATCTGTGCGGATAACTTCTTTGGAGTGCCCGACAATGGTGGCACCTGCTCCAAGTGCGAGTGTAGCAACAATATCGATCTCTATGACACCGGAAACTGCGATCGCCAGACGGGAGCTTGTCTGAAGTGCTTGTATGACACGACTGGAGATCACTGTGAGCTCTGTCAGGATGGATTCTTTGGGGATGCACTGAAACAGAATTGCCAACAATGTGACTGTGATTTTCTCGGTACGAATAGCACGATAGCCCACTGCGATCGTTTCACGGGTCAGTGTCCTTGTTTGCCGAATGTCCAGGGTATACGATGCGATCGCTGTGCCGAGAATCACTGGAAGATTGCTAGTGGCGAGGGATGTGAAGCCTGCAACTGCGATCCCATTGGAGCTCTTCATGAACAGTGTAATTCCTATGACGGACAATGTCAGTGCAAGCCAGGATTTGGCGGCCGGGCTTGTAATCAGTGTCAGGCTCATTACTGGGGCAATCCGAACGAGAAGTGCCAGCCCTGTGAGTGCGATCAATACGGATCTGCTGATTACCAGTGTGATAGGGAGACAGGTCATTGTGTTTGCCACGAAGGAATCGGTGGCTATAAGTGTAACGAGTGCGCCAGGGGATATATTGGCCAATTCCCGCATTGCTCACCTTGCGGTGAATGCTTTAACAACTGGGATTTGATCTTGAGTGCCCTGGAGGATTCAACGACGGCCACCATTCGACGAGCCAAGGAAATCAAGCAAGTTGGTGCCACAGGAGCTTATACGACCGAATTTAGTGAACTGGATAAGAAATTGCAACACATCAGAAATCTGCTGCAGAATACCTCAGTCAGTCTGGTGGACATAGAGAAACTGGATTCGGAAACCAATAACCTCAAGCAGCAACTACAGGCATCACATGGAAAATTAAGCGAAACCGAAAGAAATCTAGATGATATATACAACTCGCTGAGTTTATCGGGTGTGGAACTAGAGGGTCTACAAAACCACTCCAGATTAGTGCAACAACTATCCAAGGAACTCAAGGAAAACGGCATACAACTGCAGGAATCGAATATTGAAGGAGCTTTGAACCTCACCCGACACGCCTATGAAAGGGTTAGCAATTTATCGACCCTCAAGGACGAAGCCAATGAACTGGCCTCCAATACAGATAGAAATTGCAAGAGAGTCGAAACCCTTTCCAACAAGATACAGGCCGAGGCGGAGGGTTTGGCTAAAAATGAAAAATCCATTGCGGATTATCGCGTGGAGTTGTCCTTCCTGACCTCCCAAATTCCCGAACTGAACCAACAGGTTTGTGGCAAGCCAGGCGATCCCTGCGATAGCTTGTGCGGAGGAGCTGGATGTGGCCAATGCGGAGGATATCTGTCCTGCGAACATGGCGCCAAAACCCATTCAGAGGAAGCTCTCAAAGTGGCCAAGGATGCCGAGGCGGCCATTACCATCAAAAAAGATCAGGCGGATCAAACCATAAGGGCTCTAACCCAGGCCAAATTGAATGCTTCCGAGGCCTATGACAAGGCCAAGCGGGGCTTCGAACAATCCGAGCGTTATCTGAATCAAACTAACGAAAGCATCAAGCTGGCTGAAAACTTATTCACGGCCGTCCATAATTTCCAGGAGAACAAGACGGCTTCCCCGGCAGAGAGCAAGCAATTGGCCCAGGCTACTCTGGATTTGGATCTGAAACTGGAACCCAAGGAGATTGAGTCCCTGGGAGTCCAAATCAATGATGCCGTCTCATCTTTGAAGAATGTGGAATCCATTATATACAATACCCGATCCGATTTGGACAGGGTCAATAATCTTCAGAATACGGCCAATTCCACAAAGGAGAAGGCCAATAAAATACTGGACTCTGCTAACTCCGTGGTGGAGAGCCTGGAGGCGGCAAATGTGTCCCAGGAAAAGGCCCAGGATGCCATTCAGCAGGCCAACAGCAATATTGAGCTTGCCACCCAGGATCTCGAGAAGATCGATGAGGAAACGGATTCTGCCGAAGCACCAGCCAATAAGACAGCCCAGCAGGTTGAGGAATTGGCCAAGAAAGTGCAACGCCTCCAGAATAATATCGTTAAGAATGATCGGGATGCCAAAGAGATTACCAAGGAGGCCGGTCGCGTCAAACTGGAGGCCATGCGGGCTCGAGGTGAGGCAAACAATTTGCAATCGGCCACCAGTGCCACCAATCGGACCCTCACCGATCGAGCTAGTCGCTCCGAGAACGCCAGGGAAAGGGCCAAGCAGCTCCTCCAGAGGGCCTCCAAACTGACCGTCGACACCAACGCCAAACTGAAGGATCTTAACGATCTGCAGGCCGTTTATTTTAACAAGAACCAGCAGCTAAACCAGCTGCGGGAAGCAATTGGACCCTTGAACAAAGAGCTCAACGAGTACCTAATCCACATCAAGGAACGGGGGTCGCACTATAGGCAGTGTTATACGTAGATTCGGAAAAGTAAGCATACCAAGTTTTTATTAATCTCTTACATTTAGTCTACACTTTTTTTTTTATTTTTTTATATGTCGTTTTTCTTAAATATAATTATATAACAAACTTATTAGTCGTTTAAAGGTCTAATTAGAGGAGAACTAAATGCAGTCCACCACAATTTCGTATATTTGGTCTTAAAGAGATTAAAGTAATAACTTTATTGATAAACTCATTGTGACAAATTGTAACTTTTTAAAAACTATTAGCTTATAACTATTAGTTTTATAACTACAGATCTGACACTTATCTCGTTCTTACAAGATTCGAAAAGAGTTTTATACTTTCTTTTAAAATTTATATAAAGCTAAAATTCCAGGACTGTGGTTCTTTTAATTGAATTAAAATTAAAAGAAAAATTATAAATGAATTATATTTTATTAAATAAAAACAAAATAAAATGGTATTATTTTTTACAATTATTTTCAGATTCCTCTACGCGGCCATTTGAATTGCCATATTCATGAACAAATAAGAAAACTGCGAATTACGAGAATCAAGTTAACAACTACGATAACAACTAGGAGGGCAACAGTTATTATGCAACCACTGTTAAGTTACCGTTACGTTTTGTACTTTAAGCGAAAACCAACACTGCAATGTTAATTTTAAAAATTGAGCGAAAAAAACCGAAGCCTTCACTTTTAATGTGTACACTGAGCTAAGTTTTTCTTACACTATCCTATAACATTTTGTAATGCAATTAATGTAATTAAATAAAACTACTTAAATGTGGAAATGTCTTGAACTTATTTGTGTTTGAAAGAGAGAAGAACGAGATGGATGTTCTAATAGAGAGCGACAGGTGAGAGTATTTTGGTATTACAGTCGAACTTTCCTAAGTTCAATGTACAAACTTATTTAACGCTTTTTTTATTAGGAGTGAATAATGTCCTTTTTTCTGTAGCTATATGAATATAATATTTTATTATGTTTCATTTAAAGACAAGTCAATATTATCATTTTAAATGATAATTATATAAATTAAAACTATCAAAACAAGAACACGTCAATAATAGGCTAAAAATCCAAAACTTCCTTCTAAAAAAAATTTTTTTAATTATAAATTATCACTATTTTTGTAAAAAAGAAAATAATTTGAAGTTTTTAAAAATCTATACTTTTTTATTCATATTTAATTGAAATGATAAAAGTAGTTTATGTTAATGATGTTTTACTGTATGTACATTTTGGTGTGTATTGGTACTTTATGCTGCCCCAAACATTGCCAATTTATTTTATTTTATTCTGTTTTGTTGTAGTTATTCTGCGCGTCGCGTGCTGTCGCTTGTTTTTGTTATTAATTTCTGGCCAATTTATTTGTCATATTTTTATTGTGGCCAAGAGGTGTTTTTATTATTAAACCGGAAGTTGACTCGAATGGATCGTCGTTACAGTAGATCGTTGCGGAGTTCGGCAGGTAATTAATGATATTTGAAATACTAATAATGCAGACGGTACAGTTACAGAGAAGCCCACTTCGCAATTAAAGGTCAAGGTTATGTGGAAAGTCTAGAAAATGCTTTTGAAATCATAACATTTTGAGTTTTCCCTTTCTTTTAACCATAATCTTGTTTAACCATAATTTGTTAAGCTTTTCGCGCAATGAGTATCCCTACTGACTATCGATAAGAGCTATCGACCTAGCCGCATATCGATATTTCGCAGCCGAAATGTATGTCATCAATTTCAGCTGAAATCTCAACAAGTGCAAGTTTCGGGTTCTATTTTAATTAAAAGCGCCCGCGTCGCAGGTTAACCGACATTGCTTGGCTCCGACGAATTCAAGTTGCAGTGCGTGGGAATTATCTATTTATTTATTAATTTATTGCGACATCCATGCAGACACACACACACATACGCGAGTGACAGATGTGCGACGTACATACGTACATATATAGAGCACCACACAACACACACACATACGCGTACGCAGTACGGATGTTCTGATTTAATTTTATGCAAGAAACTGAGTTTATTTTTAAAATAAGAATATCCGAATATCCGAAAATATAATGCCAACCAACAAAGAGCGTCTGTAAAAGCGCAGAAAAAGGGACTCGGCGAAAACGAAAAGGGAACGAACGGCGAACGACAATCAAAGAACGGGAACATCGACCGCAGGGAAAAATAATAAATTAAAAACACAAAAAGGAAAAATAAAAATAATACGACATCTGACGTTTAAGCGTCAAGTGTTTTTCCCCAGAGTACGTTTTCCCCCAAATGGACTGGTCTTTTCATTTTGCGAGCAATCTGTAACCTTTACATTTCATTTAGGCCGACTCGGAAAAACAACAGAAAACAAAAATAAGTAAACGTATTATAATAAAATATTAAGAAATAACTAAAATTTGAAAGCAACCAAAAGCAATTACTAATTTGTATTCGATAATAATAAATATAAAAGGGCAACTCAGTTGGTATCGACAAATTATATTACTTCCGATTCCGCCTAGTTTGGCCAATTTTTAAACGGAAAAGTCTCGCATATGAAGTGCTCAACCCCTCCGTTGTTTATTTTAATTTTGTTTTTTATTTTATGCTTATACACGTAGACACCCACCCACATTCACGGCTGACAGTCTCGCATGCGTTTAACTTGAAAATCATTGGCAGAGCAGAAATCAAACGCCAGCAGAGAATAACGAATCGCCGGCATTTCCCATGGACGACGAACTGGAAGATAAGGTGTTCTATCAGACATACGTATCGCACATGAAAATCCTGTCCAAATTTGCGGTGGGCTTCTCGTCCATCAACTCCCCGTTGGCCTACATATGGAAGCTGTGCCGACTGTATGTCCTGCGCCCGGAGGTCATCTTCTGCGGCTTGATTCTCTTCGTCTTGTTGCTTTATTTGCAAGCGGTAGATGTGTGGAGTCGCAGCATCCTAGGACGCATCCAGGCCACCTTGGGTCGCCAGAAGGCCGTCAAGATGATGGAGATGTCGGCCAGTGCTGGAGATCACCAGAGCTGGGAGGAGATGAAGCAGCAGAGCTCCGCTTTTGCTGTCCTTGGCCGCCGACCCCGTATGGAGGATAGGTCAGTAAAAATTACTTTGACCCCGATATATTTGCTAACTTAAAGGCACTATTATAAGTCGTCCATACATATTCTTGAAACCCTTCCAAGCAATTCAGTGTAATTAATCCAACAAATCATTCAAACAAGTATTTCTCCTGACCTCAAACAATGTTCCTACCCAGAAAATACATCAATTTTTGAGAATTTATGGGTTTTGCAAAATGAAAAATAATTTTTATTTAATTTAAATTGACTATAGACAGACCACATCTTGTCGAATGCGACCAAACTGATGATAAAATTCGACATTCTTTGAATGTATAGCAATAGTTTATTGCAAAATTAATCTTTTCCATATGATGAATTTTATAACCGCGTTAAAATTGCTTAGTTTATAGAAATGAGACTCATGCAAACACGCTACTCAGAGACTTTGAGGTGTCTCAATTTAAGTTTTAAAAAAGTTAATAGGCATTACCATTCAACTAATTATTATTAATTCATTTTCTAGATTTATCATCGAGGAGAACATCAACAATAACACTGGTATCTCCTTCTTTGCTGTTTTCGACGGCCATGGCGGTGAGTTTGCCGCGGATTTTGCCAAGGATGTGCTAGTAAAGAACATCTACAACAAGATCATCGAAATGTCCAAACTGCTGAAAACCGATGGAGGAGTGTCCGTGGATTACGATAAGAGTCCGTATTTGGCTCGAAAGCAAAGCCGCAAGGACTCCAACAAGGAGAACACGGAACCCACATCAGCAGCAGTGGCACGAAAGGATAGTTTAAGGAAGGCCCACAGCACCACGGCAGACTGCAGCTCCATTAAACAAAAGACAACTGAGGCCTCCATTGCCGATATTTACACAGCCCAGTTGAACTCGGCGATGAGAGCTAGTGGAAATGTGGGAGCCGCCAAGGATACGTTCCTTAACAATAATAACAATGCTCAGAATGGTGGAGCAGGCCATTCGCCACCTCCAATTTATGAAGCCAAGTGCTACATCGAAAATGGACGTATTAACTTTGGAAAACTGATCACGGATGAGATCATGTCGGCCGACTACAAACTTGTGGAGCAGGCCAAGAGAGCGGTGTGTGAATTATATTTTTAAAGTCTTAATACATTACTTTGCAAATATTAACTTTATTATTATTCTTTCAGACAAACATTGCGGGCACCACCGCCCTGATAGCCATTGTCCAGGGGTCCAAGCTGGTTGTGGCCAATGTGGGTGATTCCCGGGGCGTCATGTATGATTCTCGCGGAATTGCCATTCCCCTTTCCTTCGATCACAAGCCGCAGCAGGTGCGGGAGCGAAAGAGGATCCACGATGCAGGCGGTTTCATTGCCCATCGAGGCGTTTGGCGCGTAGCCGGCGTTTTGGCAACGTCACGTGCTCTCGGCGATTACCCGCTGAAAGATAAGGTAGGAAATGGGATGATCCCAATCAGTTACCAGCCAGTCTAATCTTAACTTTATTTTTAACCGCACGCTTACAGAATCTGGTGATTGCTACGCCGGACATTTTGACCTTCGAACTGAACGATCACAAGTAAGTTTATTGATAATTAAATGGGTTTTGAAATAGACTTGTTAAAAATATTTGCAAATGTTATATTTACATTGTTAAATTTATACTTAAATGAAACTATTACATTTTTCAATATTTACAACTAAACCATTTATATATAGAGCTTAAATTAATAGTTTATTTCTTTTTAGACCACACTTTCTGATACTGGCCTCAGATGGTCTTTGGGACACATTCACCAACGAGGAGGCCTGCACTTTCGTCCAGGAGCATCTTAAAGAATCTGACTTCGGAGCCAAATCTTTAGCCATGGAGTCCTATAAACGTGGTTCCGTGGACAACATCACCGTCTTGGTGATCGTCTTTAAAAATGATGTCTACAAGATTGGCAGCTCAGCGGGAAAAGTGGGAGAAGAATCTTTAAAAGTCCCAGCCAAATCTCCACCAGTTGCGCCTGCAGTTGTGCAACGATCGAATTCAATCAAAACTAAATGATATACGAAACACTAGAGTGCCTGCTAAGAAATGCTCTTTAGCTTTCCCCAAATTTTCCTCATCCCAAAGATAAAAACAAACAGAAGTGCCCAAAATTTCTAGTTAAGCGTTTTGCTAAATACTTTTGTCTTTTCGTTACTTATCCACAGTCAGCGTTCATTCATCACAGACCCCCATACATAATCTACTTGGAATTGCGATTCTCATTTGTCTGAATATTGATTAAGGTTGTTTGTTAGACCCTGTTGTTTTGTATTTTTGCATCCGCCGCCACATTGCCGCGCACTTTGTTTACCCAACTTGCACACGAAAATCATCACAGTCACATAGACAAAAAAAATCATCAAACGACATTATTTATTTAATTTATTTGTTATACTTATAAAAAAAAAACATTTTCTAATTTATCAAAATGTTTTTACAAATAAAAAGACGGAAATACGAAATGCGAAAATTTCGTTTTGCCACTTAAATCCTTAAACTGGTTTTTTATTCAATAAATCTGGGAGGGGTAACTAATATTATCTATTTTCTGCCAAATGGACTTCAATGTATGTCTCAGACGGAACAGTAACCCCCTAAGAGTTAATTTATTATTAAGCCCAACACTATTACTCTTCTTAAGGGTGAAAGTGATTCCTCCCATTAAATCTTTAATGACAATTAAATCGAGTTCATAACATTTGTTACAAAATTTACTCGTATTCTTTATTGAGGATTATAATAACTTCTTAACTTAACATATACCCATATTTTACTGTTCATTTTTCATTGACCGTTTAATTTGTTACAAAAAACAATCGCCAAAACCAAAGATTTACCACCCGTTTTTAATTAAAACTAATAAAGCCACTACAAAATAACAACTTTGTTTTAAATTGATGACGCCTTATTTTATTTTTGTTTAATTTAAAACAAATAATTTGGCGACCAATACAATAGTCAGTAGCTTAGTGAGCCGAAACAGACACCTGCCAGACGCGGATGGTGTTGTCGGAGTAGCCGGCGAACAGGGTCTGGCCGTCGGTGGACCAGGCCAGGGACAGGCACTGGGGTGCGACGGACTTCGAGGAGACGACCTCTGGGCGCAGCTCCTCCACGGTCTTCTTGCATGCCAGATCCCAGATCTTGATCGAGGGGCCGTAGGCAACGCACAGCCAGTAGCGGTTGGGCGAGAAGCACAGGGCGTTGATGATGTCGTTGTGCTCGAGGGTGTACAGGTTCTTGCCGTCATTGAGATCCCACAGCAGAGCCTTGGAGTCCTTGCCTCCGGAGGTGCACAGGGAGCCATCGGGCGAGACGGTCACGGTGTTCAGGTAGCCGTTGTGACCGTGGTGGTTGTTCTTCAGCTTGCAGTTGGCCAAGTTCCAGACCTTCACGGTGCGATCCCAGCCGCAGGACACGATGATTGGGTTGGAGTGGTTAGGCGAGAAACGCACGCAGGACACCCAGTCGGTGTGGCCATCTTCCTGGATGGTGAACTTGCACTCAGCCAGGGTGTTCCACAGCTTGATGGTCTTGTCCCGAGAACCAGACACGATCTGACGGTTATCGGCCGAGAAGGCAACCGACAAAACGTCCTAGAAAGCGAAGAGGAAAGTCACAATTTAATAAAAGGAAGGGAATTCGTTTAATAATATTAAAATGACTGGAATGTTCACTGGCTGACTGGATTAATACAGCTGCAGTCAAAAGAATTAACATATGTTCAACAATTTAACGAAAATACTAAAGAAAATATTAATTTTCTAAAACAATTTCGAAGGTGTCGTTTTATTGATTATCATAAAGAAAAAAACCTCAAATGATTATATGTATAAAGGTTAATTGATAAAAAAAAGTCAAAAAGTTGGCAACGTTAATAAATACAATTCAAAATTAAATAAATTTAAATTGGAACAAATCGAAAATCAACAAAAAAAATTACCATATATTAAAATTGTTTTTTATATTTAATAGCTTTTTTTTTGAATTTTTAAACGCTCTAAATTATTTAAAATTAGTTTTCATAAACAAAACGAGAAAAATAAATCTGTTTTAATTATCAGGGGAATACTGCACATTATTTTAAACTACAGCTGCATATTTTGTATAAATAATATTCCCAATGCCAAATCAAATACAAATCCAACCAGTCAGTAAATCATTCCAGATTAAATATATAATAATAAATAGGGATCAATGGGTATCAGTGATTGTTTGCCTACTTACGAGAGAGCTTCAAGCAAATTTAAGCCGAGACTCGAGCGAAGGGAGAAGCGTACGTAGAGATGTCAACCAGTAATTCTGCCTCGCATAGGCGCAATATAAATATTCTTTTTTCACCCTATTTGTACGCGGCAAAGGCAATGCCTAACCTCACTCCTAACCTTACATTTTCAGCCATTTGCCGGTACAAATCGGTCTATTTCAAAAATCTCAAGTCCCTAATCGAACTATAATCAATTGGAAACTTATCCCACCTTGGTGTGTCCCTCGAAGCGACGAGTGGTCTTTCCGGCAGCCAGATCCCACAGGCGCAGGGTCTGATCCCAGGAGCCGGAGAGGGCGTAGTTTCCATCGGACGACAGCACCACGTCGCTGATGAAGTGCGAGTGTCCGTAGAGGCGCTTCTGGGGGTAACCGTAGTTGGTGTCCTCATCGCGGGTCAGCTTCCACACGATCAGGGTCTTGTCTGGGAATCGGGATGATTACCATTAATAAAGCGCCGTGATGGCAGAGATATCAGCGGATTTCCGCGGGACTCCTTCAAATAGAAATAAGAACTCACCACGGGAGGCCGAAATGATGGTATCGGGGTCCTTGGGGTTGGTGGCGATCTGGGTGACCCATCCATTGTGGCCAATGAGGGTACCGCGCAACTGCAGGGTCTCGGACATCTTGGTAATATATTTATTTGCAACGGAGCGCAGATGAACACGTCCAACGGCGTTGCAAGCTGGCAGAAAAAGAGGCAGTTCCGGTTTAAGTGCTCGTTAAGATGTCAACTGTCAAATCGTAAACAGTGTTGAAAAAGTCGCCGAAACTATCGATAGCTTGCGAATGGTTTGGTTTTTAATTTTAAATAAATTAAATTCATTTTTATTTTAGTTTCTTGTAGGTTCATTCTTACCATCATAAGCATTTTGGATTGTAAACATGTTCGTTATAAACATATATATTTTTAAAGTTTTTAAACAAAATACAACCCATATAGCTTGTTAGTAATTAGAAATGTGTGCTATAAATAATTTGTAGCTTAAAACTGTGTCTAAACAACATTTTTAACAATCCCAAATTTGTTTTCCCACACCCCGACATTTTCCAGTCATAATTTCTTAAAAACAAAAAATAGCCCTGAACAATTTGGTTACTTACTTCATTTTCTTTGCTGGATTGGATGTTCAATAGCTCGGCAGATACAAATTATAGTTTATTTGTTCGACGAAGAAAGAACGGTAACACAATAAGTCGGTATATTTCGGACAGGTAAGATACGCATCGCTAATCGATACACACACGACGTTTTGCGTTTTTATCGTTCTATAGGAATCGCCAAACGGTCACACCGAGGGCAGTCTTTCCCTTCGTATATCGTGTCGTCGTCGCTTTTGTGAACAAAAAATACGAGGAAAATCGCCCAAATCACTTGATTCAAGTGGGCACAACCATTTGTGTGGAACTAAACGAGTGAATACGCGGCTAGCGATTCGAACGCAACGATAGTTGTCAATTTTCCTGCACCCCCAAGTTAAAAGAAAAGCCGTCAAAATTGAATCGACAAAGATTGACGAGACTTTTTCTTCCACCACAACTGCGATGGAGGATAAAGCAACAACAAAAGATCTTGATCAATGGATTGAGCAGTTGAACGAATGCAATCAATTGACAGAGACACAAGTTCGCACCCTCTGCGACAAGGTAATTTTCCACAATGCGAATTATGGGAGCGTTGATGGTATAAAAATAATTTTCGTAATTTTTTGCAAATGGTGCTCCACTGCGTGTGCTGCGCTGCCCCTCTCGCTCTTTCCAATGGGAGAGGAGAGGATGGGAGCATGATTCACTTCGGGCGCTCTCGCTCGCACAGTAGCGGCGGCTTGCGTCGCCATATTGGAATATTGGTAAATTCCAACGGCCAAGCGCCGCATTGCCGTACGTAAGTGCGAGTGGGACGACTATACTGACAAGTGCGTGCGTGAATGAGACAGCTAGAACAGCGCTTTGGTCTAATGAGCTAAAAACCTGGGCAAAAAGAGATATTTCTTTTTGTATATTATTATTGTTCAATACACGATTGTTAAACTACAGTGAAATGTGCGTCTTGGTTGTTGTTGTTGTGTGTCCGCTGGAAAAACGCAGCTTCCCCAGCCCCCGCGCCCCGAGACCCATCCGTTTTTTGCTGAGTAAATATTACTTAATGTTTTTGTGTGTGTGTCGGTGTGTGCGCGCCCCTAGAATATGTATCTATGTCCCGTCGTATCTAGAATAATGCACTTGCTTTGGTGTTTGTGCTCCGTTTTTTATGCTCAGCCATATTCAATTAAACACTTTTAATATCAATTGTTTTAAATTTGCCGATTTACCGTTTATCAGGCGCTGAGCGCACACAAACAAACAAACGGAATGAGTGCGAAAGGGAGAGAGAGTAAGAGAGGGGCAGTCAGATAACGATTCATTGATTTGGGAGTAAGTGGGGTTATGTTTGCGTCACCCAAATATTTGCCTGCGCTCCCATTAGAATCTCGAATCTCCGGTCCAGAAGAACGTTCTCCGCTCTTCGGGGCGTCTTTTGTAGACTTGCTTTATCCTTTTGGTAAGGCAAGCAATGGGAAAGAGAGCTGAGAGAGGAGCTATTTGCATCAATGTTTGTACTTGTTTTTGTATGAGTGTGCTGGCCTCGTCATGAGTGTGTATTATTTATTTTCTTTTTTCCCCGATTTCTGGCCAAGCGGAAGCAACAGCCTCCAAGGTGATGTGCATATGGCAAAAAAATCTAATTGGCTCACGCATAAATCGCTCATTTGTGCCGCCGGATTTGTGGTTTTTACTCCCGGAACTTGTCATGTCCCATTTCATCAGCTGATAAATATAAGAGATGCCAAAAGAACACGACGGATTGGTTAAATATTTATTTTGTATGTTTAACTCGACATATTTGCAGCTCTGTAGTCAAACCTGTTAGTTGCAATATAACAGACTCCATGACATCAATAATATTGTTTAATAATATTCTAAATTACTGTTAGTATTTTTAAAATATATTTTAGGTAAAATATTTTTTAATGCCTTTTTAATTAGTTTATTTCGGTTAGTTTTCTACAATATTGATTATGAATATCTTATAGTTTCTTTTCATTACTGACCATTAGTTTTAAAGTGCATCCATAAGTATGTTTCTGGAAGCTTTAAAATCAGTTATAATAATTTTAATATTAAAAAAACTAATGATTAATTGCTACAAAACACAGCTTAAACTTTTTATTGTTTTGTACATTATTCATTATCGCCTTATCTTATCTAGCTAATACTTATAATATGAAATTTTTTCAAGACAACTGCTGCCATTTAGTAAAATTTCACATGCCATTCATTAGCACATACAAATTTTTAAGAAATAATACAAATTTGACGAGAGCGATGGCAGTTCTTCGACCTATCGCGGTATTCTGACAACTGGCCTTGCCCTTTGACAAGGTTTTATCTTCTGTAAAAGTTGCCATTTATTTTTGGAATCACTTTCGGTTTTGTCAATATCTTCTGTTTTCTTGATATTCTGTCGTGTCATGCTCCATTCACCGAATTATGGGTAAACAAAGTATGAAGACCCAATGCGTTTCCAATTTTATAACGCACACATTTAAGCGATTCATAATATTTATCACTTATTTTATTTAATTTTCCAACAAAAACGATATATTGACGTTTCTTTTTGTAATTCTTCTTGAAGTAGCTTGTGTACAGAGTTCTATCACATTAAGAGGAAATTTATTTTGAGCGTTTCTTTTTCTTTACATATTTCATAGTATTATAAAGTATTTATAATATTATCTTGTAGGTTGTTTAAAGAGAAAATGT
This sequence comes from Drosophila fuyamai, assembly GCA_018153365.1. Lineage (NCBI taxonomy): Eukaryota > Metazoa > Arthropoda > Insecta > Diptera > Drosophilidae > Drosophila > Drosophila fuyamai. The sequence goes on along the minus strand of JAECXW010000878.1, from coordinate 15,111,725 downwards.
TATATTTGCCCTTTCTCTCTGTAGAACATTCTGAAAGATTTAGCACTGCATTAGCCTATATTTATGTTGTATCTTCTCTGCTAGTTACGAGCTATTTTTAGAATCCACTTTGAATGTTGGCGTTGAGTCATTTAGTATAGTGAATAATGTACAAGTACAATGTACTAATCGTTTTCTTTATCTCCCCTGACCCTGGTATAGATTTGATCTATAGCACAGTTGTATAGATTTAAGAGATTCTATTTTCGCTAAATAAGTTTAGTGTCAGATAACAACAGAGTTTTAATGGGAGGATACTCGAACGAAATGTTTTTTGCATAAATTGTATTTACATAGTGGTATTGATTTAAACTTGAATTGACTTGAAAAAATGTCTGATCCTTTTATTATTTTTCCCTTTTGCAGGCCAAGGAGATCCTCTCCAAGGAGTCAAATGTGCAGGAGGTGAAATGCCCGGTGACAGTGTGCGGAGATGTTCACGGTCAGTTCCACGACTTAATGGAGCTGTTCCGGATAGGCGGCAAGTCCCCGGACACCAACTACCTGTTCATGGGCGACTACGTGGATCGTGGCTACTATTCCGTGGAGACCGTGACCCTGCTGGTGGCCCTGAAGGTCCGCTATCGGGAGCGCATCACCATTCTGCGCGGCAACCACGAGTCGCGCCAGATCACACAGGTCTACGGCTTCTACGACGAGTGCCTGCGCAAGTACGGCAATGCCAACGTTTGGAAGTACTTCACGGATCTGTTCGACTACTTGCCGCTGACGGCCCTCGTCGACGGACAGATCTTCTGTCTTCACGGCGGCCTCAGTCCCTCGATCGACAGTCTGGATCACATCCGGGCCCTTGACCGCTTGCAGGAGGTACCGCACGAGGGACCCATGTGCGATCTGCTCTGGTCCGATCCCGATGACAGGGGCGGCTGGGGAATCTCTCCTCGCGGCGCCGGTTACACCTTTGGCCAGGTGAGTGTTTTTCTACAGGATGGCCTACAAGGATATTTTTGGTTGACTGACTTTTTTTTATATATGAACAATTATTTAGCCAACAAATTGAGCATTTTAATCTAAAAAGTTATCTGAGAGGAAGCGCAATTGTTTAACCTTTTAACAAATAGAACAATATTACTCAAAAGTTCTCAATTCTTTATAAAAAACAAGAAACGAATTCGAGTGGTACGTTTAAAGTAAGAAGTGGTTATAAAAATCAAGACCACATAAGATTAATTAAGTAAGTAGGTCAAAAACGGGATACCAAATCAGGAAAAATATGAACTTTGTCCGCTATACTTCATTATAACAAATTCTACACTTAAAATGTTAGCAGAACGACCTCTTTAAAGCACTGATAACGACCCATAAATATAATATAGGTTCTGCCATTTGTTTTCCATTGTTTATTAATCGATTGTGTAATTTGCAAAAGTACACTACAACTGTTAGAATTGTATAATAACGGATTTGATTAAAATTAGTACTGGTATACAATTAAATTAAATGACATTTTAATAAAAATTAGTTTAGTTCAAACAAAATTTAATGTGCTAAGTTTTCTTACGATATAATGAAATACTTTTTAAGTTCCCACTATGTAATTTCAATATTTTTTCTTTGTTTTGATCATGATTTGCAAATTATATCAATTGCAATTAGTAATTCTACCGATAAAATCAATAATCAGTACCCAATCTCTAATCGGAATTTATTACTAAAATGTGTCCAATGATAACACAATCTATGAAAATTAGCCCCATAAATAGTGCGTAAATGAGGTGCATTTCAAACTGTAGGTAACACAATAAATATAACCAAAACTGAAGATATTTAAATTCGAAATAGAGTTTTAATATAACACGAGACAAATTTAGTCAGTCAACCAAATGAATTAAAAGTAAATGGGCCATTTAAACTTTACTACGAACTTTGACTCACTTTTCTTCGCTCTTGCAGGACATTTCGGAAACCTTTAACAACACAAACGGCCTGACACTCGTGTCGCGTGCCCATCAGCTGGTAATGGAGGGCTACAACTGGTGTCACGATCGCAACGTGGTCACAATATTCTCAGCGCCAAACTATTGCTACCGATGTGGCAACCAAGCGGCCCTCATGGAACTGGATGATTCACTTAAATTTTCATTGTGAGTGCAGTTGCATATCCCTTCCGTTTTTAAATTGAATCGTGTGTGATTAATGTTTTTTTCCCTTTTAGCCTACAATTTGATCCAGCACCTAGGCGCGGGGAGCCTCATGTTACACGAAGAACACCCGATTATTTCCTTTAAGCTGGATTGCTAGCACCTACGCAGCTTACATTTACACATATTACATCGCATTATAACAACAACAAGAACCGAAACAATATATAATATATACAAATCCAACCAGCAGCAACAAAATAAACAAAATGGCAAGTGCTGTCGAAAAAAAAATACCTAAAAACCCGAAACTAAAACCTCGATGCATTTGTTTTGTGGAGATCGTTTTAAACAGAAAAAAGTGGAAATTATTGTAAAAACAAAGAAAAAAAATAACCATAACAGTCGAGGACACAAAAAGCATTGAACAGTTATTGTTGTTGCCCACAGTTTAAAAGAAACGAAAAAAAAAACTTGAAACGTCGCCAGCGGGGGCGGCGGGCAGAAAAGTTATATCAAAGAAAAAAGGGGAGGAGCAGGAGTAGTATACAGAAACGATGATACAATCCAATCAAACCTACCAACCAACCAACCAACAAGCGCAAGCAACAAGAAGAACTACAACTACTTAGCTAAATTTGTTAATTTATAAAAATAACGAACTAAGCGCCGCAGCAGAAAGCCAGAGAGCAGGAATGATGGATGGATGGACACATGGATTATGACGTGATGTGTGTATGGGCGGAAGGGGCTGACAAAGGACTAAACGGGACGAAAGGACGAACTCCAGGACGAGCAGCATGAGCAGTAGCAGCAGCAGCGGACGACCCACGACCGACAAAGCAGGAAGATTATGATGAAGCAGTAGGAGCAGCAGCAAAACAGTAGCAACAGTATGTGGCAGGAGCAGCAGATAAATGCTAAGGCGAGCGGGGAAGCGCGGGGCGGGCCAGCGATTTATACAAAAACAAAAATTATAAAAAAGAAAATAAGGAAATACAAAAAATTTAATATTACTGATTAAAATTAAATAAAAAAAGCGAATAAAATTATTAAAAAACAAACAAAAAAGAGCAAAGAAAAACGATTAAAAAAAATTCATTATCAATTAAGTTCATATGTAACTTTAATAATAATAAAAGAAAAAACAAACAAACAATCACAACTGCCGTCGAAGAGAAGGACATAAGAGAGGGGGAGGGTCTTAAGAGAAAGAGCATTTATTTCAAGCAAAGGGAGAAAGTCCTTCAAGAGATTCTGGAGCGTTTTAGGAAGGATTTTAGGATCTGGCAATGCCGTTTCCTTTTCTGCCTGCGGCCCTCTTGGGTAGTATGTACGCAGGCCTGGCCAAGATAACACGAAGCCAGAACGACAAGCGGAAGTCGAGCCTCAAACGGGCCACCTAATTGAGACCACAAAGAATGGAGGCGTGATGGGGGAGGTGATATATGGATGGATGGCATGGGACAGATAGGGAGGAGGAGGTCACAGAGCCACCCAATGATGCCCAAGTCAAAATCTAAATCAGAGCCGGGCTGCTTTTGATTCCCAGCGAAAGCGAAAGCAAAAACCTTGCCAACTTTGTATAATTTTTTGCATATTTTAGCAGCCTACATGAACTGGCAAAAGTCAAATACAGTGGTCGCTCGAAAATAAATGTTTATTGTTCGTATTGGTTTTATAGCTCACAAGTAATTATTTTGTTTTATAATAATTGGTTTTTATAAAAATTGAGTTATAGTGTTTTAATAATTTATATATATGAGTAGGGTACACCACTTTTATTTTATATTCCTTTGAAGTGCATTTAAATTTTATTGTTGAAAAGATATACTCACGAGTACAGCGATAATATTAAATCAAGGGTAGAAGCTATGATAATAATTATAGGCTAAGGATGTCACTTAAGGTGCATAATATTACGAATGTTTTGGTGACCTAAGCTTTCAAATAACCCTTTGTTAAACTAAGAATAAGGAAGATTAAATGAAATGGTTTACTGAACAATAGGTGTTTGAGGTTTTTAGATTATGTTCGAATTTTCTAGCAGCTAGTAAAATATAAAATCTGGATAATTCGTACATCAGCAGATTGTACTGTATCCATGTGAGTTTTGGTACAAATGCAAATTCAAATTTGAGAACATGCTGGGGACCCTCAAGTGCCCAAGAACTTGCCGAACACACAACCATACCCGTACACCTACCGAGACTTGTCATCTATCATGCCCCAACAAACCCGAAACCAGAACAGGAGCTCCACAGGATGCAGGGGGGAGGTAATTGTCGCCCTGGCTGCTGTGGAGAGGTTGCGGGGGTGGGGACGAATTTTCCGAATGGGGAAAGGGGGGCGGGAGGATGGAGGATGGAGCAGATTGTATTTGTCGTGCAAGCAGCGACGTCGACAGCGACTGCGGCGTATGCGACATGGAAAATCCATTATCACGAAGTGAATTTTTACTGAAAAATTTACATACCCTCTCCAGTGCCTTGCCGCACCCCCCGCAGTCTCATATAAATGTGAAAATAAATCCTGAGTGCGTGTTCAAGGGGGCGAAGCGGGGCGTGGCGGGTAGGGATGCTCGGCATGAATATAACCCACAGAAATACAACTCTATTTGATGGCCCGTTATTAAGTAAAGGAATGCCACAGAAAAGTTGCCCAGCAAGATGAATCCTAGGTAGATTTTGTATTTAATTAAAGGCATAAATTCAAAACGATGGAGAAGACCCATATTCGGGATGCCTCCTTTTGACACTCTAAAAATGTTTTATATATTTGGTTCAATATTTAACAAACAAGATTTTTACTAAGTTGTTTCGCAAGATAACTTACTTTCAATAGTATTTGCATACCAATTTATCTTAAAATGTTCACTTTTTCTATAGAGACACTTTTCCTATAAAATGCTGAGATTAAAATAATACAAAAACAAGAGAGAACGCTATAGTCGGGTGCCCCGACTATCAGATACCCGTTACTCAGGTAAAGGGAGTGCGAGGGAGATGGAGATAGAAACTTTGATCACGCATAACTTTTTAACGAATGGTGCGATTTGAAAAATTTCTTCTACATTTCGATAGGTATTGATAAACACAATAAAACTGCATTTTTACTTTTCCGAAATATTTAAATTTTTAAAATCGTATTTAAACGATTGTGGGCGTTAAAGGGCGCGTGGCACCTTTTTGAAACAAACTTGCGCTGCGTAGGAACTCCTAGAATCTGCATGCAAAATGCCAATCTTCTAGCTTTTATAGTTTCCGAGATCTCAGCGTTCATACGGACAGACAGACAGACGGACAGACGGACAGACGGAGAGACGGACAGACGGAGAGACGGACAGACGGACAGACGGACAGACGGACATGGCTATATCGACTCGGCTAGTGACCCTGATCAAGAATATATATACTTTATAGGGTCGGAAACGCTTCCTTCTACCTGTTACATACTTTTGCACGAATACAATATACCCTTTTACTCTACGAGTAACGGGTATAATCATATTACACGTTATTAATGAAGAATTATAAAGTTAACAATTTTATTAAGATTTATTTATAGGGCCTCCTTTACTTACTTTAGATAATCCATAGACATTGGCATTTATGATACCACAGATTTTTCGAGTGTATTCTGACTCTTGCTTACAGATGATGGCCGAAAATGTTTGGATCATAAAACAAAAGTAAGTGAATCGGTATGATGGATACGGTTAAGGTCGGATGCGGTCGGGATGCGATAGAGGGGATGGGAAGTGGGGGATGCAGCCACTGACGGTAGCCTAAATATTAAAAATTTAAATGAACTGCTCACTTTTTACGATTTTGTCCTTAGTTTACGACTGGTTTTTCCGGGGGATAGAAAGAGAGGGCGTGCCTAAACAAACGTTTTTGTATTTTTATCGTTTGTGTGTGGGTGTTTTTTGGGGGGGTAATTTCGGGGCTAGTGTGTTTTTGGGGAGGGATGGGGGTGAATCTTTTACGATGCAAATTTGTTGCCATAAAATTGAAGAGTGTAGCCAAAAGTGAAGCGCTTTGCCTAAATAAACTTTGCAGACTACAATGATGATGATGAGTTGCCATTCCCGCTCCGGTTGATGATGATGATGCCTGTGTGAATTTTTGGGACTGGATACTCCGATTCTACGGCCACGTGCTGGCTCTGTGAAAAGGTTGAAAGGTCAGGCCTGCAACTCACACGTTCCAGGGGAAAATTGGGAGGATTGCGGGTGGGCCAGAGATCCGAAGGCGAGATTGCCTCCCTTTTTTCGGGGCAGGGGGTGGCGAAAAATCAACGAAAATCGATTGCCGCTAAATACCCAAAAAGTTAGGGGAGCAGAGGAGTTAACGTAACGTTGTTAACTCAACTCAGCCTCAACTTGGCCATATACAAAAAGTTTTCCCGGCTTGTTCTTCTTTTTCATCGCTTTTATTGTTGTTTTTGCTGCCATTCCCTTTGGCTGATAAATCCCCAACGATTTGCGTCTCAGTCTCAGTCAGTTTTTCTGTATATATTTAAATTTGTATACTTTTTTGCACTCGGCACTTTGGAGTGTGTTGAAAGGGTATATAGCAGTTGTGAAAAAATCTATTCGGACTGAGGTCTCTGAGGGTGAAAATATTTGAGATGCCAAGTTTAACAAGTAGTACTTATTTAATAGAAGTTATTTAGTACTTGTTTGTGCCAATTATTTCGGTAAATTTCTTGCAAAAAAATATTATTTTTATACCCGTTACTCGTAGAGTAAAAGGGTATATTGTATTCGTGCAAAAGTATGTAACAGGTAGAAGGAAGCGTTTCCGACCCTATAAAGTATATATATTCTTGATCAGGGTCACTAGCCGAGTCGATATAGCCATGTCCGTCTGTCCGTCTGTCCGTCTGTCCGTCTGTCTGTCTGTCCGTATGAACGCTGAGATCTCGGAAACTATAAAAGCTAGAAGATTGGCATTTTGCATGCAGATTCTAGGAGTTCCTACGCAGCGCAAGTTTGTTTCAAAAAGGTGCCACGCCCTCTTTAACGCCCACAATCGCTTATATACGATTTTAAAAATTTAAATATTTCGGAAAAGTAAAAATGCAGTTTTATTGTGTTTATCAATACCTATCGAAATGTAGAAGAAATTTTTCAAATCGGACCATTCGTTAAAAAGTTATGCGTGATCAAAGTTTCTATCTCCATCTCCCTCGCACTCCCTTTACCTGAGTAACGGGTATCTGATAGTCGGGGCACCCGACTATAGCGTTCTCTCTTGTTTATGGGTAAAATGAGTAGAGTAAAGTACTCAATTCTAATCTTAGTTTTAATTTTTTACATTTAAAGAAAATCCATTTGATGTTCAGTATTTTCATTTGTACATTGATTCATTTAGTTTTAAATAATTATACCCGTTACTCGTAGAGTAAAAGGGTATATTATATTCGTGCAAAAGTATGTAACAGGTAGAAGGAAGCGTTTCCGACCCTATAAAGTATATATATTCTTGTTCAGGATCACTAGCCGAGTCGATCTAGCCATGTCCGTCTGTCCGTCTGTCCGTCTGTCTGTCCGTCTGTCTGTCTGTCTGTCCGTATGAACGCTGAGATCTCGGAAACTATAAAAGCTAGAAGATTGGCATTCTGCATGTAGATTTTAGGAGTTCCTACGCAGCGCAAGTTTGTTTCAAAAAGGTGCCACGCCCCCTTTAACGCCCACAATCGCTTATATACGATTTGATTTAAATATAAATTTAAATATTTCGGAAAAGTAAAAATGCAGTTTTATTGTGTTTATCAATACCTATCGAAATGTGGAAGAAATTTTTCAAATCGGACCATTCGTTTAAAAGTTATGCGTGATCAAAGTTTCTATCTCCATCTCCCTCGCACTCCTTTTACCTGAGTAACGGGTATCTGATAGTCGGGGCACCCGACTATAGCGTTCTCTCTTGTTTTTAATCTAAAACAAGTGATCTTAAAAACATGTTTACTGACGGAGAAAACAGTTTCTTTACAAACCAAAAAATGAATTTATATACACATATATTAGTATTGCATTTTGCTTTTGAGCCAATAGTCGTCGAACTTATTTTAAGTTTCCTATGGGCTGTTGGCAAGGTATCCAACGTTTCTTTAATATGAACAAGCTACTACTTAGCAACTAATCTAACTTAAACTGAAACTTATTGCACTGTCCGATTAGATAAGATAATTAATGTGAGACTTTAGACAACAAGCAGATAACCGAGCTGTTTTTGTGGGGGTCAATGGGCATGGAATATTAAATTAGTAATTAGCTCGGCAGCGTCAGCAACAACATCCAGATGTTGTCACAGCCTGTCCTCCACCCCGCTTTTCCCGCCCGGAAAACTTTTTCTTTCCCTCACCGAGATGAGACCTAAGTTTGCTCTTTTGCTTTTACTTTTGTTTCGTTTCCGTTTTCACCTGCAGGAATTACTCAAATTTATCTACGTGTGTTGTAGGTTTTGGGTCCATCTACCTTCTGCCACTCCTCCCCATTTTTCCTAGGACAGTGAACACTCTATATAAAATCTTATATGAACATAAGAGCAACTAATTATTTTGATTATTAATTTATTACTTATGCGATCTCCTAAATTCCAGATTATATTTAAATTTATGTTTTAAAGACATGTTTGAAGTACCCTAACCATTCGGTTCTTATATTTGTATTGTAAGATAGTTTATAATAGCTGACAAAATATTTCAAAGCAAGTGACCTTGATGTTATTTTTTATTACTTTTTTATATATTTTTTGTAACTTAATACAAATTGCGAGAATATCTTTCATTTGCTATAATATTAATATATATTTTAAGATAATTTCTAAAATAAATATTTATGTCTTGGTAATTATTGTTTTTCACTGAACAGATTTATTCTAAAATAATTTTAGTTCTCTAAGCAAGGTGTAGATCAATGCCATTGAATGAAATTCTACAATTAAATTTATAGAAATAGTTATTATTTTTTTAAGATAGCTTATTATACCCGATGAATAGTTTTATTTGGTTAATTATTATTAGGTTGCACTGTGTTTGCATTGTATTTTTGTTGTTGTTTCTACTTTGTCGCTTATTGTTGGTATTTTTTTTTGTGTTTTGGCCTTTTTGCTGCGGGCATTGACTGACTTCCTTCCTGGCTGCCAGGACGAAATGGGCGGGGAGTCGAAGAAGAAGATGAAATCTCCTCTTTTTGGAGCCTGGTGCCTCGTCTTCTCGGTTGCGTGTTTCGCTTTTGTACGTTTTCTATTGCTGCTTCCTTCCGATATTCCTCCTTCCTTTTCCCAAGCCCCTGCCTTCCGTACCCCTCCCCCTTCCGTGTTGTATTTGTATTTTTCTTTCTTCCTACGTTTTTTTCCTCTGTTTTTCGGTTTCTGCTTTTCTTTTGGACAATTTTTTTTCTTTATTTCCCAGTGAATTTGGTTGTCTCGCACGTGAGCCGCATAATGAAATTTGCCACTCCCTATTGTCTCCGTGTGTGTGTAACGCTTTCCTTGCTGTATTTGTGTGTGTGTGTGTGTGTGTGTTGGCCCAGCTGCTTAGCCTAATCTGATGTCGCCTTAAAGAGATGTCATTGCTACCACCCCCCACCTCCACCTCCCACTTTCCCGACCACCGCCTTCCCCCCCAAAATGATGCTCTCGGTTTAATGCAAAGGAATCTCGGCCTGAATTGGCCTTGGTTTTCCGTCTTTGTCCTGTTTGCCGGCTTATTTGCATGTGCTTGGCCCGAAAGGTGACAACACCAAATGTTCAATGTGCCAAAAAACAAGCTACCATCATCGACATTACCCAACAAACAGACACAAAAACTACATTAAGTTGTACGGATCCTCGAGACATTTGGATACCTAGCAAAGTCGTACACTTGGTACCAAGTATAAAGAAAATATAGATTTATAAAATATAGATTTAGATAAAACATTTGTTAGAGCCAAAACATTTCCAATTGTTTCCAGATCTGGACAAATTCAATTATCAGATTTTTTTGAGGTCTTATTTAGCAATTTAAACTTGAGTATTTAGATCCCACTGGAAATTGAAGGAGATTTTTATTATATTTCATTATTAAAAGACAATACCTGAAGGAAATAATTAAAGGTATTCAGGAGAAAAGCTTTAAGGTTTTTATAATTGTAATTTTATTGTAATTTTTATTAGCATTGCATTCATTAAATCTTTATGACACCCATTTTTGAAACCAAATTCGGGGTTTTTAGAATTCGAACAACATTGTTTTAACTTTACAACATATCATGTCCTGGGATTATGGAACTAATAGGTACAACAGCACATACTTATGCAGCACAGACAGCTTGAGGTCTTAGCCGGACCAATGTCTGACCCCTCCCCAGTTGGCCACACATTTTACCACCCCCTCCCAACCAATAGCTTCACACTTTTTGGCTGCGCTGTGCTTTCAAGTGGAAAATTACTTTCGCAGCTTTATGATGCGGAAATTATATGAAAATCATGGCGAATTTGCCTTACAAGGAATGCCAGCGAGTCGAGTCCACAGTTCCTGGGCACAGAGCCCTGTGCTCCGTATTCCGTATTCCGTGTTCCGACCGCCGGAATCCGCATCCCGTACATCTGCATATGTAGCACGGCTATCTGTGTGCCCGATCAAGGCGCCAGCCACGCCCACTGGCCCAGCGCCCGTCGCATAATGAAACGAGCTTTTGCCTTTGCTTTCGACTTTGGCGACGCCGTTGACAACTTGTGGTGCGCTCCTCATCCGCGGCTCATCTCGCCCCATACACCCGTGCACTGAGAAATATTTGGGCTTAATAGTTCCAAAATCGGTACCTTTAGTACCTTTGGTTTTCTATAGTTCAATGTTATCAGAAGTTGTTCTCATACGGTTACCGAAAAAATATAGATCATTATTAAGCAGTTCAAGAAGCATATATAAATCCATTTTAATTAAAAACTCGTTTTTTACCCATTTAATTATTTTATGTTTTCTTGCAAACTAATTGAGTTTACTTTTTCAATCCCAAAGCTAAGCGGCACATTTTTCCTTCGATGAGACGGGTTTTAGACGAAACAAATAATTTGTTAATAAAGAAGGCCACATTTTTTAACAGGATGGTGAGTAATCGCTTTTGCAGTTTTCTTATTAAAATAGAAAAAAATCTGATTCACTTAAATTCATTATTAGTTTCTTAACTCTTTAGTTAGCTTTGATTTTTTTTCGAGTGCATTGCCCTCACAATCCACCGAGCAGCTGCTGACTGGCTCCATTTCCATTTGAATTAGCATAAAACGAGGCGGCTTACGTCTGTCTATTGGGGCGGGGGGCGTGGCAAGGGGGTGAATCCGAATCAAAGCCACGACGGTATGGAGATGGAGGTCCTGTAGCAGAGATATCATCTGTTGCTGCTGTGTGTAGCTGTAGCTGTAGCTATAGCTTCTGTTCTGCAGCTTCGTTATCTTTTTAACTTGCTGGCTGTCGTTTATTTAACTGATAATGATTTGATGGCAGTTGGCTAAGCTTCCAACAAAGCCCGTGCCCCAAACTCTCTCCACTTTCATTTCCATTTTCATTCCCATTCCCATTTCCACGCCCATTCCTCGCCATTTACTGAGGTCAATTACACGCTTTCGATTAAATTTACCATGGATGCTCGATGTATTTGTTGTTGTTGAGTTTGGTGTTGACAGGGAACAGCTGGAAGATCCTGGTATTTCGCACTCTACCACAGCCTCGTAGAAATATCCTTGCTATGTAAGTGTGTGTGCGTGTGTGTGTGTGGCACAAATAAAGTTGAATTATTATTTTTATACCCTTGCAGAGGGTATTATAATTTTGGTCAAAAGTGTGCAACGCAGTGAAGGAGACATCTCCGACCCTATAAAGTATATATATTCTTGATCAGGATCACCTCCTGAGTTGATATAAGCATGTCCGTCTGTCCGTCTGTCTGTCCGTCTGTCTGTCCGTCTGTCTGTCCGTCTGTCTGTTTCTACGCGAACTAGTCTCTCAGTTTTAAAGATATCGAATTGAAACTTTGCACACACCCTTCTTTCCTTTGCACGCAGTATATAAGTCGGAACGGCCGGGATCGGTCGACTATATCCTATAGCTGCCATATAACTGAACGATAGGAAATGCCATAACTCTGGTGTTTGTAAAGTTAGGAAGTTGGGATTTTCTATGGCTTTTTTATTTGGCCAATCAATCCGACCTACCAAATTTTATAGGGATCGGCCGACTATATCCTATAGCTGCCATATAACTGAACGATTGAAAATGCCATAAATTTGGTGTTTTTAAATTTAGGAAGTTGGGATTTTTATGAGTATTTAGAATGCATTATATGAATAATTTTGGAGAATATTATTTACAGAATATTCTGCAAGGGTATATCAACTTCGGCTCCGCCCGAAGTTAGCTTTCCTTTCTTGTTCTTTATGCTTCCAGGAGGCGGGGCCTGTGGTTGGAGGCGTGGTGCGTGCCCGGAATGCTCAAGTGTTGCCAAGTTGCATATTCGCTTCGTTATCCCAACGGGCTAACACACACAGACCACGCTTTAAAGAGGGGATTACTGAAATACCATATTGGATATTTAACACGGTAAATTCCTCAGCACATTCTTAAAAATCTTCAGCGTTTAGAAAACTCTAACCTGAATGTCCTTAAATATTCTAAATACCTTTTGTTTTTTTAATGTTTTAGGCCTTTGAGAGCCCAATGATTATATATTCGTATTATAGGAAGAATCCGGGACATCTTTATTTAAATGCAATTATTTGTTATTAAAAACATCAATACTTCTTTAATATTTTTGAAATAAAAAACACCTTTAAAAGATGTTATAAAACTTTTAATAATGCGACATGTTTAAGATTCCCCTCGTTTTTCCTTGTTAACTTTTTGCTATCAGAATCCAAATTGAACCCTACAAACTTTATCCAAAATATTGATTCCCATATACCTACGGCAATAACTTGATAAGTATTTTCGGTTGAATTTCCCGTGTTTATATACGAAATTCAAGATGATTTCCTTGCATCTCCTCTCTGGTTCCCGCAGGCTTTTAAATTTACGTGAACTTCGTTGAGTTTTATTGCTCCGCCATGTGTGCTTGCCGGATAATAATCATGCGTGTGTTTAGTTAACATTGAAGTACGCGTTTTTTTTTTTGCCAAGAACGTTAAAGTTTATAACCATGAAAAGAAAGCAAATTTGTGTAAAACTGCTACTCTGGAATAACATATATTTACATATGTGTAGCGCGCCTAATTGAAGGGCCATGTGTAAATAAACGCAGGTGAGTTTTTTCTTTTAATTTGTACCCGCATTTAATACGTTTAATTACTTCAAACATTAAATCATTCCACCCTGTTATTTATATGGGGTTGTGTTTGGCATATTAATAAATAATACAATATTCTTAAAATGTATGTACTTTAATTTCTGCAAATAGTTTTTAGAAACTTAAAATGAATCTACAAATTTTACAGTATTTATATGGATTATAAATCAATGGTTGAGAGCCTTTTTTTTGTCCTAAAACCACAAAAACTATGCCATCAAAAGAGTTTTTAATTTAATTTTTATAAGTCAGTTAGCCTTATCCCAACACTCATTTTCATAAATCATAAATTTCATTTCCAAATCATAAATTCAGATTAAAATTCGATAGTGAACCCTTGGCCAGGAGTCTCCGTTTGAGATGAGCGAACCGCTCTCGGGTCCCTGGCTTCGATTTGTGTACAACGGCCTGCTGCTGAGTACGGCAGTGTTTTCCGGCCGGAAAATGCAGCCGGAGGAGCACCCCTTCGCCCTGGCCGCTTGCGTGGTGGTCGGATTCTCGGCAGTGTTCGGATTACTCAGGGTAATCTTCGCCAGCGGACAGCCGGAGGAGTGCCGGAAGCTGAGAGACATAACGCATGGTGTCCTGGAACTGGTACCACTGCCTCTGGCCAACATGGACCTCTATATGCAGTCCACCGGGCTAAGTCCCATTGCTTTGGGTCATGCCTTCTTCGTACTTCCCCTGTTTTGCGATTTGGGCTGCAGTCTGGCGAAAAATCGGAGAGATTGTGCCTTTAGCGATAGCTTGAAAAATCTTACGGTTCTGGGCAACATTGTTTCCCTCGGATTCCTGGCCTTTGTAGAGCGGAATTTCCTCTATCTACGGATGATGCTGGTCATGATTGTGGTCAAGTACGGAGTGGTTCTGGTGGACAGCATCAAGGAGGATGCCGGAGAGGATCTGCAGGTGTGCGGCACAGCCCTGTTTATACACCTGCTCGGCAAGGCCGTGGAGTCCTCCGCCTCCGAATCCTTGGTTTAACCCCTAACCGCTGTTCGCTTCAGGGGTTTCCTTTCCCCGCTTAATTTTCCTTGAATCGAGTTTTGACCCGTATTAAATTTCATTTCAGCCGCTTTTCAATTGCTGTGTTCATGTTTGCTCATGTTTTTGTAATTGCTCAAGCACCTTGTGCTTTTTACACTAAGCCATGAGAACTCATTATTATAGGTACCTTTTTAAGAATTAAGAAGAAAAACATATGTATGTTCTGGGCTTTGCAATTTTTACATTGTTTGCATTTCATAAATTTTAAATTAAGTTTTTACTTTTCGTAGACTTGTGGTGGACTGTTAACAATTGTTGTTCACCTTAAACTTCTACTTTACTTTTCCATAGGGACTAAAAAAGATACATTTCTTAAAAATTATTACAATTCATATTCTGTTGCCCATTGAAATAAAAATGAACCCCAACATGTTATAAATAAACACAAAACAGAAGCATAAGTACTAAAAATTCTTCGAGTGCACAAGGGGAGTTGACTTCTATGGCTTCCCTGGTGTGTCACCCACACATTATAATGATATATCGGCGATTACCAATGCGAAATAAGTGCCTCCAGTCAGTCGCTCAAAGCAGTCGCTGATTCATCGCTTGAAATCGTTCAAATGCTTTTGCCATTGGTTTCTGTCTTTCAGCGGGGGGCTTATCAATTGATTTTGGCCGGATAACAAGGCAATCCTACTCTTTGGCTACGGTATCTGTCGATAAGTACTTGTGGCGGGTACCTTAACTCGTACTTTTCCTTGGCTGAAAAGGTTGAGTGAAGCTGAATGGAGGGGTTTCGTGGATGAGTTAGTATTAACAATGATTGAAATTGAATAATCGGGAGGGTAAGATTTAGACAGTAGTTTAATTAGCTTACCAGTTTAAAATTTTCTTTTTTTATTCTTGAAAATATAATTTTTTGAATTTTTAAATTCAATTTTTTTAAGAAAGACAGTTGTAGGATAAGAAAAACTTTTGAATATCTGTAAAAATTAATTATTAATTTTGTTTCTTATTGAATTATATGTAAGAGAATCACAAAAGGAGACTTTTCTCTTCATGGAATACAAATTCTAAGCAGCTTTAATATATTATAATTTAAACCATTTTGTTTTAAAATAAATAATTCAAGTTTCAACCAAATATGACAAGTTTAATCGACAAATCAAATTTTATTAAATTTAAACTCGAAACATCCTGTCGTTGGCAGTCCTAAGCAACAAAATCTATTTTTCACTTATTATAAAATCAGAGTGGGAAGCTGGTGATGACATTTATCAATAATAACCCGCGTGTGATTTTAATTTTTCAACACTGCAATGGTTTCGATGCTGTCACTTTTATAATTTGTTGCTCGCTTGTCACCAATATATTTTATGTATTTTCGCGCTGCTGTCAAATGACAAACTCTAATTGCAAGTGGGACGGATTTTAATGACAAACATATAGTTTCGCACAGTGCGTGGCAAGAATATAGGCCATAAACACCTTTCGAATGGAAAAATGATAAATTTTATTGTCTATGTAAAATGAATTTCACCCATATATTCAAATATGTTACAATGTTTTTCTTAAAATTAAAATGGAAAGAAAAATAGGGTAAGCCAACAACAATAAATCACTAATTAATTGCATTTTGTTCAAAGCTTTAATTCTAAATAAGTTTGAGATAGATTTGCATAATGTAAATCTAAATTAAGAATATGAAATGCGCTGTATTGCATATAGGAATTTCTATAAACTTTTTTTCAGCTCTCCAACTATGATTCTCCTCCCACAAAAAAAAGCACCACGCGATTCCAGGACAGCGTTTTGCTTTATTCAACTTGACAAGTGAAGTGAGTGTGAATATTTTTTAGGTCACAACAACAGCAACAAGAAGAACAGGACCAGGACTCCATCAGAAAACTCCAACTCCGAATCCTGGACTCTGCAAACTCTTACTACCTGGCAAAATAAATAAACCGAGAGGTAAAAAAAAAACCGGGCAAAAAAAGGAGAAAAACACACAGGAAAATACAAGAAATGGTTCGAATCCTTTTCCATCCTGTTCGGAATTGGGTTGAAGGAACGGAGCGGGGGGCGGTGGACGGTGGGAAATTGCAGTCAACATTTATTTCCGCAGTATGATGGAAAAATTCGAAAATAATTTGCGAGCCATAATTAAAAGGCGACAGCAGAAAAACTCGGGGAAAATATGGGGAAAAGTTGAAGAAAAAAGCAGTAAAAGGTGATGGAATAGTGGGTTAGGTGGCCGGGGTAAATGATATAGGGGAGGAGCTAGAGCTTGGAGCAAAAAGAAAGTCAGTCCCTCAATGTGCTCAATCCGCTGGGGTCATAAACAATTCCAGCATAGACGAGTTTTCGATTTTCGCCTCAATTGGCAACATATGGTGAACAGACTCCCTGAGAGCCAACCAAAGGATCCCGCAGTTACCCATTCCAAAGATTTCCTTTCCACAGTGCTTCCGCACTTGGAGAAAAATTAAATAGCAATACTTCAAAAAATCATTTAATTCAAAGACAAAATAATAAATAATATTTATAGTTATTTTAATCACAGAACTTATAATGAAATGCTCAAGAAAATATTACTGAAATACTATATATTAAAAAGAATTTCGCTAACAACATTGTGAATATAAAACCATTTGATTTTTCTTTACAAGTGTTTGAATTCAGTTCAATAAATCAAAAAAAGATTTGCATTGTGGAATTGCATAACTTTTTTATAGTGTGTCTTGTGGGCGGGGCATCATTTGCATTTGTGACTGCGAATTGCGAATGCGAAAATTTAAAGTTTTCCCGATAAGAGGGTTGTAAAAGTACAAAAAGCGGAGAGTTGCTGCTGCAAAAAATGGCGACGTTTGCGAGGAAAGCGACATGAAAAGGGCGGCAGACAAAAGACGAAGACGCAGGCAGCAAACAAGAAAAATCGCTGCCGGCTTCTTGGACGGGGAAAATTCGACGGGGGGCGGGGGTGATGGGAAAAGTGAAGGATGTAAATGGGGGGGACAGAACTTTACTTATACGAGTTTTTCGCATTGTAGAACGCGCGGCATTTGCCAGAAGGTGCCAACACATTTTATTGTTGTACCCTAAGAGATGAAGTACTTTAAAGTTTTGAAACATAAATTGAAAAAATCATCAGGTTTTCGAAAAGCGGTTTCGAAAGCATTAACCTAGCAAATTATTTAAACAATAAACTTAAATAAGCCAATAAAAATCTTTTATTTTTTATTTCTTTTATATATTTTAATTAAACTTTAGTTTTAATTGATATGCTTGTCTATTTTATAATTTGTTATTTTTTTACCAGCCAAAACAGAAAAATGGTTTGTTAAAATATGACAGTTGGTTTCAATAAATTACTTAAAACTTTTTCACAAAAGAATATTATGTTTATTTAAATTGAAATACTGTTCTTTATGTATATTCTTCCTTTTTTATTTATTTAATTTAATTTGTTGGCCTTTAAAAAGATTCCTTTTTATATCCCTTTTAAAGCCATGAAATTCTAGACCTCTTTAGTTTAATTTATTTGTATTTAACTGCAAAGGGTCCTTCAAAAGAGTCTAGTATTTATTGAGGAGAGTGCAAGCACATTTTCTTGACTTTTCCGCATACTTACCCCACAGAATGTTTCTTTATTCAACCTTTCCCCCTTTAAGCAGGGTATACAAACTTCACTTCTGCAATGTCCTGTTCTCCTTTTCGTGTTTTATTGTTCGACAATTCACCGCCCCGCACGTTTCCATCATCTGTTTTTCGGGGTGAAACGGGTGGGGGGTGTCACGTTTAGATCTACGACACACATTGGATGGGTGTATCGCACATGTCTCTATCTATAAAACGTCAACTTTATTTGCCCAACAACTGAGGCAAATAACGTTCCAGCGAAAAGCCAGAAATATGTAGTACGTACCATACAATGCTCCACAGAGCATCCCTCCATTCGCATTCACGTGTCCCACCCAGTTAGCAATAAAACCAGCTGTCAATTTGTTTATATTATAAAAAATAATTAGTCTGTATTCAGCGCCGAAGTCGACGACTCCATCATAGATGTATGTTTGAATGTATCGTATATGTACGTAGGTTGGAATTTGCACGTTGCACATTGCAATTTGGGTTGAAAGAAGATTTGTGTGTGGGGGGGCTTTTGGGTTTTTGGTGATTATGTTTAAAATTTAAAGCATACGAGAGCGGGTTTTGTGGGTGATTAACTACGCTTGATAAGTGGAATAATAATTGTACGAAATGTGTATGGATAATGCAATATAATTAGTGTGTTTGGTATGGCTTAGACATTTCGTTTTGTTTATATGCTGATGACGCTGACTTAAAAGGCAATGAAGGAATGTCGATATTTTAATTTATAGTTTGATGATCGAATCGAAACGAACAAAATGCGGCACAAAATTTTAGCTATTTCCGGACAGGACACAAATTGTTGCATACCTCCGGGCGACTTTCATTTTGCTTGCACTCATTAAATGTTGTATATAATATTTGTTATGTTATTTATATATATAGAATATGCATTAGGTTTCCTTAAAATCATCCATCGATTCGCTTCCTTATAGAATATGTATCTCTGATAAATATATAATTTATTTATTTTTTGTTGAATTTTCTTATTTTTTTCCGTTTGGTTTCATTTCATTTTGTTCGTTTTTCGATTTGTAACATAGTTTATTTAGGCAAAAATGGCAACAAAATTGTATGTTTAACATTTGTCTACTGTGCAAAAACCGTTTCGCTTTATAGTCAGTGGTTCTTGTCGCTCTTGTCCATGATTAGTAGTAGATGTGTATAACTTTAGCTAACTAACAATTAATTTAAACATTTGGTAACTTATAATTGGCAATAAATCGTTTGAATAAGCAAACATTCAACATTTAGCATACTTGATCTTAAATCGACTGCCCGAACAGATAACCCAAACTAAACAATAAATAGCTATATGATATATGTATATTGAGTGTGTATATATATATGTTTGCGTGTATATATAGTGTATGTATATAGATGTATCTCTGCATTGTAAAGTCATAGTGATTGTAGCCTGATTATGTTAATAATATATTTATGTTCAATATTTATAGATACAATATGGATTGTCGGGACTATAATTTTTGCGCAAAAATTATGGTTATATTACTCTCGTAATCCATAGTTTCTTAGTTTTAAATGCATGTCCCGATTATCCTTCATTATGCTAGCTGGCAACTTAAGATATTTAAAGCCCCTTTTGAACTTATGCGTGTATTTAGTGAGTGAGTCGAGTGAGTGATTGATTCGATTGATTTATAGCGTACTCAGTGGGTCAAGTAAGTGCAAGACAGTAGAATTTCCTGACAATTTTATGAATAATGCTCATTGGGCAAATTCGAATTCGGTCTAAAGATATGTATACTTTCTCGAAAGAATTTTGTTCACTTTAAATTTATTTTAATTTTATAAATTCATTATTAAGCACATTAAACTGCCTTACACCTGCAAAACCCACTGATTTTATAATGAGTTTCTTAGGTATTTGGGTTAATTATTAGATTACTTTAAAATTGCATAATTTTCTTTTTCTCTGGTTGGTTTTTCTTTCATTGGTTTGTGTTTTTATGTTTGGTTTTTGTTGTTGTGGCAGACGTCGCCTAGTAAAATTTAATCAGTCGCTATCAAAGATCGTCTATACTTCTACCTCATCCTAGTCGTGTTTTCCTAAAACTGTATGATATTTTTCCTTTTTAGCTTGTTTCTTTAGCTTGTTTCATTTTTTTTTTTGGCCATTTTGAATGCTGGACTAGCTCGGTTTTTTGCGTTTTTGGTGGGTGTTTTGGACTTGGATGCGGTTGTCTTGTTGCTGTTCTAAAAATCGCTGATCTCACCCTCAGTCTCTGGATAAGTGCAGGAAAAGGGAGTCAACAGCCAATTGCAGAGGCCCTTATTGTTCCCAGCCTGATCCTGTCGATGTCGCTTCTTGTGGCACTGCCTTTGGTAATTTCCAATGCCCGCCGTTGTGACAGCTCCTGATCCTGAAATGGTGATGCGATGCCGCTGACCCTTGGACATGCCGGATGCGAAGCTACTCTCATCGGAATCCCTTACGGTGGCCACACTGTGATAGCCACTCTCTGCCCTCCGCGAAATGCCCGAGTGCTTGGAGGTCCTGGGTGTGGAGTTGGAATCATGGCCACTGTCGTAGGCCTCGGAACTGGTATTCAGTGGCAGCAGGGGAAGTCGGGACTGAGCAGCCAGTGGAAGTATATTCGTGATCTCATTGAGCTTATGCTGTGCATCCTCCAGAGAATTTCTTTTGCCCACCGCCGCCGCCATGGATTTCTCATCCAACTCACATATGTCATCGTGCTGGGGGGTAAATCGTTTCTCACCCTTCTGAAGATTCGGATCGGATGCTCCATCCGGCTGGCGAAGTAGGGCATAATCATCCATCCCAGCTATCTGCATTATGCCATTTAAGCTGGGCAGGGATCCCTGACTCGGACTGTGAGAAGGTTGTTTTGGCGGACTGGGCGTCAATCTGTAAGCCGGTTCACTGCAAACGCTACTCTGGCCCACATTGAAGTGATAGACGGGCTCACTGAAAACGCTTCCTATGTCCGTCCGGAAAAGGGCGGCGGAGGGCGTGACTTCGGCCATCGCCAGTTGGGAGGTGAAAATCTCATGCAGGCGGGCCAGCTGATCAAATTGATGTCTATTTGCAGGAAATAAAAAACATAAAAAGATGGATAAGATTAGGAATTAAATTCATAAAAAGCGAGAAAGGAAGCAAACTTCGGAAACCCGAATTTAATATACCCTTCCATAAATATTCTTTATTTCGATTTTGATGCTTAAAGACAAGGAAGCTAGGTTGGTTTTGAATAGTTATAGTTTTTTTTCCCTTTTTTCCTGATCGTTCCTATGGGAGCTATATGATATAGTATTCCGATCCGATAATACATTTTAATGCAGATTATTATAGAATAAACCGACAAGTCTTAAGAGATATATCACTTTGAAATAGGCTTTGGGTCACCTTTCTAAAAATTTTTGGATTTCTTAAAAACAACTAACATGACAATGGGTCAAAATATGTATCAAAATGAATGCAGATTTTTATATAATCAAGTTATAAGTTACTTTAATATTCCTTTTTAATACCCTTCTTACAAGTTTTTAAAAACTTAAAAACAACTAATGAAATGGATAAAAAATTGATCAACGTTAAAATAACAAATTAGATTAGATCCAACTCACCTTGCTCTTTCGCCGCACTCACTGAAGGATTCACAGGCCATGTTGAAGCTGGACACAAAGGATATGTTGTCGCAATGACTCAGAGCCGACAGAGGATGTGCACCGGGATCGTGATCCCGATCCCTGGCCATAGTCCTGGCAATCTCCTCCTCCGTGACCTGTAGTCCACAATCGATACTCCGCTGCGATGGATGATGGGAAGATGATGCCCTGCTGGCCACCAGTTCAGCCTCGTAAAGCTGTTCCCTGGACACATGTCTCGACAACATCCTGTGCAGGTTATCCTGCGATATGTCCCTAGAGCCCAGGGGATCATCTAGTAATGGAAGAGCGGGAGGAACCTCCGAGGGACCACTATCCTCGTCTTCATCGCCATCCGGAGGAGCAGGATCCAAGAGAGGTAAGCCCTCGAAGCATGGCTGATTGAGATCCAAAGAAGGTTCCGGATTAAAAGCAGGTCTGTCTGGTAAGTCCAGAGACTTTTGTTTCAGCTGCGAAAGTTTCCAATGCAAGGCAGTGGGGGAATTGCTGGCGGAGACTGTACTTTGGAAGACTTGCGTTGTCTGGTTCTCAACCCACTGACGAATCATGGTCTTTTTATGGGCATCCATGAATCCGTATCCCTGAGGTTGACTTCCGCCGGTTGCTGGAAGATTTCCGGCTGTCAGGGATCTGCAGGACTGCGACTTGGGACCATCCACCCAGGTTTCGCACTGTTTGACATGATTAACCTCCCTCATTAGATGACGAGCTTCTGCCACTTTGGCCCTAGAAACTCGAGGTCCATCGATCCACTGCTCCTCGGTTATTTTTCTCATTCCCGCTTCCAATTGTTCGAGCGCTGCTCCCGGATGAGCTCTTCGCATCGGCGATCCCTTGGGCGAGGGAACCATCGATCCCTTGGACACCATGTGCCGGGGTATCGGAATAGGCGAACCCATGGCCTGCAGCTGCGGTTGCTCGTGGGGAATCAGGGGAGAGGAGCAGGCTCCCGCTCCCGCCTGTCGCTTCAGGCTTCCCGTGTTGCTCACGGGTAGCTTTTTGGCTGAAATTTGTTTAAAGTAAATAATTTTAAAATAAATATATATTAATTGTAGTGTTATTGAATTACTATTATATTATATATATATAAATAATATATATGTCTTTTCCATATTTCATTATTTGTTAATGCTGTTGCTCAGTCACGTTTCTTAAAGCTAACAAAATATATATATTTTTCTTTTGGCAAAGATTTAGTTAGCTTGAATAAGCTATCTAATAACTCCGAAACTCTGCAATTGTCTTTTTATAGCTGCTTTTCTGCTGAATACTAAAATGGAATGGAATTGTAATGCTCACATGCTCGTATTCCAGTTGTGAAGAAAATAATGTGATATTCTACTCTGCACTAAGAATAGATATTCCTTTGGAACCCTTAATTTATATCTATTAAAATTGAAAAGTAATTTTTCTAGTTATTTAAAATCACTTCATATTCCTTTGGAACCCTTAATTAAATAGGTTTAAAGGACTCCCAAATGTGAACAGTGATTTGCTTAGGCCTAAAGCCCTTTATTCCCAACTCACCTTTTTCCGCTGCTATGACCTTCTTCATCATCATGGGACTGTTGCAGGCGGACTTCGAGGGGGGTTTCTCCAAGCCACTCCCCTTGAGGGCTTTACTCATCACCCCGCGATTATCCCCCGCACTCAGCGAAGGCAGATACACGGGCGGATGTTCCCCATCCGTGGCATCGTCATTGGGTCCCATATAGATGACTGTGTCGGCGGAGATTTCGGAACTCGACGGATCCGCTCCCGATCCCGCCGATGAGCCATTGCCGCCGAGTCCTTGGGCCAAGCCCACCGCCAAGGGCATGGGGACACGATGTTTCCTGCGACGCAGGCGATGAATCCTGGATGCGATTTGAATGGTGGATAGGGCATCCTGGTAGCTCTGCTCCGGTCGCACATGTGCCACGATGGCCACATGGCAGGTGATGGGGGCCAGGCAGTCCTTGAGCAGCGGGGTCAGCGGGTGGTCCTTGTGTGGGGGATGCCGCTGGCCGGATAGTATCGCCAGCAGTATGTTCCCGATCCCCGACAGCGGCAGTCCCCCGCTGCGATTCGCACACCCGCCCAGGTCGATGATATGTAAACGGCTCCGACCGCCAGCCACTGCACAGAGAGAAATTAAAGACAAAGAAGTTTACCATCAGCTTGGGGTTTTATAATATCAGAAATAATCACTAAAAATTTACACTGTTTTTATAATTTGTTAAGTATGGTAAAAAAAATAAATAAGCATATTCGGTTGAACATAAGAAGAGTGCCCTTAAGTTGGTCAAGTTAAATACCTAAAATAAGCAGATTATATATTTTTTTCCTTTTCAAAATATGTACAAGAAATATGTCACATATAAAAACCAATTGATATTTTGTTCTATTTTTCACTGTGTTTGCATAAAAGAAAAGTGGGTGGGAGTAGGTTTAAATGGGGGTGAGTGGGCGCTTGTTGGTGGATGGCGATGGGTGTTGGAGTGGAGGAAATGCGACACTTTAATGGCGCTGCCGTCTAGTGGTAGTGAAGCATTTAGCGGGCCACTTGAGTGGCAGCAGCAACAAAAGTGGCAGCAACAATAGCAATAACAAGAAAGGAGAAAACATTTCGAAGACCGAATATTGAAATACACTAGTTCAGCTAAATAAATATCATTATAAATTTTGGATTTGCAGTTTTAAATATTATTGTAAAACATCATGTTTGGTAGCAATCGTAAATGTTCGATTTTATTTCTATTAAAAACCAAATGCAAAAATAAAAAACTTTTAAAATATCTTATAAATATCTGGATTTAAAGGAAGTATTTAAAAAGAAGTCGAACTTTCATAACTTGAAGGGTTTTAAGTCAAAGTATAAGAAAAATTTCTGATTCGTTTGAAAATTATTTGTTTATAAAAACACTTTTAGTTGCAATTTTATTGAAAGATATTTCCGTGTCTAACTTTTCAAAACAATAAACAACGATAGGTATAATTATAATTAATTCAATAATCAATTTTTTCTTGACAGTTAGTAATTTGAGTTATGAAACTTCGACTGTATTTCTATGATAGTCCTTCCAAGTATTTAGTATTTGCAAGTATTAGCTGTTACTGAATTTAATTCTCAGCTCATAACTACAGCCCCTTTGCAGGGCATGAAAACAACAATGTGTCGGACACTTACCACCGCCCTTGCGGGACAGGCTGTACTGGTAGACGTGCAGCGTAAAGATGAGGGCGGACTCCAAGGGGGCGGCGGCACATCCAGAACTCCCAGAACTCCCAGATCCCGTGGAACCGGAACTTTTTAAGCGTCCGGCGAGGGCAGAGTCGAGAAACAGGGCCGCACGCTCGGCGGTGGGTGCACGTAATTCCGTTGGACCGCCAAGGAAGTCGTCACGCAAATAAATCCCCGGGGAGTCGTCAGATTCTGTGTAGCCATGTAGTCGGAGTCGATGTCGATGTGGATGTTGGAGTCGGAGTCGGAGCCAGAGTTCCAGTATTAAGACCGAAAAAAGAAGCGGGGAGTGAATGAAAAGGGCATTAGGTTTTATGTGGGAATAAACGCCGCATTCTACGGGGAAGTGTGGGGCTGTTGATGATAAGAGGATGGGGTGACGGTGTCGGAACTGCTTGCCCAGGTTAAGTTTATTCAAATTGGGCCAGTTACGACCCCGACCCGCCCCAGTCATCATCATCATTGTTTGGCCCAGGGGCAACATTACGCCACGCCCCCTGCAACCGCCCCACTCCCCCAACGGAGCCATTTATCCTGCCGGCGATTCTGCCCGCTGGCAGCTAACAGGTGGACCAGCGTTAACTACCCAAAATTAAAGATAAAAAGCTAAGTTAAACAAGAAGAAAAAAATAGCGAGAGGATGCTGACTAGAAGTTCTACCACCTAAAGTATATTAGGTTTTCCTTGTTTACCTCGCCCTCGAATACTACTTAATTCTTTCGGTAATTAGGTCGTTCTCCAAATTTGGGTACATATTGTTTCTTTACTATATATTCTGCGTTAAATAAGATCTTTTTACGTTCTAGTCATATGGTCCTTGAGTCATTGAGACATGACAATCAGATCTGATCTCTTGTTTTAAAATAGTATATCATCTTAAAAATTCATATTTTAAAATAACACTCGTAATAAGGCGCTTGCATCGATAATATTAAATACGGTTTCAAATCTACTTTTAATATTTATTTTTATACCCTTGCAGAGGGTATTATAATTTTGGTCAAAAGTGTGCAACGCAGTGAAGGAGACATCTCCGACCCTATAAAGTATATATATTCTTGATCAGGATCACCTCCTGAGTTGATATAGCCATGTCCGTCTGTCCGTCTGTCCGTCTGTCCGTCTGTCCGTCTGTCCGTCTGTCTGTTTCTACGCGAACTAGTCTCTCAGTTTTAAAGCTATCGAATTGAAACTTTGCACACACCCTTCTTTCCTTTGCACGCAGTATATAAGTCGGAACGGCCGGGATCGGCCGACTATATCCTATAGCTGCCATATAACTGAACGATAGGAAATGCCATAACTCTGCTGTTTGTAAAGTTAGGAAGTTGGGATTTTCTATGGCTTCTTTATTTGGCCAATCAATTCGACCTACCAAATTTCATAAGGATCGGCCGACTATATCCTATAGCTCCCATATAACGATAGGAAATAGCATAACTTTGGTGTTTTTAGAGTTAGGAAGTTGGGATTTTCTATGGGTTTTATATTTGGCCAATCAATCCGACCTACCAAATTTTATAGGGATCGGCCGACTATATCCTATAGCTGCCATATAACTGAACGATTGAAATTGCCATAACTTTGGTGTTTTTAAAGTTAGGAAGTTGGGATTTTTATTTGTATTAAGAATGCATCATATGAATAATTTTGGAGAATATTATTTACAGAATATTCTGCAAGGGTATATCAACTTCGGCTCCGCCCGAAGTTAGCTTTCCTTTCTTGTTTATAATAAAATTATGAAAATGGAAATTATTTTAAAGAGTTAGGAAATGCTGCAAACTTTACCTTGCTAAATGAAAAATATTTAACGCTTGTAATAAATAGTTTTAAATTGAATAGTTGACCTGGAAACACTGCGGTTATGGCCCATTTTCCTGGATGAAATTCCTGCATCCTGCCATATGCTTACCGGTTGCATGCGAGATGAGTAAATCCTGCGAGAGGGCGTCCGGCTTGGTGGCACTGACGCCCACGGCACTGACCCGAACCGAGAATCGCGCTCCGCTCTTCTGCCTCCGCTCCTGGATGCCCTTGTATAGCCAGGAGATGGCGCAGGGGGCCGCTCCCAGGGAGCACGCCCCCCCACTGCCAGTGCCACTCCCATTTCCACCTCCGCCCACATCCCCCAACACCGTTTGGGGCTGTCCGGTGGAGGGATATCCCATGGCCAGCAGGCAGCCATCGGAGCCTTCGAGCACGGCGGGTATCACTTCGCTCAGCGCCGATGCACACACATCCGACTGGAATATACAATATACACAAAGAGAAAATGTTACTTATTTGGTCATTAAATGGAAACATTTATGTATACATAGTATACGCCTATATCTCTGGCATAAATTTAATTTATTTTCATATAACATTTAACAGTCAGTAGAAACAATATTCTTGATTTAAATGGAGTTTTGTATGTGTCAAGTGAAAAATAAATTAGTACAGTATTTTATGTCTACAATTAGAGAAAATTTTCTATAAATATAAGTACATATAAATAATAACACAGAAGAAATATTATTGTTGCACGACTTGTTATAAAATTGCCTATTAAATAAATGTTCGATGCAAAAAAAAGGACCTCAATAATGTAACATGTACTTCTACAACTCACTTAGTATTTTTTAAAACAGAAACAAAAGGGTCCTACTTTTACCAATGTATTTTTCTCAGTGAAATAGAGAAGGAGACGGTGTGGAGTCGAGGTCAGTGGGTGGTGGCTAACAAGGCATACTAATGGGCTCTCTTTAATGGTTGGAATTGGGTTCGATTGCGGGGTTAATTCGATTGCTGATTAGATCCGATGGGGAGGACAATACTCGTATGTGTTAATTCTATTGGGGTATTTCTTTTTTCTTGGTCTGAGGGATTGCCTTATGAGTGATTGCACTTCAAGGGTCATAAATCTTAGAAAGGAAGCTTGCTTGCTATGAATTATGAAGATTGATTGTGGTATTTTGTGGTGACTTGTTATTCTCTAGAATTACTAACACCTCTTTTGTTATCTTATAATAAGTTAAATAGTACAACTTTGAGACGCAAGTGCGACATTTGTTGTGCTCCGAAAATAATCCATTAAACACAAAGAGGTTTTATATTGTTATTTTCTCCTTCACAATAAGATTTTCACATTCAATTAAACTTTCTAAATGGCAACTCAATATTTGCGTATGGGAAAATTATCCGTTTGCTAAATGCAAATAACACTGCGGAAAGTCTGGGAACTTTTGCTGATTTTAAGTGGAAAGCAAACTTCAAAAGTTTTATCTTTCAGTTTGCTTGAAGTTTTGTAATTACCTGAAAATATAAATCTGGGCAGATCGTATTTTTTAAATGGGTTTTTAAAGAGAATACTATGTTTACTTTGATAACGAGTGTGATGATGCAGCTTATAAATCAATAATTAATTATCCGTTAAGTTGTTTATTTACTACTATTATATAAGCCTAGTTTAGTAAAATCATTTTTTGTATCATTAGAAACCAAGGAACAAATTCTAGTTCTTGGTAATAGTTTATATTAAATTATGGTAAAGCTATTAGTGTTAATTGGAACTACATCTTATAGACTGTCCTAAAGATTTTTGATTAAAAATATATTTTAAAATGGTCTTTAAAATAATTATTATTATAATACAATTACAATATTATTATTATAAGACAATGTTAATCAAATCACTACCCTTAATGTTAACTAGCTGTTTTCAGCGATGCGACATACTATTTTTTACTTTTATAGAAAGTTAAATAAATCGATACTATTTATATTATAAAATACAATCGATGTTTTTAACTAAAGGACAATTTAACTCAAAAATGATACTCCCCGTTTTTAACCAAATTAAATGAAATTCTTTGCGAAACTCACCTGTTTATCCTCTCCGGTAAAGAGGTTATCAAATGCAAACATTTTTGGTGCGGCCACCATGGGCGCCCGTTCCTGGGCAGCCTGCGGTGGAGGACACACATTTCTCGGATCGGTGAGCGTGACCTGTCGCTTCTTCTTGTCCAGCGCCATAAAGTCCGGCTCGGTTGTTCCGCCGGAGTTCCTGTCCCGCTCCGCCACCCGCAGCATGACCTTCACCTTGCCCACGCCGTAGCATTCCCGGCTGCTCAGGCGGCGGATGAGGGTCGGCGGCATGGGCGGCGGGGCCCGCTGCAGTGCACCACAGAATCCACCGTTCCGGGATATATTCGACGAACTGGTGGCCATGGTTCCTTTCTTATTGGTTGATGGAAGTTTATTGCTGGAAGCACTTGCGTTTCCTTTTCGGAAAACAAATAAAATTGGGAGTTAATAAGGGGGGGGCCCAAATCCTGGCTTTTGTTTTATGTCGGGGATCTTAAAATGCAATCGTCACTCCCCATAAACTTTGTTTGTTTTGGGGGGTTTTATGGTTCTTTAAATAGTTGCCGGGCCTGTCATAAATTGCGATTTCGGTTCGGGCCGATGGGCATAAGTTATTTGGTGCTGCTGCCAAGAAGGGTCCTGGTCCTTTGGTAATGGCCATAACACTTTCGCTTTATGATTATGGGCCATCTGTTTATTGGGCATATGCTTCACTGTACTATCATCACTATCACGCTCACACTGTCACTGTCACTAAGCTCGTGTTTTATTCACTTGTAGCATCTTGTGCATAAAATCAAATTTATGTAGAATTTGCCTGGGATTTTATGGTGGGAAATTATGCGCTTCGCTGTCTTTCAAGTATTCTTTTGGGACAGTCGTATTTCACATCAGTTTAATTCTATTCGAAAAGTTTATGTACACCATTTGAAGTTCCTTATGGGTACTAAAAGTTTTAAGCTTTTAACCATTTTACGATTTTTGTTAGGGTTATAAAAAGAAAATTGCAGTTTGGATATTTTGTATTGTTTTATCTATTGTGGTACTTTATTATTTAGGATCAGAATGTTTTTTGATGATAATTTTATTATTAAGTTTTTAATGAATATATATTTAATTGAAATTGTTGTATTTTCCGTGTTAAGCTTTTTCTAGCTTACATAATTATATATACGTTCGTTTTGTATTTTTGAGTTATTCATTATTTCTTTTCTCTAAGGAATTTATTTAATGTTTTTAAAGTATTCTTTGGGGATGGGTTTTCTTAGTCGTGTCACTCAAACTTTGTTTAGAAAATGTTAGATGTGATGTCCCCTCCGGACTGCCATGCTTATGGGACTTGTCTCTTATCAAGCTTGTTATGTTTTATATCGCTGGAATTATCAACTTTACTTGTTATGTTCAACTTTATTTTTGAGATATTCATGCAAATTCCGTTGGACTTTTTCCTTTTACTTGTCAGTCTCGGGCCGTGACATTTCTTCAATGCCTTCATTATTATTTCAATTTGACTGGGGAAACGTGACATTTTTGCAACGTCTTTCATTAATATTGTCCCCCGATTCCCAGACCTATTTCCCCATCCCCGTGCCGCTGCCCATTCCATTTTGGCCTCTTCTATATTGCCATTCCCTTTGAATGACAGGCAACAACTTCGGTCGGTTCAACTTCATTTTTCAGACTACGCGCACCTGCCAACTAAAAGTAAACTTCTTGGTAGCTTTTCCATTCTTTTATATAGGGTTTTCCCTTATTTTTTGCTTTCCTGAGTTCGCTTTTTATTGAGGATTGGCGTCGTCCACCTTTTGAGTTTTAGCTTTGGCTTTTCACACAAATCGATTGGCAATGCCTTCTAATTGTACACAACGCACAATAGGGGAGTCTAGCTGAAGTCAGGGGTTAAGGGTTCTGTGGGGGGTTAAGGGATTTCCCTTTTGGCACAACACACACACACACACAAACAAACTCACGCAAACACACACACGAAACAGGAACAAACACAAACCCTTTTTTTATGACTGGCAATTTCTCGCTGTTGATTTCATCTTTGGCTCAACTCCTTTGACTTTCCGAATTGCCTTGATTTCCTCGCACATGATTTATACTTTATCCAACACACTGGGATTTTCCCCGATTTTCCCCGATTCTCTGCGATTTTTGTTGTCGTTTCTTGGCTTGTCACTTCAGCGAATAATAAATAAAAAACCCGCGAGGCGAGAAAGCCAAACGCGTGCCGACTGCGTTGGCATTACAATGGCAACTGAAATCGGGTTTCAAGTTTCGGTTTTTAGCTTCGGCTTGGGCTTGAATTTCCCATGAGTTTTCCGCCTCTCTTTGGCGCAGGCGTACCACAAAACAAGAGAGCCAAAATTTTGACAAGGGTTGACGGACTTTCACTCTTTCACTCTCTTCCGGGAAATCTCTTCCGTTTGGCGCACGACAACTTTGAGGCTCAGGTAAACAAAATCAGCGAGACTAAAACAAAAAGAACAACGTAAATGATGTTTATATTGTAGACAGCAAAAATGCTCACTCGCTGCGGAAAATCAAAAACAGAGAAATACCTCGTCTTGCAATAAAATGAGGAAGCCGGGTCATTTCTAACTTATAAATCAAACATAGCAAGCAATCTAATAACAACGTGCTTTAATGCTTATAGTTTCAAACAAAAGTGAATAACTTTTTTAAAAATATATGTTTTAAATTAAAGTTTTACTGATGTGTTTAACACAAAAGACACCACTATCTAATTTTATCTTAATATTAATCAGGATTAATATTTTATGTTTTGAACTTGTATAGCACCTATAAAGGTAAATTTGTCTGATATTGTTTGATTTAATTGTTATAACTTATAGATTACTAGATAAGTGAAGATAAGTCCTGTACTTGTAGTACGTTTTTTAAAAAGTGTTACAGCTTAAACTCGCATTTATTTTTGCTTAGAAAACGGTCTCTTTTCAAAAAACCTGAAAATTAAATATTTTTAATGAATAAATGGCTTTAAAAAGAAATATTCATATTTCACCAAAATATTTAAGAAAAAATGTGTATATCGGCAGATAAACCTTTTAAAAAATTCTGTAGGGTCATTGAAATTGATAACTATAGCTTTAATGGTCTCTGAGATCCAAAAGCACAAATACAATATACCTTTTTTCTGCGTGAGTACCTGGAATAAAAAGAATAAGAAAGCACACATGAACACGGTGATAGTTGAGCTGCTGGAGCGTCACTTAAGTGCCGCTGGAGTTGCTGTTGATGGAGGGGGGGGTTTCGTTGGATATGGGGTTGGGAAGGGGGTGAAAGAGGGGACTGTGAAAGGGGGTGGGGCCAAATGCAAACGATGTGTTTTTAAGTTCGCTTACATTTGGCCGGCTCGTGAAGGAGCTGTTGAGTGTGTGTTCGTATTTAAAAGCCTGTGTGGATGGAAGTGGACGGGATTGGTCCGGATTTAACTTTACCTTAATTTACCATTTTTTTTTGTACCAAGTGGACAACGACAACGGCTCAATTAAAGTGAACCAGGCTGATTGATATTAAGGTAGCTACAGGAAAAACGGCGGTAATCCAATCCGCTTTTAAAGTGTTTCGTTACTAATTATCATAAAACTTGAGTTTAGCTCCGTGAGAAACGTTTTTCCGCATCGGGCAAATCAAATTTTATGCAATCCAAGCTCAAAAAACACAACAAACAAAGGAAACAAAGCTTAAGTCCAGTGAAAGAGGATAAACAGTTTGTGAAGCACTCTACTACAGTTTTACAGTAGCTTGAAGGCAACACCAAAAGCGTTACAGTTTGAAAATGGAATTGAATTGAAATAAAAAGACGAAGTTATCAACTTAATATGTTCTCAGTGATATCTGGTGGAGGGGTATTTTTTATATCATTCTCTCCAAGTAAGCTCGATATTAAATGCTATGAGTCAAATACATTTATAAATTATTAGCTCTTATCAACAATAATGCTGGGCTTTCTAAAAGTCAGCAAATAATTAAAGAATCAGTTGATTTTATACATTCGTCTAAAGTGGTTCAAGACTTTTAAGATGTCCAATCCTATAACTTATTTGATAAAAGTACTATATGTTTTATTTCTGTGTGGACCCAATATAAGCTCCGCAAAAAGTGACCGTTCCGTATGCCTTTTAGAAGATCCTCCCAAGCAATGTGGGGAATTCTGCCTGACCGCACTAATGCCATTGATCAACCACATTGCTCTGCACCAGGACCAATGGAAAACCTGCGATAATGTGAAACTAAACGAAACCCAGGCTAAATTGCAACGAATCGAGACCCAACAAACAGCATTAAAGGATCAGATTGAACGCCAGGAAACATCACTGACGGAATCTTTGAAGAAGATAATTGCGGAGGACCGGAAAGTATTTCAGGACAGGATTAAGGTTCAACTACAAGCGATACAATTGAAGATGGAGGATCAACTATCTGCCATACATGAAACTCTGACTAACAATAATATTTCTCTGAACACAAAGGAAGTGAATAAGACTAAAATTATTCCGCCCATGTTTGAGCTAATCGGATCCAGGTATTTCTACATTGAACGAAAGCTAACACTAACTTGGGCCAGTGCTATAAGCACCTGCAAGCTGAAGGGTGGCCAGTTGGCCTCCATCCAAAGTGAAAGTGAATTTAATGCCATTAATGCAAAACTTGATCCAAATATTAGCTTTTTACTGGACATCAACGATCGATCTCAAAAGGGCCAGTTCTTATCTGAAACTACTGGAAAGAGAGCTCCCTTCTTGAAGTGGAAGCCAGGGGAACCCAAATACAACACCCCGAGTCAGCATTGCGTCACCATGCATAATGGTGGCATGTGGGTCGACGGATGTACCGCAAATCACAATTTTATATGCCAGGCAATTGATTAACAGAAAAGGGAGAAATTCCACATTATTTCAAAATTCTATTCACTTTAATAAAATACTAATGGTTGAGGTCTACTAATGGTCGTTATCTATAAGTTTGTGATTTTGTATTATCAAAAGAATATATAACCAGATAAAAAAATATAAAAATATAATATATTAAAACATAAAAAGCATATCTGCTATAAAAGAGGTCTATTCAAATAAAAATAACTTTCTTATTAGAAGCAAAGTATATTTCACATACTATAAATAGAATAAGAAGGAAACACTGAGTCGTAATTACTGTAAATAAAAAATAAATAAAAGACCATTTACATACAGATAATTCGTTGAACTTTTATTTAGCCATTGATGTTTTGTTTTCTAATATATCATTTCTTTAGTATATTGCCTTCATTTTATTCATTTCTTGCTGCCTTTTCGATTGTTCCGCACTCTCTATTTACAATTATGGAAATAAAGTGCAGAAACTGCAATATGGAATTGGTATAAATTGCCTAGGTGAAAATGCATATGTGATGAAAATCATGTATTATGTATATATCGTTTATCGGTATCAGGATCGATATTGCTATCGATCACTAGGGCTAATTCGCAGTGAGTGTATCGAGTGTGTTTTGTGTGAGTGTATAACGCATCGTTCGCTTAAAGACCTAAACTTAAGACTAAACAAACAATTTGAAACAAACAGCCTAGATGGAAAACATACATCTCATACAATAGGAAGAAACAACATCAGAGGTAAGAATTAGTCATCAATAGGTGTAATATTCATATAAACGGGATGCTTTGAAGGGTATTCGTTGCTTGGTAAACTTTGTCGTACGTTGAAGACGTTTAAACAGAACGAAAAATAATACACATAAGATTTGCGGTTTCCCATGAGTTGGGTTAAAAAACACAACAAACAAAGGAAACAAAGTTAAAGTCCAGTGAAAGAAGACAAACAGTTTGTGAAGCACTTTACTATAGGTTTACAGTAGCTTAAAGGCGCCATCTAGCGGTTTAATTTAGGGTGGCAACACCAAAAGCGTTACAGTTTGAAAATGGAATTGAATTGAAATAAAAAGACGAAGTTATCAACTTATTATGTTCTCAGTGATATCTGGTGGAGGGGTATTTCGTATCCATATCATACTCTCCAAGTAAGCTCGTATATTAAATGCTTTGAGTCACATACATTTATAAACTATTCGTTCTTATCAACAATAATGCTGGCCTTTCTAAAAGTCAGCAAATAATTAAAGAATCAGTTGATTTTATACATTCGTCTAAAGTGGTTCAAGACTTTTAAGATGTCCAATCCTATAACTTATTTGATAAAAGTTCTTTATGTATTATTTCTATGTGGACCCAATATAAGCTCCGCAAAAAGTGACCGTTCCGTATGCCTTTTAGAAGATCCTCCCAAGCAATGTGGGGAATTCTGCCTGACCGCACTAATGCCATTGATCAACCACATTGCTCTGCACCAGGACCAATGGAAAACCTGCGATAATGTGAAGCTAAACGAAACCCAGGCAAAATTGCAACGAATCGAGGCCCAACAAACAGCATTAAAGGTTCAGATTGAACGCCAGGAAACATCACTGACGGAATCTTTGAAGAAGATAATTGCGGAAGACCGACAAGTATTTCAGGACAGGATTAAGGGTCAACTACAAGCGATTCAATTGAAGATGGAGGCTCAACTATCTGCCATACATGAAACTCTGACTAACAATAATATTTCTCTGAACACAAAGGAAGTGAATAAGACTAAAATTATTCCGCCCATGTTTGAGCTAATCGGATCCAGGTATTTCTACATTGAACGAAAGCTAACACTAACTTGGGCCAGTGCTATAAGCACCTGCAAGCTGAAGGGTGGCCAGTTGGCCTCCATCCAAAGTGAAAGTGAATTTAACGCCATTAGTGCAAAACTTGATCCAACTACTAGCTTTTTGGTGGACATCAACGATCAGTCGGAAAGGGGCGAGTTCTTATCTGAGATTACCGGAAAGAGAGCTCCCTTCTTGAAGTGGAAGCCGGGCGAACCCAAATACGACCACAGTGATCAGCATTGCGTCACCATACATAATGGTGGCATGTGGGTTGACGGATGTACCGCAAATCACAAATTTATATGCCAGGCAATTGATTAAAAGAAAGGGGAGAAATCCCAGATTATTTCAAAATTTTATTCACTTTAATAAAATACTAATGGTCGAGGTCTACGAATGGTCGTTATCTCTAAATTTGTGATTTTTTATTATAGAAAGAATATATAACCAGATAAAATTTAAAAATATATTAAAACATAAAAAGCATATCTGCTATAAAAGAGGTCTGTTCAAATAAAAATAACTTTCTTATTAGCGGTAACGTAGATTTTACATACTATAAATAGAATAAGAAAGAAACACTGAGTCGTAATTACTGTAAAGAAGAAATTAAAAACTTTTATAAATAAAAGACCATTTACATACAGATAATTCGTTAAACTTTTATTTAGCCATTGATGTTTTGTTTTCTAATATATACTTTCTTGAGTATAATTACCTTCATTTTCTTCAATTCTTGCTGCCTTTTCGATTGTTCCGCACTCTCTATTTACAATTATGGAAATAAAGTGCAGAAACTGCAATATGGAATTGGTATAAATTGCCTAGGTGAAAATGCATTTGTGATGAAAATCATGTAACATGTATATATCGTTTATCGGTATCAGGATCGATATTGCTATCGATAACTAAGGCTAATTCGCAGTGAGTGTATCGAGTGTGTTTTGTGTGAGTGTATAACGCATCGTTCGCTTAAAGACCTAAACTTAAGACTAAACAAACAATTTGAAACAAACAGCCTAGATGGAAAACATACATCTCATACAATAGGTAGAAACAACTTCAGAGGTAAGAATTACTCATCAATAGGGGTAATATTCATGTAAACGGGATGGTTTGAGGGGTATTCGTTGCTTGGTAAACTTTGTCACACGTTAAAGTCGTTGATACAGAACGAAAAATAATACACATAAGATATGCAGTTCGCCATGAGTTGGGTTGAGATTCGCAAATCGGGATTCGGTTTGGATTGGATATGTTGGATCGTTTAGTGCGAAGGTGCTCCATACGAGCTGCTTGGGGCAGAGGGAGCAGGTGGGCCAGCTGGTGCTCCGTACTCGGGTGCCGGAGGCGCCACACTGTTGGGATAGGGACCGGTCTCCTCCTTCTGGGTCTTGTAGCGGATGAAGTACACCTCCGGCTTGCTGGGCTGAGTGGGCGCTGGAGTCGGGATAATGATCTCCGGCTGCTCCTCTGGCTTCTTGACTAGCACGTACACTAGAGTCTTCTCCTCGTTCTGCGGGAACTGCGGGATTATGGGTGCAGTTGGGGCAGGTGGGGATGGCGCCTTGATGAACACGATCTTGTAGTGCTTCTGCGGAGGCGGCACATACAGGGGTTTCCTGGCGAGAATATCCAAAAATATCGGTTTAGAATGTTCTGGGTATAACATTATAGAGGCATCCACATATAAAATGCCTATTTTAAAATAAGTTTTTAAAGTTAAAGTTATTAAAAGTTATTTAAATGAAATTATTATAACGCAATAAACTTCTTCAACTTTGAATACATTTTAGGCGTTGCTATACATATCTGTAACAGCTTTTCTATTATTATTTTTTGTAGACTTTTATAGTACACAATCCTTTTATAAACATTTCGGTTTAAACTTTTGGAGAAAATGCATATTTTATCTTAAGTGCAAAGTACATCTTTTCCATACGTATACGGCCAGTCTTTAATTGTTTTTCCCACTTTCTACAACGTGGTATCTCCGCACCAAGATGGAGAAAGGAGTTTTACTTCGAGGTGTATGCAAATGGTAAGCCCATAAATGGTGACCTCCCGAAAAAGGTGATCCCACTGCAGCTGCCTGTCGGTTTTGCTAATCAGATGAAGATGATGACAACGACTGTCACTACATTCGCCCCGAGACGAGGGTTTACATAAAGCTCCCTATGGTAATCGCGTTCCTGTCCCTCTGCGTCTGATAATTAGCTTGGAAATGCTACTCAGATATATTTACAAGTACTGCGAAGAGCTTAGGTAACATTTTAGTCACGGTTTGGCGGTCTGCAAAGCCATATCATTCGCCTCTCGAGGTAATTAACATTGCTTCCAACTCCAATTGAAAACAGAAGACGACAGAAAACATTGAATCAGAGGAAAGAGAGAAAAGTGTGATGGCTTTCGTTTTCTCTGGTATTAAATAATTTTACCTCCTTTAAAACGACCCTCTAAATACCCTGGAAATGAGGCAACAGCTGTGGAAAAGGGCCCTGAGCTGGATTAGATGATTGGCGTTGGGTCTTGCAACATTTGTCTGGTTATTATCTTTGGGAGTTGGCAGCACTAGTTGCTTTACGGCGATGAATTGTGAGAGAATCTGCATAAGTGGCGTGGATTATATACTCATAACACAACAATGTGTTTTTCTTTCAGTTTTTTTGCCAATCTTAAGTGGAACAAGACAAATAAAGCGAGATCATTTGTAACCGCACCCCATCACGCAAGATGAAGAAAAACGGGTAAGGGGTGTGAATAATTTGAATACACTTATAGTTTCTCGCTAATAAATCCTTAAAATACACTATGACCTATATGAGAATTTCCCTTGAACAAATGTCTTTATTATAAAACGATGAATTCATTAGAGTGTTTCCTTGTATACTGTATTTCAAATACATTTATAATTTTATATTAAAAACTTGAATTATTCTATCAGTTGAATTATTTAGTTATTTTAAAATCAAACTGTAATATTAACATTGAGAGCTGTATACAAATATAAATTTACTTTAGCCAGCATAAATTTATATGAAACGAGACAAATTTTTGTAAATTAAAATGCAATCGATTCTAATAAGAAACACCTAACTAACAGATGATTAGAACCATCAGTTAACATACAAATATTTACTGTTTTGACCCCTCTTGAAATTTTTTGTGAGCTAGATGTAAATTTTTTAAATGATTGAAATACTATTATTAAGGATCAGTTCTGATCAAATTGATCAGACGAACAAATCTGCCGACTAATTCTTTATCTAAGATGTTTTCAAGCTAAAGAACCTTGAAGGGTTTCAAAAGGTTCTACTGATAGAGCTTGTCTAAGACTTGATTTTTAGTAACTCCTGACTAAAGGATACCTGATCCTTGGACTCACCTGGGCGCCTGGTACTCCGGCTCTGGTGGCGGGACATGGACGTAGACATGCTTGTGGACCACCGGCGGCTGCTGGGGGGGTCCGTACTGGGGCGCAGGGGCTCCGTAGCCCCCGCTGGGTCCGCTCGGCTGGTAGCTGCTGGAGGGGGGTGCACTGTACGAGTCACGAGGCGGCTCGGGACGAGCGGCCACCAGGGAAGCCAAGGCTAAGACGACCACTAACTGCGGACGAGATCGGAGGAGAACACCATTTAGTCACGGAAACTTGGGAGCTTGCGTTGTTTGGTCACATGATTCATACCACACAACTGGACTGCATTTTCGGGTGGTTATTTTTCGGCTATATCCGTTTCGGGTTTTGTCACTTCTCCAGGTGGTTCGGTGCTACTGGTTACTGGTAATGTGGTGCTGCTTCGACGCGGAACCTCTTACTGCATGCCACAACGATTGTTGCAGTTTCTTTTATAGCGGCGCAGCGCGTGAAATAAAAATTAAGTAAAATTCAAGACGACGACCAAGACCGCTGCCGCAGTCAACGTTAACGCTGGCTGAGCAGTTGGCAAAGAGCGGCAGCGGCGGCAGCAGCAGCAGCAGCGGCATATAGCCATGAAGAAATTGAAATGTTTAAGCCAAGTCCACAACAACCACAGACAGGCAAGTCATCTGGTGGGGAAACTGAGGCTGCAGCTCCTAGCTGTGACCGCGACGCCGACTGCAACTGCAACTTCTGCTGACCATTTCTTGGCTTTTGGTTTTTCCTTCATCGATTAACTACTTCTTTCTCGTGGCTTTTTTTTGATGTGTGGTCGTGCATTTTTTTTGGGGCAACTAGGATTATTTTCAAGGGGAAAATAAGGAACTTGAAAGGTACATTGTTTTCATAATTAAGCTGGAGCCAGGCAGATCAAATTTCAGCAAGCCCATCAAATGTGTTTTTATGTTAGTTATTTCTGAAATCCCTTAATAGCTCATATAACCGGAAGTTTTTTTAAGGGTCTATTATTTTCAAGGGTAGGAAATCAAATTTTTTATTGTAGATACTTCACTTGATAGTATAAGAAATATAACATTATCGCTCTAAAAAACGTTTCTTGGTTTGCCAAAAAAATGATATTATTTAATATAAAAACATATAGCTCACACCAATTAAATATATTTTAATTTAATAAACAATGAATAATTTGTAAAAAGCTAAAACTAAATAAAATAAATATCTGAGTAAGAACAAAGGAATCTGAATTTAAATAGTTATACCCGTTACTCGTAGAGTAAAAGGGTATATTGTATTCGTGCAAAAGTATGTAACAGGTAGAAGGAAGCGTTTCCGACACTATAAAGTATATATATTCTTGATCAGGGTCACTAGCCGAGTCGATATAGCCATGTCCGTCTGTCCGTCTGTCCGTCCGTATGAACGCTGAGATCTCGGAAACTATAAAAGCTAGAAGATTGGCATTTTGCATGCAGATTTTAGGAGTTCCTACGCAGCGCAAGTTTGTTTCAAAAAGGTGCCACGCCCCCTTTAACGCCCACAATCGCTTATATACGATTTTATTTAAATATAAATTTAAATATTTCGGAAAAGTAAAAATGCAGTTTTATTGTGTTTATCAATACCTATCGAAATGTAGAAGAAATTTTTCAAATCGGACCATTCGTTTAAAAGTTATGCGTGATCAAAGTTTCTATCTCCATCTCCCTCGTACTCCTTTTACCTGAGTAACGGGTATCTGATAGTCGGGGCACCCGACTATAGCGTTCTCTCTTGTTTTTTATTGAAAATGAATTAATTCTAATAAATAATAAATAAATTCTACAAATTGCATGTCCTGTTAGAAACTGATTGTCCTATTAAAGTAAATGTACAGATTATGGATATAATACATTATTGTGTATTTTTTTATTTAAGTCCATTTGGTTTTTAATCTCACCCCAGAATATGTAACTTTTTTTCAAATCATTTTTAAATACTAATCTAGATTTTTACGAATGCTTTGTTCTGTTGAACACAGACAAATAAATTTTCCAACATTATAAAAAACACTTTTGGCTTCAATTAACCATTGAAGGAAGGAACGTAGTCTATTTTTCTTATTTAGACCATAAGAACTTTGCATTTGAGAAAATATTGTTTAGTTTTTTATTTACAAATTCCCCTTAGAGTATTCCCCTTTCGAAGTGGTAATCAAATAAAAATATGCCTTTCCTGCTTCTCTCGTTATTGTTTTTCTTGTTGTCTTATTATACATATATATGTGGTAAAAATTGTTATTTTGGTCATTTGGAGGATCCAATCGCTGTGGACTCGTAACCAACTCTGGACTCTGAATCGGATCGTATCGGATCGGATCGTGTGGCACGATTCACTTTCAATTTCAATGGATGTGGATTCACTCTCATTTAGCTGGCTATTCGGGGAATGGGTTTGGATGGGGATTGCGGATTGGGGATGGGGGTAGCTTTGTGCTCTGGACTGGGACTGAATTTGGTGTTGGTTTTATTTCATTTCTTCATGCTCTTTCGGCCTTTTGTTAGCCAGCTTCTTTCTGTCTTTCGGACTGCGTTGCCTTGTCTTGTCTCGGGCTTGTTGTTATTGTTACTGTTATTGTTATTGCTGGTACTGGGTTTGTTGCCTTTGTAATTGCTGTCCGCGTTTTGGCCACGAAGCTTCATAATGAGCTTCACGCTCTTGTTGGGTCGCCCCATCTCCATAAGCATTTTATTTAATTTTTCTCCTCTTTTTTTTTTTGGGTTTTGTTGTTTTTGCAATATTTGAATTTCTTCAATTTGTTTTTTTTCCCCCACTGCTAAGTTTTACTGTTGTTTTTGTGTTGTTTTTCTTATTTAATAATTTACGCCCCGGCCATGACAATTTGCTTTAGACAAGAGTGATGGAAAAAAATATGATTGGCAAAATGTTTTGTAACTTTTCCATGGCTCATAGCCCCCGAAAGCTGATATCTGGCATTTTCCCTGATTTATGCACATAATCTAAAAATGGCAATCAGCATTTTTGCATCGATAGCGACCGATCCTTGGTCGCATTTTGTGGCCACTCCTGCTCAATCGCTGCCGGAATTTGATGAAATGGCTTAATCAGTGGCCAGTGGCGCCAAACGGAGGACGACACCAAACAGCAACATACCCGGCGGCAGCAGCAATATTGCAACTGCAACCTGCAACAGTTGAGAGACTCAACTGGAGAGTCAGAGACTGTCACTTTTCCTCGATGGCATCATTTATAATGCCGTTAGCCAAATGGCGGGTTGTGTTGATTTTGTTGTTCATCTTCGGCGGCTGCACTTGCTCCCCTCTCCACAGATTGCATTTCCTTAATTTTCCACGCTCATCTTTCACATTCAAAACCATCGTCATCATCATCATTCGTTGGTCGCGGTAAATTATGCTGAATTCACGAAGGTGGAACAGGTGCAGGTTCATCTGTGGTTACTTCGCGTCCTACGGTAATTTCACGTGATTTCCCGATGCCAATATTTGCACAGATACTTTCCTCAGACAACCCTTGACCCACTATTTCCGTTTAAAGAAAATAATAAAATTTAAGTCTTAAGTACAAAGAAAATTAGGAATAATTAAGACACATCAAAAGTAACAATTTCATTCCTTATATTGAGCACAATAATACGTAATATGTTGGCTGAAAGTTGCAAATATAATAAAACTTATTTATACGACCACCAGTTTAACTGAAAAAAACACTTTATGGTTATTACTTAAAGTTTTTCAAATCATAAATAAAATATTTAACGGGAGTCGGAGATGAAGAAAATGAGAAGTGTCTTTTGTTTTTGAACAGGCTTAAGCATATACGAATAATTGACTGTTAAACGTAATTACATACAGTAAATTTATTAATAAAAAAATATTGCAGCGGTCTGAGATGAAGAAACAAGAAAGTAAACAACTCATTTTTAAAGTATTTGATGATTGCACAATGAGGCGAAACAACATTTTCAGGAATTCTATTATAAAAAATATTTGTGCTTGATTTCTGTTGCACATCCTTAAAGTTAAGATGGAAAACTTTAATGTTTTAAATTTCCATGGAATTTTCCACTTGAAGATATCTTTTACATAATTTAGGCAACTGAAATTTCGCAATCACATAATGCGTTTTGGGAGGGCCCTTCGTCTAGGGGGTTCATTCTGCTAGACACTGTGCGAA
Source organism: Drosophila fuyamai (assembly GCA_018153365.1). Taxonomy (NCBI): domain Eukaryota; kingdom Metazoa; phylum Arthropoda; class Insecta; order Diptera; family Drosophilidae; genus Drosophila; species Drosophila fuyamai. Next base: position 15,068,600 of record JAECXW010000878.1, on the reverse strand, counting down.
TTATGCATGGCACATTGCCAGATCTTAATGAATTCGCCATGCCACAGCGATTCTGAGCCATATAATCAGCGTCGCATTCACCCATTCATCTTTCTGCTTTCTCCGTGGCCTCAACCGAGTAACATAGTTCCCCCAAAATCTCCCCCCGACATCTACCATTTAAAATCCAGCTACCAACTCGCTGCCATCTACACCTCGGCATGCACAGATACTAATTATTATATTGTATCTCTTATGACTTTATGTAACAGGCAAAAACAAAGGCAGACGGAACCATTTAAATGATATTATATTTACATAAAAAGAAACAAAAACAAGTGAAGAAAACAATTATTATTTTATTTCGTTTACAAAACGAGAAAACGGCACTTGGCGGGTTAAAAGTACTTAACGGGGCTCGCACTGACATTGGAAATGGGTTCGAAATTATGGATTCGATTGGATTGGATTGTTTGGGACTGGGTTTTCGGGGAGATGTGTTGTGTCTTTCTGGTGGGTGCCACTTTCCGGCGTTTAATTTGTCAAGAGTTGCACTTGAAGTACGAGAAAGTAAATTGAGATAGATGGGAATCTTTCGGCTGGCGGCGCCCTCAAGCAGATGGATGTGAAATGTAAGAGTATTTGAGGCAAAAGATGAAGATGAATCTGAGACCGTTGTAAAGTTGCGTTACACTCTTCATACGTTACATAACAGGCTTGACTGTATCGCCACCCAGAGATCTAGTTAAGAGACGGACATTGCATTGAAAATGATTTCGTTTATTTTTTGCTTCTGCGGCGAATCATAAGTAATAACGATAACGTAAGTTAACAACAATTAAATGTACATTTATATATAGGTACGAATTTAATAGTGTGTGTATAAGTATAAGTATATATCTCCCTCGGACATGTTGTTGGCCATAAAGTCTCAACCGAAATCGCATTAAACTTGGGCCCATCTTCCAGCGGAGGCCATCGCAGCTAGTGGAGGTTAGTTGGGAGTAGTATAATTTATAAATACACAATACATTTACTATATATCTTCATATGCCCCGGTCAGCCTTGGGGGCCCATTAAAACTCCAGTTATTATTGTTTGTGGGGCGGGAGTGGAAGGTTTTTGGGGGTAAAATATTTACAATTTTATGGTACTTTTAATTTTTTTTATCTCTTGTTTGGCCGCGCAAAAAGAAGTTGAAAATCCGCACTTAGTCTACACCATTAAAGGGTCACTTTTTTTTCAGAGTTTTGTTTGTTTCAGAGGGACGGGGTTGCTCTACAACACATAGGTACATACATATAGGTACATTTTTCGCTTCGGGCTTACCCAAAGGATTTTAAAAATTATTGTTCTAGCATAGGAACTGCTTTTGTCCTTTCAAGTTTTCCAGTTTCGTTTTATTCTGAATTTATTTTCAGTTTTTCTTTTCGTCTTTAAAACCGTTGAGAGTGATTCAGTTTGGGGTTGAGTGGAAACCATGTTGAAATTTAAAATGTATCTATGAACATTTTGAATTTTTGATGACTTGTAAGTTTATGTTTTTAACAGCTATCTCTTTTTTAATTTAAATCGATAAATATATGCTAAATATTGAACATATGTTTGATGTTATTAAATAAATAAATCTTAAAAATAATAGGCGGGAATAGTTGAAATACAAAATACTTTATAATTAAGTAGTCCCACATATTATTATAAACATATATATGTAAATTGTGAATACACATTAACTTAATAAAATTGCTTTAAAAAGATTTTAGAGAATTTAAGCCAATTATATGAGATGTAATTATGTTTTGCATTTACAAGAATCAAAATGGACCTTGAAGTTATTTCATAAAAGAAACCATTCTTGAAAGTGATTTTGCAGAGTGTCCTTTTAAGCATTCCAAAAAGGCACAAGCCTGTTCAAAGTACTTCAAAGTAGGCTTTGAACAAGAATCCTTTGCTCCATTTATTTGTCCATTTTCACGCACTTTGATTTCGTTTGAATTGGATTTTAATCCTGTGAACATTTCCGACACTACTATCCCTTTTTTCGCACCCAAAATATTTTCAATCGCAACATGGTTTTCCCCCAGCCCCGTGTTTCCGTTGCCCTTGTCAATGTTGCTGCTGTTGTCGTCAGGTGTTCCCGGCTCAGATGGCTTAGTATCGGCCATAGTTGGAACCAAATCGTTGGGCTCCATCGCCGCCCAACTCATCCAGGGCACCCATGGCACTCAGTTTCTGCAGCCAGGCGGCATTAGAGTTGCCGTTGGACACGCGTGGATTGTTGATGTTGCTGTTGCTGTTGCTGCTGGTGGCCTCATTGTGCAGACGCAGCAGTGGGTGTTGCTGCTGTGGCTGTTGCTGTTGCTGCTGCTGCTGCTGTGGGTCCTCATTGCTCAACTCCAAAATCTGCAAACACAAAACGCAAGACGGGCAGAGAAAGATTTAAACTCCGAGCTGTTGTTATGGTTGTTATAATTATCGTATAGTTGCTGTTGTTAACACGACTCGGCCCCCTGCCGCCTTGTGATGATGGAGTGAGCTATTTCAAAAATCTGTTGAAATCTTATTTATCCAACGTGGGAAGTTCGTCGCAGAGTTTTACTTATATATTTTTTTTTTCGTTAATTTTAATTTTGGCGCATCATTAAATCGAATGAACTTTATCTGTAACGACGAGGCTGCTTGCTTCTGTTGTTTGCATGGCTTAACCCATTGGTGACACCAAGCAAACTTTATAAAAATTCAAATTTCTTTTGTTAAATGTAATAGGTAGAGAAAATTTTAAAAACTTAAATAACGAAGAAATTGATAAAAAAAGTTTTAATTATGTCGTGATTAAGAATGCCCATAGTAATAATTTCCAATATACTATAAGTCTTATGAATTGGCACAGTGAATTAAAATTTGATTTCGTTTTCACCATCACCTTATATTATTTTTAATACCAAAAAAAAATATATATATAATTCCAATTTAAGACAACAAAGAAATCTACAAAAATTTGAGGAATCTATTGAGCAAGTTTAGCTGCCACCCAAAATGGGTTAACCTGTCTAGAGCCGTCTTAACTTGGCTACCAACTTTTGGCTCCTCATCGCTGAAGCTGTGAGCTCTGATGAGCTAAAAATGTGTTAATGGGGGGTATTGTCGTGTAATTATCAGCCGCCAACCTCTTTTCTGGCTACCATAGTAATCTCCCCCTCTGGAGCTGATCTTTCGTCTTCTTTTTTTGGCGAAGGCTGTTGATGATGTGTGAACAAACACAAACAACAGCAAATGAAGCGAAAAACCTAAAACAATTTCGCGCCAAGTAATTATTTTATTGCTAATTTGAAAAAGAGAGAAACAAAAAACAGTTTTCTATTTTCGGACAGCTTGAAATATTTCCCTTCTTTCGCTTTCCTTGACTTAAATGCCATTAATGGTCCAAAGGTCTACTGGGAAGCGATGATGACTCTGGGATTGTTATCGCATTGCATCTGGATGGGTTAGGGGGATGGATTTCCAGGGGTTGAGGGGTGGTGTCAGCTGGGTTTCATCTCCCTTCTTTTCATTAAGGCCTCTTTGGACAGTTTAACTCGAGAGTTGTCGTTAAGTGAAAAGTTATGTGATTTTGTTTGGCTTCCCTTTCCCTTTTCCAGCCATCTCTTTCTATTTTCATATATCGATCTCTTTCCCTCTGTTGACCAGGATTTAGTTTTGACGATTGGAAAGGGAGTTGGCAGATACTTTATAAATAAACAGCTGCGTTTGGGTTGAGTTTTATGCGATGAGGAATCTCTGGGTGTTGAAGATGGGTTGTTTTGGGTTCGGCAATTTCTGCTTCGTGGAATGAGCCACTTGATGAGTGGTGGGACGTTTGTGGCAAGTGGATAAGGAATGTTGAAAATAATTGCCATCAATTGGACATAATGTTGTGATACGGAACGCTGAACGTTTGGCATGTTGAACATAAATCTTGGAGGTCCGGGAATCTATTCGTGGAATTTTAATAGTAAGTGGCAAAAAGTAAAACGGAAAAAAAATTAATGTAGAATGTGCTTTGATTTTCAAGACTAAGTGCTTTAATTAAATAAGAAAACGTTTGACGAATACCTGGAATTGATCTTAAAATCCCACGAGCAACTTAAATTCATAATTGGTATAAGAAGCTTAACAAATTGAATTCATTTAAGTAACTTTGTCATACCCAGTTGAATTCAATTTTGACCGCATTAAATTGTCTGCTTAATGGATTACGTTAGGCCCTCTCATCTCTTTATTAAATTAACATTGATTCAAAAGCTCAAGTTCATCTCCAAATTAGTTTCAAACCCCTAAAACAATTATAAAGTTTACCCACGTACCATTTTGCAACCCCTCAGGCGACACAATTATAATCCAATATATCTCTAATAAGTCAAGAGCATTATGAAATTGTCATTTTCCACATTCTCTAACACAAATTGCTTCTGGGAATTCCATCCAACTTCATTGTCATCTCGGGCTAAAAGGAAAAGGAGGTTCGAGGGGATGTCGTGTCATCCTGTTGACATCCATCCTGTAGAAGGCAATAAGCTAAAGGCCAAGTTATGTTGTCTCATGTCTCTAATGCTTCTGTTGCTCTCAGTCTCTCAGGTTCAATGCATTATTGTGTGTCAAGTGTTTTCATTTCGCATTCTGCTTATTTTTGCCCCGACTGTCGCTTGTCTTCAGAGTGACGTAGTCAAGTCAACCTTCATCAGCGGCAGTGCGACCACGTCACCGTCATTATTTGCTATTTGACATTTGATTTCCCTTTTCTTTTACTCGGCTTCATCTTTTTGCTGTGCATTATTTTTCTGCTCGCTTTTTTGTCCAAACATGGTCTGCTCTTGGTTTTTGGTCTATGGTCTTTGTCTGCGCCGCACGTCAGCGACTTATCGATTTGCAGGGACCATGACTCAGAAAAGAGTCTGCCAAGGGGTTGAGACCAGCTACATTCAGGAAAAACAGTGTAACCTAGAAGCCCAGACCGGAAATTGTCGATATATCATTCCTTAATTATTAATTTTGCCCTATCATGTCATATCCTTTTCAATTAACAAGTGAGTAATGAATATTTGGGTTTGTAAGTCAAAAACTAGTGATAACTACACAACATAATATTTTATTCTTTTGACTAAAATAAATTTGAACTATTATTATTATTAGATCTTGTCAAATCACTTTTGCCTATCAGTAGAAATAATTATTTCAAACATTCCGAAAACTTGATTGTATGAACAAAAGAATACGTTTTCTCCAATTAGTTTGGCGCTTATAAAATCGATCTATTTTTATACCCGTTACTCGTAGAGTAAAAGGGTATATTGTATTCGTGCAAAAGTATGTAACAGGTAGAAGGAAGCGTTTCCGACCCTATAAAGTATATATATTCTTGTTCAGGATCACTAGCCGAGTCGATCTAGCCATGTCCGTCTGTCCGTCTGTCCGTCTGTCTGTCCGTCTGTCTGTCTGTCTGTCCGTATGAACGCTGAGATCTCGGAAACTATAAAAGCTAGAAGATTGACATTTCGCATGCAGATTCTAGGAGTTCCTACGCAGCGCAAGTTTGTTTCAAAAAGGTGCCACGCCCCCTTTAACGCCCACAATCGCTTATATACGATTTTAAAAATTTAAATATTTCGGAAAAGTAAAAATGCAGTTTTATTGTGTTTATCAATACCTATCGAAATGTAGAAGAAATTTTTCAAATCGGACCATTCGTTAAAAAGTTATGCGTGATCAAAGTTTCTATCTCCATCTCCCTCGCACTCCCTTTACCTGAGTAACGGGTATCTGATAGTCGGGGCACCAGACTATAGCGTTCTCTCTTGTTAATACAGAAAAGAGTTAACATTTTTAATTCCATTTTGTGTTGTGTTTTACTCTAAGCATCATATTTGTTTTACCTTTCGCGTAAATTAGATTGTAGCAAAATCCTATTTAATTTGGGTCCTTTGAGAATTAAACATTTTAAGAACCCATATCTTCTATTTACTATGTTCCTTATGATTTTGTTTCAGTGCAGAAATTGTTTGCTACGAATACTCAACTCGATGGTAGACAAACAGTTGCAGTTGAACATTTTGTAGGCTGAAGATTTCGCAGACGTGCAGCTGCGTTGGATTTGTGCACATCCACAGGCTTAAGTGGGGCTTCCTCGCCGGATCCCCTTGTGACCCCCGATCCCCTGGTTCCTACCCTCCTAGTTGAGCCGCATTTTTGCGTCTTGATTGCGAAAAAGAACAGGAAACTGTGCCAAAAAAAAGCACATTAAATAACAACAACTGCAGCGGTGGCGGCGAATCAAAAATTGTGCAAAAGATGAGGAGCCCGGCATGCAAGTGTTGGCCAAGTTGGCGATTGTAGCCGAGCAGGCTCCTACATCGATGGGGAGAAAAAGAAGAAACGCTTGCGAAATATGTAAAAATATTTCTGAAATGGTTTGCAGACGCACAAGAAACCGCAGCGCCAGGAGATTGGAATAAGAAAGTGAGGAAGAGAGGCGGTGCGGTTAGCAGGAATCTTCGGTGGAATCATTGGGGCCGTGGCCGAGGGACCTGTGTAACCTTATACCCGAGACGATGACGCAACCTCCATTCCATTCAATTCCACTCTACTCCACTCCATAAGTGACCAAAAACAAAACACCAAAAAAACTAAAAGGTAGAAACGCACGAAAACAAAAACAAGTCGAAAATAAAACCTCAATAATTGGCGACATAATTGCAACTTAATACCACGCTTTGGCTCTCTTTTCATTTAGTTAATTATATTGACAGCGCACCAAAAATGCCAATGCACAAAATTCGACTAAAGATACTCATCGCACACTCACTCAGATACACTGAAGAAATGCTCAATAATGGATCATTTTTACTTGGAGATTCATTAATGCGTTGATAATAAATGTGACTTGATAACAGCATAATTCAACACTCCATTAATTATGGTATAAACCATTTAGGAGTAATTATTTACACAACTTTTTAAGTATACAAAAAAATTAAGAGACAAATATATATTGTTGAATTTGAGTCAATACAAAATATTAAAAAAACTAGTTTAGCATTTTTAATTATAAATTAAATAATAAATATTATCAACAGAATTCATTTTAAAATGTTTAGAATATTTTGTGGGCATTGTTTGATTGAAACAATGACTAAAATAAAATATTTTGGCATTGCATATTTTAAACTAAAGTTAACTATTACGATTTATCGTAACACTCTTGTTGAAAGTTATCTTTAAAGTTATTTTATAAGTTCCCTTTTTACACAGTTAAATTTGAATTTTTTACAACGTTTAAATTCAAGTAAGCATCTGTGAGTTCAATTAACTTATCATAAAATATTTATAGCTTAGCCCACATTTTGGCCCAGTGTAGACTGGCTCACCTGCAGCATCAGTTCGCGCAACTTGTCCAAATCGTCGCCATGCGACCTTGTCGGCAGGTAGCGGCCATCGACCAAATGCGGTGGGACGACCAGGAGCAGCACCGTCATCCAAACCAAGAGCCACCTGTGTCCACTTCCACTTCCTAGCCCCTGACTCCTTGTCGCTCTCATTGTTGTCCTGGTGGGGGGCGTTCTGGGATCTGCAGTCGAATGGGCGTGGCAGCGGGCTGTGAAGAGAGAGGCAAGTGTGTTAACCCCTCGCAAAAGACGAAGACAATTGCAGGATGTGTAATTGGCATGGCAATGGAGATGGCTTTTGAGGTGGGGTCGCACTGGGAATAAAGGCAAACCAGAAATGCATCTCACAGACTCACAGATTGCAGTGAATTGAGTAACAGATAAATTATTTCTGACGACTGACGGAGATTTATCCATTGGGATTTCTATAAATGTGCTCATAAATCTTGAAAGGATGCTATCTTGCGCTTATTTCTCGGGAATATATTATTTATTTGTGTATGACTGGTTTTGAATTTCCTTATCAATGTGTAATTAAAATTTAACCCAGTGGCTTTTATATGTAAGCATATCAACAATTACATTTAATTTACCACTGATTAATATAATAAATTATTTGAAGCCTGATTATTGGGTTATTATTGCATTAGATTATTGCAAAGATTTTCTCAACAGAATGGATAAAACAAAATCTTTATTTGTACATTAAATAAATATTACATTATTGTTTAAAGTCTTATTCTTGAAACTTTATTTCCCTTTCATATTTGTTATTTCATTCCCCTTTTAAATTTCCGCTTTAAAAAAAATATGTTCTTTCATATCTCTCTTTAAAGGCGCTTGCAAAAAAAAATTCAATTTAAATTTAATTCGCGATTGCTTCGCTGCGCAATAATAAAACTGCAGCAGAGCCACTTGGTTTGTTTACCCAATCGAAAGGGGATTACACAATGCTCGAAATTTATGATTATGACACTGACACTGAAACCAGAAGCGATGGCAACTGGTACATCTGCACCTGCAGCCCGCTGTGACTCACAGTTTGTGGTTTACGGTGGAGTTTCGGAGTTGTCCTGCGTTGAGTGGGTGGATTCCGTCTTAACAACGTCACGTAGCGAATGTGTTTTGTTCGGGAAAAGTTGAGGAGACCCGGAGCGATGTTGAGAACTAGGATAACAATGTAAGTTTAAGCCAAGCTGCGTGCCGACATTTGTATTTATAGCCAAAATTGCGGCACTGGCCGAGATTTGGAGATGACGCCAGGACGCCGCCGTCGCTTTCCGCTCCGGCCCGGATATTCCGCCCTACGAATGCGCTACACCCCTATGGGGAATTCGAATTAGCCTTTGGTTTGTCCTGTCTCCGAAGCCGAGCTCTTATTTCCCATTTCACTTTTAGTGCGCGCGCAGCGTCGGGAAAAGCCAACGAAAGTACCAACAACATCCATATCATTGTCACCACACACTCGTTTACATGTGGCTGTGGCTGTGTGCCATCGTGTTTGTGTGGCCTCGCATTTCTATTGTCCTGTTCTCGGGCGTCATCATCATAATACGTATACGCCCGGCACACCCAGCACGCCCAACACTCGCAGCATCCCAAAACAGCCAGCTTCATCTGGCCAAATGGTTTCGCTTGGCCAACTTTCATGGTTAACTCGCTGCGGGTTTTAGTGGATTGTTCTTGTCATTGCGGTAATGGGATCTTAGGCATCAGTGGGGCATATTGAAGGAAACACTGATCTGGAGAAATACCTATTTTTAGCTCCCAACATAACTTAATATGTTGTGATTTTTCCATTAGGTAATTTTGAAACATCTCCTTAGCAAGAAAATAGTATGGTTACTATGTATGTGCAACTTAATTTATGCATTCAATCTTTGCATTTTAAATTATTTCGTTTTTAAAAACCCCTTTTATTTACCATTTGTAATTTATTATTATAACCCTCTTAAAAATTCGGAAAATAGTTATACAAAATTTCACTAATGCTATTATCATTAATCATTAAACTATATTTTGAGTTGTAATTAAAACATTTTTATATATTTCAAAAATAGGTATTTAGACAATACAAAAATGTGTATTACCAGTTTGTAGAATAATATAAACAAGTATATGATCCTATTTTTATAAGTAAGAAAATATGTTAGGTACATTTAAAAACTGCCTACCTGTTATTAAAATACAAATTATCTTATTTAAATTATTGTTTGTACCTACTTAGAATGTGAAAATCTATCTATTTATTTTAGAGTGAGTATTACAGGGTATTCCTTAAGGCGAGTACATAATTATCTCCCTTGAAGTTCTTGTTAGTGCTGTTGCCGATGCGACTGCCGTCGTCATGGCTGCAATTGTTGACATTGCGGGCGTCAATAAATGTCCCAGTCCACGGCTACGACTTTGGTTAACGTTAACTGGAGCCCAGCACTCAATTGTTATGGTCCTCCTCTCCGCTGCTGCTGGGATATGTGGCCAGCTATCTGTGGTGTCGGTGAAATGGACCCATTTGTATACCACGCACGACCGATAGACCGAAATTTTTGATATAGCGCAGTTTTGTGTAGCCATTGCTGTGATTGAATACGTGACAGGCATGGGAAGTGGTCCAGTTTCGGGGCAAGGGTTTTACGACTCCGAGTGGACGAGAAATACTAGTAGCAATATGCCCATTCATACACACGCTCCTCCCCCATTCAGCTGCTGGTTAATTTATGACCCTTCGCATATAAACGCTTTATGGAATAGCTCAAAAATTGTATATGCTCATTGTGTTTTGGTTATATTATTAAAACAAAAAAAAATGAAAAACCATTACTCAAAATATGTAATAAATATGGATATGAAATAATCAATTCAATTCGCTGGAAGATTTTCTTTGCGTTACCCTAGGCTGAAAGTTTACGAAAGCTCTTTGTCGAGCTTTTGGAAATATGAAGTTGGTTATGGCGAATTCGGTACGCTAACATTATTCAGCATCGGTGGTTCAGTGGTAGAATGCTCGCCTGCCACGCGGGCGGCCCGGGTTCGATTCCCGGCCGATGCAAAAATATTTTTTTTTTCTTTTTCCTTGTTTTTATAAGAGTCTAGCTATTTACCTTTGTTTGTTTATTGTGTCAGTTAACTATAGCATTCCAATTTTAGCAACTTCATTGTTGAAATTTATCAAAAAGTCAATAATTGTTTTGGGGTTTCCCCGTTGGTCATATGGCAATCTAATAAATCATGGGGCTTAACTGACTACTCGACAATATAAATGACTAATATAGAGATATTCAGTCTTATTACTTATTTTATTATTTATTTGTTATGGGGCAAGGCCTTATTTTTGGACAACTTAATATGAAATTTTTACATTATACCACAGAAATATATTTTTTCTCCGTCAATATACTATTTAAGTTATTTAGATCAAATTGAGTAAGTGTTCTAAAAAGGCAATTCATCAAACTTCTTTAAAACTCGTCGACAATCTGAAAATCCAATTAGTTTTAGTGTTTATAAGTTGCTGCTTTTAAAATGTCGACCTTATTTGGTTTTTAAATAAAAATTATTCCAAAATAAGTCAAAACTTCGATAAAAATTAAGCGCATACCAAAAAAAGGTGATACATTTTCGTAGTCAATTAAATTAGTAATCCCAAATGGTTTTTTACCTTGAACATTCTTATTTAGTACATTCAAATATGTGCTTTACTATCGGGGAAACCAATAATCATTATTTTAAAATCGAATACGAATCGATGAGCATAATGCTTTTAGTTTCACTCCGCAGTTTTCTATACCATAAAAGATATTTCATTAGAGGCTTATGCCTTACAATGTTGATATTTTATTACGTATGTATGGTAATGGAAGTGTTATTATCCAGTGTACTGAAACATAAATTTCGTATTTTATATTTGCGTAGACTTTATTCACTTGAATCGTTTTACAATTACGTTTACAATTACCGTACAACAAATAATGGAAGTTGAGAAATATCGCATGTTGATGGAGGAAGAAGGACGGAAAAGTGGAGAGATATACATATGGCTCGAATAAAAACTTAACTATATGTAGAATCGATCTTAACTAGAGCTACCGATTAGGGTTTACGTAAGGTCTACTTAACAACAACTAAAATACATTCAGTGGCATTCTACCTACAATTACTTGTCTCAATTACATATATCAATTGCATATTTATTAATTGCTCAGAGTCAGGTGATCTAGGGATTACATCTACAGACACAGCACGAAGGAAACAGGAACCAATCCATAAAAATGCCCTTGCAATCGTTATCGGGATCGTAGGCGAGCAACCGATGCCATTTGTACTTCTGCTCGCATCCACATTCACCCTCACATCGTGGAGTTTGGGTATTGCTGGAAATAATTGAATACATTATTACAAATGTGAATAGGTATGGGTATAAATCGGACCTAGTTCTATTAAACTTTTGAATTCGAAATAGGTTCAATTTATTGTCAATAATATTATTGTACTAACCTGCACACCTCCTGATGAATGGCCTGTTCGAAATGTTGTGTATTCACAATGGCCCTGATTTTCCCCGCCGAATTGGATGCCCAATAGGGTGTGACAATTTCAATCTTTGACTCACAGGCATCGAGTCTTCCAGTGCCCGAATTACCATTCCCATTGCCCGGTGGCCTATTGGCATTAGAGTTCCCATTCCCACTACCTCCGGCAGCTCCGCCTCTATTTCGACTTCCTCCCGCAGCCTGGCGTTTTTTCCGCAGTTGGCCAAAATAACTATCTCCGGCTTCGACGGTTTCCCCAGCATTTGCAGCAAATGCTCCGGGTGGAATAAATATATCCGGTTCGTCTATGAAGCGACGCTTTCGCACCTTGGCTTGTTGGCGTCCTCCTCCTCCGCCAGGACCCTCCATATTCATCTCAAAGTCTCCATACATCCTTCGCATCAGAGCCTTGTTGTCATCTATGAAGCGTTCGATCTTATCACTAGAATTATATTTAAAATTTGTATTAGTCTTGTATAAAGTAATATAATTGATATATATGAAAAGTCAAAAATAATTTAATGTAAATATATATTTTGGAAAATGTTTATTGAATGCCATTAAGTGGAGTTGATGAATCAAAACATTTAAATCAACGGCCCCAGTTGTAAGTTATAAAAAAACGCTTTAAGGAATTTATTTTTAAAATTAAGATATAAATAAACTAATATGTAGTATATTCAAATCTGTATTATTTCGCCAAAAAGCTTTGCCAAACCAGGGAATTCACCAGAGAGACTGATCTTGAAAAACAATAATCATTTAGTTAATTAATGAAGCAAAAATTAATTAGAGAGGGACTGTTAAGGTGATAAGATAAGGTCAGTGGTAAATAAAAATATTTATGAGTTGAGTTTATTAGGAAAATGGATTAACCAATTCAAAAATATATATATTTAGCTCAAAGTATTAGGAATTGATGTTAATAAACTTTAGAATAGAAAAAAATGTTAAGCCACATTTCTCGGCTTATGAGGCTGAAGATTGTGAAATTCAAAGTAATTTTACGTGCCTATGCTAATAAGAACAGTTAACTATGTCACTTTAGAACGGACAGCCGGAATAAAAGTGATTCAGATCAGATTTTTGGCGAAGACTTTAAGTAAAAGAAAACCACAGAAAAGCAAACATCCTTGAGTTAATAAGGGGCATGCGGCTATAATCAAAGTTTTACGACTGTTTCAAGGGAAATACCATTTTTATTTGGGATTTCCCATATCCCAAAAACAGTGAACAATAGTTACTTACATGGGATAACTGTTGCCGGCCGTCGGACAGAACAGCTGATGATATCGCTTAATGCATGGCACTCCCTTGATGACATCGCCCCGCACATCCAATCCCAAAGCCACCGACAAAGCCGTCCACCAGATCTAAATTGGACAGAGATATATGTATAGTATGTTCGAAAGATAAGTATTTAGCATTGAAGTGGGCATTTGAGATTCGGCGGGGTACTGAGATTCAGATTGATTCGGCGACCATAACAAATTATGGCCGGGGTGTGAAAATGACTCAAGTAAGTCATAAACATAAAAGTTCGTTTTATATTCGAAAATAAGAGCGGTGTTGGTCAGGCGGGGGGTGAAGTATAGAGTTGGATTTCGGGATTAAGCTTCCTCGAATCGCCATGCGCCGATTTTCAAAATCAATCTCTCTCTTCTTTCGTCGTCATCAACATCATCACACCTCTTAATGAAACGAACTCGCACGACCTTCGTGCGCAAAAAACAAAAAAAAAGAAAATAAAACCGAAATGAAACACAAAATCGTCAAAGTTATTTCCGCAAATGAACAAACTCGATCGATATCGAGAGTACACTGGAGGAAAACGGAAAAACTAGAACCGAAAGCGTTCAAGCATATGTACAATTTATTGACACTACTACTATCATTCAAGATAAGCTTTTTTAAACTTTACTCAAATTAAATAATATAATATAATATAATTTATATTATAATATTTAACTTTTAAGAAATAAATATTAGTTTTTCAAAAATGTAGTTAAACATATTTTTATTGACGTTAAGTTTTATATCTTAAATTCTCTGTTCATAAAAAAATTGTTTAATATGTTTAAGCTTTCCCATATGGTTCTTGTTACAGCATTAAAATAATAAAATTCTTTCATACGCCTGCTCGTTTTTGAATAGACTTCTATTTAATATCTTGAGTCAACTTTTGATTCTGAACTATGTTTTTCTCAGTGCTCCAATTAATGTGCGCGCGTGCTCAGAACCTCGTACCGCCCACCATCACTTTTCGCGCCACACCACACTTACCGGAATCTGTAGGAACGATCCGTTGTTGAGTTTTGGATAGGAAAAGAGCGGCACCACCGGCACCGTGCCATTTTTCAAGAAGATCGGTCCCTGGATGGGCGTCACCGTGGGCATCTGATTGTTATTCGCTTTATCTGTGAACGGAATGTAAATGGATTCGAAAATGAAGTTGAAATTGAAATTGGAGTGCTTTTAAATGGCTGCTGTTTCTGCGGTGATTCATGGCAAGGACGGGCGAATTGTCGTATCCGATCCGTGGCCGTTGTCACTGCATTAATCAGCCCGGTTAAACCCAAAAAGAGCTGCCATTGCAACTGCAAGTGCATTCAGTGTCTGCATACAAATCGCACTGCAGTTGACACTTGCATGTATAAATTTCATGTCTGCCTGGCATTTGTAATGCCCAGATCCGGATCTGGGCGCAGACAGAAACTTTCCCTTTTATAGTCATGCTGCAGGATGCAAAACGAGTTGGAGAATACGAAAAAAGGGAGCACACGGAGCAAAAATATATTTCTAAATATTGGTCATAAATCTAAAACTATGAAAAGGGTAGATAAGCTTTAGTTTGACCTTAGATTTCTAAAATACTTTATAACAATAAATTTTATAATGTTTTGGTAAATTTGGTTAATAAGGCTAATAGAGACAGTAATTATTATTTGTTAACTTCCTTTTTTCTAAATGTTTAGGACCAAAGACCTAAATACCAAATGTTGTGTTTTCTTTGACAATGTCGCAAACATTTTTTTTTGCAAGTTCTAAAAGTAATCTAAGGATTACTGCACTTTGATAAATTTAGCGGCTTACGTTTTCGAAATTAAAATTTTTGTTGGTGTCAGATTGGATATTTATACATAATTAAATGTACATATTTATTTTTGCTAATCTTTTTCTCTCTGTGCATCGAAATCATGTCACTTTCAGCTAATGAGAAATTCCTTGCCATGTTGTGAAATAGATTCTTTGTTTCTGTGCACTGATCTTTGGTTGAGATCTCTTCTTTTATGATATTTTTTTTGCCTGCACAAAGGTGAAAACCCAGTGTTGAGTACTTGAGTGCCGAGACAAAAAGCAAACCAAACTAGTATCTGAGCTTGGGTCTTGCGTGCGCACGTCTTCATATGAGAGCTGGTTCATGAGCTCGGCCCCCTTGCCCCTCATTTGTGGAGATTGAAACGCGACTTCTTGCATAATAGCCCCGTAACCGAGTTGAGTACTTGAGGTCTGAAGTCTGGCAGGTTGCTGGCTGGCTAATGCCTCGACAACTCGCAGATTGAGATGGAGTGGCAGAAACAAAGAGGCGCCACAAGCTAGGCCGAAAGTGAAACATCCAAAAAAAAGTGAAGCGCCGCTGACAGTTTTCCATGAGGACAACAAGGGCAGCAGATATGGCAGATACAGAGATACTCGAGCCGTTAGATACAGATACCGAGGTGAAGATACAGATACAGATACACCCCGGCAAAACATAAATCGTGATGCGTGCCAGCCTGTTAGTTGCTATAAAAGTCAAACACTGGCCATTACTGTCTTGAAAGTGACCTTGCCGATCGGTTTGTAGACCTTTGACCTTGTCGCCGCCGCTTGTTGCTTGTGCGCTTGTTTACCCCACAAGTTTGTTATTTGTTATAGTTGCTCCGCGATCTTGTGCAGAAGTTGCTCTCAATTGGAAAGATACACAAAAACAAGTAGCAGGCGAAACCGCAGAAATTAACATGACTTTCAGCGCCCCTCTTTCGGATCGTGTGCAGACGTGGGACTCTTCTCCGCTTATCATCTACAAATCTACATGCTCCAAATTCACAATACACTTGTTTCTGACAAATAAGCAAACAAATATATCCACCAACATTTGTTTTTATTTGTTAATTGTTCAGATTACCATCGCATTGAATCAGGAAACGCTCGAAATGGAATGTACTCGGAGGAGTCATACGAGCGAGTCTCGGGAATTTCTTTCTGGTGAATGAGGAAGTAATTCTCGGGCTCTTCAACTGAAGTTCTATAAAGCTCATTCTTTTCAAAAGGTTTTGTTGCTTAATTTATTATGCAATTAAAATGTATTTAATTAGGTGTCATGTGAATCACTTTTTTTCGTGCGGTAGTTAAAATAAAATGTACTTAATAACAATGTCATTCTACTTAGAAAATATTCTATTTATGTCTTTAGGCATTTAAGAAACGAGAGATTTTAAGAGCAATCTAAGTATTATTTTCTGTAAAGTAACAAAAGAACAAATATTCGATTTTCTATAAAGGTTTGTGTATTTCAATTTGGGTAGACTGGATTTCATTAAGAGATTTCACTTAGCTATTTTATTTACAACATTGTTTGAAAACTCATTTCTTGAAGAAATAGATATAGTATAGGTTCAAGCACCGGTTTAAGCCTAGTTAGTGGGTGGTAAGATAAAGATAAGATAATATGATAAAAGATATTCAGATGCTATGATTTAATTTGATAAATACAATTTTAATAAAAGATCAATCTAACGATAGCTATAAAGAAATATACATGTTAAACTAGCCCTTGGAAAAAGGTCATTGATCGCCCTAACGCCCTTTCACTTGTTAATTTACATAAATTCATCATTCTTGTTAAGGTTTGTTATTGGGAACCTTGTTCTGAGATGTTAGGTACTCACCCTTCTCCTGACCTTCGTAGTACTGTCCCTCCTCCTCGCCGTCCTCCTCCTCATCCTCCTCGCCCTCCTCCACGTCATAGTCGAGCACGGCGTGCACCTGAGTCCTGGATCCCTGTCCAGCCTGAACCCTTGTAAAGCCCGGTGCTCGTTCCGGGTAGTTCTCCGGTGGAGCAACTCCGTAGGTCTGGGCAGGTTGGGCCTCCGGCTTGCCCTGCCTAGACCTTTGGGGCGGTGGTGCAGGTGGCGGTTGTTGCTGCTGCGATGGCGGTGGTTGTTGCGGCTGTGGTTGCTGCGGCTGCTGCTGCTGCGATGGAGCCTGCTGCTGCCTGCTGCCAAAGCTGGTAATACTAAAGCTGCCGCTGTTCTTAGTAAAAGTGGTGCTGGCACTGCCATGGGCATTGAAATATTGCTTCTGTTGCTGCTGCGGTTGGGCTTGCTGTCCGGGGAATCGCGTATACGATCCCTCCGCCGGACCCCGGCCACTTGCGTGAGTCTGTGTCAGCTGGATGGAACTTTGGCCCGTGGTGCTGCTCGACCTCGAACTGGAACTGGAGCTCTGGAAGGACACACTGTTATCGTTTTGATCCTGCTGCTGATGCTGATGTTGCTGCTGCTGCTGCTGCTGCGTTTGCTGCACCTGCTGGATGTGGTAAACCGAATTCCGGACAGCATTCGGCGCTGTTGGCGGCAAATAGGCATTACTCTGCTTGCGGCGTCCAGCGCTATTTTGATATTGATAGCCTCCCGATTGCGGGGGCGCGTAGGGATTATTTTTAAAGTATTCAGGATCGGCAGCTGCCTCAGCCGGAGACTGTTGCTGGTGGTCCGCCGGGGAGTAGAGGAGATTATTGGTGTTGCTGGCCAACTGGTGGATAGGATGCAGGGGGGCCAGGGTAACTCCCCACGGCTGGCCGAGGGTGCCGAAAGGCAGTGAGAAATTTGTCAGAGCCATGGCAGGTGCGAAATATGCTGGCGCTCTCAATTCGCAAACGAAAGACTTAGGCCACAAACTTGATCCGGCCGCGCATGCGACATCATCTAGAACAGATCACCGCACGGAAATTGATGGCGCGCGCTCTCGAAATTGATTTATGCAAAAATAACAAATCAGTCAGATCAGCTCCCACTTCCCACCCCTGGCAACAATGGCGAGCACACACTGGCAAACACAGAATAACAATACACACACAAACGCTTCGATCAGCGGGCTATGTCGTATATTTATATAGAGATATGTGCAAACGATGTTGTTGTTATTAAATAACTTAAGCGCGATTTTTAGCTCCGGTCCCCGGTCCGCGTGTGTGCTAAAAAAACCATTCACGACAAGCTGACAATCGAGACTGAGCCATTCTCGCCGTGCGCCTTAAAAAAAAACTTAATGGGTGGAAAATGTTTCAACTCTCGAAATCTCAAAATCTTCGACTTGAAACATTGCGCTCAGCTCCCTCAATCTCTGAATCTGGCTAAGAGCGAACGCTCGGCGAACTGAGCTGCGTTTTTATCTTTCGTTTTTCGGTTTCTGCTGAATGGCAAATCGAAAAATAAAACAAAACCGGAAAATAATCAATACTGAGTCAATCGAACTGTGAATGCCCTTAGAAGTTGAGACTAAATATAGTTTACAGACTTTTTTCACAAGTTTTTAGCTAGATTGCTTTTATAGTTATAGTCTCTAATAAAATTATTATAAAAGAGCCTTGTGTTAAAAAAAATATTTTAATGAATATCTGTTTTCCGGTGCCTCAAAATTCAATTACAATTCATTTTTCCCGATAATTTATGGGTCGACTTCCTGAAGATAGATATAAATTCTTAAACAAATTAATCTAACCAATTATAATTCATTAACATGGAATATAAATGAGTCAAAGTAGTAACCATTAGAATTTGTCGGTGAAACATTTGTTATTTATGGGAAATATTGTTATTGAGTTAATTTACGAAATAAATTAATAAACTGTATTTTGATCAAATTCACCAGAGGCATTTTATAAAGTGAACTGAAAGTTGTTGACAGCTGCCGCATAAATTCATTCAGGTATTTTATTTTGTTTGCTTAATGCTTTGATTAAGGACAGGGGTTTTTAATCTTATGACATAGTTAAAAGCTGGTTTGATATATTTTAAAAACCATTTTAAGTAGTTAATGCTCTAAAATTCCTTTGAAGTTTGTTAATTAAAAAAATAACAATGTTTGGCTGTCTTAATTCGAGATGGTATAGCAACCAGATTGTAAAGTGAAGAGCTAAGAATTGTCAAATAGTAATTTGAGCATACCTTTTCTATACCTTAACCGGGGGATTCTTCTTCGGCAAGTGCCGACGGCATCCCTCAACGTGTGATTAGGTTGATGTTAATGAGAACCCCAGCTTGTGGTGGAATTTGTGACCTAGGTCAATGCCTGGATACGTCGAACGGCCGACTCATCAGCGGTTGATATACATTTTTAGTGGCGTTTTGCCAAGAAACGCATATTAATCACAGTAACCAAACCGACATCGTAGTCTGCGCGGTTTTATTTCACATCGAAGGCAATGAAAAGCAAAAGTATATTTAAAGTGGGCTTTCAAAACTGGTTGTGAAGAGCATCGCGAGTCGAGTCGTTACACACATGACTGCCAGCGTAAGAGAGTGTATAATGGGAGACCCTCTATAGGGTTCTCTCCATATCGCCGTCGTTATCTCATACACTCTCTTAGCCAGGTGAAACAGTGGCTAGTCGTTACAGGGCGGGGTCAGCGGGGTTATGTGGGGGTAGTCTGAAGTATGTCGAGTGCATCGGGCGATGAGCAAATGGATGATGGCGATGATGCTATGAATGAATGACTCGGTGTTTATCAACTAAGCGATGAAGGCGTAGACCTGTCTACGTCATAGATCTCGGTTCAGTGCGTCCACTTTGCATATTAGCACCTTTCGAACTGGAGCTCCCCGCCTTTCGAGAGCCGGAAACGGATGCAACTAATGGATATAGAAGCCTCAGCGTGCTATGATCTTATCTTTGGCATGATTTTTTCTGGGAAAAACGCCCTTTAATGGTGCCTCCTGTTTGATGGATGAATCAGTTCCGAGTGGGGAATTTTTCTGATTGGGGATATGCATTAATTGTCTGGCCTGTGGGTGGTTTTTTTTGCCCAGATCCCCTTTTCAGGGTCACCAGCGGTGTCTTGAGCCACTTTTCCTTTTTCGCATTCTTACATGCAAATAAGTCACTTTAAGTGTAACACTTGGGTTTGGCCAGATGTCTGCCCAAACACTAAGAGAAAATATTGACATTAGACAGAAAAATGTATTTCAAAAATTTTAAAATAATTGTCAGAATTTTAAGACGTTGTGGTCTAAAATGGTGTTATGGAAATGGTATCAATTACTAATATTCCGATTTTCACATTAAAAAACAAATTAAATATTTTTTATATATTTACCAATTATTTAGCTTAAAAAAAGGAAGGCTTTCATTGTTAATTGAAAACATAAATGTACAAAGTTTTTAAATATATTTTAAACTGGTCCTTTTAAATAAATTTTAATGATTAATTGATTGAGATTTTATTTAACACATGTAAATGAGGAAGAATTGGGCTTTGGGTATTTTTCTCATTGTAATGCTGAGTGCTGACCAAGTCATAACCATAACCATGGCCATGGTTAATAGCCAGGCCTTTGTTCTATGGGGGCTGCTGCTGACCAAGCCCAAACAAATAACGCATATTTTCATAAAAGCCAGGGATGGAAATCAGGCAAAAAAACAATTTTTTGCATTACAAATAAATGTAAAAAGGTACTTCATGAACAGATAAAACAAACAATTTATTGAAATTTCTTTTCGGACTAATAAAACGGAGCTGGGGTTTCATCAAGTTAAAAACTTTTTTGTGTTGTAAATATGATCTGCGATTTGTTTGATTTAGACCTAATCAAAATAAAATATTACATAGGTATATTTTGAAGTTAAAGACGATTGGCAATGAATTCCTGGTTTCCTTCCGTTTGCTCAGAAGAGCCAATAAAACACTTTATAATTATTCCCATTTGAGGAAGCTAGTGATTCATCTACAGGCACTTCCTGCCCGTCCCTAGTCTCTCTGCTCACATGCTGTAAACCCAGATGCAATTTGAACCGAACCGATTTCATAAGGCCAGAACAAGTTTGCACATAGTTCAGATCAAACGAAAAAAAAAAAAACAGCTTTAAGCGTTAGTTATATTTTTTTGCCTTTCCCTTTTCATGCGACAGACATTGAAACTTCTTGGTCGGATTTTGCTGGCAGCACATGGAGCATAGCGAATCCATGGCTCCAAAAACCAAGCCAAATCCACTCGACAATCAAATAATTTGACGCGAAATCGAACTGAATCGAGATCTACAAATGACATTCCTTCTAGCGCCTGGACCTGGATATAAAATCGCCCCGGGCCATTGGTCGTCTGTCAAAGAGAAGTGAAACAGCGCCGGCAACAATTTGTAGACCTTATCGAAAGGTGGCTCTCGAGCTGTGGCCTTAAGTCGTTAACAAATTTTAACTGCCAATCCGTTGTGCAGCCACAATAAAATAAAACGCCACAAACATCAAGTGTTTGTTGCTGGCTGCCATTGTCGAGGGTTCTCTCTAGGTTTTTTTATTTGGGGTTTTGGATCTCCAATCCCCAGGTCGAAACGAATGACAAAAATGTGGGGGCCCAAACCATCGATGTTGATCGATTCGATCAGCATAAAAAGCTTTAATTAGAACCAATTTAGAGCGAGAACCAATTTATCAGAAGCATTTTTAAAAGTAGTTGAAAACCAGTCGAGAGCAACTTCAGCATTTCCGACGGGGATCGGGGTTGTTAGGGAGGTGTTGCCGCAGATTTTATTATAACTCAACATTAGCCGACATTATTATTGTTATGGCTTAAGCCCAACTGAAGTGAATTGATACAGCAACAGAAATTGCCATTTACGCATTTGTTTTTCTTTGTCAATTGTTCCACTATTCGAGAGGTGTGGACCAGGTTCAAGTGCACATTCATAACTATTATATAGACAGATCTATATCTGTAACAATGTGGAGCAGTCACTGCGAGATTTAAGCCAGGGGTTCATGAACGGACCGAAGGGAAATATATTGTTTTGGCGGCTTAAATAAGTTTGGTAAAATGTGAGGTTTTACAGTTTTTGAGTAAATTCCACAACACTTGATTTGGAAAGCAATAGAACCAATGTTTTATAGATTAAAATTTCAATATATACTATGATTTTTCAATTTAAATTAGGTTTTCATAATTTTACTTAACAAATAATTTATTTCAGTTCAATAAAACAATTATTTTAGAATTTTAATTAATCAAAAACTACCTGTTCAATTAATGAAAAAATTAATTAACACTAAATAAACCACTTAAATAAATCAGACCATCCATTAATTTGTTAAACAAAATGAAGATTTCTAGGAAAAAGCTGAAGTGACAGCACTGGTACCTGGCACCACGTGGAAGTATTTATTCTGCGAAAACTATCAACTCCTCAAGCTGCCCTCTATTTGTTTTTTCATTTTTCGAAAACACTTTCAGCTTTACATACAAGTGGGAAACCAGTTAATTAATTTGGTTCGATTCTTAACATTTAGATGGAAGTCAAGACAGCCGCCAAAAAGTTTTCTTTATATAACAATTCATTAATTACCTTTCGATTTCTGGTTTTTACCTTGGGCGGAGTCATGAACCCGACACCTAATGCCATTAGCCCAGCCGTTGCGGATCTGGGATTACAATATTCGACTGTTTGGATCGTTCAAGGAAATAGTTTTATTGCCAGCATAGCTGATGCAACTACAAGTTTTCTTTCGGATTTCTAGTACCTATCGTATTTCGCCTTTGTGGGGACTCCAGGAGCTTGTCCATTGGCCGAAAGGTTCTGGTTGTGATTGCTGCTATTACTTGCTCCACTATTGCTTCCACCCGGCGAGGCTATGGTGTATACCTCGTAGTCGCTGATGCTGAAGTTGTAGTCCCCGAAGAGCGTTAGGTGAGCAGCATTTGCTCCATCGTAGGAATGCGGAAGGTTCGAATAGGAATCCATGTTGGTATTACAGTTGCTGGAGATGAGCAGATCCGCTCCAGCTCCAAAAATGGGTCCGCAACTATAAGAACATTAACATTTATATATAGTACACAAGATTCAGTTAGAATACAAGAATGTATTCTTTAAAAAAGAATGCATTAATATCAATAAAAACGGAAATTATAAACATAAACTTTTTTTAAGGAAGACTATCTTCAAATAAATTAGTTTTAGTTAAAATGTATTTTGCTTTATCAAAAAGTGGCATTATCTTATCCTAATTTAGCAGCGAGTAACAAAAGTAGACTTACTCAGGATGATAGCAGATGGCATAGGGTTTCTTAACTATGTCAAACTTGGCCGGCTGTTCGCCATTGGCAGGGTTCAGGGCAAAAAGAAAAGCTCGCTCGGATTGGACGTACCCACCCTTCCGACTTGTTTTAGCCCAGGCCACATCCGTATAGCCACCACTGATTTCTCCATGCGATCCCAAACCAATAACCATGCACGGAGCCACTCCGTCACAATAACGATGAAAGGCCCCAGAATCAAAGCCATGTGTGGATGCTCGGAAAACCAATCTCCAGGATTGCTTAGGTACGCCAAACCAGTTGTTGAGTACAGTTTGCAGTGGTAGCTTGTCATTTTTTATGATTTGGGAACCAGGAAACATGTTGACCGCTACAGTTAAACGGGGCTGAAGTCTTTTATCGTTGTCCATCATTTTGTTAGCATGCAGCGCTGCATAGCGATAGCGTTCTAAAGACATCTCCATGGGTACAGCTCCTGTGGGTTCCACTTCCTCCGCAAAAACTTGGCTATCGATGAGCAAAAGTCGAACGTGACCCATTACTCCGCTTAAATGTTGGCAGACCCGCGCTCGCTCCTCTTCAGTCCAATGGGCAGTGGGTTGAGTGACTCCTGCCTGGTACTTGGCCCACGACAATACGCAGCGCCACACTTCCTCCTCCTCCAAACAGAACTATTGAAAGGAACAGAGTTGTTTATTAAAATCTATAAAAGTATTGATTTCTTAGTATGTATACACTGAAATGGTATAATTTTTGAAGACATAAATTACCGAATCATAAAAGTATGCTTGATAGAATGAAAAGAATTGGTGAAAATTTGTTCTTACATAAAGTTATGTGTATAAAATAATATTAGGAACATTTTTGAGTTGATTTGACTTTGATGTTGTCTTACATAGTCGGATGAAATAATCTTGATGATGGCATCCTTGGTTAAAGTGAGGAAAGCATTAGTCTTGACACACTCGTTGGCATTTTCGCCTATATAGATGATGCAGCGTTCCATAAAAGATGCAGCGCATTTGGCACCTGAAAAAAGGGAAAGTTTAGTATTACTAGCTATTTATTTAAAGAGGATCATGGCAAACAATTACCTTTCGAAAACTTTATTTTATACATTTTTCCTGAAATAACATCCTAACATTTTTCATCACCCATTAAAAAACCTTGTGCGTACAGAAAAGTCTACCTTTTATTTAAACATTCGTCTTCAGATTTCGGCTTTACATTCGTTTAACTTATATTTATGACGTGCAGCGGTCGCA
This sequence comes from Drosophila fuyamai, assembly GCA_018153365.1. Lineage (NCBI taxonomy): Eukaryota > Metazoa > Arthropoda > Insecta > Diptera > Drosophilidae > Drosophila > Drosophila fuyamai. The sequence continues at coordinate 15,044,121 of JAECXW010000878.1, read as the reverse complement.
GGTGGAATTCGCAGGATAGGAGTTGTGTCCTAGTCCTTCGTGGGACTGACGTTCTGTATGAGCGTGATGTTGTCGCCCTTGAGCATGATCCTTCCGAGATTCCGGCGTTGACGGGTCTTCACATAGACCTCCTCGGCATCGTCCAGCACCAGATTCATGTACTCGTCAAAGCCCACGATGTGCCCCTCGATGCGCAGCGATATGTTTTCGTATAGCCAGACTTGCACGCGGGAACGGTTCTGCAGGTAACGGAAGATCAGGTTGATGGGCTGCACCATCACCTTCTGCACCTTGGGATTGCCCTTGAACGACATTTTTGCTGATTTCGGGCGGCTTTAATTCACTTAAACAAATTTTTCGCTTCTTTTTGCCGGCGTCTTTTTTGTCCAGGCGATATGCAAATATATCGATTTGCGAAACACAAACGGTCACATTAAGATTAACAGAAGTAAATCGATAGGGTAGTTTCTTCACACATACCAAAACTTTAACAAGCTGTATCGATAGACGGTTATAAATAAACTATCGCAATCACACTGTTAAGTTTTTGTGGTTGGTGGCTGAAGTACTGCCAATTTTCTAGCTGAATTAAACTATAGTTTGTATCAAACAAAACAAATGGCCATGGCTAATGTGGATAAAGGAGAACTTATGGATCAGGTGAAGCAACAGATTGCTGTTGCGAACGCCCAGGAATTGCTCAACCAAATGACGCAAAAGTGCTTTAAAAAGTGTGTCAATAAGCCGGGAACCTCGCTCGATTCCTCGGAACAGGCAAGATATAGCTAATAACTAGTCACTAATAACTGTATAATCAATTCTTATCAAATATTCTATGTAGAAATGCATTTCCATGTGCATGGACCGGTTTATGGACTCGTGGAACCTCATCTCTCGGACGTATGGCCAAAGATTACAACGCGAACAATCTAAGTTCTAGAGACAAACATCGGCTTCTGCATTTTGGGGCAGATCAGGACTAACTAAATCTGCCAGCTATTGATTAGTTGTAATATATACAGTGTAATAATGCAATAAAAACATGCATTGCATGTGTTACGTGATTTTGATAACACAACGTGCATATGGTTTTACTATCGATTACTGGTGTGGTGGCGCTTAACAGAAGCGATATTGGGTGCTGTTACTTAAATACTAAAACGGTTTGTTCGTGGCTTAGTTATGTTGTTTGACATTTGACTTGACATCTTATGTCAAATGTATAATATGCTTAGGCGCGAATTTTGAACCACTAAAATAGTTAATTACCTGCTTTTTCGTGTATATCCATTACAGCAGTTAAAAACGTGCAAGCATTATCCACCGATAAAGTGGATATAACGTGATCCTCACAGGCAGTACGAAGCTCAACCACGCCCATATCCTGGGCCATCATCATCATTTGAAACACTTGGGAGTCCTGAAGGACTAACTGGAACAAATTTTTGTTTAACAATGAATAATTAAATGGGAGTTTCACTAATGTTTTCTTACCTTTGCTGTATAGACGTACAAGATAAACTGCCTAAATAGCTCCGGATTAACGTGGGGCAATCTTATGGTGGTCGGAGTTGAAGCTCCTGGGGCTGCTGGGGAAACTGTGCATCCGGGAATTCGGCACACTTCTCCTCTCTTGGCCGTCTTGAAACTCTTGCAACTGAAATCGAATTTGAGTGAATGGAAAGGCAGCACAAATTAATTGAGTGACCAACTGGAATGCCCGAGATTCCAGCACGCAACATTGTAAGGTCCCAAAAAGGAAATCGAATGGAGCCAATCATCCTCTTCCACAGAGAAAAAAACAATAATATTTAAACGAGAAGGGGTTCTAGATTTAATTTAAAAATTAAAGAGTAATTACTTTTCTTCAGTAACTGTGATTAAATCAAGTATAATTTCTCAAAACATTACACATTTTATAATTTTTTTTTAAATTAATAATTTTGTGTGATACAGAAAAGCTTATATATAAATTCGATAAATATTTTTTTCTCTGCAATTAAAAGCTTACCGTGCCATCAGCATTAACCTGTGGGCATAGATGCGTTCATCTCTGCCGCAAATAAATACTACATCTGCACTATCCTGATCCTCTGAAAGGCGCTGCAGATCGTCAATTAACTGGGGCAGACTCATGATTATCTAGTTATTATATCTCAAATTATGTTTAAAATCTCGTAATCATTCATGTAGAAATGCACGTGTTGCCATGTCCCCCTTCAAACACTTGTTATTGTTTATTATTTTGCCAATGGGTTTGTTGATGTTTTCACTTCCACTTCCCGCTTTAAAAGTCTCTTAATTTCTCTCTTTGAATCACTGGATTTGTGGAAGCGCAGAAACCGGTTCTTGACTGAAAATTCTTGGCCAACACCAAGCCACAACCAATTTGGCAAACAAAAAGATCTGGGAAAACAATTAAACCAGATTAAACAGAATTTATTTTCACAATATTCTTATTAATTGTACACCATTTAATTTATAAACGTTAAATAACAAATATTATCCAAGAATTTGGTGTTTTAATGTGCAGGATCTGCATTTATTTGACCGCATGCCGTTCCTCTCGCGATCGCGATTTAGTGAAGACTGAAGAAGAGACTTGAGTCAGGTCGCTCTTTTGGATCTTTCTCCGTTTTTCATGCAAGCAGGTAAACGAGAATAGTTTTTGTTTTGCTTTTCTCACCTTTTGTACTCTCTCTGGATTCTCTTTTATCAGAGAGGTTAGTTAGGGATGTTGAACATCTACCCACACTAAGAATAATTAATCAGTGGACCCAAATAAGTTTGACTTGGTTAAATGAACAACTGTCCTTTCATTTGTCCAATCTGACTGATCTTTAAAATGCTTTATACCTAGTGTAATTTAAGTTAATTATATGACCAAGTTATATTATATGATAAATTGTTGGCAAATAAATTGCAAAAATTGCATTCTTTTTTATTTGTTGATAACTTAGACTACGTTGGCAAACGGATGATCGGTGGCCAATTTCATATATGGAATGCTCTTGCCATCCTCCTTGAGCCCGAGCCCATGATTAAATTAAATAAATTAAAAAAGCATAGCAATATGTTTATTATTGAGTACCTGTTACCTCCTCATTAAATTTATTGGGTCCTTCTCCGAAATCCTGTCGATCTTGACATTTCAGTGTTTTCGATCAGATACCTTTTGTGAAGGCATCACACTCTTTTCCATTAGGTACCATTATGAACTTGTGCCATTTACATCTGCGATCACACTTATCGGTTGTGTGTCAGAATTATTATTATATTATTTTCTATTTTTCTGAGGCCATCGACGGCGTTCACTAGAAAGGTAAGCTTAATAAGTTGTAAACAACGGTACTGCATCTGGGCATCCAAGTCTTATGAATGTCTACAGTGAATTCGGCGAGATAAAAAGACATTGTCTGGAACAGAACGAGTTTTCTACTTTAATTACTTTTTTTCGAGCTCAAACTCACACTCCCTTGAAGTAAATGGCATTCAACAGTAACACTTTTATATCAGTATCCATGAATCCTTGAACTATCTCTGTGATCCTCCTTTGAGTATAATCTCTTAACCATTTATTACAAATCTAAGCCGCCTGAATTAATGGAATGTCTCTTTTTAATATTCTTAAATACTTCATTGAAAATTTGTTATAAAATTAGGATGAAGTGCTTATATACACAGTGTATGCTAATGAAATTGCCACGGTAATTTGTCAGGGATTTAAATAAAAATCTATAATAATTCTATAATAAAAGCTCAATTTTTTTTTTATTGAAACAAAAGGTAGGTATGTACTACTCCTTATTTAGTTATTGTGCTGTTCATCTCAGGATCAAAGACACGTCCCCGGAAGTAAATGGTTTTCTTATCGCGAATTACAAAGACAAATGGATGATTGGCTTTAAAGGATTGCCAATCGTCCGGATTATCTGGGAAGGAAAGGAGAGGCAATAAAATAAAGTATGGACAACTGGCCCATAACTCACTAGAGACAAGCTTGGTGGATCTTAACACGGTGAAATCAAGTGGGTCAGATCCTGCAGTGGCGCCTCCTGCCGAAGCTCCTTCTTCGTTTATATCTATGAATGCTTTGTGAATTACCTGGCTAATTCTGGCACCAGGTTCCTCCAGTAGACCGCTAAGGTTCGAGAATTTGGTGAATAGATTCCTTATGCCCATCTGTAAAGTGAAAACATTATATAAACCCTAACCCGATTAAACTGGACACTCCGTTGAATTCAACCCACCCTTTTGAGAATGCCAACAAGTTCTGTGCTGAATTCGATTCTAAACTTTGGCAACTGCACATGTACTTGCACTTCTTCCATGGACTTGGGGTAAATTTCAATTTCTTTCTCCACCCATCTCAGCCCCCTGGAATGCCGGGGTAAGCCGATAATCATAGAAAGGTTTGAGTAGGCAAATGGCAGCTCAATGATTTGGCCAAGAGTCAAATTATTCATTCTGAATATACCCACTTGAGACATCATTTTGACTAAAACTTCCTTGTGTTCGGATATACCGAATCTTACCAGCTCGGTATCTTTTCTTGCAAACCTGGTTTTCCAGTATCCTTTAAGAAAAGCGACGTTCACAAGAACCACACTTTCATTGGGTGCCAAGTCTCTAGGCAAAACTACTCCTTTTATATTATCGAGTGTCTGATCAAGGACCCAATCGCTGATAGCCCAGGCTGCTTTTGATTGATCGGCTAGGTTAATAGCCTCTGCCTCGGCTCTGAAGGATTTCTTCACTTGCTTATTGTAATCCTTATTAATTCGAAATGATTCGTTGACAAATACACGATTTGCCATATGCAGCATGGCGACTTTCTTACGTTTTTCGAGATAAGTCAGAAGCTCATCGTATATGCTGGCCACTTCCTTCTTATCCTGTGGCAGAGCCAGCGCTCTCCTTAGTTCTCTGGCTGTTTTTCCTTCAGCTCCCATTAAGATCATACTCAAGCCGATCTCAACGCAGAGGGGCGAAGCAATAACATTATTAATGTCATGATTCCCGATCAAAAGTTGGTATAGGTTCTTAGTGAATTGACCCCTCACTGAAGTGACCAATAGGAACAAGCCTTCAAAAATGAAATTGAGTTATTAAAGGTGGCGGCAAGAAAAAAAACTGCGATTTTTCACTCACAAAAGTACTTCATTTCACGACTATCTGCTGTAGACTAAAATTAAAGTGAAAGTCTGATTTTTTATATTCTTAATAAGTAATGGCGATTTGTCATAGATAATCGAATCCATTAAAATCCATTGTGAACGGATCGCAGATGTATTTAACAGCACCTAACTGCTCTCAAAGTTTCGAACTACAGGTCTAGTAGTAAATTGTTTTTATTTTTCGCAAAACTATTTTAAATGACTCATTAAATAAGAATTTATAATAAATAATTTGTTTTAATTCCTTTATAAACTTGTGTACGTACTTAACTTTTGGGTCATATCCGTCGTTCAGCAAAAGCTTTTATCAAACACTGTGAAAAATAAAGATAAGTCTTGTTGAAATCCCAATGAACTTCGCAAACTCTCGCTGTTCAGATTAAAGACAACAAAAACCATAACTAGTCATAAAATGTTTAATCGATTATCTCATAAATAATAGGAAAACCGGAAAACTCAAGGTATCTGATTTTAATCGTTGGATTCGTCATAAAATTTCCAATCAATTCTCTGATAAAAAGTGAAAATCGGTAAAGAAAAAAATGGGGGCTTCAAGTTGCACTTAACAAAAAAATTTAGCTAACTTTATCCGAACGTTTCAATGTCAGCTATAAGAAATGGTCGTTTTAAACGGACTTATCATTTAACATAATCAGTGCTCATATGAAATAAATATGGTTTCGAAAGTTATATGTGTATAGCATGGAAACGATAATTACTCATAAAAATATATATATATACATGTATAGTCGCCCTTATCAATAATAAGTTTTAGCACTTCGAAAGGCAGTAACTTCAGACCGAGTCAGTTTAATTTAAGCATTCGTCTACAGCGGTTAAACCTTTTCAGCATGTCCAAGTTGAAATCTGTTTTCTTTTGTGCATTTCTTGCTATGATCCTTAACGTTTCAGGGTTGCAGGATCCTCCGAATCAATGTGGGGATTTCTGCCTCACCGCGCTGATGCCCCTGGTAAATCACATTGCCAAGCACCAGGACGAGTGGAACACCGGCGATAATGCCAATTTAAACGAAACCCAGGCTAAATTGGCAAGAATCGAGGACCAGTTGACGGCGGTAAAAATCAAGACAGATGAACAACTACAGGCCTTGTTGGTTAAGATCGGAACCCAACATACGGCCTTGTTGGAAAACCTTTCAAAGATGAATAGGAAAATTGCTCAAATGCTCCAGTATGAAAAAATCGGCAACAGGCTCTTTTACATCGAACATAACCTTAACCTGAATTGGGCTGACGCTATAAAGTTTTGTCGCAAAATGGATGGGCATCTAGCCTCCATCCAAAGCCAATGGGAGTTCACGGAGATCAGCAAGAAATTAAAGGAAGATATTAGCTACACGGTGGACATAAACGATATTAAGAAGGAGGGTGAATTCATAGTAGAGGCAACTGGCAAGACAGCTCCCTTCTTAAAGTGGAAACCGGGTGAACCCAGATACGACTACAAGAGTCAGCATTGCGTATCCATACATAATGGTGGCATGTGGGCAGACAGTTGCACTGGAACTAAAAACTTTATTTGCCAGGCGGATAATACAGTTTAGTTGAATTCAAGCAAAATAAACGACGAAAATATGTTATTCCGAAAGATCTTTTGTTCATTAAAACAATACAGAAAAATCAATGTACATTAAATTTTATTTCGCTTTCTTTTAAAAATAATGTCTTTTATTTGAAAAATATTAGAAAAAAAAGGTGGAAAATCGTAGTGGAAAATCGTATAAAGTAGGATTATCGTCAATCCACCACATCGGCGATATATTTGTTTTGTTGAAGAGTTTCCGACATTTTGTACTTTCAGCTTTATGGTATTTATAATTCGCAGAGTACATTACTGCCCCTTTTAATACACAAACCACAAGCTATATATTTAAGTTTTATCAGAATATAATATATTTAATTTGTAATCGCGTCAAACCGAAGTGTTGAGTTAAGTGCCACGATGAGGTTCTGTTATTTCAAACGATTTTTTTTATAATTCTTTGTAATTTTAACTTTCCTTGTTTTAATCTTGTAACATTTTTATTTCAGTCGTGTACCAATTAAATAAAACTTTATCTCAGGTATTTAACTAGTATTTTAACATGGTAAGCCAGACCTTAACGTCGTTTTTACTTTAAATACCCAAAGCATTTTAAAAGTAATATTTTGCATCGGGCAAACTAAAAAAAATATTCGAATTGATATAAGGCCAATAGATTTATAATTTAAGTGGCCAGTCATAATTCCGTTAATAAAAGAGTATGAGCTATATGATGACTGTTTTTTTTATTCGCAGATTCCTGATAATTGTAGATCGCTAATAGCATATGAATATTGCCTTTGCTTGAGCGGTACTAATGAATTGCATACAGTTGGGCAGTTTATTTTTTTAATTAAAAAAAAAACCTTGCGTGCAATTGGGCGTTGTTAAAATAAAACAAAAGTGTCGACAGCAGATATATGTTAACACACTGTTATGCTATCACTTTATTATTATTATTATATTATTTAATATATAAACTTGCTTTACTAACTAACTAACTAATTTTTTGACATCTAGGTTTTGAAGTATCCAGAAATGTATAATCACGAGTTATTATCCTTAACACTTTTCATTCAAATCTAACTTTTGGTTAGAAGAAATTTTCAATTGAATTATTTCTTTATTATATAAATGTTTAAATATTTTCTCTGCTATGCCTACTGGCTCTAAAATGTTAATTTGATCAGCTTAAGTCCCAAACAAATCTGAAGTTTCTTAATTTGAAACATTTACCCTTTGTAACCCAATAACCCAGTTTTGTAAGGTGATATTTCTGTTGTTTTTGATTTTAAATAAATGGTTTCTTTCTTACTTATGTGGTCATTTCCCGCAGTTTTCCCATGCAAATAAAAATCACATTGACATATTTTGCATAATATTTATCGCTTTTTTATTTGTTGTTTTTGTTTTCATTACATGTGTAATAATTTATTTTTGTTTTCCTTTGTATTTATTTGTTTCTGCACTACTTAAATATGAAACGTTGAAGTCAAATTTGTTTTTTCATTAACTGTTTAATTTGATTAAACTTTATTTGCATGTGGTGCATTTCATTTTAAGTTTTCGTTCATACTCCTCCTCGAATTCTCACTATATTTTCTATTGTTTATTTGCTCCACAATTTGTACATTTTATTTCTGCATTCTGAATCGTCAGACATATAATTATGTATATGTTGTATTTTGACAAGACGCGGATTTGTTGCTGCATGCTTAAATAATTAATATATAACTTATGCCATTATTTTGTGATTTCTTGTTCTTCTGGTTACTTAGCCTTTGCACGTTTAAGTTTTAACAATATCAAGTCGATTCATTAAGCGGGGCAAAGATGCTCGTGTTTTGCTGGGCATCATTCTATATCATATTTAAATTTAAATATATAATATGTCATATATAAACACTCGGGTTATGTAAAATTTGTCAATATATTTTAATCGTTTAATTATAAAAATGATTGTTTGTTTTGTTGTTTATCTCTTTGGGTTGTTAGCAAAAATGATACAAAAAATGTTTGGGTTTTTCTCGTCTCTGTATGCTCAACTATTTTTATCGTTTTATAAAATTTGGCCATAAATACACGAAATTTGCTGAAAACCGTTTTGACGTTTTTGATTAACCATTTTTCGTCCCTATTTAATCGGTACTGTTCTGTATTGCTGTGATTTATAATTTATTTAATGTAATTCGTTTATTATCGTACTGGTTCTGGTCTGGCAAATAAAACACAAAAATGGAGAGAATTCATTTACAATAATTTGTATATTTTTGTTTTTATTTTTGCATAGCAATTGTAATTTGTTTTTGCATTTTTTGTTCCATATATTTTATTTAACTTCTTTAAATATGCATAACAGTGGATTTTTTCATGCTTAATATCTCAATTTAAATGGTTTTTAAATGGTTTAAATGTTTCGTTTATAGCTCGTTTAAATTTATACAATTTTACACAATTTTAGCTTAGGATCTAGACAAATTTTGGTTTGAATTTGTTTAAATGTTTAAATTTCTTTTTCTTTTCTTTTCTTTTCTTTTTGTTTTGTTTTATTTTAGTTTAGAATTTGTATTCTTAAATACAGAACGAAATGTTTTCTTTTAAAAAGTACAAACACACACAGGCATAAATAATTTATGAAATATGTTTTTATAACAAAAGTTTATAGATTTTTGAAATCTCTGCGCTCTTTTCGCTTGGCTCTTGGCTTGGGTTTGTTTCCAGTTGGTTATCATCCAGAAGTTATCTAGCATATACATATGTTTCTCACAAAGTGTTGGCAACTAAAATCCGTTGTACTCTAATCTCGTCGAAGGAAAAATAATATTTACAAAAAACTGATGACCATTCGATGCCATTCACAATAGACAAAGAACTTAGCCAAAGATAAGCCTTATGAACTAGTTAGCAAATGTGGTTGTTGTACGGTTACGATCTACGAAACTAAATGCCTACAGAGCAAAGCTTAAAAGGTGAAGAAGAACAGAAGGCTATAATTATACAAATAAGATAATTGCTCGAATTAGCAGCTACAATAAATATTAATCTTTATGTATGTTATGTATATGTTTATGCATTTCGTGAAGGCTTAGCATTAATTAATAATCCCGCACTTGCTGCTCATCAACTATCATATGTCGTAGAATATTACTCATATTTGTATTGTATAATTTAACGCGGCAACATCTTATTTATTAATATTGGTTTTCCTTTCTTTAATAAGAATTATATTAGAATTGTTTAGCATTAATTTTTTTGTTATCTGTGGTGGGTTCATTTTGTGTGTCCTCTCGTTTTGCTCTATCGATTTGTCTGTTTAACTTAAAGTTAGGTTCAAACTAAATGTAATAACATCCTTCTTAATAAGAACCAGCTGCCTGTCTGACCAAAGAAAAACCTTTCCTAAATTTATCCTTCAAAGCCTCGATTTGAATATTATTTTGGGATTAAAAGTCGTCCAGAGCTTTCAAGTTAAAACAAACAATAACTTATTTAGGTTTAACTATGAGTGGTACAAACACACGCACAAATTGGTCGTTGAATAATATACAAAAATTAAATTTTTTAAAGCTTTGGTTTCATTTATAATTTCTGCAAGCACGCTGAAAGATTTTCGAATTAGGGAAGCCTAAATAACTTGTTTTTTTCCTTTTTTTATATAAGTGAGATCAATTCAAGCTATGTGAAAGCGTTTTAAGAAGTATTTTTTAATTTTGAATAGTTTTTGTTTTATGGAAAAAGTTTTGTTTTGTAAGCGATGAAATTCCCTAGTTGTTAAATTTAGTTTTTACAAATTTCTGTTAATTGAAAAAGTTTTTAAGCTGTTGAATGGAACTTTAATTTTGTCAGTTTATGATTCACAACATAAAATATTAAAGGAGTTCCAGAAGGCTCAAGATATTTGAAATCCACTATCAGCTTAATAAAAACTGATTTTTAATTTAAATACTCAAAGTCCATATTGTAAACCCCTCATATAAAAAGAGTCTGAAAGCCTGTTTTTTCTAGCAGATATTTTGAAAAACCATACAAAAAGTATCGAATTATACCTTGTTCCTCCCTATTTGCGAAATGTTTGCTTTCTTTTTAATACCCCTTAAATGGGCAATCTGTGCGTTTATGTTTTGTGCTTGAATTTCGGCTGCACTTTCTTTTTTGAAATAAAATGGGGATCTTAACTAAGTTTTAACTGCTTTGTTGTGTGTGCGAAAGAGCTTTTCTTTGAGAGGTTTCTTTTTTGGGTATTTATCTCTAGGCTATTTCCTTTTTGATTTGTAACTCGCAGTTCGTTGTCGCTGATGTGGTGGCGGATGTGGCTGTTGTGGGTGGAGCTGGTGGCGTTTGCTTCTTGCTGGCCTTGGTGGCCATGGGTGGATGTGGATGTGGTTGTGGTTGTGGATGTGGATGTGGTGGTGCCTGATGGTGGCCAGCTGGGGCGGATCCACTGACCGCCGTCTGAGGTCCTACCCGCTGGCGTTGCTGCTGCTGTCGCTGCTGCAATGGCATCTCATCGTCATCGGAGTCCTCTTCATCTGGATCCTCGTCCGCCTCCGCTTCCACCTCCACTTCCGCCTCCTCCTCCTGGCTTTCCTCTTCCAGCCTTTGGTTGTTCTCATCGCTGCCGACGTTGCTGCTGATTTTTTCCAGTGCATGGCAGGCGGACATTTGGGCCTTCTTCATCGAGGACTCATCGCTGCTGTTGCTGCTATCGAATAACTGGCCGGCAGTTGCCGCCGAGTCCGGTGAAAGGGGCGTTGTCGCCGTGGGGGGCGTGGCGAGAGCACTGCTGTGGGGAGCTTGTATCTGAACCCGTTCATCCTCATCCTCCTCCTCCTCCTCTTCATCTTCATCTTCCTCCATTTCCTCATCGCTGGAGATTTGACTGGGCTGGGGACTTTTAATATTATCATTGGGGGGAGAATTATCGCCATTTTCTAGCGTCTTTTCCAAATCGTCTGGCTCCGAATTATTTGAGGGACTTTCCTCTTCTTCCACCTGCCTGTCCTGAATTTTCTGCTCTTCCTGCAGCTTCATTCTTTTGTTTTCTGGCTCTTCCAGTTTATCGCAGTCCCCTTCACTCCTACAACAGTTAAGGGGCGTGGCACTTCGTCGCAGGCCATTTGTTGGGGGCTTTATCAGTGGAGATAGCTCCTGTTGATTGTTGTTATTAGCTCTGTCCTCCATTTCCTCCTCCTCCAAGTCCTCGTCCTCCTCTGGCTCCCCTCGACTCTCGTCCACCACTTCCTCCAGTCGAGTTTGCTGCTTGAATGGCATCTTTCGAAGATCTATTTTGCAGTCCTGCTCCTCGAACTGTCTGCGATATCTTTGAAGTTGCTCCGTAAGATCGGCTATATGGGCATCTTGTTTGTGGAGCAGCTCGCTCAGTTGGATGTTATTGTATCGATACTGATGGTTCTCCTGCAGTAATCGCTGAAGCAGCTGGAGCACTCTCTCCCGATCTCTGGGTCGCGTTTCTCTCAGGGATTCGACCGCCTGTTCCCAGGGTGGTAGCATGGCACTCGAATCGGGCTCACCATTCAGACTGTCCGTATCATCAGTGTCCGTGGATAACTCGAATTCACTGCCCAAATGGGGCTTACCATTTTGCAGGCTATGATTGCCAGATCCACCTGAACTATGCTGCGACTTCTGATGATGGTTCGGATGATGCGGCGAACTGACCACATTCGATGAATGGGTACTCAGGTTGAGGCCAGCACTGGAGGATTGAGTGGGTGAGGAGGCTTGACTCTTGTAGTACCCATGGCTGTAGTGATGCATGTGCGTCGAATGGTGCTGGTGGTGATGTGGGGCAATGCCGCTCACCCCCACCACTGGCTGCTGACTCATCAGGTTCTTGTTGATCCTAATCCGACTTGGTTCGTTGTTTGTGGCCGCCAGCGACGAACTGCCATTACCGTTTGGCAGCGAACTAGAGCTGGGTAAAAGTTTGGCATGCTGATTAACGGTGGCTATGATGTGCTGCGACGGTGGTTGGGCTCCGGCCGATTGCTGCACCACCTGGTGGTGCGGTGAGGTGGAGGAGGTAATCTCATTACTGCCACCCGCCGAAAACTCCTCGGGACTGCGCATGTTCCGCAGGTTAGTGGGTGTCGGCGGTGCACCGCCGACAGCATTCGGTGGTGCGGTGGCTGGTGCTGCGGGTGGCAGGTGGGCGGGTAGTGGTGAGTTGCTGCCACTCGAGGAGGTGTGCGGTGGTTCGACGACCTCCATAGGTGCTGCCACATCCTCGGGCGGCGATATTGTGGGTGGTGTGGGTGTCTGCGATCGTTCCAGCTTGATGTGCACCACCTGATGATCCCTCTCCTTCTCCCGCAACTTCTGCCGTTCCATCACCTCCCTCTCCATTCGCTCCCTCTCGCTGTCCCGCTCCTTGGAGAGCATGCTCTTCCGCGGTGCCAAGGCCACATTGGGTTGGTAAGTCGTCTCCGCGTATCTCTTGTCCGTACTCCGCACCACTCGCTCCGGATTCTGGAGCTTGGGTGGTTCCTGGCAGGTATAGGGTAGCGAAGATAGCGTGGCATTGTAGGCATGCAGAAAAGCCTTGGCGGTGGTGGGTCCCCAAGGTCGGAAGGCCGACGAGGAGTTCAGCGTGGGTGGTGGGTGGTGATGCGGTCCATGTGGGTGGGGGGCGGTGGCCACCAGTACGGCTCGATGTTGATGGGGCAGGGGATGCGAATGCGAGTGCGAGTGCGGCAGATGCTCTCGCTCTCTTTCCCGCTCCCTCTGCTGCTGCTGCTGCACACACTGCGCATACATAATCTGATAGTGATACTCCAGCGTGGGCGTGGCAGCCGTCGACGCCCCCTTAAGCTGCTGCTGCTGCTGCTTCTTGCCACTGGGAATGTCCATCTGGGGCTGCTTCATCGGCGGCGGCGGGGGCGGGGCCAAGGCGCCCACCAGTCCATGAGGATGTGCCGCCAAGCCAAGAACATGCCCCGAGCCCAGGAGACCATCGTCCATGAGCATTTCCGCCTGCAAAGTGATTAAAGAAAAAGAATGAGTTGTTAGAAAATCGATTGATCATAGTATGAATACACAGAAAAAATAAATATAACAGTGCAGGGGTGTCTTTTGAAGAAGTCTCAATAAATTCTACTCTGAATGCTTTCTTCACAGCAAGTAAGTGAGTAACCTTCAGTTGTAGTTTAAACTAATGAGGTAGATATATACAATTGGCTTATTGGAATATAAGAGATTAATACAACTTATGAAAAAATTACCATTCCCTACCATAATTATTTGGAAGGCTTTTTAATACCAGTTCAATATTTAAAACGGACTTTCTCCTCTATCCGATAAAGAAAAATAATTTTTATGCCAAATGTAAAGAAATACATAGACATTTTGGTAATAGTTTTTCGCTGTGGAGGCTTTAAAGTTGTTAGAAAATTGATCGAGCATAAAAATAGCAATGGAAGCCTGGCAAAACCAGTAGCCATCATCAATTTGAATTGCAGTCGGTGGCGAGCGAGTGGGCTAATTATAAACAAACAACCCAACAACCCAAGGAACGATCCTCGAAAGCCAGACACCGTACTCCAAACGCACCCCGCGGCTATGGCGCCAATTGTCATTGAGACCAAACCAGAATCCGGCGGAGGATGGAGATGGGCACTAAAATGGACAGACGGTGGCTTCCTCCTGGTCCTGTGACTGCAGACCGCTTTGAAGTGGTTGCCAGCGGTTGTCTAATTATACATACTACTCATTATACCCTGTATTTGTGGTTAACAGGGGTGTAAGGTATTCTGGTAGGATTTAAGCCATACTTTGCATATTTTTGTGTCCCTACCAAAACAATGTATATAAAACACAGTGCTTAAAATAATATTTCATTTAATTTTGCCAAAGTATTTCCCTTGAAATATAACAAAGAATTTTTCAAGAGGTATCTAAAAGTCGAAACCGCACTTTTCGTGGATATTTGCATTATCAGCATGGTTAAGGAACGAAGTGAATCGAGTGGGGGGAAAACGAAGAGGAGCAATCGCAGCCGGTTTCGCGGCTTGCGTGTTTGTGTAGCTGTTAAAATGATTGGCACTGCGTCCAATTATGGACAACGCAACCTCAGCTGCAGTCGCAGCAGCCATAAAGTGATTTTTGAATGGAGGCGGCGCCATTATCCATTACCCATTGCCATTGCCTTCGCCTTCGTCTTTGCCAACTTCATGGTGCAACTATCCAGCCATCCCCATCCTCAATTCCAACGCAGAGGAGGTGTCACAGCGGCAGTTAAACAAATGGCCAAAGCAAACGATGGCGATGATCGAAGCGAGTCGGTAGGAAGTCGCCTCTTGGTAAATGGTAAACCGAAAGGTGGGCTAATGATGATGGAGATCTGAAGATCCAAGAGATCCGGAGATCAGCGAGCGTGTCAACAACGGCTCATTAGCATAATCATGGTATTGGGTTTCGGCATTTTAAGGGGGGCTGGTGCTACCATTAAATGTTGCAGTTTAACAACCAGTTCTTGATTTCTCCTTCCCTCCTGACAGCCCCCAAAGTATGCAACATAAATTTTCAATCAACTAAGCTTTATTTTGGCCAGAATTTCGGACTTAATCTGCGATTGGGTTAACAAGCTGGCCCCCAAAAAAAAAGAGTACCAAGAAATAGATAAATAAATTGAAAAAAAAAATAACGCTCCAAGGAGAGAGATTAAGCCGGCAGACATGCCCCCAAATTGGCGACGATGGCAAACTACAAAAAAATATAAAATAAAATAAGACACACATTGAAATAGTTAAGAAGGAGATATAGACGCAGCGATAAGAAAACTGGAAGCCAGACACATACTCGTACTCGCAGTGGAGGCCCACAAATGAACCATTAAACAGCAAAATCATAAAAATCAAGAGCCATAAAGAAGTCGTCGCGAAGGAGCGCCATCCTCAGCCCCATCCAACTAGCACCACCAACTGGTGGAGCAGCACCACCGAAACCGAAACGCAGCAGGAGATGCTCAGTGCTCGAAGCTCGGCGACCGACAGTCGCTTTAACTGTAAGCAGATGGCGGCCGGCGATAGATGACGAGGCACTGAAGCAGCCAAGGAGCTCAGAAGAGCACTGAGCGAAAAAAAGGCAAAGAAAATCGATTCAATATCGATGTTTTTTATCAGGTCTCGTTGTTTCCTATTATCATTTTTGATTCGCTTTTTCGAGTAATTAGACATTGCATGCTGGAGTCTCCTAAAAAACATTTAAGATTAAGTTCCCAAATAAGAACTTTGTATTACCTTTAATGAATTTTAAGGATTAGTTAAGTAGGTTAAAAGGATTTTATATAGACTAATTTTGTATTTCCCATTTTTTTTTTTTTAGGACTATCAAACAAATGCCTAAATATTTCTAATTTTCAAAAAAGAACAAACAATTGAGTTGGTCTCCGCTTTGGTTAATTTTAAGGACACTACGAAAAGTTCATCAGATTTCTGGGTCACCAATATTTAATTTTCAGTTGAAAATTTGGGAGGTAATTTGTGATTTAAGACTCATTTTTTTCTAGTGTTTTGAAGCAGAGTGGCTGAGGAGCAGCCGGCAGCTCAGTGACTCGAGTCTCTATGCTGGCGCACGCGTCGTCGCTGACGGTGCAATGACAAATTGCACCATTGGCATAGGTGGAGTGGGGGTGGGGGGGGGGGGCAGGTTTCGGCGAAGTCATCTTGGTTACGAGTGCGGGTGCGAGACGGCACCGTTTGGTTTCTTTCTAGGTGATTGGGAACAGGGGGCGGGACGAAATATCGACGTCGCTAGTGCTTAAGTCCAAGGTCTTTTGCCATAACTCAGCACCAAAGATGATGTGCAGCGGAGCCAGGGGGAGATCCAAAGAGATCAGTATAAATTAAAGAGTCTGAATACCCTAACGTTGAATCAGTAAGTTTAAAAAAGCTTAAGTAGATCCAAAAGATTATTCAAACATTAAATAAAATGTTAAAAGACTTTCAACATTTGTAAGAGATTAGTGTTAGCATTTTGTGTCATTAAAAATGAATTATAAAAATAAATGGTCTTAATTGTATTTTAATCCTTTAGATTTGTATACATTTATTTTTACTAATTCTAGGTTAAGTACGTAGTTATTTAAATAAATATTATTTCTTTTAAGCTTATCTAAACATTAATTATTATTTAAATAATATTATTCGAAAAATTGTTTATATTCAAATGTATTTTATTTTTTAGAACCAAGATATTTTATTGCTGAATAATTGTTTGGTTTATGTGAACCTTAAAAAATCAGTGATAAACCAATGATATGACTTAATCCATTGCAGGCAGGGATATCTTTTGGTAGAGTATCTAAAAAATAATTGCACCCAAGTGAGTACTGCTGCTGTTGCTCAGGGGTGTGGCAAAGAGGGGTTTCCGAGGGGCTAACTGTGGGCTCGGCAGTAAAGCCATGGCAGCGACATGACTCCGCTTGACGATAAGATCATGGCAAATATTGACGACGACCGCGACGGACATGGACATAAGACTTGGGACATGGAGATGGCGATGCCGATGGAGATGGAGTTGGATGTGGATGTGGATGTGGAGATGCCGATGGAGACGGCAAACGGCAATGGCAAACGGCGTTGACAATGAAGTCCGACCGAGTCATGTATGGGTGCAACGCCAACAACAAACAACAGCAACATGCTCAGCGGCAACAACTTGCGCCCCATTGATTTAGACTGGCAATTATGCAGCCAAAGATCGGCGTCGTCCTGCTGCTGCTTCTGCTGCTTTCTTGCATGTTCTTCAATTGATGGGGATGGGTTTTTGGGGTTTGAGGTTCGGGGATTCGGGCTTGGGATTCGGATTGGGACGGGGAGAGGAACCAACTGGATGCAGTGGCGTCCATGTGGAAATGGAGCAGCGACCCATATGCATTGAACATTGCACCGACATCGTCGTCGTTTGGCTGCTGTCAGCTTCATCTGCATTTCTTGGCGTCATCTTGTTGGCGCTGCTGTTGTTGCAGTGCACTGGAAAAGTTTTATTAGGTCAACATAAAAAAGTACTAAATAGGATTTGAAATAAAGATTTAATTAAATTTAAGTTTAATTTAACAGGAGCAGCCGCTTTACAAAATAATAATATCATGCTTTTCAATTTTTTATAAGCAGTTAACAATTAAATTAGCATTAAATGAAGAGTTTAATCACCGCTTAAAATTGATGGCCAATAAGAATCGCTTGCAACATTTTAATCAAATGGATTGAACACAAATATATTTCATTATATGCATTTTTTCAGTGTACCCCGGATTTTCTTTTGCTGTTTTTGTTTGTGTCTGGAGTTGGCCGTAAACTTGTTTACCCCGCCGAATTCGTATCGACATTACACTCGCTACTATCCCATTTCTCTTCCCTCTTTTTCAACGGCGACATTTTACAAGTTTCCATTCGTGTTGTGGTTTGTCCTCAAGAAAGAAAGAGAGCGAAGTCAGCGCCAAAAACAGCAACCAAATAAAATTCAAGCAGGCGACTAAAAAAAGTAAGTTACACAAACAGAGTGAACTATTGTCAAGAGTCTCGCAGCATGACCATGACATACACAGCCAACTGTGGAAATCCGAACCAAAAGAATTCAAATGGCTAAAACTTCCTTATTATTGATTTCATTAACCTTTTATTTAATTTTTTTTTTAATTTGAACTTTATGTGTGTGTTTGGTGCTACATGAATACTTATAGCTTTACCATCTCTAAAGAAAACACGTAAGCCGTAAATCATCACATTAATTAAATTGGAATTTTTTGAAAAACCTTGCCTAGCCGACACCTGTTTTCCATTCCATTCTTTTAGCCTTAGATTTTCCCATTTTCATCTGCATGTTATATCTTCATGCAGATCCATTAAAATAATGGCTAATTTAATTAAAGAGCATAATAATCATAAGCATTTCAAGCGCATCGCGCAAAACTTAAGAACTGTAAAAAGCACAGAACAAATGAAGAAAGTAAAGAAAAAATAAATCTAAATAAGTCTAACAATAAATTACAAAGGCGATTAAGAATGAAAAATACATTGCGTTTATAAAAATATTTAAATCAACTTTTAATGAAGTCGAAAGCAAATTCCACATCAAGTTCAGGCTGGCTGGTTGCAGTTTCTTTAATAACAAAGGGGAATTACAATAGGAACTAAATGAAACCGAATCTGCGCGTAAGATAAATAAAAAGCTAATGTCTTGTCTACTAAATCATATTGGGGTCGTAGTTCCGAGAGGGAGATTCTCCGCGCTTCTATTTTATTTCTCGAGTGTTTTTCCCTGCTCTGAACTCTGCAATTTCTCTGTCCAATTAGCGTGCGACGTTTTGAGTGATGGCACAAAGTCAGACAATGCGCAAGCGCAACTGCAATAACGCTACACAGAAAGAAATTGGGTGCAAGCTTAAAATTCACTCGATAAGTTAATAATATCTACCATATGGATTCCATATACAGGCATTGATTTGTCTTGGAATTAGTAAAAATTCGTTACTACTAAAAGAGAGACACTATTTAAATTTAGAAAATATTTGAACTACCAATTTAAAAGTTTGAAAATAACTTTATCTGTTTAAGCTTCGATGGCAGATATCGAAAATTCAAAAAAATACTATTTAATATTTCTTTTCCGTGCAGTAGTCACACTTAATTTTATGCAGCGCGGTAAAAAGAGAAACAAATTGCAACATTGCATTGCATTTTTATGACAGCCGCCGTGCCATATTTTTAAAATTTACGAGACCCAGCTCCTGATTCTGCTCTTGGCAGTTTTAATCAAGCCTTCTATTGTGCTGCTGATGATCCACCAAAACCCGGGAGATCCCTCCCCTCGAATGAGACTCAAATTTATTGTCATTAATCATGGGGACTCTAAACATCGGGTTTTCGGCTTTGACTTTGACTTTGGACTTGGTCTTCGTCTTGGTCTTGGTCTTGGACTTCAAGGTGGACTTGGACTTGGACATGGACAATTTGCTCCACGCTGCCGTTGCAACTGCTGCATAGCCATTATCATCTGTCCCGAGTCGAGTCGAGTGGGGTTTCTTATTGATCAGCAACATGTTGCCGCAACATGGCAATTAAGGCTGGGTTCGAGCTGTAGGAAAAAGAAACTTAGTTGGCAGCCGCCTTGGCCATCATGGGGCTGAAATTTATTTGTTGCCCGCCAAGGCTTTATTGTCTGGGCCACGGAAATGGATGGCAACGGTCACTGAAATGGGGTAGCTTTCATATGAGGGCCACTTGAGTTTCAGGAAATGTGAGAACTTTAAGAAAACCTCAAGGAAAATACAAATGGCTATTAAGTGATTTTTCTTAAAAATAACATAAAAATACCTTAAAAATTGTAGTTCATATTCACCCGTTAAAATAAAAGTTTTAATATTTATTTAATTTGTTAGCTTTTTTGCCAGTTTGAAAAATATATTTGTATTTAGCATAATACAATTACCTTTTAAATATCAGTATGAGAATAGTTATTTATATTTTAATGCCTTTTCTTAACGATTGTTTGCATACTTTTAGAGTATTCCCTTTTTCACTCTGCCCTCACCCAAAAATCGAAACTTCTCTCAGTTTCGTATATGGCAAGATAAATGTTGGCTTTGCCAGGTTGCCCCAATAGCTGCAACAGCAACTGCCACAGCAGCAACTGCAGCAGCAGCAGCAGCAGCAGATAGAGCTTTCCGCTTCATTATGGGTCATTTGTTTGCTGCATAATTGGCCAGAGCAATTGGCCCACAAAATTTATGATTTGTTTTGGTCTTTTTCACTGGACACTGTGAGAAAACGGTAAATGATAGACCCTCCTTCACCTCTCCATTCTACTATGTATGTTGATGTTGTTCTTGGGCTAATGAAAATCTTTTGGGGCATGGCACCAAAATCAACATGAACATGTCCCGGCCACGCCCCAAATGCCCATCAACTGTCTCTTGTCGTGGGCGTCACTTTTTAACCAGCTCATCCCCTTTTCCCCATTTCTTCCTTCTACATGGTCCATGTCATTTAAATTAAAAAGTTTAGCCACAGCAAATTAGAGAAAACTTCTCGGCAACTTTTGCCAGCCTCGGAGGCGAAAAACTTCCCAGCCACGCCCCCAAAGACAGGTCTAAACGTCAGTCAAACTGTGCATAGCATATAGTGGCTTAGTTGAAGTTTAGCAGGGAATTTGGACTACACAGAAAATATTAGATTAACAACAGATTCAATATCTATTTGTTTGGTTTTATATTTTATTAAATAATTTATTAAAATTTATCAAAATTTTGTCACATGGAAAATTCACTTTTTAGTTTAATTTCAAAAGTTCTTGTTTCCATTACTGTAACATAACATTCAATTTTAGGGAAAAGAGAATTCAAATATTAAAGCACAAACTAATGAAATGTATCTAGCTGATTTGAACCATAAAATAAATAACATGTAAATAACAATAGCATTTAAGCAACATTTAATAACATCAAACTCAATCACAAATAATATTATTAGATTAGTTAGCATTTCATGCATTTTGTTCTGTGCAGTCATTTATGAATATTTCTCTATAGATTTCCTAGCTAGATTTTCAAAGATAGAAAAGGAAAAATTTAACAGCATGCCTGACTTTTGACAAAGTCAAGCTCCAGTTGGTTTGCACTCGAATAAAGAATGACTGACGGGCCGAGAGAAAGGGCTTTTTGGAATGGAGGATATGGCAGTGGGGTAGATGGAAAAACCTGGCTATGTTTGTCAAACTGTCAGTGAAGGAGAATATGCTAGAAAAGATATTCGCGACTCTTAAAGGTGTTTGGCTTTTAGTGCTCATCGTTGACCATTTGACCTCCTCCTGTTGCCAATCTTTTACAGTTGAAATGGTCGAAAACTTTGCACAAAAATGCCATAAAGAAAGAGAGAGGTTTGATCCCCGGCGATTTATGAAATTGTTCGCCCGGCAATCCTTGTTTAGTGTTTTCCAACGGCTCCGTTTCCATTCAATTCGCAGTGATTCGATTTATTTATTGTCAGCATTTCCATCTAACCAAAGATGGTCACCAGGGAGAAGCAGACGAGGGCCAGTAAAACTTTATGACCGCCAGCTGATCTTCAGTTCTATGAGCCGACAATCTCAGCCTTTCCAGGCCAAATCATGCGGGATTTTGCGGCTTTAATTAGGACCAGGTCCAGAGGATCGGATCCAAGCGGAAATCTCTTTTGTAAATTCTACTGCTCCGTTAAAACTGCGGGCCGATGGAATTGCCTTGGGGGTTTTTTTCGGGGCGTATTCTTTGCTTTGGCTCTCGGTTGTAATTTTTCGTTTGTCACCGCAACTGGAATTTCATTTTATGGCAGTTCTCGAGCAGCGAACAGGAAATGTCATTGAACCGAAGTTTGTGGCAAAATGAAACCCTCAAGCCAGGCAAAAAGCAAAAGCATCAGCTTCAGAAGCAGAAAAGCAGGCGAAGTGGAGCGGGTGGCGAATGAGAAGTCCCTGCGCAAAAAGCAAATGCCAAAAACATTAAAGAATGTATAAAAGTACAAGAAAGGACCGTCAAAAGCATCCTTGAAGTGTTGGACTACGACTTCGAAATAGTAGATTTTAGATACCAATACACCAATCAAAAAGTTGGAGATGGTCTTTCTTCTTCTTTCTATTAAAAGTTATTAAATAATATAAATTTAGTGGGGTTAAAAATTTTATACACATATAAGTTTTAAAATTTTTAAGGTTTGGGGTAAATCAAATATAGTAAATATAAAAATAACTTTATAATAATAAATTATAAATAAGTTTTTTGATTGCATTTAACAGCAAATCAACTTCTGTTAGAGCATATAACGTTCGTTATTAATTTGAGCGGAAAAAGAGTTTCTTTTGTGGCTGACGAGTGAAGCGAAAGTCAAGTTTAATTCATTATTAATATATATGTATAACAAAGAAAAAAGGGGTTAAAAAGAACAGACACTTGCAGCAACAATGGGGATAGCGTTGGCCCAACGCCCAAAAGTATGCAATGCAATTAATGCGATGCCCCCAAGCGGGAGACATCACAGTATATGAATCACAACAATAGGAGAAATGGATGGAGAACTCCTTGGAATTTCGCTCCTTCTTATTCTTCTCATTGTATACCTAAGTGGAGAGGAGCGATTTGCTGGGAAATGGTAAGCTCTCTAGGGTATTCAAGTCTCTGTTATTTTTTTTTTCGTGCTACCCCACTCCGAATTACCCTTGAAACATACAATGTGCTCTCTGCACACAAAAATATATATCCTGCATGCCAGTACATCCAAAGTTTTGCACCCCTCTTTTGGACTTTTGTTGTCTAATTAAATTTCAGCTGGGGCATGCAGCAAGCCGGTGCAACTTGCGCACAGCATTTAAACAGCAACTCAAGCGAATTCACGGGGGTTAGGGCAACCCCCAAACAACAATCCGTAGAGCACTTGAAAGGGGGCTGGAAAAAATAGAACCAGAAAACCCCTACAGTCCCGGGCCTCCTTTATTTGCATTGCTGCAATCCTAGCTGCTTTTTTTTCCCACTACTGACTCTGCTGATTTTCTGCCGCATTTTGTTGTATCCTTGCGGGAATTTCAAATGAAAGTAGCAGTGGAGTGGAAATGGAGGTGGATGAAAAAAACCGAGCGGAGGGAGCAAAATGTCGAGAGGAGCAGCTAAGAAGAGAATAAAAAAAAAATGCCAGAGTCGTGTAGGAAAATGGGGAAAAAAGTAATAAAGTCATTTAGATTTGCAAAGCTTGGGTTAGATATGGCAGCAGGTCCTGCAGGGATATGCGCTGCCGGTCCACCCTAGAAAAACACACACACACACACACAGTTTGACAGGAATTGGGCAGCAGTAGCACCTGAATTGTGGAGAAGGACGGAGGAAGTCCCCACTTTTTTGCGTTCTCATTTTATTTTTTAAGTTTGGGATGTTAATGAACTCAGTCATCGGAGGACTGTAAAAAATATTTCGCATTTTCCACTCTTTTTGCCCCTTCCACTTGAACGTCGAGCTTGGTCGAGAGGTTTATGCAATTTCGCTTCGCATTTCTAGCACTTCATTTGGTTGCATGCCTCCAGTGCTTCAACTATGGCCACAGCCTCCTCCTTTACATCAGACATGAATGAGCCTCTCCGGGTGGCAACCAGCCCAGCACCCAACTATCCATCCATCAATCCATCCAACCATCCATCCTGGGCTGTAGCTCATTAGCACGCCTGGATGAAGTAGATCGACCTGAAAAAAAACTATATATATGCAACTGCCACAAACTCTGTCTCCACTTGGAAATCTGCTGGTCTGTTATTTTAATTTGATGCCAGAGTTGTTCGGATAGTTTCTAATTATTTATGAACAAAAGAGTTGCCTTCAACTTTCTGATCTTATTGGGGATAATCAACGGTGTGCAAATGAGGTCTAATTTTATTAGTGTTTGAGTATATTAGTTTTATGTGAATAATGTTGTGGATCAAACAGTGGGAAAATAACGAAGATATTTTGACTTAATTACTCTCTATTCGATTGAGGTCAATATTAATAAGGACTGAATTTATTAGTTATTGATTTGTGGCTATAGATTATCTATAATATCCAGTAATAAAGCATTATAAAATTTTGAATGATGTTTTCTATTGGTAATATTTAATAATATAATAAAATATACCGACTTTAATTAAGATGGTTATATTGATATTTAAAAGTGTACTTATACTGTAAGTTTTATTTATGTATAAAAAGCATTATTTTCGAATTTAATCTTTCTTTGTTTGACTATTCAAGTTTAAAACTAATCATGCAATACATTGTCCTCTTCTTTAAGGTTTAAGAAATGGAGTTGTATACATCTAGAACAACATGATAGATAATTGTAACGCTATTAGATGAACCTTCCTCAATTGTTATATATGAACTACTCTATTAATTTCCCCCTCTGACAAAAGGCAAGTGTTTGTTTGGGGCGTTTTTCCGCTGAATGTGGTTGTACATCGATTGTTTGCTGGTGATGTTGCATTTGTTGCACTTGCTGTTTTGCTATTGTTGCGGGTAGATCTCCTCGTATACACAAATTAGTTATAATTATAGAGCAAAATGCGAGAAGAGGAGTCCGAATGAATGAAAGAAATTAATTTCTCAATTGCATTTTGCCACGCATTTTATTGTCGGCCCGAATGACGCCGCTCTGTGGCTGCGAGTTTTCCATTTTCGGAGGCGGGAACCGCAACGAAGGGGGCGGCGGAAAATTCAGCTGGGGCAGGGGGTTTTCCGAGGGGGGACTGTGAAGTTTAGGGAGTCATCGCCGGCCGTGGCGTCGGCGGCGGCGGCTTATTTGGTGTCTGTAATTTGAAACGCTTCTCTGACTCGGAAAACTGCAGCCACTTTGGTTGCTGCCGTTTGTTGGATTTAATTTCAGCTTTGCCGGCCCAAAGCGCCGCTAAATGTCTGCAGAATATTTCAAATCCACACGCAGTTTTTCCCTGCAGTTGCATTTGCAGTTTTAAGTTGCAGTTTGCTGCGTTTCCGCTCGCATCGAGAATTTCGCCTCCAGCTATTTTTCTAGACACAGGAGGAGTCAGGGGTTTGCGACGACGACCATTATAAATGATGGTTATTTTATAATTGTGGAGTGTTCAGTTCAGTTTGGATTCGTTCGGTTCGGTTCTTCGGCCCCTGCATCCGTTGAAGTCGAAAAACGCATTTCGTGGCCATTTTTAATAGTCAAACAAAGAGAGATGGAGATGGCAACATGATAGACAGTAGCGGTTAAAAAACTAGCACTTATATTTACCCAAGGTGCATCAAACTTTTAAGTATTAGTTCCTACATTAAATCATATTGGATCCTAGTATAGTTAAAATCATTTTACATCAACAAACACAAATTGAAGTGCCTTTTCTATTTAAGTTATTTTAATTAAAAAACTTTTTTACTTTCTTAAACACATTAACAAAATATTGATGGCCTTATATTTAGGTCAACCATTTTTCGATTAAAGCAGTGTGTTTAATTTTTGTATAGAATAAACTCTGCTGCAGATCTGATTGTGAAATCAAAGAGGGTTAAATAGAGAGAGCTTGAAGGAAGTTGGGCCGCCGGCGACGTCAACATCACCAGCGGGCAGTGAATCTATCAAAGAGTTAATTGCCACATTGCCGCCAACTGGCGATTGTTGCTGCTGTTGCTGCTGCAGTAGCCAAATGGCCAAATGGCCAAATGGCCAAAAGGCAAAAGAAACTTGGAGTTCTCCTGCGTCCGCAAACGGTAGTTAAAGCGGCTCCCAATCCTCAGACTTTGGGCCCCGGGGCAGACAACTGAAAAATGAGCCCGAAAAAAGCTGCCAGGTTTTGCGAATTGTTAAGCGTTTTGTGTTCTGATGATGGGGTTTCTAATAAAGATGAAGATGGGGCTGTAAATGGAGAATGAGTTGAGTAGACGAAGATGAAGATTTAACTGGGCACGTGACCGAGCAAACATGTCAATGAAAGCCGATACTATGTTTATTGAAGTTTAAACAGTTTAGAAGTTAATTAAAAGGAGGAGCTGGGGTGTTAATAGTTTTACACAACACAATTGTATCTTAGTTATTTGCAGTCATCTTTTCTTTAGTTTGATATTCGAATTTCTCAATCTTTTTCAAATCATAAGAATCATAATTTATTATATTCAAATATAATATATGAGTTAATATGACGGCTAAATGTACTTATTTGTTAACAGTTTCTATTATCTAAAATATTTTTTTTATCGCCTTAAAGCTATTTATCAAAAAATGTTTTGTTTCTGGGGTAATCAATTTAAACAATGATCAATTATTTTGCATTTATATATTATGTTTAAGGCACAAATCACTGAAAGTTATATATTTTTTCCATAGTTTCTCCTTTTTCTTTATCGCCGCCTGCAATTCTCTTCCACCACTTCAGGAGAATTTCTTTTCGCCGTCACACACTGCGTATGAGTTATGCATTTCCCTCCTTCTTTTTTTTCGGTTGCTACTGCATTTCATGTGTCAAATGGCGCATGGCATAGAAAATATAATTCGCATTCGCATTTGGATTGCATTTGGCATTCGTTTTCGCATTTTCCATTTGCATTCAATGGCAATTTCAGCATTTTTCGCCTCTGGACTTTGGCCCCATAAAACTGGGAAAAATGTGGGGAGGGGGTGTGGCTATATGCAAAGTGGGTGAATTGGTGTGGCACCTTTTGGCCCGTTTAGTGGCGAAGACTATATGGTCATAATTACAATCAAATTTTTATAGCAAAGTGGCGCCAACGGCAGCCGCCTGACACGGCTAAATAAGTCTTAACTATTTGTAATTGCTTTCTTTGTTGCTTTCTGCACATTGTGGCGTTAAGAGCGAGGGCTTAGTCCAGCTCTTTCCCCAATTTTTGTCGGCATTTTGTTTACGTAATTGAAACCGCTCTTGTTTTTTCTCATTTCTGCTTTCCCCCACTCCAATTTTCGGTGAAACTACAAAGGATCTGTTCCCTGTTTTGCCGCCTAGAAGCGAAGGGGCACAGGTAATTCAAGCCCCGGCTTTCGTGGGGTCATTGACAGCTCAACTGAAGAGTCAACGCTTTGATGTGACTTCTTTTGCTACTAAAAAAAAAACCCTTGAAAACCCCCTCTCCTTTGGTCAGTTTATAATTTAAATACTCGTAGTATACAAAACTAAATTATTGTTGCTGGTCTGGCCCATTGTTGCCGTGGCTGTTGTCACATTTGTCGGCTTCTTTTGAAGCATCAAATGATATTTGATATGCCTCGGACACTCGTTCTCTTTAGTTCACCGTACTGCTCAAGTCAAACCATGTGTGATTAAAGTACAGGTAAACAATTGAGCCAAAAGGAGGAAAAACAAGCTGAGCGACAGTGATGCCAGCAACTTCATTAAAAATATAATATAAAACAAATTATACACATTTTTTATAAGCTCAGAAAAGTACGTTAAATGTATTATTATTATATTTTTATACCCTTGCAGAGGGTATTATAATTTTGGTCAAAAGGAAGCGGAAGGAGACATCGACCCTATAAAGTAAATATCGATCAGGATCACCTCCGAGTTGATATAAGCAGTCCGTCGTCCGTCTGTCCGTCTGTCCGCGTCCGTCTGTCCGCTGTCCGTCTGTCCGTCTGTCGTCCGTCTGTCTGTCCGTCTGTCTGTTTCTACGCGAACTAGTCTCTCAGTTTTAAAGATATCGAATTGAAACTTTGCACACACCCTTCTTTCCTTTGCACGCAGTATATAAGTCGGAACGGCCGGGATTGGTCGACTATATCCTATAGCTGCCATATAACTGAACGATAGGAAATGCCATAACTCTGGTGTTTGTAAAGTTAGGAAGTTGGGATTTTCTATGGCTTTTTATTTGGCCAATCAATTCGACCTACCAAATTTCATAAGGATCGGCCGACTATATCCTATAGCTCCCATATAACGATAGGAAATACCATAACTTTGGTGTTTTTAAAGTTAGGAATTTGGTATTTTCTATGAATTTTATATTTGGCCAATCAATCCAACCTACCAAATTTTATAGGGATCGGCCGACTATATCCTATAGCTGCCATATAACTGAACGATTGAAAATGCCATAACTTTGGTGTTTTTAAATTTAAGAAGTTGGGATTTTTATGAGTATTTAGAATGCATTATATGAATAATTTTGGAGAATATTATTTACAGAATATTCTGCAAGGGTATATCAACTTCGGCTCCGCCCGAAGTTAGCTTTCCTTTCTTGTTCCATATGATACAATTACAAATTCCCCATTACAGTTTTTGACTTCTGCAATGATTCTAACATATTTTATTTTTTACAAACTGAATTAAAAATCCTAAGTAAAGTTATTCAATTAAAACTACTTACAATGGTTTTCAATATTTAAAAAACAATTGATTCCGGCTAAAAGATTTAAAAAGGACACATCCCTCCAATTTGGCATCCCTATTTTAAAGCGAGGAGTATAGAGTTCAATAACTTGGCCAAGAAACCGCAACCGCAGACAAAAGCCCAAAACGAAGATCTCTCGGCCCCAACCTCATGCCAAAACAAAGCCAAAAAGCCCAAAAAAAGGAACAGCAACGGAAAATATTGGGGAGACAGAGACAGAAACTAGGTGTGTCTGGAGGGGAATCGCCATAACTGGAATGTGGCGGATGACTATATGGTCGGATGGTTAGATGTTGGGATGCCTGGATCAGAAGGGGGCGTGGCTGGTAGAAAAGGGCGCAGCCGGCGACAGACAAACGAAGCTCCACCGTCTCCGTTTTAACTTGGTCTGCGTTTCCTTTTCCTCGATTTGCTGAGTCAGACCTTGAAATGCCGCAGATGTCTGAAAGGTAGGCCTACCCCGCTCCACCGCGCCTTTTGCAAGGCAAACCAGATTGGGTTCGCTTTTTTCCTCGTTTTATTTGGTCGCCATCCATCCAAATCAGGTTTGAACTGGCAAGGTCCTCTCCAGTAAATCCTCTGCCTTGTTCCCCCCACCGCTTCGACCAAAACCAAAACGCGCACGAATGTAAAAATCTCGTATAAAAAATATCCCGCAAAAACAAAAAAGGAAAAAAAAAACTTAAAAACTGAAAAAGAGGAGACAGCGAAACGAGTTCTGTGCGTTGCTGATCTGTTTCTGTTTTCTGGCCGGGGCTCTTGGTCATGGCTTCCAGCTTATGTTGGCTTAGCCGGGCTGTAACCCCCCCTCTTTTGAGGCACCCCTGCCTTCCATCCTGCCGCTGCAATTGCGTGCTAAGAACTTGTCTTTGGCCATGTCGAAATAATAAATGCATTTGGA
This sequence comes from Drosophila fuyamai, assembly GCA_018153365.1. Classification (NCBI taxonomy): domain Eukaryota; kingdom Metazoa; phylum Arthropoda; class Insecta; order Diptera; family Drosophilidae; genus Drosophila; species Drosophila fuyamai. Next base: position 15,014,617 of record JAECXW010000878.1, on the reverse strand, counting down.
ATTAGAGACTCTTATGCCAATTACAAACAAAATGGTTTCAGGCCGCATTATCCTCAAACATTATGACAGGCTAAGAAACAACAACACCCCGATGCGAAAAGGACAGAAATTTCTTGGGAAGAAACTGCAGCTTAAACTGTCAGTGGATTAGAGAAACTCAAGATGCTAAGCTAGACAGTTGCAATTTTGTAACTAAAAGACATTTTTTGATTTTAAAAAGGAATTAGTTCTAGCTCAATATTTAATTTTTAAGACGTCATATAAAATCTGTGTTAATAAAAATTAAACCAGTTTCCTTCAATATTTTGTATATGTTCTTAAAGATAATTATTGAATAATTTGTAAAAATAATATTATATATTTTTTTAAATGCCAGTAAAATGTTATAAATTAATATACACTTAATTGTGAATACGGTAACTTCTGTTATTTTCTTTCCTTAAAAATGAATCATTTTTCATTGGAAACTATAAGTCTTCTTCCTTTAAGGCTCTTCAAGTCTTTCAAAACTTTTTGAAAGTTTAAAAATATAATTAACCGTTTAGCAAGCATCCCCTATTTTCCTTATCTGAGTTCCGCAATTTCAATGTTTTTAAATGCATTTTAAATTTCTCCCAGGACTTTTCCCCTTCGTTCATGCCCCATACCGCCCACCCCCCATCTTCGTTGGTTTCTCCCCAATTAAGTTGAGTGCAGAATGCAGCTCAGGGGGGCGGAAAGGGGCAAGAGTGGGGGTAACTGGGGTTAGCTACAAATCTCTATGGGTGTATTTTTTCAAATGTCCCAACAGTGCGTGAAAATGAAAAATTATGAAAAAAATAAATATATATGTATATATAAGTACACCGATGCACATACAGACACGTGCATAAGCATCGCTGAAATGTGGAAAGAGGCAGAGAGTTCAACGTTCTTTGCGCAACATTGTGTTTTGTGCTTTCCGCTTATTTTGCGCCCCCATCTCCCGCTCTCCATCCTCCGTACCGCCTCCTGCTCCGTCCCTTTCCCGCGCATCGAGCCCTCCCTTTCGCTCCCTCTCGTGCGTTGGCACACGCGCTGCACCTTTAAGTGCCCCACGGCGGCAGGGGCAACAGGGGGAACAGGGGCGGCGGAGAGGGGGTCAGGAAGAGCCCAATGCCAAAGCAAATGGTACAGGAAAAAAGGCAGAACATCCCGAAGAGAACTGAACTGTATTTAGAAAGCAGTGATCTCCCATTTATATTTTATTATACTAAATACTTTATACGTATATATTGTTATAGGCATTTTTAAGACCAATTAAATGGGCAATAAATAATGATTATTTTAAATTAAATCAATTTTTGTAATTGTACTCGGAGTTTCTCAAGCCATAACTGATCCCCAAACATTAATTATAGTTCGTAAACTTTTTTTTTACCTTAATTCAAACTAAACCTTAATTAAACTAAAAACTAAACTAATTGATTTTAATGGGAAATGTTCGTTAGAAAATTGATTTCAACATGAGTTTAGAATTTAAGTGTTGCTTTTGATGGAATACATTTTAAAAATGTTTTTTTTTAAGTCTCCATAAGATATAAAATAACATTAATAACAATTACTATAGCAAAGAACTGGCTTTAATAAACATGTTTATTCACATACCTGTAGGCATGATTAGGTGGAAGCTAGCGAGTGAACACTGTAGCTCAATCCCGTTGCCCTTAACCCCCTCTTCGGCTAACAGCTATCATAAAAGACAATTTTTGCCTTTCTGCTTATTTATGTTGCATTGCAGTCCCCTCCCCTTCTATCTCTCATCCATGTGCTCGTCCATTGCCGGCTGTTTTCCTTTGCTGTTCCAACTGTTTTTAACCCTCCACACCACCTTAACCCGCCATTGCGCTCTGTCTGCGTTGGCGTCTCGTCGTTGCCCTTTAACTTTAACTTTGACGCTGCCGCCTTCTGTTATCGTTTCACATTACCCGTTCGTCCGTTTTATGGGTAATCTAGCATCTAGCACCTGATCTTTAGGTTTAACAGCGGCAAAATGGCGGGAAAATCGTGGGGAATAGCGGGGCGGAGAACACATAATTACGACGGGGGCTCTGTAAAGTGCGGTTAACAAGTGGGCAAAAAAGGTTCGGCAGAAGGCGTTAATTAGGGATAGTTGAAGTTTTCCAGGAAACTTTCTTTTCATACCGAGGTTCTTTTAGTGAAGTGTTAAAAATGAATGGGAGAAAGGTCTTTTGAAGATTCGAAAAGATGATTGGAAAAGGAGACTGCAGTTTTCTTTATCGCCTTTCCGGTGAATGTAAATGATTCTAAAGACAAATTATAATACCCTCTGTAAGGGTATAAAAATACAAGGAAAAACTTTTAATAATAAAAAATTCGTTTTACTGCTAATAATAATAATTATTATTACACTTATTCTATAGTAAGTATATTTATTAAAATTAGCAAGTTTGCAGTTACTTTTGCTTAAATAATCTACTTAAACCTACCTAATTCCTAAATTTGTTTAGATAATGTGAAATACTAATTATTCGACCTGCACATTGACATATTTTTCCCATTCTTTCAGTCTTCTATAATTATTTAAATGCACATTTTTAAACCACTTATAAATGTAATTGATATAATAAATGGCCTGATTTGCATTTCCCACCAGGCGAGAAATTCTCACATTAGGCCACAGCAATAAAGTGTCCGTAAATAGTTTTATGGCTCAGCAGCTACTCGATTTGTGTTTACTGCCCGCTGTTAACCCCTTAAAGCCACTGTCCAGATTCAATCTCTAAGCGGAAAGACTGGCGTGGCTAATACGCTTTTAATGATATGCCAAAATGTCACATTAAATTGCGCCAGTCTATTATTAAATAATAAATTCATTTGCTGCCAATGAAGACACCACCAAATACAGAAAACTCCAAAAGACCACATAAAAAAAGAAACATATTTATTTTTGGGCAGACAAGTTTTTGAAGTCTATTTCGATTTCTGTCTGGCCATGTGGGAGACTGATTAGCATAGATTGCCTGACTTTTCCTTTTTTTCGATTGGAAATAAAAACGAGAGACACAAATCACAAATGTCTTTTAAGTGGGTGGTGCTCGGGTGGCTTGCATTTCTGACATAATTTTGATTTTTACGATAGTCGCAAGTCAGATTTTATCTTTCAGGCATATTTCCAAGGGCTGCGCTGCTATTTCGACTTTTGGTTTTAGTTTTCCGTTTATTTACTCTTTTGTGGGGTACATACATTTGCAAGTGAATTTTGTAATGCGTCTAAAAATCTAAGGTCCTCTATTTTTGAATTAGTTTGGAAATCTATTTTATATTCAAAATGGTTAATAAAAAAACTTGATGAAAATGTATAGTTCTTAAAAACTGTAAAAAGGGTCTTGACTTGTTTAATAGCACCTGTAATATTTAAAATAAATGTTTTAAACCCATTATTATATTGAATAACTTAAGCCTAAAACATATTTTTTTTAGGGCATAGTAACTTCGTTGCTTTGCTTTTGGACATTATTTTCTGTATTTGTGGGTCTGACCCACACGATGGAGTTGACATTTCCTCTGTGTTGTTTTATAATTTATGGGATATGAGATTTGTTGGGTAGGCGGCTTGCCAGTGTGGTGTTGTTTTGGAAAGGCCCTCATGCGGCTTCCCTCAAAATGGGTCAAAACTTCGGGCCCTGCGAACCCATCAAAGCGACCTATATATTTCCAGCGAATGGGGGATAGCTCATGATGATGATTGCCTAATGATCCTGCGGTTCTGCGAACCAAGCGAAATTGAATAGCATTCAAAACAAGTTCAAGCCATGCTGTAATTCAATCAATGGCCTATGAATGAGTGTTTTTCCCACTCTATCTTCCCGTTCCTGGAAGTCCCCACAAATCGGTGCGTGGCCGTTATATAAAAATACTATAATGCTGTGCCAGCATCAAAACAAACATCTGAGCCCAATACTGAAAGCCCAACTCGCGAGTTAAGATCCCAGAGATCCGCAGACGGTTTGTGAAGACAAAAGACAAGACAAACAATTCCGAGAATGGCACAGCGCCACAACTTAAAACCCAGGCCAGACATAAACCTCGAATGCCACGCCCCCTCCCGCCCGACAAAGCCTTCTTTTTCCTTTTTTTTCTGTCTGTCAGCGGAATGCTGAGCCAGCGAAAACAACAAATTCCGAAGTGGAGACAGCCAAATGAATTTAATTCTTTTCGTTTCTGTTCGATAGGTAAGGGAATAATTAAGTAATGGGGCAAGACACTAGTGACAATGTGGGGAGTAGACTTTAATTAACAACCGTTTGGGGAAAGAAATGTTTAAAAATATTTATAGTGTTAAAGTTAAGGTCAAATAAAGTTTATAATGGCTTTTGTTTGACTTAACAATTTCATTAAATAAATTTATTAGTGTTTAACACTCGTTTCTGAGTTGTATGAATGTTTTGTATTGCAATATTTTGTTTTGCTCAATCAAAATTATATTAATCTTTTTTTTGTAAGGATAACGATTTAAGAATTTTGTAGTAAAACGAGTAAAATGTTGTTGGCTACCCTCAAATCTATTTAAACGAGTAAAATGTTGTTGGCTACCCTCAAATCTATTTTCGTAATATAACCTAGGTTAGTAGTAAAGAATCTACACATATTTCAGCGTTCCTAATCTGGAAGCATGGGCCACGTCCTTTGGACTCGTAAGGTCATCTGTCAGCTTGGTAAAGAGATCTCCAAAAGGATCCGATCTAAGCTCATTTGCAAATTAAACGCGCGCCATTTGAAAAAGCCGCTGCCGTCAAAATATGATGGTTGGTGGGGTGGGTTGTGAAAAGCGGTGTGCTAAAAGCGACGGCGTTGACAGAGTCGCACAAAGCTGACAGAGGCTCAGATTGACCAACCAACTTCCCCTTTCCACCCAGCTTTTCCCCCTTACCATTTTCCCCGGCTAATTTCCCCGCATGCCTGCATTTGCGTCTGATGTTGTCGCTGCCCATTCATCACGTCGCAATGTCGCAGAAGAAGAGGCATAGACTTCGTGTGTGGTCCCCGATCCGTTCCCACTTCAGTTTCTTATTTTTATACCCTTACTAAGGGTATTACAAAGTTTTCTACTAAAAAGTTTCGAAACTATTTAGTATTTTTAAGGAGTTATCTAATGTAATAGCCCATTACCAAGTTTAGAGAATAACATAGATATTCGTATATCTACAATGAAATATTATTTAATGTGCTTAATATATTTTTAAGGGTATTAATATATTTTTACATTTATTTAATATATTTTTACAGCTTTGATTCCCAAAGCTCCACTCTTCTTCCGCCTCAATTCTTCATTGTCGCTCGCCATTTGCCCGACGCGTAAAAACGCGAACGTCGTCACATGCTGGGAACTTCAGAGAAGAGAATAAAAGAAAAGCCAACGCAGGGGGAAGAATCGCTTGAAAAAAGTGTGAATTAGAAAAGGCACTCAAAGCTTAAATGGCGAGCTGATAACGACCGAACAAAAACCGAGAAAAATGCCCTGAGGAAGTGGATGAAGATCGGACCACACACATGGCTATATGCCCATGTGTCGGATGACGACGAATCAATCTTTGGGCCGTTTGTCATTGTCATCACTGTAGAATGGGAAGCTGAAAAGTAGGATTCTGCGGCGGCAACATTGTTGCCAGCAACATAAATTCAATATAGCTGCTAATGAAGGCAATGTTTTTTTTTTTGCGGATGAAATGTTGCCAGTGGCCAGGGCAACAATGTTGCTGCTGCCCTGACTCAATTTGTACGCTTCATCAATAAAAATAACTTGCAAAGCGCCGCTGAATAAATGGGGGAAAAAGAGAAATGGGGGAGGTGTGGTGTGGTGTCCAAGTAGTGGAGTAGGGAAGAAAGGCGAATAGCAGACAGTGTGTCTCGTTTGGAAGCTGGCGGCATTTTTGTGTGGGCTGGAATCGGAATCGCTATAGAATCACTACGGAATGGAATGGGTTGGACGATTGGACAGATGGATGGATGGTTGGATACCCGTTCGTATACGTATGCCGGCTATGCTGCGTATGCGCGAGGTCAAGATGAAGTCACGCTTGCGGCATGCATAAAGAGCTGATACAGTGAAAACGATCACTGAACAAACATGGCAAATGACCGTGATTCAAAATCGATCGAAAAGGCCCGAAGGTGTTTAACAAAAACAGGGATAAATACTATTTCGATTAAGGCACAGATTGGGTGTGCTAGCTTGAATACTTGTAAATAAATTTACAAAATCTGTTGACAAATGGATAAATCTAAAATAGAATTAAGAGTGAAACGAGTATTACGCCAATTGAAAGTGAACCTTAATACAAATATAAGTAAAATTTACCAATTATTTGTTTTCACAAAATTTTTAGATCTTAAATTTTAATTTCAGAGTGCTTTATAAGTGATTTTAATGACTTCTAATCTCGTGTATGTTATTGTATTTAATAAGCATTTATATTATAATATATTTGAAACAAATTATTTTAGGTTTATAATAAACATGTAAGACTGAGACCGAAGAAGGTCATTGGTAATATTTTTTTAAACTGTATTTCTTTGCTTTAAAAAATTGTACACAATATTTTCCGATGCCTAATCTCCACTGTTTTTCTTGTCTATCACACACATTTAACCCTATGGAGGCATACTCCGCAATTAACCCCCCATCGGCAGGCAGACAGCAACAACTTTTGTCAACACCCACAGAAAAGAATCGGCTTTGAAACGGAATAAAGCCCGCAACTTCAATGCTGCTCCAATTACACGAGAGGCGAACAGGGCGTGGCATATGCCACATGAAGGGGGGCGCGGGGGTCGGCAGTGTCCAGAGTCGAGAGTCGGCTCCGTGTCTTTGATGCTGATTGAAGTTGTCAGTCAGTCGGTGGTGCCGCCTTGAAGCGCGAGCGACACGTAATATAAACAAAATGCAAAAAGGAACCCCCTACCAAAAAAAAAAAAAAAAACACATCCAAAAAAGTTGGCCAAAAAGAAAGGAATACGAGAGAGCCTATGCAGGGGATTTCAGAGGGCGGTGGTGGGGTCCTGGGGGATTGTGGGCGAGGTAAACAGGCCAAAAACACAAAGGCATGCGAAATGGGCATGTCAGTCACTCAGACTACAGACAGACTACACTGACCAAAATCTATTCTGACCTGGGCTAATTAATTTCTTAGAGAAACTATTACCAAAAATATAATTTTCTGGTTCAATATCTTTCGATTAATACTTTTAAATATATATTTTCAAAGGTAACATTAATATTTTTAATAAAAGGCTTCAAATATATGTTTGAACTTTATTAATTCGAACTTCTTTTATTCAAAGATTCAATAGGACTTAACAGTTTTATTAGCAATGATTTCAAATTTCATGTATTTTTCATGTTTCGAAAGTGTTGTTTCGAGCTATAGTTTATACCCACAATTTTGTTCAGTGCATGTCAGACTCGACCAGTCCGTCACTCACTCAACGTTCGTTATTTCGCCTGCTTGAAGCGGCCAGTGCCCATTGAGCGGGCCCACGCCCACTGCTCTGCCGACGCCCCCGCCCTGGTTCACCCCCTCGCAACCCTCTACCTACGCCTTTATATTTTCGCATGCACAAAGCGCAAAAGGCAAACAAAAGAGCTTCGGAGTGGAGTGTTCACTGTAGTTTGGTAATTCAATATGAGTGACGCTCTCTTTCCACCCGGTACCCTGCTGTGGCCAAAACAAAAGACCAAATGCCTTTGAGCCCTTTCCACATTGGTCACCAGAGGTTAATGAATGCATTTAAAAATCTGTTTTTGTTCAAAGGAGTTCCAAGGGAGCGCAAACTCGATTAAATAATTTATTTAAACTGAATTAAAAGTGTCAGAGTTCAATAACTTTTGGATATAGAGGGATAACATTGATAAGCGTAAACGAATTTGAAGAGTAGACTAAAATAAACTATTCGTTCAAAGTCATTAAATGCATTTAGGGCAGATTATTAAAAAGTAAATTAAATTTTCTTGTAACAGATATTACGTATACGTATTAAAACTGTATGAAAAATGGTTTAATATTACAGAAAGACGTACGATTTATTTATCAACAAATATTTGTCTACAATTCAAAGAGATTTTCTAATTCGCTGACTTCTCAATCAGGGACATTACCGAATCGATTGGCATTCATCGTCAAGATCACACATCGCACTTAAGAGGCAGCGAGTCACATAAATAATTCAAAGACAGCGATTAAATGCTAAGCCGCCAACAGTCAGATGCAGATGCAGATACATCAGTTAGAGATACAACTTCGGCGACAGCCAAAGATGCAGGGGTGGCAATGAATTTTGTGCTGTCGGGCCAACCTTTCGTGATGCATTATTCGTATTGGGCATAAACGCGAGGAGGAAGTTGGTTAAACTGAGACATTAGCAACAAAATGCAGCTACTTCCATTTGTTGTATCTGTATCTGGTGGATGTGCTGCACTTGCTAGTTTCAGTTACCGCTGCCATATTTGGCAGCACAGCATTTGGTGCGGAGCAATTAAAATTACAAAAGCATTTAGAACTCGGCTTCGTTTGTCGGCATCGGTGTCTCTGAAGAACGCTGTTTGTTGCCTGACTGGCTGCACACGATTATTTTCCATTTAATTAATTTATAGCAAAGGCAACATGGAATATAATTGCCCCCGGCACGATGCCGCAAGTCGTTTGACGAGACGTGGTCGTGGGGAATCAGTTTCAGATTCAGTTTCGATTTCAATTCCAGTGGCCCAGACATAGACAGACTTCCAGATGACGCGTGGGTCACACCCACGCCCAACGAAAATTACAGAACTCGGGTGATAATTAGACGGGGCCTTACATGCAGGTGATGCCACTTTGCGGTGACCTTCGTTGCCAAAGAGCCGGAATCTGCTTACCTGCAAAGATAGATGAAAAATACGGATACATTAGTCACAGGAAATCGGAATACAATTTGCATACTTAAAACATAAATCTAGAATCTACAATTCATCATCTGACTTGTCAATCAGTTGTAATTAGTTGTTCTGATCCCGAACAATAAAGGTAATTGGTGGGTGAGGTAAGTTTCTATTTAACATACTCTTAACAAAAAAAACATACGAACGAATCGTTTCTCCCAAAGTATTGTGAACTATTAAGAATACAAAGTATGGTACTTTGTATAACATCAAATTATTAATGTAGAATTAATATAAATATCCTACCGTTCGGTTTTTATAGTTTTACAAAACAAAAGCTTTCCATAAACAAAGAATTATTTATTTCAAAAATTTTCCTTGGAATAATATGAAAAACAAAATTTTTCATTTACAAGGGAAAGCGATTTATTTCCCTTTTACATTTTTCATTAACCACTCATATTCGCTAAAAAAATGAGTGTTGAATGTTTCAATGAATACTTTGACCATTGTTTGTTAATACAAACAACATTAACAAACTTAACCAAGATAAGCCACAGTAATTTTGTAGTGCATAACTTAGCATTGAGTCAAACCTGGACCTCCTCTCCCTCAACATACAAAAAAATAAAAGAGAAAATCAACTACACGCCCCGAAAACAATCAGAACCAATTAACCGAAATTGAACAATCGGGCAATGAGCAATGAGCGAACGAATAAAGATTGGGGGCTGGAGTTGGGAGATCCGACCTAATTGCCAATCGACAGAATGTTAGCCCAGACAGCTTGACGACGCAGCAGGCGTGGGGCAAGTGGCGAAGGAGGGCTTACATGCAACACTGACTAATTTATGTACGGAGTCGAGTTCGAGTTCGGACTTCAGGCCTGACCTCGCCGCACTGCAACTTCAACATCGATTCAAATTCAAATACTGCAACGGCTACACAGAAAAAAACATACCTAGCTTTGTATTCAAATAATAATATAAATAATAAATATCTATATATTTGAAACTATACAATAGTAATAGTAATAGCAATTAATAATACAACAACTATTGTTGTACATATCAAAAAAGCTTACATGTGGCTTTATTAAGAAATACAAAATATTTGATAATATAACAATATTAATAATATGTGTTTTAGTTGATTTAGTAACAATTACAATTGACTTAATTCAGTATCATCTTGTAAAATTGTTACATATTAATTAGAGATAAAGATGTTACATTAATAAGACTATACTTTTAAATATCTAAAAGGTCTTTATGATAGAATATTATAGATAACTATACACAATTCAAGACCGCAACAAATGTTGGCCTGTGTAACATCTGAAGTCAATGCCAGTCGGTTGCGCTTGGGCGCTTTTCTTGGCTTTCGGTTTTCCTTTTTTTTCCCCTGGGTTTCCTGCGTGGGTGTCGTTTCTTGGGTTTGGCTCCACTGGTCGTGCTCTCTAACTGTTTTTGCGCTGCTCGTGCCAAACCAAAAACAAAAAAAATATAGCCACAAAAAAACGAGAACTCGTAGACAATTATAATTTGACGTTTTGATTTGGCACTGCACATGTGGCCAGAGGTTTTTGCATTGTTTTTCTTTCGGTTCGATTGTTTCTTTGGTGGCTGCAAATCCATGTCATTGACAGCTCCGACCAGTCGAATGCATTTGAAAAGCGTTTCGCTTTGAAATATACGCGAGTGTTTAACTATTTGTTTGTCTTACTCTGTCGCTTTTTCGTGGCCAACACACGCTGAGTACAGAATTATGTTTCAAGGTTTTGGCAGAGAAACCAATACTGTTTGCAATGTGGGGGAGCAGCATATTTGAAATTTGAAGTAATTATATGTAGGTATTTAAAAATGCAATCTATTTCATCTGATAAGTATTTACCTAATTACATTAAAATTTACTTTAATAAATCAAAAACGTTAACATTTTTTCATTGAATTCCTATATTATTTATTTGTATTTAAGTTTAGACGAAACCTATAGAATGGTTTTGGGTATCTCTTATAAAAATGACTATTGAATCCCAGAAATTTAATTTAAAATCATCATGCTTTCCTTTTTCGGTCTTAGTTTTTTTTCTATTTTTAATAGTAGACAGACAAAATCTCTTGGCAATTATGCATATTGTATTTTACGCTGTTCCTTTCGAATTGGCAGAGAGCGAGCCATCATCATTATTGGCCTAAGTCCAACCCGGTAATAAACTCTCCGTCCAAATCGTGCTGTCGCGTTGACAGTTGCAAATGTTGCACTCCCATCCCCTCCCACTTTGTGCTACACCCTTCTCCCTTTTTCACCCGCCGCTGGAACATCTGCACTTATTATATGTGTATTTTGTTCGGTTTTTGTATAAACTTCCGCATTTTGGGGGCGCGCTCATTCAAGAAGTCTTCGCCTCCTCTGGTTCCTTCTTTATCCTCCGACTCTATCCCCAGCTCACCTCCTTTTTAAAGGCCCCCATTTTCATATGTTTGCTTGGCTGGCCACAGATTTTTTCAAATGATAGAACCCGAGCCAATATTTACATGTACAGAGACACTGGCAGAAAGAGATGGCCACAGATTGGGGGAAAGAGAGACAAGAACAACGGGCAGACAATTTTCTAATGTTTGTGCTACAATTCCTCAAGCAAAAAGTGGCGGGGAAATACTGACACAAGTCGTGTTACTTGCGGCTGCTCCAAACTCATTCCGAGAAATGAAAAATTATACCAAGGAGTTAATTTTTTCGCCCCGCTTCTTGTCTATTTTTTTTTTGCGATTTCCCGCCAGGGAAATAAGCTGCCAGCAATGAGAGGCAAAAAAGGAGGTGGAGAGGAAAACTAGAGACAGAGACTTGAAGATGACGCGTACAAATGTGCGATTTAAATGAGGAGCAGGAGCCAACCTCAGATTTAGATTCAGCCTACAGCTGTCATGTGTCATGGAAGAAAGAGAAAGAAAACGGCACTGAAAAAAAACTACAATGTTATTAAATGTGTTATCTAAAAATGCCTAAAAATATTTATGAAATTATCAAGGAAATCGAAGTTTTAAGACTGAAAAACGTATTATTTTTCTTTTCAGTTCTTTAAGGTTTACAACAACTAATATTTTTAATCTTAAACTAATTCACAGAATTTTCTATTTCTTACTAAGAAAAACATCTTTACACACAGACGATTTTAATAAATATAATGGACTTATATAATAAAAAAGTTTAAGCTCTATTATGATATTGAAAAATTAGCATTCGATCTATCCTTTTATCTTTAAGTGTTGGGAATCGTGGAGAAATCAAGTCGGTAGCTTTAGCCTTTGGTGCTGCACTTGCCTTCGAGTGTTGCAATTAGCTGCAAACTGCAATCAGTTTTGCTTGAGAAGCCTGTGAGGCAAAAGTTTTTCTATGCCACACATCTCCATCAACTTGCAACTTTTCCTGCGCGCTTTTCCTTTTTTGATTTTTTTTCACCGTTCAGGTGCGTGACGTACATTTCAATTGGACAACGTCATTAGAAGGCGTTTTGCTGCTGCCACGCCCACCTGCCATAACCTTGCCAAAGAAAATGACAAATCTCTCGAACAGTATGCTCGACATCAAAGAGGCCGCCACTTGTCTTTGACAGAAAATATGCCAAGCCCACCGGTCGAACTCAAGCCGCAATCTCAATCACCGCAGAGAATCGCGAGTGTTGCTGGTGGTGCACCGCCACCGCCACCGCAGAATCACTTGACCACATTCAAATCGAACTTTAAGCTTATTAATAATTATGACAATGCCATCGACAGCTCGCTTTTCTCAGGAATGTCACCGCAGTAACAGCCACTACGAGAAAATAGCAACAGCCACAATGGCGACGACTGCCCACAATCAAATCACTTGGCCCTGCTTTTTCACTGAGAAAAAATAAGGATTACAAATTTAAGGCTTAATATAATAAACCATATCCTTGATCCTTAGTTCAGGCTCTTACATAAACAAATATAATAAAATGGGATTTAGTTAATTGTAAGATAAAAAATCTTCATGGAGTATAGCTTGATTACATTTCAATTATCATTAAAAAAAATCAGATCTAGAAATAATATATGTATTTTAAGTATTTTAAAAAGCTTGTATGACAAACATAATATTACGCTGGAAAAATCTTTATTGCAAGATGGTCAAAATAAAGTTTTACTTCCGTTTCCTCTTTACTCTAAAAAGTTAATGGAAAATACTTTCAAACCGAAAAATAATTTGTCATAGTTTTGATATCAGTATTATGAGCATTTACAGTAGCAGATCAAACTTAAGCCAATCTTTCGTTTCAGTCATTCACTGGCGATTATTTTATCACTTTCTTTTCTGATTTGGCGATCATTATAATTTTAGTTCCGCTTTAATTTTGCAGAGTGCATTTCGTGTCTGCAATCTGAGTCTGAGTCTGGCTTTGCGTTTGAGTTTGAGTTTGAGCAGTGGCGATTGTCACACGAACAGAGACAGAGACTTCGACTTTACTTCGAGTAAAGTACAATAAGTTTGCCGCTGTCGTTGATGTTGGTTTTGCTTTTGCTGTTGCAGTTGCTGTTTGTCCGTTGACCGCTTTTGATCGTGACCACCATTGTGGTTGCCGCCTCGTAAACACGTAAAAAAACACAAGACAAGGCCTGCGACGTGGCCAAGTTTATGCGACTGGGCATTTATAAAGTTTTCAACGCTTATTTACGATCTGATCGCCAGCGCCCCCACTTTCAGTTCACTTCACTCACCCACTTATCGATCGCAGATCTTGGGATCTCTGGATCTTTCTCTAATGCCAAGCGGTATATAAAAAAGGGGCGCTCAACCAAAACGCTCGGCTTAACTCGGCTCAAAAGCGCAGTAAAGGCAAACCTTACTTGTTTCCTCAGCAGCGGTTCAGCCAAGCGCTTCTTGACCTGCTGCAGCATTTTCCCCTCATATGAGCAGCTGTCAAAATGTCCAGGCCCGACCCAGGAAAACCCATCAGTGGATGCACTTCCTCATCGCCGTGGCACAGTTAGAAACAATGTTAAGTTTCAGGCGATTGCGTAGGGTGCAACGCATCAAGATCAAAGGAATTATAAGAAAATTAGCATTTCATTTTTACAGAGCGCAACTGTGCGATAAGTGTAGAGAACAAAAGGGTGGGGAAAGCTGGTTTAAATGATGGGTAAGAAAGGTTTCAAGGGGTTTATCCAGATGGAAAAGAGATAGGTTGTTAATATGAAGCGGAAATTATTGCTAAAGAAAAGGTTTTAAACAGACTTAAGATCATAAAAAGAGTTATGTGAATCTGTTTACAAGCACACTAATAATTATAAATATACGAGCGCTGTACTCCGAAAACTGATCTAGAGTCATTAAAATTTACAAGGAGCCTAAAACCCAACATATCTATAAAGTATCGATATCATTAAGGTTACATAGGCTTAAGAAAATAATATGAGATTATAAATTGAACTCAATAAATGTATGAGTTTCATTGAACGTCTTAACAGAATCAGATGGGAACGTTTTTATAAGAGATCTAACAATAGAATTTATTGTAACTGAAATGCAAAGATAATATGAAATTTCAACAAATAATGAAGTAAAGAGCTTACAGAATTAATTTCTGCCTTAATTTATAGCAAACTTATTAATAGTTCTAAGCGAAAACATTTTCATCTAACAATAGACATTTAAGTAGATATTAAATGTTGATTGCTTCTCCTGTGGAAACCCCATCAAGACTTGCCCCCACCCACTGATTAGTGCCTTCGATTCTTTGCATTGTTCCAATTGTTGGCCCCTGACAGCTGCTGCACAATAGGAAAAGACCGCTGCTAAGCGGCTTAGAGTCAAGTGGAGTGCCGGACAATAGTTGGCTTAGAGCAAATGAGCAATAGCATCCAGTGCTTAGAAGTACAATCTGAATGGTTAATTAAAATTGAGCTCAAATCGGTCGGGGGAGTTGGGAGTGGCCACCAAAGAACAACTTAATTAATGTTATTTATCGATGCAAAATATCTGCCTTCGACTAGAACCTGAACTTAAATCAAACCCCATTCCGCGGTAAATCAACTGGCTGTGCGGAAATGCTAATTAAAGTAAATAATAAAGGGGACTTCGGCCAAGGAATTGCAGTTGCAATTGCACTGCCCGTTTAATGGGGGGGAAAAAGGGAGGGAGAGTGAGTGGGGTCTGGGGAGGAGGGGGCCAAATCACCCCCCTCAGGGAGGCGACAGCGGTGGCGTCGTCTGTGATTAGCCGCCCAGAGAACAGTAATTTTCCTGGCGACGACGACGACGACAACGATGACGATGGACCAGCTCCGACCTGAAGCTCGTGGTGGACCATTCACCTGCTCATCATTAGGTGGGGCGTGTCCTTGAGCCTGCGGCGCTTTTGCCTCTTTTCTCGGGATCGCTTATGCGATGCCCTGCTATAATGAACTGCCATTGTCGTGTTGAACTCTAAAAGAAGCTAGCAAAAGAGCTATTTACACTGTAGAATATTTTTTAAAATGGAATCAGAATGAGAAACTTATACACTACATACATTTTAAGAAACTCATCATATAGATTATATTATATAAATTATTAGATATATTATAAACGCCTATAAAGACTCATTTAGCTTAAGCATTTTAAGGTAAAGATGTTACATATTCCCTGGGATTCAACCGAGTTTTCTTAAACCCCGTCGTCTAGGGGCGATTTTGTTATTAATATGTTGAAATTTAATTGAGCTTAATAAAAATCTCAATTTTATATGCTTAATATTAATTTATAGTAACGGCTTCTACTGTAACTTCTGTACCCATTTCAATAAATTCTATACTAATCCCTATTCACGATTATATACGTCACATTTTTCTTTCAGTGCTAATTCTAGCCATTAGAGCTGAAGGCGTGGACTAGAATGGGCTGGGATCGGGGCTGATATAGTGGAATATTGTAGATGGGGTGGAGAGGTAGCTCAAATTTGAATGCCGCCTTGGCGCCCAGAAAAGCTGGCGGCGGCGCGTGGCGCTCTCTTCACTTGGATGGGCGAGGGGGGAGGACTGGCGCCAATCTCTAAGTAGACGGACAATTTTGCTGGCCTTAACGGAGCTTCGCCACACCTCCCCCTTTCTCTAGGCTTCAGTCTTTTAGCGGAAATCGCCTGTCAATTTGGTCTGTACAGGAATTGTCGTGGCTCTTAAGATCAGGTTGGTAACTTCTGCTTCTTAGCGGCTTGAGATGGTGGCAGGAAACGCGAATTGGGTTTCTTGATCTGCTGATCCGATTGGAAATGCCAAACTGACACTTTTTGTTGGGCCTCGCAGCGTGTGAAAATCCTCCGACAACTTCCTCTTTCATTAATTAAAATCGATGGAGAAACCGATATGAAAAATATTTAAGATCTGCCAAGCCTCTTTAATTTTTAGTTAATTAAAATAATTACATTTTGTGGGTAGAAGTAAAATATTTTTGTATTTGGAAATGGTTAAAATCTCAAATGATATTAATTAGTTTAATAATGTATAAAAACAAATATGATCTGAGCACTTTAGGTTCCTACACAATATTAAAAACAAAAATTTCGATATATAAAAGAAAATTATACTCCTCTATTAATTTGCTTTCCAGCTAAGATCTTGCTCCCACTTTTCCCGCCTCCATGGTATAGATCTTCCCTGAATTTTTGCTTTCTCCTACCCACCGTTTTATCATTACTGGCCAGAGATGATTATCGGGTCAAGTCAGTAATTAGTTTTCATGGCAAATATAACGAAGCCTAAGCAGTCTGAACCAGATCGCGTCGTTCTGCAACAAATTAGCCCTTGCAGGCTGGAAAAAATGGAAAAGGCCGAGGAAAAGCGTCCGCTAATCCGCACCTTGGCGAACAAGGAAGTGGAAAACACACTCCGCTCGATCGAGTGTGGATGGCTCGCTTTTCTCTCCTTGCGCCCATTCAATGCTCCTACTTGGCAATTTAATATGAAATTGTTGGCCAACTCAACTCTCGGGCCGAAACTCTTTTTCTTTCGGGTGCTGATAGCCTTGTCTAAGTGCTGCCATCAGCGGAGGTTCTGCCTCCTTAGCTGCCTCCTGCTTTTGGCCGTCGATGATGTTGTTGACGATGTTCTGGCCACTGCAAGTGCAACTGTTAGTGCAACTGCAGTTGCAACTACCGACCAGCAACTAGCAACTAGCAACTTGCAACTAGCAACGTGCAACTTGCAAGTGGCGAATGGCGACTGCCGGACTCCTGCTGCCTACTTTAGCTGGCTAGATAATTTCAATCATTAATTTTGATTATGAACAAGCGTGGCCGGGACTCGTGCTTGGGACCAAAGCAGGGGTAGCCTCTCGAAGGGAAAGAAAAACAGGTGGAGGAGGTCCAGAAGGAGAGCATGGGGTGGCCACTTCAACTTCTGCCACGCACGAGCTCTTAAAACATAGATGGTATAGTGGAACGAGACCTTTTTAGGACAAGTTAGGCCAAGTAATCAAATGTAAAACTATTCTTGAAAAATTGTCTTAACAAAATATGACTTATATAATGATTTTGGTTACAAATGCATTTTCGTTTTTTAATTATTGACCTTTAACTTAACCATAAAATACATTTTTCAAAAGCAATTTTTAATGAATACGTTTTCATTATTAACATGCTTTAATATTTGTTTAAATATTGAAATCAAACATAAAACTATACTGTATATTTTTTGATTTATTAAGTATTTGTTTTAGAATCATTGCTATTATATGAAATATTTTTCAAAATCTGTCAACTTTCAGTACATTTTTGTTCGTAATTTATTGTTAGTAAGGTTTAAAATAATTCATTTGATTATAATTAGAAGTTGTGTTTTATATTTATACCATAAATGTAAGAAACTCTAAAATATATTATCTTATATACCTCTTTATTTGAAATATATAACTAATTTTCCTTTTAATTAGTTTTATCCCACTGTAGGTTACTGGCCTGTTGCCATCGAAATGAGTTCATAAAAACCGAGAGACGGAGGCTGCAGATGATGAGCAAGGAGCAGGGGCAAGGGGGTGTTGCTTTTGCTGTGGCGGGAGGCAGATTGGGTGGCTGCTGCTCCTTCTTATTCCTAGGCTGCTTTTCCCGCTGCTGGTGGCTCGTTTGCAAGTGAACGACACATCGTTGCTACCAGAAACTGAGGCATGGGGCATCGGGCATGTGGCATGTGGCAGGGTAGCAACATCAACAGCTAGCAAGGGGCACTCACACACTTGGGGTATAAGTATTGGGCAGATGCTGATAACTTGGCCGGTTCTCTGCGCATTTTTTTTATACCAACTCGCTGTACTGTTTTTCTATTTTTTTCCTGTTTTTTTCCTCTTTTTGCAACTAGCCACGAAGTGAACAGGTGCTTTGATGCCTGCCTGGTACTGTTGCCTCAGTCTGGGGGCCTGCAATCGATACATTTATTGCTTTTACCCCCTGTG
The DNA here is from genome assembly GCA_018153365.1 of Drosophila fuyamai. Classification (NCBI taxonomy): domain Eukaryota; kingdom Metazoa; phylum Arthropoda; class Insecta; order Diptera; family Drosophilidae; genus Drosophila; species Drosophila fuyamai. Next base: position 14,996,278 of record JAECXW010000878.1, on the reverse strand, counting down.
TATCGCCCCCCCCCTGATCCAAAATCGGGGGCTTACGGGCTACAACAACATGCTCCGGCATCATGACTGCCACTTGTGTCTGGTGAGTTGAGTCGATGAGGTGGGGTACACCATAAAAAATAGTTTTGTTGCATCACTTTAAATATGAATAAATGAGGGTTTAAGTATTTCATTTAATTAGCTGTTAACTGTTTATAACATAGAATTCCCTCTTTATTGCACTAAATTTGTCTGTCTATTAACAGACCTAAATTTGTAACTACGTTTTAATTAGTAAATTATATTATAAGTTCCTTACATAAACTACTTATTTTTCAAGGTGAAGTAAAAATAGATATCCTTTTTTTCGGTGTAGGGTAGCTCTCTAGCTATCTCTTTCTACAACTCAAAGGTCGATGTCGCTGCTTGTGTTTTTCCTATTTTTTACTTTAGCTTTTTACTTTTTTTTTGTAGCGCCAACCTTATCAAGCTTATGGAATGATTGTTTTTGTTTACAGCCCCACGCAATTTGCTTAGGTGCTGATAAGGTCCACCCTGCCTTCTACCCCACGCACTCTCCATCGTTTTTCGAGTGGAATATATAACAGGGAACTCAAAATCCATTGATTTTGTTCAATTCTGGGGAGCTTCTCTCACCATGGTGAAATCTACTGGACAACAACAACCGCACATTGTTATCTTTGATTGACCGTTTTAAGTAGCGGTTTTTCTAGCTCCACTCCCCCTAATTCTTCCACCCAGAAGCTCCTCTTTCTTTTGGTGGCCTCTTCCTTCTGCCATCGGCCATTTGAAGATTTTTGTCTGCTTTATTATAGAAATTTGTTGTAATTCACTGAGAGGCCACTTAAGATAAATCGCCAGAGATTGGGCTGGGAAAGGGGATGGGGAGTGGACTTAGGGGAAGGCGTGACCAGTGGCCAAAGCTACTGAAGTAGCCGCTGACATGGCAGAGCACAAGATCAGAGAACTTCAGATGGCTGCGAGATAGAAATCGGATGGAGAAAAAATGAAAAATAGACGTAGAAGAGGAAATAGGAATATCCAAAGATTAACTCTTAATATTGCAATCTCTTAACTTGATCAATACATAATTATAGTTATTCGAGAATTTGGATTGAACTATACCTTCTAGAAATCAAAAATATTTTTAAAACTATATATTTTTAAGCCCCAAAGTGATTAAAAGAGAAAAAAGCAAAAAGCGCTCCGTACAAATTTGATGACAGGGAAAAAGTTTTATTGCGAATTCCCACGAGATGTGCGAGGTTGAAATAAAGAAATGGTTGCGTACTTCTTGTTGATGAAGAAAGGCGCTTGGGGATATCATCCTTCAACCCATTTTCCTCCTTTTCACCCCAGAGATACAAATTAAAATTTGCCAAAAGATTAAGAGAAAGCCAGAGCGAGATGCGGAGCAAGGAAAAGGATTCCCAGCGAAGGACAAACAGTCCCTGGAGTGAAAAGCGACAACAAAGCAATGGGAGGAATGGGCAAAAAGGATAGACAAAAAGAGTGTGACACAACGGAATGATGATTACCCAAAGGTAATATGAGGAATGGGACTCAAAGAGGGAGAAATGACAGAGAAAGGGTAACCAGAGGCGGACAAATGAAAATTCAAGCCATGTTGATGAATATAGAACGGAAGTGGGCGGTGAAGGAAGCGCGCAAAACGGTTTTTCCACAAATGGAATGGAAATGAGAGCACGAACGGCAGCATAAGATGAAGAACTAGCGGGAAAACAAAGAGCATGCAAATGTAAAGTCAAGTTTCCAAGGCACAATAATACAAAAACAAGTTTCAAAGAACAAGACTCAAGAAAATCTAGCTTTCCGGGTTGATTTGCGAAATCAAAAACTAAATAAATTAACCTATAGGTAAGGCTAATAAATATTTGTTCTTCAATTTTTAATATAATAGATTCAAGAATGCTGATGGGACAAGTAACAAATCAGGATTCCTAATAGATTGAGCTTTACTTTTAGTTATATTTAATATATACAAATGCCTTTAGAAGTTTTTCGTTCAGATAAATTCGAGTACAATTTGAAAGGGTAAAAATCACCGTCAAAGGCAATAAGTAGAGCAGGCAGTACAACTGAATGGAAACGAAACTGAAAGACGGACTGAATAGGACTTTGGAGGAGGAGTCACCAGCAGAATCAGTTGTAGGAGAAGAATCAGCAGCAGTTGTACAAGGCAGACGCTGTGGCAGACGTGGATATATTGCCAGAGCCACAAGAACCGGCGAAGGGGCAAATCGGGGATGTAAAACTTGGTAAAGAGAAACCCCAAAAGCCTGACTGACAACAGAATGGCGAAAGATTGGGGGAGGGGGTTCCCAGCAACAGATTTCTGCTTCTTATTTTTCCAATGATTTGAATGGAGCTCAAAAGCAACCAAAACAAAACGAAAACAACCGAAGGAAGCTGGGAAAAATAGATGATGAAGAGGCTACAAAACAGAAAAACAAGACCGAAGCCGCATGCTGGAAAAAGTTTTCCTGGCTTTTTTTGGTCTGCTTTGGGGTAAACTTTTCCGCAGAAGAAATGGAAAACTTCAACTGAGCAAATGTTGAAATGCGGTTGTCATTCGTTCCCTAGAATTTTCCCCTAGCATTTTTTCTATTTTTGAGCTGCTTTTATTGTTGCGACATTTGCAATGAAAAGCAATTAGAGGAGCCAAATTGTCAAGGGTCTTTCCACATTTAAATATTTTGCTGCTTTCTTTAGTTTTTTTTTGTTGGTTGGGTGAAATCATTTGGGAACAAATCCAAGGATTCATCGGTTGGGGACAACTTGAACTTTTTCTTTTGGTAAGCGTTTGATGTAGAAAGTTTTTGGAAGTACAAACAAAGCGATTGGCATAAATGTAAGTTACTTTAAATGAAACCATACATTGTCAATATGGCGCATTAGACATTTTCAGCTTTCAAGATATTCCTTGAGTTTTTATTTAAAAGCTTAATTTAAGTTATTTTATGGTTTAATTTAAAGATTACTCTTAATTGCGATTGGTTTTGAATCTCTTGACTTACACCCCAAATAATGTAAAAAGGTGGAATTAAATATTTGGTTATCAACGAGGCCTATTTTTTTAAACATTACTTAAACCAATCCATTTAAAAATAGCTTCTTGTTGGTAATAAGAATCTGCCATTTATCAATTTCAACTTTACTCTCTCAGCAGTATAAATCCATTTCTATATGCATCTGGATCTAGTACTTAGTTCAGTTTATCTCCTCCCATCAGCTCACTCATTAATCTGTATCCCTTTAGTTCGTCTACCGTTTCCACTCATTTATTTTTCTAATGGCTGTGCATCTCGGGCTGAGAGGGGAAAATGTGGGGAAAGCGCGGGAAAATGGGAAGCTGGAAAAATAGCCAGCGAGCCGTGCAAACTCAGCAGCCAGCGAGCAGAGTCTATTTGGTGAAATTACTTTCATTGCACGGCTTTTCAAGTGGGTATATGTATGCGTGTGTAGTGCATGTGTGTGTGGATGGGTGTGAGGGTGGAAGGGGTTGAGGGGTTGAGGGGAGCAGAGGAGAGAGAGTGCAGTAACTCAAGAGTCCTTGAGCGTCTGATTTTGTGTATAGACGTGGACGGTATTTGTTTTGCCGAGTGGCGAAAATGCAAGGGAGAATTTATACGGTGAAGGGAATCGAGGTAGAAGGTGCAAAGCTGCATGAGGACACTGAAAAAATTCCTCAGTTCTTTGCTTTTTAAAAGATTCTGCCTCAATAACAATTACAATTTTTTTTACGAATTATTTCTATAAACTCTTTTTATTTAACATCTAATTTTTAAGTATTATGATATTATTTTTTTATTTTTAAAAGATTAATTAAAGTTCTGATATAAAATTATAATTTAATAAATGCAAATGTAAAAAAAAATAATATTTTGTTATTACTTTTTTACGAGGTTTTCATATTATATTTGTATATAATATGTATATTTTGTAGAAAAAGCAGTCAATGGTCCAGACACTTCTGGCTGTGTATATCCCCTATGTACCTGTACATATCATTGTGAGCTGGAAAAATAAATTAAGCCCAAAAGCAGTAAGAAACAGGAGGTCTCCTGCGAGAGATGCAGTGGCAAAATGAATGCAGAGCCTGTTCCATCTCCCTCACACATTCTGGCTACATCTCTTTCCCTCTCTGAAACAAAAGCATAGAAAAAAGTATAGGGGGGACAATATGAAGGTTCTTTTTCCAGAGAATAGTGAAAATAAAGTGAAGGTTTCGCTGAGCAAAAGAGGGCAGACACAGAGAGACTTTTGAAGGATTTGCACTGCAGTCAGGTCTAGTTTGGTGTTAGCTCTAATGAGTGGAGGCTTGGGATTGTTCTCCACTCGACTTATGAGCCCGGCTCCTGATGATTAATGCAGTCACATGTTGGACTCAGTGTCGCGTCCGTGTCATTGTCATAGCGAAACAAACAAGAGGAGTGGCTGGCATTGCCTGGCCCTCTCGGAATGCCACTCAAAATTAGATTTCGAGACTAGAGTTCCGGGGGTTAGGGAAGTCCTTTCATCGTCACAGATTCCCTGGGTTTTAGCGAAGCCGAGGAAAATGAAATGAAATGTGAAAAACGTGCTGCAGAATGGCAGGATTCTCCCGTTTTCATCCCCCTTACATACTAATTTGTAGGCAAAACTGACTTAGTGGCAAAAGTTCCCGTCCCTTAACAACTCAAGTAATGGCTGGATTCTGCGGGAAAGTACTTGCCAAGGTGAATGTTTGGGAAAACTATATCCACATTTCCACATCACCCATAGCAGGCTTAAAGTTTCCTACCCCAACTTTGAAAGGGAATACTTGATATTATTACGCATTCGCCGCGTGACACATTGAGTAAATATTAAAGGCAAGCACGAAACCTGGCCGCACCCCCAAAATAAATGTCCTTGAGGCATACATCACCTGGATGCCTAACATTTGCCCCCACCTCCTCAACTTTGTTCTATATCCAACGCGCTTTGAAGGTAGACCTTAAAGTCTTAAACTTGTGCAAACAATTAGAAACATGCGTGTGACAGAGAAAGCCATAATATATATGTATTTATAGATATCTATACGAAGTTAATCAATACATTCCTAGGAAAATATGAAAGAGGAAATGAGAGGCCTGCACAAAAAGGGCAACCACGTGCCGGCATTTAAAGGACACTCTTGGAGAAAGGGAAAAGGTGGAAAGGAGGATACCAAAAAGTTAGCAGTAAAACACCTCCCTCCCTCCCACCTGACTTTTAGGCAAAAGGCAAACAAATTAAATTTACTGCCGGCAAAACAATTTTGCCACGTGTAAAGACTTTCGGCGACGAACGAGAAGGCTATATGCTGTTAGAAAGAGAGGGTGCACGGTGTACGGAAACGAGTCGCGTCGTTTGCCAGACACGTAGCCGAGTTATGTAACACGTGCCAGTGGCTGTAGCTGTAGCTGTAGCTGTATTTGCATCTGTATGTTTGGGACAGGAACAGAAACATGGAAAGCTCATTGAATATGCAAATTACACCAAAAATTCCCAAGAACGAGAAGAGCAGGGGCATCTGGCTGAGGCGGCAAAGGTTGAAGCTGAGAAACAAAGCTAGACAGACAGATGTCAGACAAGACAGCGACAGCGGCAGAAAAGCGACATTCCTGATTAGTAGTGGGCTTTTGAGGGTGAAGGCGTGTGCTAAAGGGATATTGGGAGGAGACAAGCCACAGACAAGAGTGACGCACAAACAAACACAGAAGAAGAATCAGATGCCAAAGGAATAATGCTAATGTTAAGCCTAATCGAGACGGAAACCGCAGAAGACCGCAAACTCAATTGCCTTCTTGTTTCAGTATACCAACTGTGTGGGTATACACGTGAAGAAAACACTTTTAAATGCTTACAATTAAAATCTTGAATAAATAAGATAATATCAACATCTATGAATATTGTTTCAAATTCCTTTCATTTCAATTGGTTTTAATGTTACGAAAATCTAATTCAAAATACCTAAGCAAGTGTTCATTCTAAAATACAATCCTATCTCTTTAATTATTGTTGTTTAAAAGAATTTTTGTAATAATAAAAATAAAATAGATATAAGGTAGCTTACAATTATTTAAAAATCAGTAGCAAAATTGTAATACTTTAAAAATTCCAACAGAGTTTCTGAAGTTTATATACTGCTAGATAATTTTGCATATTATTAGAAATCCTTATATGGCACTTTTTACGTGCCAGTGTCCTACACTTGAGCTGCTTTCGTGCGAAAGTTGAGCCCAACTTTTGACACTTTTTCCTTGTTCTTTGGTAGTTGTCAGGCGCTGTCTTAGTTTGGTTGGCTGAGTTTTCCCAGGGGGGAGTTTTTCGTTTCGAAAGTGAATGGGTGGGGGGTGAAAAACTAGTGGGTAGGGAAAACGTGACAAAGTTCCAGAAACTGCAGAAACCACAAAAGAGCCACCCAAAAGGAGAAGCTTGTTTAGAGAGTGTGTGTGACTTTGTGGGGAGCTAACGCCCATAAGTATGCTTTAATTTATGATACACCCTGGACGTTAACACAGGAAAATGGTATATTCACTTAAATCAAAGAAAAAGTGCTAGTTTAGTTATTTGACGTAAAGAGCCTTTCTTTATTCCTTTTCAATTGATGCAATTGAATTTGAACCAGTCTCATATGCTTCTTTAAGATGCAGCAAATATAATTTAATATATACAGATATCAAAAGAAAATTTCTTGCAACACCCACATCCCAGTGGAAATCATACATACAAATGTGCAAAGAAATCGGCCCGCATAGCAACGTCGGAAAAAATATGAAAGAGCACATGGCATATAAATTCCCAAGCTTAGACAGCAATGGAAGCAAAGAACAGCAACAGAAAAAAATGGAACCCCAAGAAAAAATAAATACCAAACGAAACGAAACCAAGAAAAACTAAGAAAAGAGGCAGACAAAAGCAAAAAAAACGTTGGAAAGAGGAAAAAATAAAAAACCAGCACGAGCCAAACAACAGCTGGGACACGGACAAGAAAACGGGGAGTGAGAAGCAAAAAGGACAAATAAAAAAGGAAAAACCTTAGCGCACAATGCGGGCCACATTGAGGACGACTGGCACAGCACCACCCCCAACACCCCCAGGGAAAAATGGTAAAAGCCCAACGAACCAAAAATCCACACAGGGCAAACCCAAATGCGGCTGCTGTCTGCCACTTTACACAGATAAAAAAAGTGGTATTTTTTTGGATTTCATTCATTTTTAAGTTTTGCAAAAGTTTATTTTATAATGCAGATGAAATAACTTAAACAAAATAATAATTTACATCGAGAAAATTAAATTCAGAAATATAATCCGTTTCAATATTTGATTTATTTTGATTTCTTAAGAAGCCTGTTCGTATAGCCAATATATGTATGTAGTTTCTCACTGTGTACTGCTGTTACTGTGCTGGACAGTAACGAAATGAATGAAAAACTGCCTTGGTTATATACAATTTTATTTACCAGCCACATACACACACAGTCAAAAGGGAAACCTATGTAAGCCAGAAAAGTGCGCGCCAAAAAATGGCAAAATTGAAGCCAGCAGCGAACGAGAAAGAGAGGGGAGAAAGAGAGTGTGCGAAAGAGATAGAGCTGGAATTGCGCAAAAATAAAAATAAAAGTTGTTTCATGTCTAACCAAATTGTGGAGAAAAAGAGTCTGGGTCTGAGTTGGGTTTAGTTTGGTTTCGGTTTTCAGTTTGGTTTGGTTTGCTTTAGGTTCACTACAGTTGGTTTTAGGTGGTGGCAAATGGGGCTCTTTGCCCCGGCTAGCGAACACAAAACGCCATGATGATGTTCGCGATGACGTTGTTGCGTCTGCCTGAATTTACTCAGTATATATACATATGTATATAAAAGAATATATATTTTGTCTGTGTGCTAACGATGAGAGCCAGACCCGGCAGACCAGACCATAAACCATCCGAAAAACACCCAGCCACCCATCCACCCAACCACACGATTTCAGCCGACATCGTTCGTCGTTCTGTCGTTTTCGCCATCGACCTAAAAATCAGTTAGCCCACTGTCTGTGTGTGGCTGTATGTATGTATGTGTGTCTGTGTGTGTTCCCAATGGTATTGGTGTGCGCTGTGTATAAGTATGTATTTTGGGTGTGTCTGTGTGAACAACTGCAAAAAGGAGTGTCTGAAAGTAACGACTACAGCAGCAGCAGCTGCGCCAAACAAAACAAAAAATGTGTAGCATACATTTTGGGGCAGGCAGAACGGTTGAAAGGAATATTTCGATGTAATTCTCTGGTTTGTATATAAGGGTACATAGACCCACCCACCCGCTCTTTACCTAACGATTTATAAGGCGACTTTAAAATGCAGCAGACAGACGCTGCGAAAAGTTTTTGTAAAGGAGCAATAAGTAAGCTGAAATGCTATTTGCGGTTATTAGGATGAAATAAAAGTTGAACGAGCAGCTAAATATATAATATCCCTCACAATTTAATTCATAAAGCACATTTAGTTGGACAATTGTATGTACATTTTTGAATCTATTTAAATATAATAACATTTTGTGTAGTATTATTCATTTTGTCAGTACATGAATTACGAATAAGATTAATTTCGGGCTCGTTACTGAAACTTGTTGTTTAATTTCAGATATTTGGAAGTTTAAGAGATACCAAAACGCTGTAAGAAATTTATTTGTTTTTCAACTAAAAATAAACTACTTTGGAATACAAATATGTATTAAGGAAATTTATCTCTGTCTTTAAATAAGCTTCTGAGATTATAAAAACTTTTATGCAACATTTACAACATTTTAGAAAATCTTTAAGTAAAGTATGTACTTATGTATGTATTTATAGTTTTTACCTATTTTAATTTCGTAAAATAAATCTATTCGAAAATAATTAGTTATTTCAGGAATACTTCCAGACTGATATGTGGCTCCCATTAGCAAAATAGGTTAAATAGGTTAAATAAAGCCCAGAGGAGTATGCAGACAGCTTAAAATATGGAGCAACTCAGGCTGACGGCAACAAAAACCAGGTCCAAAAAGGGTGGGATGGGTGGAGTTTTAAGGGGTTAAAGATGGGTGATGCATGTCAAGAGCTCATGACACTGACTGACCGCAAAACCCTCCCACAGCTCCCCGCTGTCCACAGCAGACATGTCAGACATCCAGGCGGCCAATTCATTACGACTCCTCACCTCAGTAGGTCCCCTCGCAATCCCCTTGAAACCCCCTTTACAAGCCACTGATCGATGGCTCTCTGTGGTCACGCGACCGTCCCTTCATCGCTGGTCGACCTACATTCAATTTGCGAGCGACCGCAAAACGCGTCCGACAGTTGACGATTATGACCGGCTCGATGATTATGATGATGATGATAATGATGAATGTGATGCAGGACTTACAGCGAGAGATTCCCAATGCACTGGCAGACATCAGGCCAAATCAGATGATAGACAGCCCAGCGGCGGAAATATGATTTGTGGGGGGAAGGTTTGAGGTTGATGGCAATGCACTGATTCTAGTGGGTGGGATTTAAAGTGAGCTGCTTAATTTCTAGTGTCAGTAGGTCATGCGTAATGATTTCTGGCATATCACTTAGGCCATGTAAAAGTACCAAATGGTATTCAATACGAAACAAAAACACTAACGTTTGATTGCTAAACCACAATATTAATAATTAATTTGAAGCTTAAGCTTAGAAAGTCTTAGAAATCTATTATTGGACACCTTTGATAGGTTCATAAAGTATTATGTTGGAAATTTAAGAATTTAAAGTTTTAAGCATAGGCATACGCAATGTAGACGTTAAGTATATGTAACGTGGACATTAGTGATATGACTAAGATGATGTTAATGACTTAAAATCTCTTATCTCTAAGCTTGGGTTATTTGTAAACATGTTCATGGTTTTTCCCTTAGCCACAAAAAAACTGGGGCATTTGTTACTCCAAAAAAGGTTTGTTTGCCAGGATCCCTGGGTATCCTTCTTCCTTTCTTCTGCGGTTCCTTTTGTTGATGTATGCATAATACATTCGCCACAATATTGTAAAGCGAAAATCAAACTGAAACAGAGCGCTCGACCCTTGAAGGAATTCAAAGCATATATAGTGCAGTTTGCTGGTTGCAATTTTGGTTTTGTTGCAACAGTCCCTTCTCTTTGGCGTTGACCTGATTCCTGGTTTAAGCCCATTCCTGCTCCTCTTGGTCCACATCCCTCCTTTTCTTTTGCCAGCAAGAGTTGAAGGTCGTTTTGTTTGAAACGAGAAATGAGAAACCCGCAACCAACATCCACCAACCAGCAACTGAAACTAACAGAGTCCTTTTCTCCACTTGCCGCCCCACTGATGTTCTCCATTTCTCACACATTCTCTGCTGGTCGCCGCCAGCACTTTGTGTACCACTTTGGCTAACCACACACACATTCACCTACATTCGCACACATTCGCCTACATTTCATACAAATGGAGAGCCCAAGCAGCAGACTCTTGACGAATCTCTGGCATAATGGAGCAATGCGAAATGGGGGAATACTAATACAGTCGGCACTCACTTGAGAATATATAAAACACAAAATAGGAAGGGACGATAACAGCCATCCACACAATCAAAATTCTGTCGAAAACCGAAATTTTTTAAATGAATATATTTTCTTAGTACTATGGTTAATTTTTATATTTCAAATTAATATTTCAAACATTATAATATTTTCCCGCATAGTAATTCTTAATTTAAATAATTTATTTTTCAATGAATAAGCACTGGCTATAAATAATTCGAAAATGTTAAGGGTTATGTCTTTAGTAACGCTGGTTAATGGTATTCCATTCGTTCTGGATCCTGAAGATCAATTTAATGGAATTCACTGTATTCCAGTAGCAACTGTAAGTGTGTATAAAAGTCTACACGAGTGTGTTTGAGTTCGTGCTAGTGTATTTGTGAGTGTCCCTCGACTATTTACAATGGAATTGCATTTTCTTTTGTTAGTCAACCACTTGCGAGCTGGCAAAAACCGAACGACAATCTGTAGCCCCACTCCCGGTTCTTTTCCCAGCCCCTTTCACTCTGGTCCTTTTTCTGGCATTTACATATCACTTTTAATCTTTATTATCGATGATACAACGATTGCTGGCAGCCATTTTCCGTTTTCTCCGACTGTTTATTTTTTTCATCATTTTTTTTTCTTATTTCAAAATGGCGAACGGGTCCTACTTTATGCTCTTCCCTATTGTCCCCCCTTTTTTCCACCGCTCCAGTTGTGCTGGATCCATTTTCCCTCTCCTACTGTAACAACATTTTAGCAACTTTATGTTGTTGTCCAGCTTTTCACATTTCCCTCCCTTTTGATTTTCCACAGCCCCTGCTGTTTGCATGGCTCGCTGGACGCGTAATTCAAGCGGAAAGCGCCGCCATAAAAGCCAAGTGGGAAAAGAAGAAAATAAAAACAAAATGGACCGAGGAGTGCGACACAACAACAAGCAGAAGAAGCAGAGGCAGAACCTATTTTTCCAATGTGTCCTTCGTCCTATTGTGTAACCAACAATGTCTGCCACACCCCAACCCCTCCCCTCATTCTTACCCATCCCCCCTCGCTTTTCCTTTTCCCAGCCTTTCTCATTCCTCTTATTACCAACTGCGTCGCGTCTGAAATTTTCATTTATTTTTTATGCTCACTCGCTCTGTTTCGTCAGCTATCTCGCTCTTTTGGCCGACATAATTTGCTAACTGAAATGGAAAACATTTTCGACAGGCGCCCGCGGGGAAGGGGAGGGGGAAAAGGACGCGGCAGACACGCGCACCAATACAGCGAAAGTCAAACGAGCGCACACAGACAGTCGGGAAAAGGGAGGAAAATAAGGCGGCAGACGATAGAGGAGCTAACAAAAAAAAAAGGAAAACAAAAAGAAGGCAGAGCAGAAGAGGCGCAGACAGGAAAAAGGATGTCGCCAGGACAAGGGGGGGCTAAAAGCAGGGGGATGAAAATGGAGCAAAGCAGGCGAAGCCCATTGTCCTATTGTCCTGTTTTTGCGTGCTTATCGATGGAAACTTCTCGACGATGACTACGGTAATAGGGACGATGCCACAGTTATGAACTCTGTCCCTTTTTGCCCAATGAAACTAAATTTCCATCGTGCTCGTTACTCCCCTTCCTTTCCCCATCACACTTCCCCGTCTGTCCTTCAGAACATGTCATAAAAAGCGTGTGACAGCAACAGCAGAATGCTATAATAATGACCTAAGTCGGATCAAAAGTCGGGGGTCTGGGGCTGGAAAATTTACGCTTCGTTTTCCACATTTTGAGGCCTAAATGTAGAACGAGTATAATTATGTCAAAAGTTCTTTTCATATATTAAGTATATATTAAATATATAAAATTAAATATTCCAAACAAGAGAATATGAATATAATAATAATACAAATTACGTATTTGTATTTTCTTGTATAATATTACAAAAAAAGTTTTAATAACTTTAATAACTGTCCTTTTAGTCAAAGTAACAAACTTTTACCATTGCCTACTTTTTTGTCAAGTGGAAACTTTTCCAAGGCTATCAAATGGATCCTTTCATTCACATTGACCCAAAAAATATAAGCCAAATTTGTATGTATTGCTCTTGATTTTTGATCACCAAAATACTTTGCTTTAAAATTAACATAAAGTGGCAAATTGCGTTGAAAATTAAAGGGGAGCGATGATGAAATCTGCTAATCAAATCCGCTTTGAATAAAAGTGTTAAGTGGAAAAACACTTCTCCAATCGTGCATTTAATTCGAATTAGAAATATGGATCTCGTGAATCTTGATCAGATAATAGTTGGTCAAGATAAACAGATAAAAGCTATTGTGAAATTAGAGATCGAAGGTTCTAAATTAAACACAGCAATATTTTAAAATAAAAACTAAACTCATATTCAAGGGAAGTGTCCCTAAATAGGTTTCCATTTATATCTCGCTTCTGAGCTAGAACTTTCTTTTATTTCCCCTCCCACTCCCTATGTCTATCTGTGTTGCCTTCTTTTTTACTACTTCCAATAACTGAAGCACCCAACCATTGATCATTGATCGGAATGGAAAGCCATAACTTGGACAGGCAACTTCCATGGCCATGGGCCACACACAATGGATGGCAATAATGTCCCAGGGGCAAAAAGAGGGGTACATATATGAGGAGGGTCTAGAACCAATGGCAAACAGCAACAGTTACATCGACCCAAAGGAAGTCGAGGTCTTTTGGTTATAGCTTCAGGTCTTCAGTAGTTCCAGTCGTCGGCACAAGGTTTTCACTCGCCGACGACGTCGCCAGGTGATGAATGGTAATGAAAATGTTGCTCTGTCAGTTGCAGTTGCAGTTTCAGTTGCTGTTGTCGCTACTTCTGTACGAATTTTTGTTGGTAGTAGAACTGCGCCGCTTTGTCTGCCAGTTGAAGCAAAGTCGAGAGCCCCAACTGGCTCAATAAAAACTAATGCACAGGCAGCGTCAGTTGTTGATGTGGCTGCTGTTGCTTGTAGCCGATAATCATCTGATGTTGCTGCTGCCGCCGTTGCCGTTGCGGCCATGGTTGCAGTTTTGTTGTGGTGGCTCGGTTGGCCCACTTGTTGCCACCACCATCTACCAACCAGCAACCAACCACCGTCGTCATCAAGTGTGGTAGCAGAAAAACATAAAATTTTATGCATTCGTATTTCTTGTGAAGCGCGGCAGTCAGCAATACGCCCCAAAACACCACCCTCTCCCCTTCAATCACCATTGCCACACAGAAAAAAATACAAATTTAAAAACAATTTTAATGTATTATGAATTTCTAAATGTAAACATGTATATTAAATACTCTTATAATACTTTACATTACTAATAGAACATCACGAATATACAAAAATAAATAAATTAAGTGTTTTTAATATTAATTTTTGTAAGAATAATACTAACTGGTCTTTAAAGCAATTCAATTTTAAAATACCCATTCAGCCCCATTCAGCATTATCTTAAAATAAAACATCATTTAATTTGTGTATAAAACATTAATACATACGATTGTATTTAGCTAGCTTTTGGATGTCCAAATATCAAATATTTAGACAATATAAAATCGACAAATTAATGATTCCAAAAAATCGTTCAGTGTATCAAACAATTGTCGGGTTTCTCTAACGTTTTGTTGCTGCTGCTGCCTGCTCGTTGTTGTTCGCTGGCTCGTTTTGATTAATCTGACATTGTAATGCAAAAAACCATTTGGCAACGGGCGGAGGAAGGAGAAACAAGTTATTACCGCAAAAGAAAAAAACAGAGAGACTCGGCTGCACTAGCCTCGTGTTCAACCCAGTTAAAAGGCCAAACTTGACCTGGCCATGGAACGGATTTAGATGTATCCCAACTTGCAGCGGCACCGGCAGCACCACAACCACCAGCTGCCTAAAAAAGAATAATGGCCTAAAAAATAATAAAGAGGGGCATAGATACAGAGTATAATTTCTCTTCTTTCCGAGACGCCCACGTTTCTGGCACGAGGCAAATAAAATTGCGGAAATGATTCCAACAAATTGATAGGCAGCTTTCGAAGTGGCCAATTTTCAAGGCATAGAAGGGTAATAAGAAGGTTGCAACTTTATTGGGTAATTGCAGAAGGCGTCGGCCAAACGAGCCAGTAACGCTTCTGGAAAGGAAGCGGAAAATTTTCTTTAAAAAAACTGGTCTAAAAGGGTGTCTGTCAATTGCTTCTATTTATGCGTAAAATGTAGTAAATGTAAATGTAATTCACCTTTTAGGAAGCTTATGAAAAACAGATTCACGTGTTCTGATAGAATTATTGATTATTTATTATTATAAGTTAAAATCATAGATTTATATCGATGACTAATAGTTATTTCTAAAACCTTATCAAGTTGCTTTGAGGAATATTCCATTGAAATTCCATTATCATTATTATTACCCAGAAATGACAGCCGGAAATAGATTAAACACAGATTACTGATTAATGCAAATCGAAAAATTATATTAATTCTATTCAGTCTTGAGTTACTCTTAAAAGTGTTCGCAACGTTAGTTTTTCATTATGATTAGGAATACAAAATCCATTATTGTTTGGATTCTGCTGATGAATTTTTGGCTGTTACAGGGGAATCCTTCACCAGCACAAATCATTAAAAGATTCGAAGGTGGTTGCAAGAAAAATCCTTCTTCGGGCTGTATCATTCTGAATTATGACCGGTTAATAACACAACAATTTACAGTAAATGCAACCAACTTTCTATGCAGACAAATGCCAGATAATTGTTAGAGTGCTTAAAATTTAAAATACAAATTAAATATAATTTTGAAATGTTATAAATTACATTTTAAAAAAATAATTTTTAGTGTTTTATACAATAATAATAATAAAATTCGAAATCCTGGTGTTAAAATGGAACAATTAACAAGAGGCTTAAAAATATTTGTCGTAACACAAATTTTGTTAAAATAGACCTGAAATTCAGCCTCTTAAAGTCCTGAAAATCTTCGGTTTAAGCATAAGCTTTAATGGGTTTTCCGAGTACCCAGACCAGCCACGCCCAAGTCAAAGAATGAAAGAGATGGGCAATGGAAAGAGAGGGGCTTTTGGGGCATTTGGGACGTAAGGGCAGGACGACATAAACTTGGAATGTTGAATGTGCCTCAAAGTTTTGCTGACATGACTGTCACTAATGCCAAACACGCGCCACAGTTTCAGACACAAACACACTCGCACACATACACGGGCAGACGCACAACAAACACGCACACTCACACCATGACACTCTTGAGCACACACAACCACCAATGCAGAGGAAAGTGTATACGTATACACTGGCAGACATAACGAGCCATACATTTGGCACACAAAATCGCACACACACAAGCACACACAAAACTGTGTCGCACTCACAGACGATGATGAAGAAGAAGAATCGGCAGGAGAGAGAGCGAAAGAGAGCGGAAGCGGGGATGAAGAGGAAGAGGAAGAGGAAGTGGGTGTTGGGGGGCGGAAACGGAAGCTCTGGGCGAGGCAGCTGGCGTCTAGTAACGCTGGCAGACATCACAAAAGTACATACAAAGTGGCGAACGGCGGGGAATAAAGGAGGGGCCGAAAGAGCGGTAAAGAAGCAGTGAAAGAGAGGTGCAGTGTGTGTGTGACAGAGAAAGATAAGGCGCCGCCTATGTAACTCACACACACACACACACACTAATCAGAGAAGCCGGGGAAAAGTGTTTTTTGTCGGGTCGTCCCAAAAAGCAATTTCCCCATTTATGGCCAACGTTTGTTGTTGCTGTCGTCTCGGCAGACGCTGCCCAGCCACCCAATTAAGCCATAAGACTCAGGCCACCGCCCACCAACCACCCATTACCACCCCCTGGAAAAGCTGTTGCCACCACAACCTACAGCAACAAAATTTGTCTGAGGGCGTCATTCGACTTGGTCCTTCTATTTCCCACTCTATAGCCAACGTTTTTGCTCGCTGAGAGCCAAAAGTTTTTCTTCAACTGTGTGTGAGTGGGGCAAAGTTTTCTTTTTCCCTTTTTTATTTGTTAGTTTCTTGTGCTGCTTCTTATTCCCTGCTAACTTTCCCTGCCCAGCGCCCCCCCTTCTCATTTTTCCCCAGGGGGTGAGCCACTTTGACGCCCTTTTGTCTTACGACATCGACTGGTCGTCGCAGAGATGCAGCATCAACTGGGAGCAAGTTGTCTCCATCTACAGTCCTCTGCCTTCTTAGATATTTTCCCTATGGAAATACTTCTGCTGGCACTTTTTCTTCTCAGTTATTTTTTCGTTTTTTTATTTTTTCATACATATATATTTAAATGTCTTGAGGGTGGTTTATGACATTTCATTCGTCTTTTTGCTCTGTTCTGTGTGCTGTTTCCCTTTTTCTGTGTTTTATTGATTTCTAAGTTAAGTGGAATTTCATTTTGTCCAGGATCAAGTGACCTAATTTTTATGTTACAGTTTTTTTCTATTATTACTTTCAGCCTTTAGTTGATTGATCTGTCGTACTTTATAGAAAACGGTACATCAAACAAGTTTTAATAACAAATTATTATTGATCAATAACATTTTTTAAGGGCATAGTTTCATTAAAACATTTATTTTTAAGCATTATTAAATAATATTCATAATTCTGTTCCATTATCTACCAGATTCGATCCACAATTCCAGTTTAATTTAGGTTAATGAAATTATTTTTGGCTTTCGCAATATACATATGTTTCTCTAAATATTTATCCAATGAAAAGCCGAAGTCTCCCAAGCTCAGACTCAAACACTTGTTCACACGTGTTGCTACTCAACTTAATTTTATATTTTATTGCTCCCTCCTTTCATGTCTCAAATAAGGTGCGTAAACAGGTGTCAAAAATAAATAGCAAAAACATGTAAGTCAATAGCAACAAAAACAACAACAGTCTCTGTGGTAATAAACCTGATCTAACAAGTTATTGGTCATGTTTTGGCTCGTGAATAAAGCCAAAAACCAAAGAAATAAAAAAGTCGAAGAAAAAAATAAAGTAAAACAAATGTAAATCATTTGAGACGCCAATTGACGTTGAGAAATTTCAACTACACAAAAAAGCTGCTCTAATTGTTTGTAATCCCTCAAAACAGGTTTGAATTTGTGGGTGTTACAGCTTGTGGGGTGACTATAAAAAATGGAATTAAAATGGATTGGCATAGCAACTGGTACAACTAGCTAAAACTTATTTACTCTTCCAAAAATTGTAAAAGTATTTTATGTTAAATAAAACATTCTAGACATTGAGTTCGTTAGAATCAATATTCTAAGAAAATACAAACAAAAAATGTTTTTTAAAAACAAATATTTGAGTTAGTTTAGTTTATAGTTTTATTTTAACATATTTAAAGAGCATATCAATATCAACAAGCTGATATTTTGACGGTTCAAATTTGTCATGCCCATAGAATTGTTGATTGTGATATTGTTTGAAAGAAACCGCAATCTACTTACATGTGACAGTTAAGCGGCTCTGAGCAAAACACCGAAACCACCAAGAAAAACACAGCATCAAAGGTAAATGGAACTCACCTGCAAATAGAGCAAAAGAGAGGAAAGAAAATCAAAAAATTTGAAATACGTCCGTCTATCAATGAAATAGTTTTTGGCGTTATTTCTGCTTTCCTTAATTTTGTTTGTTTTTTTGCGCATATTTTTGCATTGAGCATGCCAAAATTAATTTGTTATTGTTGCCTCTCGTGAAGCAAGAGCAACAATTTTAATTGCTGCAATGCCTGCAATTAATTTGTCAATAAAACACATTTCGGCTTTTAGCAAAAGAGAATCATCTGCCCCTTACTTTTCCCAATTTTCTTTTCTCCTTCTGAGGATTTGCACTTTGCTGCGTTCTATTTCTTGATCTTTTTGCCTTTTTGCCAAAGATTTATGTTGCACTGCATGCCACAGCCAGCAGCCAAAACACCCAGCCCCTTTTCCCTGGCCCCCTTTTTGCGAGCAAAATAATTCTTTGCCAGACTCGTGGCAATTATTTTCAATTTCATTGCAATTTTTCCCTTCAGTTTGGCTGGCGCTTTTCCCCTGTTTTGTTTTCGGCTTTTTGGCGGTGGCGTTGATTTTTGTTAAAGTGTTTTTGGCCAAATGCTTATAAGCAGGCCAATACTATTTAGCCCTATACATCTCTTTCAACCTGTACCCCACTCGTTTTTTTCTGGGCGCATAATGCAAAATTTAAAATAAATGCAAAAGAAATTTGTGTGCAGCTGCCAAATCGAAAGTAAGAACAGGGTCCTAATTAAAAAGAACGAATACTAGATTCTCTTAATAGAAGATGCATTAAATTCATGTATTATATTTTTGTGACTCATTATTCGTCCCTTATTTGCTATTGCGAAAAAATGAAAATGGTTCGTGGATAGATAGAGGTTGGGGCATCGCATAAATTGTTCCAAATGATTGCAATAATATGTAAATAGCATCCATCAAAGGCTTTAGGCCATGGCACACCATAAATTAACACAATAAATTCTGTAGAAACAACAAAAAAATAAAAACGTCAAGTCAAGTTCCAAGAATATCGAACAGGGGACACCTTCTCACGCACAAAGCAAACAATTTATCCAGGAAAATTTATAAAAGAGTTCTAGTCCCTTGAAAAAATGTTTTGAAAAATGATAGTTCATATTTATAAATTAATATTTAAATTAAACGTTTCTTTCTATATTAATAACATATAACGATAATATATTAATGTTCCATAAGATAATATTTATATTTTATAGATATCTCTGTAGATTTCATTATTAAAGGGATTTAAGATTTGTGAACAAATATTTAGTAGAGTTTTTATAAGTTGTTTAATATATTTTTTGGTTTTTAGTTTACTAATTCGTACCCTTTAAAATAGGGTTGCTTAAAAAAATATCGAAAACAATAAACGTAATGGTTGGCGAAGGGGGGTTTTGGCAGTGGCGTCAGTTTTGTGTGTTCTGTTTGTCGCCGAAACAGAGACGGCAAATGGAGGGCCAGAACGAGACAGACAGGCGTTGTTGTCCTTTTGCGTGCGAAAAACCGAACAAACGGACGGACGGCGTCAAAATGGCGTCGCCAATATGTCGCCGGGCTTGGAATATGGGCGACCAGCGATATCCCTGCCTGTCTATATATGTATATACCCCCTATTCCCTCGTCCGATTTGCCTAACTTCTGTCCCCGTTGTTGTTGTGCCGAGCGTTAATTGCCCCCTTTGAGCTGACTGACAGCGAACGATAAACGAGCAAACAGTTGCAAAAGTCGCCAGATCTTGAGGGAGAATATCCCCAATCCCTTCGCCATCCCTCTAATGCGGTTTTATTTTTATACGACGACCATCATCATTATCATTTGTCGCCCCTTCCTTGCAACTCTGTCTCCTTCGTGTTGCCATTTTTAATTTAGCAAATGTTGTAAATTTACGCTAATTTATTGCGTGTCGCCTGAGGCCGCCAACAAAAATGGAGGGAACAAAAGTGCAAAAAGGAGATCAGACTCTTCTGCTGGCATTAGTCACTCTTGGTTGGTGGCCACAGCTAATTGCCGCACAACAACGAGGAAATAAAATCTCTAAACCAGGACATCTTAATCGCCATAAAAATACAGTTTTGATTTACTATCAGCCAGCGAACAAATTAATATAAAAAGAAAGGTGCCAACACAATTTTACATAAACAAACCAACACAAGCAAGGAAGGAAAGCTACTCGGGTTGCACCTGAAGGAGTTCTTGCAATAAATCACACGAACACGGCAGTAAGGGGCAAAAAGAAAGGATATGCCGCAAAAGAAAGTCCGGGGAAAATGGAGCATACGGAAAAATCACTCAGCAAAAAATAAAATATTTAATGAATAATTAGCCAATTAAAAATTGGTGATAACATAGATTAAAGCGCATCACAAAAAAAATATTAATATACGTAAATAATACAAGTTTTTTGACGCTCTTTACAAAATCAAACTAATTTCACCTTGTTTGTCAGACAAATAAGAACATTTTAGAATTTTTTTTGTTAAGTCATCATCATCATCTTTGTCAAAATCGGTAACTTTGAATGTAAAAAATGCAATCGTCACGACATTTCCATTTCGTTAAGCGGTGCTTTTGATTTATTTTATTTCAGATGGGACCAAACACCATTTGCATTTTAAAATGATTGAATATATATTAAAGTAATATTAATTATTTAACATTTTTCCGGCAGTGCACCTAAGACAGGTGTAAGTTTGTCGCTTTGCTCTGTTTCCCGCTGCCTAATGCAAAACTGTGCTAATTATGGACAACATTTGCTTCCACAGGCCGGTGGTTCGGGGAGCGGGACAGTTGGGGTTTGGTGTCAGGGGGTTGTGGTTGCGGTCCGGAGAAATGAAAAGGTGACGGTGGGGTTTGGTGGAAGAGAACCCACTCTGGCTACATCAAAGACAAGTCTACTCCTCGAAATGGCTTTTAATTACAGCCTCGTCGTGCAAGAGGTCGCCGATGTCGGGGGTAGACATTGTCGTCGTCTTCGCCTCGTGGTCGTTGGTCTTTGGACGGAGATGGAGATGGTGATGGTATGGGACGGGATGGCAATGGCGATGGAGTCGGAGTCGGAGTCGGAGTTGCTGTCGCTTGTTTGCATAATTTATTGTAATGAGACCGCGGGATGTTGTGGCGGTCCCTCTGGGGATTTGTGGGTAGAGTTCAGAGAGGAAGGCTTCAAGGAACGGGAGTGCACTAAATTTCTAAGTTTTCACCTTAATTGACCATTGTTAAAGAGTTACTTAAAAAAATAATAAGGCGAACATCGATATACAAATAAAAATATTGCTATGCATAGAAGATGAACGCATATTACCAACGACTAAAGACCATGACTTTCTTAATTCATCAATCTATACTTTAATTAAATTCTGTAATTAGTATCTTTGAAAAATCTTTTAATAAATGTTCCTAATGTAAAAGCTCATTTTTTTAGAATGACAAATTTAAAGAAATATTTTATTTTATTCAAGTTCCTTTTTTATTTATTTGACATCCTTATTGCCCCAAAATCCAATTACCCTGGGTCATTTGTTTAAATGAATGCACAGTCCGCAGCCATTATTGTCTTGATCATCATAATTTTCCCAGTCATAATCATCATCTGAGTTGCTTTTCATTGTCCCTTGTTTGCCTCTTTTTCACAAATCATGGCTCAAGGTTCGGTCCACATCCACTGGCACAGCGCAAATTGAGAAAAACCCCGAAAACAACAACAAAAATAGGGGCACCAACAACAAACAAACGTCTAATGAAAAATTTGTGAAAAATAGCTGCAAAAGCAAACGAAATAGAAAAACAAAAACAATTCTTTCAATTAATGTGGCAGAAACGGCAAAGAAAATTAAGGAAAATTTTCTAGCTTTGCCGACGCTCATCTTAAGTTTATTTGTTTAAGGGGCAGTGCAAAGTGCGGCAAATGAAATATTAATTAGTGGCCAAATCAAATGAAAAGTGCAATAGGGGCATCAAGAATTATAAGATGGGGGAAAACCCTAAGGCTGGTTATTAAAAATAAATTTTGGCTTTACAGATTATAAACAAATAGTAATAGTAAAGTTAAATGTGTATATATTTGTATTTTATTAGAAATTTTCTTGATTTGTTATTGGAATAGATGTTTATTTAATTGCTTATTCATAACATTTACGAAAATTCTCTTTTACATACTCGAATTTAAAATTTAAAATTTAATTTATTTTTGGGTAAAGAAATATTTATTGTACGAAGTAAGTTTACTAGCTTGATATCATTTCCTCCCTTTTTTGTTTGCGTTGGAGAAAATTAAGCATGGAAAAGTTCCCCTTGCAAACCACTGTATTTGTGTCAGCCGCAGCAACTGAAGCCCGCAGCAATTAAGGACATCAGCATCAGGGATGCTTCTGCCACAGGACCCAAAAAAGATAAATGCAACTACTGAAAGGGGTCGGGGTAAATGCGTAGAGCTGCCACCCACAATTCTTGTTCCGCCCACAGACACACAAACACTTTCCAACAATCAAGGTGGGAGGCGGGGGGCGGTGGATGGAACTCAGGATGGCGTCTCCGCAAACTGGGTCAAAATTATAAACACGTTATCATGCAAATGGCACAGAGGGGTTGGTTGGCCGGAAAATGGAAAGGGAAACATAGAGAGGCTGAGGGGAGACGTTGACATGGCAGACGGGCAGAGGAGACAAAGCAAGACAGCAGGAGAGGAATGCAAATCATCCTGGCTAGCGAACATGAAAAATGCACAAGGACCAGGTCGGAATCTATGGGCAAAGGGGGAATTTCTTGCCTGGGGAAACGGAGAGAATTTGCTGTGGGAATGTTTGCATGAAACTAGGCAAATCTCGGTTAGGTTGCACTAGATGACCGATGATGCTGTTGAGCACAGATTTCAACCAAAGTGCACAGCATTTTAAAATGTGGATTTATTTAATTTTTTGAGTCAATTAGTTTCAATAATTGAAAATAAAAAATCCCACATTTCACATTTATCGCATTCAAAGCCCTAAAGTTAATAGTTTTAAATAAAACTTAAGTCTTAAGACAAAACTACTTTTAACTGCTCTTAAAAATAAACTCACGCCAGCCACCTTTTATAACTTTTGACTTTTAACTGCCCTGAAAACAAACAATTGTTAATTTTTTTTTGATTTAGATGTGGGCGTGGCATCCGAGGGCGGCATATAATGCGCATCGCTGCACGACGGCAATTCCAAATGCAATTATTTATTGATGTTACTTGACCGCACACAATTCGCACAATAAACAGAGTTGTAATTGCATAGAGATCCATATCTTCATCTTTTTATGTGCATAAATATATGCACATATATATCAACATACGAAATGGCTATCTTTCAGCCGAACATCGCTTTCATTGCGTGTAAAAGATATTTATGTCTGGACTTCAGCATTTTTTAAACTCGAATGATATTTTTCCCGGCTCTCTGCTCGACGGGTTTACTAATAAAAGAAAATTTACAAATTGCGTGAGCAGAGGAAACTATTTCCTAGCCCCTCCCATCGACAATTTTCTGCTGAACTGATTAAAAATCAGACTTTTTAATTAAATGATTAAAATCGGCCTAAAAGAGAGGGTGGGGTGGGGAGAGAGAGAGAGGGGGGTTAGGGGATGTGGATAGAGCCAAAGCCGCAGACAAAACAAACCACAAGATGATGACCATCATTCATTCATTTGACCATCACTCATTCAGTCATTCATTTATTCCAGGTTCTTGGAAATTTCTCACACAATTTTCGCGCGCATTTTCCGCGGCTTAACTTATGTCTCCCCTGTTGTCCCGGAAATGGTAAACCGCTGGGAAAAATGGTTAGATGGAAAACAGCAGCCTTCCCGCTCACTCAATTGATGCCGCATTCGTCACGCAATTGCCTTGCTGCATATGGGGAAAACTAATCAGTCAGGAGAGGGGGGTATTGACGGAATTCACTGAAAAATATATATTTTTAGCGTAAGCAAGAGATTCTTACAATCTAAAAAAAGACTTGAAAACCAAACTGCAGTATATAAATATTTAAATCAAGGGTAATTTATAAGGGAAACTGTGTTTATAAATGCTGTATCGATATATTTACTAAATATATCGAATACACGACATTCTAACTTAAACAAGAGAGAACGCTATAGTCGGTTGCCCCGACTATCAGATACCGTTACTCAGGTAAAAGGATGAGGGAGATGGAGATAGAAACTTGATCGCGCATAACTTTTAAACGAATGGTCCGATTTGAAAAATTCTCACATTTCGATAGGTATTGATAAACACAATAAAACTGCATTTTACTTTTCCGAAATATTTAAATTTATATTTAAATAAAATCGTATATAAGCGATTGTGGGCGTTAAAGGGGGCGTGGCACCTTTTGAAACAAACTTGCGCTGCGTAGGAACTCCTAAAATCTGCATGCAAAATGCCAATCTTCTAGCTTTTATAGTTTCCGAGATCTCAGCGTTCATACGGACGGACAGACGGACAGACGGACAGACGGACATGGCTAGATCGACTCGGCTAGTGATCCTGAACAAGAATATATAACTTTATAGGGTCGGAAACGCTTCCTTCTACCTGTTACATACTTTTGCACGAATACAATATACCCTTTTACTCTACGAGTAACGGGTATAAAAACTAAAAAACAGGAACTTTTAAATTGCATTTTTCTCAGTGCTTGATCTCCCCCTGAACTTATAAGGCCATATTCCTAGACCATTTGAATTTAGAGTTGAGTCCAAAGTTGAGCGGACCTGACATGTGCACCAGACTCTGGCTGATCCGTCAGCAGGACTTGGAGTATGGATCGATGGCCGGGTTGTCCAACTGTCTTCGATTGGCATTTGTGCTGTGGCAAATCAGAGTTTGGCCCGCAACTTGCTGGCTTGGCTTGCTTAATTGCCAGCTCACGTTTCGGCTCGCCTGCTTCGATTTTCCATTCTGTCGCATGACATTTGCACCCCCCGTTCACTTCGATCCCTGCCCCTTTCCAAATAGAAGACAAATCGCTCAGTGCAGCAACAAATGCAACAATGGGTAATGGGTAATGGGTAATGGCATTGGGAGCCGGATAATCAGCGATATAGCAATATAGCAACAGCAGACGACGACTACGACGACTTTGGCGACGGGCAAACTCCACGCGAGCAATGCAAATGCCAATGCGCACACATGCAGCGGAAAGCAAAATAAAAGAGATTGGATGGAGGTGGAGAAGAAGTCCTCAGAGGTGGCAGCGTGAGTCGTAGAAAATGCATTAGAAAAATTCATTATCATTATCTGATTTATTGCATATTTATAGATGTAACGTCTTCTCGATTTACAAAAAATTATCAATTTATGTTTATGATAAATTTCTCTAATTGAATATTCTAGTTGTGTATAACAACTTTTCAATTAATATCTACTTTAACTACCAGAAAATAAGTACCAATTTGAATATTTCTTAAAAGCTTGTGAGGGATACTAAATATTTGAATAGCCATCGCTTTGTATTAATTACAGAATAAAAGTTTGTTGTTAAGGTCAACCTAAAAACCTTGAAAATCTATTCACTTAACTTATTTAATTTAATAATTATTCCTGGAATTAAGTTCTTAACATTACAGTTTTTTTATTTATTAAAATAAATTCTTTAGCAATGTGATTTAATGTTTATATGCCAGGTTGAGTTAACTCATTATTAATAGATAACAATTTCAAATTCAAATCAATACATTTTGTAGAACCTACATACATTTATAAATAAACCAAATGAAGTATAGATTTGTATTAAATTTTTTATTCACGAATCCATCCCCATGCTTCTCTTAGGCTGGCATGTTCAAGCAGCACGTGTTGTTGGCCTTGGCCGTTGGCTGTATCTTCGACTTGGCCAAAACTCACACATTGAAATACAGCCGAGAAGACAGGCACAGACACAGATGCATGGGCATCCAAGCGACGATTATCAAAACGCCTCTAGGCAACGTGGGTGGGCCCAGAAAGACATTTGGATGCCACCAAAACGTGTTTAGCTTTTAATTGCAAATTAACTAATAGAGCGGGGGGTGGGGCACGGAAATTGTTGCATCGCTGCGCTGTGCAACATTGAAAAACAAAGTTCAAACAAAACGGCAAAAAAAAAAAAAAACAATGTGCACCTCTTTTTCCACTTTTCCCCCCTTTGCCGCATTTCCCTCCGCTGGCGGCTGACTGACAGACAGACAGACGAGTCATGCCACACATCAATTCCACATGAGTTGCGAGCTGCTCCTCAGCCCCTCCCTTTCCTTTGCACAGAGAGAAAACTGATAGACTATCTAAAATAAATCAAGTTTTTTGCAATCTAAAGGATTTATAGCATATTTGATTAGATTTAATCTAATCTAATTTAGGTTCTTAGAATTAAATCAATAAATATTTGTTTCAAAATTGATTTGATTGTATCATTTATTTTAAAAATTCAAAATAATCATTTACTTGAAATCAAAAAGCTATCTGTTATGATTTTAAAACCAATATAATCATGTAATTCGTTTTTAAATGTGAAATAAGAAATATATTAATAATTAAGTCTATCAATTTAAAACTACCTTCTGAAACACTTTAGTTGGATAAGAAATGTTAAAAATGTGCCTTGAGAGAAATAAATACATTTTTTAATTAAACATAATAATTGAAATATAAGACAACAATTTGCGTACTTTAAAATCACTTTCAAAAAGAATTCAAACACTTTCGTTAAAGAAGTAAATGCATTAAATCCTAGAGGTATGTGTAAATGCAATCAAATGAATCCAATATAAAAAAAACGGATTTTAAAAATACCCTATTACATTGATTTTAGTGCACAAAAACCTTTATTTAATATAAAGGTTTTTTACAGTGCACTGCCAGCATTCCTCCAGCCAAATCCACAGCAACGAGCATGTCCAAGTCCACGTTCACGTCCCGTTTTGGCTGCGGTTGCAGTTGGGCCACAATTTTTATGATCGCAGTTTGCATTTTCACATTGTTGCAGTTTGCTTCATGTTGCTATTGCTGTTGCTGCTGCTTGTATTGCTGTTGCTGCTGCTTGTATTGCTGTTGCTGTTGCCGCTGTTGCATTTGCCGTTTGCAGCTTTAAATGTAGCGTGCAAAACTTCAGTTTTAATTTCAAACGCATGCATTGGACCGCTGCTGTTGCCGATGTTGCTGCAGTTGCAAGTTGCTGGTTCGTCGGCTGTTTGGCCATGCATTTTGTCAAGCGCACAACAAATTGGAGCAGCAGCCCAGCGGAAAAAGGGGGAGGCAGCGGCCTGGATTGTGGGCGTGGTCGTCATGGCTGCAGGCTACAAAACACTGCAGGTGTTGACGGCTCTCGTTGATGGCATCGGAATTTCTGCCTTGCAGGCAAAAAATATATATCTCTCTTTTATTTGTATTTATATTTTTTTTCAGCTACCTTTTCTCTATCTCCCGTGCCCACGAAACGATTTCCACAATTTTGCATACAGCTCTTGAAAATGTCATAAATTTTTTGTGACACTCACGTCGTATACGCAATAAAAACTGCAACAAGTCCCGGTCCGCAACAAAAAAAAAATAAAAATAAATAAATAAAACAATTTTAAATTCGACAAACCGAAACGAAGTCTCGTAAAAAATAAAGGAAATAGCTCCAATGTATTGAATGGAAATCAGTCTGAGTAACTGCATCGGAAATCGGAATCATCAATAATTCAGAAATTCAGCAGAGTCACCACAATCAGTCACAGTGAAATCGAAAAAGGTTGTCTAAAGATCCAAAATATTTATAAATTCACAGAAAACACTTTTATTGGACACATGTGTGTCTTAAATGTTTAGATATTTTAAGATTCATATACATTTTTGTTTATTAATTGCGAACAAAAAGTTATTCAAACTGAAATTAAAATTGATGTTAGCATTAATGTACATCATTTCTTACACGACCTATAGTATTTAAATAATCAATTATTATTTTTTTTACTTAAAAAGTTAAAAGCGGCATTGCAAAATATCTTTTTAATAAAATACAATTTTTTTAACTAAATAAAAATGTTATCTTTATAAATATGTATGATCTATAACATAAATATTCCTCGTTTGGTTCTTTTATCTTTAAATTTATCAAAAGCTTCTACTTTTATACTCTTTTGTATGTTACAATTTAAATTCTTACAATACAATTTATATTTCTACACATTTCTGCTCAAATATTTGCTTAACAACCATTAAGCACACACATATCGTTGAACTTTTATGGGCGTCTCCCTTGCCCACCTGAAAGTTCCCTTTTTTGCATTCCCACTTTATCCATATACACTTGAGGTTTAACGTTCCTATTCTTATCCTCCCCTTTGGATGGCAGAACACACAGGTAGCCGTCGCTCCCCTTCTGCAGTCTCATTAGAAATCCATTTCATGTCTAGTCATGGTGATCACTGTCCCCGGCCATAGGATACTAGGCCCTATAAGGCCGATAAGCACACACTGATTACCCCCAACTAACCTAACGACAATGTTATTATAGACTTTTTCCGCGTGTCTCTCTTACGCACTTCTTCTGCCATCTGTAATTATGCCAATAATTATGGTAAGGTGATGACTCTAATGACTCTCTATGATCTGCCTTTGCCTTTATCTATTGTTCAAATGGCTGGGAAATGTTTGTTTGATTGCTTTGTCCGTTTGTTGCTTTGGCTTAACACATGTTTGCACAGCAGCAACAACATCGTCATCAGTTGCAGCAGCAGCAGCAGTGGTTGCACCTGCAACCGCTGACTTTTCGTCTTTGTGCCTTAATGCAGGGATTTGTTTGCTTGGCTGACACCTTTGAGCCTTTGGTCTGCACTTTTCCAGGGCAAAAGGGACAAAGTAAGTGGTTTTTCTTTATTTTTTCCCTTTGAGTATTACTCAATTCGTATTTCGAACTCCCCAGCTTTGCAGCTGACTCAGAACCAGAGCAAACATCGTTGGGGGAAAAGTTCGTTGTCAAACATTTACATTTCGCTTGAATTTGTGCAATTGCAGGCTAGCTGAAGGGAAAACTGTGTGGCCGGTGGCAATTTACAGACGGCAAATTAATGCAAGCGCATTTATTTTTGTCACAAATGCAAACAACAGCAGCAACGTCTGGCACTGCCAAAAGCGAAAGCAGCGCCAAGAAATAAATAACGCAAATAAATAAGAAAAGCGCCCCAGGGAATTTTTGCACAGATAGAGAAAGAGCGATTCGAAAGAGCAAAACGGAAAGATTGCCGAGGGATAGAAAGAGTAGAGTGTTGCCCTCAAAAAAATAAAATAAAAAAAAAACAACTTGCAGCTGCATTAAATAATGAAAAATGTTGGAAAATTCTTGCGCCACGCCCACCAGCAGCTGTGCTACAACTAATGATAATGCAGACGCCTCTTAACACCCTAATGACAAGGAGATGTTGCTGATGCAGCGATGTTGCTGCTGCTGCTGCTGCTGCTGCTGATGCTGCTGTTGGTGTTGCATCTGCATCAACATTGCCAATTAATTTCCCCCTCTAAAGCTTTACTGCTGACTAAATAGGAGGGTTTGGAAGCGGCGTGACAAAAGAGGACAAGGGAAACTTTGAACAAATAAATAAAAGAAGGGGGAAAATATTTGACAAGGCGCTGCCATGACAGACCCTCGTTTCCTAACTTCAAAAATGAACAGCAGCCCCACAACACTCAGCAAAATCTTTTGATAAAAATCAAAAATATTGCGTTTAATCTTAAACAACTTGTAGATAATAAGCTATTATATTTTCTACAATTAATCAACTGGTTCTAATAATACAGATATAATTTACTGATAACTGATAATTTCATAATCAATAATTGATAACATAATACATTTGCATTGTTTTGCTATGTGCGGCACTTTTAATTAAATTTTAAATTTAAAACGACACATTACTCTTACTGAATTGTAAAATTTTTTAACTGTAGAGTAAAGCTTAATCCCCTTTTCCATATTTTTTCTGCTGCGCTTTGCAAATTGCAATGCGTTTCCCCTCGTTTTACATACGTTTCATATTCATGTCGAGGAGCAGTTCGCATTCAGCAGCGAGTTCGTTGGCACGCCCCCGCCTGGAGGCCGCCCTCCTCTACCACATTCCCGCCGTTTTCCACAACATTTTCCACCGCAGCCGCAGACATTGCGACGCGTCTCGTGTTTACAGTTCTACTAGTTGGGAAAAATGATTGTGCGTGGTCCAAAAACAAAACTAAATTTTTTTTTATATTAAATCAACTAAAAAGTTTGAATCTGTAAAAAAAAATGGTTTGTTTTAGGGGGAGGCGAGGGCAAAGAAAACTGCCTGTGGAGGCCAATGCAATTTTCAAATTAGACAATCTGACAACAACCGACACAATCACAATGGGAATTTGCAATGGCAAAACAAGTTGCTGACATCAATTAGCATATATAGCATTAAGTCAAAACAAAGTCTAGACAAACAACAGCGACGGCAACGAGAGCAACAACAACTAATGCAGCAACGACGCCAGCAACACCAATAGCGCCACCTACCGGGCTTGACCTGCTGACCAATGTCTTCGTTGTTTTTGTTGTTCTTGCCATCGCTGCTAGATGCTGATTGATTGCCGCACTTCGTTAAGACCTCCCCAGAGGATCGTACAGTGGTTCAACAATTTTAAAAACCAATTAAAAAACCAATCACCCATTTCCTATAAAATTTGTTTTAAATCATCTTCATTTGAAGTAAAAAAAAACTTTTTATACTACTAAAAAGCGAGAAATGAACTTCTGGAATTAAAACATAAATTTTTCATATGAAGTAAAAAAACTTTGTATACTACTAAAAACCGAGATATTTACTTCTGGAATTAATGTATATCACAATATATCAGAGTATACAATAATATTAGATACAAATATTTAGTAACCAATTTTTTAGAAATACATACTTACAAATTGTATAATGCTAAATAAACAAAAATTGATTCCCTACTCTTAAGCTTATTTTGCCAACCCCTTTCATCCCACTGTTCTCAAATACTTGGCCTGCAACCGAAACTTTGCGTGTGATAATCCGTCTGTATATCCATTTCTCTTTGGCTGCCTTTAGTTTCGGTTTGCGAACCCCCTTCCCCACCACTAAAACCAATAGCCTCCCTTCCCCACCTCACCCCAAAACACCCCTTGGCCAAACCAAGTGATGGGATCGCTTGTTGACAGATCACATCTGCCCACGAGCTGATCACGCCGGATGCCGCATGTCTGGCAAGGCTTCAACGGCTTTTGTTTTTGCTCTTAGCTTGGCTTTTTGCTTGGCTTTTTGGCCAGGGGAAACGTGTCTTTCATTAGCGCCTTCATTAGCGCCTGGGACGAACTTTGGTCCAATGGTGTTAATATCGGAAAAGTACCCAACGAAAGACGGGCGGCAACTATGCTCCGACCTTGGGTTTTGCGGTTTGGCCAGTTATCGGTCAACGAGTCGTATGAGTGATATTTATTGTGGTCTTTTTTCGGTCACATCTAATCAGCTCCCGGCAATTGCAGAGAAAGTGAGAGACAGAGCATTAAAAGAGTGCGTTTCAAGGCTTTATAACCATTATAAAGTCTGTTTAAAAAAAAGGAAAAGGATTATATGGCATACGTATCCAATTGTATAATTAAAGTTTCCTAGCAATAATAACAGTATTAAAAATAAATCGACTCACTCTATCCTAGACTAAAAACATACTTCAACATAATACATATTTTTTAAAATGGTTTAATATTGAAACATGACTAACATTGAACCTCTCATAATGAGCTCTATTGGTTTTTTGTCAGCACATTAAAAAGCGAATTGTATTTAAAATGTTATTAAAATTTGTGTAATTTTGATCACTAATATTACACTTCTGAAACGCACTTTACTGCACATCTCATTGCTAGTTCGTTTCTCTTTCGTCGCTAATCTTTGTCGTGCCCATCGCAGACTGTTCCAAGTTTGTATTATTTTTTTTGTGTGCGCTTTCCTCTTTTTTGTGTGTTGTTTATTTTAAAAGCTCTACATCATATTCGAAAATAAATTAGCAAAGCAAACAAGCCAAAAGTCAGTGCGCATTTTATTTATTCAGCCATTCTCGTTGTCTCAGACTCTTTCTATCCGTATTTCTCACCGTATTTCCTCTCTTGAAATGATAAAAACCAACATCACATCCACAATCTGTTGTTTATTTTTGCACTTTGATTCAAGAAACCCGCAAAGGTGAAGGCGAGCAGAGTTTGGGGTAAAAATCAAAAAATTCTGATCAGACATTTCGGCTGGCAGGCAGACAAGTTGGCCAATTCAACAGATGCTTTCAATGTTTATAGAACGTCCAAAATCGCATTGTTGAGTCTGCCGCTTCCCATGTGGGCATTACGAAAGTTTAGCAAACATTTTCCAATGTCTGGCACGCGGTTCTCCCATCAAATCATCAGAAAAGAAGAATGGAAACCGAAGTTTATATACCTTACGGCTCAAAAATTAAATATTCAATTTTTCGATTTCTATACCTAAAAACAATAGAGCTGGAACTATTTTCAGATACTTTTTTTTGATCGTTCCTTTGACCACTATATAATATAGTTGTTCCATTTTACTGAAACAGAAATTCTGAAATTGTTTCAAATAACTATATCTCGTGGTAATGTGCCCTTCAACGCGTTGCAAACATTAAACTTAAATTATAAATACCTCTGAAAGGGTATTAAAATACACATATTATAGCCAATACATGATTTGTATTCCGCGGACTTGAAAATTGATTGATAATCTAGTGTCTATAATACAGAGAAGTAATGATCAATTGCTTATCAGATTGTGTGGGTATTCGGACCACGTATTGTAAACAAGTTTCTGAAGCAGAAACTTAGATTTTTTAAGACATGGTTTGTACGTTTTAATTTAATCGGTAATCGATTTTACGCAAATCAATCATAATGAACGAAGTGGTTAAATCAGAAACTTAATAACTGTAATAGTAATAATACATATTGCCTGTTATTTAATGCACCATCGTTAAGATTTAATTTAAAAATTTAATTTGTAAAACTAATAGTTTAAAGTTAGCAAGATCATTTTTTTTTATTTATACATCTTTTAACAGATTTATTGCAAAGAAATCTTAAATTTAAAAAGACTTCAAAGCTGAAAGTTTGTATAGTTTACTCTCCGTATAAATCTCAGTTCCCTTCCATTCATTTGATCTGCTCAAAATCAATCTAAAATTGATTACAGAGAGCATATCCAGATTGAACCAAGTGAATTTTCTTGAATACTATGGGGCTGCTTAGTTGTCAGAACTTGATTGATGAAGAACTGAACTTGAAACCGTTGTTAGTTGTTGCTGCAGAAAATCAATGAGACAAACAGACAACGAGTCAAGTCGAATCGCATCGCATCGCATCGGATTGAACTGAATCGAAAGAAATCGCGAATGGAACTGTAGATTAGATGGATGTGATTGTGATTGTGATTGTGTGACTTGAAGGCCATTTCAAATGGTTTGAGGGGCTGACTAACTGACTAGCTGACTGACTGAACGAATGAATGACTCGGACTTTGTCTATCCGTCTTGGCAGCTGCTGCCAGTCGACTTGGAATTGTAACGCTAATTTCGTATCTGTATCTTTGTATCTCTATTCCGTATCGCTGTGTCTCGGCTTTGATTTGTTAATTGCATTTGTTCTTGCCCGTGATTGACACTTTCAATTGTAATTCGCAATTTTCAAATGCAAAATATTTTAATTAACTCAATGTGCATAGCGCCAAATGCATTTTGAGGAAACCCAAATCAATGTCAGGCGATGTAAACTTTGGATATAGTTTGGATCCGTTTGTGTATTCAATTTGGCGAGGTGCGCCGCTATTGGCCCATTCCAACATTTTTAACATGCGACAGGCATAATCAATATACAAGAGGTGATAGAAAAGGCAACACTCAGAAAAAACAAAACTAAATATGATAATATTAATTCTGCTAATAATTTAAAGTCAGCTCAATAGCTGCTGTAAAAAATATATTACTCAAATATATGCCCGTTAAAAGATGTAATTAGTTGCAAGATGTCTAAGAGTACTTCTCATTAAAATCATATTTCTACTAGTACTAGTATTGTTTTATAAAATTTGAATTTGAATATTCCATGTTGTCTAGTATGACCTCTATTCGCTCAGTGCACCAATTCGCAATTCGCTGACTGACTCCAAACTCCGCGTCACCTTCTTCTGTTGATGTGTGCAAAACTTCAACGCTTCGCCGCGGCCAATGACCAGACAATGACCCAGCAGCGAACGCCATTAGCATTATCATCGTTCAGGCTTCGAGTCGGACTGGAGTCCCAAACCCAGACCTATACCGAAACCCCAGCTCGTACCAATACCCACACCCATATCCATATCTATATATTCAAGCCGAGCACAGACGACGGCTTCGACAAACGACGACAGCAGACGGCGACAAGCGGCAATAAAAATTATTAACATTTAAGCACAGCTTTGGCGACCGAGCACAAGATAGATGGGGGATACGGAGTGGGTTCGGTGGGTCGGTACTGAGACCCAGACCGTCAAACACCCGCTCGACCAAACATCAAATGCCCCCAACACCGCACAGTGGATTAAAACATGAAAAAAATTTAAATTAAAATTTGCTTCCTAATTCTCAGATTTTAATTCCAAACAATGGAAAAGAGATAAAAAGTTTCCCCCAGAGTTATTTATTATTTTAAAATATACTTATTAATTAATTATGTCAGTTAATTTAATATATACTCATTTTTTAAATAAATTTTTTAGAAGGTTTTTAAAAAATAGTTTAACATTTAGCTCTTTATGTTTTTTTCGACCGAATGAAAATAAAGATTTCTAAACTCTAGTCCCCAAAAGTTGCCCAATTCTTTATCAGTGAAAAATTGAATGAAATGTATCCAGACGGGAAGTCTAAGCTCGCGTTCTCATCCTCATTCAAAATGTGATATCGGTAAAAGCATAATAGTACTTAAGCAGAATATTTTAAATATTTTTTTAATATAAGAAAATATCAATATTCTACCCACTGTGGTGACAGCACACGAATCATCATCATTCGCGGCGTCATCATCATCAACACTTTGGGGGCACTTTGAGACACATGCGACTAGCCGGCGGTCAAACTACGCATACATAGATGATGCCCAGCACACACACATAGTCAGTCACATGTGTTTCTGTGAGGAGAGACAAACATTTGGGTTACTAAAACACTGAAAAGCGACCAAAACGAAATAGCCAAAAAGCGGAACTTGTAATTTCATTTCGTGTATTTCACGTTTAGCGAGGTGTTGCTGCCGCACTTGTTGCTGTTGTCCGAGCTGAGATAGTTAATGAGCTGGCGGCAGCTCTTTTTCCGAGCTTGTCTCACGGCCCAATTGCAAACTAATTGCGAACGCGACTCGAACCGACATGGAAAACGCTCTTAAAGCTTGACATCCGAGAGATGCACTTGAGTGCAAATAATGGCACACGACAGGGAGATTCAAAAGAAGGCGGAGGAACAACTACACCAAAGAAATAAATCATATATTAAATGTTGGTAAAAAGACTACCATAAAAAATATATTCATAAAAGGAAGTGTTTCCTTGGTAGAATCAAAACATTTCATACTTTTTAACTAAAAATACAAAACCTCAGATTATATTGTTAAGCAAGAATTAAATTTACTTATTAAAAACAAAATCTGTAACCCAAAAGTTACTTCAGCTTACTAAGTATAAGTAACACATCTAAGGCAGATAAAACAAGAAAGGAAAGCTAACTTCGGGCGGAGCCGAAGTTTATATACCCTTGCAGAATATTCTGTAAATAATATTCTCCAAAATTATTCATATGATGCATTCTTAATACAAATAAAAATCCCAACTTCCTAACTTTAAAAACTCCAAAGTTATGGCAATTTCAATCGTTCAGTTATATGGCAGCTATAGGATATAGTCGGCCGATCCCTATAAAATTTGGTAGGTCGGATTGATTGGCCAAATATAAAACCCATAGAAAATCCCAACTTCCTAACTCTAAAAACACCAAAGTTATGCTATTTCCTATCGTTATATGGGAGCTATAGGATATAGTCGGCCGATCCTTATGAAATTTGGTAGGTCGGATTGATTGGCCAAATATAAAACCCATAGAAAATCCCAACTTCCTAACTTTACAAACACCAGAGTTATGGCATTTCCTATCGTTCAGTTATATGGCAGCTATAGGATATAGTCGGCCGATCCCGGCCGTTCCGACTTATATACTGCGTGCAAAGGAAAGAAGGGTGTGTGCAAAGTTTCAATTCGATAGCTTTAAAACTGAGAGACTAGTTCGCGTAGAAACAGACAGACGGACAGACGGACAGACGGACATGGCTATATCAACTCAGGAGGTGATCCTGATCAAGAATATATATACTTTATAGGGTCGGAGATGTCTCCTTCACTGCGTTGCACACTTTTGACCAAAATTATAATACCCTCTGCAAGGGTATAAAAAAAGTACGCCAAACAATAAATTAGAATCCTTCAGGTTTTTGATCCAATCTCTTAATTTAAGGCAGATTCCCAGCAATTTCAATCTCATTTATTTCTGTGTACTAACTGGCAACATGTTGCCACATTGAATTAAAATATTCAAATGCAACCAACCAAGAGAGAGGGAAATGTAAGGCCTAATCCAAGGCATTTATCTTGTCCCCGGCAATGTCAACATAACAATTTCTGCTTATCTAATTGCAACATTTTGCCAGGGGCCCGGCAAACAGGTGTTTGGAGCAGGTGAAGTCTCCTTTAGTTCTTGACTTCTATCTACCACTTCGTACAATCCACTATCCACTGGTCGCCTTAATTTGACTAGACTTACGCATTTAGAACCGGAAATGTACCAGCCGAGTGTCATTTTGTGCAAATCACACACAAAAGACGACAGCCAAAGGCCCCCAATAGAACCGACTGACTTCCTACGACTGATTCCCCGGTTTTGCCGGAGAAGGGGCAAATAAATCCACACACGAAGTGGCATAGATGAATGACTCCTGTTGCTCTGCCATATGTACGTACCTGCAATGAGAGTAAAGAAGAAGAGGCGAAAATTATACAGGTGATTTAGTGTAATGTTCTGCATAGCCAGTGTGTGTATGTGTGTGTGTGTGTGTGGAGTAACAAGTGAATAACAATTAACATTATAATGCCTGCCGTAGCTAGCTGAAATTATGTTGCCGTACTTTTATTACAGAGTGGAGTGTTTTGTACTGGCGAACTTTGTTTATGGGTTCAGCGGAATGGGTCTCTAACGGAGTCATCAGTGATCATTTCTATGAGAGATCTTAATAAACTAGAAAAATGTGCAGAAAATCGCTTTGAAAGAGTTTTTACGTTGCGTTTTAAATAGGAAGATAATCGTATTATTGTTAAAGAAAATTAGATGTAGTAAATACTTAATTGTCTTTTTTACAAGTTGGCCAAGTAACACAAATTTTTTATGATTTTTTAAATTTATTGCATGCCAATTTTTTCACTTACAGCTTCTACCATTTCCCTGAATTGTCATCCCCTCATTTGGCTGTAAATTGGTACAGACTTATTTGCCCCATTTGATCTTTGACCTATGGTCCACACTCCACTAAGCACAATTCCACCCACTTCTATCTCCTCTGCAATACACGCGCCCGAAAGTAGACACGCATAATTAGTTTTTAATGCTTTCGTAGTCGGGAGCCATCATAAAGCGCCCCATTAGAGTTGTAGAACCCCCGATCCCTTGAAAACCCGCACATTGCCTGTTCACAATCCAAAAACGAGGGGAGCTCTGCTGAAAGTGATGACATTTGGCGTTGACCTCAACGAGCAGTCGGCATTTGTCAATGAGCTAGGCAATATAATGTGGATTAAAGTATTTTCCTATAACGCACACATAATTCATACCACCCAGAGAACTAAATTAGCACTTGATGTAGCCGACGCGGAAAAAAAGAGAGAAAAATAGTCTTATCGTTGAAAAAACAAATGAGCGTCAATGTGGCTTTTGTAGATATGGCGCTAAAATTTTGTTATCACACTTGAATAGAAATTGTAAATTCTCAGCTGGCGACAGAAGACGAAGTCCAGACAAAACATTTTAAAAGCGCTAAAAAAACAAAACAAAATTTAAAAAAAAATTAAGAGCACAAACAGAACAAAACTATGGTGATAAGCAGCAAGCTCAATAAAAAGGAAGTAGAACAAAAAGTAAAGAAAATATGAAATAAATAAGCTAACGAAAACTAAACAGAGACCCCAGACCTGGGGCAAGTAATTAAAGCTATACACGGCTGAGCGTACACATATATATTCATATATATTTAAATATACATTTTAATCAAGAATCAACAACAAAGTAACTAAGGCAAAATGTGTGCAAAGTGAAAGAGAGACGAATAGCGAGTGCTAATCAAATAAAGCTAAAGCAATGACTGTATAAAAATGTATAATAAAATGTATGAAAATTATTGGCGCTTGGCCAATTGTCAACAGCAATAAAAACAACAAATACAAAGAGTAGTCGTTAAGAATCGAACGGTAAACGAAGCAAAACGAAATATAAAAAGCAAATAAAACATATAAAACAAACAATTACTTTTCAATACGATAAGAAATAC
Organism: Drosophila fuyamai; assembly: GCA_018153365.1. NCBI lineage: Eukaryota > Metazoa > Arthropoda > Insecta > Diptera > Drosophilidae > Drosophila > Drosophila fuyamai. Next base: position 14,957,589 of record JAECXW010000878.1, on the reverse strand, counting down.
ATGAAAATAATAAGAACTCTTTATTATTATAAAATAAGCAATGGATCGGCATTAAAAAAAATCATCTTAAAGAAAACAAGAAAGGAAAGCTAACTTCGGGCGGAGCCGAAGTTGATATACCCTTGCAGAATATTCTGTAAATAATATTCTCCAAAATTATTCATATGATGCATTCTTAACACTCATAAAAAATCCCAACTTTCTAACTTTAAAAACACCAAAGTTATGGCATTTTCAATCGTTCAGTTTTAATATGGCAGCTATAGGATATAGTAGGCCGATCCCTATAAAATTTGGTAGGTCGGATTGATTGGCCAAATATAAAACCCATAGAAAATCCCAACTTCCTAACTTTACAAACAGCAGAGTTATGGCATTTCCTATCGTTCAGTTATATGGCAGCTATAGGATATAGTCGGCCGATCCCGGCCGTTCCGACTTATATACTGCGTGCAAAGGAAAGAAGGGTGTGTGCAAAGTTTCAATTCGATAGCTTTAAAACTGAGAGACTAGTTCGCGTAGAAACAGACAGACGGACAGACAGACGGACAGACAGACGGACAGACGGACAGACGGACAGACGGACAGACGGACAGACGGACAGACGGACATGGCTATATGAACTCAGGAGGTGATCCTGATCAAGAATATATATACTTTATAGGGTCGGAGATGTCTCCTTCACTGCGTTGCACACTTTTGACCAAAATTATAATACCCTCTGCAAGGGTATAAAAATCATTTACACAACTTTATTCAAATTGTAAAAAAATATAAAACAATATATTCATTTTTCAGTGCATTAAAAACTAATCAAAGAGTCTGGATGAGCAGTCAGAGGGATACAGTTTTTGGAGAGAGACGCGCATATGAGAAAAACGGCGCAACAAATGTTTTAATTAAAATTGTCTTAATTTATAATTTATGTCGGCGGCATTAATTCGCAGGCGTCGTCGCCGAAGTCTCGTCGCTTTGCGCCGACTAATTCACAGTTGGCCCAAGTATCCCACAGATACAGATTCAGGCAAATACTAAGATACAGATAAACGTTTATCTGCGCAGCAAATGCTTTTTTTTTGTATTTGTGTGTATTTTTTTTAAAATGGAACACATGAGTAAATAATCCCAAAAAAAATTAATGAATATTGAAATAGAAAACCAATAAATTTGGAATTTATGATTTGGGATTTTTATGAGGTGTCAGATTTGGTTGTGTAACGAAAGGCCTGGACATACTGCTTGCATTCTAGGGTTTTAATTTTATTTTGGATTTTGGATTTTTAAAATACACATTTTGAATCCTTAACAATCTTAATAATTGTAATTATTATGTTAAATAATTTTTATAATATTTTTATAAAATATTTTTTGGAATCGAAAAAGTATTTTAAAAAAAATTGCTTACAGTTAATTTACTTTGATTTTATATCTGCACTCCTTTGACTTGGTCGTGGCATCAAATAACCTTAAGCATAAAAAAGGGATTTCCAGAGTGCGTTGTACTGATGACGACAAAAAGCACAGGGGCGGGTGTAAGGGGCGCAAAAAGGGTACCCAAACGCATTGTCATTGAAAGGAACTTGAGAACAACAATGCCCTGGATGGAAGGCGAAGGAGCAGCAACAAAAGGCCAGGGGCAGCGACCGCATGGCTTGGAAAACGAGTTCAACAACGAACAAGGAAAAGGAGCGAAAAGGTAAGGAGGAGAGAAGAAGAAACACAGAGCGAGACGGAACGGAAAAACGACAATGGTGACGATGTCCTGCATTGGTAATGTCTTTAACCTTTCAAGGATATTTCAGGCAGTGCTCTGGGTCGCCCTCCCCCTTTTTTCCCTACACTTTTTCTATACTTTGATATCGAACCAGATTGGCTTAAATAACCCAACCGGGGAACCCCTAGTTTCCAAAGGGGCAGGAAGAGCAGTTCCTATTTACAGATCTTATGACGATAGCAGCCACCAGCCAGAGGGAAAATCTAATAAATTAAAGGAGATACGGGGGGCGACAAGAAAAGTTGATGAACTCTGAAAGCAGAGGGAAAAACATATTGAGGAAGGGTAGAAAAAAGTTTAGGGGCTACGCATTTTTCTGGTATCCAAGCAAAAGAACAGTAGATCCTAAGGAAGTGTAATTATAAAATATACAAATCGAGTTATAATACTAAAAATGCTGGAATACTAAATACTAATACCACAATTTTTTAAACGAATTTTCACTTCTATTTTCATAATTATTTTTATTTATTTTGTTTTGTTTTTAATATATATGGCACGTTTTTGTACTTAGAAAATGTTTTTTTTTCAGAAAGACAATTCTATTAAAAATATAACTATTATGATAAATTGTTTTCTTAAAATAAAGTTATTTATAAAAAAACATAATTTATGTGACATCTTTTTGAATGAACTTCAAAATATCCAGAGTGAGGGAATTCGGTTTATAGAAGTTCGCCTGTAACTTTTATCCCCCTTACAAAGCTTTGGTCTATTAGAAAATGATATAATGGCAGCTTAAGTACACAAGCGCACACTCAGAACTGTTCCATAACAACCCCTCTGCAATATATTCCAATATGAACCACATAGGACACCATATGACCCAAGGTGTTGCTTTGTCTTTCGGCCCTTACGCACTTTGTTTGTCGAGCAACGCAATTTACTTTTGTCTTTTTCCTTAGGGTTGGCTTCTGTGGTTTAGTGCTTAGGGTTGTTTTGCGCTCTTGTCTGAGGTAAAAATCTTTTCAATTCATCTGTAAACTATGCGACCGGCCCATCAGCATTATTACAATATTAGCTTTTGATCTTTCAGATCTTTACAGAGGCGATTAACAACGGGATAACATCGCGTATACGCTATGTGGCACGTATAAGGAGGGGGAACTAATGTGCTGAACATTAAAATATATATCACTGGCAAATATAAGGAATATTTTCCCCGCATAAATTTGATTTATTTTTCCTTGTGTATTTTTAAACGACAAAAAAGACGGCGACGTCGGCTAATTGTCGCTGACAAGACAAGCGAAACACCAAAAGCGACCAAATATATATAAACATGGAAATTTGAATAGCTTTGACCTAAGAATGCTCTGAATTTAAAATGAATTTTACAAAGGAAATGAAAATAACAATTTTAAAGCTAAATATGTAAGAATTTCTAGAGGCATAACAAAAACAATTAACTTCATTATAAAACATTATTTAAATTAAAGTAAAACGTGTCTTAAAGTTTTTTGAATTAGTTAACATTCAGTAAATAATAATTCTATTGTTTAAAAAATGCATATTTCTAATTATAATCTCTGGTAATTCATTTTAATTTACTATCTTGTACTTCAAAGCTTTATAGAATATCTCAATAATTATCTTCTATGCTAAACGATACCATAATACTAATATACTTTATAAACACCCTATCCTCAAAACATTTCCTAGGCCGGCAACCAAAAAAAAAAATGGCCATAAATTAGAAAATATTCAAGTTGTTTGCACTTTGTGGCCGAATATTTTTTATACATTTCGGAAAAAGCTACAACAAATATTCAGAAATTTCCCTTCTGTGTTGGCAGTCAAATTTGTTTGTCACTTGTCGTCGACGTTGGCCACGCCCACCGCATTTTCCCCAGTCTGAATGAAGAATTCTTTCAAACGAATTTCTAGAGAAATTCGCATGAGCTGTGAACTGATTTCAATTGAATTTCATATGTAAGATGGGAAATATGTTTTTTTTTTGGTAGCAAGGTGACTGACTCATCTGTCCTCAACCGTCCCAGCGAGAACTCTTATGAATGACAACAATGCGAGGCGTAATTAACTTGAAAATGCGAATGGCAAAAGAGCGAAAAACAAAACCGATGGAAAATTGCTTGGCCATGGTCTGGTCTGGTCTGGTCCGTTTTTCCTCTACTCGCTCACCCTCTCCTTGGCCAACATTTTCCCCATCTATAGCCGACTGTTGCCTCTTTGTTAGTGGGTCAAATGCGTTAAGTTTCGAGTCAACCTTAGAGCGCATGGCAAGAACCACTTAAAATATTTAACCAAAATTCGCCAGCTCTCCCTTCTCTGCCTCTCTTTCTTCTGTTGTGTTGGCCGGACAAATGTTTGGCTAAGAATTGCATAACTCGAGCTGAGCACTCTGAGAAAATATCACTTAAATATACATTAAATATTTTCTATATTGTCTAGTCATGCAAAAAGTTTCAAATGCCATTACTAACAAGTTTTGGTCGGCCTTATGGTAACAGGAAGATATTTAAATGATTAGGGCTTTTATTTCTTATTTAAGGACAATTTTAAGAATTTATTTTTAAGGCTTCTTAAGGTATTTTTATATATAAAAAATTGGAATTTCAATTTTCATTGCCTAAAGGAGCTGGTGTTTTCAGTTTTTCTGTGTGCAGACACAAATGGCCCGACGGCAGACGGCGAAGACATTGTCAGACAACAACAACAGCAACTGCGACGACAGCAACGCACATCAAACAGCTGCAGCGTTTTCAAAGCGGAGGGGGTGGGCGGGTCATAGGGGGTCCGAAGGGGGTGGGGCAGCGAAGGCGGCAACTGAAACGAGCCAGCGACTCAGACAATTTCCATGCTGCCTTTTTAAGGTCATGGCTCCGCTGCAGCGGCAATTGGCATAATTGAGGCGCAAAGTAGGCGATTGTCGGGGCGTGGCCAGCGGCAATTGCGCACTAAAACAGGCAATGCCAACAAGTTGCAACTTGCAACTGGCAACTGCCGAAGTTTAACAAGCGGCGGGTAGCACAACACAAAAAAAAATTGAACTTGTTGCTGGGGCAACGTTAACTACTTTCAACTGATGAGCAGCAGATGTTGAGCAAAAGCGGTATATAATCTGCAGTGGGGAATATCTTGAAGAAATAGCGGCTATCAGTGGCAGCAATCAAATTTAAGTATCAGCAACTTAACGCAACGCAGCAACATTAGGCGCATCAGCTACAAAATATGAGAAAAACACCATCGGACTATCCTCAGAAAATTCTAAATAATTTTACTCAAAATGGGTAAACAAAATGTTTCTTGAACTATTTGCTTTGTTTAACAATATATTTTTCGCATATAGACGTAAAAAGTAAACCTTATAATGTAAGTATTTAAGACGACAGTAACAGTTGTTTGTGTCTACAGAAGGCCAGACAATAATATTGAAAGCAATAGCAAAAAAACAACAGACATTTCTTAGAAACATTCTTCAACTGCAGTCTCATCTCGTAATGTTTTGTAACATTTTATAGATAGCTAAAAGTTAAGAGCCACGTTGGGAGAATTTTTAAATTAAATAATAAATGTATCATTGCTCTACGCTAATAGGTTTTCGATTGTCCAAGTATATACAAAACTCATCTGATATATTAATTACAATGGGTTCTATATATATATTCATATTTTTAATTCATAAAATCATTAAGTATAATTGATTCTTAAGTATTCCTTTTCAAGAGTTTATGCAAACAACTTTAAAGACTTGTAGTAATAAGGAAGCTAAAACAGTAGCAACATCCGTTGCATTTGGCACCTTAAGTTCACACCTGCAATTTGCGTGCCTGCTGCTGATGTTGTTGTTGGGGTCAAAGGCTGTCCAGAACAGACGGAAAAGCACACGAGAAAACTTGAGCGATTGATTCTGTCTTGAGTCTACTCATAATTATTAATTTATACATGTGCCGGCAAAGGGTCAGACAACTGCAAAGGCAACAGCAATTAGACGTGCGATGCCCCAGACACATGCCGGCAACATCAACATCAGCAGCAACAACAACGGCAGCAACAACAACAACAACAATAGCAATCCAAGCACGGCGGCAACAGCAACACGAGCTAGCAGCAACAGCAACAACAATGGCAACTCGTCAATTGCCTGTCACGTGTAAAAAGTCAATACATTGCACAATGCGGCGTCAAGTGCGCAAAGAAGAAGAAGACTCAGACAGTGGGTTGGGGTGGTTGGGTGGAAAAGGGGGTGGTGGGTGACGGGAGGCAGGAGGAAGTGGGAGGGGCTAGGAGAGGGTGAGGGCTCAATAAAGAGGTCGCTTGCTTTGGCTTGCGCTGTCTCGACATTTCCGTAAATAACAGTGAGAGTGCACTCAAAAAAAGTTACCGTGAAAATCATAAAAACTTTGCCCTTAATAAATGTATAAAGATAAACTCTTTTTTTTTGGAGATAAATAATAATATCAAAAAAAATTTGGCTTTTTAAAATTGACCTTCAAAGCGCATGGGTTATGTCATATTTACAGCATTTTAAAATCTCTTTTTATGTTTTCTTAAGATAGTTTCTATATAAGCCAAGAATTCAAATTCAATTCAAATTCTTTGAAATACTTTTAAAAAAATTCTTGCTAAAATAATTATTTTTCTAAAGTTTTCTTGGTATTATGATAAAGTGTTTCACTCCTTCGTAAATTATTTTAAAAATAATATAAAAAGCTAATTGAAATCTCGGGAACCTATTCCTTTTAAATGTTATCTTTCTGAAACGTTTTCTTTAGAAATTCATTGAGACTTAATTTTCTGGCAAAAATAAAACAATTTTCTAAACATTTTTTTAAGTGGGACTGCATAGCTAATAAAAAAGCAGTAGAAAGAGTGGGAGAAAAGGGCGACGAGAGTGCAGCAAACGTTTCATTAATTACAGCTACAAAAACACATCCCCTGCGCAACAACATTGTCGTCTCTTGTGCACGTTACGTTATAATTACGTGATCCAGCCGTGAATCTGGGTACAACCCGAAATCTGAAGACCCCTAAACCCCCTTCTCCTATAATGCTGCACCAGCCCCTCCCCCTTTTTCGCCTGCATTTTCAGCCCACTTTGGGTGTCGTCTTCGTCGCCCCGTCAGCTTCTAATATTTCATTAAGCGGCGAACAGAGTGTCTCGACATCGCAAGTCGCCGCCAGTCGCGTGCCCGTTCCAAAAGACCTCCCCGGGTTTGGATCCGAAAGAGATAGGGATATGATATGAGAAAGAGACAGAGACAAAGACAGAAAGAGATAGAAATAGAGACAGAGGCAACCGGCAGAGACTACGTCATTCCCATCATCATCATCATCAACTTGGGGTTGGGGTTTGCCGGGAAGGTGAAAAGCGGTTGGGTTTTGAGGGTTCGGTCTCATAGCCATTTTGAGGTTATGTGCACAATTTGCGTGCGCCAATTAAAACAAGAAAAATATGCAAGGCAACAACAATAGGGAGGGCGGGATTTCAAGTGGAAGGCGCAACAATGTATAGTTCGCTGACTGCAACAACAATATGATGGTAAGAAAGGAGAGGGGATACCTGAAAGGGGGTCTAACAGCTCACAGACAGATGACTAATTTAACCGCAATTAAACGAAGATACAATGCCCTGGAAATGTAGTGTTAAACTATCACATCTGAATAAATTTTCAATACAACAGATTAATCAATTCCCAAAGAATGTAGCTCAATCAATGTCTTTAAAAGCAAATATTAATAAGTAATTCAAGAAACATATTTTACATTTTCTCATTTATCGCCAATTTTTTGTTAGCCATAATATATTGTACAAACAAAATGTGATTGATTTCGTTGAAAAAAGTTAAAGAACAAGCAAACGTGATGGAACCTCCACAACTATAGGGACTGCTGACGAATGGCTGGAAATATAAAGATCGTCATGATATTGTTACCAATTTATTTATGTTCGTTTTGTTTATAAATAATCATACCTAAAAAGAATATTTAAGCAGACTTTTGTTAGGAATTTTCAAAAAAAAGTTTCTCAAACTACTAATTATTGTGTGAATTAGATATCTTAAGGTTTCCAGTCAAAATAAATAGTTGGTAAGATTTAGTACAGTCCTTTCTCTTCTGACCCATTTGCAAAATTTCAATGTCAATAACATAAGGCCTGTTTTGCCATCTTGTTTATAAAGCGTATTGGCAACGTCATCACTGTTATTATTGTAGTTACTCCTGCAGACGTTGTTGCTGCTGTGGTTTGTTGCATTTTAAGGCGAATCGAATCGGGTGGAGAGCGAGGGTATGGGAAAACAAGGGGATGGGGAAGGGCAACAGCAACAACATTGCGGCAGTCACTATGCAAATGCTTCTGTCGGTGTGCTGGTGTTTGCATTGGTGTGACGACAATATCATTTACAACAGAGCGAGTTACCAGGTGGAAATTCAGGGGTGGGTGGTGGGTGCCTGGCAGGTAAGGAAATTTGCGCTTGGGGTCGGTGTTGTTGTTGTTGCTGTTTTCTGCCACCATGTCGCGCAAAATTTACAATTGACGTTGACTTTGTTGTACCACTGAAAACAATACTAAGCTTCATAATATAATTACAAAAATAATAAATAACAAGAAAGGAAAGCTAACTTCGGGCGGAGCCGAAGTTGATATACCCTTGCAGAATATTCTGTAAATAATATTCTCCAAAATTATTCATATGATGCATTCTTAATACTAATAAAAATCCCAACTTCCTAACTTTAAAAACACCAAAGTTATGGCAATTTCAATCGTTCAGTTATATGGCAGCTATAGGATATAGTCGGCCGATCCCTATAAAATTTGGTAGGTCGGATTGATTGGCCAAATATAAAACCCATAGAAAATCCCAACTTTCTAACTCTAAAAACACCAAAGTTATGCTATTTCCTATCGTTATATGGGAGCTATAGGATATAGTCGGCCGATCCTTATGAAATTTGGCAGGTCGAATTGATTGGCCAAATAAAGAAGCCATAGAAAATCCCAACTTCCTAACTTTACAAACAGCAGAGTTATGGCATTTCCTATCGTTCAGTTATATGGCAGCTATAGGATATAGTCGGCCGATCCCGGCCGTTCCGACTTATATACTGCGTGCAAAGGAAAGAAGGGTGTGTGCAAAGTTTCAATTCGATATCTTTAAAACTGAGAGACTAGTTCGCGTAGAAACAGACAGACGGACAGACAGACGGACAGACAGACGGACAGACGGACAGACGGACAGACGGACAGACGGACAGACGGACAGACGGACATGGCTATATCAACTCAGGAGGTGATCCTGATCAAGAATATATATACTTTATAGGGTCGGAGATGTCTCCTTCACTGCGTTGCACACTTTTGACCAAAATTATAATACCCTCTGCAAGGGTATAAAAATCTTGTAGATTCCAAAATCTAACTATGAAGTAAAGACGATCAGATTAAAAATATATAAATTTATGAATAATTTTAAATATTCCTAAAATTTTAAGCTCATTATTAATTTTTATTTGGTTTCTATGTTTACATTTACAAAATTTTAAACTTTTTAAGGCGAGATTAAAGTTATTTGTTTTATAGAATAAAAAAAACATTTATTAAAATAATTATTATTATAATATTATAATACGTTTGGTGTTTTTTAAATAAATAATATTTTAATTGCTTTATTTTTGCCGTGTATTTTAGTTATTGCTGCTGTTGCTGCCTGGCGTTGCTTCTATTATTGTTGCTGCTGCTCAATGTTCACTCATGCGCACTGACAGGCGGCTGCAACAGTGACAGCAGCAACAACAACAGCAGCAGCAACAACAACAACACGAGACCCGCAGCAACACCTACAACAACAATGACATTTAAACGTCTAGAATTTCTCTGAACGCTCAACACGAGTAGCCGTTGAAATTCAAAACAGCCAAACAAAAAAAAAAAAAAGCTCCACAATTGCTATAGAATTTTTCGTTGATTCTGTCGTCATCACACATCGCGTGTGAAAGTTTTGAGGCGGCGGAAAAGCGGGGATAAAGATTAAGATGTAAGCCAGCTGAAAACGAGACAGATAAGAGGGCGGGAAAAATAGGAGGTTGGGAAATCAAGAAGCTAGATCATGCATCATCATTATCAAACTGCCCTATAAAACGAATGTCAAGTTTTAAATTACAACAGCTGTCAATCAAAAAATTACAATTGCGGTGATTAAGTTTCCAAGTTGGGTGGTATTAACCAATTGGAGGCCAGAAGATATCAAATTAATTATTTGGCCAATAATTCACGGATTTAAATCTCAATTTTCGCAAGCAATTGTGATTTTTTGGAAAGGGAAAGCGTGGGAATACAATTTTCAGGGAAGTAGAATATTTGTTATGTAGGAAGTATTTCAAATACTTCAACTAGACACATCGATTTTCAATTAAATAAAGTAAATATTTCTTAAAATCTTATTAAATTAAAAACGCAATTCCAATCATACATTTTTTTCTCTACCTCAAAGACTTTTCATTTCCAATTTGTATATACAACTGTAGAAAGTTGCCATCTTATCGCCCACATTGCATTGTATTGGCAAACAAACTTATTTATATATTTTTTTCTGTCATTCTCTGATTCTATAGTTTCATTATAATGCAAACCATACTTCGTTAATCTGTTTATTTTCTTTTATGTCGAGTTTCTTTTTTTTTGCATTTGCGAAATATTTGCAAAAATTGTCAATTGCGAGTCGAAAAGCTATTATTATAGACTTATATTAGACTTTGCTTGGGCTTCTCAATTAGCGATGATTGTTAGGAGAAGAAAATACGAATAAAATAGCTATAGCGGGAGCGAGACGCAGGAAGACCGTTAGGCAAATAGGAAGGAAGCAAACAAGTTCAAGACCCAGAACCAAAACCAGACTAGAAACCCCTGCCACTTTAATTTTTTTTGCAAGCCTAACCAGTGAAGCAAGTCGTCATTGCCAGTCACCTGTGCCAGGTGTAAACTATATAGCTAAAGCCTCCCCCTTTTTACCTCTTTTTCCTACACAGAAGAAAAGTTTCTTTGGATATTTATACCTAATCCTATTTATTTTACTTACTTGTAATCAGCATCAGCTTTTTTTATAACTTGTATTATTCTGAATACAAAAAATATCTTAAAAATGTTATATAAAATATACATTTGTTATAAAATTTTAATAATTTTTGTCGGTGTATTCCCCCTTTTTACCCCACTTTTTACAGTCTTGGGACGGAAATGCTGGACAAGAGACTGAGGAAAGATGGGAAATGACACTAGGAAATCGCTGGTAAACAATGCGCAGAACACAAAAAAATTCTGGCCCAAAGCTCAGAGATTTCAGATAAGGTAAAGACAGAGACAGGGCTAGACAGGGAGAAAAAGACAGCGGGTTACCGATTTAATCGCCATGCAAATTTTGTCACGTCTGCCGGAGAATAAGACGCTTAGACGTGGGTTAATGCTGACCCCCGGTCTAGATAAACGGATAATGGAGCAAAGAAAACTGCACCAGGGAATCGGGGATAAGAAAGCTGGGTAGAATGGTAGTGATAACGAAAATAGCAACTGATATACGCATATTCGAGATCCGGGGAGTAAAAAACCTCGCCTGATAAGGAAACCTCGTCAAGGCGGCCTCGTTTTTTAAAATTATCAGCTCAGATGTCCGATTCAATTGCAAGTGAAATACATATGGAATATTATATAAATGAATATGTAAATGAATAAGTTTGCTTAGGAATTTGCTAAGTCCATTCGACAATAGCAATTAACAATGGGAACGAGATCAGAGCGAGGTCAATGGCTGGTTGAAATAATAATGCAAAATATGGAGAGGGCTTATTGAGAGTTGCGGAATTCCCTTTAATGGGCTGTACACAAATAATTAAAGCATATTATTAATTATTTCTGAAATGTAAATTATTTAGATATTTAAAGATTATTAGTTTTCAATTTTGAATAACTTTTTATGATTTTATTCAAATATTTTGTTTTCATAAAACTTAATTCAAACTTTCAAACTTAATTCAACTCCACTTACAGGGTATTACAAAAATATGTTACAAATACTTTAAATAAAGAATGACAAAAACATTTACATAACAATTTTCACCTTTTCATCTCTCATTTATCCACAATCTCTCACCTGTTTTTAATTTAGTTCCGCGCAAAAGTAAATTGTTTAAACACGTTTAGGCTATTTAAATATTTTCTCTAATTTTTGCGTTTTGCTCTCGAGCAAATAAATATGCAAAACATCGCTCAAATCAATTGATTGACTGCGAAAAGCAAAAACAATAACGAAATCGAAAGATCAAATTAAATATCAGAGATTTAATTAAAATAAACATGAGAATGATTTTTAAATATTTGTTAAGTGGTAGAGACACCGAAAAGGGAGGGGAAAAGGCGGGAAGAGATCTGGAGACGGGTCTAGAAATCAGGTTGTTGGGTGGAATGGGCCAAGGGAAGGGCGAGGCAAAGGGGTTACTTTAGCCCACCAACGGAACTGCAATAACAAGCAACGACGACGTCAGCCTATTTAGATGTAAGATCAGCGATAGACAACGCATAAGAAAAGGTTGCCTATAAAAAAAGAAGACTCAAGGAGCGGGACAAACGATGGCGGCACACACCTGTCCCAGGCACCGAAAACAACAACAACAATAACCACAACAACTACAAGAAGAACAACCAAGACAACAACTTTAGGAACAACAACAAGGAGAACGAGAACGGCGCCGATAAATGTATGCAAAAAAGCAAAACGATGTACAGAGCGGAGAATACACCTTCCTTACTAACGAAGCAACACCGCCCCCCCGCCAAACATCCTACACCCCTTCACCTTTTCTACTCTTTATAAATCGCATCTAGAAGGCCGCATCTTTTGCAATATTGTATAACAAACTACAGTGGTCTATGAAAAATTAGACAGTTTTTAATTATTAATATTCAAGCCAGATGTACGATATACATACAAATGTTTATATTCTAAATAAGGCGAATTCTAACATATTTTTTTTTAATTAGGCAGAAACAATCTAACGAAATAAAATTAAAGGTTTTACTTCTTAGGGAATAACAAGTACCACATACCACATTTCTTATTTCTTAAAAATCAACTTTTATATGTTTTTATTTTCGACAACCACTGTGTTGATTTTTCTGCGCTTTTCTTGTCGTGTGTCTTAGTTTTTGCTAATAATAATATAGCAAAAAAAATACATATAACGAATGAAAGCTGAAAAGGTCAGCAGAGCGCAAGAACAAGCGAACATCACATGACAAGTTGGGTGGGTTGGGAAAAGTTTGGTCTGGAGACCTGCCCACAGTCCAATCTATTGCTAACAGGGGGGTGGGGGTAAAAGAGGGGGCAGGGCTGACCGGCTGGGAGGCACTGAAAGAGATCGCTCTTTGCTTATCGCGCTTATCAAATCGCCAACTGACAGCTGGCAGTAAAAAAAGGAGAGAAAAGGGGAAGGAAAACTGAGGAGGCGCAGAGGACTTAAAGATGTGAAATCCCTGCGGGGTAATATATTGCACTGGGAGGAGATAAGACAGATCCATCAGGTTTAGTCGCTGCTTTTTGTTGAGCTTATTTAAGATGCAATTAGTTTAGATCATCTGATGGGGCAGGATTTACATGTAGAGGGAAAAATCTGACTCTTTACTGGAAATATCGCGAGGAAAGAACTAAGGAACTAAACATAAAAAATATTATAGGGAAATATATTTAGTATTGGAAACAAATTTAGCGACAGGTTTTGTTATGCACAATTTATCTAAATTTAATATTTTTTTGGAAAAATATCACGAATCTCTCATGATAAATTAAATAAATAATATTCGCATTCTTGTATAATCAATCTTTTTCTCATAGCCGAGTCTTACTCAATGCTATTCATTCCAGATTTTTCGTATTTTTCTCGACACATTCTCCATGATTTATCAATTAGCAGATGGGATAAGAGACAGATCTGTTTGGAATTCCAATTTCAAGTCCACAGCAATTTAAGTGAATTTTATTTGTATTTTATGATGGCCCCACATGGCGTATACGCGTTAATAAAATATTAATACGCCTCGTAAAACTGAGGCGGCAAAGTAAACCCATAAATTTCAACCGTTTCTTATCAGTACTGAACTCAAGATGGAAAATAAACGAAAACCCTGACTGAGTTTTCGATTTTGCAAAAACGTGGCCAAGAGAGCACAAATCTTATCAGTCGAGCGCCCAAAAATATTGATAAGGTAACCAAAATTTGGCTAGGAGCTTTTTCTCACATTTTTTATTTTCTTGCTGATCAGAAACGTGCTGTACAATGGATTCCGTTTGGATTTGTATTCGTACAACCAGAAATACACGATGAATGACAACGACCAACACAAAAAAGCTTAATAAAAGATATTAGCATAAATTTGGAAATTTTATGAGCGATAACCGAGCAACCCGAAACCCAAAAAATTAAAGCAGAAAAATAACAAAACAGTTATGAATTCAAAAAAAACACATAAACCTGTTGGCGCCGCCATAACAAACAAATAAGCTTGATTTCAAAACATGAAATTCCAAAAATTTGCGACTTGAAATTTAAATTCTTGGACCTAATAACAAAGTCAAAACTGGAACTTTGTCGAAATATTATATAAGGAAAGATGGGGGAGGGAAATCAGTGAAAGTCTAAACAGTGCAGATGGATTAGTCAAGCTTAAAAACAGAGGCAATCAGTAATAAGTTTCATAAAAGTTTTTAATATTTACCAAACACCTTCTGGATTTACCTCATTGAGATTTTAAATAAAGAGATTTTTCCAAGCTGCCTTCAATTTTTTATTACTTCTCCCTTATATTTATTGTGAATTTGAATTAGGAAGAGTATTGAGGTAAATAATGCCTAAACTCTTAGATCAGAATTAATCCTAAACAAAAAGATCTCACAATATGGATTCCTACCGATTACCATGTTTTTATTCCCCATTTAATTTATGAATTGTATGGAGATTTTTGTTCTCTGAATATTAGTTTATACTCCCCCTTCGATTTCTTGTTATTGAATCATTCTGTTCTCTTTACCTTAAATATTCTTCTTGTGCCCATATTTTCTCTCTTTTAAGTTCTTCATTTTTTTTGCGCAACAAATATGCCGCAAGCCGTTTGTTTTTGTTATTTCTGCGACTTTGACTTCAGTTTCCACTTCCATTCCCGTTCCCGTTCCCGCTGCAGGGATTCCATGGGCACCGCTCAGATACGATCCAATACGAGCGATCCGATTGGATCCCACTTTGCCAGACGGACAACACATCCACATCCCATAACGAGACGAGGGCCCAGACCAAAGCCAAAACGAAACCCCGAGCAAAGTACAGAGACTTCACAGCAGACAATGTTGCCAACCGGTTTGCGATTTATTTTTGTTGCTACCCCCTCGCCCTGATCCCCATCCCCCTTTATCTACCCATCCCGCTCGCACCATTGCCCTGTCTCGCTCGCCCTGGCTCATTATTATTATTTGCTGAATATTTAACATTGAAGCTGGTCGAAGCGGATTTTCATGGCACACACACCAGTTAATCGAAGAATAAAAATAAATACAAAAGGAACAAAAGGGTGTCGCAGACTAAAATACCCTTCAACAGGAAAAAGGACTGCAAACTTAAAAACTCCAAATATATTACTATAAAAGAAGTCCCTACAATTTTCGGGAAGATCAAACTATCAAAAAATATTTTAAAAATCGAAATTCAAATATAAATATACTAGAAAAGACTCAGAACATTTGACCCTTAAATAAGATGCTAAAAAATGATCTAGAGATTGAAGTTCTACTTCGTAATATTAATAAATGAGTATAAACATAGTCTTCACCTCTTTCCCACTCCAATATACCCTTTAAGGGGTGCTAAAAAATTCTCTAGAGATTGAAGTTCTAACTCATGATATTACTGAAGGAATATAAACTTAGGGTTCACCTCTTTCACATTCCAATATACCCTTTAAGGGGTGCTAAAGAATTCTCTAGAGATTGAAGTTCTAACTCGTAATATTAGTGATATGTACACCTAGTCTTCACCTCTTTCCCATTCCAGAATACCCTTTAAGGGGTATATTCCACATAGCGACTGCAAAATCGAAAGCCTTTTGGCCGCAGGCTCCAAACAAGGCGCAGACGGGGCAGCGAATAAATTGAGCGAAAAGCTAAAAATAAGCTCCATTCGCTGCTGCGCTGCCTCGGCGGCAAACATGCCGAAATGCGGCAGACGCTTTGGCAACCGCAAAATGCAGCGGCAGCTACAACAATTTCAACAACAAACATATCAAAAAAAAAAAAAAGAGACAAAAATTGTACAGCGGAAAAATTTATTATTTATTGTTTTTTTTTGGCGTGAAAATATTTCGCTAGCGCTGTTTAAGCATAAAATTAAGTAGTTTAAATAAATAATCACAAAAAAAGTGGCCTAGCCTACAAAAAAAAATGTTTTACACCCCAACCGCCAAACCAGCGCCATAAACTGCAGCTTCATTGAAATTATAATAATTATGAATTCATTATAAACGGCTCGCGGTGAAATTCGTTTTCATATTTTTGCATTATTCTCCGCAAAGCGTTTTTGCATTTTTTTTTTTTTTTTTTAAATTTCTTTTGAACAGCAAACACAAAGTGTCGTTAAAGAAGATCGAATTGAATGTGAATGGAAGTCGACGGCGTCGTCCAAATATGGAACTGCGGTAGTTGCCGCCGAAATTGTTGCTATTCTCGTATTTGTTGCTGTGGCGTGGGGCGTTCATATGCATAATTAATATTAAGATCAGGGCTGTGGAAATGTGTGTGCACAAAAGTGGGGGAGAAAAAATAATTGAGCAAACGAAAGGCGGGGAGATTATCAAGTTAATAATCCCCTTGGTTCTGAGAAATTGTTGACCTGCCCAACAAGGTTAGTATTATATTTACAACAATAGCACTGGTCGATTGAGCTAATTTTATAATAACCGGTAGAAAAAGGGAGAATTTATAATTAAGAAAAAGGCAAAAAAAAAAGATTATGGAAAAAAGGATATATGTATTATAAGGCAAGAATCTTTATTAAACAAATTTCCCATATTTTTAAAAACCTCAAATTTGTATCGCTTAGTAGAGACCAATACTACTAGACCTCGGATTATATATTCTGAAACCATATTCTAAACATCCGATTCCAAGCAAAGTTTATGCACTCAAACAATTTTTTCATAAAATATAATTCTTAAAGTGTTTTTCAGCAGTCAAAGATCGCAAGGAATCAAATGATCAGAATTTGGCTTATATAAAGGTATTAATAATTAATTATAAAACCACCCCATCCCTCGTCCTATGACTCGAAACTCACCTTTCTTTTTTTGTGATCCAATTCCCACTGCGCCTTGTGCATCTCCTTGAGCTCCACCTCCTTCAGCTGATCCAGGATGATCTGGTACTTCTCCCGGTTCTCCACATTCAGCGCCACATGAAGATAGTCGTGCCAGTTGCGCGAATCGAAGCCCCAGTGACATGTCTGATTCTCGAACTTCCGATGCACATGACCCACGAATTTCTGTGGCGAGAACCAGCCGTCGCACTCCAGGCACTTGATGCAGGTCGGCTTCTGGTGCGAGTACATGTCGGGTGTGCAGATGCCCTCGCATTTGCCAAAACACTTGTGATAGACGTGGAAACTCAGTGCCCCCTTGGGCAAACTCTCGATCGGGACATAGCTATTCCGGTCGGAGCGATGGAGTAGAGCCGCACAAAGACGCTCCGCATCGGTGCGGGTAATCAGACCGCTGGCCTTCACATCCGATGGCAGGATCTCGGCGGCCTTGAATTCCACCAGCTGATCGGGTGTGCACTGTGAACAGTAGATGCCCAGTTCATCGAAGATCCTGTTGATCTGTTCCAGTGAAAAATCATTGAGAACATTGTTGAGAAACTGGGGCAGGCAAAGTCTCATTTCACCGCCCACGGAAAAGCATCCTATGGTTTTTCCCTCCAACTTCGTCTCGTACAGTTTTCCACAACCCGAATCGGCTACCGATAGGATCGGTTGTGAGAGTTCCCTGGAGGGCGTGGCGGGTGGATATATCTGTGGGGGCGTGCCCCGCGATGAGCATTCATGATGAAGGTCCTGTGGCTCTGGTGAACTGAGTATTTCCTTTTTTATTAGAGCAACATTTGGCGACGAGGCTTGACATTTGCCATTGGACAAGCCCAGGCCAGGACTCTCACTTCTTCCGTTGGTGGCAATATCCAGGACACCGGCGGATGTTAGGGTGTGTCCTGGTCCCTGAAGCGATTTCGTGGCACTCGTCTGGTATTTCTTCAAGACGGTGCTAATCAAGGGCGTCACGTATTCGGTCATTTTTGGGCAATATATTAGATAACCAAGTTTCGGCTCTTGCTAGTAATCCATTTTTACCAGTTTCCCGATTGTGGCCCTCTTGATTTTTAATGAATATAGCTTCGTTATTTTGGGAGTAACTTTGAATTATGTGTTGTAGTTGATTCTATAAGATCAAAGGAGATCTTTTGAAAACCCCTACGAAAATGTGTTTACTTGTCCTCTAAATATTTTTTAAAGAGCTACGATTGGGATCCATATTTTATGTACTTATATCTTTTGTTTGTTATGCAAATACTCCAATCTGTCTAATAACTGGACTTCCACTTAACAATTTGGCACATTTGTTGATTGGTTTTTGTTTGATTTGTCAGCTAGTTTAACTAATTTTGTTGCATTCGCATTTAGCATTTTGCCGACGGCATTTTAGCACACACAAACACACTCACAGGATTTTTCTTTCTTTCTTTATTTTGTCGCGTGTTTAGAATATTTCGATATTATTTAAGTTGTATTTATAGAAATATATATTGGCCGGCTTTTGTCGGCTGGGTGAAAACTTGTGCGCACTTTTTTTTCTATGCCCTGCACTTATTAAATTTTCGCCATAAATTAATTTCTCTTCGGCGCAATTTCTTAAGTTGAATTTTTGTATTTCATTTCGTATATCTCAATTTCTCAACTTTTTTATCTTTGCGCTGCACACACGCACACAAACGCACGCACGGACACACGCACGGATATACGGATGCGGAGACACACGCACACACGCGCAACGAAGGCCGGCAGACGAATGAGGAAAAGAGACAGCGAGAGCGAGCGAGCAAGAGAGTGAGAGAGAGGGAGAGAGAACAAAAACAAACGCCGCCTGACAAATTCTTTTATTGTGCTGTTGTTGTTGTTGTTGCACTATTTATAAATCTTTTTTGCGCTTGCCAATAATTTTTGCACTCGTTATTGAATATTTATTTGGATTCCGCACTTGTAGTAATATATATAAATTTCTAATATTTTTTTTTTTTGCAAGCGTCGCACGTGCGAGCTTTTTCCTCGATATTTTTATTCGCCACGAATAAAAACGACACGCTTACGCGCACGTCCGAACGGTTCGAGAGCGAAAAAACGATAGAGGAGATACAGATACATTCGAAAGTCTCGAAACACTGCCGGCCGATTTCGACTTCGAAACTTGAGAGTACTTCGAATTAGTTTCGAATGGCGTGCTTAAATTCTCTTTGATGCGAACGAAAAATACTCCCCTACAATTCTCTTAGCCAGAAACACTTTAACTTGATCTTTTCGCCACTGTTAAACCATTTCAAGTTCTAAAAGTTCGTTTATCATATCAATCATTTTGTTAACAATCTACAGGAACATAAGTAACTGCCAAATGTAATCCTGGTACATCAGTTAAATAAATTTTATAAACAAACCTCTAATACACTTCTTAAAAATATGAGGCCTGGTAATCAATCTGCATAACATTTTACGCACAGATCGATTTTAGATCTTCAATTTTTTTTAGGAACCAAGTATTAAATGCGCAGCTATTACAAAGCTCAATTGTTTAATTTAAAGGTAGTACTATTTAATAAAATATTGTCAATCCCCCTTACTTAAAAATATATATTACATGAGATAGAAATTTAAAAATTATAGGCTTTTTTAAAAAATAGAAAAATTAACAAAAATATTAACAGAGCTAAATATTAGGTTTATAATTATCAAATTACAAAATTTTATTGACAGCCGATGGATAACAAATGATAAAACTGGCTCCATCCTTATTCAAACTCGCCTTATTCGTTCTGAAAATATGAAAATAAATAATAATAATTATCAACTGAAAAACGAAATGAGGAAACAAAATCAAAATTCGCGCCAAATTGTGGATACAATTTAAGAGAGAATTCGAACTTTCGCAGACAGGGTCGTTTATGTCTCAAAGTTCGAAATGTAGTTAACTGCTCTTAAGCGCACCATATGGTCTGTAAAGTTTAACAGAAATCAGCCGTTTTTATCGATAAAACCAAAACTCAAAATATTTTTCAGTTATTGCCGGATTTCCTTGGCTATATATTTTTTTAATTTTTATCGAACTTTTAACGGTTAAGCTGATAACTTTTTTAAAATTCGAAGAAAAACTGTTGAATTTTTTACATGGTAGCTGAAATATTTTAAAAATGTTGGACCAAAAAACCGTTATTGATTACTTTTTTAAGTTTAAAGTTTACTTTTGAGTTTAAACAGTCTAAAAATGTAATGCAATATGGTTTTGCGGTCTTAATTTCTTGTAGCAAACTTTTTAAATACCTCATTTTCTATCAGTTTTAAAATGAGTTGGGTGGGCGGGAAGCTAACACCAAACCTTCCACCACTGCCCTCGATCGTAAAGATAAAATTAAATAACTTCGATTTTCACTTAAATTTAAAAAAACAAAAACGACTGACCGAAAAATATAAAAACCCTGAAAACGACGTTTTAAAACTACTCCTAGATACTATTAGCATGTTTCAGGAAAAGTTTCCCCCACTCAGGCGGATAAAGATCCCACTTAAACGATTAGATTTTACAGCAGGCTAAATATCAAGACTTTTATACAATGCTTATCAAAGTTTAATCAAATCAGCAAAATCCATCGGTAGGCGTGAGTGCAAACCCAGCACGTTTAGTTTCCCATCGGTCAATTTAGTTCTTATCTAACCACGGTGCCAATATGTTGTTCAAGTTCTGCAAGTCCACTGAGTCCTCCCGAAGCGGGGGTTCAACGAATTCTGCTCTACTGATGCCACTACTTCTACTTGGTAACGCAATCAGCTATTTGAATTCTCACCGTTTCGCGCCTCACTTCATCTGGCTCTCGTTATTATACCCTTTTAGAACAGGGTACTATAATATACATATATACATTGATTTAAAAGTTTCTAATTAGTGATATATATTTCTATTGATCGACATCAACATATTTTGTACCAAATTTCTATTATTTGAAAATACATAATTAAAAAGAGAAAATGGATTTATTTATAGTTCAAATCGGTTAAATCTTTATACACACAAAGTTATATGTTTATCCCATAGCTCCCATGCAAACTGTGTTTTATGACATATTTATTGAGATGTGATTTTAAAAACTTTTTGAAAAACATCTTTTAAAGATAATAAAAATAATTTGCAAAATCGGACGTATATGTTAAACACATTACATTCACTACCCTTTTAACAATGACTTAAAACTTTTGAAATATAACCTACCAAATTAAACATTTTGAATCAAATATGACCCAAAAAATGAACCATTTTGATCATTTTTGAGTTCATATAATTATTATTCAGTTTCGAATACAGCAGCACAATAACAGGATATCTGACTAAATAACTTGTAAGAGTATAAACTCCTCGGTGTTTAAGAATTAGTTTCTCTTCTCGTTATTCTCATTTCTGTTTTCCTCTCTGCGTTTGCGCCTTGGAACCGCTGACAGATTACAGCAAAGCAATGTTGTGCAGTTCCATTACAGCATTCGGTTAAAGTGGAGGAGAGCCGAACTGAGCGCATTCCATAAATATAACCATAACAATTAGAATTAATTTCCCTCCATTCACGCACACTCGCATGCTGGGAAGTAAACAAATTGATATTTTATTGTTTCTGTCTGCGTGTGAATAATAGGTAAGGTAAGGAAGCTTATCTATCTGCCATATTATGCCCTCTGTGCGTCCCATTGTTCAATTATGGAATATTAATGCCGTATTATTTGCCCATTCGCAGTGCTCGTGGCCAAAATCAATGGGGCTGCTCTAAACGCCAGCAATTATCAGTACCAAGTGGTGGAGCAAAGAACACCAGCGGATCCTCAGATCGTGGAAATATTCCTCAAAGATTCGGATATGGTGAAGGTATGGGGCACAAATCTGACCGCAATAACCTGGGCCCATGCGGTCAACAGTCAGCAACTACTGGACGAAGTGCTAACCGAAACAGGTGAGATATCGCTTACACACATATCCGTTTATACACTCTTTATAAGAGACTTAAATTTGAAAAGGTAACATCGACTTTATTGAGGCGGATATTGTTCTGGGCAAACTAAATGGCGAGGGCGAGGATATGCCCGTAATGGCACATCCGCCGGCCATAATTTCGGATCTCACCCTGGCGGAATTCCTTTATCAGATCATGGAATTCAACAGGGACCACGAGGGACAGGAAAAGGGCGTCAAGCTGGACTTTAAGTCGATTGAGGTCTTCGAGGGCTCCCTGGACATCCTCGACGAGAACATTCCAAGCGTGAGTTTCATTATTTTAATTACACTATGTGTATAAATTAACATTACCACTAAATTTGCATATATACTGGTAAAGGCCAATTTATTGTTTCACTTAAAAAAAAAACTTTTAAATTTATTAAGCTAAAGATTCCAAAAAAGTTTAAATTACAATTTTTTCTTATTTAATTCTCATCCAAAACAGCAACTAAAAAATAAAAAATAGGTTTTTTTCAATAGACTTTTCGTGAGAAATTAAATAGTAATTAAATAAAAACACTTTTCATAAGAGTTTTAACCTCTTTTCATAATATATAAATAGTAGTGTTAATTTAAACATATTTTGGTAGTATTGTTTTTATCAATAATAAATTGAAAACAAGAAAGGAAAGCTAATTTTGGGCGGAGTCGAAGTTGATATACCCTTGCAGAATAATCTGTAAATTATATTCTCCAAAATTATTCATATGATGCTTTATTAATACTCATACTTCTTTTGAATTTGACATATCTGTAAATTAAATTCTCCAAAATTATTCAAATGATGCATTCCTTATACTCATACTTCTTTTGAATTTTACATATCTGTAAATTATATTCTCCAAAATTATTCATATGATGCATTCTTAATACTCATACTTCTTTTGAATTTGACATATCTGTAAATTTTATTCTCCAAAATTATTCATATGATGTATTCTTAATACTCATACTTTTTTGAATTTTACATATGTATCTACCCTTTTCAGCCTCTTTTATAATGCAAGCGAGTGACAGTAACACCAAAGACCAATATATAATATAATATTATTATTGGTCTTTGGTAATACCCTCTGCAAGGGTATAAAAACTAACTCAAACAAATATGACAATTTACCTCGTTTTGTAGATGATAGGATATCCAGTTTGGATAAACGCCGACATCCTGAGTGGACCCGTGGATCAGAACAAAACCGTGCCCGTGGATGCGGACCGCTTCTTTGCCGGCTGCATGCGCTATAAGCAGGCGGCGCTCTCCATCGGGTGGACAACAAATTGGGGCGCTGACTTCCGGGATGGCGAGTACACAGAGGATCAATGCGATGCCATGCTGGAATCACTGACTGCCAACAATGTCCTGTCCACCGGGCAGGCTATCACCTTTCCCGTGCGCGCTGGAATCGCCGCCAACAGCCAGGAGCAACTGCATCGACTGGTTGCCGCGGTAAACGAGACGAACGAGAGCACCCTGACCATCTGGTCATCCGCCGGCGACTATGTGGATGTGGAAAAGCTGCGCCAGTTGATCTTCGGATTTGGGGTGGAGAAAGTCTACCTCGACGTGCCGGAGGAGCTGGCCTCGCAATTGGATTTGGGAAATACCGGCAGCGGAGCCAGCACCTTCAAGTCGCTGTTCGGCTTCAGTTTCGTCAGTCTCTGCTTTTGGGCTCTATCCAGCTGGCTTCAGCGGATATAATAGTGTTTAATGTGTGTTTAAAACAGGTACAATTGTCAAATGGAGTTAACAATAAATAGTTTTTATAAACATTTCGTGAATTTAAAAATGGGTTTTATTAAAGGTTTTACTTTAATATATTGATTGCTTTATTCTCTGCTTTTACATTTTTGGAAATAAAATAAATAATCTTATCTCTTAAAAAAAATGTTAACACTTTATTTACTATATTTATTTTAGCTCAATTATTTTTCAATAAAACTTCTGAATATCTTACAGATTTAATTAATTTGTGTTTCTTTTTATTTCAAACTATTTTGTTGGTATCTACAAATATTTGCAAACCCAAATTTAAATGGATTTTTAGTTTACTTTAAATTAAAATTTATATCAAGATATGTTTGGAAATTATTATCAGGCGTGCATTACATAAAAATTTCAATAACAGGTTCATTGCATTTATTAAAAGTTTCACCTCTATTACTTGATTTTATGTATTTATTCTCTTCTTTAAATTTATCTTAAGGAATTTTTGGAAATATTTCCGGGGGTTTCACAGCTGTGCTCTATAATCTAGGTATTTGGATCTTACATTGATTGACATATGTAAATAGGATATGCGAAATCTTTGCAGTGTTAGTGTTATTTGTACAAGACTTAAAACAAAGATTGCCTATCTAAATGAGCAAAGGTGAAAAATCCTCGCTCCCAATGTTCTTTTCAATATGTTTTCTTTATCACTTCATCTCAACTTGAATAAAAACTGTAATATCGCTTTAAAAATTACAAAAGTTAAGCATTAGCATATAAATATAAATACTTTGGGCATGCGCAGTTTAAACTTCAACAATTGAGGGAAATGAATGGGGCGCTTAAAGACTCGCTTTATTTACAGAAATGTTCAGCCTACTAAAATAGCTAGTGACTTTTACTTAGGTTTCCTCTGTTTTTTTGGCACTAAAATAAATAATCTTATTAATCTCTCTCGTTATCTACAGAGCATGCAGATGAATTGAGGGAACTCCTAATGCGGGTGGGCGAACGTGGAAATGTGGTATGTGATCTGATCCGAATCGGTTTCCTTGGTGAGCAACTAGGTCCAGCCTCTGTGAGCATGGCTAAGGCAGAATGGCTTAATCACTTTTTCCTATCCTAAGCTACGGCGACATAAATGAGTCTTAGACAGATGATCGTCGGAGGCACCGTCAGAAAGGCTTGATGCCAACGCATGTATTATCTAACTATAACATCCGGCGAGTCCTCGCTGATGAGTCGATCCCTGGGCGAGCTCTCTGTTACACCGCTCTCGCCTTTTATTCCGGAACCGCGATTATACTCCAGCAGCCGCACTCCTACGCGATCGTTGCCCGTCGTACTGGCATTGTTGCGGAATAGTTGGGCCACCGGAGCCGTGACTGCCGCTGAATTTACACCAAATGTGGTTAGAGGACGCAGGACGTTCGCTTTGGCTTTGGGATCGCTGTGGCAGAAGTGCGTCACCTTTCGCGTGGGATACCAACAGGTGCAGATCAGACCGCCGGCCAGCAGAATACCGGTCACGATCTGTCCTAGAAGGACAATTAGGGGAACCAGCCCTATATCCGCGGCGATTTCCTCTGAGACGCGAACTCGTTCCTCGGCCCACATCATGGGAATCATCACCCGTGGGACATTCTCGAACAAGCTGCAACAATTAAAAGTTTTAGTTTCGGCAAAATGCAGTTCAAAAACGTAAACACATATTCACATATACGAAAAATAGTTCGAAAGATGTTTTAAAAGTTCGGATTCTGTATAGGCTACTATAAAAGAAGGCAAAGTATTCTTTCGGGTGAACAGAATACAGCGGCATTAAATCAATAACTGATAAACCCCTTTAGAGATAAACGTATAATACCAAATAGCTAGTCGTTCGATTATTGAAAAAGTAAAACTGTAATTCTGAAATCGTTGAAAATGACTATATCTCGGAGTATGTGAATATAAGTTAAGTAATAACGAAGTTATATGCCAATCCGGCCCTTTCCGACTTATATAGATTAGTTACTTACGTAATCTGCGGAACGGGCTCCATGTAGTAGTTGGCCTGAAAGCCACCGCCCACATCCATGGGTACGCCCGCATTGGGCTCCAGGGTCATAAAGAACTCGTGCTTCTCAGGATCCGGTTGCAAACCTTCGATGGCCTCCAAAAAGCTGGGATCCGCCATATAGAAGTGCGGGAAGGACATGTAGACGGACGCGTTAAAGGCGCAGGGTCCGATATTGATCACCCCGCTGGGCATACACTTGCCGCCGACGCAATAACAGCTCGTCTCCGGGAACTTAGTGCCATTGTCAACGGCGTGCTGCGTGCCACTGAACTTGTAGGCGTTAATTCCGTGAACGGTAACCGTTTCCGTGTAGTCCAGCGGTATGGCGCGACACATCTTGGGCATGTACATGTAAACGCTGCCGTTGGTATTTAGGTTGGGTGGAAAGAATTCACCCATAGAACCCCGCACCTGCCCGCAGGTGCCTTCAAAGGCTCCAGTGTGCGTCAGGTTATTCCACGTGTGTATCTGACCCATTTTGGCAATATCATCGGCTCCCGTGAACATGTTTATGTGTCCATCGAAGTCGACACTGCCATTTCGACCGTACTGGAAGCCTATTCGTTTGTAAGGCACCTCTTGGGGCGTCACCAGCTTGCCGAAATTGACGATTGGGTGCTCGTATCCCTTGAAGAGCATTTCGTCCACTGTTTTCGTAACGGAAACTCTTTGGCTTAACAATTTATTTGCAAAGTTAACCAAGTTTCTGCCCACCCAGGTGTCTGCGGCACGTTTAGCAGCAGCCTGTGAAAAAATATATATATATATTTCAGTAAAGAATTTATTCTATTCTATTCTCTAACCATGTGTTTGGCTAATAGTTTTTATACCCTTGCAGAGGGTATTATAATTTTGGTCAAAAGTGTGCAACGCAGTGAAGGAGACATCTCCGACCCTATAAAGTATATATATTCTTGATCAGGATCACCTCCTGAGTTGATATAAGCATGTCCGTCTGTCCGTCTGTCCGTCTGTCCGTCTGTCCGTCTGTCCGTCTGTCCGTCTGTCTGTCCGTCTGTCTGTCCGTCTGTCTGTTTCTACGCGAACTAGTCTCTCAGTTTTAAAGATATCGAATTGAAACTTTGCACACACCCTTCTTTCCTTTGCACGCAGTATATAAGTCGGAACGGCCGGGATCGGCCGACTATATCCTATAGCTGCCATATAACTGAACGATAGGGAATGCCATAACTCTGGTGTTCGTAAAGTTAGGAAGTTGGGATTTTCTATGGCTGTTTTATTTGGCCAATCAATTCGACCTGCCAAATTTTATAGGGATCGGCCGACTATATCCTATAGCTGCCATATAACTGAACGATAGGGAATGCCACAACTCTGGTGTTCGTAAAGTTAGGAAGTTGGGATTTTCTATGGCTGTTTTATTTGGCCAATCAATTCGACCTGCCAAATTTTATAGGGATCGGCCGACTATATCCTATAGCTGCCATATAACTGAACGATTGAAAATGCCATAACTTTGGTGTTTTTAAAGTTAGGTAGTTGGTATTAAGTAGTTAAGTATTAAGAATGCATCATATGAATAATTTTGGAGAATATTATTTACAGAATATTCTGCAAGGGTATATCAACTTCGGCTCCGCCCGAAGTTAGCTTTCCTTTCTTGTTTTTGTTTAACTTTAAAAGAAACAAAACAGTATATCACGATAATTTGATTGTAAATCATTTTAATTATAACAAATTTTTAACAAATTTTGTTATAATAATATACAAAAATTTTAACAAATTTTGTCATAATAAAATAACAAAATTTTAACAAATTTTGTTATAGTTGAAATGAAACAGCAATATCTTCTAACATACTATGTACGATTAATTATCAACACTTTTAAATACTTATAAAAGTTAAAAATAAATGTTTTTTTCTTAATTCCTAGTTAGAGAAGTGGTACTGTTTTTTTGGAAACTTACATGAGCCACCGTGTTGACTTGGGTGACAATATCCGATAAACTTCCGTTGCTGCCGGCAGCATCGAAGTAGAACCAGGACTTTTTATGGAACGACACGGAATAATTATGATTGTGCCAATCTATGTTCACTTTGTCGGGCTGCTCTCGAAACCGGTACGGTCCCAGTTGCTCAAAGCGGGGCTTTTTACTTGAACCCACATAGAAATCCTCTGGATTCGTCCAGTTGAAGAGGTAGACATCAAAATTAAGCGGCAGCGGGGAGACCTTCCAACCATCAAATGATCGTGATGTGGGGCTTAAGGCCATTTCCTAAAAAAAAAACAAAATAATTCATTGAGGATAAGCTTGACACAATTGATAATTGATGATCAATATTCAACAGTAAACGATTTACATAATTTGTCTGATATAATTGGGGATAACTCGTTGCTAAATTGCTATACCAATTAAGCATCGAATTTGTTGCAAAAAAATAGCGCATTGAATATACGAACAATGTGCATATTGCAAAACACATCAACGTTACAGATTGATCTGAGCAATTGGTACTCGTTTGAGGTTTCATAATTGATACGGAACACATCAAAAAGAGCAGTCATATGCCATTTTGAAAAGGGCGATGTAATGATATTGACGTTTTTCTCTTCTTAAGATATTGAAATCAGTAAATTAATGCACCAAACATCGTTAAAATAATGTCAATAAGTTTCCAAATATAATATTTTCTATGTGTTAGAATATTTTAAAATTTAAGCATTCATATTGACTATGAACTTATCAATTAATAAACAAAATATTATAGGAACTTTAAAGACAAATTTTTTTTTGCAATAAGCTTGAAGCTTATGTCCTAAGGTTAATAAATATTGTTTTTACATATTTTGGCAAATCGTAATATTCCGCTTTTTTGTATAGTTCTATCTCCGCAAAAAAAAACCAAGTGTTATGGTGCGATTACATGCATTCGTCGGATGAGTGCTATCAGCCATCAATCATTGTAAGCCAGAATGACAGACTTAACGATTGTCTGGTTCGTACACCGGTGGGCCACCATTTTATATTGTCCAGAACCCTATAATCTATATAATTGAAAATGCGACGGAGCTACAGGAAATGACTGAATTGATAAAAGGAACTCGAATTGGACTCAAAGCAATACAAGCCCTTTAAAATCCTAATGCATTGCGCGTGTCTGCCAGGATTACCATCGAAATCGGAGTAGAACACAGGTGTTCGGTCAGGGTTATCGCACGCGGAAAAATTGTGGTTACATGTCCGGTAGAGATGATTAAGGCCATTTATGAATGTTTTTGCCATATATTCATACATATATGTATGCATAGAAGTGAGGAGCGTTGTCTAATCGAACACATGGCTATCGGTAAATGGGTTATTTTTCAGGTTTTGTCCAAGATAAGATAGCAAAACACCATTGCAATTTCGTGGCCGCAACCTGAACTCCAAAAGCAAGAATTTTCGTGGGCATTTCCGACTACCAATAAATCGACAACACAAAAGGAAATTTTTGATTTTTAATTTTTGACCCCGAATTGGGTCCCGTGATTCACATTGACAGGTGTGCGCTTGTTTGATAAAGTAAATTAATCACTAACTATTATTAGTCAGTTCGCAAAAAAAGGGATCGAAACTTTAGTGAGTCAAAAGACACCTGGCCATACCAAATATTATCGAATTGATTAATTTTGATTGATGATTACTTTGGAAGAATTCCCTTTCTTTCATGTTTACTTGTATGCCCTCTCAAAAAATTTAATTTTTAATTTGTAAAGATCATTGATAAAAATATGTTCTGTAACTGTAACGATAATTAAAAACCTTTTACTCTTACACTGTTTTGCTAAATAAACCCCTCATTTAAAATTTCCATTTCGTTATATGTTTAAGATAAGTATATATATTTTAACAAGGTTCCACGCTCTTAGTTCATTGTTCTAAAGTTAAAGTGGAATGTTTTTCAATAAGAGCCCTAGCTCCCGTGACTAAGCTCTCTACATATAGAGAGTAAACTCAACGATAGCATTAACATGCTAATTAAAAGCAGATTCAAAAGTATAGGCAATCCTAATGAGATCTTTAAAGTGTATTTTATTACGCTCTCCATAAGGGATTGGTTCAAATCTAGATCTGGGCATATCTTATCTGATTCTGGCTTGGGGTAATTTGTATTATTTGAACACCTGCACACACTCAATGATTGGTGTCTTTTTTCGTTCAATTGCTTTCAATCAGTGAAAGAAATGGGTTCTTGCCGATCCAAATGGTATGTAAATGAGCCCCTCTCAGTTGACCTTTGAACATTTTGCCAATTTGCCGGATTGCGAAACTCAACTCAAAGGTCTGAGAATCGATTGCCATTGAACCCGATAAGATAGGATCGAACCGATTGCATATATTGATAGGTGACAGTACTAACCTTGCCGCGCATGCGTGTAAACATTTCGATCCAATTCCGAAATAGGTAAATCCCACTGGCAATGCAGAAGATACCAAGAACGACGATCCCCAGACGGGCACAATGACGCATCCGTGATGTCATCTTGAAGTATCCGCGGTTTGATCTTGGTGCTGTAATCGATGTTCTATATAAAGAGGCGTCTTTCTCGACCGATATCTTGCGTCGCACTGAGTGTTGCCCTCTACGTTCCCGTTATTAGCGTCTATATAAAAAAAAAAGAGAAGAGAGAGTGAGTGTGAGACATGCGGGCTTATCGCTGGATGAGAGACCACTGTACAGTCTTATCACAATTTCGAGGATCGCGAAATTCCGGGCTGAGAATTACTGAGAAAGAGAGAGAGTCGTAGAGAGCGGTCAATGATCACGCGGCGTCGCATAAACAACGATCACAAAGATAAGTTGCGACGTAATTATAAACATTTTTTGTCTAATTGTAATAAAGTTTTCACTTGGCACTGGGCAAAACAGCAACTAAATATTTACATATGTATGTACAAACTAAAATGAAAACCTACAAGTGTCATATGCCATACACATATGTATAAATAACACCCTGCTAAAGTAAAACTGTTAAAAATTGAAGACACCAAAAAAATGTTAATCAAAAGTACGCTTTTTTAACCATTATAATAAACTTTGCAGATTTATGTTTCGAATTTCTTAAAACTATTTAAAATATTTTAAATCATTATGAAGACTATAGTTTTATTGCTTGATTCCTACTTTCCTGACAAATAATTTTTAAATATAATCTTTTCTTTTTAATTACCAAAATGTTGTTGCTAATAATTTAAATAAAAAGATCTGATTAGGCGTTAGTTTTTTAATAATAAAAACTGTTTGTGACATTATATTTTAGAAGACCAAAAAACTTCTACACAACAATGGGAAAATCAATTTAAGGGACTATAAAATACATGTTAAAGATGTATGACTGTATCGTGTACACAGAAAATTAACGAAATAAGTAATTAAGTGTACATGTATGTAAGCTGTTGTTTTTGGGGGTAGGTCTAAACCGGTCGTAAGGGCTGACATAAATAAAAAAGTTATTCTCTTCAATTCAGAAATTACGTCAGGTGCTGCTAGAGCATGAAGTTAGAGCTATCAATTCATGGAGTCTAAATTCAGACTATGGTTTATTGTTGTACATACATATATAGAACACTGATTGGCCACGCTTAGTCACTAAGTTTTATTTACACGTTTGACATAATCTCTTTGGAATGTTAAGTCTTACATGACCTTTTTAGCAAAAGAAACTGAATTAGGTCAGTACTAGAACATGAAAGTGATTTGTAATATAAGCTTTTAGATCACTCCATTTTTGACTAGAATTAGATTCTAGTTTTTTAGACACTTTATGCCCAAATTAGGAATTAATATTGAATTTTGAATGAATATAAAAAAAATATACACCAATAACTGTACTTATAATGAGGTATTCCCTGTTTGCTGACTATGAATTTTAGTATAATTAATTCACTGTTTTTTTTCCGTATGCTGACTCCAAACATTTATTAATATTTTCAAGTTGGAAAGTCTATGATTCATTGCGGCACAGTATTATTATTATTATTATTTGTTTTGATTCGCGTCTGAGGAGCTGACTGGATTAAAAACACGTTTGCCTCTACATATTCCACATTTCATTTTCCATACCCTGACACAACCATAAAAACGTAGTGCGCAAGGGCGGGATGTGGGGGCGTTATAGTGAATATTGTTTACACTTCTTAGGGCTGGTTAGCAACCGCTGGCTGAGGGGCTTTTTGGCCTTAGTTACTGCCATTATTGGCGATAACTCAACGATTTTTTGTATTTATTTACATTATAACACACGTACTGCGTCCGATGATATATTTTTATTTTTTTTTTAGTAATGCACACGTAGCGAGGTTAAGAGAAAAACCCGTTCAGCGCCGTTAATGTGGTTTTTTCGTTATCTACAGTAATGCCACGCCCACCCCCTTCCGCCCGCTCTTGCGCTCTGATTATTTCGCGGTTTACTACACCAGATTGTGAACTTCTCATACTGCTCAATCATTTGTTCAAATATCAATAATCACGCGAATTTCACATTATATTGTGTACTCCAATGAACACAGGAACTTTTAACACTGGGTTTATCCTTGAACCTTGGCCGTCACTTCCGCAACCTGTTGACAATGTTATTTCTATGTGTTATTCATCATTCTGCCTTATTTGCTCTTTTAGCCTAAAAATAACCCGCAACATAGTGCAATGTGCCAACAAAAAAATATACATAATTCGCTGCGCGGGAGTAATTTGCATACGATTGTTTTAACATTTTTGCCATTTCATTGCAATGCGTCAAAATTTTTTGATATGCAAACTTCTTATCCGCAAAAAGTTAAGAACTATTATGTGGCTCTTTTTGTGTTTGCTTAAAAAATTATCTAAAGAGGAACCAGAGAGCACTAAGAAAAAGACAAAATCGGCACGTTTAACTCTCTCGCTTTTGCGCTCCCTGTCTCTTTCTTCACTCTCTCTTGTTTTTCATAAATTTTCTTACATTTTCTTTTAGTTGTTTTTAAAATAATTTGCTTGTTTTTTAATGTTTTTCACTTGCACTTCACGACACGTTTATTTTTTCTTTCGAATACTTTTTAATTGCTATCAATGTTAATTGCAGCGGCGGTGTAAATATTGTCTAAATAAATGTATTAAAACGTTTCTCTGCACGCGTCTATTTCTTGGCATCCGCCGTCTCGCTCCCACTCGCTGTGTTTCCAGGGGGCGGCGACGCACCGTTTATTAGTGATCTTGAACTAACGCGCGCAAATGAGAGCCAACATGTCTGAGCGGCGCTGCGCCTGCGACTAAATAAGTATTTTCCAAAGAGCCGCCGCCGAGCAGCAATTATTTATTCTTCATTAAGGCCTATCTACTGTCCGCTGTGGTGACTGTCGGGTACCCTTTGCACTAGTGTTGCAATTTTATGGAAAACAGTGTTACCAACTGAGTTAATTCGGAAAATGCAACTTAAATCATGGATTATAAAAATAATTTTATAATTTATAACGGTTTTTCTATATGGATACATATATACATTTAAGTCTTTTGCCTGATTTTTTTTTCATTTACCAATAACCATAACGCGTTCGGGTTTTGGGCATATTTAAAATTTTTATTTATATATTGATGCAAATAAATTTTGACACAAGATTACTATTAATCACATAAACGAATGGATATTATTTGTAGGGTATAACGAGATTTCTTTCTCTCGCGCTCTCTTTCAGTCTCTGTCACTCTCTACCTCTCATTTGGCCCACCAAACCGGTTTGGCTCTTTTGTGGTGCAAACATTTTCTTGAATCGGTTCCGAACCGGTTCAACGTTCAGAGGTGCATCATTCGAAGATCAATACTGATATTATCCGATTCGTACATATGTGTGTACATCCATATGTGTTTTTATTTCCACACAAATATTTATCAGTTATGAGTGAGTATGGTATTTTTTTTCCTTGGGGACTTATTTTATATTCATGATTCAGCCTGATAAGAAATGGCAACCACCAATCCCGAATCAACAGCCGTAAAAAACGAATAACGAATAAATTATTAATTCGATGTCTCTCAAACATCCAGTATTTGAACACCATTTACCATTTATTGGCTTAGACTAGGCAAGAAAAAACCCTGCAAACTTAATGCTATATGGTACACACGCTTAGTAAATATTAGACCTTCAATGGGGATTTCCCGTCCCTCCCTTGGCCACCGTATATTGCAATCTAATAAGCAGCGGCGACTCCTCCACCCCATTGATTTTCACCGAATCTGTCATCATGGTCGTCTCCTGGCTATTAATCTCAATCTTCTGCATGAAGCGCTTCTGCCATATCAACTGGTGGGGATACCAGAAGATCATCACCACGCCCACAATCACGCCTACAATTCCACTGATCTTGCCCAGTAACTCCATGATCGGTATTAGCTTCACGTATCCCAGAAGATCGTCTGTGATCCGCACATTATAATCCGCCCAGATCAGCGGGAAAAACCTCTTCTGAGCATTGTGGTAGATTCTGAAAATATAAATGTTGAAGATTTGATATACTAGACTGTACAGTCTTTAATTTTCAAGATTCTGCTAATATGGTAAATGTATATTTTACTTTAAGACTTCTTTGTTCATCTTTATGGTAAGCTAAAAATAGGCTTTAAACTGCAATATTTTTAATCGTTTTCAAGCAGTGGTTTCAAAAATCATACATCTTTTAAAAACATCTTTTAAATACGTAATTTCTTTTCATACAGCTAATTCGGTTTGTTTATTATTATTGTAACTATTTTGACCAAAAACGTAAAAGTTTACTTACGATTGGGTTCTCGGCTCGACTAACAAAGTGGCCATAATGCGAGCCTTGATCTCCAGCACCATTCCGGTTTTGGGTTCCAACATAATAACCATCTCGTGGCGATCCTTGTCCGGCTTCATGCCCTCCACCTGCTCCACGTAGTAGGGATCGGCTTGATAAAAGTGCGGATAGGAAGCAAAGACGGGTGTTCCATACCAGCAGGAGGATATATTCAAGAGACCGGATCTCACCTCCTGGCAGTTCTCTTGGCAATAGCAACTATTATCCGGGTTGTCAGTACCTGGAATGGAAAGTGTGTTGAGTATTATCGAAGACATTACTATATTACAAATATAATATTCAGTGTAGTAAAAAACTCATTTTGTTCAATACATGGTGATTATAATCCGTATCTTACATTGTATTATATTAACCGAAAAACCCAATATGTGTTGTCCAAACATTTTTTAAGAAATATAAAGTATTTATGAATACCATTGACTTACCATTAGCTACATTGCGATCACTACCCTTGTACACGAATGCCTCTACACCCTCGAAGATGGTCGTCCCATAGTAGTCCACCTGCAGCTCACGGCACAGATCGGGCAGGAAATAGGATATGGGTCTGCCCTTCACCAGCGGAATTGGATGGAACTCCCCGGTACTGCCCTTCAATTTGCACCTGGGACTGGCTTCTGTGACGTTGTTGTAGCGCCACCGAGCTATTTGTCCCAGCTTCTTGAATTCATCTCGTCCCGTGTAGACATTGTGGTGGCCATAGATTTCCATGCTGCCATTACGCTGAAATAATTTATTTGTTTTACTAGTAACTGCATTTGCAAAATGTAAAATCATAAAACTTTTTAGAGATTAAAGATATACTTACTGGATAAGCATATCCGATCTTCTCGTAGGGGAAGTTCATCTCCGGAACGAGATTGGGCGGCACCATTTTGCTCATTTTGATCAGAGGCGTGTCGAATCCGTCGAACATCCAATCGCTGGCCGGGCGGACCATCGTTCGCTCCTTGCCGTAAATGCTTAGGGTCATCATGATGAGGGATCGGAGCATGGGACTCCAGGTGAGCATCTTCTGGTACAAGCCAACGATCAGCAGGTTGGGGGCCACAATGGGATCCGAGGGACGTCCGGCACTATGTTTCGGATCGAAGTCGAACCGACTGCGTCGCATATAGGACACCGTTGAGTTCTCATCGTGCCACTCCACATTGACCTTTTGCATCCGCTCCGTGAAGCGATAAGGTCCGAGTTCCTCAAATCTCGGCTTCACTCCGGGATCGCTGGCATTCTCAGAGTTTGTCCAATTGAACATATACAGATCCACGGTTATATCCATCGAGGGCGACTCCCACAGGCTGCTGATCATCGTTCCCGGCCTGAGAACCATAAACTCCTCGATCATCCACCGCTCGATTTGTTCCATATAGACCAAAGACAACAGACTGCAAGTGGACAAAAGCAAACCCAACGCACTTGTCCGCAAAATGCGATTTTTTCCAATCATGATAGCGCAGACCTGAAGCAGGAAAAGATTTTAATAACTTTACATTTACATTTTAATTACATTGAGCTGAACTTGTTATAATTAAACAGATACTACAAGTGTCAATGCTGATCAACCACATAATTTATTTAATAGCCGATACTATCGCTTTTTTAGTCAATTATTTTATAATTCATGGAGAAAGAAAACTAGAAAAAGTTTAAGTTAATAAAACTGGTTCATACATTTTGAAATTTTGTTTTACTTATACTTTTTACAACACAAATTTACCTGTGCATATGCCTCTTTATTATTAAGTTTTCCATACTCAACATTTTATACAAATTTTAATTTACAAAAAATCATTAAAAAATTAAGTTAGAAAAAAGTAACGCCAAATATATTTCACTGATTAAGAAATTATACATAACATATATACATTTATAGTTTCAATGTTTGAAATAATTAATAAAATAAAAAAAGGTAATCTATAACAATGTTAATAGACAGAAAAATAGTTTTAAGTAATTATAATGCTTATAAATTATTTTTTAACCTTAAAGAAGTTATTCGTTAAATTTTGTAATACTCTTTTTGTTTCCACCTAAGTTGTTCACCCGTAAGTGTGCATTCACCTTTTTAATCACTGTACAACGGCATTTGATTAAATGGTTACATTTAAGTTAAATTACTTTTAATTAATAATTATCTCATCTCACTGTTTATGTTTTAAAAATGTCGACTAATATTTCGTCTATATTGATCGTTAGATAACTCACAGAACTGAGGTCTTTGCACGTTTATGGGTCTGCACTGAAGACTGCCTGGATTCTGATTTCTCCGGCTTCCTTATGATGTCTGATCTGATCTGATTCGAGTCCAAGTCCATGTAACAGGGTGGAGGTTATCTGTCACCTCTGATAATGCAAATCGATTTGCATATATTTCCTTTGAAATCGCCTTTACAGAGTCTGTGGAACTATTTATACCCGTTACTCGTAGAGTAAAAGGGTATATTGTATTCGTGCAAAAGTATGTAACAGGTAGAAGGAAGCGTTTCCGACCCTATAAAGTATATATATTCTTGTTCAGGATCACTAGACGAGTCGATCTAGCCATGTCCGTCTGTCCGTCTGTCCGTCTGTCCGTCTGTCCGTCTGTCTGTCCGTATGAACGCTGAGATCTCGGAAACTATAAAAGCTAGAAGATTGGCATTTTGCATGCAGATTTTAGGAGTTCCTACGCAGCGCAAGTTTGTTTCAAACAGGTGCCACGCCCCCTTTAACGCCCACAATCGCTTATATACGATTTTATTTAAATATAAATTTAAATATTTCGGAAAAGTAAAAATGCAGTTTTATTGTGTTTATCAATACCTATCGAAATGTAGAAGAAATTTTTCAAATCGGACCATTCGTTTAAAAGTTATGCGTGATCAAAGTTTCTATCTTTATCTCCCTCGCACTCCTTTTACCTGAGTAACGGGTATCTGATAGTCGGGGCACCCGACTATAGCGTTCTCTCTTGTTTTACTTTATTCTTGACTAACTCAGTGGACGGAATGGATTGAATGTTCGAGTATTTGTAACTCCTAGTGTTGGGGGTTCGATCGAACCATTTCGAATCACGACTTGATAACGACTGAACTGGCTGTGGAAAAGTGTTTTTCAGAACGGC
Organism: Drosophila fuyamai; assembly: GCA_018153365.1. Classification (NCBI taxonomy): domain Eukaryota; kingdom Metazoa; phylum Arthropoda; class Insecta; order Diptera; family Drosophilidae; genus Drosophila; species Drosophila fuyamai. The sequence continues at coordinate 14,919,786 of JAECXW010000878.1, read as the reverse complement.
GAGAAAAATAAACATAAATGTCGGAATAAAATGTTACAGAACTTCACAAAACGTTAATTACGGCACTGAAAAAAATGTAGTCAGTTTATAGAGTTCAAGTAGATCGTGACTAAATTAAAATAATTATTTAAGTAATTAAATTGCGTCCCTGTGCTTGGTCAAACTTCACTCTCTTCTAAGAAAAAGCTAAATTTTACTAAAGATAAAAGAACAAAGTAAAGTTAAAGTATTTATCTTCTTCTTCATTGATATTCTCTCTAAAGATCAACTGTCAATTTAATTAACACCACCGTTTTTATACCCTTGCAGAGGGTATTATAACTTTGGTCAAAAGTGTGCAACGCAGTGAAGGAGACATCTCCGACCCTATAAAGTATATATTTTCTTGCTTAGGATCACCTCCTGAGTTGATATAAGCATGTCCGTCTGTCCGTCTGTCCGTCTGTCTGTTTCTACGCGAACTAGTCTCTCAGTTTTAAAGATATCGAATTGAAACTTTGCACACACCCTTCTTTCCTTTGCACGCAGTATATAAGTCGGAACGGCCGGGATCGGCCGACTATATCCTATAGCTGTCATATAACTGAACGATAGGAAATGCCATAACTTTGGTGTTTGTAAAGTTTGCAAGTTGGGATTTTTATGAGTGTTAAGAATGCATCATATGAATAATTTTCGAGAATATTATTTACAGAGTTCCGCTCGAAGTTAGCTTTCCTTTCTTGTTTTTATTTTCAATGTTTAACCTTAACAGAGATTAAGATTAAATTAGTTAATTTCTCTTTCTCTAAAAAAAAATTTTGACTACTTTTGCTTTACGAGCGTTTTTAACACTACAATCAATTTATTAATATCTAAGATTTAAAAGATATCCTATTAATATTATTTGAATGTGATGTTGGCTTAAGTTGAAAAAGGCATGTGGAATTTATGTTAAATAATTTCTCTCAGTGCCCTTCAAGACTTTATAGTTTGTAAGTCGCACAGGAGCGTTGAGTCTCCGGTTCAATGGCTCACATTCTCGTGTCATAATTTAACGATAGAGTATACGCATTACAAGTAATATAAAGTAATCTTCGAGTTAAGACCCATTTTTTTAAGTAGCCTTTATTCGATTTCGGGTTTATTTACCTTATTTGCTGAATGGTCTCGCTTTGGACTGATAAGCCAAGATAATGTCCGGACCTCAATACGTAATCACTTGCTCCCAATTGGCGATGGGTCAGAATGATAAGGAGAGTTTAAAATCTGAAAAGGGTGAGCTTGTTTGATTAAAGTGATCCATGCCTAATCATTTTGAAATGTGACATCACAAGGAAAAACCCTAACAATGACAAATGGATTATAAAATCATATATAAATTACATTATCAAAATAAAATAAGATCTTGACTGATTTTATGATTGGCTATATATTTATGTATTATCTTTACACATGAATGATTGTTTAGTCAATTGATCAAGCAGTTTTTACTGAATTTTACTAAATGTTTTGTATATTGAAAGTTTTTGCTAAAAAAAAATTTTATCGCAACATAATTTATTACTAAACTTTTTTGACCACTTAATCGATTAGTATTTCTTTCATTATATATTGGATATTAGCAAAATTGTTTTTTAGCCAGGATAGTGTGTAATTCCTTTTAATCGAGCACAAATTAATAAAACGTTATAGCCGTTATTTTTTTAAATTTGCTGCACTGACATGTGGAAAACACACTAACGCTTGCCGATGGCTAGGGCTGACTTACTCCTCAAGTAGCGGGGACTTGCTCCACAATTAGTGGGGACTCCACCACTCTATTTATGCCCCGCCAAACATTGATACTACCAATTTTTTTAAGCATACCAATTTTGGCGGAAAGCATCGCTGTTTTAAACAATTTTTATGAATATTTGAATGATTTTTTTATTGGATTTGTTGATGTGGGCAACCCCTAATTGAATCAATAGAAAATAAATTCAAATTAATGGCTGTTATTTAATACACTGCAAGCATAGACAAATCTGTAATGTTAATGAATGTATTCAATCCCAGATAATAAATAAATAAATAAATATCTGTATATGGGGAAAATTGTTTAATTTTTCATTTTTAAATATAAGCTATTAGCTAGGCAAATATTTTTACAGTGCGTTAACAGTGCCCAAAAACTAAAGTCAAAACTAACAGACTGTTAGAGATGGAATAACTTCGATGATACCCGGCCAATCATCGATATTTTGAAACATCGATCAACATAAATTCTCCACTCTACTGCTTCCTCTCCTTCTTCTTCTTCTCTTGCGCTTGCGTAAAGTTCTTCGCGGTGATTTTGTGAAAGTTTTCAAATTTAAATAAAAATATTCATTAAAAGACATTCAATAGCTAAGAAGCAAACGAGGTGAGTGACGAAAAATTAAAAATTTATTCTAGAATTCCTTCATTTGAAATACGCCTTTAAACCTTTAAACAATAAAAAAAATGAAAAAAAAGTGAGTGCAAGTCCTTAAAAAGGGTTCCAGTAGTAAAAAGAAAATGAAAAGAATCAGTTTTCAGAAACGTGTATAATGAAAAATTAAATTTCCTAATCCCTCTTTTTAATTTGTTCGCGCTTCCTTATATATTTTTACATATGTATATGTTACAAAAATGGTTGTTCCTAAAAGAAAAAGCAATTACATTTTAATACTAAATGCCATTAAATTAGATTTCAAATATCCCATGTGCATTTATACACATGAATGCCTTTTTCAAGCTCTTTATTGCAATATTCGTTTAGCGTCCATTTTTGTTCTCCTTTTGTCAGTCACCGTTATGTTTTAGGGTTGTCGAAGCGCCTACATATTTAAAAGCACCGCTGAACTTTCAAACGGAATTGCATGCGAGCCGCGTATGAAAATCAGGTGATATTTTTAATTAGAAAAGGATTGATAGGAAATTTTTTAGTTTTCGAAATGTAAGTGTTATTAAGTTTAAGGATGTCTTTTCCTTGCTCTCTTCTGCAGAAATTTCTAGTCTTCTACTTTGTAAATAGTTTTCATATTTATGTTCACTTGCTTTGCTTGTTTTGTTACGCTTTGTTTTACACGCAAGGCATTACGCTTCTATCATTCTAGGATTCTTCCATTCAAATAACAAAAACTAAAAAGTGTAAGTAAAATAAAGAGGTCATAATTTGAGTTTCTCTGAAGAAAATTTCAATACCTTTATAGTAATTTCTCAGATAACTGCTCTCGCTTTTTCGTGATTTTTATTTCCTTAACTTCGTCTCGTAATTTCCACTTCAGTTCAAGAGTTTTGGTTTCTCATATTCATAAAATAATTTATCTTCGAAAACGTCGCTAGTAAAACTTACTGTATTTACAATTGTTTCTAATGTGCAATCCCCATCATTTTGAAAGTAGAGTGTTTGTGCATCTCCAATTACGGCATATTTTCTAAGATTTCATTTACCCCAGCCACATTATCCCGAAATTCTCATTAAAGTCTTTAATATCAAGTGTTTTTTTTGTTTCTTTATTTTATCAAATAAATTTTCTTGTTTTATGTTTAAACGAGTTGCTCAACATTTGGTTGCTGTTGAATGGTTTGTTTCTTTGGGTCAAAATACAATACAATATTTCAAAAAATTTCGTATTTTTGTTCATCTACGAGTTTTTTTGTTTCCTTACTTTGCTTCCTCTTATTCTTTTATTTTTTGTGTATTTGCTTTGCTGTCATAAAATTGATTTTACCTTGTATGTACGAATATATATCTCATATAATTTATACAATTTCTAATTAATAGAATCAAACGATTTTACAGTGAAATTCATATTAGCGTTTTTAGGCGCATTCTTATCTGACTCGAAATAGGTTTCTTTGAAAGCGTTCGTCCAACTGTAAATCTACTTATTAAAGGTTTATAATTTGCTCCAATAGTTAATCAATATATTTTGTTTTTATTTCTTTTATAATGCTTAAATTAATATTGTTTTGTTTTTGTATTTCAGTGTGTGTGTGTGTTCAGTTAGGTTTTTATAATTAAAAGTAGTATATATGATGCATAGTTTGCTTTATAATTATTAAATTTAAAAGTATAATTATAGAGTTCGCATCCAAGAAACACAATTACAAAGGTTTTAACACTTACTATTCTTTCGGTTTTGGGTTTCTTTTCCAGCTACTGATTTTAATCTTTTTTCATTTTGTTTTTCTTTATTTTAAATAAAAGTTAACATAGTAAAAATAATAAAACGTACATTTTGCTACGAAAATTTGATTCGTAATAGAACAAAAATTATATGATTAATGAAAATGCTTTTACTGTTCTCTCGATGAAAACAAACTATTGTAATGTATTATTTAGTGTGTTTTGCTTCTTTTTATCGAAGAATTTGTCAGGCCGTGATGTTTATTATTATATTTGTAATATTTAGTTTATTTTATTCGCCTTGTTCACTGGTAAGCGAATGTAATTTGTTTTTTAGTAGGTAGGATGATTTTTGATTAAGTGAGTGGTAATAACAAAAAAAAAAACAATTTTACATCTGATTTTGGTTGATGTAACAAAACAATTTCTATGTCCGCCCATGCCGTTTTATAGAAAAATCTCGGAACAAATCTCGTATCATAGGTAGTGAACAGACATTAGAATTTAAATCCATAATGAGGATGACTGACTTATCCTGACTTTGACTAGTTTACACGAGGTCACTTGCTTGATCGTGATTTTATCCGGGTAAAATCTGATTAGTTGGCCACGCATAAACTACAATTGCTTTTCGTGTGTTCTTCATATATTTAAATATATGGGTATAATTTATTATCCATTTTTGCTTAGCTTGTTGTTTGTTGGTATTTTTGTTGCTTTTGGCTTATATGGCGGCTATAATTGTTTCTTTTTCCCCCCTTTTTTTTTTTTGTTTTGAAAAGTTTCTTGTCTGTGATATAAGTAATTTATATTTCATTTTGGTAACTTGCTTTCCGTCTTCTTTAGTAGTCACCAAAACTGCAATTTGAGGAACAAACTGGTGCTCCTGCTCAAACTTTCTCGATTTAAGCCAGTGTGGGGAACTGACGCTCGTCGTTTACCTTGGGAGCTGTGTTCTGTTGTCGCTCGAAACGCTTATTTTGACCTGGACCGCTGTTGTTCTGATTGTTGTTGTTCTGGTTATTGCCTGGACCACGACGATCGATGGGCGGCCTCTGATTTTGAGCGGACGGAGCAGCGCCCTCGTTATTGTGGTGCTGCTGCTGACCAGATTGGCCATCCCGTGGGCCACGGTTTCCACCCTCACGGTTTCCGCCACCCTCACGGTTGCCGCCCTCGCGATTGCCTCCCTCGGTGCGGGGTCCGCCGCCAAATCCACCCGGTCGTGGACCTCCACGGCCGCCGCGTCCTCCAAATCCACCTGGTCCGCCACGACGACCGTCGTTGAAGTTGAACTGAATATCCAAGACGCGCTGCTGCCTGCCCACGCGCTGTGGATATAAGGCAGGATCGTACTCAAGCTCCTCTTCACTGTCGTTCTCCTTCTTTTTGTTGCTGGTTAAGACGACCATTTTCTTCCACTGTGTAGTGTCCTCACCTGTGGGCAAACAGTATTTTAGATAATTCAATCTAGATAATAAAATATGTCGTTGATTTAGTTTTCCCTTTTTATAAGCTTTTTTCAAGTCTAAACATGCCCTTAGCTAAAATCTGACTGTATATTTTAAAATACGTTATGATTATCCAATTTTACCAGAAGAATTAAATTTACATGATTAGCTAGTTATAGTGAGAGACGCTGGTTAAGTTCCTTTTTCGTTAAAATTCAATCTTCAAAAAACTGGAATACATATCCTTTGCTCAAAATTGATTATTGAAGTCGTAAAGCATACAAAAAGTGGAAAACCAACGGGAATATTAAGTTATACCTTCTCCAGCCTTGCGGATGTTAAAGGTTGGCTTGATGCGCTGTCCCTGCTGTGCCTTCCATTCGTCCAAGGTCAGTTCTTTGGCCTCCTCCTCGGCGGCCGCCTGCTGTTCGCTCTGTGGTTCAGTGACCGATTCGTCAGCCTTGGCGCCACCTTCTGCATTGGCCACATTGGTCTCGCTTTCGTTCTTGTTCACATCGTCGATTGTCTCCTTGACCGATCCCCAGTTGTGGGATCCAGCTCCATCGCGCTTGTCAATTGATTTCACACCTGTGGATAATGGAGGATACATGAATTAATAAATATTTGTATTCTCTTTCTCGTTGCAGCAACTTCGGTAGTGAAAAAAAGCTCAGCTATCTGAAAATCGACATTTGGAACTTGTGTCCATGCGAAAAGTAAGTTATTTCTTAATGTAGATTACATATATAATTGTACTTCCTATTTGTTTACAGAGCTTAAGTGCGTTTTTATATTTTGACTAAATTGGTGAGTTAAATCTATAAAGATAATAATTTGAGTGGTATATTTGATAGGTTATTAGAAGTATGCTCAGAGATTCATTTACAGTATGTTATAATCTATATATCCATTGTGTGTTTTGTGCTGCCATGTCTCTTCACCTATCTATAACTTTCATAGAACCCAACCTAGTGGTAACCTGTCTTATCAATATCTGTTTAATTAGGTCAATTGCAGTAGGGAATCACCTTGCCTGCCTATTAGAATCTAACCACGTTAGGCCTTTTCACTGCCCTCGCATGGTAACAGATAAGCCGGCAGCACCCGTTCGCTGTAATCAGATTCATTAGGGAACTATTTTTCCTCCCCTATTTCCCTATTTATGCTTTGCAAAGACCTCCTACAAACACTTGCGTTAGATGGGAATGCCGACAAGAAGATAGAAAAACTATTTATAACACATTCGCTCTTTCGATTTGAGCTGTAGCGCTGCGTCTTTTCAGTTGCTGCTGCCGCCGTTGTGATTATAATTTTGGATATTCCAAAAATGAAACAGTCGGAGCGAATGCCATCAGTGAAGAGCGGAAAATGTGAGGAAGCTGATTTTATTTGGTGGAAGGAGGAAGTGTGATGTAGCTTAGCTGTTTAACATTTTCTGTCCATTAGTATTGATTTGACTTATCCACCACGTGCGCAAGAGATTTGCTGCGTCGTCTGTCCATCGTCCATTTGTTTATGGGGGTTTGTTGTTGGTTTACACATTCCATTATTTAATTTCGCCGATTCAAAATATTTGCTTGGCATTGCCCAATGTTTTTATTAAGTAGTTTGTGAATCTATCTCTATAGACTGCAATTTATTTTTGTAATCGTATATTTATGCACTGTTTAAATATAGATATCTAAACGCTTGCACTCAATATCTTGTGAAAATTATGGCCATACTTTAGTTATTGATTTTCAATATTTAATCTTCAGCCAAAGCCATGATTTCTTAAGCTGACAATTTACTACAAATTGTCATTGATTATTTAAGAAAGTTTAGAGATTTTTCGAGAATTGACATATATAGTTCAAATTTTAATCTAAATTAAAATCGTGATAATTTAGTTGCGTGTAAACTGTGGACGGAATGTGAATTCCCTGCCTTTTTGCCGCCTGCTGAGTTCGCTTTTCTGGTTGTCATGGAGCGTTGTTTTTGTTTTATTTGTTAATTTTTCTTTTGGGTGGGCGGGAGCGCTCATTTTGTGGTTATGTCTGCCATGCCCCATTTCGGTTAAGGTTTAGATTCCGATCACCACCCGCGCAGGAAGAATAATATTATTTCATTAGATTATTTTGATTTTTACAATATTACTGTAGAATCTAAAAATATCAAAAAGATATTTATTTAGGTAAAGAAATTATATATTAATTGGGAATCGGTGGGATTCGAAGGCGGGCCTATCATGCCATTTATGCTATCTTTCCTAAACCGTTCATTTTGTGCGCAATAGAGATTAGGAGTACATGTAAATTCCATTAACCCTAAGTTCTTTAACGAAGTCGTCCAGAAATATCTACCAATAGAATTTGCATTGCCTTTTGTTTAGAATGTGGTAGAAAGTGATTATTGGGGAACTCCCGAAACTCAACTCAACTTCGCGCTAATTTGCATTTAACCTATAGTTGGAATTTGGCCACAAGAGATTGGTGGGACGTTTCAGACTATTCTTATTTTTTGAAATTATTGGAATTTAATTGTTTCTGATTAACATGGTTTATTTTATTGGCCTCACTCACCGGTTCTATCGGATCCAGACTGGCGATCGAATTCTCGCTTCCTGTTCTGGCCATCGTAGTTGCGATTCTGACGCTGCGGGCGATCTCCTCCGGCTCCTCCCTGACCACCTGGTCCGCGATAAGGACGCGTCTGCTGGCCATCGGGTGCTCCACCATTTTCGCGGACATTGCGGCGATTGTTGCGCTGTTCGCGGGTCTCTGCATTGCCATTCTGTTGACGGAAGTTGACGCTGCGCTGTTGTCCCTGTCCTTGACCCTGACCACCCTGTCCTTGACCCTGTCCCTGTCCTTGACCGCTGCCAAATTCACGTGTTCGATTGGCGCCACCTCCTGTCCGTGGAACACCGCCCTGTTTGTTGTTGCTGCTGAACTGTGGTTTATCGGCAGATGGTGTAAACTTCTTGCCATCGGTTTTGTTTAAAGCATTATTCGGTTTGTTCTCCTTTTCGGCCTGATTTGGTTTCTTGGCATTGGGTCCACCATTCGATCCTGCGGTCGCCTTATTGTTGTTGGTCACCTTGGCGGTCGTTTTGGTGGCCGTTGTAGCCCCAGCTGATGGCTGCTGCTTCTTCTTGCCAGCTGCTACTGCTGCTGCTGCTGCGGCGGCGGATGTCGGCGCCCCAAGATTATCTAATGGATCGCTGACATCGTCGTCCATGAACAAGAGTTCATAACGATTTTTACCGGCGCTGTCCATGATTATTGTGTGGATGGGTTGTGTTTTTTGCTGCTAGCTGGCTAGTTTTGCTGTTTCCTGCAACAGAATTTTGATACACACGGTTTAGAAATTGATTTTCCTTTTTCGCTCGCACCTCACACCCTTTCAGATTTGAGTGCTTTTCTATCACAAACTATTATTAAATCTTCCTGATTTTCGGTTAGCTTCCGGCTCAAGGTGAAAGCCCTTGGAATAACTTGATTTTTCCCAATTTAATAATTAATTTCAGGATGATTTTTCTTACTTTTCTGCTGGCTGTTTGGTGGCTGCTGCTCTCTAACCTTAATTTTCAGCGTTTCTTCTTCGCCTCGCTGCTAGTATTACCTACACACACACTTTGGCACGCGATGGCACACGCACATGGGCCAACTTACGCACACAGAGAAAGGCGCCCACATGTGTTCTTGGTATACATAGAAAAACAGAAACTCACGTTTTTCAAAGCGTTTCGCTGCGAATTTCCGAAATCGTTGTGAATGGCAGCTGTGTTTGGCGGGCTGTCGATTTTAAGGGGGTTTTTAAAACAAATAAATCATGACATCGGCTGGAATATCTACAAAAGGAATACAATAAAGTGGCAAAATTAAGAGTCAAGTATCATAGGCGGCGAAGAAAAAATCTTGTTAATAATAATAATATGTACTGTGTTTAAGCATTTTTAATTGTTTATCATTTGGCGCCAATTTGAATACCTGATAAGTAAGACCATGGATATTTCTATAAAAAATGTTACTGAATTAAATATTTGGGATACGTTTAATAATTATACAAGGTGCTGTTTCGTAATTGGTTAAAATGTCTATATGAAATGCCTAGAAATTTGTAGCCTTATAAGTACATTTGTCACAAAATTACCCGTCTAAATAAATAAGTTATAATATTAGATAATAGGATAATATACCAAATTAAGGATACTATAAAATAATTATAAAAGTTTAAAAGTTATACTTTAAATTTTTTATGAATATTCCAAAAATATCCTAGGTATTTAAAATTTAACCCTTTTTCGTTTCCGGTTTTAGTCCATTTATAATCTAACAATATGTCAGACTGGGGAGATGAGGTTTGTATAACTTAAAAAAAAGCAGATCTGCTTACTAATATTAATTATTTTAGCCCTCTGCTCCTACTCAAAGTGTCGATGGGGGAGATTGGGACGATGTCCCAGCTGCCAAGCCTCAGAAGGAGGTCACCGGATGGAGCGATGATGAGGACAATGGCAAGAGTTCTGGCGGAGGAGGCAGGGCTGGAGGCGGCTTTCACAAGGGAGGAGATCGAGGTGGAGATGGCGATGGAGGTGGTTTCCGCGGAGGACGCCGCGAAGGAGGCGGCGGTGGTTTCCGAGGCCGTCGCGACGGCAATGAAGACGGTAAGAGTTTTTTTTAATTTACATTATTTATAAATTTGATAAATGTATTAATTTTTTGTGAAAATAGGTTTTGAAAGTATCTCTTATTGAAATTTTTCCTGTAAATGTGTTTGTGGATGGTTTTGTCATGTTTTTTGTTTTTTCGTTTTGCTCAATTTGTGGTTTGGCCTGGCCGAAATTAGCTACGGATCTGCCACCGATCCCATCGACTTGTGACAAGGATGTGGTTGAGGCATTTATCAATGAACTGGATCTAAGCAAGTACACAACCCTGGCCAAGGTGCGGGAATTGCGTGACTATTTGTTTAAGGCATTTAAAGAGTTGGTGAACTGCGAGTGGAATATCCTCGAGAGCCTTGATCAAAAAAGGCGTGAAAAAAAAGTACAGCAGATACGCGAGACTGCTGCCGTGATGGATCGCTTTATAGATGACATAAATCATTTGCTAACCGAGCCTGAAGGCGAACAGAACGCAACTGTAATTGAACAGTTCCAGAACATGGGCGTGAATTGGGAACCAAATGTGTCCGAATTAGAGATCAATTTACAACCATTTGTGGTGCCGGAACTTTCGGTGAATAGGACGAGAGCAGTCAATAGGAGAAGGACTGAAGATGGTCGATCCGGATTTCAAACAGAGAGCAGTGAAGAAACACCGACAGTGCTTTCAGCATGTTACACGCAAAAACTTATAGATTATTATCAAACTGGTTGTCGATTAAACGATGATCAAGACGCTATTCAAGAAGCTTCTAGTCCAACGGCAGACGAAGATCGCCAAGGAAATTGGCAAACAGCGAATCCTTTCACCTACGGTTCGACCCGACTTCAGCACACGTTAAGCGAGGACTTTCTGCTTCGCCGTGAAATAAGGAAAGTACATCTTCGCAAACGGCGGGAGCTGGTTAGAAGTCTGGCCTGGCCTAATTCTCCAATTCCGGTTTGGCTAAACGATCCAGAATTTCGGCAAATAATCCGGACTTCTGCGGTAGTGCGTAGGACAATTACCATTGAAACTGCGCCACCAAATAGACAAGGGGCAGACAATTCCAGTTGCGTGCAGGCCAGTAGTCTGGTAAATGTGGCCCGACTTCATAGGTCCCAGAATGAGGGAACTCCAGATGGTGTTTATTTCGATCGCTTAGGCGAGACGCCCAATGAGGAGACCCCCTGGTCAGCAACTGTTGGACTTGGACCAAGAAGAGCATCGGAAGCGGGTGTTTTAAGAACCCCACTCGCAGATAGCAGCGGCTCAGGGTATTTTAATCAAATAATTAGTACACTATACTTTCCTTTCTATCCATCTATGGGTGCTTTAAAGTTCCTTTTCCCAATAAGCGAGCGGTAGTTTATAGTGCAGTTAATCTTGAACATTGAAAGCTAACGAAAACAATACAAAATTTAGGTAGAGTCACCAATACTTTTAAAGACACATGATTTTGTTGGGGTTTGATTTTGACAGATTATTAGTAAACACCTATTACAATCTAAAACGGATTCCGCATGCTTCTCTATAAACCTATCCCACCACTCCTCGTTCACATGCGTATCCTTCTTTCAAATGTACATGTAGCCGATTATTAACACTAAAGATATGTCCGTTCCACAGCTGGTCATTTAGGCGTAATCTGACCTATGACGATGGGACCATACAATTGTCAATCCCTGGAGAAGAATCATCTACGCCAGCATTTCCACAGCTGCCGGAAGAGCATTCAATGGGCACAGAAATAGATGGCAGCACCTTAATCCTGCCGGCTGATACGGATGAAACAGCCATAGTCGGCGTTGCTGGGTCATCGCTGGTGCGTTCTCGGCTTAAAGGTATCCCAGCATCGACGTTCCGAACAAACTTGACGGTCATCGAAGAGGATGAGTTCGTTCACCGCTTCACCGCAACGTCACGTGAGCTAGAGATGAACGTTTCTTTGTCACCAAAAAAAGCGGATGAGCCGACGATGAATCTGACAGAATCGTTGTCAGCTGTGGAAGTTGCTGCTCTGCCAGTGACTCCTCCTTTGAGCCCACAACGTGAGTGGTCTTTGATTTTCCGGCCACGTCCTCAGATGGTCAACTATTTTGATGGGCCAACTCCCAGGCAAGCATCGAGGGTCCGACGTCCCTCACGTGCCCGGGTACGCGTTCCTCGAACTGCTCCAGCACCAACTCCTCCGCCAACACCCGAAGAACTAATGCAGGGCGGGAATGCACTGCTAAGCAGTCGCCATTCGGCAACCACATTTATGGCTGACTTTCTACAAAGCGTTTCGGCAGTTGCGAGTGCATCACATCAGACAATTGGACATCAAGAGGTCTTGGCTGCAAAGGAGGTCGGCAGTCCTGGACAACAAATTATCGAACCAATTACAGTACCAACTATTTCAACGGAAATTGTTGAGGAGATGCCTGGAGCTAGTATTCAATCAACAGCATTCCTGTCGGTTCCAGCAGAAGCTTCTGTAGATATCGATGCTCCCTTCGATCCACTTGCTACTTTACCTCCCATTAGTTCTACTCCAATTAATCAGGATCACAATGCGGTTTTTTTAGGTACGAAAAATCCGCGGAAACTTACGCCCGATATAATAATGGACACCAGTGTGAATGTAAATCTGTCGGGACCCGTTGGCCCAATGGAAATTGGTCACAACCCCCTGGATGTTTCGAACTCTTTGCTACATATAAGTGATCGGGCCGTTGTGACCGATGTGCAAATACTGAGGCTTCCGGATCAATCGTCCAACATTTCTTGCACATATGTAGCCAAAGATAGAGTAGATTCTGCAGTGACACACACAGATAACTTGCAAACGCAAGAGGAACGCAGAACAGAAATGCAAACTCAGCTCTATCGACAGTCGATGAACGACTTGTGTTACATTTCACAACACACTAATATATTACATCTAATGGTAAATCGCCAAAAGGAGCTCACTTTACAGGGCAAGTCTTTGTTGCGCTCGAGTGTCAATAGCCAAGGCTCTTTCAGATTTTATTCAATGCCTGCTGTCAAAGTCTACGATTCTAATATAATTCTCAACATGAAGAACAAGTTTCACATTATTCATGCCCTTTTTGGAGCTCTTGTCAGGCAGCGACAGGTGGATACGGCAAACTTATCCTTTGTCCGCAGTCGTAGGGATAAGGCGATACTCAGCTATCTCTTGCTCGAACTAAAGGCTGCACATATTATAAATCTTAGCACGGATGGAAGAGTATGTTCCCTTCGCTAGATTAAGAAACAAAAATATTTAACTTTGATTATAACATTGTATTCAATTTATTATTGGAAATGTGTTCAAAATTAGTGTTTATAAAAATATGAAATTTTGATTCGAATTTTAAATGTATTCTTTTATTCCAAATTTATTGAAGAAATGTAACTAAAATCAAATTCACAAATTATTAAAATGTATTTTCAAATTTTAAAATACCTTCGAATTCTTGTCTTTGTGTTTTATGTTTGTCGTAATAAAAGCAAATTGTAAATTATTAATCTTTGCATTTACATATTTTCTATTCCACATGTTTTTTAGGCGAAGAACGTCGTGGAGGCCGCGGAGGCTTCAACCGTGAGCGAGGAGAACGTGGTGAGAAAGGGGAAGGAGGTGAAAGACGTCGCCGTAATGATGACGATGTCAACAACAATAATGAGGTTGCCGATGATGGCGAGAAGAAACGAGAATTTTACATTCCTCCCGAACCCAGTAACGATGTTACTGAGATATTTAGTAGTGGCATCACTTCGGGAATAAATTTTTCTAAATATGACAACATTCCTGTTAAGGTAATAATTTGGCATTTAAATTGAATTATTATGTATTAACTGCGATATTTGTCATTTAGGTAAGCGGCGAGAATGTGCCGAAAGCTATTAAGAGCTTTGATGAAGCTCAATTTCGCAGCATTATTGGGGAGAACGTGACCAAATCGGGCTACAAAGTTCCGACTCCGATCCAGAAAGTCTCCATTCCGGTGATTGCTGATGGCCGTGATTTGATGGCTTGTGCTCAGACAGGCTCGGGAAAAACGGCTGCTTTTCTGTTACCTATTCTCAGCAAATTGCTGGATGATCCCCAAGAACTAGAGATTGGAAAGCCACAGGCGGTGATTGTATCTCCTACTAGGGAATTGGCGATACAGATCTTTAGCGAAGCGAGGAAGTTTGGCTTCGATTCATATCTAAAGATCAGCATTGTTTACGGCGGCACCTCGTTCAAGCATCAGAATGAGTGCATTACCAAAGGCTGCCATGTACTTATCGCAACGCCGGGACGTCTACTGGACTTTGTGGAGCGGACCTTTATTACATTCGATGACACACGTTTCGTTGTGTTGGACGAGGCCGATCGGATGCTGGATATGGGCTTCTCGGAAAGCATGCGCAAATTTATGTTCCACTCGACGATGCGTCCGGAGCACCAAACATTGATGTTTTCGGCCACTTTTCCGGAGGAGATTCAGCGCCTGGCGGGCGAGTTCCTGAAGAACTATGTCTTTGTAACCATAGGTGTAGTTGGAGGAGCCTGTTCGGATGTGCTACAGACCATTCACGAAGTTAACAAGTTCAACAAGCGATCCAAGCTAATGGTAAGTCGGTATTTTCTGCACTCTAATAATGGAAATTATAAATTTGCAAGCTTAAAATACTTCAGCCGTACAATCTGGATAGTAATAATTACATTTGTGATCTATCTTGATAAAATAGTATAAGCTTTCAATTCAAAACATCTAACTAGTTTATTTTTCTGTTGCCAAATTTGGTTAAGTGTTACCATATTTAACTAAATTACTTATTAATATTTTTTTGCAAAGGAAATCTTGCGCGAGCAAGCAGATGGCACTATAGTCTTTGTAGAGACCAAGCGTGGTGCCGACTTCTTGGCTTCGTTCTTATCGGAAACCGAATTTCCGACTACCTCAATCCATGGCGACCGTCTTCAAAGTCAACGCGAGCAGGCCTTGCGTGATTTTAAAAATGGCACAATGAAAGTGATCATAGCCACTTCAGTGGCGGCCCGTGGTCTCGGTAATATAATAATTGTAGGGCCCCATTAACCAGAATTTATATACTTACACTTCTCTCCCTTCTGGTTAGACATCAAGAATATCAAGCATGTGATCAACTTTGACATGCCCAACAACATTGATGACTATGTTCATCGCATTGGACGCACAGGTCGTGTGGGCAACAATGGTCGTGCCACCTCATTCTTTGATCCCGATCAGGATCGTGCTCTCGCATCGGACTTGATCAAAATACTGCAAGGATCTGGTCAGACGGTTCCCGAGTTTCTCAGCGATATGGGTGGCGGCGGTGGTGGTGGCTACGCCTACAAAAAGTTTGGTGGCGTTGATGTCCGTGGTGGTGTGAGTATACCCACTGAATTCTTGAGTCTTGCTGGTACTAATAAGTGTTCCAACATACAGGGAAATGCCGTCTCTGAGCCAGTCAACGCTGAGGCTGACGAGGACTGGGACTAATTAAAAAAATTGGGACATAATTGTTTAACTGGTTAAACATACAAATTAAGATTGACTGAGTCTTCGGCTCGTTTACTTTCGAATCTCTGTAGGCGATATATAAAT
This sequence comes from Drosophila fuyamai, assembly GCA_018153365.1. Taxonomy (NCBI): domain Eukaryota; kingdom Metazoa; phylum Arthropoda; class Insecta; order Diptera; family Drosophilidae; genus Drosophila; species Drosophila fuyamai. The sequence goes on along the minus strand of JAECXW010000878.1, from coordinate 14,903,984 downwards.
AATATATAATAGCCTTAACATTTCTTAAATGCAAGATCAGAATATTTGCTCAAACTATGTTAAGTTTAAATATATATAAAATAAAAAAGTTTCAATTGAAAAGCCTTTTTTTGAGATAGTTTCGGAATGTTCGACTCGAATTCAATTTTTACTTTTCTTTTATTTGTACATAAATTTTTTTATTTAATAGTATACTGAGTAGAAAACTGGTCAATAATTCTAGCGAAAAATTTAAAAGCGAAAATCAAAGCTGAGCTTACATTTTATTTATTAGTATAAAAAAAAACTAGTGCAAAATCAAATCGAAAAATATTTTAAATGCGGAAACAGCCAAAATATTTTAAACAAAAAAAAATTGATTAATAGCTTTTTAAAATTGGAATTAAAGGTCTATAACCAGAGGATAAAATCATGTTTGGTTTTATGTACTCATCCTTTCTGTCTCATTGTTTGTTGTTTGCCTTGCTGTCTGCTTGGCTCTTACGCTCTCTCGCTCTCGATTAAAGCCGGCTTTTTGAACGCTTGCCTCGCCCTGCCTGTTCGAGTCCTCCCCCCAAAAGCAATCCCACCAACAAATGTTGCCCTATAGCGTTTACTGTCTTTGCAGTACAAAATCAATAACTGAGAAACTCACCACGCTGCTGCTCTTTGTGTTGGATTTTTCACTCCCGCAGCCAAATGAAAGACATTTCAGTCTCTGACGGCATTTCCCAGCGCGCAAACACTTTCTTTTCGACGCGTTCCGCATGTCGCATTTCCAAATAAAAGGAAAAAGTAATATTGTAATACTTTTTTTAATAAAAATAATCGGTTAAACAAATATTTCTTAGCTTTTGAGGCTAAAAGTTTCGTGACTAACAAATAATTTTTATGGGCTTTCGGCTAGTGCTGACAAAAACGTTCTTGTTGTTTCGACGATTGTTTAACCTAAATGCAAGAAGCGATTATGAAATAAGAAAGCCATTTGGATTTCTTTTATGTTTTCAAAGCGGTTGAATGGTTAACTTCTGTTTGTGCTACTTGTCTAGGAAAGTTCGTTGGTAGTTTTGCTTTTCGAAACGCATTTCGGATCGGTTGGGGTTGTGCGTAATGTCTGAACCCACCCTTTCTTACGCGGTCATGCACCAACACCGACCAACCCACTTTTACTAGCCAGCATTTACAGCAGCAGCTAAAAACAACAATAATGTCTTTTTAGCCGGCAAAGTCTTGGCCTTTTTATTTTCCTAACCGCTGGCGTGCTTCGCTTTTCCCCACTCGTTTTTCTTCTAATCACGCACCTAATTTAAGCATTTCCTTTCGATAAAGTTCTTCGTAATTGTAATCAAAACGTTGCCTACTTTTTTGGGTCATCTAATGAATTCATCTGAATTATGTATATAGTGAATTAATAATCATGCAAGAAGTGTGTAAACGTATGTAAATTTTGAAACTAAAAAAACATTGAAGGCGTCGAACCGAGATCATATAAAATAACAAACAGCAAAAACAAAGAAAAATATCAAATAAATCAGAGACGTATTTTGGCACAGCATGAGCCAAAGTTTTAAAAGTTTAATGCACGGCAGAGAAGGAGGGGAAGGCGATGGAGTTTCCTACTCGGAGCGTCAATCGTCGGAGGATGTACCGGACTCCACAACGACAACAACGGCGACTACAACAGCCGGCGACGCTGGCGGCGGACCAAGGGATGTAGGCGAGGATGATTTCACCGATGACAACAATTTTGAATCAAATTTGCGACGTCGCAAAGGAAAAATAATATCCTGTGCCAAGGAGACTATCGAGAATGGTGAGTGCCAAAGATGCAAAAACATTTTATAAATATACATATGTATAGGAATAGTCGGTTAGCTTCAGCCTTATCTATTTAAAATATTTAAAATATTATTGGTAAATCTAAGCAGATGAAAATTTGACTGCTAGTTGCGTTTAGGTTCCCACAGTAAGGCCATGTTAAAAAACTTTTAACCTGTTCATTTGTCATAGGTAGAAAATAGGAAACGGAAGGTTGAGATACGCAAAGAGGAAGAGGAATATTAAGACTGAAGAATGAGGAAACTTGTACTGCATTAAAAGTTTTATTTTACCAGGCTCTGCGGAATACATTTTAAAACCCCGATTAAAGACCTTTTAAATATAAAAATTTTAAGTCGTAACCGCAAAAGGGGGTATTAAAAAATGTGCCTAATCAAATGAATAAGTTTCTTGTATTATATGTTGGTTAATAAAAACATTTTAAAGCATTTTAATAAAATCATTTACAAAAAAGTTTAAGCTACCTATGTCAGTAATTATTATTATAAAATATATAAATATTCATTACAGAAGAAGTAGATCATGGTTGCCCTCTAATATTACTATTCAATGCACATCACGATTTAAAATTTGCACACGTTTATTGTTCTTTGTGACTGTTAAATAAGTTTTTAAATGGGCTGCGTCTATCCAATTACGCTGAAATTACTTTCAGATTGCCATACTTCCTGTCAGCAATAGACAAATAAAAGAAACTTTGTCGTGCATTTCACTATGAAGGCGGTGTGTATGGTGATAGAGGGAACAGAAGGCTCATTGTCATTGTCCCACTTGAGTTCTTTGTGCAGCGAAGCTATTGAAACGCGTCGCCGTCTGAAGGAAGGCGCTATTTGAATTATTTATGCGGCAGATGACAAAGAAAATGCGCTGCAAGCTTTCCATACTCACCCGAGCTCCGGGGTATTCCCCATTGGATTACTCTTTAATTGATTGGGCGCCTAGCTGGATAGTTTTGCAATTCCCTTCACCCCATATCGATTGTCTTTTCCTTGGATTTAGCACTACATTAGGAGCTGAGTGTGCAAATGGATTAACTAGTTCAAGTGTTTGCCTGGCTTGGCCGACATATGAAGAGTCGTTAATGTTTACTTGCGGTGACTTCCTTAAGGGTGGTTAATTAAATTCATTAGCTTTTATGGGTCAAGGCTGGCTTGCGTGTCTGAAATATACATATGTGGTGTCTATATGGGATTTATGGCTGAAAGACATTTGTTATTACAATCAGAATGGAAGCTAATGGTGCTACGCTACTGGTTGATATACAAAGGGTTGTTTTTTTCGATTATAGGAAGTTTATATGACTAAGAAAATATGTGGTTTTATTGTGGGAAAATACAAAGAAATGTTTTGTTTTTAAGATTTTTATACAAGCAAATGCGGAAGAATCCAACATATTACCTTTTTCAAAATTAGTTTGAATAATTTATAGTTTATTTTTGATGCTAAAGAAATTTTAGTAGTATTTAAAGTTTCTGATAGATACATTTTTTCTTTAAACAGTTGTAATCATTAATCTTGTAAAATATTTCTTGCAATTTGCGGCCCTTACAAGTACAACTTCCGTTTGAATTTCTAATAGAATTTCATGGTCTCCCACTTCGTTAGCTGTGAAAATTGCACAACAAATTTAGCAGCATGTTGTGGCGTTTTTCGCGTAAGCTTATGGGGACTATCCCTACTCACCCTAGTTCATGACCTCGATTGGCTCCTCATCAGCCACCCACTTGGGTCGAGGGTGCAGTGTTCAGGAAGTGCGCGGATTTACGTGTTGCCAAAATGTCAGACATGACTTTTAAACTTTACTGGCAATCTGGGACGAACCGAGTGACGTGGCCAACTTACTCACGCTTCTCCCACAACGACCACCTATCCCCAATGTTCCATTAGCAGTCAACCCGTTTTCGCTAGAACTGCATTGCGTGCGTTAGGAATTAGAAGAAAATTTGGCGAACAGCGATGGCAGCTCATCGATTTTTGTCGAGTTTGCTGTGCATAACGTCTGCTAATGGAATTGAATCATACTCCACTCATATCTATCGCTGGCTTTTGTGCCACCATTTCTTTGCTCTGGGATCCGTTGTCTAACTGTCTGTATTTGTATACCCCATTTTTGTTTGCCTTTGTTGAAGATTGTTTTGTTGTCATTTTTATTTGCGTTGGCTTCAGGGCATAGCCTGCGAATTTGTTGTTCTGGCTGCCATCGGCATTGACAAGCTCCCCTGAAATGTGGGAGGATTGTAGGTGGTCTTTTATAGATGCGCCATGATTCTGACAGTTAACCCCTTTTATGGTATTGTTGTGAGGGGTTCAAGTGGGAAATATATTTGTTGTGCCCGCCATCGTTTTCAACTTATTGTAAGATTTTTATTATTTATTTTTGCCTCTGAATAAATAAACGAAGTGTTGGAATATCGTAATAGTTCGGTTCGTGATTAATTTTTAAAATAACATCTTCTTTATGATTAGTTATTGTGTGTCTGCTATCTTCTTTGTGATTATTACTGTGTTTCCAACTCTATAAGTATTAAAGGATTACATCGGTTTAGCAATTCATTTATTTCTTTATCAGTCTATTTAATTTTTTTGAGATATAAGTTAACATTTTTTGAAGTTTCTATTGCTCCTGATTTTGTTTTCTTTAATTCAATCTTTATAAACTCAGTTAGTTAGCTTACTAGTTACACACATTTTAAATGAATCATTATACATATTCATTCATATGATTTATACATTCGTTAGGCACTATTTTTCAAGGCTCCCGACTTGGTTCTTTCTTAGATAGTATACACCTATTTCTTTTTTATTGCCCGGGCGAAATAATACCGTTTTCTATTTCGCTTGAGTAAGCATAAACAACACTACGATTTTTTACATATCCTACATTATATGGCTGTGTATCGGGGGCAAAGCAGGCCAAACCAAACAAAAGCCCAACGACTTTTTCCGAGATTTTTCCATCAACTTTGTTTTTATATTAATGTTGTTCTCTAAGGAAGCTTATGGCCCAGCAAGAAGCACACACATAAAAACATGGATATAAAAGCTTTATTTGTGTCAGATTTCTAGTTCTCTTTTCGTTTTTTTTTTCAACAGAAATGCTAAGGTTGAATAGAGACATTCTTTGTGCTCCTTTTCAGCTGCACTTGAATTTTGTGGAATATTCAAAAAGAGGTCGTCGTAAGCCCGACAATATCAGACCTCCCATAAAGATTACAACATGCTGTACTATTATTTTGCCATTTACTTTGTCGCTGAACTTTGCCAAAAACAGGAAAACTGATTTCTAGAATCAAAAATGTAATGGCTTTTTCATTGCTTGTGTTGCATACTTTATATCGCTCAAGTGCGCATTGCAGCAGCAAGACCTTTTCTTCCGTTTCCCCTTAAAAATTAATGGATGCTTAAAACTAAGGAAAAGTCAAAAAAATTGAAGAAAATTTAGCGGAAATATTAATATTTTATGTGGCTGACATATGTGTTTTCTTTTTCATTTTAAATGCATTGCAATTTGAAATGACATAATGTATGTTCAAAAATTAATATATTATCAAAAACATTTAATTCTGCTTTGTAAAAATATTAAAACCCAAATTCTGAGCGAATTTTATATCTTTATAGTCTTACTTTCTCTTTATATACAGTCTTTTTTTGTTGCAATAGCAGTTGAATAAGTCTAAACCCTAAAACTTATCAACTAAACAATCTGAATAACCATACGACAGACCTGTCAAACTGCTTATCAATCTTATCTTCCATTGTAGCCTTTTAAAACCCAGTTCTTTGAGCTAAGCCACGATTCAGTAGAAAATCTTGATATGTAAATGCGTGGCAAGTTGTGTGCATTTGTAGCTACTGAGTAACATATATCCACCATGCCAACCAGATTCACCTTGCCGGCTGTCTGTGTTATGCTCTGCAAGTTACTGGCAACCGGATGTTTCTGCTTATATTTTCCATCCGTTGCATAGTTACCATATGCCTGGGAAAATCCTTCCTAAAACGCTGGCTGACTGACAGCTGATGTGGGATATTCGCAGGCGAAGGAGCTGAGGTTGCATTCACCGACAATCCAGCCGCAATTCGGATTTGTGTGCGTTGATGTTTTAAATTGTTAAAGTCATCGTGGGCAAACATCATCGTTGCTTCTGTGCTGTTGGCATTGAGAGCAGCTTAATTTCCGTGGAAATCCCACCTCGACAGGTTGGTTGGGTGTCTGGCGATACGGGTAACATTTTCATTTGCGTAGATGTGTGCCAGTTTGGCTTATAGCTTTGATTGGCTGCTAATCTGATTGGTTTCTGTCAACGCTTTCCAACTTTCACCTTTGGCATTCATCCAATTAATATCAGCTTAATTCCGAAAAGCTAACTAGTTATAGAGATTATTCTTAGCTGTAAATTTTTGAGAAAGCAATTGATGGAGTTTGCAAGGTAATTTAATTTCCTAAATATTTGTCCCTTAAACTTTTTAAACTCTAAAATAAAACTCTAAGAACTTTTTCATACTCTGCATTCTAATTATTCTTGTTTTTAGAATCTTATCCTTGCAACATAGAAAAAAATTGTCCTGACTATTGCTATTTGGTATCGTTGTAAACCTATTCGTGTTTACTTTGTGCAACATTCCTTCCTAGTTTTCAATGCAGAGGCAGTGTCCGAATTCGATTTGAGACAAAGTGAAAATATCTTAGTGGGTAAAGTAACCGAGGAGAGCATAGGCGACTGAAAGGCCTCAGCAATCTGACAATCTAGACTTGCATTCCCGCTGCGCATAACATTGTTGTCTTGATGATGCTCATGTCCGGATGGCCTGGGCGAAAGCGTAACCCGCTTTGCAGGAAACAATAGACAGTGCACAAAACCCAATTCCAAGGGAAAGGAAGTCGCTCCTGCTCCGTCTCCATCCTGACAGACTTTACCATCACCTCTTCGACCGACGTGCTTCCGTCCAAGTTGAGTTGAATCGCCCACGGCATTGCTCCCCGTTTGCCACACAGCCAAAAAATTGCGCCGAAAATGGAAAATGAATACAAAAACCAACCCAATGTAGGCTTTGTCTGTATTTATATTGCCTGTGCTTGGTTTCTTGGCTGTTGTCCAACCTACATATATACACAAGTAGACGAATCTATCTAGGTGTGCACTGCACATCATTTGACTCGCTTAACTTTAAATTGAAGAAATGAATCTTTCACCTATTTATTGCAGAAGAACTACACTTTGTTATAGAGGAGTTTTAAGACGATGCAAATATACACAAAGAATGTGGGATAAACTTTTATATTCTTTTTGATTTAAAAACCAAATTCACCAAAATGTATTTCTTCATGTTTCTACATCCAGTCTTTTTTAAGGTGCAGTGTATCCTATACATATTTACAAAGTCGTGCCGCAAGTGCACTTTGAAATTCTGCCGAAAACGACAAAAATAGAAATTGAAAAATCAATGGGACCAAGTTGAAGTTGAATGTGTTTACTGTCTACAGAAGGACTTTATTAGATGCAGCTCTAAACTATAAGAATCCTTTAATATTGGCATAAGGTAAAGTGGAATATGAGGATTTGACCTCGACATGGTTTAGCATATTTAGATATAGATTAAACAACGTGAAATCATTTCTGGGACATGGAAACTCATATCTCCACCGAAATAATGATAAACTTCTGAGTATAGCTACGGTTTACGACTTTGAAATGTTTTCATATAAATCATCTCTCTTTATTTGCCTTTCGTGGAATATTTCTGCAATTAATCTCATTGAATTTCAACAATCTTTTTCTCCAATAAATTTGTGAAAGTAAATATATGAACATATATAAATATATATTACTATATTTTTATTCTTTTCATTAGGAACAGCTCACTTGGGTCGTCATTACATATTTATTGCAATAAAATGTGTTTTCCTATACTGAATATTTTTTACGCGATTGGCTGAATGTGCTGTTGATGTGCGCATTTTAGTTATTTAATTTACATCAGCAAAAAATCAATTTCCGTTTACTGTGGGTACGCAGCGAGCCAGGCGAAGAAGCGGAAAATTGTTGTCAGAGTCAGGCGAGTCATAATGTTTATTTAATAAAATGACGGATAGCGGCAGACAGCTATTGGGCTTCCCTGAAAAGGAAATATGATACAAATTCTCTCAACAGCAAGGCAAGTTTTTGTATATTTCATGCTCTAAATATATAAATACTAAATTTATTTTAAATTTAAAGTATTTAGTGCAATAAATATATCTTGTTCGTGAAAGAAATAATATAAAACTATTATTTATTATTCCGGATCAATCAATGTATATGTAAATATATCCATTTATTGATGCAGAATTATAATTATAATTCTTTTATTGTTTTAAGACTCTAGTAAACTTTTTTAACTGATTAAAATAAATTACATTTTCTAAAATTTATTTAAAAGAAACATTTTAGTCAGTTAAAACCTGTTTATGCTAGACAAGAAATCTTTATGCTCATACTTACGAGTTGTTGGTTTTCTGGCTTATCCTATGACTATCAGATGATTTTTAGGAGTTGAGTCCTTGCGTGTTCTCGTTACATGTCTTCTTTGCTAGTTTGCTGTTTAGCAGATGTCCAAGTAGCAGTAAATCAATTAAGTAGGTATATATAGAAAGATAATATATGATCATATCATATCGTTCCATTGGTTTACCTTAAGTGCTTCGTGTTCAGGCTATAGATTTTCCTGCGGTTATCCTGTATCTCTATTTCGATAAGCCTCTCTTGTTGATTTAAATGGTTTGCATATAAAAGAGGGCGTTGCTGGTTTGTTATACGTGTGTGGCACTAATGAGGCAAAATGTGCTTTCCGGTATGTGACAGCCTCGTTTCAAGCCTCTGCAGAGATGAAACTAGCTAGCCAGCCAGCTATTATCCTCAATCCATGATTTTTTGGTGTTAAAAGAGGTGATCAATCATGTTTACCCGTTTCACTGCTACTTTTTGTTTTTTTTTTTTTTTTTTTCACATAAACGAGGCTTAACTTGCCAAACATGAAAATTTATGCCCGATGAGTTGTAAAGCAATTAATCAAAAATCTCCATTTTGTAGGTGGTGATTAGTTGTTTTAAAGTAACGATTGATATTAATATGTTTTTAATAGGAGGCTGAATGGGTGAGAAAAATAATGCTTAATTATGTTAATTTGCTTTCTAACTAATTGCTAGACAATATATCTTTGAAATTAAACATTTCTGTTATGTTTTTGGTACCTTTCTTAATATCACAAATATCACATGGATAGTCTCATTAAAAATTTTGATATTGACGTTCCTAACGCAAATCACGTATGCGCCATGAGGACCAATTGTTTTGTGCTAGAATGCCTACAAAATGGATTTTGCTCTTTCTATTTAATGATAAACTTAAAATGCTTAACCGACTCAATTCAATTTAAGGCAATTAAAATTATTAAAGCCGCGATGAGTTTTTGCTGTTGCATCTTTAAAAGAGCCATTATAATGTAGTATATTATCCTGACAGCTTGTCCGTTTTAATGTGGAGGAGTGTTTCATGTTATAACATGGCAGCGTTGCCAACTAAACAATGTTCGACACTGGGAGGGAATGCGGTTGGAGAGTTTCCCTCCCTCCAACCAGCTTGTCCTTGACTCTTCCTGTTTGTCTGGCTTACTGCCTGCTTGCCTGTTGTTATCTCGCACCTTGCTTTTAGTCCTTGTCTGGCCTTGCCCTCACCTAAGTGGATTTTCATTATAAACATAAGCAAGATTTATTATTTAATTTGTGCACATAATTAATTATAATGTCCACAAGCATTTACTTTTCGCCAACAGCTTTTACCCTATTAGCAAATTGATATGAACCTGAACTTAAAAATATTACACAATAAAAATATTGCCATATTTAGACGGTAATTATCCTTTTAATACTTGACTTATGGCTGACGAAATAAAAACAAGTAAAACAGTAATATCCCAAAGAGTTTTGTACCATTTTATTATTTTTCTTAACAGTCAACGGGTAGCCAAAGGTTTATTTTCAATCAAAAAGTGAAGTGCTACTAATAGCCGTTGGGAGACGTTTAAGTTTTGCAATCGTTGACATTAAATAATTTAATCCTTCTCAAGTAAGGCCTTCACAGTTGTCACTTGAGACTTGGGGAGATGGGAAAAGTGAGTTGCAAACTTTTCAAGCTGTCGCCGTTAGCCCTCATTAACTTTTTCCTTAGCTAACTGAGCAGAACACAAGTCCTTTTATCTGTTATCTTTAAGGCATTTCATTGTGATTCGAGCAATTTTTAAACTAAACACTTGTCCCTTATTTATCTGATGAGATTTATTTAAAAATATTTACGCTGCTGATAGGATGACCTCCGATAGGGATTAAAGGTTACTTATCTTGTCCTTTAATAAGGGGTATTTTGCCTTTTTTTTAAACATTTTGATTTTCAATTGGACGCTTTCAATTATATATGCAGATCCAATCAATATAGTCAAAGCTCGTTCAAGAGTCCGTTTTACTCAAGAGCCCCTAACATTTATCCCCCTTTTGCTTTTCCTTCCTAGTTTGGGGGGCATTTTGACAGTTTGAGTGGTTTTGGTTGTCAGTTATAGCATTTGAGAGGAAAAAAGACTGGAAAAGCTTGTCTATAAAAAATTCTTTTGCATTTTATATTAGCGCTGGGTTACCGGTTAGGGAAAAACGAATCGAAGGATGCCGGGTTCTGTATAATGTTGGATATGTGTTAAAAGATTTTGTGTAAAATATAATACTGCTTTAAAATCTAACACCAATCGTAGTGAAGCTTTGACACACTATGTATATTTAATTGTATTAGTCGGATAACTGACATAATTAAAACTCAATTAAAGGCTTGGCACTATAATGTCCTCAAGCCACTTTCACATGTGCAAGTCGATGGTGAATTTTCTCTGCAGCTTCGTCTTTGCTGCTCTATATTCTGTGGCTTGTGTCCCATACACAAATGCAATTAATTTATGCTGACCAAGCTTCCCTCCTTGAATGTTCACTGTCCTGTCAACCAGTTCGGCAGCAAAAGTTACAGATAAACTGACAACAGGGAGGCAGCTGGATAAATGGAGGTAGTGAAGAAGAGAATGGGTACGATAAAGAGTTTGGGTACATTAATCACAACCAGGATTCACTACATCAATAAAAGTGAAACCCTACATATACGCTACTGTGGAGTGGGATACCGATAAAACAGGGAAAACGCGACGGAAATTGCAACTTTTAAGCTCGAACAGGAAAAAACATTCGGTTGACGGATTTTAATGCACCCGTGCGTTAAATTCTTCCTAGTGGAAAAAAGATTTAATTTTGACATTGCCCATTAAATATTTTATAGCGAAGGACTTTTGCAAGTATGTACGCTTATGTCAGGCATATGAAGCTCCATTTAAGCGAAAGTCATTAAGAGCAATTTGAAGAGGGTGGAATATACAATTAAACTGCATAATAAAGAGACTGAATACGAGGTCATTAAGCATCTGCATGTAGTCTCATATTCAGAACAATTAGAGTAGCTAATTGCGGAGAATATTCCGATGAGGAAAGTGACAAACTGACTAGAGTTTTCTGTGATAATGAAGCTATAAATTATGAATAACTTAATAGTGTTTAAACTTAAATAAGAGATGCCTTTCTTATACCTTTCTTTTCAAGTTTTATGTTTGATTGAAAAGAGAAAACACGTTACGTTGCCTCATTTTCGATAGAAGACACCTGCATTTTGTCATCTTGGACGTGGACAACTTCCTCTGGATCCCATCTAAGCCAAACTCACTTGTCGCTCTCTAATATCTCACATGTGGCTGGCCATCGTGTCAACTAGTAAAGTGTTTACTCCCACAAACGGCTACCTGACTGGACTAACTGATTAGATGATGGCGGTAGAGGCAGGATGTCCTAGTCAAGTGATGATGCAGCTGTATTGATGGAGTGAAGGAGTAGGTCATCATCCAGATTACATCATCTAATTTCAATTAGACGCAATTCCAGCTCAAGTCAATTAAGTCGAGCATTCAGCGGAGAGTGTTGAAGGTTTGCTAACGAGCTTTTCTAGCTTCTCCTTTGCTCTCGTCACATTCAACGTTAATTAAAACATAAACTGTTTTAACTAAATGTTCTCGTTGGGAATGATGAGGCTGCAGCCATCAGACACGAATCTGCTGATTAAATTTGAGACATCACACTCCTTCATCCCGCTTATGCAACAAATTATGCGTTGCTCTGGCTGTGGCTTGGTTCTGGTTTCATTTTGGCGCCCAACAGAAGGCGTGGGTCCGCCCAAAGCCGATTTCATTAATTATTCAACGCACAGTCCGCCCCTGGGGGCCCACTGCTGCTGATTTAACAGCCGAAAGCATTAGCTGGCACTTTCTTGTCTGGTTTGGTTTGCTCTTCCAAGGAGTCGTCGTCCTTGTCGGTGTCAACTTAAGCATGTGCGGACTGTATAATGAATTGTGTCTTTCATGCTGATGGAGGAGATTTCTGATGGTCTGTTCTTGATGTCGTGTATTACTCACCAAAATTGGTTTAGATTGGATTGAATTAGGTTGTGCCGCTTGATTGCACTTGTCCCAGCTTTTGTTTGTGAAAATGAATTAGGATCATTTGTTTATATTTACTTAAAAAATACATCTGCAAATTCTATAAAAGAAGATTTGTGGCTGTATATTTACTTAAAAAATACATCTGCAAATTCTATAAAAGAAGATTTGTGGCTGTACTTATGATCAAAAGAAAATCTTTCTTAATCATGGCTTTTTAATAATTTTATTTTTCAATTTAATTTTCAAAAGGCTTGTTTCGTATACAATAAAATTAGTAAGTGTAAGTGTTTTAGTAAGTAATAGTTAATAGTATTTGTTCGTTAGGGGCACATTTTTATATTATTTGATTAAGCTCATATGCTTAATAGTTTATTTCAGTTCCTTACAGCCAATACCTCTCTTTATTAAGCCTTATCACGTAAACCAAACAGGTTTGCTTCCTTCTGTATAAATAATATGTGTGGCCAACATTAAAGTAGCCAACAAATTTGCGCCTTCAAGGACGCACAATTTTTTATGGGTCCTAACCCCTATTACCATATGCCACCCTAGACCGACAATAAAGTGTTTTGTGCCCCAGGCTACTTTTTTTTTCCCCACCATGCCTTAAATTTGATTTCTTAATCCCTGAGGATGGGAGAACTATGCACAAAGCGTGCTCCTTCCGCAGGGGTCGTATTGTTTGTGATCCATTCTTTTGTCACAATTTTATGAGCAACGCGTGAGGGTTTCATGCCAAAACACATTTGTGTGTTTAGCATATCAAAATGGCAATCGTACACCGGTTACATTGATTGCGTACGAGCTTAAAAGCCTGCGGGGCCTTCGGTATTCCGATTTCGGGCGAGAGATTTGTGATGGAATTTACCGCAGACAAATTCACAGTTCATTTGCCATGCACCCAACATGGCATTCGATCCATTCGATGGTGGGTGTAAGGGCTTGGATTTTCCGTTGAACTTGTTTTATTTATGGAATTAATTACGAAATTCTACATTACGTGATTTATTCAGCTGCCGGAATATGCCCACATCAGTTTGTGAAGCTTTTGCGGTTATTTCTTGTCGTTTATAATTAGTTTTATAAATGTATCGACATAGAGACACTCAAAATATATTTACTTGTTTGTTCTAAGCTTTGCTTTTGGCTTGAATCCTTATTAAACTTGCTTTTGTTTCCAATACTAAGGCAGAGCGCAACATAAGCTGTGTAATTGAGTTGGTTACGTAAATATCTAAATATGCTGATGAGTGGGGAAACAGGCTTAATAAGATGCTACGATGTATAATTAATGAGGAGGAATTTTGCTTGTGCAAAAGCAGGCTAAATAAGTCATTAAGAAATACAGTCTATTTTAGTTGACGAACGCTTTTTGAGTATTAAGGGATTCTGAGCATTTCAGTTGGATATTAGGTGAAGGGTCTTAAAATTCAATTAGTATTTTTGGAATGTGGACTATTATGGTAATTAAAAGATTTCCTAAAATGTAATTTTGCTACTCATTTTTGAGGTAATATATATATGTATATATTATAATGAAAGGAAATGTTATAAAAGATGAAATCGTTTTTAAACGACTCATTTCAAATCCTTTTTGGAACAATGCCAAGTCGAAAATTGCTGCTTTTCGAAGTTAAGCTTGATATAATTGGAAAAGTAATTTTTCTTACACTCATCAAATTCAAACATGAAACATGTTTATGTCCTGACCTTGAGTAGTCCTTACTCACATCCTTATCGCTGTCAAGGCAAAAACAGTCGGGCTCTCGTAATGAGCTTGGTGAACTTAAAAAGAACCAACCATTATTATTATTCTTATCAAAGGAAAACATTGGCAACGAACCAACCCAACACTTGAGGTCATTGCAAGTGGCATTTGTCATTAGCGAAATTTAAAGTGAAAGCTGCTGATAGTCACAAGGAAACTAATGGTGGCCGGAAGTTCTCGCCCGCTATCAATTTCAGCGCAGCTCTGACTTTTTAATTTTCCTCGCTGCAATTCTGTCCTTTCATTGAACAATTACTTTTGCGGGGGTGAAAAGAAGTTCAAAATTAATTGCGACCGAGCGAATCTTTTAACAAGTTGTTATTACTTTGGGAACAATAAGGCAACAACAGTATGTTTATTTATATTCATATAGTTTTGGTAATTATCTTTGTAGAGTATTTTGCTCTTTTAAATTTAAAGCTTTTGTTTGTTGAACTTTGTCATTCAACTTTGCCTTATCTTAGTCATTATAATTTGTTTGAATTTCTTCTGTTTTATGTCTGTTTTCAATGACTTTTTTTTCGGTAAAAGAACGGCTTTCTCTTGACATTTTGTAGTTCCTGGGAGAAACAGAACCTTAAGTTTCTTGGCTGCATTTCCCTTTCACCAGTCACCCTTTGCATTGGTTGATGTAGCCACCTTTTCTAATTAAAAGTTCTGGTAAATGTTGGTTGTTGAGGTTTTAACCATGTCAGGTTAGCTTATTTGTGGCTTTCATTTTTTACTATGGGGAGCTTTGGTTTGTTTCTGCTAGACTCGCCTCGTTATTTTTTATTTTTCTCATGTTGGTGTTGTGTAAACTGAATTTCTATCATTTTCAGTCTATTTCAAACTTATATTTGTTAGGAATATATTATTTTTTATAATGATGATTTTATTTATTCAGCAGCTGAGTAAAAATGAAATAATGCATAAAATATGATAGGTACGGGGAGATAACAGAGTGTTTTTAAACATTTTGATAGGGAGAGAGACTCAATCTTAGTCTAATAGTCACTTTAAGAAGCCTTCGATCAAGTCCAATTGTATCTGAATATATTCTTGCTTTACGTTTTCCAGCTTCCCGCCAATTACGCCGCAAAGTGCCCTACGCCGGTCATTTGATGACGCCGCGTCGCCTCTGGCTCAATAAAATTCCCACACAATGTGACGTTGTTATTGAATTCCCAGAGGATGCGCCAGACGAGGCGCTACGCTGGCTCCTGGCCCGCATCCGCTCCCAGCCGCCAGCTGGTCTGGGGCTCCTAGTCCAGGTCAAGGCGCACGAGAGTACGCGGCGGAATGCCTTCTATGTCAGTGCTCCGGTGAATGTGTAAGTGGAATCTACTGACTGTAGTTAATTAAAAACTTTTTTAAACTATTTTTTTCGGTTCCACTAACTCATGTAAGTGTAAAATATTTTCGGTTATGAAAGTTATTACTTATTATTTTCACGTAGTGTCTCCATAGCTTAAAAAAAAAATTCCTTAATTAGATATTTTTATTGGTCACTTTAATATTAATTGCATTCTGTGGAAATGATTTATGATTTATGCAGGAGGTGCCTAGTTTTTAATGGACAAATGATATTTCAACTAACATATCAGTTTTTTAGAAGCTCCAAATAATCTTACCACTGATTTTTCAGCCTCTTCAGAGCCGCCGAAGAAGCCCGCCTGCCCAAGCGTCTGCGACCGGATTTGGGTGGAGCTCTAAGGGAGTTTACCACCCGCGAAAGTCATTGTTTCCAGCAGTTGCGCGGTGATGTCGGTAGCACGGCTCTTTTCACCTCCCAGGAGCGGCAGTGGCTAGTCCTTCAGGTGCTGCAAGGTCTGCGTGCCGGCTGCAGTGACATAGATGCCCTGCATGGACGGGCTGCAGTCGCCGAGGGCCAGAGCATCGTGGCCGCCTGGCAGGAGTCCGGCCTGATCACCCAGGTCTTCCCGCTGCACGAGCCCAGTTCGCTCACACAGCTCCAGACGCACTGGGTCAAGCAGATATTCGCACCGCAGCCTCTGGGTAAGTCAGATTATTTTTTATAGCTTAGAACAAAAAAATGTAATCGATAAGCGCCTTGAACTTCTTTTTAAAATGCAACCACCGTTTACCCTTAAACTAGGCATGCAATATGTCCCATTTCAATATTAAGTAAAACGAAAGGAAGCATGTTTTGGCAAGACGAAGTTTATATACCCTTGCAGCTGCTACAAACCATTATATATTTTATGAATTGCATTCAAATTTTTTATTTTAACGTTGAACAAATTTTTGACCCATTTTCAAGTCATTTATTTTCAAGTTTCCGATGTGTTGATCCATTTTTTGACCCATTTTCATGTCATTTATTTCCAAGTTTCCGAGGTGTTGTGAAAAGGTAACCCACAACTAGACTTCCGCAGTCCATAACTTTACCAAATTTAAGCCGATTTTAAAGTGGCATACCTCTTAAGACTTGTGATTTGATTCTCAAAAAATCTGCATTCAAATTTATCATTTTAACGTTGATTTAATTGTTGACCCATTTTCATGTCATTTATTCCCAAGTTTCCAATAAGTAGTGAAAAGGTGTCCCACAACTAGACTTCCGCAGTCCATAACTTTACCAAATTTAAGCCGCTTTTAAAGTGTTATACCTCTTAAGACTTGTGATTTGATTCTCAAAAAATCTGCATTCAAATTTATCATTTTAACAATGATTTAATTTTTGACCCATTTTCATGTCTCTTATTTTCAAGTTTCCAATATGTAGTGAAAAGGTGTCCCACAAATGAACTTCCGCAGTCCATAACTTTACCAAATTTAAGCCGATTTTAAAGTGTTATACCTCTTAAGACTTGTGATTTGATTCTCAAAAAATCTGCATTCAAATTTATCATTTTAACAATGATTTAATTTTTGACCCATTTTCATGTCATTTATTTCCAAGTTTCCAATATGTTGTGAAAAGGTGTCCCACAACTGAACTTCCGCAGTCCATAACTTTACCAAATTTAAGCCGATTTAAAAGTGTTATACCTCTTAAGACTTGTGATTTGATTCTCAAAAAATCTGCATTCAAATTTATCATTTTAACGCTGATTTAATTTTTGACCAATTTTCATGTCATTTATTTCCAAGTTTCCAATATGTTATGAAAAGGTGTCCCACAACTGAACTTCCGCAATCCATTACGTTACCAAATTTAAGCCGATTTTAAAGTGTTATACCTTTTAAGACTTGTGATTTGATTCTCAAAAAATCTGCATTCAAATTTATCATTTTAACGCTGATTTAATTTTTGACCCATTTTCATGTCATTTATTTCCAAGTTTCCAATATGTTGTGAAAAGGTGTCCTACAACTGAACTTCCGCAGTCCATAACTTTACCAAATTTAAGCCGATTTTAAAGTGCCATACCTCTTAAGACTTGTGATTTGATTCTCAGAAAATCTGCATTCAAATTTATCATTTTAACGCTGATTTAATTTTTGACCCATTTTCATGTCATTTATTTCCAAGTTTCCAATATGTTGTGAAAAGGTGTCCTACAACTGAACTTCCGCAGTCCATAACTTTACCAAATTTAAGCCGATTTTAAAGTGCCATACCTATTAAGACTTGTGATTTGATTCTCAAAAAATCTGCATTCAAATTTATCATTTTAACGTTGATTTAATTTTTGACCCATTTTCATGTCTTTTATTTTCAAGTTCATTCAAATTCTCAAAAAATCTGCATACAAATTTATCATTTTAACGCTGATTTAATTTTTGACCCATTTTCATGTCATTTATTTCCAAGTTTCCAATATGTTGTGAAAAGGTGTCCCACAACTGAACTTCCGCAGTCCATAACTTTACCAAATTTAAGCCGATTTTAAAGTGTTATACCTCTTAAGACTTGTGATTTGATTCTCAAAAAATCTGCATTCAAATTTATCATTTTAACGTTGATTTAATTTTTGACCCATTTTCATGTCATTTATTTCCAAGTTTCCAATATGTTGTGAAAAGGTGTCCCACAACTGAACTTTCGCAGTCCATAACTTTACCAAATTTAAGCCGATTTTAAAGTGTTATACCTCTTAAGACTTGTGATTTGATTCTCAAAAAATCTGCATTCAAATTTATCATTTTAACGCTGATTTAATTTTTGACCCATTTTCATGTCATTTATTTCCAAGTTTCCAATATGTTGTGAAATGGTGTCCCACAACTGAACTTCCGCAGTCCATAACTTTACCAAATTTAAGCCGATTTTAAAGTGTTATACCTCTTAAGACTTGTGATTTGATTGTCAAAAAATCTGCATTCAAATTTATCATTTTAACGTTGATTTAATTTTTGACCCATTTTCATGTCATTTATTTCCAATTTTCCAATATGTTGTGAAAAGGTGTCCCACAACTGAACTTCCGCAG
Source organism: Drosophila fuyamai (assembly GCA_018153365.1). Classification (NCBI taxonomy): domain Eukaryota; kingdom Metazoa; phylum Arthropoda; class Insecta; order Diptera; family Drosophilidae; genus Drosophila; species Drosophila fuyamai. Next base: position 14,885,465 of record JAECXW010000878.1, on the reverse strand, counting down.
TCCATAACTTTACCAAATTTAAGCCGATTTTAAAGTGTTATACCTCTTAAGACTTGTGATTTGATTCTCAAAATATCTGCATTCAAATTTATCATTTGAACGCTGATTTAATTTTTGACCCATTTTCATGTCATTTTTTCCAAGTTTCCAATATGTTGTGAAAAGGTGTCCCACAACTGAACTTCCGCAGTCCATAACTTTACCAAATTTTAGCCGATTTTAAAGTGTTATACCTCTTAAGACTTGTGATTTGATTCTCAAAAAATCGGCATTCAAATTTATCATTTTAACGTTGATTTAATTTTTGACCCATTTTAATGTCATTTATTTCCAAGTTTCCAATATGTTGTGAAAAGGTGTCCCACAACTGAACTTCCGCAGTCCGTAACTTTACCAAATTTAAGCCGATTTTAAAGTGTTATACCTCTTAAGACTTGTGATTTGATTCTCAGAAAATTGGCATTCAAATTTATCATTTTAACGTTGATTTAATTTTTGACCCATTTTAATGTCATTTATTTCCAAGTTTCCAATATGTTGTGAAAAGGTGTCCCACAACTGAACTTCCGCAGTCCATAACTTTACCAAATTTAAGCCGATTTTAAAGTGTTATACCTCTTAAGACTTGTGATTTGATTCTCAAAAAATCTGCATTCAAATTTATCATTTTAACGTTGATTTATTTTTTGACCCATTTCCATGTCATTTATTTCCAAGTTTCCAATATGTTGTGAAAAGGTGTCCCACAACTGAACTTTCGCAGTCCATAACTTTACCAAATTTAAGCCGATTTTTAAGTGTTATACCTCTTAAGACTTGTGATTTGATTGTCAAAAAATCTGCATTCAAATTTATCATTTTAACGCTGATTTAATTTTTGACCCATTTTCATGTCATTTATTTCCAAGTTTCCAATATGTTGTGAAAAGGTGTCCCACAACTGAACTTCCGCAGTCCATAACTTTACCAAATTTAAGCCGATTTTAAAGTGTTATACCTCTTAAGACTTGTGATTTGATTCTCAGAAAATCTGCATTCAAATTTATCATTTTAACGCTGATTTAATTTTTGACCCATTTTCATGTCATTTATTTCCAGGTTTCCAATATGTTGTGAAAAGGTGTCCCACAACTGAACTTCCGCAGTCCATAACTTTACCAAATTTAAGCCGATTTTAAAGTGCCATACCTCTTAAGACTTGTGATTTGATTCTCAAAAAATCGGCATTCAAATTTATCATTTTAACGTTGATTTAATTTTTGACCCATTTTAATGTCATTTATTTCCAAGTTTCCAATATGTTGTGAAAAGGTGTCCCACAACTGAACTTCCGCAGTCCATAACTTTACCAAATTTAAGCCGATTTTAAAGTGTTATACCTCTTAAGACTTGTGATTTGATTCTCAGAAAATCAACATACAAATTTATCATTTTAACGCTGATTTAATTTTTGACCCATTTTCATGTCATTTATTTCCAAGTTTCCAATATGTTGTGAAAAGGTGTCCCACAACTGAACGCAGTCCATAACTTTACCAAATTTAAGCCGATTTTTAAGTGTTATACCTCTTAAGACTTGTGATTTGATTCTCAGAAAATCTGCATTCAAATTTATCATTTTAACGCTGATTTAATTTTTGACCCATTTCCATGTCATTTATTTCCAAGTTTCCAATATGTTGTGAAAAGGTGTCCCACAACTGAACTTCTGCAGTCCATAACTTTACCAAATTTAAGCCGATTTTAAAGTGTTATACCTCTTAAGACTTGTGATTTGATTCTCAAAAAATCTGCATTCAAATTTATCATTTTAACGCTGATTTAATTTTTGACCCATTTTCATGTCATTTATTTCCAAGTTTCCAATATGTTGTGAAAAGCTGTCCCACAACTGAACTTCCGCAGTCCATAACTTTACCAAATTTAAGCCGATTTTAAAGTGTTATACCTCTTAAGACTTGTGATTTGATTCTCAAAAAATCTGCATTCAAATTTATTATTTTAACGCTGATTTAATTTTTGAACAATTTTCATGTCATTTATTTCCAAGTTTTCAATATGTAGTGAAAAGGTGTCCCACAACTGAACTTCCGCAGTCCATAACTTTACCAAATTTAAACCGATTTTAAAGTGTAATACCTCTTAAGACTTGTGATTTGATTCTCAAAAAATCTGCATTCAAATTTATCATTTTAACGTTGATTTAATTTTTGACCCATTTTCATGTCATTTATTTCCAAGTTTCCAATATGTTGTGAAAAGCTGTCCCACAACTGAACTTCCGCAGTCCATAACTTTACCAAATTTAAGCCGATTTTAAAGTGTTATACCTCTTAAGACTTGTGATTTGATTCTCAGAAAATCTGCATACAAATTTATCATTTTAACGCTGATTTAATTTTTGACCCATTTTCATGTCATTTATTTCCAAGTTTCCAATATGTTGTGAAATGGTGTCCCACAACTGAACTTCCGCAGTCCATAACTTTACCAAATTTAAGCCGATTTTAAAGTGTTATACCTCTTAAGACTTGTGATTTGATTGTCAAAAAATCTGCATTCAAATTTATCATTTTAACGTTGATTCAATTTTTGACCCATTTTCATGTCATTTATTTCCAAGTTTCCAATATGTTGTGAAAAGGTGTCCCACAACTGAACTTCCGCAGTCCATAACTTTACCAAATTTAAGCCGATTTTAAAGTGTTATACCTCTTAAGACTTGTGATTTGATTCTCAAAAAATCTGCATTCAAATTTATCATTTTAACGCTGATTTAATTTTTGACCCATTTTCATGTCATTTATTTCCAAGTTTCCAATATGTTGTGAAAAGGTGTCCCACAACTGAACTTCCGCAGTCCATAACTTTACCAAATTTAAGCCGATTTTAAAGTGTTATACCTCTTAAGACTTGTGATTTGATTCTCAGAAAATCTGCATACAAATTTATCATTTTAACGCTGATTTAATTTTTGACCCATTTTCATGTCATTTATTTCCAAGTTTCCAATATGTTGTGAAAAGGTGTCCCACAACTGAACTTCCGCAGTCCATAACTTTACCAAATTTAAGCCGATTTTAAAGTGTTATACCTCTTAAGACTTGTGATTTGATTTTCAAAAAATCTGCATTCAAATTTATTATTTTAACGCTGATTTAATTTTTGAACAATTTTCATGTCATTTATTTCCAAGTTTTCAATATGTAGTGAAAAGGTGTCCCACAACTGAACTTCCGCAGTCCATAACTTTACCAAATTTAAACCGATTTTAAAGTGTTATACCTCTTAAGACTTGTGATTTGATTCTCAAAAAATCTTCATTCAAATTTATCATTTTAACGCTGATTTAATTTTTGACCCATTTTCATGTCATTTATTTCCAAGTTTCCAATATGTTGTGAAAAGGTGTCCCACAACTGAACTTCCGCAGTCCATAACTTTACCAAATTTAAGCCGATTTTAAAGTGTTATACCTCTTAAGACTTGTGATTTGATTCTCAGAAAATCTGCATACAAATTTATCATTTTAACGCTGATTTAATTTTTGACCCATTTTAATGTCATTTATTTCCAAGTTTCCAATATGTTGTGAAAAGGTGTCCCACAACTGAACTTCCGCAGTCCATAACTTTACCAAATTTAAGCCGATTTTAAAGTGTTATACCTCTTAAGACTTGTGATTTGATTGTCAAAAAATCTGCATTCAAATTTATCATTTTAACGTTGATTTAATTTTTGACCCATTTTCATGTCATTTATTTCCAAGTTTCCAATATGTTGTGAAAAGGTGTCCCACAACTGAACTTCCGCAGTCCATAACTTTACCAAATTTAAGCCGATTTTAAAGTGTTATACCTCTTAAGACTTGTGATTTGATTCTCAAAAAATCTGCATTCAAATTTATCATTTTAACGCTGATTTAATTTTTGACCCATTTTCATGTCATTTATTTCCAAGTTTCCAATATGTTGTGAAAAGGTGTCCCACAACTGAACTTCCGCAGTCCATAACTTTACCAAATTTAAGCCGATTTTAAAGTGTTATACCTCTTAAGACTTGTGATTTGATTCTCAGAAAATCTGCATACAAATTTATCATTTTAACGCTGATTTAATTTTTGACCCATTTTCATGTCATTTATTTCCAAGTTTCCAATATGTTGTGAAAAGGTGTCCCACAACTGAACTTCCGCAGTCCATAACTTTACCAAATTTAAGCCGATTTTAAAGTGTTATACCTCTTAAGACTTGTGATTTGATTCTCAAAAAATCTGCATTCAAATTTATTATTTTAACGCTGATTTAATTTTTGAACAATTTTCATGTCATTTATTTCCAAGTTTTCAATATGTAGTGAAAAGGTGTCCCACAACTGAACTTCCGCAGTCCATAACTTTACCAAATTTAAACCGATTTTAAAGTGTTATACCTCTTAAGACTTGTGATTTGATTCTCAAAAAATCTGCATTCAAATTTATCATTTTAACGCTGATTTAATTTTTGACCCATTTTCATGTCATTTATTTCCAAGTTTTCAATATGTAGTGAAAAGGTGTCCCACAACTGAACTTCCGCAGTCCATAACTTTACCAAATTTAAGCCGATTTTAAAGTGTTATACCTCTTAAGACTTGTGATTTGATTGTCAAAAAATCTGCATTCAAATTTATCATTTTAACGCTGATTTAATTTTTGACCCATTTTCATGTCATTTATTTCTAAATTTCCAATATGTTGTGAAAAGGTGTCCCACAACTGAACTTCCGCAGTCCATAACTTTACCAAATTTAAGCTGATTTTAAAGTGTTATACCTCTTAAGACTTGTGATTTGATTCTCAAAAAATCTGCATTTAAATTTATCATTTTAACGCTGATTTAATTTTTGACCCATTTTCATGTCATTTATTTCCAAGTTTTCAATATGTTGTGAAAAGGTGTCCCACAACTGAACTTCCGCAGTCCATAACTTTACCAAATTTAAACCGATTTTAAAGTGTTATACCTCTTAAGACTTGTGATTTGATTCTCAAAAAATCTGCATTCAAATTTATCATTTTAACGCTGATTTAATTTTTGACCCATTTTCATGTCATTTATTTCCAAGTTTCCAATATGTTGTGAAAAGCTGTCCCACAACTGAACTTCCGCAGTCCATAACTTTACCAAATTTAAGCCGATTTTAAAGTGTTATACCTCTTAAGACTTGTGATTTGATTCTCAGAAAATCTGCATACAAATTTATCATTTTAACGCTGATTTAATTTTTGACCCATTTTCATGTCATTTATTTCCAAGTTTCCAATATGTTGTGAAATGGTGTCCCACAACTGAACTTCCGCAGTCCATAACTTTACCAAATTTAAGCCGATTTTAAAGTGTTATACCTCTTAAGACTTGTGATTTGATTGTCAAAAAATCTGCATTCAAATTTATCATTTTAACGTTGATTCAATTTTTGACCCATTTTCATGTCATTTATTTCCAAGTTTCCAATATGTTGTGAAAAGGTGTCCCACAACTGAACTTCCGCAGTCCATAACTTTACCAAATTTAAGCCGATTTTAAAGTGTTATACCTCTTAAGACTTGTGATTTGATTCTCAAAAAATCTGCATTCAAATTTATCATTTTAACGCTGATTTAATTTTTGACCCATTTTCATGTCATTTATTTCCAAGTTTCCAATATGTTGTGAAAAGGTGTCCCACAACTGAACTTCCGCAGTCCATAACTTTACCAAATTTAAGCCGATTTTAAAGTGTTATACCTCTTAAGACTTGTGATTTGATTCTCAGAAAATCTGCATACAAATTTATCATTTTAACGCTGATTTAATTTTTGACCCATTTTCATGTCATTTATTTCCAAGTTTCCAATATGTTGTGAAAAGGTGTCCCACAACTGAACTTCCGCAGTCCATAACTTTACCAAATTTAAGCCGATTTTAAAGTGTTATACCTCTTAAGACTTGTGATTTGATTTTCAAAAAATCTGCATTCAAATTTATTATTTTAACGCTGATTTAATTTTTGAACAATTTTCATGTCATTTATTTCCAAGTTTTCAATATGTAGTGAAAAGGTGTCCCACAACTGAACTTCCGCAGTCCATAACTTTACCAAATTTAAACCGATTTTAAAGTGTTATACCTCTTAAGACTTGTGATTTGATTCTCAAAAAATCTTCATTCAAATTTATCATTTTAACGCTGATTTAATTTTTGACCCATTTTCATGTCATTTATTTCCAAGTTTCCAATATGTTGTGAAAAGGTGTCCCACAACTGAACTTCCGCAGTCCATAACTTTACCAAATTTAAGCCGATTTTAAAGTGTTATACCTCTTAAGACTTGTGATTTGATTCTCAGAAAATCTGCATACAAATTTATCATTTTAACGCTGATTTAATTTTTGACCCATTTTAATGTCATTTATTTCCAAGTTTCCAATATGTTGTGAAAAGGTGTCCCACAACTGAACTTCCGCAGTCCATAACTTTACCAAATTTAAGCCGATTTTAAAGTGTTATACCTCTTAAGACTTGTGATTTGATTGTCAAAAAATCTGCATTCAAATTTATCATTTTAACGTTGATTTAATTTTTGACCCATTTTCATGTCATTTATTTCCAAGTTTCCAATATGTTGTGAAAAGGTGTCCCACAACTGAACTTCCGCAGTCCATAACTTTACCAAATTTAAGCCGATTTTAAAGTGTTATACCTCTTAAGACTTGTGATTTGATTCTCAAAAAATCTGCATTCAAATTTATCATTTTAACGCTGATTTAATTTTTGACCCATTTTCATGTCATTTATTTCCAAGTTTCCAATATGTTGTGAAAAGGTGTCCCACAACTGAACTTCCGCAGTCCATAACTTTACCAAATTTAAGCCGATTTTAAAGTGTTATACCTCTTAAGACTTGTGATTTGATTCTCAGAAAATCTGCATACAAATTTATCATTTTAACGCTGATTTAATTTTTGACCCATTTTCATGTCATTTATTTCCAAGTTTCCAATATGTTGTGAAAAGGTGTCCCACAACTGAACTTCCGCAGTCCATAACTTTACCAAATTTAAGCCGATTTTAAAGTGTTATACCTCTTAAGACTTGTGATTTGATTCTCAAAAAATCTGCATTCAAATTTATTATTTTAACGCTGATTTAATTTTTGAACAATTTTCATGTCATTTATTTCCAAGTTTTCAATATGTAGTGAAAAGGTGTCCCACAACTGAACTTCCACAGTCCATAACTTTACCAAATTTAAACCGATTTTAAAGTGTTATACCTCTTAAGACTTGTGATTTGATTCTCAAAAAATCTGCATTCAAATTTATCATTTTAACGCTGATTTAATTTTTGACCCATTTTCATGTCATTTATTTCCAAGTTTTCAATATGTAGTGAAAAGGTGTCCCACAACTGAACTTCCGCAGTCCATAACTTTACCAAATTTAAGCCGATTTTAAAGTGTTATACCTCTTAAGACTTGTGATTTGATTGTCAAAAAATCTGCATTCAAATTTATCATTTTAACGCTGATTTAATTTTTGACCCATTTTCATGTCATTTATTTCTAAATTTCCAATATGTTGTGAAAAGGTGTCCCACAACTGAACTTCCGCAGTCCATAACTTTACCAAATTTAAGCCGATTTTAAAGTGTTATACCTCTTAAGACTTGTGATTTGATTCTCAAAAAATCTGCATTCAAATTTATCATTTTAACGCTGATTTAATTTTTGACCCATTTTCATGTCATTTATTTCCAAGTTTTCAATATGTTGTGAAAAGGTGTCCCACAACTGAACTTCCGCAGTCCATAACTTTACCAAATTTAAGCCGATTTTAAAGTGTTATACCTCTTAAGACTTGTGATTTGATTCTCAAAAAATCTGCATTCAAATTTATCATTTTAACGCTGATTTAATTTTTGACCCATTTTCATGTCATTTATTTCCAAGTTTCCAATATGTTGTGAAAAGCTGTCCCACAACTGAACTTCCGCAGTCCATAACTTTACCAAATTTAAGCCGATTTTAAAGTGTTATACCTCTTAAGACTTGTGATTTGATTCTCAAAAAATCTGCATTCAAATTTATTATTTTAACGCTGATTTAATTTTTGAACAATTTTCATGTCATTTATTTCCAAGTTTTCAATATGTAGTGAAAAGGTGTCCCACAACTGAACTTCCGCAGTCCATAACTTTACCAAATTTAAACCGATTTTAAAGTGTTATACCTCTTAAGACTTGTGATTTGATTCTCAAAAAATCTGCATTCAAATTTATCATTTTAACGTTGATTTAATTTTTGACCCATTTTCATGTCATTTATTTCCAAGTTTCCAATATGTTGTGAAAAGCTGTCCCACAACTGAACTTCCGCAGTCCATAACTTTACCAAATTTAAGCCGATTTTAAAGTGTTATACCTCTTAAGACTTGTGATTTGATTCTCAGAAAATCTGCATACAAATTTATCATTTTAACGCTGATTTAATTTTTGACCCATTTTCATGTCATTTATTTCCAAGTTTCCAATATGTTGTGAAATGGTGTCCCACAACTGAACTTCCGCAGTCCATAACTTTACCAAATTTAAGCCGATTTTAAAGTGTTATACCTCTTAAGACTTGTGATTTGATTGTCAAAAAATCTGCATTCAAATTTATCATTTTAACGTTGATTTAATTTTTGACCCATTTTCATGTCTATTTCCAAGTTTCCAATATGTTGTGAAAAGGTGTCCCACAACTGAACTTCCGCAGTCCATAACTTTACCAAATTTAAGCCGATTTTAAAGTGTTATACCTCTTAAGACTTGTGATTTGATTCTCAAAAAATCTGCATTCAAATTTATCATTTTAACGCTGATTTAATTTTTGACCCATTTTCATGTCATTTATTTCCAAGTTTCCAATATGTTGTGAAAAGGTGTCCCACAACTGAACTTCCGCAGTCCATAACTTTACCAAATTTAAGCCGATTTTAAAGTGTTATACCTCTTAAGACTTGTGATTTGATTCTCAGAAAATCTGCATACAAATTTATCATTTTAACGCTGATTTAATTTTTGACCCATTTTCATGTCATTTATTTCCAAGTTTCCAATATGTTGTGAAAAGGTGTCCCACAACTGAACTTCCGCAGTCCATAACTTTACCAAATTTAAGCCGATTTTAAAGTGTTATACCTCTTAAGACTTGTGATTTGATTCTCAAAAAATCTGCATTCAAATTTATTATTTTAACGCTGATTTAATTTTTGAACAATTTTCATGTCATTTATTTCCAAGTTTTCAATATGTAGTGAAAAGGTGTCCCACAACTGAACTTCCGCAGTCCATAACTTTACCAAATTTAAACCGATTTTAAAGTGTTATACCTCTTAAGACTTGTGATTTGATTCTCAAAAAATCTTCATTCAAATTTATCATTTTAACGCTGATTTAATTTTTTGACCCATTTTCATGTCATTTATTTCCAAGTTTCCAATATGTTGTGAAAAGGTGTCCCACAACTGAACTTCCGCAGTCCATAACTTTACCAAATTTAAGCCGATTTTAAAGTGTTATACCTCTTAAGACTTGTGATTTGATTCTCAGAAAATCTTCATTCAAATTTATCATTTTAACGCTGATTTAATTTTTGACCCATTTTCATGTCATTTATTTCCAAGTTTCCAATATGTTGTGAAAAGGTGTCCCACAACTGAACTTCCGCAGTCCATAACTTTACCAAATTTAAGCCGATTTTAAAGTGTTATACCTCTTAAGACTTGTGATTTGATTCTCAGAAAATCTGCATACAAATTTATCATTTTAACGCTGATTTAATTTTTGACCCATTTTAATGTCATTTATTTCCAAGTTTTTAATATGTTGTGAAAAGGTGTCCCACAACTGAACTTCCGCAGTCCATAACTTTACCAAATTTAAGCCGATTTTAAAGTGTTATACCTCTTAAGACTTGTGATTTGATTGTCAAAAAATCTGCATTCAAATTTATCATTTTAACGTTGATTTAATTTTTGACCCATTTTCATGTCATTTATTTCCAAGTTTCCAATATGTTGTGAAAAGGTGTCCCACAACTGAACTTCCGCAGTCCATAACTTTACCAAATTTAAGCCGATTTTAAAGTGTTATACCTCTTAAGACTTGTGATTTGATTCTCAAAAAATCTGCATTCAAATTTATCATTTTAACGCTGATTTAATTTTTGACCCATTTTCATGTCATTTATTTCCAAGTTTCCAATATGCTGTGAAAAGGTGTCCCACAACTGAACTTCCGCAGTCCATAACTTTACCAAATTTAAGCCGATTTTAAAGTGTTATACCTCTTAAGACTTGTGATTTGATTCTCAGAAAATCTGCATACAAATTTATCATTTTAACGCTGATTTAATTTTTGACCCATTTTCATGTCATTTATTTCCAAGTTTCCAATATGTTGTGAAAAGGTGTCCCACAACTGAACTTCCGCAGTCCATAACTTTACCAAATTTAAGCCGATTTTAAAGTGTTATACCTCTTAAGACTTGTGATTTGATTCTCAAAAAATCTGCATTCAAATTTATTATTTTAACGCTGATTTAATTTTTGAACAATTTTCATGTCATTTATTTCCAAGTTTTCAATATGTAGTGAAAAGGTGTCCCACAACTGAACTTCCGCAGTCCATAACTTTACCAAATTTAAACCGATTTTAAAGTGTTATACCTCTTAAGACTTGTGATTTGATTCTCAAAAAATCTGCATTCAAATTTATCATTTTAACGCTGATTTAATTTTTGACCCATTTTCATGTCATTTATTTCCAAGTTTTCAATATGTAGTGAAAAGGTGTCCCACAACTGAACTTCCACAGTCCATAACTTTACCAAATTTAAGCCGATTTTAAAGTGTTATACCTCTTAAGACTTGTGATTTGATTGTCAAAAAATCTGCATTCAAATTTATCATTTTAACGCTGATTTAATTTTTGACCCATTTTCATGTCATTTATTTCTAAATTTCCAATATGTTGTGAAAAGGTGTCCCACAACTGAACTTCCGCAGTCCATAACTTTACCAAATTTAAGCCGATTTTAAAGTGTTATACCTCTTAAGACTTGTGATTTGATTCTCAAAAAATCTGCATTCAAATTTATCATTTTAACGCTGATTTAATTTTTGACCCATTTTCATGTCATTTATTTCCAAGTTTTCAATATGTTGTGAAAAGGTGTCCCACAACTGAACTTCCGCAGTCCATAACTTTACCAAATTTAAGCCGATTTTAAAGTGTTATACCTCTTAAGACTTGTGATTTGATTCTCAAAAAATCTGCATTCAAATTTATCATTTTAACGCTGATTTAATTTTTGACCCATTTTCATGTCATTTATTTCTAAATTTCCAATATGTTGTGAAAAGGTGTCCCACAACTGAACTTCCGCAGTCCATAACTTTACCAAATTTAAGCCGATTTTAAAGTGTTATACCTCGTAAGACTTGTGATTTGATTCTCAAAAAATCTGCATTCAAATTTATCATTTTAACGCTGATTTAATTTTTGACCCTTTTTCATGTTATTTATTTCCAAGTTTCCAATATGTTGTGAAAAGGTGTCCCACAACTGAACTTCCCCAGTCCATAACTTTACCAAATTTAAGCCGATTTTAAAGTGTTATACCTCTTAAGACTTGTGATTTGATTCTCAAAAAATCTGCATTCAAATTTATTGTTTTAACGCTGATTTAATTTTTGAACCATTTTCATGTCATTTATTTCCAAGTTTTCAATATGTTGTGAAAAGGTGTCCCACAACTGAACTTCCGCAGTCCATAACTTTACCAAATTTGATTCTCAAAAAATCTGCATTCAAATTTATTATTTTAACGCTGATTTAATTTTTGACCCATTTTCATGTCATTTATTTCCAAGTTTCTAATATGTTGTGAAAAGGTGTCCCACAACTGAACTTCCGCAGTCCATAACTTTACCAAATTTAAGCCGATTTTAAAGTGTTATACCTCTTAAGACTTGTGATTTGATTGTCAAAAAATCTGCATACAAATTTATCATTTTAACGCTGATTTAATTTTTGACCCATTTTCATGTCTTTTATTTGCAAGTTTCCAATATGTTGTGAAAAGGTGTCCCACAACTGAACTTCCGCAGTCCATAACTTTACCAAATTTAAGCCGATTTTAAAGTGTTATACCTCTTAAGACTTGTGATTTGATTGTCAAAAAATCTGCATTCAAATTTATCATTTTAACGTTGATTTAATTTTTGACCCATTTTCATGTCTTTTATTTGCAAGTTTCCAATATGTAGTGAAAAGGTGTCCCACAACTGAACTTCCGCAGTCCATAACTTTACCAAATTTAAGCCGATTTTAAAGTGCCATACCTCTTAAGACTTGTGATTTGATTCTCAAAAAATCTGCATTCAAATTTTTCATGTTAAGGTTGATCCAATTTTTGACCCATTTTCATATCTTTTCAAGGTTACCCACAATTGGACTTCCAGAGTCTATGACTTTATTAAATTTAAGCAGATTTACCTCTTAACAAATATTAATTCAAATTTTCTTTTTTATTTTCAGATGACATTGCAGCCTATTTCGGCGTTAAGGTAGCGTTATACTTTGCGTGGCTGGGTCATTACACCTGCGCTTTGGGCGTACCAGCAGTGTTTGGCACCATTCTCTACTGCATTCTGTGGGGCAAGGGTCAAACGGCTCAGGACATGGGCCACGTACTCTTCTCTCTGTTCAATGTGGCCTGGGCTTCACTGTATTTGGAGGCCTGGAAGCGTTATTCCGTGGAGTTGGCCTTTCGCTGGGGCACTTTATCAACGCCGCCTGAGTTGCTAGAACCACCAAGGCCCTTGTATAAGGTAAGAGTAACAAAAGTTATTGACAATTTGTTTGATTAATCGTATATCTCGGATCATTGCTCAAGGGTCCGTTGGAGGAGAACAATGTGACGGGTCGATTGGAGCCCAAGGAGGCACCTGCTTGGCAGCGACGGGCGTTTCGCTATCTGGTCAGCTTTCCCATTATTGGATGTTGCCTATGCGTGGTCTTTGCTGTGATGTTTCTCATGTTGCGCTTTCAGGTGAGTCCTGTTTTATGTATCAACATTTATTCATGACCCAAGGTGTGTGTGTAAAATATAAAAGTCCCAAATATGCCCTTGCAAATGTGAAGCGCTATGGAAATATGATATGATATGAAACAAGAGAGAACGCTATAGTCGGGTGCCCCGACTATCAGATACCCGTTACTCAGGTAAAAGGAGTGCGAGGGAGATGGAGATAGAAACTTTGATCACGCATAACTTTTAAACGAATGGTCCGATTTGAAAAATTTCTTCTACATTTCGATAGGTATTGATAAACACAATAAAACTGCATTTTTACTTTTCCGAAATATTTAAATTTATATTTAAATAAAATCGTATATAAGCGATTGTGGGCGTTAAAGGGGGCGTGGCACCTGTTTGAAACAAACTTGCGCTGCGTAGGAACTCCTAAAATCTGCATGCAAAATATAAATCTTCTAGCTTTTATAGTTTCCGAGATCTCAGCGTTCATACGTTGGACAGACGGACAGACGGACAGACGGACAGACGGACATGGCTAGATCGACTCGGCTAGTGATCCTGAACAAGAATATATATACTTTATAGGGTCGGAAACGCTTCCTTCTACCTGTTACATACTTTTGCACGAATACAATATACCCTTTTACTCTACGAGTAACGGGTATAAATAGTCACATCAATGCTTAAATATTCTCTTAATTCATTAATAAATATAATTTTATTACAGTATTAGCTGATGTATAAATAAAATCTCAATTTAATTGATAATAAATGTCAAGCATTTAGAAAAAATGATAGCTTTCGTTAAAACCCTTTCATTTTATTATTGTTCTTCATTTGCCTAAAAATATTTTCGAAATTTGTATACTTATCGCTGTAAGTATGAGCAATTATTATTAATACATGCTTAAATTCTTCAGTCCCAAGGCCGAATTTTATTCTGAGTGTAAAAAATGATATTCAAATAATCATGATTTTATGGGCTATCAAAATGCATTATAAGTGCTTCGCAAATCCATAAAGCTTTATTATTATTTGCAAGGGTATGCAAGGCACTATCCGATCACGGCATTCGTGCTCCGGCCGAAACTGTTCCACAGTGCGTATAATTAATATTGTTTTCACCTTAGGCAATACACCAATTTGTTCGCGCGCGTGTGTGTGGTTGTTCGTTTGAATGGGCTCGTGTGTGCCTGCTTTTGTTGTTCTTATTTTTATGTTCGCTTCACAAAAACAGAATTACACACACACGCGCATAGTTTAACTGCCTTTCATACAAACATTAACATTTGTCCGGTTTCCTGTTGCCGCTTTTACTTTCGCTCCTGCAATGACCCACTTTTTAGCAACTATTTTTCTAAGTTTCTTTATTTTTTCATGCTTTATTTTTGTAAGTAAAACAGTCAAAGAGATTAGGTTAAAGTAAAATAAGTTTATCACTCATCACACATCATTGATTTGTTTTTACATTTTCATTTTTCCTTTGGTTTCTATTTTGTTTTTCTATTTTTGTATACTTCACAGGATTGGCTGGATCACCATAACATACCAGATAAAGGAATTGCTCAATGCATGTATAATTTGCACAAGGTTCTTATTCATTTTTAACTTGCATTTAAATTATTTAGTATGAGTATTGTATGATTGAGTAATCCACGAATTTGTGTTGTAGTCGTCGTTTGCAATCATTGAGATGGGGTTCTGCAATTAATTATATAAATACCATTCTTATGCTATGTAACAGGTAATCATAAGATAGTTGACCACATATTCATCAGCTCATTTAACTTGATAGCGTAGTTTATATTTCTGCTTATTTTGTAAACTCGATAGGCTTTATAAAGACCAGTTTCTTTTAACTATGCCTTGTTTCTTTAATGCTGTAGAAAAAAGGAATGTAGCCTATATTCTGTATTTAATCAAAACTGTGGGGAGTCGACCACAAAAGGAATTGTTTTGGTTTTTGCTCTTCTTGGTACTGTTAACCAAGCTTTTTTTCATTAAAAGTTTTTCACACATATGCACTTTGGTCAAATTATTTTTTTCCAACGGCTTTGGGCCATCACTTTGCATACGCATTTTTTCTTCTCCCCCAACCCAAGCTGATGTTAATTAAAATGCTCAGCTGGCGTAAAATAAACTGCCTTTGGGAAACTAAAGATAGGAACAGAAGGAAGAAAGAGTGCTGAAAATGTGGTAGAGCTGGTTACCCCAACTTCGACATTGATAAAATACTAAAGGGACTGGGTTGACATAAGAAAATTTCACGCATAATTGAAAGTCTCAGACTATTACAACGCTTACAACGAAGGACAAACAAAAAGAATAATAGAACATTTTTGCCACTTTCTTGAACTTTGCCTTCAAATCCTTTGGGAAATAAAATTGAATTTCTTAATGCTTCTAGGATAATTGCAAAAATTCTTTGAAGGTCAAAGTTGCTAAGAGATGAATTCTGACATTTAATATTTTACTAAACATGTTTATGTGGTTAAACATCCCCAATCATACAAATTAGTATATAGTTTACCTATCTAAACATATTTGATGTTTAAACCCTTTTTTTTGAGGACCATATTTTATGTCAATATATTTCTGAATGTTTTGCTAAACTTTTAATAGAGCTGCTAACCTTTGTCAGCAGGTACATTCCTCTTTTATCTGCTCATGTCATTGGAAAAGTTAAAAAGCTGCCATTGCATTGGACTGAGCTCCACATCTCACTAATCTGAGAATGGACCATTTAGTAGTTGTTGTTTGGCTGTTGGCTAGCATTCAGTGTTTGCAGGTAGTTCATGTCGTTCACTGCGCACCTGAAGCCATGGGACAATGGCATTTTTGGTTGGGTTCTCTTTACTGCTTAACCGAGCACCTAAATGTTGTCGTAATGAAGCGTACCAGGTAACATGGAGCATAATGTGTGTGTGCTTCAGTGCGGTTATGGTGGTATTTGTCAAAAGCAGACATTTGTGGTTAAAGGACTTGGTTAACTAGAGGATGTGAACCAAAACAGAAAGAAAATAAAATATTTTAAATGAGCTAAAAGACTGGTGCACTTAAACTGTGAAATTACACAATATCATTTCAAGAAATTTATCAAATAAATTAGATCAAACTTGTTACGCTAATTTGGTAAAACCTTCAGTTGAAAAGGTTAAATTGTAATGTAACCAACTGTGAAATTAATTACATGATGCAAAGTGGGGTTAATTAAATTGAGTACAAATGTGCAACATAATAAAAAAGTCTGAATTTAAGCATGAGACAAAAGGAGCCGGCTCTTTTGTTCTGCACTTTAACAATAGCCACTATAATGGAGTACGCGTTTTACATATAAATGACGCGATGTAATTTAAACGTGAGAATTGAATTGGGCCAAACACAGATCGTTTCCAAAAGTGCTGTTAATCCTCGGAAATGACTTGTAATGTAATCAAATTGCGTAAACACTCAATATGCGTTTCATTAGCTGGGAAAGGGGAAGTAAGGTCAGTGGAAGAATGAATAATAATGACAGGTTAATTAAGGAAAAGCATGTTTGGGGTGGCGGAAATTGATGGAAAACTCGACAAAGAGTGGGATGTAATGATTAATATTGATGTTAACACAGGTTGCGTGTGTCAGCTAATAAAAAACAATAATTTACACAATTTATAGAACAATGTTTTTCATTCCAATCTCTACAGGATTGGTGGGACTCCAAGTTGCCAGAGGAAAGTGTCTTGTGCTGTTTGAGTGTCATACCGAAAGTATTACTGGCAGGAGCCATTACCTTGATGGACGAGGCCTACTTTAAATTGGCTGTTTGGCTTAATGACCGCGGTTAGTTTACAAATGTTATAAGCCATAATTTGAATTTTTAATATCATTAATTTCCCTCACAGAAAACTATCGCCTTCAGTCGAAATATGAAAATCATTTAATAGCTAAGGTGGCTCTTTTCCAGTTCGTCAACTCCTTTCTATCTCTCTTCTATATTGCTTTTTATTTGAGGGATGAGGAAAAGCTCAAAGAGGTATTTTTCTTTATGAGTATATTTATAAATTAAAAATATATATATTTTTGATATATTCTCTAGCAACTGGCTGGTCTGCTCATCTCCCGCCAAATCATTGGTAATCTTCGCGAATCTGCCATTCCCTATTTTGTTGAACAATGGAAACTGGCCAAGTTGAGCTTTAATATGTGGGGTGCTTTAAGTCCTACACAAAATGTGACACGCAGTCTGGCCGAGGAACTGGCCACTGCCGAAGCGGAACTAAAAGCCGAGAGTACTGCCACGCCCACCAAGACGACCCATCAGCCGGAAGCGACAAGTAAAAGGAATATTGGTCAGGCCGAAATTGAGAGCTCGTTGTACAAGGTGATTGACATATTTCTAGTATTGAATTTCTCCTTGACATCTCGTTTTCCCATCCTCCAGTACGATGGCACTTTCTCTGACCATTTGGAGATGCTCGTTCAAATGGGCTACGTGGTGCTCTTTTCGGCCGCCTTTCCACTGGCTGGAGTTTGTGCTCTGATCAACAACCTGATGGAGATTCGTTCAGATGCTTTCAAGCTAGCCCATGTCCATCAGCGTCCTTTTGGTCAGCGTGTGGCCAACATTGGCACCTGGCAAAACGCCCTGAGCATTCTGTCGCTCGCAGCCGTCATCGTGAATTGCGCCTTGATTGGCCTCTCCGGACAGGTGTCGAGGCTGTGGCCGGGATTGACCACCGCGCAGACAATTATTCTGATTGTCACCCTCGAGGTAAGTTCACCGGAAGTGGCGCATATATGTATATATCCATGTATATATATCCAAGCAAATATTCTTATGACTATAATAATTACGACCAAACTTTATCACTTCTCGCAATGTAGCTATTTTCGGTGCACAACTTTAATTAATTTTGAAGATTTTTTAAAACGGTTTCCATTAATGTATGACGATAATGACTAATGATTAATATATCTAGGCTTTTTATAATTGAATAAAATTTAGCTAATTATCTAAAGCTTTTATAGGATATAATATGTCGTATTTTGACTTATCCTGACTAACAAATAAAATTATAATTTAAATTAAAACGATGAACGCTCAACATTAGCTTTTATGGATTAACGAATATTTGGAAGTATACATTTCCTAGAATCAAGTTAAAAAATGATTTTTTCTTTTTACTTGTGATTAACAAATTTTCATATCTTTGGCTACACAGCACATAATGTTGGGTCTGCGGCAGGCACTTACCTGGCTCCTGCCGGAATTGCCCTCGTGGTTGGCGGCGGAAATCGCACGCGCTGAGCATTGCCGCCGGGAAATGCAATGCAAGGGCACCTCGCCACGACCCACACCGCCGACTCCACAGTCGACCACGTCCACGCAGCCGGAACAGGAGGGTCCCGGCGGAATGCATATGGAGAGCGGGGCGAATACCACCCGAGATCAGTCCATGGAGAGCCAGGTAGCCGAGGATATGCTGCTCTATGGACAGGAGTTCGCTAGCTATGGACGTAACATCGAGGCGGATGTTAATATTTATGAGAATCGTGATTCATCACCCGACTCGCCGCCCTCGCAGGTCCGTAAATTAACTTAAGGTCTTGAGTAGAAATGCAACTATATTTTGCTTTACTTTTCAGACTAGCACCATACTGATTAGACCGCTGCATGAGTCAACCCCGCCGCATGGTGGTGCCTCCCTGTCCAGCTTGCATCAGGACGGTAATGGCGGGTGAGTTCCTCTTGCATTAAAATAATAATAATGGATTGTGGCTCTGGACAACTTAAGTATTTTGTACACGCCAAGGTGCCAGCGAAACCCCTAATCGTCCCATAAACTTAATAAACATGCACTTTTAAGTTCACGGGGATTTTATAAAGATATTTTTTACCCACAAATTCTTTTTATTTACTTCTATGCAAAAGTTTTATTACTAAAATTCCCCTAAATCGTTTTGACTCTTTCTGAATTAAGCTAAATAAATTTGTTCTTTAATAGAGCTTATCAGAGTTGTGTTAGAAAATCGAAAATTTGTATACCGGAAATTCCGCCATATCTGGGATACTCAGTGCGGAATTTAACAACTTTAGCTGGTAAAAATCCGAGAATGCAACAACAACAGAAGCTACAAAGCGGGTAAATTATGGATGGATAGTTGGTTAGATAGCTCAATGTGCGTTTCGAAACATGTTTTAGATGTTTTCGATGCTGAAGTTTCATGGATCTAATACTGTCTTCGGTTTGCTCACATAAATGCTTTACTAAATAGTTTACAAACTAGTTTTATTAAACAAAGGAGCAACTGAAATCGGCATTAGGTCTGCTTTCTGTATGTCGCTGCGTTAATACCCTTTCCGAGCCTTTAAAATTTGTGTAATCAAATCTTCTTTGAAATTGGCCAACCTGCTCTATCTTAGTTACCTTCTTTATATGATATAACAATTACTATCCTTTTTTCATCTTTTTCTAACACTCTTTTTACATATCGTACTGTTTTTTCTTTTTCTCTTGCTTTATGTTTGGCACACAGAGCTTCTGCCAGCACGCTAGCGCTGAACTCGGCCTTATATACAACTCGCATGCAATCCATGCATATTCAAGAAATACCGCCCTTCCGAAAGAAATCGACCGATTCAGCCGATCACACAGGCAGCAGCGCCAGCAGCAGTCCCCAGCGAACCACCATGCGGCAACTATCGGCGCAACGGGAGCCACAGCAGACGATCCCCGAGATACCACCGTACAAGACGCGCAAGATATCCGCGGAGAGTGCCATGCACCTGAATATGAGCGTAAGATCTGGGGGAAGACTCTGTAGAACGTATATCTTATAAACCGGATTTTCTCCCTTTCACAAGAACTTCCCTAGTCAAATGAAATACCGTGTCTTTGTAGCTGCTCAATGTACCTTGTGTGTCTGTAGACTCTTGCATCAACTAACAAAAAGCCAAAATAATGGTTGCCTTACTTTAAAAATGTAGTTCTCCCAAATCACTGCTCTACTTGACTTCCTAGCAATTTATACATTTAACACATTGGAATATGACTATGTTTAGAATGCTAAAATAAAAACTATGCGTAATACAATTGAATAATTGTATAGTGATTCTATATTTCGCTATTAAACTACGTCGACCAATCTAAGATGACTACATTAATTAACTGACTACATTAATTGAGCTAAATAAAACTTTTACTAAACGAGAGATATTGATATTCAAATGGAGGGAATGTAGGGTTTTTATTATTAATATTTCAATTCCATAATACCCTAAAGTTTTAAAATTATTTAAGACACAAAGTTAATTTATATTTTATTGGAGAAGGATTTAAACTAAATGAATCTCTGTAAAGAAATGGGGAATAATTTATTCAAAGAACACAGAAAACAAAAAGCACTGCCCCAATCTCCCACACTGATAGAGTTTATGCCACATTGAACAATACCGAAAAACCAATATAATACTCACCTAACCTAAAACCCTGCTTGAATTTTGCCGTTTAAAGGACAAGCTACACATAAAACTTCATGCACCAGAATGGATGTCACGTTTAAAAGTCAACGACAATACTAATCTGCATAGAAGCATAGATTGTATTTCAAAGGTAGTGCAGAGATACATACTATAATATAAACATATATAAAAACGGATGCATATACATACGAATAATGTGTGTTTGTTACTCAATGTGTGTTGTTGGTGTTTTCGTCTTGGAAATTGCAGGATCAGTAGAAATGTATCAAAAGTAGTAATCTTACTGTTAAACCCTTGTTAAAAATTGCTTTCATTGGAACCATTGGGGAAAGGAAAACGAAATACCAAATTTGATTTGGCATGGCAGATGCTTTCATACACACAAAACCACGCTGGCTTCTCCATCATTCACATATTCACTCACTAACAAATGGCATGGATTTATAGCATTTTACACAAATCCTAGTCTAACCCCCATAAGCTTTTGATGTCGATATATTTTAAAATGTATTTTACACCAAAGCAAACAGCTAAATATCTTGATTTATTTTTGCTAAATCTCAAGGAACTCGGAAACACGGCAGACACAGCGGATATTCTAAAGCCAGCTCCTTCCTGGTGCAATGTGGCCATGAGGTCGGGAGCACCTGGCAATTTGGCTACACCACCCGCATCCCAGCATCAGCAACATATAGTCGCCTCTTCATCCTCATCCTCCGGCGGAGGCGGTAGCGTCTTCAGTCCCAGTACCGCTGGCCCAACTGGAGCATCCGGTATCAGCAATTCCCAGTCAAGACCCAGTGTCGGAGCACTATCGAACTCCTCGTCCAGTTCATCCCATAAACAGCAATTGAAGCAGCAGGCCAAGGAAGAAAAGCAGCTGGCCAAAGAAGAAAAGGAGCGTGCCAAGGAAGAAAAGGAGCGGGAAAAGGAAAAGGAGAAAGAAAAGGAAAAGGAACGACAAAGGGAAAGGGAAAAGGAGAAAGAAAGAGAGAAGGAGAAGGAGAAAGAAAAGGATAAGGAAGCACAGGGAGCAGCAGCATCCACATCTACAGCCACCACTGATGATGAGGCTAAAGGTAACTTACATATCGACGCAGTTCAACTTTCATAGTTAAATGTTTTACAACCCATTTGATTTTCAGCCGCTGAATTGGCCGCCAAAAAGTCCCGTCTCAAGCAAAAGTTGGTCAAAAGTGCGAGGTCTGTGGCCATATTCTCGCTCAAACTGAAGGAGCGAAGACAGCGTGAGGCGGAAAAGGCAGCCACCATAGCCGTTGAGCATGCCAAGGTATGGCTAAGTCGATGGACAAGCCCGACTGAAAATACTAAAAATAACTTTGCACTTTCAGGCTTTGGCCAAGCTGCCGATGCCTCAGCCTGTGGGCGGCGAATTGTCTCTTATACCCATCGAACACCTAATACAAATTGAGGACATCATACCTGCAATGAAGGCGGCAGCCGCCGCATCTGGAACGACAGCAACGACATCGTCCAGTCAAGCAGGACCATCGATGTATCATCAGCAGCAGCAGCAACAGCAGCAGCAACATTACCATCCACCTTCACATGCACATCCACATACGGATAATTAGGCTTCTTAAATATTAAGATTGATTAACCACCCCTTCGCACGCTTTGTAAATAGTTTTCTATGCACCCGCCCCCATCTAGCTGAGATTTTATCGAAGTTACTGATGATATATGAGCAAATTTGCTGAATGTGTGTCTTGTCCAGAGTTGGAAGCAACTAATTAACTACACTAAGTGGTGTACCGTATAGTGAAATTAAGTTACTCAATTAACTAATACGAACATGTTTTTTCGGAAATCATTTCATATACAAATTTATCAAGTTTTGTATGGAAGGTGTTTAATTGAATATGTATTTAAATTGGGTAATGTTTGTGGCAAAAACAGATTCCCGGTTATAGCGTAATAGTAATCCATTCATAGAACTCGTAGTCAGCGAAAAAACAATAATTTTTAACAGCGAAGTTGTGAAACGAATTTTTCTTTAGCGTTTTAGCTGTTAATGTGTTTTTAGTAGACATTGTTGCTTAGCGTTTAGCGTTTAAAAAAACAATTTGTTACATAAAAATGTTGAAAAAGTTACATTTGCATTTATGTTGCCAGTGAACGAATAGTAAATAATTAAAAATATTAAATAACAAACACAATCAAACACTCTACACGAAAAACAAAATCAGACAACAGAGCGACACGCATAACTGTGAGATAATATCGTCCATTGTTCCTTCCATATACAAGGATAACGCCTTCGCACTCGCTTTTAGCTATGGTACAACAGATCGGATAAAACACTATTACTAATTGCAGCTTGCTATCAACGACGAAAAATATTCATTACTTGCTGCAAATATTTTCCTTCGTTTACTAAGTATTGTATTTGCTTGATCAAAAGAAAACAAAAAAAATTCTCACTATCGACGGTCTAGTCAGAAGATCTTAACTTTAACATAGATGCACCCAAACACAAAGGATATTTGTAAATATATTGTACGTATTAAGTGTAATTTAAATGAGGTATACAAACTATACTAATGTAATGATTATATGTGCTCTTGTGTTGAAAAATTCAAAGTAAAGCCATTCATTAAAAATGTTTTATTTAAATGATTGGTTTGGGTGCCAAACTTGGCTATAATATCATATGAACAATTTAAAGAATACTTTTGGGATGATATTTTATTATACAGGAGAGTACATGGGGAACAAGATTGAATTTTTTAAATGTTATTTAAATATGATTGATATGATTAATGTTTTATGCACTATATTCAAATTTATATCTAAAAGACGTCACCATCTTGGTAACACTATTATTTATTATGTATTTATACTTATTGTTTAAACATTTATTTTTTACGATATTATTAAGCTATATAAATTTTAAATCAGAATCGTGAACAATTTTAACAATGTGTATTTACAATTTTTTATATCCGTTTCCCCACTTGATAGGTTTTTTCTTATAGCCCATAAAAATTCCTTTGCTTTAACAATAATTTCATTATTCCTTTTAATTAGTTTGTTACTGGGTGGAACTGTGGAATATGTAAATCTTGTACACGTCTCAGATAGAGCACTCGCCGTAATAAAAGGGGTCAAGGATAATGGATTGTTTAGGGTCAGCTGTGAAACTTTTCCAGAACTGATTGCACTGTCACTTGCAACTGTCTGGATGTGGTTTAATCATTACGTTTAAATCAGATAGAACAACTGCCCTCACCACAGCCAGCACTCGATGGGTACAAGTGTTTCAGAGTACGATTTCATTTGGTTGTTGTGCTTTTTTGTTTTTTGTTTTTTTTTTTGCAACAACATTTTTCATTTTGTTTTATAGCCAAGCTTAACGAATGGTGGACACGGGTCAAGTCAAGTCTCGACACACATGGGTCTCTCGCAATTCCACACAATTACAAATCTCCAACCCGAGACCCCATACCTCGTTCATCGTCATCGTCATCGCCATCAACACTTGTCATTGTTGCAGGTGAGCTGCCTGTAACTGATTTCAGTTGGCTGATAAAATTTCTGAGCCGAGCAGTCGTTGGCCATTTGCCTGTTTGACAAACGCACTCCTCACGTACGGCTAATTAACGCGCGTTTTAAGGCCTCGCTCCCGTAATCCCCAGCCCTCTTGTCAGCCCTCCCCCCTCCCCCTCCCCCTCCCGCCACTCTATATCGCCGCTCCCTATCTGGCTGACTCCCTCCTTTGTCCCACGAGGGCACGAGTCGCATTACGAATGCATTATGGTACGAGGCTGCGAACCTGGCCAGATTAAGTGGCATGTGTTTTATAAGATCACGTACTCATAGAGTCAAATATTTATGGTGCTCAAAGTTTTCCGAATTTTCGATTTTTTTTTAAAACTTATACGGTATTCCAATCCTTAAAAACGTATTTGTCTAAAAAAATGTATGTAATTAAGAATATAACGTATTGAAAAGGTTTAAGTCAGCTAAACTGACCCTATTCGCTGAAATCTTTAAAACCAAAAATCAATTATGTGATCACCCATTTAAATTGTATTCACATTTTATAGTTCTCAATGCAATAGGTGTATATATTATCTGGCAAATAGTATTAATTAATGATTTCACAGATAACCGCAATCTTTTTTTAATTAAAAAAAACCAAAATCTTTTAAGCCAAGAATAAACTTAAATAAACCTAAAACGGTTGACAATTATATACATATTTTTTTGGAGACATCTTATATAATTTAAGGTTATTTTACCAATGAAATTAGATCTTTGAAAAATAAATATAGGCTCTTTAAGATTTGATCATAACTATTGCTCGCGAAATAAAAAACCCGAAATTGCTTAAAAAATTAAAAAACGGGCAGCCAAAAAATACATGTCTTGAGATAAGTTTAGTCATTAAAAATATACAAATGAAAAAATTCCTCAACAAGAGGTTACCAATCAAAATGTCCGACTCGGACATGAAACTGAGGAACACCCAAACGAAAAGTAACACTGAAATAATGGCACAAAAAGGCGGTCTGTGAGGAAAGAGGTGGTTATATAGGAAACCATAACGAGCCAAAGCTGCTATATGTACTTGGGCTCGGTGGAGATGGTGAAGGTTGGCCAGATGATGATGATGATGATGATGGCGGTGATACGAACAAGGTAGCCACCAAGCAGCAAACAGACAACGCTTTATGAGCGATATTACCGTAAGATAATGGACGACAGGCAGAGCTAAAAACTTTTGGGGCGTTGTCAGAGATACCTATACATATATACATATATACAGGTTGGTGAAACCTCGCCGGATTTGGATTCGGATTCTGTGCACCTGACCCGAAAATGTTTCACATTGCGCGAGTTACAGTTAAACGCCATTTTTTCCATTGAATTTTGGCTTTTACTCTTTCTGAAGATCTCTTGTTACGGCGAGAGTTGGGATCCCATCCAGTAGCCAAGCAATTTGTTTGTCCGAAATGGTTGGTTGGCCCATTAATACTTGCTGGCCAGCAAGACAGGGAGAAAAAGTCGGAGGATGCCCTCGAAAAAAACAGAAAATGAAACGACAGAAACGGCCACGCCTCGAGGGCGCAACGGTAAATGGCCCCCAAGACTCGGTTTTTTTTTTTTTTTGGATGGATTCGCCTTTTCGACATTTTTCTGTAGTTTAGTCAGAGTTGCGAGTCTGACCCCATGGTTTATTCACCTGTACTTATAGCCAGCCACTGTGAGCTTAAATTAAAATTTAAATTGCTATAACATTCGGTTGTTATTGTTGTTGTTGTTGTTGTTGCTGCCGGCATTGCTCTGTAGATTGTTCGTTGTTGTTTATCTTAATGAAACTTTTTAAATCACTTTTAAGAGCGTTGGTTGGTTTGTCGTTTTGTCGGTCGGCGGCTATTAAAACATACGCTATATATAAAGCTCACACTCTCTCGGATCTCTTTGATTTAAATGCATTTAATTTTGAGGCATGTGAAAATTAATTACATTTAATTAGCCTGGGCCCCCATCCCGTTCCGTTCGTTCCTCCAGTACAAGTTGCCGTTGTCCGCTTTTAATGGTTTGATAATTTCAATTTTCGTTTATCCAATACAAAAAAAAAAAAAAAAAAACAGAAAACACCCGGCAAACGAGGCAAACTAATAAAACTTTTAATTTAGGCTCATCCAGTAGCGTCGGCTTTATGGCCCCCTTCTCAAAAATATAAAAAGAGAGTAGAACGATCTTGAGTTTGCATTGGGAAGGTCACACGATTCTTTAATTGAATTTCAAACGAAATGTACTTAGGCATCGGCTGGCTGGCCGGTTTCCTTTGTTTTTTCGTTGGTAACCAAATTAAACGGAAACAACGTTCTATTTCGATACTGTCTACAAGTATTTAAATCTCATTTCAACGCAAACCAATCTGCGAGTCTGGGTTTTAATTTGAATTTAACTCAATTAGGGTCAACTTTTAGGGTGGCAGACCTTTTTATCGAGACCAAGGAAATCTGCTTTCGGAAGAATCTTACAAATAGCCAGTAAAGCTTAAGTGATTTATTTAGGTATTTGATTCAAGAAATTGCTATTACGGTTATGTGTAAACCTAGAGCTATCAGATTGGGTAACTCAAATTCGTATAAATTGAACTGAGCTCTTTAAATTCAGAATCTTGGAATTCTTAGCTTAACTGTATATCTTATCAAAAAAAGTACAATGCAATAAAGTACAATGTAAATGCATGTAACAACGAAGTTTGATTCGTTTTGGTCCTTACATATCTGAGTTGATTTTAGAAAATTTTAATAAATTTAGAATATATAATATCAGATCATGCTAAGTTGACCTCAATATTTAGCTCTAAACACGGAATAATGAAAATACAAGGTATTTTAAACACTTGAAGATTGTCTTCAAATAATTTTTATTTTTTTTGGGCTCTCAAATGTTTTAAAGTATAAAATGTAAGTTTTCAATTAGAATAAAGATTCAAATCACTCGTGGTAAATTATTTGGCATAAAAAACTATAAAGTCGTTTCGTTCATTATAATGTCCCGTCAGAACTTACTTCGCATACATTTGCTACCCTGACACCTGCCATTCGCCATAAAGAAGACGATTCTATTCTGAATGTGCCATGTGACACATGGAAATTTCGCCCCGTGGGTTAATGTCTATCATCTGACTTCGGCCAAATGGCAATTACTTTTTGTTCTCGAACACTCAAAATGGAACTTGTTTGAGTGCATAAACCAACAAAAAACTAAACAGAAAAACGAAGACAAAGAATGCTTTAATGTGTAATTAAAGTAAATTTAATTAAACAGCAAACGGTGAACAGTGAGTGCAAGTCGAGACCCGCTGTTGACTACAAGATCTAGTAGAGATCTCTCATCTAGTGACAATTTATGGCACAGTTTGGCATTCGTATAACCAAAACGTGGTAAAACTGGGTACTGGGGATCTTAGAGATCGCCAAGAGCGCCAAGATCTCTTCATTGCCGCACGCTGAAAACTGTCAACAATTTTGATGAAAATAATTGGCCCAGCAGCTGTGGGCGATGACGACGGCCCCAATTACGGTTACTGGGGGCGATAAAATGCGTACGTGTTCATAAATATTGTCAATTAGCGAGTGGCCCAGCGATCGATGGGCAGAAGATCGAGCAGAACCGAAAGAGCCAGGGCTAATTGCAAAACTGCATCGCCTATCCTGCAACTGCAACTGCAACTGCAACAGCAACTGGAAACAAGTTACGCAACAATCATCAATGGGGATTGAGTTACATTTACGATCGGTGAGTTGAGATGCCTTTTGCGCGGCGGCTGAGTTGATTGATCAAACGGTGACAATATGGCACTTACGGGTGCAATCAAAACGAGGATGGATCTCGATCCCATCCCAAATGGATGCGCCCGCAATACTCGATCTGAAACGCTCCCAGCCACCCGATCATTATTTTATAAAGCGTGCTGACTGCATAGCAAAGCGTTGCCATTGCCCGAATGCCGCTTGATTAGCTCCGGCTATATACTCGTATAGTTCCCAATCGCTTTTTTTCGTTTTCTTCTGGGATTGATGAGCACCTCTGGCTGCCAGCAATTCACATTTCGCATTCCTCCCCCTGGACATTTTCGGTCGCGGCAGTTAATCCTCGAGTTAATTAAATTAATTAAACGTTTCAATTGCTGCTTGGGGGATTTGAATGGCAATAGAGGTCCAGTCAGAGGGCCAGTCGGTAAATTATTGGTATGGTAGTGCATAAAATTGGCTGGACTGGTTGGTTATGGACTGGGCCACCACGAAGAGAAATAAAAAGTTGGGTTATTAAGGGGAAGCCCTTTCATATGTGAATCACCAGTAACGTCAAAAAAGAATGTATTGTTAATTTATTGAATTTGAAACATACACTTATGTTTTATATAATGGGTAAATAAATGAAATCTTTAACTAATAATTTTAAATTATTCTGAATAAAATATAAAATAACTAATACGCCATGGTGTTTATATATGTTGTAAATTTTTAAAATACATTAACGAACTTTATTAGAAATAAGTATTTGGACTCTAAATATATGCAAAATCTTCTTGTTTGGTTATTTCTTTAAATGTTAAATATATCTTAAAATTTTACTTATTTATAAAATAACTTATACGCCATTGTGTTTATATATGTTGTAAATTTTTAAAATACATTAACGAACTTTATTAGAAATAAGTATTTGGACTCTAAATATATGCAAAATCTTCTTGTTTGGTTATTTCTTTAAAAGTAAAATATATCTTAAAATTTTACTTTAGATCTTCCATTAAAAATATCACCTTGCAATTTTTGTGGAATCATTAAATCTGACAGCAATGGAATTTTTTCTTTGTACTTTCATTTAAAGTTGTGAAATCTCTTAAAACTCTTTGTTTATACATATGTTTTTAGACACGTTCTTCCAAATGAAAGAAATACCAAATAAAATATGCCCCACATAAACATTTTTGAAAGTGTGGGTCGTAAATGCACTTCGCATTGTGGACAGCTTTAGTTCCGGCTACTCAAGCGGCGAAAACGTATTAAATAACTAAGTCAAATAAGAGAACCATAAAAGAGACCTCAAGACGACCGCTTGGTCGATGCGAAGATGGGTGTTAATCAATTATACGTCACTGGAAACTCGAAACTCAATAAATGCGACAATGGCCCAGCTTTGTGCCCAAACAGACCATGGCTGTGTTTAGTGCGGAGAAACGGTAGCTTTTCGATCAAATGAAATATTGCTACACAATATTCGAATACTTGCTTTGTTTTTGCCTCTTTGCGGCTTTATTGGGACGCTAATGAAAACGTCGATTGCATTGTTTCGCTCAAGCGCGGGCCGTAAAACATGAATAAATAAATTTGAGACTCGTGACATTTGTAAAATATCTTAGCGGCCCAATAAACCCAATTTCACAGTAGTGCCATCGCTGTGGACCACCATCGATTCGAAAATCGATTCGATCTATACGATAATTGCCGGCTAATTGCGCCAAAGGCTCGAGTCGATCGAAGAATGGACAAAGGACAGTGGACTGTGATTTTATCGTGGCATTTTTGTCGGTTCCGCATTTTTTGAGCCAGGCGCCCGCTGATTGATGGTGAAAATGTAACCGTCACTGGCTACATATGTGTTGCAGTTGCAACTGCAACTGCAACAGCAACTGCCACTGAATCTGACTGACTGACAGACAGATCTCGGCTCCTCCGGATGTGAAGCCGTGAGGATGTTGACGTTTAACTGTGTCGCTAATTGGGCGGTTTTATCTGTCTTTTGTTTTATTTTTTTTTTTATATTGTTATTTTGTCCCCTCGTGCCAGTCCGCCTTCCAAGCCTTTTGACAAATGACAATCAGCCGTGCGACATGGCCATGTCCGCATGGCAGAAGTTGACTTCCTCTAGCGGTTCAATAGGAATGTAGGTCGCATTAAACAGCACTAATTAATGTCGAAACGTTTTGAACTTATAGCATTAGCTATTTTATCTCATTAAAATTCTTTAGTAAAAGTATTTTATAGGAATAAATAACGGTATCGTAATGACTAAGGGATTTGCATTAAATGGTGATCTCTGTTTTAAAATTGAAATCATAATAATAATAAAAAATAAAACAAGATTTATATGTTTTTTTTAAAGGAGGGCTTGGCATATTTTTCATCAATTTTTAATAGTACAAGGAAATTTGTAAAACATATTTTTTTTGTTCTAAGCATTGTTTGTACCCTATTCTGTGATTAAATTTGCATCTACGAACGTTTAATATAATTTCAACTGGCTTACAATGCATTTGAAGTAAGGTCACTAATACAAGAACCATCCTTTGCTCTTTAAAAAAGTAATAAACTCTTTCAACTAACTTGAGGAATCCCTTTCATTCACTTCTGAACCACTTACTTAACTTATTCATACGAACTTCTACAAAGAATTCCCGATAGCATATTTCAGTAAGCGATTTCCAGAAATAACCAAAAGCAAAAACCTTTTCCTTTCATTAAGCTGTGGCCTCCTTTCAGCTCCACTCTCGTATGATTGACATGAAAATGCTTAAAGTTTACCTTAAAACAATGATAGAAATGTTGACTAGATGCCTGCGCCTGACTTCAGAGTTACTTTTGCTGGGGTCTTTAACCCAGAGTTATCCAGCACCTGCTGTCCTCAGGCTGGTTCATTACACTAAATCTCGGCTTCTGGGTAAAACATTTTTTTAATAAATATTATAAAATGGGAGCTGTCGGTGGCGGTAAGGAAAAAATCAAATAGTTTACAAGAAAAACAATTAAACAAAAAAGACAAACGCAGTTAAAGACCCTAAAAAATGTCAACTGTTTTTGTTTGCCGCTCTTGGAAGCTGCTGTCGTCAGAGATTCCGAGTTGGATCCAAAGGCAGACATCCATGGGCTACACAGACCGAAACCGGGCGATGGAGTGGGACATGCGTTCACCTCCTTGCCAGGCGGTCCAGGCCTGTCATAAAACAATTAAGTTTAATTTTGTCACCGTGCCCGGGCCCCAAGTAGCACCCATATCCCAGTCTCTTGGCTATTAACGCATGTCTCATAGTTGTTATTGTCGTGGCTGCTGGGGTAATTGTGCACCTGTTGCCGCCTTTTGTTTCGGGAGATGCGATGGAGGGTCCACATCCAAACAGCCCACTTGCTAGGGCTTTCACTGGAAATCCCTATATATATATGAAACAGCATTGTATAGATCAATTTGGTGTTATACTTAAAATTTTGTTAACAAATTTTTAAGACTTTGTTTAATAGAATTTTTATTTAAACATTGTTAATGGTTTCACTAAAAAACAATTTTGTTGTAGCCAGATTCAAACTCATCACACCAAAATCTATTAGTAAATTATACTTCCATTAATGTATATCTTATTTTAATACAATAAGATACTACCCCTTTTTTGGTAACTTCAGCTCAGCTTCTCTTTATATGTTTAAATCATATTAACTTAAAAACTTCGGGAAATTGTAAAGATGATTTGGAGTCCGATTCGAAGAGTAATTTAGTAAAGATTTCCAGTTAATTTTGGTTTGTGCTATCATTTAACATACTAGAGACTAAGATTGTTTCAGATCTTCCTTTCACTGGGGGAAATACTTCCTAACAATATCTCGGACCCACTGCGGCCACCTATTAACTCATTTTGTGGTTTTTATGATCCTTTTTTAGTTGGGTGTTTTTATCATTTGTTGATAATAATTATGGTCATTTGTGATAATTGTGGGCTATTGTGTCATATCTTGCAGGAGCCGGAGTTTTATTTCTCTTTTTTTTTTGTTCGTTTGTCTTAACGCGCACTTTAGTAATAATTGTCATTAAGATAATTAGCTGAAAGGTATGTGGCTTGGCCCCTGGCCATTGGAAGAGTTTTCAGTTTATTAAATGAAAAGCTATGACGAAACTCGGAGGCAGCAAACGATCCACAGATTTACGATGCCAGATTAGACAGCGTTTAGCCTGAGAAAAGTGAAAATCCTTTTCGGAAAAGGTCGTTAAAGTTGGCCCACCAACCAAACGAACAGATCGTAAAATTGGGAGGAGGAAACGATTTGGTGAATGAAAATGCCCTTTTAATTGTGTGAAAATTAAGGGAATTATGAGACGACAGATCGTGACGCTGAAATCACTCAGTCCCGCCGAAATGGTAAGATTTGTTTCGAGAATCGCCAAAAATGGAGACAACAATGAAAAGGCATGGCCAGAATGACAACTTCCTGATGAATGGCAATTTGAGAGCCATAAATCGCGATTGAAATGCTCGTTCATCTTATCGCGATTGAACGAGCACCACCCAAATAGTTTTCACAAAGAACTCTCATAATTAAACTATGCAAATTTCGCACTCTCCGTTCGTCGGCGCCATCAAAGCCAGGCAATAAACCACCAAACCAAGTCAAGTCTAGTTTGTTTTTGGCCAGTGGATCACTGCTTTTGGGCGTTTTCCTTTCGACACATAGAGAGACTTGTTAACCTGTCACATCGTTAAAGATTTGATTGATTTTGCTCAGGAAGCCGAAAACATCTGGGCGGTCGCCGCAAGATCTTAATGAGAAAATAATGTAGCGCATTTAAATGTGTGGCGGGACCACTAAAGTTTACTGCTGAAAATGTTTGCTTTGTTGTTGTAGACTGCACCAAAAGAAAAAAATATGTATTTAAGAAAATGGATGTTAAAAATGATTTAACAGACTATCAAAAAACTGATAAGCAATTTTAAAATTATGTGTTCTTGTTTCAATTTCTACGTTGATTTATATTTTAAGAATCAAAAATTCAAGAAACGCTTTATATTATATGTATATGTATGTACATATGTGCATATATCTATAAGGGTTGATATTATTTTATAATGACTATTACTACCGTTGAATAGTTTTAATCAAATTGCATTTCCTATTTAATTTACCTTATATATAAGGTATACCTTACCGCTTCAATGTGGCCTTGTTCTTATTACCTTTTTTTTAGTAGTTGTTTTACCTTTCAAATAAACTAATAGAATCCAATCTCAATATATTTTAATTTTTGATAATTTTAAATTGATGAAACAATGAAGTTTTATATTAAGTCGTGACCCTCAATAAACTAATCATAATCTAACAAAAACATACATATGTACATACATATATTTTTATCAATCTAAAAGAATTCTTTTTTAAATAATATGGCTAAAGTTTTAGTCATGTGTAATATTATTAGTCTTTTTGTTACAATTTTCACCAAATAAGTTTTCTTACTGTGTCTTGTTAGTTTAATCTATGCTCAAATTTGTAGTTAATCGTTCAATTTCGGACACACAGGCAACAACAACGGCAACGCCAAACAACCAGTTTGCGTTGGCGACAACTTTGCATTCCCCTTGACAAAGTAACATTTTTCCCAGTTGGGATTGTTGTTTTTATTTTATTTTTTTTTAAGATTTATCACTATTCTCCACACAATTTCTCAATAAGCAGATCGGTTGGGGCTCTCGCTCGCACACTTAGTCGCCATCCCGCTCACCCATTGGATTCCAATGAAATGTGTTTTCGAATAAAAATGGTCCATGCGATGCGATCGAATTTAAATTGAAAAATTTGATTTTAATTCTTGCATTTGAAATGTGTTTTCATTAACATAATTAACGTCCGATTAAATGTTTAGTATCGCCCTCCCTCTCACTTTCGGCACCCATCCCTCTCTCGCAGTCTACTTGTTTGTTTTCATTTGAATTGTTGTAAAAATAAAATAAATTACATTTTAACAGCAAAGAAAGTTCCCTTTAAGAGACATTGACAGCTATTCGTCAGTCCATAAAATTTGGGTTTTTTTTTTGTGGGTTCGATTTTTTCTGTTTTTTAGGATGCATTAAAAGTCAAACGATCTCTGGCGTGTTTGTTTCCTCACTCTCGTGTGTTTTTCGATCTGGGGGGTCCATGGGGGGATCTAAAGATGTTTAGCGCTGTCGAGGGGTGCCCCCCCCCCCTTGATTTATGTTTGTGGCTCATTTATATTGAAATTTGATATATTCGAGCGCACGCGGTTCATTTTGCAAAAGCCGCCCGTCTCCACTTCGTGTTTTATATTCGAATTAATTGAAATGATTGTGATCTACAACATCGCATGCATATATGTATGGCCACTTTGGATCTGTATATATGTACATATAAAGGCGTGCATATATTTAAATTGTGAATATCGCTTTGTCCGCGCTCTACTCTCCTTTGTCTTTGTCTCGTTTTCAGCGAACTTTTGTCCCATCCATATAAATTATATCTCAGTTAGACAATAGTATAACACCTCCTAAATGCTGTTGTTAGAGCCCAGGTTTAGTTTTATTACCGAGGCCTGACAAATACATAAATGTTGTAGGGCGTTTAGATCATTGGAAAGTCGGAGGCGTAGGCGTTACTATAGAATTTGCATAGAGAATTTGGACTGTTTGCACTTTGTCTTCAAAAAATAAAATTAAAATAAACGATATATGTATTATTTTAAAGATTTTATACAAATTTAGAATTTTTAAAAATGTGCTTTCATGATTCTAATTTTAAATGTATTTAAATAATTTATTTCAAATATATAAAAATCTAAATAAAAACTACTTCCATCTCAACATTTTTTTGTATTTTAAAATGTATAAGATTAATTTTTTGCCATCATTTTTTTGCGGACACCACTAAAGTTTGAAAGTTAGTATCGCACTTTGTTTTCACCTTGAAAAATCAGCAACCCCAAAAAGGTCGTTTAATCTTAATGCCAAATTGTTGGGCCGACCATCGCAGGAAATAAACTTGGCAAATCAACACATTTGTCAAGCTACACATAACAAGGCGCAGACGAGAAGGCCCAAAGAGTCAAGAGCCAAGAAAACAAAAGTCCAACCAACCAACCAAAGGCAATTAAACGGAATCGGAAAGGAGAACAACCAAGCCGAAGGAGAAGATGGGGGAAATCCAGGGCTAAGTTGATCACCCGCTGACAGAAAATCACTTGGCAACGCGGCTGATCATTAACCGATAACACATGACATTAAAGAGCCTCACAAAGAAGTTTTAAACGCACACAAAATAAGATAAATGCCGACCACCCCAATGAGGAGGAGATCCCAGTCGACCGAAGACGAGAATCCCCGACAATAACGAGCGGAAAATTAATAGTGTGAACAAAGAAGAAGAATTGGATGGGGAATCTGGGGATTCAGGGGAGGCTGAGATCTGGCCAGATGAGATAGGTATCAGCTTACATTGGAGCAGGCCCCATAACGACGACGGTAGTGAGGAGTTGGAAATTTGTCAAAATGTCAACGGGTGAAACAGTTTTGGAACGGCCGAGGATGAGATGCCCTGGGATTCGATGGGATGATAGGGATTGGGGGGAAACCTCGTATGGGGCAACCACGTAGCTTTTGTAAAACAAACCATTAGCAGCTAATAAACATTAGTCATGCGACAAAACAAAGTCTCTCGAGTTTGGAGTCTGGAGGAGCTCGATGATTTAGTGAGTGTAATTAAAACTTAAGTTTCCTTCGCTTCGCATATGTAAATAATCTGGCAGAATTCCACGAAAAGCCAGTCGAGCCGAAAAACGAAATACTAAAAAAAAAGAGTTTTTCAACTCTGAGGTTGAACAAGTTTTTGGTGTTTGCTGCTCTCCACTACGGGGTCCATATATATAATTATAACGAATCGCCTGTTTAATCGAAATTTATGCAGATCGTGGGTAACCGAAGCGAGCAGCGCGTGTTGACAGTCAAACCATTATCAATCACTGGACGGAGGATCGGTAGTTGGTCAGCTAGCCACTGTTCTTGGGGGGATTTTGGGGTGGAACTCGGAACGGGTACTGCCGATAAGATCGTTTTGTAAGTGATCGTGGACAAATCGTGTACAAGATTGTGTGTGCCAGCCAGCGAGCCTATTAGAAACTCTATTCGGTAATTGGCAATTAGGAGCGGGAACTCTCATCCTTGTGAGTCACATTACCTCCATTTTACCGGATCCCATTCCATGTAGCTGTAAATGTATACCACTTCATTTGTTTCCGAAGCTTCCTTGAATTCTGGTTGTGTGTCACCAGCTCACCCCATCTCTTCGGATCCTCAGAGTCCTCGGATCTTGGATCCCTTGTTATTTATGAGAGTTTCATCCAATCACAAATCACTTCGCTTGGAACATTTTGTTTTGCACATTTTTATGGTTGCTACTGATGCTATGCAAGTGATCTGATGTCCGAAGGGGGCTGGATTTAATGGTTTTAGTTTTAAGAAAGGAGGTCCAGCTCTGATGCTCAAGGTAAGCAATTAATGTTGACCAACTACTGACTATCCTTTGGGGATTTTTATTTAAAGATTGGTGTCTTAACAAATCAATTTCTGAACGGACCTTTAGTTTTAGTAAAATGACAAAATAAGACATTTTATTATTGTTGTCTTCATTGTCCTTTTTCTGTAAATAGCTTGGCTTAAATTATGTAAATAGTTTTTATTATTTTTATAACTTTTGTGTTTTTATTTATTTACAAAAACTTCAAAAATATATCTATTTTTAAAAAATAAAATGGTATTCTATACCTTGAAGGTTGGAAAAGATAGACTTGATTTAGCTTTTGGTTAGGTTAGACTGGGTTATATTAGAGGAGTTCTTATATAGAAAACCAAAGGTCCTTTGACGATCCAATAACTATAAATCTATTTCGCGAAGTTCTGTGTATATCTTGGTTGTTTCAATATCCTGTATACCTGTTTGTTTTTCGTTATCAGGCTGACTTCCTACTGTCTTAGATTGGCCAGAATAGTAGCTTACTTCCCATACTCCCGTTTGGGAATTCTAAGGGATTATGTCATCTAGCTTATGGCCATCAGTTCCTTCCCACACTCACACAGACTGGAACACTGTGCCGTGACGAGTCGAATCACCTCGAAAGATGATCGCTGCGCATGCGCATAACCGTAAGATTCACACATGCCTGGGAAACGGGCGAGGATGCGGATGAGAATGTGGATGTGGATGTGGCTGTGGATGAGGATGAGGAACAAGAGAAATACATTTTGAAAATTTAACGATGCGCACATTTTATTACCGCAATTAATTACAAAAACAACGCGGCCAAAACGAAATCTTAGTCACTTTATCAGAGGTCTAACAAGAGAGAGAGAGAGAGATAGAGAGACAGAGAGAATGGGAGAAGAGCAGAGCGAATCGAGCGATCTGAGGGCAGCGATAAGCTTTATGATAGATGTGACTAGTAGAACGCTACTACCAAATGGTTCTGGGCCTGCAGATTGCAGCTCCTCTCGTAATCGGAGGCGCGACAGTTTGTCTCCAGCAGTCAAACCTGGTTAATTGGAGAGTCGCTGGAAGAGAGCGGCGATCTGGCGACCTGGCCGGGAAACCTGTTTCTCGACCAATTAAATTCGAGAGCGGAGCGGGAGAGTCAGAGCCAGCAGGCTTTAGGCCCGGCCAAAAGACGATGACGGCTGCTGTGGGCCGTGAGCCCAAGACATTTCGTGTTTCGACGCGTAACGCGACAGTTCCCGGCCAACAAGCGCCTCGTCTCCAAGTCCAAGTCCGAATCCAAATCCGTATCGAAATCAGTAATCGGTCAGCGGTCTATGAGTGATTCGCCGCCGTGGAGAAGAATGGGTTTCAAGCACGCCATGCTGCAGCGCAGTTACGAGCTGTCGCCCTCGCCGGCGCGCATTTCGCCCACCAATGGAGTCCAGGCGGTGGGTGCCCAGCCACCGGTGCAGGTCACCGACTTTAGTATCAGTAAAATCCTGGGCAAGGAGCGCAAACCAGCTCAGGATGCGAGCACAAACATACTGGATCTCTCCAAGAGTGGCGGCAGTGTTAGGGTTACTCAGCCTGGTCCAGGATTAACCATGCCATCGTCCCCTTACGGAGCAGGAGCAGGCGGAGGAGGCTACTCCATGCTGCCGCCCGATCTGGTGGCCATGGCCAATGCCACCAAGTTCTATGCCCAGTTCTTCCCGCATCTATTGCCCGCCTATGCGGCTGCTGCGGCAGCTGCAGGATTGAGTACACCACCCACGTCGCCCTACCCACAGCATGTCCAAAATCTGCCCACGCAGCAGAAGCGCTTCTTTGCACCCTACGTGATCAATGGCCAGGCGCCGGGTCAACGGCCCAGGAGCACCGCCTGCACTCGACCGGATTGCCTGGAGTGCCTGGATTACTACCAAAGATTGCAGGCTGGTGGCTACAAGCAGGCCACGCCCCTCATTTCACCCGCCGCCTCCTCCGTGAGCAGTTCCAGTGGCTCCGTGCGACCCGTTAGGGATCTGATCATGAATGCAGCTGGTGGAGCCACCGCCACAACCGTCGGCACCAACATCTCACTGACCACCGTCACCAATCTGAGTCTCAACGCGGTCCAGTCAACTGCCGTCGGAATGGTGCCCAAGATGCCGGTGGGTCTGGTGGCCACTGCCGTCGGCAGTAGTGGTGGAGCCATCGGAGGCATCGCGGGCTACAATCCAACGGCCAACGAGGAGATCAGCTACAAGTGCAGGATATGCGAGAAGGTCTTCGGGTGCTCCGAAACTCTGCAGGTGAGATTTTAGACTATAAGTATATACCAATCAATGGATATTTATTTAAATTAATAAAAAGTACAGATAGATTAGTTATTAATTTTAAAAAATGTATTAAATAGAGATAAACAAAAGTTCAAATATTAATCCACTTTTTTACATTCCGTGAATAATATTCAGTTTAAAAACTGTAAAATTAATGTATAATAAGACTTTTGGAGATAGTATTTAAAGAAAACTGAAAATTTAGGAATAGCATCAGAAAGTATTATAGTTTCTGTCAAAAATTTGCAATGGCACATTTCCGATCCTATAGATATATATATTCTTAATCAATATCATCAGGCGAATCGTTCTAGTCCGTTTGTCTGTCCATCTGCCCATTTTTACCCATACTAGTCTATCAGTTTGAAACCTATATGGATCAGGAAAAAAAAGGGAAATAATATAATATTATATCTTCGTTGTTTATTCACATATGTCCACATACTCAGAGATATAGTATTTTATAAAAATCGAACGAATGTATAATACAGCTTATAAAAGTGAAGCCTTAGTCCATAAAAAGTATCTTTGCCACTCGAAATAAAGCAAAAACAATTTTTTAATCAGAAAATGTTGTAAGTACATTTGTTGAATGTAAACGCAAAATCCGAAACCAAAAACATTTTGGCAATACAAATTGCTTAATACCACAAATTAATAAATTTATTAACCACTACCAGTTTTGTAATATTTATTGTTATCTGACAAATGTTGATGGCAAACATTCAATGGATTACTTCTGATCTAAACTTCTCTCACCAGTTTAACATTTCTTGTTGTGATAAATTTGAAACATTTTTGGATACCAAATTCCTTTTAAAACAAGCAAACCTAAATGTATTTGAAGAACAGCTTTAACCTTTCATATAGCCATACATCAAATGAAATATCGTTCACCCAGTCCTCAAAGTCAAGAGGCATTTAAGATCCTCCTGAACGGGTTTCTCATCCAATCGAGATACCATCTGGAAAAGGGCGGGGCCTGCGAGAGATCCAATGGGAGGGCGGAGCCACTGAGAGAAAGGTTGAGATCGGAGTGGAGTGGGGAAGAGAGCGGCGGAGAATTATGCAAATCTCGCGGCCCGTTCAAAATGGAGTCGGCCAAAAACAGAAGCGGGCGAAGAGAGAGAGAGAACTGGTTTTACGCATGGGTGCAGGGCGCAGCTACCAGATACATTAGAAAGAGAGGGCGACAGGCACTCACAAAATGGCCCCAGTGAGAAAGAAACACAATTTCTGTTGCCAACTCAATTTATAAATCTACATTTTTAAATTCATTATAAATTAGATCGTATTAATATTCTGAAAGCCCTTAACAACATTAAATTATCATCGAATGTATTAGATTTCAATTTTTCTAAAAGTGAATATTCCTTTTTACTGGAGTAGCTTCTTACTTTTAACTTATCTTATGCCTTGTAATCAAAACTCTACCCTTTTAACCAATATAAGCTTTACCTTTTTAGCCCATTTCAAACTCTTCAAAGTCTTAAAGAAAAGTATTTAAATTACAATATATTTCTTTATCTCTTTTTACATTAATAAGAATAAGACATAACATTTAAAACTTGAGATCCGAAATCTTAAGTTCTAAATAGAAAATTAATAACAAGGTTTTGTCTAGTGTTTTTTTATAAAAAAAGGAAATTTAATTATGGTCTTCATTAATTGTATATATTTTTGTTAAAAGTTCAAATTTTTTTGATATATCCCAAAAAAGGATCTTAAACTTCCTACGATTTGTGTAAGAGCTTAAGTTAAAAATTAAACATTTAGATTTAGGTATTATCAATAAAGTCTTTGAATATTTTTAAGGGGAAATATTAATAAAATGCCTGGAAAAGTGACCCTGTTTATCATAAAATAGTAAAATTAATTTATTTTAAAATTTTTACCCCTTTCAGGCTCACGAAAAGACGCACAAATCGCCGCGGTACGAGTGTGCGGATTGCGGAAAGGGTTTCTCCCAGCTGCGGAACTACAAGTACCACCTGTCCGTTCATCGGGGAACCAAGGAATTCGCAGCCGAGTGTCCCGAATGTGGCAAGACGTTCAACGACAAGGGCTACCTCAGTAGCCACCTGAAGATCCACCGGAATCGGAAGGAGTACGAGTGTCCGTACTGTCCCAAGTCGTTTAACCAGCGAGTGGCCTTCAATATGCACGTTCGAATTCACACAGGTGTAAAACCGCACAAATGCAACGAATGCGGAAAGAGATTCTCGAGGAAAATGCTCCTGAAACAGCACATGCGAACGCACAGTGGCGAGAAACCATATCAGTGCTCCGTATGTGGCAAGTCCTTCGCCGATCGCAGCAACATGACCCTGCACCACCGTCTACATTCGGGCATCAAGCCCTTCAGTTGCCCCCTGTGCCCCAAGGCCTTCACCAAGAAGCACCACCTGAAGACGCACCTCAATTACCACACCGGGTGCAAACCGTATGTCTGTCCGCATCCGAATTGCAATCAGGCCTTCACCCAGTCGAGCAACATGCGAACCCACGCCAAAAAGTGCCAGTATCGTCCTTTGGATGGAGTCGCCTCCTCTGCTCTTCCACCGGCGGCAAAGGGTCCTCAGCCGATGGCCATGGCCATGGCTCCAACGTTCGCGATGCCACCACCACCTGGTCCTCTGCCACCTGGACCACCACCGCCCACTCAGCAAACCCTTTTCAGCAATCTCAGGACATTCTGAATAGATGGAGGGATCGCAAACCCGAGCAGTATCACCAAAATTGTAGCACTTACCAAGTATAGTTCTTCCATTGTTATTATTAATTTTAGGTTTTATGTAAAGCATATTTAAGTCAGATTCTGTTAAATAGAAAAGTTAATAAGGAACATATATTTAAATAGTGCAAACTTTACAAACTCAGTCAAAAATTGATTGCACTGAAATATAGGAAAACTTGAATTTTTGTATATCAAAAAATCTATCTAAAGTTTAAATAAAAATAAATATATTAGAAGTTTGATGTTGACAGAAGTCAATAAAATAAAAATTGTCCATATACCACAACCAAAATAAAATTGCCAATAAATGTTTTTTTTTAAATCTTAACTATCTCGTGTCATTTTGGATAAATATGTTTCCCTTAAATTACGTGAAATTTTCCTTTAAATTATAAAAAGAATCTCAAAATTCAGTTATTACTTTAAAATTTCTAAGATTAAATTCATGTTGTCAATAAATCTAAAGAATAATTTACTCTATAAAATGGTTTTAGTTTTATCTTTTATTTTAAAAAAGGTTTTTGAAAACAAACAAAGCTTCCAAGGGTACATAATATTCCCAATCTAGTTGTGATTTTATTTATGTCAGACTTCATAATTCAGCTTTATAATTCATATATCAAAGCAAACCCATACAAAGCATTATCTTGCAAGTAAGTAGCTATATCAAAACAAAAACCGAATAACCAAAAACAATAGTTTCTTTAAGTTTGTGGTGCTTTCATAAAATATATAAAACATTGAGAATGGATGAAATAACTCCGGTGAGAAATGGGACCGGAACTCTGGACGTCGTCGGACTCATCCAAGGCCTTAAGCTAAAGGAAACCAGCGATTCCGCTTTGATCCTGGATCGCTACCCACCGTACTCGCCATTCTATGGAGTAATGGGCGTCGTTTTTTCCAGTGTACTAACATCGGTTGGAGCGTCCTACGGAACCGCCGTTTCCGGAACTGGGATCGCCGCCACAGCCGTAATGCGTCCGGAATTGGT
Source organism: Drosophila fuyamai (assembly GCA_018153365.1). NCBI lineage: Eukaryota > Metazoa > Arthropoda > Insecta > Diptera > Drosophilidae > Drosophila > Drosophila fuyamai. Next base: position 14,843,053 of record JAECXW010000878.1, on the reverse strand, counting down.
CATGAAGTCGATTATTCCGGTGATTATGGCCGGAATCATTGCCATCTATGGTTTGGTGGTGTCCGTTCTCCTCTCGGGCGAACTGGCACCTTCGATCAAGTATTCGCTGCCCACTGGATATGTGCACCTGGCCGCAGGACTGTCGGTGGGATTCGCTGGACTGGCTGCCGGATACGCCGTGGGCGAGGTGGGCGACGTGGGGGTGCGTCACATCGCCCAGCAGCCACGCCTCTTTATCGGCATGATACTGATCCTGATTTTCGCCGAGGTCCTGGGCCTCTACGGCCTGATCATCGGTATATATTTGTATACTGTTAACATCAAGTAATAAATTGGTATTCCAACTATAAGGATAAAACCAAATATAAACACAGAATAAAGAGCTGTACAAATGATATCTGCTTAAAAAATCTTTTACTGGTTTCCGCAAATTATTTAAATTTATTAATATTATTTATTCACATAAAATTATTTATTCACATAAAATTATTTTTAAATTACATAGTATTTAAGAACACCAGTCCTTAAACTGTGATATCAAAAGATGTCATCTATGAAAAAACCTGTGATGAATGGAGAATATAATTAGAAAAGTTTTAAATTTCTTATAAACGAATAATTGTGTATTTAAATTATATTTCAAACATTAACGGCTTTTTATGCCAGACAATATTGCCACCCTGCTTTCTTTAATGGGTTGAGTCTCCACTAGAAAAAACAGTGGTATATTTCGGGATAACTGTGCAAAGGTCACACTTAAAACTCCCACACACTAGCGAGGGCATCCACCACACTGACCGTGTATATCGATACATCGATAATTTCTTCAGTCGTTATCCCATCTCTAATTTTGTTAGCAATTAATACATTTAAGCGAGCGGAAAATACGCAGGAAGCGCCAAAAAACCTTGCAAAAAGTGCCCGCACACCCCGGCTGAGTAGCGTCCAGTTGGCTGGCATAAGCCATCAACCAAATCCGATCGATCAGTTCATTCGATTCGGGTAATTTCGCCATTTGGCATAATTTCATCACTGCACACGTGTCTGGAGCTGCGTGACTGGAAACTAGAGTGCTCCGTGGATTGCGGACGAGCCCGGAGTTGGGCTGGGAAATGCCCAGCAAGCCAGCGGCGGCCAGGAAGAGACTTTTCCGGCGGCGAAGGGGCGGCAGCGGCAGGAGGAGCTGCTGACCACTGCACTTCCCATGGCTGAGTACTGGCAGCAGTTGTCCAACGGCGGAGGAGGTGCTGGAATGGGATCGGGATCAGCAGGAGCTGGCAGTGAGTCCCCTTCCATGGCCGCCTGCAATGGAGGTCATCAGGGTGGGTCCAACACCCCAAACAGCGGCAACAACAACTATGTGAACTTCAATCAGTTCATCATGCAGCACAATCTGGGCGGAGGAACGCCCTCCAATGCCGCAGGCACCATGCAGCATCCGCTGGGCAACACGAGCACTGGCTCCAACAGCAACACAAACTACTCCCTCGGCGGCGGCGGAGGAGCCTTTGGCCTCAATCCTCCAGCAGCATCAGCGAACTCCAACAACTTTTCAAATGTGAGTCACTCGGCTCATGACCGCTCCTAACCTATTTGTATATACCTTCTCCTTGAATTTTAAGATCATATTTTAACATATAACGTACGAAAATTTTGCCGAATACTTCGGCATTTTAACTATAGCTGAAAAATAGATCGATTTATGGATAATCATTTTCAAATGTGTTTACCTATAGCTTTTGTTAAATCTTTTTATACCCGTTACTCGTAGAGTAAAAGGGTATATTGTATTCGTGCAAAAGTATGTAACAGGTAGAAGGAAGCGTTTCCGACCCTATAAAGTATATATATTCTTGATCAGGGTCACTAGCCGAGTCGATATAGCCATGTCCGTCTGTCCGTCTGTCCGTCTGTCCGTCTGTCTGTCCGTATGAACGCTGAGATCTCGGAAACTATAAAAGCTAGAAGATTGGCATTTTGCATGCAGATTCTAGGAGTTCCTACGCAGCGCAAGTTTGTTTCAAAAGGGTGCCACGCCCCCTTTAACGCCCACAATCGCTTATATACGATTTTAAAAATTTAAATATTTCGGAAAAGTAAAAATGCAGTTTTATTGTGTTTATCAATACCTATCGAAATGTAGAAGAAATTTTTCAAATCGGACCATTCGTTAAAAAGTTATGCGTGATCAAAGTTTCTATCTCCATCTCCCTCGCACTCCCTTTACCTGAGTAACGGGTATCTGATAGTCGGGGCACCCGACTATAGCGTTCTCTCTTGTTTTGAATTAAGTCTTGATCATTGATATAAATAAACTAAATCACTATTCTCCCAACAGTTTTACTCGCAGCCCATATTCCCATCGTATCAAAATGGCGATGGCATCGCTAGCGCCGCATTCACCAACAGTTATGGATCGGGCAACCCGAGCAGCAGCACTTTTTCGAGTCTTTACACACCGTTCGGCAACAATCCGTTTGACTTCAGCGCTTCCAAGCTGCAGGCCTCGGCCCCCGAATTTGTGCCCAGTCTGGCCAAGCTGAGTCTGGACGAGACTCCGGCAGCCACGACGAACGGGAACAGCACTGCCAGCCTAGAGACTGCCATAAATGAGACAAGACCCAGGGCTCTGCAAGCCGAAGGAGCAGCGGAAAGGGGAGCCAACAACCACCGCTCGAACCACAATTACGAAAGGGACCGGGATAGAGATTCTCGGCCAGGAAGCACGCGTCAGCAGCGACGCTCCGACTACCGAGACGATCGGGAGGATCGACGGGAAAGAGAGGATCGCTATGAACGCAACGATCGCAGGAGGCCGCAGAAACAGCAACGCTACGACAATCATCGCAGCAACAAGCGGAGGGATGACTGGAATCGCAACAGGGATCGCATCAACGGCTTTCCACGGGCCGTCGACGATCTGGACACGAGCAACGAGAGTGCCCACCCATCGCCCGAAAAGCAGTCGCAACAGCTGCAGCAGCATCAGCAGATTTCCCCCAGAAGAGCTCCACCGCCGCCGCCGGCGGACAACGAGAAGCTATCGCAGCGGGAGAAACTCATCCGCGACATCGAACAACGGCGACTGGAGTGCTTGGTGTGCGTGGAGGCAATCAAGGCGCATCAGCCGACCTGGTCGTGCCAGAACTGTTACCACTTGCTCCATCTGAAGTGCACCATCACCTGGGCGAGCAGCTCCAAGTCTGAGGTCGGCTGGCGTTGTCCAGCCTGTCAGAATGTGCTACAGGATCTGCCGCGCGAGTATCTCTGCTTTTGCGGGAAGCTGAAGAACCCGCCTGTGTCGCGGACAGAGTTGGCCCACAGTTGCGGTGAGGTCTGCTGCCGAATCGAGGGCTGCAGCCACGCCTGCACCTTGCTCTGTCACCCCGGTCCGTGTCCGCCGTGCCAGGCCAATGTGGTTCGAAGCTGTGGCTGCGGACGCAGTTCCAAGACCATGCAGTGCGCCATGAAGGAAGAGCTCCTGTGCGGCGAGATCTGCGACAAGGCGCTAAACTGTGGCGAGCATCGGTGCAAGGCGGAGTGCCATTCGGGCAAGTGTGCCGCATGTCCCGATCAGGTGGAGCAGCACTGCCACTGTGGCAAGCAGGAGCGCCAGGTGCAGTGTACCCGCGAGAACCAGGACAAGCGCAGCTACTCGTGCAAGGAAAGCTGCGGAAAACCCTTACCCTGTGGAAACCACAAGTGCAAGGACTCCTGCCACGCGGGCAGTTGTAGGTAAGAATAAATTACCCACCCACTGAACTAAAAACGATACAACCTAAAGGTTGCTCTTGAAACTAGGTTAATTTTCATCAATATTATTCGAATCTGTAATGTTTATAAAAATTCCTAAAATATAAAGTTGTGGTTTCGTATATATAGGCGTAATTCAAATGAATCTTTTAATATTCATCATTGTTGCTTATAAAAATTCCAAAAATATTAAACATTTTGTGGTGTATAAGGGCAATATTTATTTATTCATACTTCATTTTTGATGATACTAACATTTTTTTAGAAACTCATTTTTAAGACAGCACGAAATTTGGCATTTTGACTCTTAAAATATGCGCATTAAACATGCCTTCTTTAGAATACTAAAAAATACTACTGAGCTTGTGCAACATTCACTACATCTTTCAGCCTTAATTCAACTCAATTGTATGCTAAACTATTCAAAGCTTATGCAGATGGGTCATTCCTACACCATGTAGAAGACTTTAAATATTTATCCTCTTAAACTGATACATTAATTTTATTTCAGACCCTGCAAGCTGAGTCCGGAGCAGATAACCAGTTGTCCCTGCGGCAAGATGCCCGTACCGGCCGCTCAGCGTTCGAGCTGCCTGGATCCCATCCCCACTTGCGAGGGCATCTGCTCCAGGACGCTACGCTGCGGAAAGCCGGCTCATCCGCACCAGTGCGGCAGCAAGTGCCACCTGGGCCAGTGTCCGCCGTGTCCCAAGCAGACGGCTGTTAAGTGTCGTTGCGGCCACATGGATCAGATGATCAAGTGTCGGCAGCTGTCCAGTCGGGCGGACGATGCCCGTTGCAAGCGACGATGCACCAAGAAGCGCAGCTGTGGCAAGCACAAGTGCAATGCCGAGTGCTGCATCGACATAGATCATGCATGTCCGCTGCCTTGTAACCGAACCTTGAGTTGCGGCAAACACAAGTGCGACCAGCCGTGCCACCGCGGCAATTGTCCGCCATGCTACCGCAGCAGCTTCGAGGAGCTCTACTGTGAGTGTGGCGCCGAAGTAATCTATCCGCCAGTGCCGTGCGGCACCAAGAAACCAATCTGCAAGCGCCCCTGCTCGCGCTCCCATCCCTGCGAGCATCCGCCCCAGCACAACTGCCATTCGGCGACCACGTGTCCGCCCTGCATGATGTTCACCACGAAGTTCTGCCACGGCAACCATGAGCAGCGCAAGACCATTCCCTGCTCGCAGCCCAACTTTAGCTGTGGCCTGGCCTGTGGCAAACCATTGCCATGTGGCCGCCACAAGTGCATCAAACCGTGCCACGAGGGCGCCTGTCAGTCGGCCGGCGAGATCTGTCGCCAGAGTTGCACCAAGCCGCGATCGAACTGTGGTCACAAATGTGCGGCCGCCTGTCACGAAGGAGCCTGCCCGGAGACTCCCTGCAAGGAGCTGGTGGAGGTTCAGTGCGAGTGCGGCCACCGGAAGCAGAGTCGTAGCTGCCAGGAGTTGGCTAGGGAGCACAGTCGCATAGCCACTGCCCAGCTGGCCTCATCAATGGCAGAGATGTCCCGCGGCAATTATATGGAGCTCAGCGAGATCTTGGCCCCGGCCAAGGCCAACAAGTCCAACAGAACGTAAGTGCTCGTAATCCTTTAATATTAATTAAAAAGGAAGTGCCAAAAATCTCTGTTTAATTAAAAAATTATAATGAAATTTTAATTTAAATTACAATTTTGGTTGAGAGAGATTTCTGCAACACCCCTTGAATTAACATATACAATAATCAAACCATTATTTTTTAGTCTGGATTGCAACGATGAGTGCCGACTGCTGGAGAGGAATCGTCGTCTGGCCGTGGCTCTGTCCTCAGGAAATTCCGATACAAAGCAAAAATCTCTGACCAAGTACTCGGAGTTTGTTCGTGGCTTTGCAAAGAGAAATCCGGCGCTTACCAAGAGCGTGTACGAAACGCTAAGTGATCTAGTGAAACTGGCCAAGGAGAGCAAGCAGCGGTCAAGAAGCCACTCCTTCCCCACGATGAACCGCGAGAAGAGGCAGCTAGTGCACGAGTTGTGCGAGATATTTGGCATAGAGTCGGTTTCCTATGACAAGGAGCCCAACCGCAATGTGGTGGCCACTGCACATAAGGAAAGGGTAAGTTCAAGCAATTAAAAAAAGGCTTACGAATCTGTGTTCTTACTTGTCCTAATTTTTTCGCAGTGCTGGCTACCCGCTACGAGCATTATGGAGGTGCTGGCACGAGAGTCTGGACAACGTCGTGTCCCGGTTCCCAGTAACAATGCGTGGGGCTTGAAGAAATAGAGCTAATCCATCTGGATATTCGTATACAGAGATATTCTTTATGTTTAATCGTTGGCGCTGGATAATTATACTTTAAAACGGATGCAAAGGAGGTTGGAGGAAATATTTATTGATCCTAAATGAGGGAAAGCCGAATGCGCTGCGAGGACAATACACAAGGATAATGGCCGTTATTGCGTATATTTTGTAAATTATAACGAATGTTAGTTGATCCTTAGAATGCTAAATGTTGAATACTGAATGGAGTGAAGTGGAATACACAGGCACAAATATGAAGAATGCTGTTAATCAATCTGTTGTACGATGAATTAATCCAACATGAAACCTTCTGACCACGTTGCATCTAACTAAATAAAAAAGAATTAGATCAGAGGGACAAATAAATGAGAAAATAGAGCAGAGGGCAATTATTGTGTTTGATTTATTGATTGGTATTGATATTGTAAAAGCAATAGCAAATGGAAAATAATATTTTTTTGCTTAAATATAGAGACTTTCCTGTATTTACACTTTTTTTTCGATTTAGAAAAGTTCACTGCACTATTAAGTTTAAAAAACCTAAATAGAAAAATTAAAATTATCTGAAAATTATAAATAGTGTTGCAGCAAGCAACTTTAGTGAGCCCACCAATTAAATATGTTTTGTAGCTGTCAGCTTTTATTAGCAACCTAAATTCAGTGCTGCAAACTGATTTTATATAACGCTCGATTTTTTGAAATGGGCAACTTAAAAGAAGATGGGAATTGTAAAGTTTTAGGACTAATAAATTTGAAATGTTTTAATAACGCCAAAAAAAAGTGCGAACTGTATATAAAGGCTTTATTAAAAGCATGACCAAAAATGTGGGTCGAGCTTCACCATTAGATAATTAACGTTGGATATAAGCCAAGAGGAGGTGCTCAAGGGATATTGCACCTGCGCTGGTCCTCGTAGTCGAGGAAACTAGAAAATATCCGCCCCTCCCCCACGGGTCCACAAACTCGTTGCCATCTCGTTTCGGGCTATGGGCACACGCTTCTAATTTGTTGCCATTGCCGTTGCCATTTTCACGAAAAACAATAAGCGGCGCCAAGGGAATAATGCCAAAATAAAGATGAAATGTTACGACTAGTCGTGGGTGGCGGGGGATTCCCCGGGATGAGACGAACTCACGCACTCACCGGAACGAAAGAACGCAACGGGAAAAGGCAAAAGGCGAAAGGCAAGTCGTATATGAATATAGACCTGACATAATGAGCAGCCTATAAGCGAAATGGCTGCCAACATCTCGTCCCCACTCAAACTCAGCCTCTCAAGATGTGTGCGTAATTTGAATTTAGTCTGCCGGGGAGTTTATTAACAAATACAAAGAAATCCGGACGGTGCGGGGGTCGAAATGAACGAAAAAGAAAGAACGCTTTTAAGGCGAAACGATGGCTCCGATGGGTTGGGGCAAATAATTCCAGGGAGATTAAATTGTGGTTGGCATCTTTGGGCCGGGGGTTTTTTGGCCAGAGTCCGCGAGATCGAGGGGGAAAGAGTTCATTTTGGGTCAATTGTAACCACTGCATGTGCGTGTGAGAGAGGGTTGGATTTATGTACATATATAAAATGTGTGTAATTTTAATTATGTGCTATGGCAAGACACAAAAAAAAAAGAAAAGTGGCACGGCCAATGTGTGCGCATCTGCTCTCGAATCATACTTGAGCTTCTCAACATTCCAACAATTACGAGTTTAATACAGTTATTTATTTTATATATAAATTTAAAACCAACAGAAAATTTTAATTGTTTATAATTACTTTTGCGGTTAGATGAGTGTGGACTTAAATGATATGCGTAAGCTCACTTTGATGGTGTGTTAAAATATGGGCTTAACTTTATGTGTTATCATTACCTGTCAATTTTTCGTGGTTATTAAATACCAATTGAGTAATAGCAGGAATTATCTTCAGAAATGTGATTGAAGTGTGTTTAATTAAGCACTTTAAATTATTTTAAAAGTGCAGCTGCAAGTTACGCTACTGGTGTTTATTAAAATAAATATTGAATATTGTTATGATAAAGCACGATGTTGTTCATTAAAAATTGATTGATCTTTAAGTCCATTTGTGAAATTTATTTATCTAGCTTTAATATGAATAAATGGTATGTGTACATATTTTATTTATAGCTAGATAATCCGACTGACTAACGCAGTGTGGAATAATACAAACATATTTAATAGGTTATTACTTAAAGTTGAGGGCTTTAAAAGAAAAAAGGTGTACAACTTTAACTAGTATTTAAGAATTAAAACATTTATTACAAAGAAATTCATTTAATTTTTTCAAATCTAAAGAAAACTCCGATGTTAATGGTATGAGATTTGCCTGAAAACTTATTCCACATTCTCAGTATGAACTTTGGCATTATCGTTGGACGAAAAAAGAAATAGTAACTTGACAAACATTTGATGCTCATTTGTGACATTTTGACCTGGGCGAACTTTCATACATCTCTGCATATAACATATGCAGTGGCAGGTAATATGAAAGCTGTCCTTAAAATATTCATTAAGTCTGAGTGCAGTGGCTGAAATTATGCCTGCGTGTGGCCCAGTCGTGTCCTCACCTAACTTCGCCGCCCTAAGCGTGTCCTGTGTCCTGCGAACACGTGACCCGGGCGAAAGGAGGCGACCACAGAAATAAAGTAGGACTTGGGAATGGATGGGTGCGGAGCGGTTGGCAAGACGGCGAGTCGCTTTCAATTTGCGCATTTTGGCATTTTTAAAAATGCATTAAAGGAGCAGCCTCGGCCCCATCAAGGAGCACAAATAACGTGCCCAAAAAGATCTGCAGACAGACACAGCGCGAATGCGAAAAGAAAAAGTTGCGATGAAAGCGCGAAAATTACTTCCTAAATAGCCGCCTGACTGCCTGCCAAGACTTCTCAGCAAAGGGTGCCTTTTTTTCGGGGCTGGCGGGGTGTTGGGGAAACAGCCTCCTAGCCGAGACGACGGCCATGTCCTGGGCTCAATAAAGGAGACACAGTCCCGAGCACACATTCATAGGTACGGTATGCAAAAGGGCCAGAAGCCAGGAGACAGGAAAAGGTCGCAGAGTCAAATTCAAATTGCAAATTCGCCGCAGATTTTTTATGCACTTTTCCCTAGCCAAAATTAAGCCAAGCGAACGCTGCGCTCCGGAACGATTTCCAGACGGGGACCAAGACCAGGAACAGGACTACAAGCAAGGGCAGGACGAGGCGGACTAAGAGGACGACATTGCTGACGTTTTGACAGCAAAATAAAAAAAGAAATAGACTGCAACAGGACTGGTAATGGAAGGCGGGGGGGCTGGGAAAGGAGGCCCAACTGAATGCAAATATTATCGTATCTGTATGCGAAGGCGAAGCAGCAGGAAAATATCGGGGTAATCGCGGAGACAAACTGCACAGAGAAAAACATACTAACCCTAAAACTTTAATTACAGTTTCTACTTACGGCTTACTGTATAATATCTTCTATTACATCAAAATACTTATAAAGCAAGCGCATAGGAAAAATTAATTTAAATAAGTTGAAATATAATACAATTTAGCATTAAATGATTAAATTAATATAAGATTATATTAATATGTTGTTTTTTAAATTCTAGTTGTATTTTTAGGGACCTAAATTTCTGATCTTTTAATGTATCTGATCTGTATGGATAAAAGATAATGTATTTTTCGTTAGGTCTATTTAATAAGAGACTTAGCTTATATTACATAGAAAAATGTAGATCGAACGAATATGAATAAAACTTCAATTGGTTAATTATTTGTATGTCATTTAAAGATGAATAATATTTTACATGGTTAACTATTTTTTTGTCATTTTACATCTTTGTGATTTTATCTCCTTGTGCATGTGAGTTGCAAGAAAAGGATAAAACCCAAGAACGAGTGCGACGAAGAGTCTCGCCTTTCTGTAAGACCTTTTCTATAGCGAAAAGGTGACAAACTGGTCGAGCCACTTGTGAGTGAAAGGGGGTGTGGGTGGTGCGAAGGCCATGCGGAGATATTGCCGCCTCACCCACCACCCACTGCCTATCTGTCGCTGAAACCCCACTTTAGACTCCCTTCCGCCATCCAACTAAATGCATTTCGGTTTTTATTCATATTTTATTCAAATGTGGCAACCAAAATGGCACAAACACTGCGCAGTTATTTATGTAATTCGTTCTTTTTCCTGCAGCCATCCTTGTTGCACCAGAGATGCAATAAGAGAACTTGGAAATGAACCAAAAACGAAGTACGTAAATTTTTGAGCCAGAAAAGACAATTTGGTGGGTCACCAAACCGAATTCTTTCATTATTTTGGATCGTTATTTGAATATCGAAATTTAAGTGAACCCGTATTTCAGCTTGAATTAATTGAATTTAAATTTTTGTAAGGTTAAAAAAAACTACTGAAATAATGTATAAAATAACTATAAGTTATTTAAATTCAATTAGGAATCTTTTTAGCTTTTATGTGAGAGAATGACTTTGAGAAAATAAATCTAAACTATTTCCTTATAAGATAGACATGTCTAGGCCATATCTAAGTTGGAGCTTCCTAATTGTAATTATTTGATTTGATTCAAGGCAACTTCACCGCCACCAAATGAACAGTCAACTCAGTGCCACGGAATGTCCTCGAACTACGAGTAGCTTGTTTGCCTTTCTGAAATTTCACTTAGTTATTTATGCATTTATTTCTTGATCACTTTAGCCGAAGGGCAACGAGGTAGGAATTTTATAATTCTCATTGTTCAAGGCTGTGGGGGCGGTGTGATGGGTTGCTTATAAATAAAGCCACGAGACATCAGCTTGCCATGAATTGCATTTTCGCTTCGCCTTCACTCATCTGTTTCTCCGCCTGCTCTATATATTTTTTTTTACCAATATTCCGTTGGTTCCTTCGCCTGACGAAGCCTTTTCCTTTTTGCCATAAACTTGTCATCATTTTAATATTGGCAGCTTATAAAGCCACGATAGATGGGTGGTTGTGCTGAGGGGGAGGGCTGTTCAGACCCGATTCAAACCGTATAAAAAGCGGAGCGGGACGTCGACCCAAAGCCAATGTCAAGCCAAGTCAAGACAAGCCAACTCAGCAGCGGATTATCTGCGACAGCAGCATGGAAAGCTAGTGGGCGGAAGGTCACAGGATGTGGGGTTAGTGGGGTGTATGGGGTGTGTGGGGTATATGGGGGGGGGCTTTTACAGAACACGAGAACAGGTCTAGCAAGCTAGCTAGTTTGTGTGTTGCAGAAATTTACTGTAAAATACAATTTCCCGCTTTTATAGCTCATTTCCAACAACATTTGCTTAGCCGCCGTCACCAGCGTCTATGGGAAAACAATTTTTATTGCATTTCACTGGCAATAAGGGAAATGAACAGCGGGGTGGTGGATGAATAGTGGGTGGGTGGGTGTCCGTTTGGTTTTTCCAAGAGATGAATGGCGGCGAATGTCGAACGGTGTAGGGAGTAAGTAAATATTACTTCTTTTCTTTTGCACTTCCTCCTCCATCTGCTGCCGCCTCTCACTCTTTTTTTTAAACACTTGGCATTAAGTGCAACAGCTGGGACGGGAAGCGGTGGCCAGTCAGCCAACGTTTCCTGCGTTAGTTGTGCGCTCCAAGATTCAATTATAATGCAATAAAGCGCGAATCAGAGCTACAATAAAAATAACAAAAATGAGCAGCTCCAACGGGATGCACACCCTCAAACACACGAATGGATAACGAGGATTCAGTGCATATAGCAGCGGATTCCACCCTTCATATGCATGCTGCTGTGGAAGGGTGTTCCAGATAAAGTAGTTAAAACAATTTCATCCTCGCATATATTTGGACTTTCCAATTATTAAGTAGTTAAACAATGCAAATTAAAAAAATAAGGTAAATTTGAGGTGTTAACTGGAAGGTATGCACTCTTAAAATTAAATTAAATGCTATTGCAAGAACAATATAAATATAAATCGAAAAATTCATTGTATATTTTATACAAAGTAATTGGTATTAAAATCCTCAAGATTTATTTTTTATATAACTAAATTATACTTGCTAATTCTGTACATTTCCTAATTAAGGAAATCTTAAAAAATCATTAGATTCGTAAACTTTGTATATCGGTAATTTAAACTTAATTAAAATCCCATTGGCAAAGTAGATACAAGACAGGAATAAATGGAAAATGAACAAGAGAACGGAATAAGAAAATTGATAAAACGAAGACTTTAAGCGATTTCTAGCTTCGGGTGAGAAATTCCAGGGAATCGCTTTTTTGGAACGTGCTCGGAATATGCAACAAAAAGAAAAGCGGACAGGGAAGATAACCCACTACTACAGTGGCAATCGAGGGAGGGGGGGTGTGCATGGGGTGGGCAGCTAAGTGCTTAAGTGTTCTAATGTTGTTCCCGTTCTCTTTCATTTTGTCGAACCCCTTCTCCGGCGGTCGCCCTCCACTTGAGGTGCAATTTGCAAGGCGCCAAGGCTTCCATAAAATTCCCCTCTAAAAGAATCCCAGCCTCATTTTAATGTAATTATTGTTGCTGTCTGGCGCTTATTATGAAAATTATCAACTTGATGCTACACCACCAAAAAAAAACCTAAAATAGGGAAACCAAAACAAAATTAATGTAAAATCCACTAAAAACAATCAAGTGATGGAAAAATTTGAATCTTTCCTAAAAATATATACATATGCCATGAAATTGACTTGGGGCACTTTAATTATCCAACTAAAATGAAGGCAAAGCCAACAAAATGCTAAACAGCAACGGCAACAATAATGCCAACAGAATTCAATTAAAAATGGAATCCCCGGAAATTCCTTGTAGTCGCCCAAAATGTCGAAAAGCCATATTGTCAAAAACAAAAAAAAAATATATAATGGAAAAACAAAAAAGGAAAGCCAAATTGTTCAACTCACGAAGGTGGCTGGCGAAACATGTGGCCAATAAATTTGCCAAGACCGGGCCTAAAAAAAGAATCAACAAAAAGGAAAGCGGGGAAAAAAAGAGAAGACAAATCTGCTCCCCCGTAATCCCAACTTAAGTATGTAAATTGCCGCACGTTCATTTTTTGATTTTCCAGCATGAAATCAGTATAATCTGTTTTGCGGACCCTCTCAATGCTTTTCCCGCTTTTCCCTGAACACTGACCAGTTGGGAAAAAGTCAACGTTGGTGCTGAGAGCAGAATCAACTGGCTGCCCAGTCTCATACACAATGAAAAAGTATTTCCACTGTACGTTTTTTTTATAGGTCCATAGGCAAAGGTTAATAAAAAGTCCATAATAGCTCACATTTGTTGTACTAAAAACTTAAAAACTATCTTATTATATATTATTTACCATTTGTAATTTTTGTTCTCCAAAGTAATTATTTTTATTTATTTCATTATAGCTCTAATTTCCTAAACTGATAACTGATAAAACTTTATACCATTATTGCGAATTTTGTAACCTTAAAGTATTTAAGTTCATTTTCTAATTGAACCCTGAAAAATAAATCGATATAAAAGCTTTTGGGATTGGCAATTGCTTAGGTTTGTAATAACCTAAAATTAATAGTTCGATTTGGAGAAGTTAGTTTTGGCTTAGCATTTGATATATTTAGATTCCTTTTTGGCAACACTATTCGCAGCACAGTAATGTAGTTAGAGATTCAAAAACTTAGGTCGGCTTGCAGGTAATTTAACCAAGTTAACAAGTTTTTTCGTGTGCAGTCCCAGTAACCGATGTCCTTTGGTCTTGCTGTCCTGCCCAGGAGCGCTGATTAACGCACTCGAGCGCAATCTGCCTCACTTCACTTTTATGTAAACACAAAACAGAAATATAAAGGCATGAAGCAAAAATAAAATAGAGCTCATGGCCCTCCAACTGTCTGAGTTTCTTTTGGGCCTATCTAGATGGCAGCGTGAAAACGCTGCCGGTGGAAAAACGGAAAACTCTACTCGTCTCTGTTTGACTGTCTGCCTTTTCACATTAAAGGTAATTTTCATATTTCTGCAAATGGCAGCCAGACTCAATCTCTCTCTGACTGTCTGTTTGTTCTGGCTCGTCCTTCTTCTGCTCGGCACACGGCAATTCAATCATTTAAATTCAAAAATACACATAAATATATATAATTTATATGCATGTACATAAGATTGGTAGGAAAAGTGGGGCTGTGGAGGGGGGCAAGGTGGCTGGAATATATTGCCAGCATAAGCCAACGACCGCCGTTTGAGAGCGGAAAGTGAAATAGGTGAAACAGAACGAGTATGAAAAGCTTATCGAAGAGGTGATGAAATGCCTGATACTCTTGTTATTTTACCCGGACCCATTCACATTCACATTCACCCACTACTGTTTGTCAGGGTAGCTCTGCTCACTTGGAAAAGAAGGGTAAATTGTTGGCATTTGAAGTGAACTTAAGGATTTAATTGGCCATGTAAGTGTGGCTACGTTCTTTTTTAATTATGTATAGTGTTTGAATAACTCTATTGATAAATATAGAGTTGTTCTCTTCGAGACTTATGTTTGCGAATCGAGATAGGTAAATATTTATTATTTTAAGATTTTTAGAAATCATTTAATTGTTGAATTTTTGTCATTACCAAATAGATGAATAAAATGACATCTAAAAAGGCAATATGTCAGTTTTCTATTTCACTATTCATGAAATAAATTTTTAATTTGCGCATTCCGGCAAAAATCAATTTATTTTTTACATGCCATGGCTATTAACACAATTTGGTTTTTTTTGGCTCATCAGCTTTCGTTAGCTTATTGACTTAAAATTGAATTATATGTTATCACACAACGTTAGTATTTGAAATGTAGTATTAAGGCTTTCCAATTAATTTTCTTGTGCTTTGATTTAACTTACCTTATGCAAGGCGAATGTTACCCATTTCACCACAGAGAGCATCTGAGTAATAAAAATGCCAAAGAAACTAACAAAATCTTTAGAAAAAGAGGCGAAAAAAATAGTGGAAATGTTTTTTAAGCTGAAGCAGCTAAAGTGGCGCAGCAAAAAATATTTATTACTTTCTCCCAACTGCATATAGTAGCTGTCTGTGTGTGTGTGTGTGTGGTCGTGCAGCTGTGTGTGTGTGTGCGCGCCTAGTGGGAGATTGTTTGCCCTCAAGGTGAAAATATGCTAAGTAACAAATAAAAGCAGGATCTCTATCAGAGCCGCCCCCTCAACCACTCCATTCTGGCCCTGTCTCCTCGTTTTTCCTTCAACCTCCTCCATTGGGGCTGCAAATGTTGCAAACGAGTCGACGTCGACGTCGAGTCTTTGGCTTTTTACATATTTTTGAGGTTTGCAAAGCCGGCAAACGATGGCGAGGGCGAGAAAGATGAACGGCCAAAAGGAAAAGCCGAAAGCAGAGCTTGTAAACAAATTAAGAGATTGCTTTTGGCCAGGCGACCGTCAAAAGCATTGAGCTTGAAGGCCGAACAAATGGCCAGAACAGAGCAGAAAAGCCAGAAACCAGAAGCTGGTTGAAGGAGGCGTTACAAGTTTACTAAAGATTCGAAAGGGGCGTTTCTAATCAAATCAGTTTGGCTGCATCCAATAAATTTTCTGGTTGAGAGTAAAAAAAAAAAATAACTAAAGAAAAACACTTTGCGGTTGATGGAACGACTTTTTGTGTTTCGAAATATTTGTTTACAACTTTTGCTTATTTATCTCAACGGGGGAATAGATTGGATAGACTCAACCTAAATTCGCCTGAAGCAATGGAATATTTAGTTTCTTGCCCTTCAATCTCCTTCAGATAATCTCGACCTCAATTTGGTTACAATTCTTATCACTGTTATTGGTTATTCAAGTCAGTTAAGGCGGCGGCATTTTAATTGGAAAAACACTATGTTTAGATTTCAATAGATGCAAACAATGCAATTTTTGGGTTTTAAGTTCTTGTTTTTTACTAGGTCATTGTGTTTATAGTATCAAGTTTATGAAGGAGCTTTTTGCAGTTCATTCTTAAGGTGCAAGTACTTTTATCTTATCCACTAAGCTGCATTAAAAAAGAAGGAATAGCATTACAAGGTTTTAAGGATATCCCTAATAATTACAATTTTATTAGATTGATTGTAATAACAACTTTGCTTTCAATATCATCCAGTCTGTTAATTTTTGTTTCCTTTATTTTCAAACCTGTAAAATTTTGTAGACAAACAATATTCATAATACGGCTTGGGAAAATTCTAATTAAATGTGACTCGGCGCCAAGTTTTCAAGTTGGTCTGCAGTTCAAAAGTTGAGAAGGCGGCGCCGTTCGCTGAATAGTTTTCTAATTAACTGTGAACTATGCGTTGCGAACTGAGCAACCAAAGAGAGATAGAGAATATAGTCCAGGTGGGAAGAAAGCGAAGTCGGCGGTGAGATAAACCGTGAAATCTCATGAATTAACTGAGCCAACTTTTGACTCAGCGCAGCGAAAGAAACAAATAGAGAAGTGAAAACTATTTGAGAACAAAAGACAATTGCAGTCGGCGGGTCTCATAGGGGAGGGAAAATGGGTGTGGGAATGCGGAATGGGTGGCGAAACGGTTTAGCCAGGACGGAAAGCGAAACGTCGCCAGCAAACAACTTCGAGTGCGGGGCTTTCCCTCCATTGTTACCGCCATTGTACCGGAAATGCCGCACAAATGAGAAGTGGAAGGAAGTTGACAAGCCAGCGGGAGAGGAGGTGGGTGCCTGGCCCTGCCAAGTGTGAAGGCAGTTGACTGCAGGGCAACTGCAGCAGCGGCAGCAACAGCAATGTGCAACAGCAACTTGCAACACCATCAGCAACGTGAGAGGCGTCAACAAGGAGTCCTGTACACATGACAGGTCGGAGGAGCGACTGCGGATGCGGGCTGTCTGGGGTTAAAGGCGCTGGAGCTGGTGCTGGAGCTGGAGCTGGAGCTGGAGCTGTTTGCGTCACTGGGGTCACTCCTCTAATTAGCTGCAGTAATGGTGTGTCAACAGGGAAGGAGTGGGCGCCGCAGCAGCCCAACTTGGGTCCCTAAGACAACAATCCTGCTTAAACTAAGCAGTCTCCTGTAAATACGTCCCACTGCAGCTGCAACCAGAGACCAAGGAAATGAAAAGGAAGGAGCAAAAAGGACCTGGTCACGTGGGACAACTCGGCTGAGATGAACCAAACTAAACGCCGAGCTGAGAGTGCAGCCAAGTCTCTTAACCCATTTTAGCGCAGACAGTGAATGGTCGGGTACAGCTGCAATGTAGCATTTGAAAGGATTGCCGCTGCTCGCTCCTCGAATTTCTTTCAATCATTGCCACTGACGACTGCCAACGTACATGGCTAAATCGAAATATAAGAACATTTCTTGACTACAATACAATGTGCTAACAGACCCCAGTATTTATTCAACTATTGCTTATATAAACTTATGCAAGGTATTCAATTAATTCGCTTCTTACTCGGTTGCAGCTGGGCCATTTGGACTTAATAAAATATTGATATGTAACGATGTGTGTTTATAGGAATTGAAACCAAATGACAATTTGTGATTTACTTAGATCTTAATTACATATTGGCCCACCAGAAAAATGAAAATATCATTAAACAAAGCCAATTAAGTTTAAAGCTCACATCTGGTAAAAATAAAATGAAGCATATGTTTTTTAATTTAAATTTATTTTTTCTTCGTTTAAGCTTTTGGGACATTTGTACATTCGTATATGGATTACCACCTGGAATTAAAACAGAAAAAACCCGGAATAAAACTATCTTACTTCTTAAGTCCATGCAATCCTAATAAACTCATGTTCATATACTTCAATAAAAAAATAAAATATTGATTAAAATTTAATATTTTTTACCATCTGTCCGTTTCTATAAAGGATAAGTTTATGCTTAAAAGCTATGTGAGTAAATATTTTAAAATATGCTTATTTATATTTAATTTTTTTGGAACGATTAAATTTTATTAACATCTTAGATGCTAAAGCAATCATAAATCAGACAGCCAATAACATTTGAGCCCAAATTAAATGGTTTAGCTCAAGCTAAAGTCAATCTCAAGCCAATCTCTAGCCGGCATTTGGGATTCCAGAAATCAGGCAAGCAAAATCTGGGCCAAGCATTCAACGTCTCCTTACCGGAAAACGACCGAAACTTGGCCCAATTCTAATTTGGCTGACTTTTAAAAATTTTTCCTTTGCCTGACACAAATAATTGGCGCATAATGAGCATAACTTAAAGAAAATTACGAGTGCGGAGCGTGTGCTTCGAACCCTGAGTGGGTGGAGTGGGCGAATGGGGGCGTGCCCTTGGGGCTGGGTTGGTGGGCTGGTTGTGTGGGCGGACCGCTCCCTGCCCACTGGACTTGTGCATATTTCAAAGCAAACTTTAGAAAATATGTCCCGGCGCCGGTTTCTGCATCTCTGCGGTTTTATTCTGTTTCCATTGCTTCTGCTCCCTTTTAAGCTTCGCCAACGTTTTTCTTTAATTATTCAAAAGATAATTACACTAAAAAAATTGTTTGTCGCTAACTGGCTGCCAGCAGCCCAATCCCAAGTTACTGGGCCAAATCTATAGACTCCCGGTGACATCTCCAAGGCAAGAAAAACTTTTGTCTCCTTTTTTTCCTTCTGGTTGGAAGGAGGGCGAAACTGGCTGCTAAAAATGTTATTTTTATTTTGCTTCTCATAATTGCCAGCCAAGTAAACTGAGCATACGAACGAACGCCGGATGCCAGCGGAAAGTTAAAGGAAACACAGCCCAGATACGGAACACAAGCGGTTTGGCACATAAGAAGATAGCCCAGATACAGATACAAATGGAGATGGAGATGGAGATGGAGACTTGGGGAAGTGGGAACTGGGAACTGGGAACTGGCAGGCACATATGCCATGGAAGCCGGAGTAAAGTGGAGCGAAAAGATGCAAATCGACTGACTGGAAGACTGCCAGATCCCTCGCCCACTTTTTAAAAGCGTCTCAAACGTTTTTTGTTTTATTTTAAGCCATTCCCCCAACCATTTTCGTTTTAATTAATTAGATTTATTTTAAGTGGTGCAATAAAACGAGGCGAGTTGCAGATATTCGGAACGGGTGAAACCAAAGTCAGTAAATATATTTGCAACTTTATCGGATGACCCTTTCTTCATTAATTATTTCAAATAAATATTTGTAACTGACACTTTAGATTTAATCAATGTACTCTCTGTTTATTTATTACATATAAAATGGTAAACATAGTTTAGAGATGGCATTCCGAATAGGACTGTTTTTTAAATTGTAAATTATCCTTGGTACATTTAATCAATTTAATTGGAAAACACAAATTAACTGAAATATTTACCTTTGTAAAAGCATGAATGTATTTAATCAATATTTAAATCTTCCCTCGATGTTGCCACAGTACGCACATACAGTTTTATGGCTGTCTGCCTGCATAAAAGACATCTGTATATTGACCATTTCGATTTGGCCCACTCAATGTGCATTTAAGCATCTGGCCAACCGAGCTGGCGACCACAGCCAGTTGGGCTTTAACGCTCGATCCTGGACGACAAAGAGTTCGATAATTATCGAGACATATTTAATAATAACAAATAATAGTAAAAGACCCACAGACAGTCCGCGTACGCCGTATATGGGCATTGTGCATATATTCATCTCTCTTAGTATATTTTTTTTTATAAATAAATGTGAAGCGCGCATAATTGCCAGAAATTAACGTGACCGTACAATCAATATTTATCGTCCCTATATATGCATGCATTCATATACAAATATATGCGAACTTTATGCGTTTATGACCCATTCGAGTTGTGTGTAGTTCGCTTGGCTGTAATTTTGCCCTGCGCTTCGTTGGCATTTTAATTTAAATTCAAGTTGGTAACTGCAAAAGTGCTCAATATTTTTTTTCGCCCTGTTCGTTTGTTGATTTTGTCCATCAACATACAAAAATGGCACGCAAATTATGAACCGCAAATGTGCGTGCCATTGCAATGGGGATGTTTTTGGGGGTGGTAAGGCCAACTAGTGGGCGTGGCGAATGAAAGGGGGGGGCGAAACTGCACATTTGCATGTCCAACAGCTGACGAGACTGGCCGAGTTCACTGCCGCACAACGGCCACACATCTATTTTTAATGGACATATTTTCATATGCAAGGCCCTTTTTTTCGCCTCCCACTCATTTTTGCCATTTTTATTTTTTGTCGTGTGGGAAACAACAGCGAAAAAAGAAGATGAAATTTATTTACGCAAACATTGCGGAGCTTATCTATGGCCATGGTTGGTTTAATGGCAGGGAAATGGTCGCGGCTTGATGATTTTTTTATTGATGTCCATGTCGAGGTCGCGATTCGTTGATCTTTGTCAAGTTTGCCAGAGAATGTTTTTGGGAATGCCAAATAAGATCTGAAACTGTATATTGGCACAAAAAAAAAAACAGCCACTATATCTATAAATGATGGACACTGTATTTTAATAAAGTTTAATAGGTTCATATGAAAATTAAAATATTCTGACGGTTACAGTTGTAATTTACAATTTTCTTTTGTGCAAGTGTGTTATGTATTAACCATTTTAAGTAATTGCCAATTGATTAATGCTGAAATATGAAAGTTTTTAATACCAATGTAAAAAAGGCCTAGGTTGCTCAAGGTACTCAAATTCTTTGAAAATATTCAGAGGAAGAGAACAAAAAATATATTAAGATTGCCTTTTTCTTTCAGAGTAACCATTTTTTTATAAATGTTTTAAATAAATTTTTTTTTGGCTTCAAGATTATTGGTTTATGTTATAGCTCCAGTTTTTGGATAACTAAATTTTCGATTTAAAAATCTGTCCAACAAGTAAGTTAATCCATATATTAAAAAATCGGTTAAATTGATTTAAAAAAGGTTTTAAATTCTTTTGCCAGGTGTGGGGTTCGAACCCACGCTCTCTCACGAGAACCAGAGCTTAAATCTGGCGCCTTAGACCGCTCGGCCAACCTGGCTATTGAAAAACTTTCATCCCAAGTAAGATTTAAACGAATGAAAGTGCAAAAGGAGTTCCACAGGACAGAATATTTTTGGCATACTTGAATTTATTACCCTGACTTAAAACATTTTTTTATATAATTTGTTAAAATCTCTGTCCACTTGGCGACAGTTTTCGAAATAGGGAATCTATTCGTTCACTGAGCTGAAGAGCTTAAATCTGAGCTCGACAGCAGACAAAATCCACAAATGGAAGTTGAATCAAATTACTGCCTCACCTAGATGAAACTTTGCCTGGCTTACTTTCCAACACTAATTGCTTTATACTTCAATGAACTTTATATCGTACAAATGTGTCCCTCCCACAACTCCTCTCCGGATTCCCTTCCACTTTCTGTTGCCAGTGCTGCAGTTTTATCTAAAGGCTGCGTCAACTTTTTGACCAGGAACTTCAACAACTTGGCAGTAACTCATCAACAGCGGCTGAAGAGGCAGCTGCAGGAGCAGCAGGAGCTGAAGGCACTGCACCACCGAAACCAACCACACATGTCTGTTGTTGCCAGTTGGTGGCAAGTGGAAAGTGGCAAGTGGCAAGTGGCAGGCGCAACTGGTGGCCTTTGCGTGCCTATTTGCAGTTGCCAAGTGCCAAGTGGGCAAGTTTACATTAAATACAATAAATACCTGCCACAATTTATGCAACTCCAATGGGCTGGCACGTTGCGCTGCGATAATGCGGCCGGCAAAGGTGATATACATATTTTATGCCCTCCGGAAGCAATTCAAACTGTATACAAGATTTAGTTCAATCTATCTTAGATTGAAGCAGTTAAATATTCTGATGGTGGTCCAACATGGCCTGCTTAAATGATTTAAAGATATTGCTTTATCGACTTAACACCAGATAAAAGTATATAAAAATGTTTATCTTAGATTCGTTAATTAACTTGAGTCTATTTATAATTTAGTTTGTCTGCACAAGCCAATAATAGTTGTTAAATTAAGTTTGTTTTCTTTTTTAATAATTACTTAAAGAACAACACAATATTATTGCTGTGGTATTTTAACTATATATGAAAACTTTGAGCAGAATATGGATTTAAATGATAAAAAATAACTTAGTTACTGATACTGGCGTTTCATTTTCAATTTTACATTTTTTCTTAGCCCATAGCTTAAATTTAAAATGATTTTAAATGGTGATGCCGGGTCATGGATCCGAAAGCAGATTCATTCCTTTGATGAAATCAGCTTTTGGCAGAAAAACCAAAGCCCGAAATTGAAAACAAATTTCATATACATATGTGCATGCAATATTCATAGAGTCCTTAACAACTTTACGCTTTGGCAAAGGATTCAACTCACATATCATAAACATGTTTCACACGTTCCCTGGGCCAAACTCCCGTCCGCCTGCCTGTTAACCATTTACGTTGCCATTTCGGGAGGCCACAAACCCCCGCTCCCCCTCCCCGTGGCCGTCATCGTTGACTGTTTATCGATGATGTGCAAATTAAATTTTCCAGTGCAGAGGCGGCTTTGGAAATTGGTGGGCGTGGCTGTCTGTCCAGACGGACAGGACATTGATGGATACGATGCGCACGTGTCATAGACCGCAATCGAAAATATTTTTACACTTCAAAATTATGGGGACTGGCAGTGGACAAACAAACAAATAAATAAATAGAGCTAACGGAAAATTGTGGCTGCCACAGAAGGTTGTGGCCAGAGGTCGGGGCGTGGGGACCATGAGTTGGAAAATTTACTGAAAGTTGTCTAAATTTATAAAGCTGCAAAACGGCAAACTGGTGGTGCTGGTGGTGTACCTTTATGAATAGTATACAGGAATAGTAAGAGCTAAAAACGAAGCCAAAGTCAAGCGAAGCAAACAACTTAACCAAATATAAAACTAAAATCCAACTAATTTGGTGAGGCAACATGTGGGGCGGCTTATGCCAGAAAGGGCTGTGTAAGTGTTTGTTAAATGTTGCTAATGTTTTTGTTGTCGGGCTTTTGTAGTTCGTTCTGCTGCTCACTTTGACATACACTGACCATAAATGAGTTCTATGGAGGTCTATTGTACCCTTTTTATAAATTTGCAGTTGCTTTTTTTATTCAATAGCGTAGTAAATAATTAATAGTATGATATAATATTGTTGTTTCAGCTGTAACTTATTGTATAGCATGGGTATGACGCATATCAAAACTTTTAAAATAAATTGATTAGCATCATCAGCGAGGTGATAATGACATTTTAATGTACAATAAGTGTACTCGGAAACCAAAATATTATTCTTAATATTTTGAAGTTGCGCAATGGTCCCAAAGTTTCTATAAAAATTACTCATACGAAACATTATATCAGTGGAAAACATAAATTACTCATACGACACGTAATATCAGTTTGAAAATGTGCGTACTAGTAATATTTTTTTTATTTTATTGATTTTTTGAATCAATGGTGTATAAACTTCGGGCTGAGATCGCTAGCAAAATCGTTATTCAAACGCAACTGTGCGTATTAGTAATAAATTACTCATACGACCCGTAATATCAGTTGGAAAACATTGTGCGTATTAGTAATAATTAATTATTTTATTTAATTGTTTTTTTTTGTATCAATGGCAGTGTATTACTATTCTTTTCCTAAATGTACAAGGGTGTATAAACTTCGTGCTGAGATCGCTAGCAGAATCGTGAGAGCCC
Source organism: Drosophila fuyamai (assembly GCA_018153365.1). Classification (NCBI taxonomy): domain Eukaryota; kingdom Metazoa; phylum Arthropoda; class Insecta; order Diptera; family Drosophilidae; genus Drosophila; species Drosophila fuyamai. Next base: position 14,819,396 of record JAECXW010000878.1, on the reverse strand, counting down.
AGATCGCCTGCCATTATGTTGTTGACTTGGCTGGTTCTCTTCAGTTTTTCCATGCGTAACTTTTGTTTGCCTAAGCCACGCTTAAGCATTTCCCAGTGCGTGTGGCAAGGCAGTATTAGCATCCATTGCTGGGCTTCTGGGCTTCAGTGTGTGTTTGCCGGCTGGTTTGTTGGTGCGTTTGTTTGTGGCTGGCTAAATCCTTTCATTTTCATAACTCGTCATAGAATGTAAACAAGATTAAGTTAGTTTTCTGTGCTGCTCAAGTGGCTTTGGTCGCCCCAAGTGCGAGGGTTGTGCGGGAAGGGCTAGGGGTACGAAAAAGGGAAGGGGTCCAGCCGTAAGGACATAAGGATATGCAATATGCTGGGGCGGAGCCACTGCCGCTGTCGTCCTGCCCACAACAAGTCCACCAAGTGACTGTTGCAATTGCTTTCGGAGCCCTTGCTGTAGTCCTTGCCGTCCTGTTGTTGTCGTTGTTGTTGCCATTCTACTAAGCTCGGTAAAAGTTTTCGTATTAAAAAGTTGGACGTAAGGATTTCACAAAAGCTTCCGCCGCATTATATTGAGAGCTGATTTTGAGGATGCCCTTGCCCACTGCTCAACCGCTGGCCAAAAACCCGTCTCATCCAGCCATGCCACTTCCAACGCCTTCGTCTTAGCCTTGGCTTTCTCGTTTGATTGCCCAAAGTGACATTGCACTTGTAGTTGTTGTCCGCATAGTTGGCAGCACTAATAGTAATTAAAGTTATAGCAAACATAAATTTATATGCAGATTGGAGGTTCGGAGGCGGTATTCCTACACCAGCCATCAATAAGCAAATTAAGTTGCCAAGCGACCAAGAAAATGGCTTTTGGCTTGGCCCAACTAATTAGTTCATGGTAACTTATTCAGTGAAATTAACGAAACTTTATTACAATTACTGTTACATACCATTTAAATTATGAATACCTTCGATACTTATTAATATAGTAGTATAATTAACAAAGATAATTGTTTCCATTCAGTTTGGTTCTAGTAAGTTTCTTTAAAATCTAATTACTAATTATTGAGAAACTTGTGTTATTCTCAATGCCACAAAGAAGGCTTTAAATATTAATCGCAAATAGGCCAAACTGGCATTGAAAATGATTTGACAATAAGATCAATCAAAATAATTCAAAGGGACATGCCTGTAATTCTAAGCTAGTTATTTCATGAAAATAAACCCATATCCTCTAGCACAACTCATTCGGTTAACACCTCTGCCCATCGCACTCGAAGTCAGAATTGTAATTAAACTTATTAGAATTTCATTTTAAGCACATTCATGCTCAAGTTGGAGTTAATCAATAAATTAAACATTCGGTAGGCTGAGAAATCTTTGCAACAGCTCTTGCATAATTGCGTAGGCGTAATGTTTGTTTAGTTCAATTTGCAAAATATGTACACTTGCATGTTTAAATAGGGATATTTAATGCAAATCCTGGCATAAGTGAACAGAGCCAACTGTGCAAAACCTCGCACACAGACCGCATCAAATAATCAAGTTTTGTTTTGCCGCTCGATTGCGATTTACCGCAGGGAAACCTCATACCTCGATTCTCATTTCGAATCCAGTACCAATTGCAGGCCCATCGTGAAGACCGTTCTCAAGCTCATCATCTGCGTAAGTCGGTGCTGCCACGCCCACTTACAGCAATTTGTGCACATCGGCATACATATGTGAATTTCCTGTAATAGATCTTGCGGCAAACATAAACTGCATGTTAAATGCTTTTGCCTCGAGGACGACTAAGCCCCGACTGAAGAGGAGTGCGGCGGTGGTAACTTCCTCCTGACGAGCTCAATGGTTTAATGCATTTGAATATATGCAAGTGGGTGGGTGGTGCGTGGGCGGAGTGCGTGCGTCATGCTCAAATGATGAATTGCTTCGCCTGGGAAGCCCATGATGCAGGGGATGAGGTGTGGAGATGCGGGAGCGGCAGTTGTGATAGCCGGGGATAACACACAATGCACAGTTGATGCCACACAATTTACACATATTAAGTAATGCTCCCGGTAACTAGTCTATCAGTGCGTATATCAACTGAAGATGCCTCTAAAGTGGGCGGCATGTGTGCCCATTGATTGTGCACATGGACAAATTGCAACTAGATAGCTGAAATATCTTTGGCAAGGCAAAAGATATCTTAGCATCTTCAAAGTTCCAGAATTGGTCACTGGCGTGCAGCAAATTAGTAAGCAAAACAGTTAGCTGAAAGGTATTTCAAGTGTTTTTGATTAAACATTGTGCTACATAATCGCATCTGGCTGATTTATTGGGCAATGGCTAAGACAATTGTTGTATTAAGTTCACAATATGGTGCATTTATTTTCATTCCAGCTGCAGAATTTTAGGGTTTATCGAATGTCAACTATTTATTGCACCTATTAAGCTCAAGCTCAAACTTTCTTAGTTCGATTAATTTGAATTTAATGGTTGTGCTGATAAACAGACTTATGATAATTTGATCGACATTATTGATTAGCTATTGAAATTGTGGAAGTGAGAAAAAAGCATTGTCAAGCTTAAAATCCTCGTATCAAGTAATTTATTTACTATAGCTTTTCTATAACTTAAAATCGAATCTTCAACTAGTTTATTCAGTTGATTAAATCTTCGAAAGAAAAATCAATTAAAAAGCTGACAAAATAAATTGAATGTCTCTTTGTCGACTTACAGTCTTGTGGCCACCTTTATTTTCCGTTTTCATTTTACATATGCCTCGAGTGCACCTTGTCCACTTTTATTTGCTACCCATAAATTGTGGCATTCTTTGTGGGGCAGCCGGAAATGTATTTTTGATTTAAAATGCGTAAAGCACTGGCCACGTTGCGTATACGCAATGTGAGGCAAGCGATAGCCTAGAGTGTGTGCGTCCCACTTTGTCTTTTCCTTTTATGTATTTCATATCCCAGAAGTGGGAGTTAAACCGAACGGGCTTTCTTCTTCATGCATTCTCCCCGCCGTTCCTGGGGCGATTCATGTCAAGTGGAAAATTAAGATTGATTACGGGAGATAAGCCGTTGAATTTACAACGAATTTAATTGATTGCATGTTCACCCGCCTGCGTTTGCCAAAGTGTGTGTGTATGTGGGTGAAAGTGTGTGTATGTACGACACGTCATCCTTCAAGTGCAACCTGTCAATTGCTTAGAAGCTATGTACTTCACATCGAGCAATGCAATTTAATTGCATGGCCAGTCAAAATCGAAAACTGGGCGGGCTTCTTCTTCTGCCCAAGGTTGTTCACCCTTTTCAATAGTTCGTTGGCAAAAACTACTGCACACAACTCACAAAAGAGGAGCTGCGGTAATAAGCCGAAGAAGATGATGGCATCGTAGCCATCTTCCAAACTCGAAACTAGCAACTTTCGCTGCGGCGGAAAAGCAACAGCAACAGCAGTACTAGCAAAAGAAGTAGCATCGGCAATGCGCAGCTACAAAATTTGTGGTTCCAACTGCGGTTTTGTACCCTGAAAGCGGCAGAAGTTACTCTGATAATGTCACTAGGTTTGTTAAGGCTATTAAACTTATCTAACTTATAGTATTAATTTTCGATACACAGACAACACTTTAGCTTATTTGACGACTACAAATATATATTTAGAATATAAGATTAGGGCTTAAATTTCTACTATTCAGCATTAATATTTTTTTGAATTTTTGTTTACTTTTTTAAAACTTCAGCTTTTAAAAGTTTTTTTAAATTTGAATTTAGAGTTTAATTTTGTTTGCTGCAATGGCTTTATAGTTTAATCTCTAAGACCAATTTAATAGTGTTAAGAAGTGCACTTATAAAAGCTTCTGGTTTAATTAAGGTTTTACAATTTTGATTTTTATTTAGGATCGATTTGGGCATATTTACGTATGTATTAAAACTCCTAGATGAGTCTCCAATAAAATGGTGTACTGAACGCACATATTTATATTCAAAATGAAAGTACTCCTTTTGTGTAGTGCCTAATTGGGAAAACACCAGCGCCCGAAAAGAGCATGAATTCGGGTGTTGTTATCATCAATGGGTCCTTTGTATTCCACTCCTAATTATCTCATCTGCAATCTAATAGGGTATCGTTGGGTTCGATCTATTGATATCGCACTTCTATGGCGCTGTGTTCGCCGAATTCTCCCCTTTTCAGCCAGCTGGATGTCGTTGCTTTTGTGTGGTTTGCTGCTTGTTATGCCATTTTATACTTGGCGTGTTGGAGCAAATGTTTATGTTTGTTTACTTATGCATGCGTGCGAGTGTCAACCTCGCCCTCATACACTTGCGATATCTGCAGTTGTATCTATGTGTGCGGGGCTGTGTTGTGTGTGTGTGTGTGTGTGTGTGTGCGACCGAGTGTTTGTGGCTCATTTCAATAACAAAACCAGCTCAACTCACTTGTTACCACAACTGACGCACTAAACTGAAAATATTATGCAGAAGACAAAACAAGGCGGAAACTGAGAATTGCGACCACAATTGTTCGCTCCAGGACCTCGTGCTCCTTGCCGAATTTCCACCCAGTTCACTCAAGTGCACAATGTCAGCTAATCAGGGCTGTGATAGGCCTTCCATCGCACATTGACAGCTTAATGCAAATATTTTGCGAGCCTCTCGAATCAATTGGTATTAAAATTCACACTGGCGAGCTTAAAGTTTGGCAATTATGTTTGACCAGGCCGAAAAGCGATGGAGTGGGGTGAACGGTGGGGGACAAACGTTTGCCAGACTTTTAGTCTTATCTTGGCCAAGCAAAAGTTTGCCCCTGGAAAGCACTTTGTACCTGCATTTGTCACAGAATTTATGATGTCCGTGTGCGCTCCCTACGGGGCGGCAAAAAGGAAAAACGGATCCCAGAAGCTGTAAGGCAGGACGATGTTAAATGGCATAGGGACGACAAACGATGCCGCTGCAAATTTCCTCCGTTTGCTGTTCACTGGACTTTATCTAATAAAATCTAAAGTGTTTAATCCTTTGCAGTCGGCTGGCGTTGTTAGATTTTCGGAATGGCTGCATTTTGAATTTAGCTCCTATTTTCGCAGCCTAGTTGAAAGGGAACTCCTCCTGCTTCTGGTGCAGTTCGTTCTTGCCATTGCAGATGCATTTGAATGTCCTTTGGAGCGCTTTGATTTGGGAATACCAGACATGGAAACAATATTGGTTATTGTGGTTAAGCAAAATTTTGGATGACATTCAAAGCAATGAGTGATTCAAATGAATTATTCAAAAAATATAGCTACTTAAAAACTTACTGCCATAAAAAACGTGTTACGTAAAATAGTTAAAAATCCTTTGTTGTTACTAATAAGTTTAGTAGACAACAAGAAGAGGATTTTGTTATCTGTCTTTTATAAACAAACTTTGTGTGTTGGAACAAATTAAAATCTCAATGCAAAATTTAGTTAGTTAAATGTTTACATGTCATTTTTATTAATGTATGTATAGCGAGTATTTCTTGAGGATTTCGCTGTATGTATTGTCAATACCTAAACTGTTGATTCGAAATTGATTTCAGTTATAGCTTAATAATTAAATTTACCATTTTTAAGTCCAAATTTTTACATATCACCTTTAATTGATAACTGTATAACCTAATATAATATTTTATATTTATGAGCTTAAATTTAAGGCGAGTAATTCCTGAGATATTTAACTAATTACTTATTCATCTCAGTGCAAGTGGTGTCTTTATAGGTTTACCATCAAGTATGACCCTCAAGCCCCGTTGTCAGTTTATAGTTCTTGACGAAAGAGGATTCAGATCGAAAATCTCTCTGATCCAAGCACTCTTCAGCCGGTCTGCTGATAACCCCGGCAATTGGTTCGCTTTATCCCATCTAGGCAGCGATGTAATTCAAGTTCAGTCAGCGCCAGGACCTCAAGAGCATTCGCTCGTCTTTCTTCACTGTCCTCTGCACCATTTATCCGTTTCTGACTCCTTTGTGCCGTCGTCTAAAAATTCATTTCGCCAGTGCACAAAGCATTGCAAGAGGAGAATCGGATGGGCCAGTCATAGCTGGCAGTTGCAGTCGGGAGTTTGGAAACTGGAATTTCGAGGATTCCTAACCCACTCGATCAAATTACTTATTGTAGCCACGCCGCAGGATGCAAAAGTGCCATTAATACAAATAAAGTGACACAAATACAGGGAGTCGAGAATGGTGAGTCCACGGGAATAGCCTTTGGCCAGGTGGAAAAGCGGGATACAACGGCTATCGCCTCGCTTGGTCGCCTGGCGCGCTTTCCTTCTTTTTTTGCCCAACCACCTCCACGAATCCCATAACTTTGGCGCCCAGCAATGCTGCAGATTTGGCCAAGTGGAAGACTAATCTCTGAATCCTAGCTCGCGGGGCACGTGGAGGTGTGAGTGATGGTTGGTTGGGAAAAACTTTGAACAATGGGGATGGAAAAGTTTTTTTTTTTTTTTGCGCCCAAACTATAGTCCTTTGCTGGTGGGCTTGTCAACTGTGAGCAAGAACAACGAAAGGCATTTCGCTAGCCAGCGGGTGTCCTTGTTCATCCGCCCCCATTTTCATACCTCAGTTTCACCAACGAGGCGTGAAAACAGCAGGCCAGAAATAGAAGCAGTTCAACTTGAATTAGTTGAGAGTCTTTCTCTCTTTCTCTTTTCTCAGCGTGCTGATAGATTTTTCTGGCTTTTCTGAACGATTTGCATTTTCAGCGTTTAAAGGACACCCTTGACCAGACAAATAGCCGAGGAACATAGCCAAGGTCATCCAGGGGCGTGTGAACTTTGGGCTGAGCTCAGCCGAAAGTGGGCATCTGTCCTTGGGAGGATGTCGAGCTGAGTTCACTCGGCGTCCCATAAAGTGTCTAAAGAGGGTAGATTAGCTAAATGTCTGGGAGGAGGGGAACTAATGTGCCGAGCCAGCCAAATTAAAGTAGGAGCAGATTCAAGGGATACAATTTCTTTAAAAGGGTTTTAAATGCCCACTAAGCAAGTCAGTTACATATTCAATTGACTCATATATTTACCTACTTTATTTTGGTGAACAGCAAAAACTAGCTTAACTTAAATTACTAGAAAGTTAGCAAGAAAGATATCTACAATTAGATAACTTGTATAAAAATAAGCGAATAAATCAAAAATTTGTCACAATTTCCTGAAGATTTTTGATTAAAACTGAATATTAGACAACCAGTAGGTATAAACAAAATAAATTGATTGCAAGGGTATTTAAAACTCCCAGAATAAAGAAATTGCATTGTCTTATCTGGCGACCAATAATCGGTTTAAGAAACCCTTAAAAAATAAGAACGTAACAAAAGGAATTTTTAAGCAATTAAATTCACTCTTACAACACTTTACACTCTAACCATTTCAAGATTACATAATTATTTATTGTTTTCTCCTTTCTAATTCATATATGTATAGGCAACAAATCATATTCTTTTTCTAATTTCCCCAGCTTCTGTTACTAAGCTCATTGCCGTAGATGTTGTAATCGCAATAGCAATCGCAATTCGCCATACCATCGGCATATCCTGATTGCCCCATCTGCACATGTCACCCCACAGGCTCAGCAGAGACTCCTGTGCCCTTTGCCCCCTGACCCCTGACCTCAAGCTCCAATCCGCAGTTCATTTCTACCGGGACCCCCGCACCGATGTCCCCAATCCAATAAATTTACAATATGCCGGCATTTAAGTTTGTTTTGTACTCTTACCGCGGGAGGGCGTAGCGGGAGGTACTGCTATGGGATGGTTTTCGCTTTGACTTTTGATGGGAAATGAAGTGGAAACTTAGTTGTGGAAGTTGTTGGAGACTGTAAATTAATTTTAAAATTTACTGTGGATAATTTGATTGCGTATTGAGGTGAAAATTATAAAATACACAATCACGACCATAATTATTTGATTATGAAAGTTCCCGTAAATGAATATTTATCTTTCCAAAAAATGCTGACTACGTAATTTATTTAATTATTTTAGATATTGACCTAACTCAATTATTTGTTTTTGGTTTAGACATTAATTTATTGTTGTTATGATCTAAAGCTTTTAGTATTTTCAATAAGCTACGTGTAAGTTTTAAGTAATACTTAGTCTTACTTAACTCTTTTCTTCGCAAAATTTGTTTCATTTAACCTTAATGGATGAAAATACTTATCCATATCCCACAAGGGAAAATGTCTGAGCAACATTATAACAACATGGCAAATAAGTGCGAGCTTTTTTCCACTTGCTAACGAATATGGAGCACAGATAATTAATCCCTTGATCATTAATTAAGCCGGACGTCTGGTAAGGGTATCGAGGGTTCGTTGAGGTCATTAATTTTTCTCGATTTTCATGTTGTTGCTTTCGCTCTACTGCTGCTGTCGATATTTTACAGCCCGTGGCGCAGAAATTTATGTTTGCGCCTTTGCGCCAAGTCAATGAATTGCAACAAATTTCGCTTGACTCCCCTTAACTACCATTGCAGTACCCCCGTCGCCGGGGCGCCCCTGATCCACCTTGCGGCTTGTTAGGCGGCATTTATTTATTTATTTATCGCGCGTTGCCTTGACAGTGTAATAAAGACACAAATGTGGGCTTTGTCGCCGGGGTCAGGTGTCGCCTGTTTGTCCTCCTCGCTCCTTCTTTGTGTGTGGTTAAAATTTTTAACTCTGTGGGCGAAGGAGAGACCCAAGAGCTGCCTCATTCGGATTTATGTTGTGTTACGGATTTTTGTGGCCTATAAATCGTAATTACTTTAACGCGACTAAATGAGTTTTGGCCAGAAGGCATTAGGCTTTAGTCTTGCCATTATTGTGGCTACTTCTTCTCGGTTGTTTTCTGTTCTTTTTGTTGTAATGGCCGTAATTAAAATTGGTTGCCTTCATAATGTGATCGGCTTGGCTGCACAGTTGTATTTTAATAAAATGCCATATATCAAGAAGAAAAACCGTCGAACGTCTTGCGATTTATAGCCACAGCAGCTGGGAGTTGGGTGGGGATGGGGTTTTGTGTGGAAAATGGGGTGACGTTGGCCAGGTTAAGTCAGGTGAGTGAGTTGGAAAAACTTTTGCTCCACTGCTCTTTGCCAAACTGCCGTCCACTCCCCTTTGATCCACTTGCCACTAAACAAATTCACACGACACGAAACATTGCACACGGCCAGGGGGGTGAAAGGGGGCCAAAAAGGGGGTCCATGATTCGGGATGGCAGTTCCGAGCAGGGGAAACACTTCAAACCACTCAACTCGTCATAGACTAAATACTTGTGAAGCCATTCGGCGGTGGGGTTGAGTGGCGGCGGCAAAGGGGAAATGCGGAGAGTGCTCGGTCAGGAGGTGGCGCCCATGGCAAATAACATTTTGCAAAATCGGCCGCAATTGCCAAACTAGCCAAATTAGAGAATATGCAAATGCAAGCAACATTCACACGATGTGACTGGATGATGGCTGTTTGCCGGACTGACGGAGAAGAGGATAGAATTCGAGATGGAAGGACCAGTGATGGCCAGTGTGACTTTAGCTGTGATGGAGTCACTCTATAATAGGATTACATATTATTTCCATTCAGATGAATTTAAGGTCTAACCGATTCCCATATTATGGGTATTGCACTTATGACAACTAACTTTGAAACGTCCACAGACCCAATTACAACTAAACATTTAGTTTCTTTAATTTTCATATTAATATTGAATTGAATTTATAAAATCAGGCATATGTTGCTAGCTATGAAAACTAATGTTTTTTAAATTATTTCAAAGGTTATGATACTGAAATTACTAATTTTTTAACTACTACTTAAATTACTTACACTTTAGGTTGGAACGGATAATAATTCCCGAAATTATTTTAGTTATTTACTTAATTTTTGATATTGAAGAACTATATATGTTTAAAGATATCCTTCACAAAACTCCAAAAATTAATGATTTCACACCCTTCCGGTTGCAGTCATCTCTATCCTGCAGATTAAGTATTGTTGCTGTCGTAATCATAGTCACAGTCGTCGGAGTGCCCATCATTGTCGCCATAATCATCATCACCAGCCATCGTAATCGACAGACGGCATCTCATCGACCTTTCCCCTTGGACGACAAACCGGACAAATAGTTGGCAGCTCAGGGGAGTGGCACCCGGCAGCTGGAGACAGACCGAATCGAATGGAAGGATTGGGGGCTAAGAGGATGAGAGGCCAGAACCGTCATCAAAATCCGCAAAGGAGCCAAAGGTTTATAACTGGCTGCTGTGGTCCGTTTGTCGTCTTCATCCAGTGACGATAAACCAAAGTGAACTTTCCCCCACCAACGGCAGTTTGGCCTGGCTCCTTTCTGCTGTTGACGTGTTGGCCAACCGAGACTAACTAAAACAGCAAACATATTGACTAATCATTGAATTGAAGCGACATCGTCACCAAATTGTGCAATTAAAACCCAATTGAGTTGGGCGATTCTAGCCAAGTCTAATTTCACCAAAATTGCTACCAGACCACACCAGCAAATTGTTGCAATTCGTAAAAGAAATTTCAAACTTTGAGTGTGGGCAAAAATAATAATTGCTTTTCAACTAATTTATAATTTAACACTGTCATTTCAATAAAATAAATTTCATAGATGTTGCCCTGCAATAAAGTGAACATATATTCTGCTAAAAAAGAAGTGCTTTAGGTTAAATAAATCATATTACTGTGAAGAAAAATATGCTGCAAAAGAGTAAGAAAAACAAACTAAAATGTGTTGCTCTCTTGAATTTTTGTATTTACTTTTAAAGAAATAGTAACAGAATAGAAACTGCCATTTTACAAGTTTCCTCAAGCAATTTATAAGTGTATGAAAATATTATGTTTTGAAAACTAACAGCATACTGTTATTCAAATTTTATTGCCCAGTATTTAAGTCTGTCAAAATGTATTTAGGGTCTGTAAATAAAATCCCTTTAATTGTTAGTTCCCACATTTTTCAGCGGCTTTAGTTTCGCATTCGGATTCGCCGTTTTTTTTTTCCTTAGCCAGCTTGCGGCGTTAGGGCTTAAACAAAAGACTCGGGGACAGTTGTAGGGCTGCATACGTTCGGAATGGGTAAATCGGTTTACTCCCCACATAAATCCCTGGCCCATGGCCCTGGCCTTTGGGGTTCCGCCGCGTGGCAGGCAGGGAATGGTGGTGGAGGGGGGGAGTTTTGGGGCGAACACAACCACCAACAGACAGGCGATTGCATTTGGGTATTGGGGATTAACGTTGCTGAAAATGTTAAAACGAAATCCGTTCGTATGCTGACGCTATGCTCGTTGAGACCCTTGTTCAAACTGTCGCTGCTTACAACACCAAAAACAGAACGACGCAGAATGGAGATTTTGGAGATGGGAGGCGAAGCCGTGGAACACAGAGTGTAAAAAAAATGACAAAAAGGCATTTGTAGCCATAAAAACACTGCAATTTGTATTTGAAATTGCCGCAAAATCCCAACAGCAGCAGCGGCGGCAAATCGCAGGAAAAGTCCTGGCCCAGGACCCATCCCAATCCCAGTCGCAATCCCAATCCCAGAACCAGTACCAGTACCAGGCCCAGTCGACACATCAGTTCACTTGAGTTCCAGGCAGTTGAATATGTATGAAATCGGCTGCCTCCTTTCAGGTCTGCTTGTTTCTGGCCTGCGGAGCAACTGCAGCATCAGCAACGACATCGACATCAGCATGAGCAACAGCAACAACGACAGCGACATCAAATCCACTGGGTGTTGTTTTTCGATGAGACGTTACTCCGTTTGGGGAACGGGAGAACGCGTTTTGGAGCTGCAACAGCCATGCCTGCGTGCGTGCATGGATTTCGAGGTGAGGGAGCTCGAGGTGCCGACTTAACCCCTAGGGGCAATCACCGATTTTATACGGCCCAACAGTTGATATAAAAAGAAAAATATATATTTTTAAAATTAAATGGGCAATTTTTGGAATACCTTCAAATTTATATATTATTTTATATTTCTAGATAAAAGGTGAATCAAAACTGTGAAGGCTACTTATCTGAAATTTAATTTAAACAAATAATATCATAAAGTATGGATTTTCCATTTCATTATGTAATATGTTTAGGCTGAGATTCACATTCATTGTTTTTAAATTCGCAAAAAAAATATACAATTTGTCTAGAAGAAAGAGGCATTGTTAATTAACTCAGACTTTGACATGTTAAGGCTTATATGAATAAATACTATAAAAAATATGTAATGCATGTATGTATAAACATGACAAAGTTTAAGGATAGATACTAAGCAAAATATTATGAAAGGAATATTAAAAATTAAACTTTATAGTAAATCGAAAACATTTAAAGTCGGTCAGCAGCTCATGGAGCCATCTTAGCCTCTAAAGGGTTAATCGCACAATATCTGATTGTTGCCATCAAAATTTGAGTTGGATTTGACGCTGCAGTCGCCCAGCTGCTGCTGTTTTCGGGATGCCCCTTGCGAGTGCGGCTGCTGTTCGAAAATAAAAACCGCAAACAATAAGCTGATCCATTGCAGCGGGCGAGGATTCGATGAAAAAGGGGGCAGAGACTGGAGCCTGACACGCATGTTGAGCATTAGGACTCGCACGGAGCTAAAATTGGAGATGGGGGAAGTCGGGCAGACCGCAATCAATATTTTATCAAAGCGAAAGACGCAGTGAAAGCTCAAACTGCACAGACGCCGCTCTTCACAAATTTTGACATGCCACTATTTTTGTATACCTAGGATGTATGGTTCAAATAGAGTATATTCTGATTTGGTCGTTATTAGTTGCAGGCTTATTGAGCCCCAAAAAAAAGAGTGTCTTGAAAAGATTTCAATAAAATAAGGATACCTAATCTGAAAGGTTTTAATTCTCTAATTCTAGCTAACATTAACCAAACTCTTTGTTCTCAACTGAACTCTAAATACTGGGTAGTTCAAAGTCGGGGGCATTCGATCCTAGAATTTTTTCATGATTCTTCTTTCTAAGAGCTGATAGCGGGGTGTTGTGCGGAAAGTCGGTGCTTTTTACTATTCATGCTAAGCCGTGGCATGTGCAAAAGAAAAACTGCAAACAATGAAAAGCGAAGCCGAAGCCAAAGAACCAGAGCCACGAACTGGCAGCATGAATAATACAGAAATCAAAGCGCTTCCCTGAAAAACCTAGCCCAAAGTCATAAACGGATTCAGGGGGTGGAGGTATAGGGGAATCCTGGACAAAAATAACTCGATGTCCGAGGATGGAACCCAAGACAGACAGAAACGTTGGGCAAACTTTCATTAAGCTGCTTGAGCAGATTCGTTAATAAATGATGGCGAAACGCAGTCTGGCAATGTCATCAATCATATTGCAATCAATTAATTTGCCCTTCGGCAAGATACAGAAAAGGACGTGAACTGGGAAACCCCAAAATACGAATTTCCCATGCACGTCCAAGTCAATTGCATTGATTCGTTTCTAATTCCGGTTCGTGTTCTCTGCTGTACTATACAAGCATCGGAGCCAACCAGCTCAGCAAAATGTCCCCAATAAAACCCAGAAAAAGTGAGGAGGAAAACTGAAAATGGGAAAAACAGGAAAAACCGGGCAGCAGGCGACTGGAGTCTGGACACTCTCGCCTGTCATTTGCAGCACATAACAAAGCGTCAATAAACAACTTTGACAAAAATGGAGAGATCCGGAGTTCGAGAGACAGATACTGCTGGGGAACTGTGCCTCGCCGGGTGTATGCTATATATTGCCCGATTCAGTAGCATATACCACGTCGCCCTGGTTACCTTTGTAATGGGGCCGAAGTTGATTAAGTCTTTGGTCCAGAGGTGTTGCACTACCTCCAAGCCAGAGCTTATTCAGTACTGTCGTCGAGAGGCAATGGACATTTGCCTACAGGCCAACAAATGGAACAGGTAGAGGCATTTGCAAAACTCTGATTTGGTCTAGACCATGGAAACTTTTAATTGGCAATGTAGCAGCAAATTTGAGCAAATCTGAAAAGTCTCCTTGGTGAAACTAGATAATAGATAATTCAGTCTCTGCAAAGTGAAAATGAATGGAACTTTTTATTTCTCAAGGCAACTCGGCTAATTGTATGTAGTTCACCAAAAGAGAAAAACCAAGGTATTAGCAAATTCTGTTTTATAATACATACATATGTATGATAGATATAGGTGTAAGCCTTTCCTCTCATCACGTTTGATTTCAGGAAAAATTGAATCTCTTAGAATTCATTTGACAATACACGAAAACAAGGTACATTCTTGTGTGGCGTGTTCAACATATATAATATATAAAAATAAGTCTTGTTCAATATAAATAACAAAATATCTGAGTGTTAATTTTCAAATTATTCAAATCCGTGAAATACAAGTATGAAAATCTAAAGCAACACACACACACATTTATTTTACAATTTCAAAATAAGCCATTAAAATTGCTGAGCTAGATAAGGGGGAAGAGTAAACTTTTCCCACCGATTGCTAAACTTTCGCATTCAGCAAATCAGATTTGAAAACTGTGACTGCCTTAATAATCCGGTCGAGCCCTCGCACTCGACATTCAACTCGATCCTGACCACAACCATTGCATTGCCCTGCTCATCTCCTGGTATTTTTCGGTGGTGGAGACCACTGACCAATTCGGCGGCTTGTTGACCTATCCGCTTTTGTTTAGTACATCCCTCCCCTCCCCCAAAAAAGGGCCACTCCACTCGGACCCTTACCGAGAACCGCAAAAGTTTTTAAGCCCAGTTTTGGCTGTGAAAATTATAACTGCCCGGCTGACTGCTGAACTGCCACAACGTCCTCATCGCCGACTAAGCCCCTTATACACATGTGCACTTGGAGGCCAAAAATTCAGAGAGAGACCCTGCTTGTAACCAAAAAAAAAAAAGGGGAAAAGTAGGCTAATGCCACTTTCGAGTAGTTCGGCCGCAGAGTCTAGCTTGTGAAGTGTGTTGGCTGCAAGTGCACTTGTTACCAATTAAGCTAATCCGTCAGATAATTAGTAACATAACACACACACAGATACATACACACACACACACAGGCCGGGAAGAAGGGCCCTCCTCTTAGTCCTGCCAGTCCTGCCGCTCCTCCTGCACTTCCTCTTCCTCCGGTCGCTGCAGCCTCGGCACATGCAATTTATAGCCGCACGTGGTTGTTGCATGTATCACGTGACACTTGATTTCCGGCGCAGTTGGTTTTCCCCCCCGCTTTTCCTCTTATTACCCCTTGCCTTGCACGACCACGCCCCTTCTCCGGCCTCTCCTGCTGCTGTTTGCATTGCTTTTCTTTGCGACTTTTCTAATTTGGACGTTGGCACAACATGCAATGCCATCGTCAACGTCGTCGCGAAAATTTGTGGCTGCCACCTTATTAAAAGCGCCCAGCAGCTGAGGCTCAGTCTCCGCCAGACAGCACACAGGGCCGTCCACACTGCGAGAAAATATCGGGAAGATATATACTTTTTTGGCCTAAAGAATAAATGAGAAAGAGAACAAAAATCCATTTAATGGATGTATTTTGTAAAGATTTTTTAAATGGAACTAATTTTTAAAGAATTTTAGAGTATCTCATCTCCAAAATTCTTAAAAAAATTTTCGTGTTCCCCAAATATTGTTTTAAAAAAAATAAGAAAAAATTGTTTCCTTTCTGAATATTAAAAGTGTACTATTTTTAAACTAAAATAAATATTTGACCAGTTTACTAATATTGTTTAGCGTCCTTAAAAATAAGACTAGGGGAAAAGGGTTTGTAGGCATGGTTAATAGGTCAACTTAGTTTCCTTGGATTAGAGCAATAATTATTTCACGTTGCATGTCGTCCCAAGCTGATTTTGAATGCCTAAAATATTATAGCACCTATTAAGTTAGTTTGTAAGTCCAATTGTTTCTTGCTTGATAATTTGAGGACAAGAAGAGGTTTGCAAATGGTTTCAAGTGATTGCTAGGGGATTTCAAAGCGTATTTTAAAGCCTTTCTCCATGTGTGTGCGATTTCCGGCCCTCTTGTTACCCAGTGCTACCAATATTACCATCCCGTCAGCCTCTGCATATTCCAGGGCCACTTTTCGTCTTCGTCAACCGCTCTGTTGCTGCAGTTGCAAATTGGCTGGCAAATGTCGTTGGCTGCTTTTAGGCTGGCTTATTAAAATTTCAACGTGTTCATTTGCCTGCAAGTCAACGGCTGTGGGGAAGGTGCAGGTTCCTGGGATTACTCTTGGAACAGCTAGTTAATGTTTGATTTGCCTGGCTGCCACACATGGTGGAATTTCGGTAGCGACCCCTTCTAGCCCAATTTCTTGCAAGTCCTTAGCGCTCCTTTCGCCTCGAATTCACAATTTGTTAACTTGAGCAGTTTGTCGCCACATGAAAAGAAAGCGTCACGTCAAATTATAGTGGAAGGATCCCCTCTTGAAGGAAGAATGAAAACTCTTGACAAGTTGAGAGAGCTTAGAAATATTTTGAAAACTTTTTAATGTGTCTCACTAGAGTTAATTATATCTAAGATCCCTGAAATGCAAAGTTGAGGTAGGAAAAACTAAATTCCTACTATGAGATGTGCCAAAGAGAACTCCTACTAAAACTGTGGAGTTTTTGATATGTCTCAAAGTGCATTTGATTTGATTTAAGCAACAAATTTTTCAAAGTCTTCTCTTTGGTTGAGTTAAAATCGCTTACACAAAATTATATTGGTTTCTATAATACAAAGATTTGCATTAAAGCACAAAGTGGGTTTGAAAAGATTTTTATAACACTTATATTTTAAAATTCAAGGGCTACGTTCTTGGAAACTACATAAAGCCGAGCATCATAATTTAAGGGTTATTTTTATTGTGAGTGACTAAAAAGAGAAAATCTGAATCAATCTGAATTCGATTACCTGTAAAATGAAATTATGGCCACAAAGGGCCAACAAAAGGTGGAGTCCCTTTATAAAGTTGAGACTTTAAGAGCGCTTTGCCGCCTTCATTGGCTCCACGTTGGAGTTGACAATACTTTGGATGACCTCCTGCGTAATTACCTTAACTGCCTTAACTCTGCCTTATCCCACCTCTTCTGCCCACTCAGAGAGCATTGCTCTAATTTGTTTCTAAGTGGACCCCGCTGCTTGGCCCCATCTTCACATAATGGCTAATTAAATCGCTTGAATTACAAGCCAACAATATTAAAATATTACAATATAAACTTTTCTTCTCTGAACAGATTTTCCCCAACAAGAACAACAATGCAAATTAGACTTCTGGGGGGAATGAGACGACTGGCATTTCACAATTGAGGACGGGGCCCGAAAAATATTTCCAGCAGAAACTTTTCACATTAAATAAAATACAAAATGCCCATTAACAGTTCGAGTGGATAAACTCGGTTTTGCATTTTCACACACACACATATATACGTACACACACACACACACACACACACACACACAACAACGGAACAGACCCAAACAAAAATTGAATTTTCGGTTCGAGGCTCAAACTCAAAAACTCGCGCAACCCCTCCCCCCGCCTCCGTTTGGGAAATTGGGAAATGATCGAGGGGGGAGGGGGACAAAAGCGTCGAAGGCGAATGCCGCAAGAGCATTGTTGGTATTGCCGGTTATTGTTGCTGCTGTTGTTGTTAGCTGGTTGGCATACAATAAAATACGAACGAACGACAACAAAGAAGTACAAATTAAATCCCAATTGGAGTTGACCGCAAAATGGAAAAGACCACAAAATTATAACCACAACGATGTGGGCGAAGGAGCAGGGCGTCCTGGGAACGTTGCCAAGGGGGGCACGATGAAGGGGACGGGGGCAGTGGCATCGTTTTGGGGGGGAAACACCAACAGCAACGCCCCCCCGCCGGCAAATCGAAGCTGTAGATAAGCAGCCTGTGGGGGCAGCAGTATCAGGAGAAGCTTTCAACTTGTTTTGTTTGAGGGCGTTGTGGCCTGATGAGGCAGTGGGTGGGATTGAAGGGGCTACACATAGTTACCGCGCATCGTTTCATTTGGCCAATTGATCTGGCAATCGACGTGGCTGCCATTTAGTTTTGGCCCTTTATTTCGCTTCCTGCCCGACCGAAATTGATATTTATATATTTAACCCAGAGCCAACAATAAGCTGGGCCAGTTCATAGGCCATAGACAGGGCACACCGATAGCCACACAGGGCGTATGCTTAATGTGGCTAAATGACGCTGTGGATTTCAATTGATTGGGTGGAAGAGGCGAATAGATACGGTTGTTCTCTTGTAGGCGGCTATGCTTGAATTGAGTTTTTGTCTATTTTTAGATATCAGGCAGCAAGTCAACTGAGAACTTTGCCAGAGGATGTGATTATACCACGCTGCTAGGGCGGATATTGCCTTAAAGATGGTTTTGCCTTCTGGGTGTCCTTAGGGGGGAGTGCTTTCAAAGCAAATCTTTTGATACAAAAACCTATAGAGGGTCTTATAAAAGAAACAATAAACATAAATTTGAATATGTCAAATGTTTTGAACAATGGGATTTCTGGTTGACTTAAAGAAAGGTGATATTTTGTTGTAGGAGGGATGCCTAGCAAAAGGTTCTGCTTTCAGCTAAGCATTTTCTGTTCCTTAAAGTTGAAGCAGTCCGATTAAGCCATTAAAGCACATTTTTAATTTTTCTGGATATTTATTTGTAGTCATCACACTTTAAAAGTGCAAGTACATCAGTTTTTTATTCCGATCATAAAACTTTCAAAACAGCTTAAAGCCAAGTTAAAACAACTCCATTAATATTTTTGTTAACTGCTGCTTTCGAACCAATTATTTTCATTACATTTTCAAATTATCACTTTTAAGACCGAGCATTTTCTTAATAAAATCTTGGCACTGATTAGTTCAACTTAATTTCAATTTTAATTTTAACGGGAGTTATCTTCAAATTGCCATCTATCAAATCAATTATCGAATTATTTTCAAATATTAATTCACGTACGCACTTTAACACTTAACCTTAATTTATGAGCTCTCCAGCAGGCCCTTAAATGATAAATAGGTTTCTAAAAAAAAGCCATCAATCAAGAGCCGGATGCATCTATGCTAATAATCTCCTCCAAAAATAGGCTTATCAAGAGCATATTTAATGCTGAGTCGGCAATTAGTATTGTGATGAGTACGCACCGCCCCCCTTTCCCTCTCCCCATTTCCACAATCTGAAACCGTCGGTTGCGTGCCCCACATTTATAATTAGCCAACAATAACAATGGCAGCAAGAGCAATTGCAATACAGACAAGTGCGACGCCTCGTATGGCAGCGTCAAACTTTGGTCTATAAATCGTAGCGCCAAAATTTAAATTAAAACCAAATAAATTAAACGCCTTTCATTGAAGATTAATGGCCTTAAGGCGGGCCCGCTTTGTTCCCAGTCGGAAGTGGTCATGGCAGTTGGCAGGGGCGGAGGGAAAAGGGGGTCAGGGGTTAGTTTTATAGGACCCCAAGGGGAGGGGAGGGGGTCTTAAGACCGCTTGCAGCCTCTCGCTCTTTGCACGCTTGACTGCGAATTTCCCGGTTGATGGATTTTCAGTTTTAGATCCTGAGCCACCGAATTTGGTCTTTAATGTTCGCAATACTGCAGTTCGGAACGAATACTTAAAGATTGAGGCTGCCGCCAACAATTACCACACGTACTCAATTCAATTTTATCCGTTAGTGAATTCAAACGGGTTTCCTTTGATCACGTCCTGGTAATCGGGCCACCACACGAACTTCCAACGGGAGACATTTATGGAGTTGCTGTTATCGACGCATAAGGCCATCTTCAAATTATTCTGAACATTAGCCAAATTTGGAACATGTTTTCGTAATGGTCTTTGTGAACCAAAATATCTATCTTGTTTTACATTTCAATAAAAATTTATTACACCTACTTTCTAAACTTTAGCAATGAGTAAAAAATTATTATGTTCCACACAATTTCACAGTATTTTATGCAGATAAAATAAATAAATTAATAATTGAAAAAAATTGATTTGTAGTTTAATTTGTGCATTGCTCGCATAATCATAGATTTCTGGAAACACTATTCTTTAAAGAAAAACATAAAATGTCTACAGAAAGACAAAAAGCATTAAAATAGTCTCAAAATAACAGCAATTAATTTTATTTATGAAATAAGAAAAGCTAGTTTTGGACAAGAGTTTGAAACGTTTTTTGGTAGTTTTATATGTAATCTTAACTGGCAGTTATGAGCAATCACATACATTTATTTATTTATATAATTGTTCATAGAATAATTAAAGAATTTTCTAAAATGTATTTATCTCTCAGTTCAACGCAAATTGGTCCGATTAAAGAGTTTTAAGCCATAGTAGTTTACAATATTGTACTCATTTAACGGCCTGGGGGAAACATGCCGACACAAATGCGCTAACAAATTTTTGCAGATTTTCAACAAGAATTCCCTTGGCAATTTTGGTTTATCTGAATTGCGAACAAAACGACCACCGACAAGTGCAGTACAATTGTGAATTCCCATTAAATGAAAAAATGTATTGTGTGGTGCGTTTAAAAATGTAACATTTAATATAAATTGAATTTGAATATAACTTGTTAAAGTTATGTTTGATTTCAAACGTTTGCCCCATGGATTTGTGTCGAAGGCGAAAGCCTTGCCAAAGAGTTTCACAAAAATTCGCAAGATCCACACGAACTCTGCCCCGAACTAATCTCTTAGGTAAACATACTTTCAGTGGTATCAATATTCCAAGAACAATGTACTTCTTAAAAATAGATTGCCAACCCATTAAGTTTTGCATCAGAGCAGCCAGCATAATCCACCCACCCGCTTAAGCTGCGAGGTTTGGGGTTTTGGGGGGAAATTCGCCCAACTTTTCCACAGAGTTATGTGTGCGAAAAAGTACCGAAAATCTTTAGCGACTTGTGCCCCCGTGGAGCAGCTGCCGTGGCTGTTGCTTTTGCTGTTTTCGGCTGCAAGCAAATTGTCAAGTTGCGGTTGCGCCTTTGAATTATGCAGAGAGCTGGGGAAAAGGAAGGATGCCTACCACCTCCTTCCACCGGCATCTTTTAACACAACACGGAAGAGAGTTTGAGCTTTTCTGTGTGTGTGTGTGTGTGTGTGTGTGTGTGTATGCAGGAAGGGGAGCTGCTAAATTTATATGCAGCTTAGTTGCAACCCAAAAATTCTACAAATTTTAATAATAATGAGCTGCAGTGTGTGTGTGTCTGTGTGTGTAGACATGTGCTGCTAAAATAATAAAGCACCGACACACACACTCACACCCCGACATTGTTCGAGCTGGAAATTGGATTGCAGCAGCTGGCGCCCAGGCGGAAAAAACCAACCACCCCTTCCCCCCTCTCAGGTTCACCTCATAATAATATTATGTTGCAGCTGCCAAGGCGCAGAGCGAGACCACTGCAGCAACTGTTTGCACAGCCTGAAGGAGGATGAGAAGGACGAGAAGGACGAGAACACACTGCGAATGTGGCGACGTGTGGTCGCAAATGATATTAACAATTCATTAATTAACCTCATTTCGTTAGGTTATGATGAGGCAGAAGGCAAGTCGCAGCGACAACACAGAGATTGTCTGGACCTCCCCCTCCCCCCATCCAGAGCATCCGGAGGGCGGAGAAAGAATGAAAGTTCTCATATGTCCGGTGCAGGTGCCCCTTGTCATTGTTCCGGCATCAAATTCTGGACCGGCACAGCTTAGTCAGTCAGTCCATGTGCATATTAAGGTAGTTAGTAAAGTTGATCCAACTTCATTTTTGCTGGCCATAAAATGCACAAACTCCAAGCGTACACATTTTTTTAATGTATTTTAAATATGGTACAGCACCTCAAGTTTCTCAGGTTTGATTATATTAATAAACAAAAAGAATAAGAGTAGAATTCATCACAAAGGAAATAATTCAAAAGTTTTAATTTTTGTTATTTTACATATCACATTTTTAGACGGTTATAAATATGGTAAGATACCCAGTATAGTGAAAGTTTGAACACAAGCTTAGAACACAATAATAGTCAAATTCTAACACAATTTCCTTTTAAATTTTAAAAAGGTTTTTATTTGTGAAACTCAACACAGTTATTGCTTTGTGTTAAGCTCTTTGTGTTATTAGTTTCTGATTGGAGAGTTATTTTTAATAGATACCTAAAATAAGCTTAAAATAACAAATCTTTTAAAAGAGTATACAAATAGAACTTAAGGTAACATTGTTAAACACAAAAGGGATGTCACAAAAAATAAGCTCTT
Organism: Drosophila fuyamai; assembly: GCA_018153365.1. NCBI lineage: Eukaryota > Metazoa > Arthropoda > Insecta > Diptera > Drosophilidae > Drosophila > Drosophila fuyamai. The sequence continues at coordinate 14,797,218 of JAECXW010000878.1, read as the reverse complement.
TTGCAAGCACAAAAAGATTATTACATCAAATGAAACCGAAATCAATGGTCTTGAAATAGAAACGAACTGAGATGAATCCATTTCAGATTTGGGCCGAAACGTCGCTTTGTTATTTCAACTGCCCGTTCGCCCACTAAAATTATTCACTCCCTTTTTCGAGTACCCTCCGTGTTTCTGCCCTGCTTCCATTCTCATCATCTTTCTGCCTAGCTGCTACTCTGACATTTTAAATAATTAATGTATAATGCATACCAGATGGCACGGGGGGCGGTGGGGGAACGGTGGCGGGCTGCCACCGAAAATGCTGCCACTGTTTAACAAAAATAAAACAGAGATGGAAAAGTGGAGCTCAACTTTTAACACGGGATCCGAGGACCGAGGGCCCTCGACTGCGACCCGTTTGCCCTAATAAATAAGAGATATTTTAATGTTTTTACGTAATTATATGGCGAAGCAATTAAATATTAAATAGCCCTGCGATAACTAGTTTTGCGGCCCACCGTCACTGTCAAACTATGCAGCGGTTGAAATGGGACGGGGCTAAGTACCTCAATGGCAGGCGAAAGTCGAAAAGGGGTCGAGGGTCAAGAGGTGACAAATCAATCAGCAAATCACTTGGCGTAATAAACTGAAGGCAGGTCAGCAAATCAAGCCAGACAGACGGCAATTTCCGCTTTGCAATTGGCATTGCCATGGCGGAAGAGGGTGGCTTGAATCCGGGGGGGGTAGTGATGGCCGAAAGGGGGCGAGGGGGCCAGGGGGCGTGGCATAATAAAATGTCAGATGTACGATAAAGCGAGGAATACCCAAAGCACAGATACCAGGACATCCCCCAACTTCCAAACTCACTCACACATTGTGGGAGCTTTAGAGCTTCCAATTGAATGCACAGCGGGAAAAAAGGGGTGGCTGGGTGGCCGGGATGATGTACCCGGGAATGGTCCCGGGGGAACTTCACTGGCGAGCATTCCGAGTGCTCTCGTGAGCTTGATATTATCACTTCCTGGACATTATTTGGTGCCATAGGCCAAAAAAGACTTAAGCTCTGCCAAAGCATCTCAAAGATGCAATTTGTATGTGTCTGCATCTATAGATGGATCAGAGAGTGGTAAGCTACGAAAGTTATTCCTTTGGAGTCAAAATAAAATAAAATCTCAGAACAAAATATACTTATTACTATATTGCTTGATTTTTATTAAACAGACATATATAATTTATATAACAATTTAATTTTGAATTACCCGCTTAATAGCTATAAAATCCCGACATTTTCTATAGTATGTGTTTCAATTAAATAGATGTCCAAACCAACAATACAATCAAGATAATTTTTAAAGGGTCCTTATAACTTCTGCAAAGTGTCCTTAACACTATACTTCACAACTTACCAGTTGAACACTCTTATTTTATGTTAGCAGTATATATTCCTTTTCTGGGTGAACCTTTGAGAGGCCCTCGCGTTTGTGTATTTTTGCAGCTGGCAAACTTTCTAAAGAAATTGCACTTTGACTCATGCTTATTACAATAAGCGACGTTCTCTGGTTTGTTGGCACCTGCCAAGTCAAAAGTGGATGCCACTGGAAGGACTCTCCACTCGTTTGCTCCCCACTCCCCCTCCTCCCCTGCCCTCTGAAAGCCCCTGTAATCTCAATGCGTCTGTGCTCAAGTTCGAGCCTTGGTAACAAACGTAACGAACGGAAACGGATATTGCATACTTATGCCGAGTGCAAAATGGCAACCCACAGAGACGGATCGAAGTACTGTCCGCCTCCCCATCTGCAGGTATATATACATATACATATACATATACATATATAGTAATACACACATCGATACGAAGGGCGCCAGCCACCGGCAAACTTTGTGAAAAGGACTTGTAAAATCAAAAGCCGATTAGATTCCATTTCAATGAGCAGCAAGCTGGTTGGTCATTTCCCTGGCTGGGAAGGTTCTGGTTTTGGTTCTGGGTTTGGCACTGCATATGAAGTACGAGTCGGGCATCGGACTCCAAACAGTCGATTTTATTACTGTTTGGGCCGCACAAAATCACAAAATCCGAACCAGAACAGAGCTCCACGAACATGTTGCTAGGGTCCTATTGGCAACGGGTCTGCAATGCGGGAAAGTGCACCGGCATATGCATATCCGCCACGGTTCTTCATTAGCTCTCAAATTAAACTAAGCAATGCGCGATGCCAAATGCTCACGGGCCTGTAAACCAAGCTGCACTCTGCCATGGATCGAGTTGCAGTGATTTCGGTGGATATAACTGGGAATGACCGAAATCCGTCTGAAGTGTCGGTATTTGGTAGTTATTCAAATTAAGCATGTAGATATTTAAGGCTCAAGCTCAGTCAACATTCTATAAAATAACTGCCAATGAACTGAGCTAACAGTTATTTATGTATTCACAAGTATTTATACTGTGTACATACCTAAAATTATAAATATTTCAAATTTAATATAAATTAAAATTTGTTGTTTAACATTTATCTTACTAGTCTATTTTGTTTTCTGAGATACAAAGTTCATGTCTTAAGCTGCAGTTCGTAATGTTATATATTTAAGTTTTCATTTTTTCAATCTGTTGGTATATATAATTTTTATAAGTAAATATGAGCTATGATGTGTGCTGATTTAAAGTTGTACACAAAAATCATTTGATTAAAGGTATTAATTAAATCAAACCAAAAAAGCTTTATTTTACATTTTTTATAGCACAATATTAAGAATCAATCTCATAGTTGACAAGTTCAGTTTGCCTAATTGATGGTTTCCACTTCTTTACTGTGTCGAAAAATGAATTGATTGAGACAGTGATTTAATTTCCACCTTGAAGGGTCCTTCTTCTGAGCAACTGCCGAATGTCGCACTCAGAAATCACATAATTGCTCTTTGGCCTGTCCGGGGCCACCTCTGCCCATTATCCTTGCCCTCCGTCCCTCTTTCGTGGACATCAACGTCATGGTCTCAATATCCTGCCATCCATCCACTTTTCCTCTTTCATCTCTTTGTGCCGGGCTCACATGACGCCCCTCGTCGAATCATCTGCAGTGCTCAGTCATGTATGCTCTGCCAACTGATTTGAGCTGGAGCCATCGACCAGGTCCCGACGGTGGAAACCTCGAAGGTGGCCAGCCACACTCCTTGGACTCCTGCTCTATTTGCTTTAATCAGTGTAGTCAACCGGCGAGCTAATCGTTTATGATTTAGTTTTGATTCGCTCGCCGAAATAACCATAAACCGGATGGAGTTTCAGGACACCGAGATACCCCATGCCGGCTAAAGTCCCCCAATCCCCGCCTGGAATGCTGCTGCACCGCCACACGGAAGCCCAGTGAAACCGCTGCTCTGTGTGTTTTCGACTATAAAATTAAATTGCGATGTGGTGGAAAAGTTAGAGCAATGCCCAGTGCAACAAACACAACAACAAACTGTTCCTTACTGCCCCACATTTGGTCAAACGCACACACACACACACACACACTGCCGCATAGATACCAAAAATGGGAATGGTATAGTCGGGGGGGAAAAAGTGCAGCAGTGAACAATTGTTCAGTGCATATCATTTGGTTAAAAGGATTCGTTTTACTCTTCCGTGTGGTTCGGTCTCCAGTTCCCGCCCCAAACAGACCGTGTGTGTGTGTGTGTGTGCAAGTGTGTACAAATCAACTAATCTGCTCCCCACGGCAAAGTTACGAGAAGACCGACAATTATATCCGCTCTCTGCTCACAATTTTTGCATGTCGTAAAGTTTCTAGTGGTGCACAGCTCCAATTCACTCCGCTTCCAGTTAGTCCCCTGCCCCTCCCACCGTTTTGCCCCACATGTCTGTATATATATGGCTGCAGTTTGGCCCTAACCGACGCTCTAACGGAACTGAAATGGCAACTAACACACGTTAGCTGCATTTTTTGAATGCCCTTTCCCGGTTTTATTTTCCTTTTGTGGGAAATGCTAGGAAATTCGTTGTGACTCAGGAAACAATTGGATTGATGTCCCCTGGGTGACAAGAAAGTAATACAGTGGAAAATGTATAGTTCAAAATCTTTTAGGCGAACTAGGCTTACTGGAAATATTAAATAGAAACACCCATATATTTTCCATATCCTTTAAAAATATATATTATAAATTTTCAGTTAATTTTAAAACATTATAAGCTCAGCTAAAACTTAGTATCAGATAATAGCGGTAAACAAATCATTAAACGTAAACCTTTTTAAAGACTGGTTTATAAATAAAAAAAATAAAGTATTTCTAAAATAATGGAATGACCTAATAACCCACTTTTAATACGTTATATAAGAAAATATGAATTTGAAGATAAATAAGTAAAAGCGTATTTATTTTCTTTTAATAACCAAAGGCTATTATTCTTCAAAAGAGCATTTTAATTTCGCCAATTTCATTTAATTTCAAGCATATCCAATGCTGTTGCATACTTTCAGGAGCGGTGAGCTGCACTGCCCGTGGATGTGTATCTACGCCTGTGTGTCTGCATCTGTATCCGTGTATCCTTGCTGCCAGGGCTGTTGTGCCGAGTGTGAATCTGCCCTGGTATTACTGTTTGTATTGCAAAAGTTGTTGTAACTTCGTTAAAATAAGCACTCTGTTAGTTTGCCCGCTGGCGCGACGGGAAGCGTCCCCTTCTCGTTTCTCAGTCCGTTTTCCACACCTCCTTCCTAGGATTTTCGAGTCTGTGTGAGTATGTGTGTTAGGGCAATGCAGCAGATTTGTCGGCGGTTTTTGCCATTACTGCTACACCGGCTAGTCCTGCTAGTTCCGCCATCCCCCTCGCCCCTCTGCAATCCCCGATAGTTGGCATATCTGCATTAGTAATGGTGAGTGGCGGCGAGTGCCAGGCAAATTGGGTGGATTTGGATTTACCTGCTCGTCGCCGGGTTTGACAGCCAAGTGTGCTCTGCCCAATTCCTCCAGACCCCCAGACCCCTTGTCCTCCATTCCTGGGCAGCAGGATATACAAACTCCTTCGTACTTTACCCCAATGTGTTGCAACATGCCTGCGAGGTAAACTTAACGTTTAGTTTTTCGGGCGTCAGCTCCTTGGTGGCTATTAAATTCCTGCAACTCCTAATGGCGCTCCCCAAGCAGCCAACTTCCTTTCACTTTCGCCTGAGATGTGGCTGAAACAATATCGATACTTGTTAGGCAGGATACAGGTAAAAACAGTAAGTAGCAGTATGTGCCACCGACTGCAGTATGTGTACACCGAAAAAATTTGTTTAAGAAGCTTGAGAAAAATGTAAGTACTGTTTTATAAGCTGTGCCCCATTCGTCCTTATAAAATTAAATGCGAACAGATTTTGTTGTACTATGGGGTACTGACCCCATATTTGCTTTTATAAAATTCAGTGGACTCACGGAGGGAACTTTAGGGTTCAAGCTCCCACTTGGCTAAAAAAGATTCTGTAAATATCCTCTCAAAATAGTTTATTAAAATGTTCTACAAAATCCTATCGAAACATTTAACTTCCTCAGTTTAATAACGGATATTTTCCATTTCGTAACAAATTTTTTATTACCAACTTGAAAATTGTTAAGAATAAAAAGTTTAATTTAAATATATATCAATCAAATATCTAACTAGTACAATACAATAGTGTATACTTGTATTGCTAAGGGTGACAGTCAAATAAATGAATTGCAAAAGAAGACTTCTCTGTATTGTAGTTTTAAAAATATTTTATTTATCAGGCTTATATATTTCTGGCTGTGCAGCAGGTTTTAATAGCCGGTGCAGTTGCCGCTGCAGCTGCAGTCGCAATCCCCACCGACAACTTGTACTTAGTGCCGCTTCCTTCCGCACAACACGGCAAATGGCGAGGGGAAAACTGCAAAAGGCGAGCGGAGGCAAGTGGCGTATGTGCAAGAGGGGGATTTCGTACACCCGGGCACGGAAAAACAGCTCGTCGCCGGCAGGACTGTCTGAAATGCAATTAAGTCGCATCGACATGCAATCTCCGGCATGGGGAGACCGGGCCGCATAAAGGACTCCGCAGGAACAGCAAGAACAACCATGCAGGCCCATGATTCGCGGCTATACACATCGACGGAAAGGAAGCGGGCGAAGAGGAAAGCCTTAAAAGCGCTGAAAGGTTTCAGTTATCCCCTAAAAAAAAAAAACACGCACTCGAACAACAAGGAACACCGCACACAAGCTGAAAAGGGAATCCGGCTTGACGAGCCTGAAAATACCCTCAAAGGGGCATCAGTGGTTGGGATTATTTAAAGAGCAGCTTCTCGGGCGGTCTGTTGTAATTTTTTTAATGAATATGAAAAGGGCAAAAAATGTTTTTACACAATGTCGTTGCAAGCTAAAGTTTACTACTTTACTTTTTAATTTGAAACATTATTAAATTATTTATTAAAAGTATAAAAATCCGTGAAAAACGAGTTTGAATGTATTTTTCAACAATAGGGTAAGATAAACTTTAAAGTTGCAATTTTTTTAAGTATTGCAACCACTTTAAATATATTAGAATAATATAGCTTCTATTGGTAATTATAAATAATTATAAAAACCTTATTAAAAACGTTTGACTATGGGGACACAAAATCTGGAGAACATTATTCTTCTGTTTTTGTAAGACTTCAAAATATTTATCGCATATTGCGTGTCTATATAAGACAATCATTTTGTACAAAAACGGAATTAATAATTGTTTTTTTTTCAAAAATGACCAATTAATTAAGACCAAAGGGTATCCACAGATTGCAGCTCATGTCAAGCTAAAGGTTATTCCGTCGGGGGTGGCGAAAAAGATCTGGTTGCAATGGAATGCACTCATTGAAACACTTTCGAGCGCCGATAATCCAATTATGGCCTGACCAGGGGTTCCTCAGCCACTGCGGCTCCTTGTAAATGCGCTGCTCGTTTCCTCGCTGCTGTATTTATGGGCGGCAGATGGGGAAAGTGCTACAAGTTGGGAGGTGAAAGTCGTGCCACCTGGGGCAACCGCGTCTCCCGCACATAATTTCCCGCAACTTATTTTGCCCCGAGTCAAGTTTCACACTAAAATGTGTAAAAGGGTCAACATCTGCAGGGCACCCAGATCCGGATCCGGACTTGGAGCAACCTGAGCACGAGTTCTTATTGCGGGGCTAATCTCTGGGGTTTGCGGCTGATGGGGGGTCAACAAAAAAAAAAAAACAATGGGGATGTGAACACTTTTGTCACCAAATCGATACTAAAACGGAAACTATAACCAATTCCCATCAATGTTAAACACAAAGGGTTAATATTTCTAGCATTTTTATATTTATTTCATATTCAATTTTCTGTGTCGATATTCATTTTCTGTTTTCCATTCACTACTTTAACTTCTCCTTTTTTAAATTTCGTATTTTTAGCCGCTGTGTATTAAATGAAAAAATAATTGGAAATAAAGGCTGGCTTGAATAAACATAATGAACATTCCATTCCGTTTGCGATATGTACAATATTATTTGATAAAAATTCCATTTTGGTTTTTGTTTTGTTTGGGCAGTTGGGGTTGGGTGAAAAACTTAAATAATGGTTAGGTAAAAAATTGCATTACCAGCAGCTTTTTCGAAGTGTTTGTTTTGCCATAATTCATTTGTTCACTTTGTCTCATTCAATAGTTTATTTATCAATATCATTATTATTATTTTACTTGTGCATTTTGCATCATCGTCGTGTAAACAACTACAATTAGTATCACGATTGTCATTGTTGTAACTGAAATAATATAAAAAGGTGGAAATAAAAAAATTCAATGAATTGGTGAGTAATGAACGAAAAAAACAAAGGGAACGTTTTTATTTTGTAATTTATTCCTCTCCGTTAAATTGCTTGGAGTTGTGTATGTCTGTATATGACACGATTATGTTTTTCTTTATTTTACCATTATTATTCTTTTTTTTTGCCAAACTGATATGTACTTATATATGTCTGCATGTTGTGTTGTTAAAATTTGACTGCCCGCAAAGTTTGCAAACTGTTTTTCTAGTTTTGCTGTTAGTTGTGCAATGTTCGCTACTCTTGCTTAAAAAACCATTGATAATTGCTATCCAATAATTGTTTATATTATTAGTATATATCGTTATATATATCTCGATTTATCTAAATGTGTATTTATATTTATATTTAATGTACTTATTGGCCTTGTCTAAATTGTAAATTATAGGCAAATAAAACTAGTCTTTATATTATTAGTTTCGTTTGCGAATTCTTTTTAAAAATAGTTATGTAACTATTATTAACAACTTACGGTTCTAGGTTGATCTATGGAGATGCAAAACTGTTTATTAACTAGGCTCTAAGTGTGTGAGTGTGTTAGGAATCATCATATGTTCGCTGGTGTATGTATGGTTCTGTGTATGTAATCAATTGCATTAATTACTTCAAATGTTGGCCAAGACACAACGTCATGCATTGGGCGACAAAGGGCGAAGGGAAAAGAGGAGTTTATTCGGATGAATAAGTTTCAAGTTTAGACAACTATATAAGTTTAACTTTTTGCTGGAAGTCTCTGAGCGGAAGAAATTACTTTTGGTGACGAGCTTAATACATTTGCTCTATAAAAATCAAAGTCAGTAGTTGGAAGAAACTTGAACGTAAAACTGAAAAGTATATCAGCCCAGCACATGACTTGTCCCACTACTTATAAATATACTTTGTTCGTATTTATATAAAACTTATAAATTACGAGTGGACATAAACCGATTTGCTTGTCTTTCAATTAACTGTATCTTTATTGTTACCGGGCTGCCTCTCACAATTAGCTAAATCCCAAAAATTCGTAGCTACCGATTAGTTTAAGGTTTTATGTATATTTATATATGTACATATCATACAAGTGACCGTCAGTTGGTTATCTTCAGGAGCGGAGTCAGTTAGGACGGCCACCTCTTTCTCCCGTTCGAAGTGCAAAGAACATACTTCCCCGGCAACTAAAGCCAACATCAGAGGGTCATGGTGGTCATCACAGCGGGCAGCAGCAGGGCCATCGCGAAGGACAACAGGAATATCCGCTGGCCGGAACTGCTCAGTGCGCTGGCCTGGCACAGCAGATCCTCGGGAAAGATCTCCAGGATGGGCAGGTGCCGACCCGAAGTCGGATCGTGGCAGGTGTTGGCACGGGCGCGCTGAGGAAATCAAAAGGATTCTCATTAGGCGACTACATACAAATTAATATTAAAATTCCAAATAAAATAGACTTCGATTGTCCGAAGTTTAGATATAAATGCAAAGCTTAAATGACACCTTTCTAATATAGAACATTTATATCAATTAGCAATCTGTATTTGAAATAATAAATTGAATCGAATACTGACCCTATAAATCATGCCTAGTGTCAAATTTATTGTTTGGAATGCTTAAATGAAAATGAAAAAGTTTAGTTAAATATAGCAGACAAAATTGAACAGGTATAAATTAAAAAATAATTAAACAGATTATTTTATTGCAGCACCTAAAATTTAAAGAAAACAAAAAATGACATTATAAACTGTAATTATAGGAAAACTAAATTAAAATCTGGCCTAATCTCAATTTTAAAGACTATTTAAACTTATTTAAGCCAATTAAAAAAATATTTTACACTTTGCAAAAATACCTTTAAACAAGGAGTATTAAAAACATATAAAAGCTTACGCGCATATCGGCAATCGATAGGGGTAACTTTTGGCCAAAAATCAAGATTTACACAAGGTTAAAGAGAATGTATAGCAGGGAAAAGCCATGCAGATGGACTCACCTGAACCATGCGCTTGAGGTCGTCCTTCTGGATGACCTTGATCTGGGCGGACTCCCGCAGCCATCGTCGCAGCCAGTGGCCAAACCAGACCAGCCCGCACTCGCACTCCAGCGGATTGTGGGCGGTGATGAGTCCGCCCATGATGCTTCGTGTTCCCACGGCATCCCAGTAGCTCTTGTTCGGATAGAAACTGTCGGCGGCCAGGGCGTTGATGCGATTGTGCGAGATGTCGATGGACAGGTGAGGCACCTCGCGCAGGGCGTAGAAGATGCCCGGCGGCAGGTCGGAGATGCGGGTGTGCGAGATCTTCACCTGCAGCCGCTGGTTGCGCGACAGTCCGGTGAAGACATCCGGAGCGATGGTTTGCACATTGCCGCCATAAAGCTCGAGTAGCCGGATTTTCGTGTTATTCGCCAGCCGGGCGAAGAGCTGCTGCCCAATATTCGGCTCCAGGCAGTGCACCCTCAATTGCTGCAGACCCGGCATCCTGGACACAATCTCGCCGAGATTCGCATGCGAACTGGCATGCAATTTCCTCAGCGAACGCAGCTTGGCGAAGGCCTGCGGATTGGTCACCTTCACATCCAGGATATTCAGCTCGGCCAGGTGCCGCAAACTGGCCAGATCGTGCAACGTTATCCGACGCAGTGGATTGTGTGCCAGGTCCAACACTCTAACCGACGGAGGCAGGTGCTCTGCCGCACAACTGGCATTCGTGAGTTTGTTGTGCGACACATTGACGTGACGCAGGTGTCGCAGGGAACCCAGTGGTGACAGCTCCTGCAGATAGTTACCACTCACGTCCAGGTAGGAGAGCAGGGGCAGCTTCAGCGGCGGCAGGACATACAGGCCCATGTGGTGCAAGCTGAGTTTCCTCAGGCGCGGTGTGTGCACGAACACCTCCCGCAGGTTGGTGGTAACCAGGGGATTCTGTGACAGGTCCAGGTTGGTCAGATTGTTCAGGAAACTGAACGTATTGTCCGGCAGAATGGTGATGCGGTTGCGGGCCAGACTGATGTCGTACAGGAACTGCGAGTTGACGAACATCGAGGCGTCCAGGTACTCCAGATTGTTGTGGGACATCTGGATGGAGCGTAGGGTGAACCCGATGTCCGTAAAAGCCGGCACCGGCCACACACTCAACTGATTGTCGGCTATGTCCAGGAACTCCAGGCGTGTGTTCATGAACACCTCGCGCGGCAGTGCCCTCAACCGATTCGAATTGATGCGCAGGATCCGCAGTTTCCGCAGATTCGAGAACTGTTCCACCTGCAATTGGTCCAACTGATTGTGACTCAAATCCAGTTCCTGCAGACTATTCAAGCCCTGAAAACTGCGACGCCTCAGCGAGGTGAGATTATTGTGGGCCACATTGAGGATCTCCAGGAACTCCAAGTCCCCGAAGGCGTGGCTCTGCAAGGAACCCAGCTGGTTGTGGGCCAGGTTGAGAAACCGCAGCGTGTTCGCCAGGTTCGTAAAGCTATCCGACTTGGTCACATGGTTGTGACTGATGTCCAGCTGGTAGATGTACATGTAGCTGCTCAGCTCGTCGTAGAAGCTGTTTATGTGATTGTGGGTCACATTGAGACGCAGTGGCGTGGTGGTATTGGAAACATATAGGAAGGACTTCAAGGACAGTGAGCACAACTGATTGTGCATCAGATCCAGTGCAGCCAGATTGGGCAGAACAGTGAAGGCTCCGTGGGAGATGTTGACCAGACGGTTGTGAGACAAGTCCAAGTAGCGTAGGAACTCCAGGTTGTGAAAAGCATGGCGGGCTATTGTTCTCAGGCGGTTCGATTGCAGATTGAGTGTCTGCAAATCCCCGAGGCTGTGAAACGTCTGCGCCTCCAGTCGCTCCAGGGCATTGTAGGATAAGTCAATTTCCACCAGGTGGCTGTGAACATCGGACTGAAAGAGTCCGTGGGGCAGTGTCTTCAGCTGGTTGAAGCTCAGATTGATGTAGCTCAGCTCCCTCATCTGTGCGAAGGATTCATTGGAGACGTGTTTCAGGTTGTTATTGTCCAGACCCAGCCAAATGAGCTGGGAAAGCGGCAGTAGGGCATCCAGTGGATCAAGACTCTCCAGACTTCTGGCCGGGAAGACGGCGAACGAGAGTTCCAGAATTTTGAGGGTTTTTGAGACATTCTCAAAAACCAGCGGATGATGTATAGTGATGTCGTTGAAACTCAAACTAATCTCCTGTATCTGCTCGAGTCCCGCAAAGGAACCCAAATGCAGATGGGTAATCTTGTTATTCCGCAGTAGAATAGTCTGCAGATTGCTGCCCCAGGAGTCCACGGCAAATATGCCCTCGGGGATGTCCGGAATGGAGTTGTAACCCATGTTTAAGTAAGACAATTGTGTGTAGTTTTTCAGGCCGAGAACGGGGATCATTGTGAAGTTATTACCACTCAGACTAAGTACTCGGAGATTTTCGGTGAACGAGGGAAGATTGCTGAGCTGGCTGATCTGATTGGAGGTCAGGTAGAGGTATTTCAGGTGGTGCAGCGAGGATAGGGCCACCGGCACCGTGGTAAGACGATTCCTCTCAAGATCCAAGTACTCCAGAGTTTCCGTTAGACCCTCAAAAGCCGAAGGATGCACGCGACTGATCGCATTGAAGGCCAGTACCAGGTGGGCTATGCCCGTGGCCTTGAATACCGCCTCTGGCAACTGGGTCACAAAATTCTGCTCCAGATTTAGGGCCCTTAAATGAACATCCGAGTAGTTCTGCTGGAAATAGTCAGATTCTAGGCTTTCAATGCAGTTTTGACCCAGATCCAGGCGTTCCAGGTGCATTCGCAGCGGTCTCACTTGGAGTTCCTTCCACTGCACACTTCGCAACAGGTTATCCCTCAGGCTTACGATCCGCAACTCCGGCAGTTGTTCGAAGAGTTGCTGGGGGAAGACCGTGAGCAGATTGCTGGACAAGTCCATGGTCACCAGGGATCGTGGCAGGTAGTTCCCAGCCACATGATATATACGATTGTTGGACAGATCCAGCCAGAGTAGTTTCTGCAGCTGCTCAAAGGGACGACCCCCCGCCATTCGATCCCCTGAACTGGGTGACGGTGGATGAAGGGAATTACTGGTCTCCAATCTCGTCTGCACCGCAGCCAAGCTCGATGGTTGTGAACTGCTGTCATTCTGGGACACCACCTCCATCGATGCTCCTCCGGGCGCCACTTCCGTAATATCATTGTCGGACAAATGCAGTGATCGGAGGGTATCGTGCTGGGCATCCCAATTGCCATCCAAGGTGGTTATGTGGTTGCTGGCGAAGGAAGATAAATAATGCATTAAATGTGATGTAAATTAGTTCTCTAAAGTATAGATTTGTTTTTACACCATTGTTGGTTGATTGCAACTTGGTCACTTAATACTTTATTTAGAAACTGAATGGTTAAGGCATGTTTCTTTAAATAATTCTTATGAAAGTGACTAACTAAATTAATAATTTCTTATTGTATTTCTAATATAAGAAATACTTCCTAACAACTTAATTGCTTTTCGGTGAGACGTTGATTTAGCGAGTTAAAACAAGAGAGAACGCTATAGTCGAGTGTCTCGACTATTAAATACCCGTTACTCAGCTAAACAACTAATATAAATATGCCTTCTGTATGTTTTTCGCAGCTCGAATTAGCTCCCGATTTTTATGTTAAAATCGGTACCCAGGGAACACCTCCAATTTGGCTAACTTGATTTGATTTGCATAGTTCTTGGGATATAGTTCGGTATTGACAAATGAAAACCATCGCAATTTCCTTTAATAGAAATCCTTATCGAGAATTAACGTTGACTCTGTTGAGCACCTTGGCCAGCTGTTCCAAAGTCATCCGTTAGATGGCGCTATTGCACTATTGCGGCCATGAAAGGCAGAAATGTAGGCGCTAACCAGGCATAAGTGTTTAATGGGTTTTTGGGCGTTAGAGTGGGCGTGGCAAACTTTTATTAGGCCATTCGATAGGTATTGACGAAACAAATATATATCAAAAAAAATTTTCATAATAGCATCAAAACTGTGGCCACAGCTGGTCGCTTGTGGGCGTCAGAGGGGCGTGGCACCATTTTGAAACAAACTTGCGCTGCGTAGGAACTCCTAAAATCTACATGCAAAATGCCAATCTTCTAGCTTTTATAGTTTCCGAGATCTCAGCGTTCATACGGACAGACAGACAGACGGACAGACAGACGGACAGACGGAGAGACGGACAGACGGACAGACGGACAGACGGACATGGCTAGATCGACTCGGCTAGTGATCCTGAACAAGAATATATATACTTTATAGGGTCGGAAACGCTTCCTTCTACCTGTTACATACTTTTGCACGAATACAATATACCCTTTTACTCTACGAGTAACGGGTATAACAATTTAATTTAATTAATATGTTAAAATAAGTGACTAAACCTCCCCGCATCGCTTAATGTAAAGTGTAGTTCTAAGTTAGAAGGATTTATACCAGTAGTTGGCTTCAAATAACCTTGAAACTAGAAATCTTGAAACTTACCGTTGCGCCACCAGTCGCGATAGGGAGTGTAATCGCTGCAGAGCATCCAGTGGCAAGTGCTGCATCTTGTTGCCAGAGATATCCAATGTCATCAGCGAGTGTGTCATCGTGCTGCAAAGGGAGATATCAAATGAAAACGAGGGCGAGAGAACGAGAAGCCTATATGATTATCATCTAAATCATTCCGCACGAGCTGCAGGGGGAACTAGTTATCAAAAATATATAATGTCTAAAACTTTCACTAAAACTTTTGTTCACAACTATCAACAGTTTCCGCTTGGGGTCGACGTCATCCCCTCATCAACATCCCCATCCCGTGGCTCATATAAATTGACGTGCTGCCTGCCTTTTGACATATCCTACACACAAGTCGGAAAACAAATATTTAAACTTAATTAACGCGTAGCAACGGCGACCCAGGCGACCCCAGCTGCCTTATCCTCCCAGACCCCAGTTCCACTTCCCAGCTCCCAGTTCCCCGTATTCCTCATTCCACTTCCTCTCTAGGCTCCATTAATAGTTATACACACGCACCGCAAACTCATACGAACACACATGCACACACACACACATGTGCCAAGGAGTGGACCACAGTGAAACTTAAAGTTTATAATGTTTTTAAAAGGTTCTTTTAGTGCCCGTAAGGCATGCGTAAAAAAAGTTTCAAAATGGCTTTTCATGCTTGCAAGATGCTAATAAAGTTTGTCACGCAAACGCACTTTTATTAAACCTTATTTATTTGTTAGAAATTGTCGTTCACTTGACCTCCTCATCTTAGAAATAAACAAGAAAGGAAAGCTAACTTCGGGCGGAGCCGAAGTTGATATACCCTTGCAGAATATTCTGTAAATAATATTCTCCAAAATTATTCATATGATGCATTCTTAACACTCATAAAAAATCCCAACTTTCTAACTTTAAAAACACCAAAGTTATGGCATTTTCAATCGTTCAGTTATATGGCAGCTATAGGATATAGTCGGCCGATCCCTATAAAATTTGGTAGGTCGGATTGATTGGCCAAATATAAAACCCATAGAAAATCCCAACTTCCTAACTCTAAAAACACCAAAGTTATGCTATTTCCTATCGTTATATGGGAGCTATAGGATATAGTCGGCCGATCCTTATGAAATTTGGTAGGTCGAATTGATTGGCCAAATAAAGAAGCCATAGAAAATCCCAACTTCCTAACTTTACAAACAGCAGAGTTATGGCATTTCCTATCGTTCAGTTATATGGCAGCTATAGGATATAGTCGGCCGATCCCGGCCGTTCCGACTTATATACTGCGTGCAAAGGAAAGAAGGGTGTGTGCAAAGTTTCAATTCGATAGCTTTAAAACTGAGAGACTAGTTCGCGTAGAAACAGACAGACGGACAGACAGACGGACAGACAGACGGACAGACGGACAGACGGACAGACGGACAGACGGACAGACGGACATGGCTATATCAACTCAGGAGGTGATCCTGATCGAGAATATATATACTTTATAGGGTCGGAGATGTCTCCTTCACTGCGTTGCACACTTTTGACCAAAATTATAATACCCTCTGCAAGGGTATAAAAATGTTAATACTCTTGTTAATGTGCTTTTGAAGTTTAAAACTTGAATTGGCCTACGTGTCGTATAAGTAATTTTTTAATAATCAGAGATAAAAAAATTTGTTTAAGGATTCACTATTTCACTACAGATTAAATATATTAAAAGTTTAGCAAACGCATTTCTGTTTTCTTTGACAGGTTAAGGTCAATTCTTAATAAGCCATGCACTTCAACTGGTATATGCGTCGTATGAGTAATATTTCAAAATTACATTTTTCTGAAATATTACGCATACGACGCGTATACGTTATATTATGTATAAGTTGTTATATTTTGAAGGTAAGGTTCACCCTAATGTTCATAGTTGGCGAATGCAAAGAGAAAACCAAACAGAGTTCGGGCGTAACAGCGACCTCAATTATGAAAACCACGAGGTTTTCCAAACAGGCTTCAGCCTCCTCTTTAACGGCCATAACAAAAACAAGTGCAGCGGCATCCTTTTGTAGTTCTTGGTGTTGTTGATTTTGCCGCCGGTCCCCCGAAGTTGTTGTTATGCGACGAGGAATCAAACGCAAAACCAAATTTTTGTGGCTCCTTTTTAACCACTTCGGCTTTCTCTTTTCTGCCCTTTCCTCTGCTTTCCATTTTCTTTTGCCATTTGCCGGTAGTTGTTACTGTTATTCTGGCTTTCTTTTGTGGGTGACATTTTAGGTTGCGTGAGTGCGTGATTCGGTTTGTGCGAGCGTGTTTGTCATCAAAAGCCTTCTAAATGACTATTGGTAACGAATTAGGAGTAAAGCTGACTATGAAAGGCTGCACAATCAGTATGTCCACTCACGGAAGATTAATACAATTAAAGTAAACATAACAGATTTCTTAGCTGATTTCTGATTTCACAGGTTTTGAAATGGCTTCATTAAATGTTAAATGTATAAATATCCGTTTAAGCAAATCTCTTTTTAATCCTCAAAATATTTATTTATATTCAAAATACTCATAATAGGGTAGTCCCCTATTTAAAATTAATACTGTTATAGCTCTGTTTCATTTAATAAGAAAAATCTATAAAAAGAGGATATAAAAACACTAAAATTTTGAATCAAGTAGGTTTCGTGATATTTTACCACCATTTATTTTACACCAATTAAGCTTTAGCTCAAGTTACATAAGCTTAAGTTACAAGTTATCAATGGTATGTAGACATTAAAAAAAACGTAAAAAAAAGAAATTAAAATTATAAATTTATTCTGAATACTTTCTTATTACCTTTTTCTATTCTAGTTATTTTCTTTTTGTTCTACTTTCCCTGATAACCCTCCATTGGCATGTCATTTCGGTGTGTACATATGTACTGAACACATGGAATACCGGAGAAGTGCGCATTTATCGGCACTTTGCAACTGAGCACGCAACAAACACGCAACACACAACAAACCAATCCATAAACAGACCCACATGAGGCCAGTGGTATATGTGTGCGTGTGTTTAATTTAGCAATGTAGCACTGTAAATTATTAATTAGCAATTTTTGATATACATAAGTGCTGAAATATTGATGAGAACTTTTACATATGGCATCATAGTCCGCAACCGAAATGAAATCAAGTCTTCCCGTGAGTGCTCCTTTTGTGGGTATTATAAAGGTACGCAAATGTATATATAAAGTGGAAAGTTTGGTATATGTATATCCGTATGTACATATATGTGAATGAAACTTTAAGTGTCCAAACATGCGGCCAAAATGGGTAACTGGTCAAACATGGACTAGGGTCAACAAGAGCAAATAAATGGAAACACATTTTCCTTTTAAAATAAGCTTAAACGAATATTTATAACAAATATTTACAAGTTACATTTTCTGATAATACTGTGCAATAAATTTTAATAAATCTGTAATCTAAATTAAAAAGTTATAGAAATTTAAGCTATAAAACAAACCCATATATTTTGACAGTATTAAACTATTAGTCTTCTAAGCCTACTTTAAAAATAAATACTTTCCGTAAAATAAATAACAGATTAAAGTTTAAAGCTTAATTTAAATTCAACACTAATAAACCTCAACTAAGAAGTGATACAGTCTTTAATGAATAACATTTTAATTAAGCAATTTAAATGCATATTTATAGCCGACGCTTATTTATATATACTTATTTGGTTTTATCAACTTGAGTGTTGCCCCAACTAACTTTTCTACTATTTGACATCGCTGGAGAAGTTTATTATAAGGACTGTTATAGGGGGTTAAAAGCGGTTATAGAAAATGAGGATGAGAACGGTGAGTGTGGGTAAAGGTAGACTTTAACCACATTTGCCAGCCTTATGAGCATTAATTAGTTTGATTTAAATTCTTAATGCCGTCGGAGTGTGTAACTGTGTCTTTAGTTGACTCCCCTTCGCATTCCTGCAGCCTGGAAACTGCACACAGCCGTTAACTGTGGGCATCCATTTAACTTTAGCAGCTTAATGTGTGTGCGGGTGGGCGGTCGCCTGCGGTTAAGGGGCGTGACCCCAACTCTGGTTATCCTTTGTGCTCGTTAAAAATTTTCGCGTTTCATTTCATGGCAACAAAAAGCGTATAAGATGAAGAGCAGAAAAAAAAAAACCGAAAAAGGCTGGCAAATGCGGTCGACTCTTTCCCACGATCTCTCCCTTTCGCTACTACACACAAAATAACTTGGCCAAAAATGGGGGTGGACGGAAAACTCCAGCCCCTGTCAAATGTGTGATGTGTAATGTGAACTGAATCACAAAACGCTGACGAAATAAGAGCTTGTGTTCACTGTACTACAGTCAGCACAACAAGCACATTTTCCTAAATGTATGTTAACTTTTTCTCTATTTACCTGTTTACACTTTAAAATGGGCTTCATGAATTCTTAACCAAAAATAATCCGATTTATTATTTAAGAATTTACCTGATTAGCTTTTACTGTTGGGAAAATACTAATTTAACAAAAATATTAATTGGCTTATATGGAAAAGAAAATATGAAACTGAGTTTATTTCAGTAAAAAAAATTATTGTTGATAAAGTTTTTAAAACTTCTGAAGAATTTCCTGTTCTAAATGTTTGAAATTTCTACCACATTATATTTTTTCAGCGTAGAGCATTTATTTGTTCAGCGTTAGCATTTAAATTTTCCTTTTCCCTCTCCATATCTTGCTCTGCTTTTCTCTTTTTGTGATTATTTACACTCAAACAAATAGCGCTTGAAAGTTTTTCATTTTCGCTGGATTTTTTACGTTTTCCGCTGCGTGTGTGAGTTTGCATTTTCCGCTTGCATTTTCAGCCTGAGTGCCCCGCTGAAAATGCCGCGCCACCACCCCTCCTCGCTTTGTTAAACTTAATTTTACGCCTTTTTTACAACTTGCAGGTTTATGTTGTAAAAATATACAAAGCACTCTTCACTCGCAGACACACGCATGCACACACTCTCACGCGCCCAGGTGAAAAAGGGGTCATGTAAATAGGCCGGCCAACTGTCCTGTCATCATTCCCCCCGGTGCCAGGTGTGCGTTGGGGTCACCATCGTGACTCGTCACCCGTGGGGACGGGCACTCACCTGAAACTCCGCTCGGATATGTCCTGCAGTTCGTTGTCGATTAGCTTCAATGTCTTGAGACGCAGTCCCTGGAAGGTCTCATCGTCGACACTTTGCAGATGAGTGTTGGACATTTCGATGTAGCGCACACTGCTGTGCATGAACTCTGCAGAAAAAAGAAAATAAAGAAAAATATGAAAAATATGAAAAATGTGAAAAATATTACACGTTTCAAGAAACAAATGTTCAGGAGGAATATCATAAGTCTCCGTCACGGAAGTCTTTTCAACCAAATTTTGTTAACCAAACCGTGGCCTTTAAATAAAATAGTTCTTTAACTAAAAGCACGCCAAGAAGCTCACTTGAACTACAATAGTTTTTTATATTATTTAAGGAAGAACAATTATATTTTGGATATTTTTTGATAGTTTGTCGGGCAAATAGATTTATGACTAGAAAAATTCTGTATATTTATAATTAATAATGACTCTGAAAAATGTAAAATAAAATTGCAATCAAACTTCATAAACTTGGAGTTCCTTTAAATTTAATAACTGCCTATGTCATTTCTGAGATTACTTTACTGCGTGTCCCTTATATTACAAATACTTGAAAGCCACAACGATTTTCTCCGTGCCTGCCAGGAAATTGGTTTGATATTGGAGGCACTCGAGCATCCGAGTCGCTCCGCAAAGTGAGAGAGCTCGACGCGATGTTGGCCATCAGTTCATCATTCAAATTGATTTTAAACGGCATTCGAAGCGTTTACCATAAACGAGGGAATATGCCCGGAACGGACCATCGTCAATTCCCTATGTCGCCTCGATACATAGATGTCTCTCCCCGTCTAACGATGATGGCTTTTGTTTTGGCAGTTTTGATCGCCAGCGCGTTAAGGCAAATGGGTCATCAGCGTGCCATCAGACAATGGACCCACTACCCACCGAATCGACGGACCGGAGGAGCACGGCCATGGCCCGTGGCCCAAAACCAACTCCCCGCTGGCTATGAAGCCACGCTTTCGATTTTTGTGCGCGTTTTCCGGTCCGGCCAGAGGCTCAGCATCCGGGCAGTGCCTGCAGGAAAGAAACCGACCCACCAGCGACCAAAAAGGGCAACAAATTTCATTTTATGGCTTTGCCAAAGACAGGAGACAGTGACATCTTGGCCGAGTATAACAATGAATCGCAACGTACTCGTTTTATGAAATTTTTATGGGCCACAATGACCAAATCGATTAATGGAGTTAACAAAAAATCCACATACGGTTAAGCTTTCAATTTGATTGAATAATATGAATATTTAATTTGAAAAAAAAATGAATAAAATGATTCTAGGGATTACTTAAACCTAAATGCAACTGCAATATGTCTAGGATGATTTAATTATCTTGACAAAAAAAAAACCAATGAAGGATATGTTTTCGTTCATTGGGAAAAAACAATTCAGCGATTTACAATTTTTAAAAGTTTTTTCCTGAACGATTTCATGCATTTTGCATATTTTTTTCGGTCTTAATTCCCTGCCAGTCAAACCTCAACAAAGTTTCATCGGGAATCAGTGCGCTTTCACTTATTAAATATTCCATTGCGCACAAAAAAATAGGCAAACATAGAGCGATTGATTTTTGCACTCTCTGGCGCATTGAATATTTATAAGAAACAATCAATTGTTGGTCAGTTTTCGTTTTGTGCAGTATTTTTTCGCTTTGTCTAGATGCTTTGGTAGTGGAACTTTTTCAGTTTGAGCTCATCAAATTGATGTTTAATTATTTCGCTCTGCAGTCAAGTTTGTCCCACTCCTTTTTTTTCTGCCAAAACGTTGATGGTCGAGTCAATCTCTGACAATCGGGGATTAGTAGCGAATTTCGCTTTGACTTTAATGTGGCCGTGTTGTTCACATTTAGTGCATATATACAGCATAGAAACTACGGTGGAAAAACGTTTGAATAAAAACAAAAAAAAATAGATACTCCTCTACTTTGGCCGGTCTAAAAAAAGCCCAAAAATGACAATACACAAAACAACGAACCGAAAAGAGAAGGAAATTTTTCAATTAAAAGCGAAAAGTGCATTTTCATGTTTCACGTCAGTTTCTCTTTCAGTTTTGTGGCAATTTTCTAGGAGAGACAGAGCGGGAAAGACCCGCCACTCGACCGAAAAATATTTACCATGTTGGCGGAAGGGTTAAGGTTGCAGGCGGTGGATAATGGCTGATGGCTGGTGGATTGTGGGAGGTAAGAGGTGGGAGGTGGCATTCCGATCCCCGCCCCGCAGAATGCTTAAGGTAAGGTCAGGCCATAATTTAAGTTGACAAGCATGACATGGAAATTCCCTTTGGTCGGCAGCGGCAGCAGCCGTTACCATAATCAGGCTAAAACACATGGCCACCCCGCACCGCCCCAGCCTTTTCCGCAGAGCGTGTGTGTGTGTGTTCGTCAGGAGCTTCAATTCCATGCGAGAGTCGCCTTGGGTGACCAATTCCTTTGAGACCGGCTTCCCCTCTCCCCGGGAACGGGCACTCCAAGGACCCGGGCCCTCCCCTGCTGCTCCCGTTTAATTAACACATGCTCAACGAATCGTAATTTAATTGCGGCTCTGATGTCTCCCACGGGCTTGTTCTGAGTCACACAAAATTTGAAGACATTAAAAGGGGAACCAAAAGCAGTTGGCCGAAAACAGGTGACGATCGTTACCAATTTATGGAAAATCGAAAAAAGAGTTTGTGTACACTGTCTTGTGACTTAATGTTTATAGAATATATTAGTCTAAAAGTTTTCTAAAAGAAATAAGTTTGTCTGATTTCTTGAATTCAAAACGATGTTCAGAACTTAGAAATCTGATAAAATTTCTTACAAGAGTTAAGATATTTCTAAATGTATTCAAAAGTATATTATTCTTTTTAATTGAAAATATATGATTTAGAAAGAAGATTATAATAAACAATTTAGAGAATAATAATAATATATTAATTATTACACACATCAATAAATCAACAAATAAATTTACTTGATTTTGCTGCTAATAAAGTTGATTTAAATCAGTTAAGTGATATTTGAAGACAAAACATGAAGGTAAACTATTAAATCAAACCGAAATAATCTATCAATTAGTGGTATATTTTTCAATATTACTACACAAGTTACATATGAATGTTGACCAAATAAATTTGTTTGGCCGCATAAAATTAATCTAACTCTGATCGAGATCATATACGTTTAGATTGTTGTTTATTCCAATGTCAATGCATGCGTACGTATGTGGCAAGTAGGACGTGCACACACAAATATGCATGGTATGACCACCGACAAACTGTAATATAAGCATGGAGCAGCTTACATCTTAATTACATATCGCATATTAATACAATATTAATCATACGCCCTGTTGACACGCGTGCTCCTCCCTTGACCAAGCAACAAACACGTGGCCAAGTCCGGCGCATTCCTCATGCAGGGTCCACTATATACATATATATTTCCACAATATATACGTATATAGTATAGTATAGTATAGTATAGGACACATGTGTGTGCGGGGGCGTGTGCATATCTAAGCTATGGCCAGTGTTTTGTTATGAGTGGACAGACCAACACAACAACGACAACAACACATATGGCGTTAATAAACTTCTAGCCCGGTGCCTGGGGGTCCAACAACTGAAATGAACTCGGGGAAAAAACCGAGGGACTGGGAACTGAGAACTGGGGAATGGGCCATACGGTTCCAGGATGGAGACTCCTTCTGGAGTCCTTCCGTCGCACGTTGGCTTGTGCTTTATGGCCGCAAGTCAATTCTCTGACAAAATGCCAAGCATATTTATTTATTT
This sequence comes from Drosophila fuyamai, assembly GCA_018153365.1. Lineage (NCBI taxonomy): Eukaryota > Metazoa > Arthropoda > Insecta > Diptera > Drosophilidae > Drosophila > Drosophila fuyamai. Next base: position 14,774,039 of record JAECXW010000878.1, on the reverse strand, counting down.
ACTTTTGCTTCCAGGCAGACCAGCGAAGACCGCTGCCGCCCCCAAAAACATCCCATCCTCCCCAGCTGTTTGTATTCTCGTCCACGTCCAACGCTCTCGTCTCGTTTTGCGTCACTTGCCAAGTGTTTATTCAACTTGCCCCACCGAGTATATGAAAAAACAAAATAAAGCACAAACAACAATGTGTCAGTGGGGAAAAAGAGGGCATGGCAGCACAGCGATGCAAAATTAACTCAACCGACACCACCGACATTTCTTCGAGTTGTTTAGACTTTATACAAAAACCAAAATTGCATTGCAAAATTCCTTGAAATAATATTTAGCATTCTAATATATTTTGTTGAATTGTTAAAACTTGAATATCACTTTTAATCTTTGCCTAAAATCTGACATGGAAAACAATGTTTTTTTCATTCTTAAACCACCTTCTAAAAAATGGTATAAATTATACTTAATGTCTAAAATCTTTCCAGATATCGCATATGGCAAATAGAGTGCTTGGTATCTTGTATTTTGATGCAAAATGCAAATAATGCTGGAGCACTTATTTCTAGAGCTATTAAATGCTAAAAGCTACTGCTAAAAGCAGAGTCATTTTATGTGATACCGAAAAACCTGTCTTAGGATTGTATAGACCCAAATTTCAACTCAATCATTTCAGCAATTTGTGTTCTATAAACCAACTAAAGCTGCCTGAAACTCAGGTCCAATCTGCTACCAAAGAGCCTGTGCGTCCGTGTGTTGATGAAGATTACGTCAGCTGAAAAGTTATTGTTTTGGCCCGGCATTCAGGAAGGCAACTAAAGACAGGAACCGAGTGGGTGTGATGGGCTGGGAAGTTACCATTTATATACATATAGTTTGTGTCCTGCACCGGCCAGAAAACAAAGAAAAAAAATACAGAGAGCAACGAAACGGCCGCAGGAAACGTGCGGCATGTGGGCAAACTGTCGTCATTTATTTTCGTTTTTCGGTTGCTCCCAAATAGTTTCGGCATGAAAATTGCGGCCGAATCGAACCAAGGATGCTGCTATCTAGCAAATATCTAGCAAAAAGCCTCTGGCCAAGCGTGAAAGTGACCAGCAGGAGAAACCCGAAAATGAAACATTAAAAATAAATCTAAATTGTAGCTTCACATTTTTTTTTTTATTTTTGGTCCCCATTGCCCAATAGACAATAGAAATTCAACATTAAATTACGGACATATTCGGAGCACTAAAGGAACAAAAGTGCCACTGGTGCATTTTCTGTACGACAGCGACGCACTGAAAATTTTGAGATATTAAATGAATTTTCAACTAGTCCTTGGGTCCCCAGTTACAGTTGTCAAATCCTCTTCTCAGGCCCCACGTTTCCCCCACGTTGGCCCCTTCTTAAAATTTCTGGGTGCATAGTTTTGGTTATTTTTTTTTTTCGGGCTTCTCGACCACATGGTGACATCCCAGCCAGGAAGTCGATTCGATGAGGGGCTGGTGGAGAGCAGGGGGCGTGGCACGCAATTAGCCAGGCTGTCAACCAAAGTGTTTTCTCTTCCTTTTTTCTCGCATCTCTCGGTCTCTGTGTGTCCGTTTGCATTAGAATTGCTAATTGCCAAAAGTTTTCCAGCTGCAACATTTCTTCTGCTGCTTGAATGCAATCGTTGTCGCTAACATCCCCATCAACGTCGTCATCCATACATATATATATGTATATAGAATAAAATTGGTATACATAGATATTTTGGAAAGTCCTCGAATTGAGACATATGTTTCAAGTGCAATGCCTTAAGCTTTAAAATCACACTTTATTTCCCTGTGATACATGAAGAAATAGAAAACAAGTTTGATTTTGGGAAAGCATTTCCGAAGTGCCATTCGTTTTAATTCGATTAGTCGTAATATTTTAAAGTTTTTCATTAAAGCAAAAGCCAATGCAGATGCAATTGGAAAGTTTTGCATAAGAAACGAAGGATAAATTGCCAATGCGGAGTGGCCACTTCCTCTGTCCGTCGCCCCCCTCCCCCTCTTCACGTCCACCGGGAAAACCACGGAGCAAGAGACAAACTTTTCAATAGTATTCCACTCTTCCTGTCTCTATTCCCGGTGCTGCCAATGTCTGGCCAATTTTTGTGTGTTTTGCCAGTCAACAACTTTGTTTATTATTTTGTTTCCTTTATTTTTTTGTTGTATTTTTTTGCAACTTTATGCGGCAACTTTGGCCAAAAAGGCGACTCTGTGGGCGTGTCACAGTTGTTAACGAAGAAGAAGCAGGGTGTAGAATGGTAATATTTTCAACACAAGACTCAAACATACATAAACCGAGGAGAAAAGAAGGCACCACAATGAGAAACATTTTGAGCAGGGAATGGAAATGGAAAATGACAATGGAGCTATGGAAACTTGCCATTCATTCATTACTTAAAAAGGGAGCAAAAGTCTTGGTTGGATCTTACGACTATATAATACCTAGTGTAATAATTCTTGGAGAGCTTCGAGGAAACTTTATAATTAATTTCGGAAAGGAGCTTTAAACCTTTATTATGACTCAGAAAGTTGCCAGAGAAGTCGGAAACATATAAACAACTTTCAACCAATTATAAGGTTAATGCTTAACAACGTTTGGTAGTTTAATACACAAATAATAAGTTCAAAATATATAAAAGCACTTCCTTAAACGCATCTAGCTAATCTTTACCTTACCTAACTCCCCTTCTAATGATCTTAAAACCAGTTATGTTACACGCCATACAACAATCTACCCTTGCACTTAATAACTACCAGGTATAAGAACTACCAAAATTTGCGTGGAATTTGCCACAGCAATCGTTAAAAAACTTTGTCCAAAGCAACAGAAAGAGGGGAGAAAGAAAATCGGGGCAGACAAAGAGGAGAAAACAAAATAAAATGAATGGAAACTTTATTTTTACAACTAATTGGCAAACTTAAATGTAAGATTTCATTTTATTTGTGGGCCACGACAAAGCTGTTTGAGGCTTCATTAAAAATTACATTTTTCCAGCTGCAGGCGACAGGAGCACACAGAGCCCACAGGCAGTTAGCGGTGGTCAAGGGGATGTGAAATGGAAAATGGGAAATGGTAAAGGGGAAAAGGAAGTCGGCCGGCGAGTCCTTGTCCTGTGATGTGGCCAAGGCAATTTATGACCAACTGGCAATGAAAATATTTGCCACATAAATAAACCGTGACAAGCGGGAGGGACACATTGACAGGCGATACATGGTGGGTGGGGGGCTTGGGGGTCGAAGGACATCGAAGGAGTCGAAGGATATAGACGACGGGGTCGCTTACCTGGAAACTTGTACAGGGCCACCTCGTTGCAATTAATCTCAATCAGTGTGCTTGTCTCGTTGGGCAGACCGGCGCACTGGCACATGGAGTTGAGTGGACAGGCGTACAGGATGTCCTGCTGCTGGGATCCCAGTAATGCGGCGGATCCCCTGCCTCCGGACGAGGGCGGTGGACCCCTTCCCGAGTTCCTGGGCCGCCGGTGACCTCCGCCGTCGAACTGCCAGCAGTGCGTGGAGCTCACCAGGCACGAGATCAGCACCAGAAACAGATGCATCCTGCAATGGAAAGTAAAGCATTTGGCGGTTCAGACAGCTGCGATCCATGGATACCATCTTATAATCTAGTGGGTCCCCAGTTTGCCTTCATTTCAGCACGTTGGCCCATATAAATCCACCGTGTGGAGACACCTTGCCCGGGGGCATTTGTTTATTCGCTGCTGCTTTGCATAAATCACACGTTTGGAAAGCGAAAGCAAATGAAATGGCATAAAATTAACGTTAGTCCACACGCGTTGCGCTCGCACAGTGGCATCAAAAAAAAAGAAAAGTTTTAGATGAAAAAGAAAATACAACATTTTCCTTAACCAATGCTTTTCATTACTTACATTAAACAAAAACATTTATTTCTTTATTTATTCATGTTATATAGTAATCTTAAAAATAATTTTAAGTCCCTTTAGTTTGGCTAAAATGGGTCAACCAACTTTGAATTGAATTTAATAACACTTTATACCCTCTCACTGCATATGTACTATAATTGATAAGCCAAAGTCGTGTGATTCCTACAATTCTCAAAAATTTCGTTCATAAACAATTAGCCTGATTTAATTGTTTTCATAATACTTTTGAACCAATGTTGATATTTTGGCTTAAGTGAACTCCCCCTTCACTTTCCACCAAACGCGCCAAACGACAACGGAGGAAGTTTTCGACTAAAAGCCTGCGACAACTCATGCAAATGAGTCGCAGTCGTGTGACACAGTCCTCCTAGCCCTCCCTTTCATCCATTGCCATGCAATCTTTCATACACATGGAAATGCCTAGCCTTAAAAAGAAAAATGCACCGTGCAAAAACTTTCTTACTTCAAAATAATGAAGATCAACAAGCAAATTTAAAATGATTGCCACTTAGATCAAATATTTAAAATACTTTCTTATCCATAGGTGAAAACTTCAAGTCTTATTGGACACCCTGTTTTGCCTTAATTAAAGTACGATATCTTAGTCTTTTTTTCTATCTCTGTAGATGAAAGCTAGAAGAAAGTGCGCAACCACAACACGTAGAGGCCTCAACAGCCGTAGAGAAGTCGCATATAAAACATGTTTCATGTACGTTAGATGTGTGATGTTTATTTGACACGCCAAAGTATATAATAACAAATAAAAACTTTCGGCTCCGCCATGGAACCTCACCATACCAGACGATGGCGACAAGGACGAGTACGGCCCATTAGCACGATTGTTGAGCTTTAAGACTCCCGACGGTTTACCTTGAGTGTGCCAGTGTGTGTGTGTGTGTGGGTTTGGGTATGGGCATGGGTGTGGGTGTGGGTACCTGCGCACATTACGACCAGCCATAAAACTAGGGGCCAAAAAAAGAAACTGAGAGCACAGGTAGACTGGCACTCAGTCCCCGTCCCGTTCCAATTTGGCTAAGTCTGTAAGTTATTTCCAGGCAGCTCAAAGCTTCGGATAAGTCATATATATTTTATACATAATGAAATATGTCCAAAAATATATGATGTGGGAGGTCTCGATAGCGGAAACTATACGGCTTAAGTCTCAGATCGGCTTCAAAGGAAAAAATCAAAATCAGGAGTTGGCAAAAAACATGTAGGAGATTATCTCTACTTTTGGGCTTCCCTGCAACTAACTTTTAAAAATATCTTATTTACACTTTGTTTCTGGGGGAAAATACAATAAGATGGATCACACTTGTTAACAATACAAAAAAAAAATATTTATCTGATTTTTAGCAGGATATTAAGTTATAATTAATTTAATGTATACGAGTAAATGGTTAAATATTCAAGCAACATGTTTGCGGTTGCTTTACTGCTTTACTAATAAACAAAAAAAAATAATGTTTTAAAATGAACATACATATATTTAAGAATTTTAATATCTTTATGTTACAATGCAATAACGTTTTCATAGTAACCATTTAAATTTGCACTGTAAATGTAAATGTAAAGAATTTAGGGCTGCAATAAAAAATTATTGGGTAAAAATCAAATGGGAAAAGAAGCAAAGCCATATGAATGATTAATGGTGCTCTGTACAAACAGTTATAAGTTGTTATCAAAATTTTCCCAGCAATACTTTAGGCTTACCACAGAGTTCAATTGCACTATTCAAACCAGGGCAACCCAGAAAAAATAATTGCTTTTAATGAGATGTCAATGTCAATGTGTTTTAATGTCACTCTGTCAACCTGGAAAACATTTTAAAGCTGCATAGTCAAACTATCACTATGGACCTGTCGCTTGGTAAGTGCATTAAGTATTTGCTATTTTCGTTTACTTTCTTCGTGCCTTCGCCAGACGAATACTATGAGCAGTGTATGGCTCCCAAACTGGAGGAAACTCATGGTTACGGTCCGTTTCCATCGCAAGGGCAGTTGCGACGTCACTACCACCGCATGCACTACTTTGGACCCGACTACCTCCAACATCGAACACCAAAACAGCCTGGCCAAAGAAATCGGGCCAAGAAATCCAGTTCTGAAAACGCGGAATTGGAGAGGTTGTGCAAGGTGTTGAGCAAAGTTTTCATCGAAATGCCAACCAGACCGTATCCCTCATTGGGGATGAGATACCAGAAAAGTGGGAAGGCAGTAGGGCCAAATGAAAGTGATACCACAAAATCAAAAAATCGGAAGACAATCCAACAGGAAAGTAATACAAACGGAGTACAAGCAAAGGCATCATCGAAACTTAACTTGAGCATAATTATTTAATAATGCCAATTTCAATAAAAGAAGAACCAACCCATAATTCGCCTAGTTCGGATTTTGCCTTATTAATTATATCCTCATTAATTATCTTAAATCGTAACTTGATACCGTAAACTTTTGATTACCGAGCACTTTTATCATTTACTTAGCTACGTATATTGTTTTTCCAATATAAATTGCTATCGTAATTTGCAAAGAAAAAATTTGCTTAGCATATAAATATTTGACGAAACAATCAGATAAATATGCAATTTGGATGCCATACCTTCCATCCATCCATCTTGTGTTTCGATTTAATAAATATGTTCTAATTTAATAAATCTAATCTTGTCAGGCAAATCGCCAACTGTTTACTTAATCTTGCGACTGTCATTTGCCATATGCACTTAACATTAAATTCCGACCAGGCAGCCAGAGAAAACCAATCAGAAAAGCTTCAGTTTGCCGCCCGGCACTTTTGCTGATTGTTTTTCATTACGCTGATGGTGACAAATCGAAGTCTCTGTTCCTCGCTTGGACCATGTAAAACAAATGATACATCACACAGTTGAGTGCGTATATATAGGTGGTATCAACCTTTATGCACCTTCCGACACACACACACACACACACACACACTGCGACATATCGACTTTGTTCCCACTCGAGGAAGTCAGGATGTTGGACGACGGGCGGCAGAATAAAAACGAAAAAGATAAATATGTCGTAAAAGTTTTTTATTTGCGTTTTATTTATTCTTTTTCTTTTTTTTTTTGATACAGAAAATGACTAACTTGTTGGCTGACAGACAAGCAGCAAACAGGCATCGCTTTGGGCCAAGAACAACTGGGGTCAGAATTGAGTGGGGAGTGGGATTCTTGGGGGATAGAGACAGTCGAGGACGGCGTCTGTCACGCACACACGCCTCCTTCCGCCCTTCCGCCCTTCCGCCCTTCCACCCCTTTGCCCCCCCCTTCGCCACTGTTGGACGCAGCAGATGCGGGCGTTGCTTCCATCTGACCCTCAACCTTGTCGGACGAAACTTTTTAAAAACAAGCGAACAAAATTGTGGGACAGAAAGTGACAAAAGTCCACTGAATCAGGAATACTCTTTAGAAAATTTCAAAAAGTCAAACACTGATTTTTAAATTTATTTAAAACAAAAGGTTTAAGGAATCAAAACAATTCTTTAAAAATATTACACTTTATGTTTTCTTATATTAATTTAATTTACATTAAACTCGTTGTCTTTCGAAGGTATCTATCTATAGGTAGCTATTCATTATAATGTATTTCTTCAATCAGTTTGTTTTCAGCTCATTACTTATTCATCTGACAATTCCCGTAAAATACATGATACCCTTTGCTCACACTTTAAGAGCAGGCCAAAGAGCAAACTACACAATTCAGTGTGAGTCCACCACAACCACGGCCACTATCGCTGAGGAATCCTTTGCTGCCATCATCTTCCTTTGAGGAGCAGGACGAATGCCACGAAAAGGTCAACAAGAGGCGGGCTGCAAGGCGGGGTAGACCGCAAGTTTTTATTACGCATATAATGCCAGCGATTTGCCCAAGGAGTGAGGGCTCACCGAGGTCTGCATCATTTTTATACTTTTAATTTTTTATGCCGGTGACACAGTGACATGAAATGTCAACGAGCTGCAAAACAAACAGCAGCAGGAGCAAGAAAGTCCTGGACAAGGACCAGGATAAATATGATGAGCGTCCGTTGGGGATGATGTCCTGCTAGTTGACGCCGACGCCGATGGCGACGTCGACGTCGACAGCGACGTCAACTGCGCACCGCGCAGCGCATCATGAAAAATGCTGAAAAACGTAGCATACATTTGGGAGTCGTTGGCTCGCAGTTTCTCCGCCCGTTTCGCTCGCTCTATCTCTGTCGAGAATTTGCGAGTTTGTGCGATAATAACATATGTAAGTTGCCTCCCCGCACACAGAGCATGCATATGTGAGCATGTCGGTTTTAAGCTCAGCCCCATAAGCTGCTCCCATTTATGTTGCTGCTTCCGTCCACGAAAAAAAAAAAACAAAAAAAAAAGATTTTAAAGCCGTCGCTCAGACGGGGATCAGAACTTTAAATGAACTTAACAAACTGTGAGCGTGTATTTAACGCAGCCAAACATGAAAAAGGTTCTTGGGTGTGCGATTACGTAGGTGTGTCTGTACCCTTTGTATATAGAAGCGTGCGTCTTATGTATAATATCCTCCAGATACATTACAGTTAATCGGCGTCAAGTCAATTAAGGATAGGGTAAAGTTTTCCTAGCCCGTTTCGTGCAGAAGTATTTCAAGAAAAGGAGTGGGTTATTATATCATTGCAGAGGACTTTGCATAGTTTTTGTTATTCAGTAATAGAGACATTTTGTGTTTTATTAAACCCCACTTAAATCCTGAAGATTATTTATATGCTTGTTCGAGTTATAAAATATTTAAATGCCAGTCTAGGGCGCTAAATTTGTAAATACAACACTTATATCATCCTTTATCATTTATCTATAATCTAGAAATTTAAGTGACGACTCTCTTCTTGATATATTCTTTAGTTCTCATATCTGGCTCTCAAGGCAAATATCATTCTACCAATTTTTCACTATGTAGCCATCCATTCAACTAGTTGGGATTTGCTGGCAAACGTCTGAGGCCACTTCTTGGCCATATCTCACACCTTGACAGATGAAAAGCGATCCATCTTCGGCATTGGACCTGCACATATGCAATGGGTTTTATGAAACCATTAGCAGAACGGCGCAAACTTTAAGATACATTCATCTTGCGAGGCATTTTAAAAAGAAACTTAGCCCCAAAACGAGTTTGGTTCGGAACCGATTGCCTGGCCATATAAATCACACCCCAGCACATCGGCACAGACACACAGACTGGCACAGTTTAGTCAGTTCATTCAAGTGTCGTTTATCGCTTTTGCTATTTTGGCAGCGCCTTTCCGTGAAACTGCTTTTGGTCATAAATATGCCAATTTGGCAGAGCGACCCTCACGCCCTCTCCTTAACAAGGTGATTCCCTGGTATTCGAGTTTCGAGCTAACCGAAAAACCAGCCAGTCAGTCAGTCAACCAGAGTCAGTCAGAACAATAAAAATAAAATTTATTACTCAAAGTTTATGGCATAGCAATAAATGTATCTTTTCTGCTGAGTACCCCAGTATCTGTATCCATAAATATGCACCCATTCGCACCTAAGTGCGGAATTCGGGGTGGGGGGTGGGGGGTAAAGTGCCACATGTGGCGCCCAGTCAACCACCCACCTCCCACGTTCAAATTATTATGTTGCCAGCCCCATTCCACCCGAAGCACAACCCTTGATTCAAATCCCATAAAGTTGTCGAGTGGCTGTTGCTGTGATAGTTGCTACTGCTGGCCGTTTTGGGTTGGTCGTAGCTAGCTGTTCGGCAATTGCCGCATCATTAATCTTACTCACGGAAACGGCGCTTAGGTCAAAGTTTTGAGTTTGGGTAATTTATCTTCGACTTGCCGCAATTATGTGCCAGACGGAGACGGAGACTACGGCAACGGAACGGAAATGGGAACGGTAACGGTAACGGGGAAAAAAAACTAGACAATTTTGCACCGTATGCTGACACCTCCGTTAATTCCAGTCCCGCTGGCAATCACTGACGCACCTGAACTTGAAACAGGATGCCCAGGACTCTCATCTATGGGGAGATCCGCGACGCTCCCGAAAGGGTTGCTCTAATAATTCTTTGCCTAAATAATTTAGCAGCAATTTCGCGCCCGCGGCACTAAAATTAAATTGAAGTGTTTACGGAAAGCACATGAATTGCTTATGAACGACGAACGCCAAACTATCCAAGGCCGTCAGAGGGGGGGACGGGGGAAGAGGAAAGGGGCTGTGGGCGTTGTTTGAGGCCTCAGGCGTGTCATGTTGTGTGGTGGGCGTGGTCGGTGCTCCAATGTGTGGCGGCGCTTGGGATATATGTATTCCATGCTTATCAAGCAAATGACAGTGCACTATGGCAGCCAAAAGTATAGGCCGACAAACGAGTGATGACCAAGCAACCCTATCGTACACGCACAGTGGCTCTAGGTGACTGAAATACTATAAACACCTTATTTTTTTAATTTCTGTAATAAAAAACTCAAATCTTTAAAAAAAAATTGTGACCAGTTTGCGATTAACTGAGAAATACGCTCTAAACACCAAACCAAAGTGAAAATGTTGCGAAATAATCATAGTTTTAACGGAAATATCTTATATTTAAACCTACACAAAATACAAAAAATAATATTAGGAATCAATATATAATGCCCCATAGAAAATATTTAAATTTAAAATGTAATATTTAAATAAAAACAAAAAGTTCCGCAACCTTGACCAAACATAAAATTTAAGCCAACTCAGTATTAATTGTTCTTAATTCGCGTGACTTGCACATAGAAAATAAGAGATTATGATTAAGTCACAAAATGTTATCTTGTTGTTTATTCTATGCGAATAATACAAAAGAAGAGTCCTACTAATAGTAATGAATATAAGTGGCATTAAAAAATTCAGTTTCAGATTTAAAGTTTTCGCATAACATAGCATTCTTGCTGACTTAGCCATTCCAAGGATTAATTATTGTTTTCTTCGGGGCCCTTTTTGCCATGGCTTTATTCCCCGTTTCGGGCCACTGTTTCACTATATTGTTGTTATTCTCCGGGCACACAGCCGCACAATTAATTGCGTAAACAAAACGCGACGGACGGGCGGGCATGAGCATTGAATTATTCAAATCATCTATAATTACAGCTGGCAACTCGCTCGATTGCCTGCTCCTCGCACTCGGCGCCCCGCCCACTTAGCCCACTCGGCCCATTCCGCCCAACGCATTTATCAATTAAATGCGAACGCAGCAGCAAATCCAGCAATTGCAACAATAATAGCATCAGCCACAATAACAACGATGGCAGTAGCAATGAGGACGTTGCTGGGCCAGCAATTAAATCATTAAAAGTTTGTCATAAATAAAGTGAGGCACTTGACAATTATTAAAATGAATTACATGGGATTGGAAAAGAGAGTGGGGCGGCGGGGAGAAGCCTAAATGATTGGCCCCAGAATCGATGGGGGCGAAAAAGGATTGACTAAGGGAAAATGCAAAACGATATATACGAGCTTTTAAATTTATGCCCTGCCTTTATGGCCGACCTCTGGGTTTATGAAATGCCAAGCGGCTGTTTTCATTCTTATTTTTGCAACTGTTTAATCTCAATTACCAGTGCAAAATATGCAATAAATCTGTTATTGTTTGCCTTTATAGCCGATATGCTGGGTATGCTGAGCTGCTTTGGGGATCCGGCATTATCAAAAAAAGAACTGTGGAAAGGTGAGAAATAATTGAGTACTTACTGAAAACGCCTGATTGACTCGTTAGAGTACAATGTCAAATCACTTTATCGATTTCATTTCATTACATATATAAAAAACACATTAAAACATTTTAAGAGTGTTGCATTAAACACATAATTGTAATGCCTTTTTAAAATGAAGAAAATAAGTTATACCAAATGAAACTTTTTGTTTTCTTATAAAGGTACTCCCAAAGATAACCCAAACTTTGTCTTTCACTACTTAAATAACAACTAAGATTGCTAAATAAATATAATAGTGAAAAAAGCAAAACTTAATTAAAGTAAAGCTTCATAAATCATCTAATTAGCGAAATTGTTTCAATAAAAGTGGATTACAAGCTTAACCATCAATCTTGATTAAAATTGAACTAAATATTGACCTGTTTTTTAATACCAAGCCATAAATTCTTTCACCAGCGTATGTTTGCCTTCAAAAACCCACCAGGGGTATGAAAAGATCGATCACTTGGGATTGTTTTAGCTTGTTGCTACTGCCTGTGTCATTGTGTGTCAGCGGCGTTTTATGCCATTCTTTCAAGTGCCACCGACACAGTTGCTGCAAATGGCGGGTGTACCGCCATTCTTCTGCTCCCGATTGGCTACCTCACCCAAACTCAGCATTCCGCTTACGCTTTTTATTTTTGTTTCATGTATGAGAAGCAATAAAAACACAAATAATGGCAGCAGCCGGATAAAAAGAGGAAATGTGCGAGGGAACATACGCAATTTGTGCTGCGTTTGGGGATTGTTGCTGGATTGTTACATTTCTGTTTCCAGCATGTTGTTGTGTTTGGTTTATGCGCTCTTTTTTTTTGTGTGCTTTGGTTTTGGCCTTTTTTTTATTTGCTTGTTTGTTAGGCTGAATTTAAGCCTTTAAGCACATAATTTCAATTGCTCTACATAACACAAACGGGATTAATTTTGATTTTGACGTATGATTTGTGTGTTTGCTTCAAAATCTGTGCTTGTGAGTGCAAATTACCCGGAGCCATTAATGCCTCACGCAGATTTTTGCCATGCTCGGCAGAGTTTTTGCCAATCAAAATGCAAACGGAAACTGGCAGGCAAATCCAAGACCAGAAAAATGCTCAAACGCATCTCCACAACTCAAAGGATTAGTGAAAGCCTGGTCTTAAATTTTCGATTCACAATTTGAAAGGTAAAATGTAGCCTGAAGTAAAATATGTGTTCGTGTGGAAGTAAAAGAGGTCATGCTGTTTTTTTTTTTTTTAAACATTTCCTTTCTGAGTGCAAAAGAAACCATGAGCAAAGGTTTGCTTTAGCTTCTATTTAAATCTTTATTTAATTTGTTCTGCTTTTCTCAAGTTGAATCGAATCTGAGGGTTGCAACCACTTAAACGAATTTATTAGCAAGAATAAAATTCTAGGGAATTAAGCTTACAATTTATGAGTCCAATTTTGAACATAATCTAGTCTAAGAATGCTTTGAGAAAAACATTTAAAATTTGAAAATTGTAAGGACTTTAGTCAGAAGTTTGATCCTCTTTTTTTGACTGCTTGTCAATTTGTTTCTTTGGTACAATTTTACTCAATACTTTTTAAATCATATTAAATCTATTTTCCAGAAGCCTGCCGAGGCATATTAAATTAATTAAAATTGGTAATTAAGTAATTTGTAAAGTATTTAATAGTCCATTATTTTTAAGAAACTATTCAACATTTTAAGCTTTATATAAATAAATTAGGAACATGTTTCAATTTACTATTCAAAATACAGCTTACGTGGACCTTATTAATTATACTTAATTAAAGGGCTAGGCACTCCTAATAAAATCCTATCTGCGGTTTTTACTGCTCCTTGAAGCATCTTCCACTTCAACCGCAAAAGCAACACACTTTTCTGTGTATACGAGTATACAAATACAGAGCAAGAAATCAGGTTAGCGACACTTCGCTTACTGAATGGCTTCATTAAGAAATTAAGGGTGACAAGGACCGAAAATCGCGGTAAAGAGAAAAAGAGAGGTAAAACCTTAGTTGTCCCAGTTAAAATTTATGAATTTTTGGCATGATTCAAGCTAATCACGTTGCTGCCATTACCCAAAATTATTTCACATGTAAACCAGCGAATGGGAAGGAAGGGACAAACATTATTTAAATATCTTAATGCGTTAAATTTACGAGTCCCAGCCATGTGAATGGCCGCTCAAAAACTACACGTTGTGTGTGTTTAGATGTACAGGCGAGGTATGGGCGGGATATTCAAATTCGGTCAGGTGTATAATTAAATTGGAAATTGTGAGCGCACGCACAGGCGAAATACTTGGGATTTGGAATATTTAAACGACTTGGCCCATCGTCGCCTTATTATGCCGGCCACTTGACCGCCACTTAGGACCTGGCCGAAAGGTCAAAGTGTAAAGCTTTCACTGGAATACCGAATCCCATTGGTAAGGGAACCCTGGTGTAGCTCATCAGGTTGGCTAGTGTTACAGCCATCCGATTCCCAATAGACTACGTCAATGGCGCACTCCCACCGCTCATTCATTTTTGGCCAATTCAACGGCCAGCCACCGACATTTCGATGAAATGTGTGCCAATGACTCCCCAGGGTTCGTAAGCCCAGGGAACCCACCAGATCATATTCGGTCCGTAGCTATAAACCTAATGAATGCATTAAAGTTGCAGGATGCGATGAATGTAAGCTCATTATAGGGGGCATTGCCAGAATTTGATGGAAACGGAAATTGGATAATCTTTCAAAGTTGACTGGTTCGGATGTATTTTCGATTATTTTAAAATCTGATTTAGAAAGAACACATGATTTAAAATGTAATATTTATAACTAAATTGTTGTAGCTTAACAAAAATATATGTTTATTTTTGAAAATGTAATCAAAATTATATACAGGCATTTCTTAACATTTATTTGTCGAAAAGAATTATTAAATAAAAACAAATCAATTTTTAAGCTTAAGCTTAAAACAATTATCAATACATTATTTGTACATTATATGTTGTGTGAGAAATAGCACAAGTCCAAATATAAATGTTTATTATCCGCAAATATTGATGGATGAAAGCAAACCGCCTATTAAATTCCAGTCCCCAGCACAATATCAATACATTATTTAGGTGTAGATAGCATGAAAGTGAGGAATTACTCTAATACTCGGTAAATATATTTTTGGTCTGAACGAGCTATACAAATGGCTATTTGTTTTGGCAGAAGTGCACAAATTTAGTGCAGTTAATTTTGGAGGTGCCCAGCTTTTATATCCCCACATGCAAGTGAGTGTGTCACGTTGTGAGGCGCTTTCCTGATTAAATGCGAGAATTTAATTGCCTGGCCAGCGACACGTGGCGTATAATTAATGACGTGAGTCAGAGAAACTCGCAATTCCACTGAAGACAACAGGCGGAGAGGACTCAAACCGAACATCAACTGAATAAGTCATAAGGTTTTGGCTTTTCAGTGAGGAGACAGGAAACGAGAACGGTGGTGCGGCAACATCCGTAGGACACAAATAAGCCATATCATTCGCATTTCGTGTATTGACTGGCAGTTAACATGGCTTGGCAAAAAGTTTGCAACGACTTGTGCAATTGTCCTCCATGCATACCGAAATCCCCCAATCCAAAGTACAATTGCAACTGTCATACGCACGCATTCCCCGGCGGGCAGGGGCAAGTTGTTGGCAGAAATTGAGGTGGAGAGTCCTCTCCGCACATATATGTGTCCCATATATACATATACTATATGTATTTGGCAACAATTTATAAGGGCAATACGTGCAGGGCATATGCCCGGGTTAGGTTAGACTTCCTGTCGAGGACAACTATGCGAGGTCCACGCGTGTGCATACCAATGTCCCGACCAACAACCCAAGGCAGTCCAAGGATCGGAGTCCACCAGTCCTTGCAATCGCAGCAAACATTTCAAGAACGAGGAGCGAGAAGTGAGAGGCGAGCAGAAGGACCTGCAGCAAACAAGGCAGCAACTGAAAAACGAAAGGAACTGAGTGGCAACGGCTAGCTTCGGGCCAGGAGCTACAAATACCCTTTCCGCAAATGACACGTCATTCATTCAATGCTCATAAAATACATAAATGCTATATCTCTTAAATTCTCCTTAAATAGTTTAATTTAAAAGGTTTTTTGCGTACACAAGTTAGTGAGATTTTTTCCCCTACAAAACTACAACATTTTTTAGAGTGGCTAATAAATCGAATAATTCATGCAGACATTTTTTAAAAAATAAATGGGATGGTAAATTTTGCTTTTAAACTGGAGTCCGTGTTTGCGTAAAAGCTCTATTCTTAATAAATGGCTTAGCTTTTTGTTTAATAGCAACTCGAAAAATGCATTAAAAAGTTACAAAGCTGACTTATATGCAGTCCTCTCTATAAGAAGTTAACTTATGCTTTATCGAATAAAACACATTTTATAATTTTTTTGTTTTTTAAACTTTATAACCATTGCTAGGCCCAGGGCAAGGCAAAGGGTATCGAAAAGGAAGCGGAAGTTACGACTGAAACTTATGCCGGAGGTGGTCCCTGAATTCAACTTTGAGTTTTTGAAATTGCTCGCAACGCGCCGTCATGTCTTTTGCCCTTCTAGCCCGATTTCCCCTTGGCCCACAGTATTACCAATTCGATAATAAATATTACAAGCTAGACAACAAAAGAAGAAGAAAAAACATATATATGTATATGTCTGCGTATTGAAAACGAATTCAACAAGAAAACGAGAAAGTTGCTTGCACAAAACGAGCGAAAAACAAATTAAATTCGGTTTGTCGTTCTCATTTTTTTTCCCCCACTCCAAGTTTTTCCTCTGCAGCACAAATTTTTTTAGCAATTACGTGGCGGGGGGCGGGAAATGGGAGGGAAAAGGAGAAGGTGGAGGTGGAGGAGCGGGTGAAGGCTGCACGAAGTCAACGATTTGCATAAGTTGGGCGTGGCATTGCTGGGGCGTTGTCGCATTGATTACAAGCGTGAAAATGAATTTCGATTATGCGATGAAGGCAAGGACGAGGGTTCGTTGACAATGTTTTCGTTGCTTTTTGCCAGGACTCATTGTCAGTCGACTGGCGCCGCAAGGTATGCTATGATTTCACCACAGCGATTGGTCGGTGGGTTGGGCTGATCAGGTTAAATTCGCTTGGCTAGCCGAGCCACATGTAATTTGTGCAATGCATACGGAAATGTAATCAAAGGCAATGCTGAAATCTAGCACATACAGTTTTCCATCGATAAATATCTGAGAGCTCAGAAAAAGCAAATACACATACATATATGAATACACTTCGGGTGCCAAGGCCAATGATCAAATTTGGTTCGTTTATTTAGGCAATTTATTGCGGGCTGACAAAATATGGTTGCATTCTGGCCAACGAGCAAAAATATTTGAAACATTTTATTGGTTTATCCGCACAAAAAATGTGGCTAAATATTTCAAACCAAACAAATTTCATAGCATTTTCCAAGTCGTCAAAAATGAAATCATATAAATGCTTTAATAATTATTAAGCAAATTAAACCGACATTTGAATCTTTAATAAATACTCAAAGTAAGTAAAGCAAATATAAATAGTCATTAATTATTAACAATTTGTACCTTCGCACCTTTTGGTCTTATACATATCCAATCTTTTAAAAATATATTTAGGATAATCATCGCTTTTCATTTTGTATTCGTCAATGGGGAATCCACTTATGGTTTTTCTTTTTCCGGCATTATATATTTTTTGATCTATTTTTGTTCTTGCTGGATTCGCAGTCGTCTTGAAAAATGTACTTTTTATGCTTCATTACGTGGCGTCTTCCTGCTGTCAGTTTTTCTTTACATTTCGTTTAACATTTGTCACTTTTATAGCCGCATGTGTGTGAGTCTGTCAGTCCGAATGAGTGTGAGTCCGTTTGTGTATGTGTGTGTGTGTGAAAATGCCTCGCAGCTGCCCATCTTCATTTTGGTATGTTTTTCCTTTCTGTTTCCTTTCCTTTCCTTTCGTTTTTTACGCTGCTCTGTCGCTCTAGTTGTTGTTGCTGCTGTTTATATTGTTGCTGTCGTTTCATCAACAGCTGCTGCTGCACAAGAAAAAAATATTTAAAAAAATTGTTGGCCTAAACTGGTTTTCAACCTCATCCCGCAAACGAAGACAATGCCCAAATTTAAAATAAAATTCCTAAGAAAGATGTTATTTCTAATTTTAAAATCGGGGTTTTAGAAAATTTGTATTTTGGTTGCACCTTAAATTAAAATGTTAAATTCTAAGGCTATAGTTGTATCCTGTGAAAGCAAAATGTTTCTTGTTAGAATGGTATTATTTTCTTTTAGTATTTCTTTTTAATTTAATTTAATCTTACATATAATTCTAGTTATTCAATTTTTTAATAGATCTAAAATCCATGGGGAAAAGATATTGTTGTGCATTTTTCTCCGTGTGGTACTAGCTGAGAGAATCCCCAAACACTTTGGCCCAGCCTCTTTACAACTTGATTTAAGGTTCAGTGGATATGGCGCCATGTCGGCTTGCCTCTCGCTCCCACTAACAGCCCCACTTGGCAGGATCCCACCTTCCCACGTCCTCGCTTTCCCATGTGTTTGTCTCCTGACAAATGTCATGTTCAAATTGCAGACTGAACTTTTGACTTTTGACAACGACAGAGAATCAACGACGCGATTCCTTGATAGATATGAAGTGGATTTCCCAAGGAGTCAAGGTCGAACATAAATGAAGAGGAGCTATAAAGGCATAAATGTGTACAACAGACTTACCTTTGCTTCAAAAACAACGAAACTGTTAATTTTTGCATTATTAACTAAATATATCCACTTAAATGATTATTGAATTTTAAGAGTAAGTTAATTCCTAATTATTACTCAGCTTGCACTGCATTGCATTTAAATTAGCATTTATAACTAACAAATTGGTTGCATTGCATTATTTGACATTAATTCTCAATTAATTTGCGGGCTGTATACATTTTTAATGCTTGTAATCCGGTCTGTTCATAATAAATAGATACTAATGGGATGTCTGCGACCAATGTCTGAAACTAAATCTAAAATATTTTGATAATTCTAAGCAATCTGCACAGTTTAATGATTTTGATTTGATTAAACTTAGTAGTTGTTTCTTATTTTTTTGTGCCTACAGTTTTGTTATTTATTAGCTTCTAAGATAAGTTTTCTCTTTCAGTTGTTAGATTAATTCCTTTTGCTGTATTAATTGTCTTGTAATTTTTATGGTAACAAGACGTTTCGCTGATCTATTTACGTGTCACACTTGGTCCATTTGTTACGATAAATACATTGATCTATCACCGGGTGTTCCGAAGGCAAAACCCTCGGCATCAGGGCTCAATCACATTAGCGTGTTAAACTACTTAACATGGTGAAAGACAACCTAACCTGTGTTCTGCCGGAGGAAGATTGTTTGGGCATAATACCCAAACAGGGTCGTACAATAACCGAAGGGGCGTGCCACATTACAACTGATTGAATTAATCAGCTTCATTATATGGCTACTATTTGGGGATTTAATGCATTTGCAGGGCATGTTTCAATTAGGCCACAGCCAAGGACTTTGACTCCCAGCTACATAAATTGTCGAACCGAATCGAATGGTGGTATTGAATTGAATGGCACGGCTTGGAAAGGAATGTTTAATGTATATGTATAAAGAAAAGAGCCTCAAGAGCTTGAGCACTGGAATTTATGTGGCTACGTGCAGGGCATTTGCCAGTTTCAGAAAAGTCCTTTTGCTAAGGAGAAGCCCCCAGAAGAAACCCGACTGGTAGTAGGCATATTTAATGACACCAACAGGAGACGGCACAGGCCATTATTGGAATTGGTTGTTTGGTTACAAAAGGCGAAGGTAAACAAAACTAACTAGCAAACAAAGGTGTAAACAAACGAACAAGTTAACAAAATATTTTCCCTTTTCTCACAATGCACATATTTATTGCAAAACGCATACATATAACATGTAATTTAAAGCAAACAGCCTGGAGTATTGATACAATCATATTTGTTTGGTAGTTTAATCAAAAAGTTTTTATTTCACATTTTGTGAATGAAACGCCGAGGATTACAATTCGAATGATGATGATTTCGCAATCAATGTCCCAAAAGTGCCGAAGCCCCGACAGGTGACAAGCTCGCACAGAGCCCCAACACATCCACATCTGCAAGATACTTGGCACAATGAGGAAGACAACAGAGGAAGATATATTACGTTCAGCCAGGCATCCTTACATATCCCACATACACGAATATTGTATTATTTTCAATAAGCAGGCGACATATTGATAACAAAGCTTTGAAATATATACAAGCGTCCTTTTATTCACCCGCTGCCCCGATCCTTGATTTCAATGGCTGGAAAATATTGAATATGTCCCTCCCACACAAAAGGAGATGACAGGACGAGGTAGCATCGAAGCGCAAAGTATTTTGTGCCAAAAAATAAAGAAAAGGGAAATATTGTATGGTCATGTCATTGTATGTGTTATAAATGTATGCAGCGGGCGGGGGATTAGACTACTGCTGGAAGTTGAATTTCTATTATATTCTCCACTCTTAGGCAGGGATGATGCCAGAATGATGATATGAGTGCAATGACAGAGGAACCGCAAAACCAACAGAGTCGGAATGGAAGCTGAACAGGACTAGGATGGGCATTCAAAGCTGCGAAGGATAGGGAAAAGCATTTAAAAATGGCAGACAGCAGAAGATGCAAATGAGAATCGGTCTCTGGCTGCTGCTGCTGCTGCTGCATCTGCTCCTTCCACACACTTTCGAAAGTTAACACACGAGTATAACCCTGCAGGACCGCACACTCCCACTCAGAGTCAGTCAATCACTCCTGCTTCGATTACAGCAGAAGGAGTGACATTTTTTAGTTGCGCCAACAGCAGGAAAAACCCGCAAAATGAATGAAAAGCCAAGATGGGACAGGGAAAATCCAAGTGCACCACCCTCCTTTTTTTAGCAGCGTCTGCTGCTGTCACATAATCCCCTTTTTCAATAAGATTTAAATTTGCATTTGACACATATTGGACGAGGACAGCCAAGCCAAAGACGAGGGCACCGACAACAGCCCAATCCTGTCCAACAAACCAAACGATGGTGTCGACAACAACTCACAACCACAACCTCTGCGAATTGGAAGCTATATGCATATACCTGCACATAAATATTTCCTCAAGCACCTGTGTGTGTGTGTGTGGAAAACTTCTTTGAAATAAAATTGACGTAGCGAAGATTACATGACCCATAAATGTTTGTCTCCTAGAATTGGTTGGTTGCAATCATGAATTTGTAGCCCCATTTTAATACTTTGGGATTCCTTTTAAGACAATAATAAATCTCAGCAATTAACTTACAATCAGTTTCCATTAAATATTGAATTATTCAATAAAATACTTATTTTAAGTTAAGATTCGTGTGGGATTTCTCTGTGTGTCGGAATAAAAGAACTGCTCAACAAATATTTACAAAAGTATTCGTTATAACCAAAATAAATCTATTCATATGGCATATTTTCTTGCCTCTATAACTTGAGAATGTAAGACAGTTCCAACTACTCAACTAAATCATCAGCCATATATGTTAAATTAAAATTGAATTATAAATAACAGTGGCGGATCCAGAACTTGGGATAGATGAGATTCCTTTATGGACTTCGATTTTAGTTTGCAATATTAATGATAAATCGATTCCATAAATATTCCACCCTATTGAGGCAGTCTTAAATATCTCTGCGATATATTTCCAAGACTGTTTTCAATTCATACACAAATATTGACTGCTTCTGCCTGCGAACCATAAGCAGATCTTAAATATTCCGCTCTTTTCCCAACCCACTCAGCCAACCACATTAGCATAGGCTCCACAACAGAACATATATTTAACCTCGGCGCATGCATAACAGAGGAGAATGCAGTGGCATTGCCAAGAATGGCATGGGCGTGCTTCGAGGGGGATTCGTGGAGACAGGTGACAGCTAAAGGGGGGGGCAAAAAAAGGGGACGTCAGAGGTTGAAATAGTGCAAAAGGTAGTTTACAATAGAGGAAACTGCGCGTCATTAGCATAGCTAAGGGAATTGTTTTAGTTGGTTTCAGTTCGTTTGGTGGGCTGGTTTGGCTCGGTTTGGATGGCTTGGATGGTTTGGACCCCGCGAATGGATGGGTGTGGCATGCAGGGGGGAGGCAGTGGCCAACATGGCTGACATGTTATGTGATTTGATTTGGACTCCCCCACTCTTTTCGCCCCGCCTCTCCCTCGCATTTCAGTGCATGGTGCCTGGTCTGCGGCAATTGGGGGTAAGTACGTTTTGGTTTGGAAACCTCATTAGTTTGACATTCCAATATGTCAGATTGTGGCTACTGGCAACTGCGGCAAAACCAATAAAAGAGCTACAGCGGAAACCGATTGAATGGATCGCTACAAAACACACGATAAATGTTACTTGCTAATCAATTATGAAGCTTTCATCTGTTTTGCTACAGAGCATAAATGATTTATAATAGTTTCCAATTTATGTTTCATACATAGCTTGGTTTTATAGCTTTTAATTTAAAATATTTCTCTTATAAATATGTTTTCAAACGCAACATGATCTTAAAGGAAACGAATTTAGTAGGGTATGTTTTCTATTACTTAAATTTCAATCTTATTACCTTAAAATTAAAATGACATAAACATAAATATGACAAATTGTTGGAATAATGTGTTGCTTATATGTTTAAGGGCACCTTTCCTGTGATTAGAATTAAATAAAACCAAATATATTTAAGATACTCTAAGCTGCAGGTCATTGATAATAAAGATGCTAAGTTATATATTTCGTAACCACTACATTTATTTGCAATTCTTTTCAAAATGCATCAAAGTTACAATAAAAATGCAGTATGTAATACAATGCATTCCTGTTTAAGCTGATTTCATGTAGAACTCCTTCACATTTAACGAGCTGCAATTAGTTGTAATTATTCTGGCGACACACATCCCTCTTATCAGACTAACAATGCATAATGACGTATTATCATGCTCCATTTACGCCCTATCTAATTGCATCCCATCTAGCATTTCAATTCTCGTTGCCGTTCTCTGTCAATAAGCTGGCAGTTTCTCAATGGCCAGGCACCCACTTACTCCTTCCGACATATGCTCATCCATTTATCATAGTCGCTATAGCGATTGTGTTGGATCCCCTTCGGCTGGGGGGTTGGGTATCGTCCTTAGCTCGCTTCATTAAAAAGTAAGCCCTTTTAAATTGGCCCCTTACCCTTCCTCCCCCCCACCCGCTCCGTGGACAGCTTGCCATTTCGCTTACCATCCGGGCAACAACCAATTGACATTCATAGAAGGCAACCAGACTGCGTTCTTTTCTCCATTTCACCATTTCCCCATTTATCCCATCTTCTCGCCACTAGTTTTCCCCCATATTCAATTTTTTTTTCGGATCCTTCTCAAATCGTTTTGGCCTGTTCATCTTTTTCCCGACCGTGTCTATGTATGTGTGTGTGCGTGTTTGCCTTTCAATTTGCTGACTGCTGCGTGTGTGCCCAGTTAGAGAAACATAATCGGGCAATACTTTTCCAGCTATTTGCGTGGCAAATATTTTTGCGGAGCCCGGAGAAAAAGCAACGAGCCATCGAAGCGAAGGCAGCAACAAAATTGTCAAAGGGTTTGTGTGTCCATGGGTGTGTGTGTTTTGCCATGCCAGGTTGTGCGTCGTCCTGTCCTGGATTCCCCTGTTTAGATTCCCAACTATGACTCTGGCTTCGGGCCTGTTTGTCATCAGCTCCATATCTGCCGGCCAATTTACATTTACGAGCCGGCAGCGACAGCAGCCGGGCAGCCGTCAAATATGTTAAATAACGAACTATTTTGCATTTTTATTTTATTTTTTACTCGCCCCAGCTCATATTGAACATGGCGAAGGGGGGAATCAAGGGATTGGGCTTTTCCAGGGAATGCCTTGAACGCCGAGAATTTGTGTGCGGCTTTCAATGAGGAATGTGTGTGAGCCTCTCCGTCTGTTTCTGCTTTTGTGTCTGCATTTGGTATCCTCCGCCCCGGTCTGTTTACACAACCATGTCAATTTAAATCTATGTCAAAACACACGACTTAGTTGAGGTTTATTTATGTCGGTCTGCCCTTCTCTCCCCTCCCCCGCCCGCAACCACGTCCCTCGCGCCTTCCTTTATGTACAATTCAATAAAAAATAAAAGCAAAAAAAAATAAGATAAACTGGAAGCGGTTTTTTCCACATTTTTATTTGCATTTCCGAGTCACGTAAATGGATCTTCGGCACTATCTGGATAATATTCGATTTCCACACGCTCCCCTTTTCAATGCCCTTCGCCTTTTGCCAATACCTTTTAAATTGGTTTGGCTGACAACGCCTCGCTCAATAAATATCTAATTTCCGTCGAATGTGTTTTCATGCATTGTGTACGAATTAAAGTGGAAAATGCTCTTTTTTTTTTTTCAACCGCCCTATAAGTAGGGGCGTGGCCGAGCTTAAGCCCATCAAGCGTATGATTAGCGTCAATCAGTGAAATCGTGGACGTTTAATTAAAAATCAATCAGTTGCTGTGACATAAAAGCGAATGGTTCGATAAACAGTTTATGTAGCCAAGGTTTAGGATCCGTAGTAAAAGCTGGACTGAAGCTGAATGAACGGAAATATTCTAGGGGCAGAGTGGGCGTGGCTTGGGGAGGCGATACATTGAAAATTTTGTAGTGGACATCAATCATTTTGTTGCACGGCCTGGGCAAGGTTTCGTGTTAATCAGAGAAACACCCATAGCATGATAGATTGACTCTGTATTTTGTGTGGCTAAGGTTAGGTCCTAGTAATTAGTGGTCCTTTGGAAATTGTAGACTTCAGGCTATTGACAGTTTGACTCTTAACTTGATATTTTTGGATTACAATGCGTAAGTCGACCGGTTTTGGTATTTCGTTGCTGTAATTTTGACCCGTCCCCATACTATGCTCTAATTTCCGTATTGATTTTGTATTAATTTCATTTCATTAAAACTTTTGTTAAAGCACAGAAAGCATTTCTATCTTCATACAAAAATAAATACACATTTAGAGTTTAAATTTAATTATTCACTTTATTATCTTTAAAATTTTGATTAAAAAAATAGTGTATACCTCGTTACCCAAATCAAAATCATGTTATAAATTAAAATAAATAACACCAATTTTAAAGCTTTAAGCAGCCATTTGATTTATTAAGCTCATTACATTTTATTGGAAAAAAATCGGATCGAAAGTCCATCAGTCAATCATAAATGCCGTGAGCTAGCAAATAATTTTATCAACATCATGATATTTATATTGGTACATAATGAGTTGATTAAAATCCAGAACAAACTTTCCACCGAGGAGACCCGACCCCGGTCAAGGTAAATTAACTTCGAGTGTGAAGTGTGGGAAAATGAGAGGACCCTGTTTATGATTGCTTTCACGCCTGTCTGGTCATTAACCTAGGAACAACTTTGCCCAAAAAAAGAACACATTTGCGGTCTCCGCATCTCCTATTTTTTTTTTTGCATTTTTATTAGTCCACAAATAAAACATTTTTGTTTGTCTATCCATGATGAGGGTTGGACAGGGGTTGGCGGGGGGGCGAAAGGGACCGAGGTCCTAAAGCATAAACAGATCAATAAAATAAGAAGAAGTGGAAAAGCCGGGACAACAGCCACATAACTACCAAAGAAATCCTGGCGAAACAGTCCAAGAAATAACAGCGGCAACTGGCGCAGTTCCCATGCAAATTTCTCCAGACCTACAACACCCCCTCAGAGAACCCAGGAATCCCAGAGAAACCCCAAAAAAAACCCCATTGAATCCATAGCACCCAGAGGCACCTCGGGGACGACACTCTGCTCGCCATTAACTGTTGCCCGTCTATTTGTTTGTACAAATAATGTGTAAGCAGGCATATTTTTGTCAACGAGGCTAATTTCTGTCACAGATTTACGTGACAATGGCCCAGGCAAGAAGCCAGGGCCTAGAAAACGCTCGGAAAGCCAAAGAAATCCGCAACAACACGCATACACGGAATAAAAACACAACAATTACAAAACAGGTTTCATCAAAGGGGCTGCTTGGGTGGTTGGATGGGTGGTTGGGTGGGTGTTTGGTGGTTAGTGGGTGATCCAAGTCTGGCAGTTTTTGGTCGAAATATTTTCGTTTCTTGTGCTGTCAGTGAGGCTCTTCGTCCTCGACGTCGTCGTCGTTTTGCGGGCAGTCCGTAAAAGCCATAAAAAGAAATATACCAGCAGCGGCTGGCAAAAAAAAAAGAGGCCCAAAACAAAACTGAGCCGTGAAGAAGCAGCGTCGAAAAAACTGGGTTAGCTTGGGTACTCCTCCCCCCATTCAACATTTCCAGCCCCCGCCCCCGTGTCATTGTTGTTTTTTCGTTGTTTCTTTTTTTTTTTTTAGCACCTATGCACTGTTTTTGCTCTTTCTGAACGATGCGCCCTGCTCCTGTCCGTCTTGGTTATTGTTGTCCAAGAAACTCAATGTGTGACACATATGCAGTCGGCACTCCTCATGCCACCCATTCACCCACTCCTGCTGCACCACTCGTTCCCCAGATTTCACTGGGTCGTTCCACTTTTCCTTGGTAGCATCTTGAATACCAAACAATCGGATTGAGGCAAGTAGTTTATGCGAAAAGTTTTGACTTACTCAAATATTTTAATGGTCAAAAGAGTCCGTGTTTCAAAGAATCTTTATTGGGATCTTAATTAGGAAAGATTACGGTGACAATTGCATATATAAGTTGGGATAATAAGCAATTAATTTAAAGATAATAATTTAATTTCTGTTATTTATTACCGAATATATATTGAGTGTGTTTAATAATTTAAATATTTTATAATTTAAAATAATCATTCGAAATTCTTTTTACTGCATTCAAAAAGTTACTTTTGTTGACCATGATGTCATAATTTATTATGTCTTTGATAAAATTGTTATATCTGATAACTGCATAATGCTCCTTACTCCCTTGCCAATAAAATATATTTGAATTTCCATTTTAAAATCGAGCAAGGATAGGTTAGATTACTTCAAATGATAATTATTTCATTAAGCAAATTTTAAGCTAAGTCAACTAAGTTTCCATTGTGCTAAGTCACTGTGGAATAGCTGATAAATTGTATACATCTTTCAAGGATCCCATTGCGGTGCTAGAATGGCAGCAGAGCTCTCATCTGCTTGATGGAAACGGATGCCGAAATCCACTCTGGAATCGAATTTTCACCCAGTTCCTTGGGGGGCAATGCAAATACACAGTGGCAATTCCTTGATGCCCCAACAGATCTGTGGACCTGCCAGCAATGTAGCTGGATGCATTGACCACCCATCAGAATGGGTGATGGACGTTGATATGTTTGCCACATTTAATTTGGAGTGTGGGTAGAGTATCCACCACCCACTATACCCCCCATTGCTCCACCGCCCCCCCGCCGAGGTTGTTTATTGGCTGACAAGTGCTGCACATCCGGGCTGCGTTTGCGGAAATGAGCAAATGACTAATGACTGACCAGAGTGAAGGCACCCGAGGCGGCAAGTGACCCTTGCCCCCACTCTGTTTTCTGTTTTCTGCTTTCTGTTTCTTGTTTACTGTGCGCTTCAATTAAAGCATCTTGCAGGAAATTGAACTTTTAGTCAAGTGGCCAACGAGGGGGAGAGGCAGTTCAGTGGCAGTTCAGTGGGTGGCCCCGGGGGGTGGTGCTTTTGAGATGGGGACGGCGACTGCCACATCAATCTGTTACGTACTTGACTTGTGGGTGGGTTCGTGGGTCGGCGGCTTTTCAGGGCTTGAAAAGCGTATCCGTATCCAGTTGTTGCATGTGCCTAGCTTACTTTTCTCTGTTTGCTTTTTTTTCTTGCCTTTCTAGCCACTTGAGTTTGATTACTGATCACTTCACTATGCAATCACCGATTGATTATTTTCCATTTCATAGGCACTGAAATCTGAGTAGGCCACCGAAAAATATATAATATTTATGGGCCCTCGAAGCCTATCCATTGGCGGTCACCATTTCGCGATTTAAACTTTGGCCGGCTAAGTACGAGATGTTGCCGCTTTCCGGTCGCGCACCAATACGAGCAACATCAACATACGGCTTGCCACACTCCACCAGGGCGACTCTATATGCGATGCTCACGCGCCAAATAACCAACGTGCACTGGCACATCCGTGCCACATTATGCGCATTTTATGGCACGTTGGCGACCTCGACACTCGCTTCGTTTTAGATCACACGACGGCGTCGGCATGCGAGCAACATGCAACACGGAAATTGTTGTCCTAGGCGCGCAACAGACCCCAAAACCCGAGACCAGACGGAACGACCCATGTCGTGCCACAAATCGCTTGGGAGAAGAAAACCCGAAGTGCCCCCGATTATTAGAGAATCTGAGCATGCGCCGTGCCTGAGCCGACATTAATTTGCCACCTGGCAATGCTGCCCCATCAGCCGGAGTATTCAAAAGGAATTCTCGTCCACTGGACAGTGATTTGATGACGATGGGCAAAGACGAAGATGAATGTATGATGGGTGGAGGGGGGTGGTGGTCGACCAACGACGACGACCGGCCGGATTCAAGTTCAGTTTGCCCTTTGACCGCAAAATACCGGCTACCAGCTAATAAACTCCAGTAGCAACCAAATTTGTTCTTCGAATTTATTGTGGAACATTCTTCCCTAGTATCCCGAAACTAAGACTGATAAATGGCAACGCACACTGGCAATTTGCAAGTTGCTGCCAGTGTTTAGAGCACTGAGCTAACCCCAAAAGTTTTATATGCCCCATCTCGTTGCGGCCCATTTCGGTCCGCTTTGTTGCTCCTTTGCTCATTTTAATATACAATATTAGCCGGTAGTGATGTTTCAATTAATTTTTAAGGTGCACCCCACTGCCCAGCTCCATTGGAAAAGATGGTTGAAGTTATAGATGGGAGCTTTAAGATGCAGAAAGGGAGGGGCGAAGGCAGAACCGCATCCTAAGATATGATGGCAGATGCCAAGCAGGATGAATAAATGGCTTGGATGCAAAGTTTAAATTTTTCATGGTTGGGTGGTTAGGATGGGCTGCTGTGTTGGGGATTCTGGGGGTGGCGGAGCTGTATCTTCCTCATCTTTGTCTTCTTGTGGTTTCTATTGGTCAAGCGAGGGAGCAATTGGACATTAAGTTGTGCCACTAAATCATTGCACTTACCAACCGGCTCGTTTTGGTGAAGAAAGCATTCTGTAAAGCGTATTTATTTATTTCTGATTACTATCTATTATAAATCGCTTTATTGAAAAGTAATTTTTAAAATGTTTTAATTGGTTTGTATTTATAAAATCAATAAAGAGTACAATTTTTCGATCTACTATTTACACATTTTGACACCTTCGTCACAAAATCCCGAATCGGATTTGATGAACTCTAACATTTATAAAAAATCAGAATAGTATTTGGAATTCTTCAAGTGTATTAACAAGACTCACCGGGAAGCTTATTCATCTTACGTCGGCACTTTTCATTTTGCAATCCACAGGCACTGACTCCCTCATAATAACATTCTCCATCATAGTTGCAGGTGGGAAAGATGCACGGCCCACAGGTCTTATTGCAATTCTGACCCCATACAAAACCGACTAACATGAAGCCTAATTGAAGTAAGCGTAATATATACAATTGACAAGTCAAATGCTATGGTTTACCCAGAATTGCAGTAAAGTATAACTTCATATTCGAAGGAGATAAATGAAAGTGAATTTTTTAAAGACCAAAGTATCCAATTGGTTAAGGTTTAATGCATTTAAAAAGCATAACTAACTAATTTCATCGTTTGAATACTTAGCAAATGTTATGTTCATTAGTCAATGTATCAATAGTATACTCGCACCTTTAATGCCTTTACTGTATATTATTTTTATAATAACAGCAAATGTTACTTTTATAAATAAAGACATTTTTTACAAGCAAGGAGAAAAGTAAATGACAGTAAACTAAAGGGATTTAATTAGGTATGCCTGAGTAGATCGCATTAGGAACTTTACCATTTTCTGGAAAATGTTAATGGTAATTCAATTTAAACCGTATCGGCTAATCCCAAAAAAATACATTTACAAGTGTCTTTCTTGGTGCTCAACGTTCAACGCGCTGTACATTTAACAAACAATTTTCAGTCAATTGTGTCAGGACATTCCCCATTTCGATTCAATACGTACTGCAGTTCAGAGTTGTACTCCGTTCTGCTGGGTTCCGCTCATCCTCATCCTCATCCTGATGCTTCTTCATCTTGTTCTTGTTGTGGTTTAATGGATTTGCAGTTTGCAGTTCCTTAACAATTCCATGTTATTTTCGCTTTTTTGCGTTTCCTTTCTCGCGCTTGCCCTTTTCGTGTTGGAGTTGAATTTTTGCAATCTCCCTTTTATTTTTTTGTATTTGGTTCGGTTTTTTCTGGTTCCATTTTTGTAGTATTTTTTGTATTTTGGTAATTGCTTGCCATTGTTGGTGGTGCCGAAGCGATTGCAGGATGAACTTTCCCCAATGGAGTTTGCAATTGTTGAGCATTGTGCGACTAAAGTAAACTCTTTAAATATCCCTCGGTTGAGAAACTCTTTCCCTTCCGGTTTCTCCGTCGCACCTCCCCCCAGTTATCAATCGAAGACAAATCAGAGAAAAGTTGTATTTTTTGTTTTGGAATGAGGGTAAATCTGTGCCTTCAAATTAACTCGTACCCAACACGTATCTAATTTCATTTTCACTACATGTGTGGCACATAAAAAACTAATTCAAAGCGCTCAATATAATTTATATCCTATCTGGACAACAAACAAACAAAGGGACGAGAGAAGAACAAGCAGGAAAGGACGAAAGGAAACGCCAGGGGACCTGGGTCCTGGGAACAGGACCAACGATGCTCAATCGCACACAGCAATCAGCCCAAAAAGGCAAGCGAAATTTGTTGTAATTTTTATGACCCCAAAAGACGCATCAATTCCGAAGGGCAGATCTCCGAACAAAGGACCCCAATACACACCCAATAAGAGGGCGGCCAAAGCAAACTTATTTAAAGATGTAAGCGCAATAAAATAAAATAATAAAAATACAACTTTTCACCCGTCCTCAGAACTCACCCAAGCGACCTCGACATTTGTTAGCTTAAAGAGTGGGGGACACTTCCTCTCCGACTATAAACTGTTCCAAGTTATCTAAAGTGTTAAATCACCTGATGCCGTCAGCATGAAATTTACGCACATAAATCTTTCGGGCAAGCCCAAGTCCGAAACTGAGAATGGGCCCGCAAAAAAACATAAACCAAACATAAGCAGGACCCTTTAACCGAAGAAAAAACAGGACACGAACAACAACTCAAAAAGCTAGAAAAGCGAGAGTCGCTTGATGAGTTTGTAAGAGTATCAATGACTTACCTTACATATTTGTATCAAAACCATGGGAAATTATGGCCCTTTATTTTTTTATTGCCAAAATCCCGAGACTTTGACATCAGTTTATCAAGACCTTTGAAAAATAATGGTCAAATTTTGGAATGCCTTAATCCAAGGTAATTATTTAGTCAAAAAATTACAAGTGCGAAAATCGGTAAAAGAATCAATTATCATTTTGTCTATGCGTCCATTCAAAAATCTGTTATTGGTAAAATCCCGAAAAAGTGTACTTAAGTTTTGGTTTTCAAGCAAAGCCCAGGGAAAACTTCTGACTGAAATTATAATACCCTGCAAGGTATACCCTATAAATGAATATGATTTCAAAGATCAAAAGTTTTTTCTCTGCTTATTATACTTTCAGTTATATTTTTGAACCACAATGTTTTCAACCACTCCTCTGACTGTAGTTATTTAAAAAGGTTGCCGGAGCAGGCCGTTGACAGTCTAAGGTCCCAGACTGTAGGCCATCTCTCCCCCACATTTAAACCCATTCCTGCCCCCAATCATCTGAACCACCTTCCCCTTTGGCGCAAAATAAAACGTGTGCGTTGGGTCCCGACCTCTGAGTTAGTTTGTGTATATTTTATGGCTTTATAAAAACGCCTGACCTGTCGAAGTTGAGCGGGGTCAGCGATGAGTTGCACGGGTCCGACATGTCTGGATTTTTCGGGCCTATCATATACCCATTGTTGTGGACTATGAGTGGAGTCCGAATTGTTCTGGATTTAACCGGAAGTTGGGTTTAAAAAGAAAGTAGTTGGCTGGCCTTTGTTTTCGCTGTTGTCACTGATGATTCCCCCCGAACCTACTTGTGATGTTTTTAAACGACAAAAGCGTTCAACTTTTGCCCCCACATCTGGCCAGGTGGGTGGATTAGCGGGCTCAAAGGGGGTTGTCGCATCAGCAACTGGAAAATCAACAAACAGTAAAACTGTTGCAAAGGCAGCGGAAAAAAAGAAGAAAAAAAATAACAGTAGTAACTGGCATAATAATACAAACAAAACAAAAACAGCAGGTAAAACTGGCGGGAGTTGGCAAGTTGAATGCTTTGGCAAACGGTTAATGTAATGAAAATGGCAGCGACAATAAAAACAGCATTCGATGTGTGCAGGAATATAGTTTTCCCCTTTTCAGACAGGACAATCGGTACAAGTGGTTTCCTTTTTCCCATTTCTTTCTGTTCAAATCGAAGGGCTTGGAATTTTACTGTAGGACTTCAATTGTTATAACACTTGTCGGATAATGTATCAGATTGGACACAGCATCAACACCTGTTCAGTTTTATCGTTATAACTTGATGTTGAAGTTTTATTAAAGAAAAAAATGAGAAAATATATTAAATAAATATAAACACTTAAAAATGAAAAACATTTATACTTATGCTTAAAGTAAAAATTAAAGATATACTTTGTTTTATTTATTTCAACAATTAGCTCACGTATTTTTGTAGACATTTAATATGAAAAGTGGCCACCAAGAAAACTAAATTAGTGAATACTTAGGATTATAATGAACTTATTTTTAATTTATATTAAACTATCAATTAAATCAGAAAGCTTATAAGTTATGAAGCAACCGGATAAATTTTTTTAATGGTTTTTATGATCAGAACTCATTTAAAACCAAGCCCCATTTATTTAAATATCATTTAAATTGTATTTATCTGGCTATCCAAAGCGATCTTTACATGTCTGTTTCCATTCTCAGGGCAATCACAAAGCACGGCAGCAATGCTCCTTTATCCTTTAAAGGCTAAAAGATTTCGCCTCAGTTGTTCTGGTTCAGCTATCTTGTTTGGAATGTTACCCCAGAGGCCTTCAACAAAACTGAAATTGAACAGAAAGAAAGTGAGGGGGGAGTGGGGGATAAATAAAAGAAGCAGAGCCAAGTTGCCTGTGAATTACCTTGGAAAACTTGCCGACAAGTTTGTGCATTTGCCCCCTGGAGCCCCCCGGTGAACTCAATGATCCCCCCGACAGTGTGCAACAAGGTAGAGCCAATAATGAAAAACTACTTCAACATGCAATAAAGCAAAGTGGCAGGTTTTTCGAAAGCAGAATACGAATAATAATGAATTAATTGATTACAGTTAAATGGGAATAGCTACCAGCTGAAGGTTGTTCCACAAATGATGGGCCCGGGGTGGCGAACTACAAAACTACCACAAAGCACAGAAAATGCTTTCGAAAACGGAACCAAATAGTCGACGAAAACAAATTAAAGCGCACACATCAAGGGTATAATAGCACGGAAGCCCTAACATGAACTTTACCTAATTAAAGGTATTTCAATATATAACTAGAAATATAAATCGGGTCTTCTCTCAAAAGCTACTCCTCTAATTCCCCTCCTGGCTCACTTGCCTGAATAGTAATAGAAGAGGCAGACTAATTAAAATTTAATTGCACATCTAAATGAAATTTACAACAAACAAGTGAGGACGGCCATCCCACTCTCGAAAGCAAACAAGAGCGCTCATTGAGCGAATGGGGAAAAGATAGACAGCCAAATATCACGCATACGCAGCATTGTTCACAAATAATGATTCCTCTTTTGCGTGAGTGACGGAATAAACAGTTCTTTGATGAAATCGATAAATAGTGCTTAAGTGGGCTGAAAGGGCTGGATAAATTATTTAAACTTATTTTTTAGACGGTTCAAGTTCACAGAATCAATATACATATAAATCAATATATTATATATTAATATTAATATCAATATATATTAAAATTACTAGATAAATAACAGCACAATTTACCTAGTCATTTTAATATAGATGCTTAATTTTACTTAAAAAACAATACAAAAAATACAGGTATTATTTTAATCTATACAAAATAGTATTTATTTATTATATAAAAATTAAAATGGAATAAAAAAGATTTAAAAGTTTTTAAAACAAATTTTTAAGCTAATATATGTTTATTTAATTTGCATGTCAAACATTTTTGAACTAAAATTATTACTTATTGGACATACTTGTTATTTCCAAACAAAATCAAAATAGTTGAAGAGCTATCGTAAAGCTGGTTCACATGATAAATCAATTGATATTGTTCTATGTTACCTATTATTAGATTTTAAATTCAATTGCATTATGCAGCAACCGACTGGCTACCAAATGGCAAACAACCCCTTGCCACGCCCACAAATATATATACACAATAAGCGGACAGACAGGCAAATGAACAAACCATTTGGCTAAAATATTTTTCCAACACAAAATCTAACCAAAAAACACACGGACACAGTTGTAGTTCATAGAAAACTCTGTGCCAAAAACTATTCTTTACATAATTTATACAAAATTTCGCACTAATTGCAATAGTTAATGCAGATTTCAACCGCATTTGAATTTGTACGTGCCCGGACGCCCACCCACGCTGCCCGACCGCAAAATATCTCATTTACATACAACGCTATGCAGAAGGACATGCCGCCCATCCTTTCAAGAGTCCTGACCAAAGGCGAACAGCTGTGGACCGCTCATGTGAATTGCATGAAGTGGCGCCACGTGCTCCTCTCTCTCTCTCGTCCGGATCCTCCAGCTCTTGTTTTTGCTCCTCCTCCTGTCCTCCTGCTGGAGTCCACTGGTCCACTGGCCACGCCGACGAGTCCTGCTCCATCAAAGAGTGGTGGCCAGTGAACCAAATAGTTACACGAACAACCGCAATTGATTTTAGAGGGTTGCGGGCGCCATGAGCATGGCATATCATGTTGGCCGAATAACTGCACTTTTACCACTTTATTAAATTACATGTTTTCGCCAAAAACAATGAAATTAAAACTACTCGAACAGGGTGAAATGCAAGACACATGTAATAAATTTAGATTCGTATTTGAATGGGTCAAACGATTTATCTCAACACCTTGTTCATGTTGAGGAAATTTTAATTCATTTTTGCGGTCTTTGTTGTGAAATGCTTCTTTTGTCCATTGTTTTTGACTTGAGTCTAGTTTTACATACTATTGTTTAAGGCTTTACAATGTGAATTTCTTCATGGTTAACAATGGCTGGTAATATACAAGAAGTTCTTTTATAACCATATCAGCAAACATATAAGAATGAAATGGCTTTTTTTATGAAATGTATTGTGCTTAAAAAGAAACTTGCTCATGAATTCTATATTGTAATTATTTATTTTGAGACCTAACGTTCGAGTTAATTTTCTGAGAAAGAGAAAAACACTCTATTATAATTTGGCAATCGATTTCTATTTAAATATGCCAGACAAGTCAGATAAGAGTATTAAGTGATTTATTAAATGCATGTGATAATCTTAATTGAAATTGCACATTCGTTTTTGGCCACAGACACTTGGCCGTCAGCCTTTGGACAGTTGTGCTGCTGCCCCTGTTGTTGTTGCTGTTAAGCAGCCAATTAGTTGGACAACGGAATGGAACGGAACCGGAAGGGGAAATGGAAGTGGAATTGGAAGGGGAAGCGGCATAAAACGCAGCCGGAACGGAAATCAGGCCGCTTCGGGTCAAATTCGAGCTAAAGCATACATCTGAAGTGGTTTGTTGGGCATATAGACACACTTGGCAGGGAAATGGATTACGATTGCGAGGGGCGGGGCCGAATCTCTGGGCTAAATAGACAGCCAAAAAGACGTCCGACGCTTTTGGTCAGTCACAGTTACATCAATTGGCAAACAGATGCACTGGCAAACTGGCCAAACAGACAGACGGACAATAATCGTCCGGGGACATGTTGCTCCTAGTTGGAATAAACAGCCGGCAGCCAGACAGATATGAGCCGGGTGTATCAAGGACATGTCTACGGGGTAGAAGGGGGGAGGCAATGAAGATTATTATTGTTTGGGGGGCAGCACTTGGAGCGCTTGGAGCACCAGCTTCGCACACTTTAACTTCAACTCATTCACATTTATGTCACTCCATCCGAAACACCATCCACTCATGCCCACGAAGAACAAACAGAACATTCGGTGGAATGACTGGGCGTGGTCCGGTTAAAGGACCATTCAAATGCATTGTTGTTCTTCGTGTTCACAAAAACGATAGCCAAACATAAAAAACACAAAGCCAAAGCAGTTTTTCGTGTTTATTAGCTTTTGTTAGCATTAACAATTAAAAACTGTGCGCTTGGTTGGCAAAATAAAACAAATGAAATTCTATTGAATCTCCAGCTTGTATACCCATTAATTTTTTAAATGTTAAAAGCATAAGGAATTTATTTGCACTTTGTAGACCAAAACGAACGATAAGGTATGAGTATGGCATTTTAAGCCATATCACAAATAAATCGATTTGAAAATACACAATTCAGATTGGATACAGCTATGTTATTGAAAACAATTTATGATTTTTATTCAAGTTATAAAACCAATTATTTTATTTCGATACTGACTCTGCAATGAGATTGTTTTGAAGTGGTCCCAAAGCGATTATTTTCTCCGTGAAGTGTGTTCCATTATTGACTTAATATTTTGATGTTTTAAATATCCAACGTAGCAACAATTTAAAACCAAAAGACGATCATACAACATATCATTTAATGAGTAATTTTTGTCTTTCTGCATGCTATTCCTCTGTTTAGTCACCGCCCACATAAAGTGATGTGAGAAACAACATCATACACACATTTTTATCCTTCAGTTTGCCGTTTACTGGTGTGTGTGTGTGTAAAGCTTTGAGTGCAGGACACTGTTGGATAATGCAGTCCAACTGAAAATATGGAGTACATACTTGTGTAGAACACGGTATTCCGTTTCAGGCCTTTGAATAATTAATGCCACTCAAAATGTTTGTTTCCCCATTGATATAGTTGACCCAGCACAATAATAATACCACAGCCACTTACCTAAAAACACACGAAGGTATGAGAAGTTTGGCTGTTGTGGAAAGTATAATATCATCTACCTTTTCAATAATTTTCAACAATTACAAATAAAACAAGAGAGAACGCTATAGTCGGGTGCCCCGACTATCAGATACCCGTTACTCAGGTAAAAGGAGTGCGAGGGAGATGGAGATAGAAACTTTGATCACGCATAACTTTTTAACGAATGGTCCGATTTGAAAAATTTCGATAGGTATTGATAAACACAATAAAACTGCATTTTTACTTTTCCGAAATATTTAAATTTTTAAAATCGTATATAAGCGATTGTGGACGTTAAAGGGGGCGTGGCACCTTTTTGAAACAAACTTGCGCTGCGTAGGAACTCCTAGAATCTGCATGCAAAATGCCAATCTTCTAGCTTTTATAGTTTCCGAGATCTCAGCGTTCATACGGACGGACAGACGGACAGACAGACAGACGGACAGACGGACAGACGGACATAGCTAGATCGACTCGGCTAGTGATCCTGAACAAGAATATATATACTTTATAGGGTCGGAAACGCTTCCTTCTAGCTGTTACATACTTTTGCACGAATACAATATACCCTTTTACTCTACGAGTAACGGGTATAATAAATTATTGTGATGATCAACAAATTTGTTTTTGTACTGAAGTTTTTTTGGTTTCTATTCTTAAGCTTTGTTACTATTAAGCAATTTAAACAAAAATTAATCAATCAATTTTTTTACATTGCTAGGACATTTCCTGTGATGATAAATGCATATAACTAAAGCTGTATTTTAGTGGCATAAAAATATCTTTCATATTTCCAACCACTCACTTATGCATTGTAGCGGCAAACTTTAATTGTCCATTTGTTTAGTTTATTCTGCCTTTGATCATTGGACCTATCTGCAGGACAATTCAATTTATGCGAGATACTTAAATTTTATGTAGCTGTCGATAGCCGACAATGGGAAGACACAAAGGAAAAAAATGGTTAAGTGTTCTTGTAGTATATAAAGAATATGCGGCTTAATCTCTGGACGTTGTTCTCTCGGTTCCATGACAAATAGTCCTTATCACTGGCCATATAAACATACAAAACCAGGGGAGCAATTCGCACGCACCACCAACAACAACAAAAGCTGATAAAGATGTTTGGCTGGCTGTTTGTTTTTGCAACGGCTTCTGCTGTTGTCTTTGCTTTTTTTATGACTTCAATTAACTCTGCTCTGCCGTGTCCTTAGATATCCTGGCCATCCCGAGCAGTGGATGAGAGGATTTGCGTTCATAATTTTTTATCTGCCCAGCTTAAGTTGTCCGCGTTGTTGTTTTCCACATTGTTGGCCTTGTTGTTGTCTTCGGCATGCATCATTAGTTAGCTTAATGTACTGTATGGATATCGCAGTAGTAGACCACGCCCAATAGGACCAGGTGCCCAACTTCCAACTTCTGTCCGCCTGAAGTGGCATTTTTGGGATGTGGATTGGGTGGATGTGGATGTGGATGTAGATGGTGTGCTGGTCATCAGCAAGAACAATAACGCCGGCGTAGCCATGGATATATGTAGATAGCAATCACGATTCGCACACACTCGCCGCACAAAAACACACATACACGACTATACACAAGAGAGAAATTTGCCGCTAAAGAAAAACGGCAATCAATTGCCAAAATAGAACCGTCTTAACGTTTCGCTGCTTTCCAAGCCCGTTATGCACAGTGGACACTCTGTACGAATGATTAAAACGGATTTGCGGCTTATAATTCACAAAATAAAGTTATCGAGACCTCAACTTTTTCACCCTAAATCGGAATTTAAAGTTAATCTGGATTATAATTGTTGTTTTATGTAAATTGTATTTAAGTCTGGGTTATAATAATGTGTCAGAAACGGAAACTAGTATTAAAGTTTTCAAGTTTAAAAATGTACGTTACCATTTTCTTTACCGATTGAAGAATAATTACGCTAGAACGATGAAAGGTCGCTGAAAAGTATGCAATAATTAAATCTTTTTTTTTATGGTGCATTAAGGTGCTTGTATTTGTCCTTTTTTTATTCTTTTCTTCTTCCCATCTTGTAAATTGCTATTAGCCAGTGCTGTCTGTATTCATCGGAGAAAGATAATCGCAACTAGAACGGCCATTTATACGGGAGCTCCCTGCTTACGACTTTTGCAGCCTATACTGCAGTAGTTGTTGTTGTAGTTGTAGTTCCATGACGGCACTCCACCTCGATTACCTATACTCCTCCGCAGAGACGTCCACCCACTTCCATCTCCCCATTTCCCCATTTCGCGGGCGGCCTTTGTGTGTTTGACGTTTATGTTAACATGTGTGTTGTCTGACGGCGCGTGTCTCTGCGGTGGTGTGTGTGTAAGTGGTGGCTGTGTGCGTGTCTGGCCATGTGTGTGTGTGTGTGTGTGTGTGTGGGTGGCTGAGCATCGACGGCGTGCCAGGAGCCCAAAGTCTGGGATCTACAGCTCGAACCGGAGCCGGAGAATCCCCCCGTGCGCCCCAACATAGCCATCCGGCTAATGCGGCGTCTCTGGCGCGGCCAAATCGCCTGTGTGTGCGTCGAACAGTGGAGCACATTGTGCGGAAAATCGCATGAACAATAATACGTTTGTGTCTGACTTTCATAATTTAATAAATGAACAAATTATTATCTCTATCAATAAAGAGACGAGTGGATAAATGGGTATAAAATGCATGTAATTATCATAGCTAAAAATAAATAATGAAAATATTTTGAGTTTTAGTTGAGAAAATGTATGTTTGATAAAATTAATAGTTAATTTACAATTAAGTTAAAAACAGTTAAAAAACGACATAGCAAATTATCATTTTTTAAACGTTTAAAACATAGTTTTAAAATTATGAAAAAAAGAAAAATTTCAATTACAGTTCGATTGCGATTCAATGGCTTACAAAATTGGTAAAATTCAAAAACATTATTTTCAATTTGTTGTTGTTTTTACCAACATCTTAGTATATCTTTGTCCACTGTGCTTTTATGGCCTTTGTTTAGCTTTGCTCCTTGCTGATGCTTGTTGTTGTCTTTTGTTGTTATTTTGTTTTGGTTAGCAGTTGAAGATACCAGCAAACAGAAGGAGTGGGATTGGACCTGATACGATGCTTGAGGGGGGATAGGAGTGGGGAATACCCATAAAAAAGCGCTCGAGGTTGTTAAATTGACAACGTTAAACACTTTGTTTGGCATTTTCTGCATTATTAGGCCAACTGCCGCCGCTTGTCGCTGTAATTGATGCCAGAACCCCGTCAAATCCTCCCCTGGCATCCCTTTTCACTCGATCTCCATCGAAACAGTGATTTAAATGGCTCAAAAGTTAAGTTTTCGTAATGCGTAAGCGGCTTAGAGGGGTCCTCATATATGAACGATTGGGCGAACGGCGAAAGCCTTTCTGTCGAGTACGGACCCCGCCGAGGACGATAAAAGGATGGCTCACAAACTGTGCGAACAAACATTTCAGTGTTACAGCTTCGTCAGTTGATTTCACTGTCAATTTAAAATGACATTATTATATTGAAAAGTTTTTAATCCATTTAAGTGGCTGCCACTGAGCGGAAGGATGAAATGAGATGAGTTGAGTGGATCAAAGCGCGGAGGGGAGAGGAATTGCTATTTTATGCATAAAATTCGATTAAATGCCAGAAAGGTTAAGAACAAAAATCTCTGACTCTGACATCCTGCGCATCCTGATGCGCTGCCTGATCCTTAAATTAGGCACGAGCGCACGTAAATCTGTTGAATGTCATGTCAAAAGGGCAAAAGCCAAAGCTCGTAAAGTCTTCCACTTCCTTTTCCCCTTTCCTTGTTTTTTTTTTTTTTTTTTTTTTGGTTTTATGACAAAAGGCAAAAAAGGATTATAAACCAACCGGCCCCCAAACTTCTCTCAAGCAAATCGCATAAAATGCAAAAACGTATTAAAATTGACAATAAAGCGAATTTTTTATGTTTATGTGGAGAGTGAGACAGAGCGAATAAACGGTGTTGGTTAAGGGGAAACGTTTAAATTTTTTAAAACGCCGAACCACTTTAAAGCTCGTTATGCATTTTTTATGCCGCCTCAAAGGCCGAGCAAGCGGAAAAATAAGCATGAGCACAAGGGAAACCAAAGGAATACGGCAAGTAAGGTTCTGTTTATTTGCCACTTAATTTGCCTCAGTCTGTTTGCAGCTTTCTTCGGCCACCCACCTCCAGCTTCACCTTCTGCAGCTCCACTCGAGTACGAAATATCTGCTCAGCTGCAACTTATGAGGCACCTGCTCCGATCCCTCCACTCCCTTCATCTCCATATGCAAAAGCACGCTCCGGACCCAAACACCCCAACATCCTCCATTCAGACTCCGTCTTCGGCCATTCCCAGTTCAAGTTTTCGCTCGTGAGGGTCTACTCTTTTGTATTTAGTTTTTCTCCAACCAAGTTGTACAGAACAGAATAGGAGTTATTTTAAAATATCTTTATTAAGCTAATTTATAAGCATTTTTAATTTTTTATTAGTTGACAAAAGTTTACAATTAATATTAATCTTTCTTAAGCAACTTTTAAATTTATAAAACAAAAAGAATATATTTATTTCTAAATATCC
This sequence comes from Drosophila fuyamai, assembly GCA_018153365.1. Taxonomy (NCBI): domain Eukaryota; kingdom Metazoa; phylum Arthropoda; class Insecta; order Diptera; family Drosophilidae; genus Drosophila; species Drosophila fuyamai. The sequence goes on along the minus strand of JAECXW010000878.1, from coordinate 14,732,554 downwards.
TAGTTAACGCTATAAACTTAAATATATTCAGTTTGTGGATACAAATGTTAATCACTTTAAGTTTTTAACCAACCAAAATAGACTTGTTGCTATGCTTTTACTATGATTTACAATAAATAAATAATTTGCAATTTTTACAGAACTCTATAAACACACCACAAAAACTTCAATCGATTGTTAACTCTATAATGCATAAATAATTTCTTAATTTTTACTCATTGTTTTTTTAGTTTGTAATCAAATTATACCACTAAATTACAACTGAATGAATACAAAAATATTATGAAAAATGTAAATCTACCGCCATTACCATGATAATTTTTTTACATCCTCCATTCATTTGCCAATTGTTTTGAAACAAAAAAATGTGCATTGGCATAAATGCTGCGCTCACTTTAATTTTCATTTATAATTTATTCATTTTAACACTTGCTTAAATTCTATGTATTTTTTTGCTGTCCTTCCCTAGAGCATTTATGCCTCGGCGTTGCTTTTCCTGGTTTTGCCAATTTTTCAACCTTCTTTTTGTGTTGGAGTTATTACAGAAAGTTGGGAAGCATAAAAATTTCTTACTACTTGTCTGCAACGAACCGTAAAAACTTATGACTTGTCTGTTGGACGCACACAGCTCCATATATGAAGGTACGTTCTGTGTGTGTGTGTGTGTGTATTCGGGGGAGGGGGGAGGATGGTGTAAACTGACCTGGGAGACGCGGCGAGGAGATCTATATCCGCTTTTGTCTGCCTGGAACAGACCTTGATGTTGTTGTTGTTGCTGCCGCCGCCGTTGCACTCTGTTTGTTTGTGCCGGTAATATTTCCTTAAATCGAGTAAACAAGTGGAGTTCAACAAAGCGGAAACGGAAGCACAATGCGTAGCTTTCGCAGCACAAACACGGGCACATGAGTGTTGCTTCCTGCATGTAAGCAGCTTCCCAAATGCGAGGGATATTGTCTCAAAATATGGCGGCAAATATATTTTCGCTCAGCTGCAACAACATAAAACTGGAGAGCGCTCCGTGCTAAGACATCTTTTTGCTTTTCTTGGAAATTGCTGTTAAAAATAACAAAAGCCCGTCGTGAGTTCCTCTTGCTTGCTTGCTTACTTGCTTGCCAAGTTACATCCTTCCTTTCGCTCGGCTGTTGTTTATCCTAGTTCCACCTACTCCGCCGTGTCCTCCGCCCACCACCCACCGCCCTCATTTGCCCACTCAATTGAAAGTGAGACACACAGCGAGCGGAACGGTATTGTATTTATTTGCACTGCTAAATGGCATAATCGAAGGCAACTCTCGGGTCAAGGACTGCCGAACTGTTTCTGGAGGCAATTCCCTCGAGCATTCCGTATACGACAGGCTTTGTTGTCATCTTGTCTCAATTGCAATGGATCGAGGCCTGATTTTAGCTTCGCATTTCAGGCTCTTTGAATTGACACTCTCTTGGGTTAATATAAGCAAATCAGGGCACATCAAGGCGTTGGAAAAGCCAAATAAGAAAATATATTTGCACATAAAAATGGGTAACATACAAAGTTATTTAGTAATTCATTCTGATTCTAATGTTAAATTCAGTATTGCTTTTTTTATTTTAAGTGCTGTAATCTGTTGTGTTTTTTCGTTTAACAAATTGGTCATTATTTACTTTTTACAAAAGCAATACCAAGAACGTTTCAAATAATTGAATTCCTAGAATACAATAAACTTGTTGACTTAAAAATCTCTTTCGACCATTAAGTATATCCCGCTGGGATATTATTTACTTTTCCTAATGAGTCATAATCGATAAACGAATGGCTGCTTAGATGGTTCTTAGCCCCAAAGTTGTTGACAGTTTCTCAGTCTCACATTTTTGGGGCTGCTTTTGCTCTTGATGTTGTCGCTGAAACCAAGGAATAGCTTCAAAGAAATGTTAGGTAAAGTTAAAAAGGGAACATTTATTAAATTCCACTTAACTTGCTGCCGGTCTTTAGTCACTCTCTACTCCACTCTGTGCAGGGGGAAATTCTCAAGGAAAAGAGCAAGGAAAGCTAACTAAGAAGTTTGAGCTGCTGTTGATGTTTTCGCTGGCATATTTCCCGTGCCTTTTCATCTCTTCAAAACTCCCAGCATTGCTGGTCGTTCTCCAAAGGGAAAGTTCAAGAGTTTGTCGGCAATAACTTTAAATAGAGGAGACACCACAACATGCGCCCAAATTGTTTGTCATCAAATTATGTATATGTCGATTGTTGTAGCCGTTTTTGGGGGCATTTTTTTTTTTTTGATTTCGGTTTTTCTTGTATTCGGTGCGGTGAAAAACCACGACGGCAGGGTGGAAAACAAAAAACGGTCATCATTAAAATGCTGTTACCGGCCTCTGGACTCTGGACTCAGGACTCTTTGGACTTTGGGCCATGGCAGAGCTTGACCCCGAAACTCTTCTGTGTCGACAGAGGGCAACCGCAACCAAGATTGTTCGGGCATATACCCTTTTTTAATTTGCAACATGTCATTGGCAGAAAGACAAGTAAAAGGGACGTAGTGGCGGGGGGGGCTTCCGAGGGGGTCGACGTATCCCCGCCTTGCCACGCCCCCCCTTCAACGTCAACTCACGCTTTGTTGCGCCTTTTGTTGGGCCTTCTCTTGGTTTTTCCCTACGCTCCTTTTTTGCGCTTTGGCCAAATAACCCAAGCAAAAACAGAATTAGCAGCAACGCCGACGACAGCGAAGGGAAAAACACAAGATGAAGCGCAGGCAAAACAGGACACGGCCGAAATTCACGCGAGGGGAGTTAGATAAGTTATCTAGTAACAGTTAAGAATTACCTACATAAACTGCTGTTACAAGAAACAATTGTAAAATATATAATTAAATTGACCACATTCAATAAATGAAATCACAGCTTCTCTAACGCATAGGTATCAAGTGCGGATAATTTCTATTGCACATATACCACAAATGAAAATATACCACAAACATTTTAATTGTTGCTTTTGTACACAAACCAATATATATATATATATATATTGCTGCCAATAACAAAATTAAAGTTATAATAAAATAACTTTCCCTTGTTTCATTTTCAAAAATAAACAAAATCCATTCACCATATTGTTCGTTACCAGAAGGCTTGGCTAAGAATCGATAATCGATTTAGTTTTGTCTAAAATATGTCTTTACTTAAACAATAAATTTTGAGTTTGGACATTTGCCAAATATCTATATGATTTATGTGCTCCTAGTTTCTAATCAACACTCGCAAAGAAAACTTTCAATCGACCTACGATGGTCACCGCAAAAACATATACAGTGTGATAGACGATGGGAAATGACCAAAAAAAAAAAAAGGCAAGAGAGAAAGGTGGGTGAGGGGGCAAAAAGGAAACAAAAGGAGGGAGGAAAAAGGAAGAGTCGGGAGCAAGCGGGATGGCAGATACAATGTCATACAAATGACCCATATTAAATTTATTACGGCACCGGGAAACAGGACAATGAAATTCAATAGCCAAGAGAAGAGAACAACCTAATGGCAAGCAAAACAAATCAGCAACGCCTAAACCGACAGACTTATGTATGTACACATAAGAATATATTTATTGTGCTATATATAGGGATTTGATATTGAAAAGGGGGAAAAGCGGGAATAAAAACAAGCTTAAGTCGAATCTTTCGGTAAAAGTTTGCTTCTCACTTTTCTTTTTTCGATTATGTTTTGTTTCCGTTACTTTTTGGTTACACCAGGATGGCTTCACCAAATTGATTTATAATCCCTTCTCGAATTTCACCCTCTTTTTCTTTGAGTGTTACGGTGTATTTTAAAGAAAGTTTTGTATTTTGAGCGGTACGCTCAGATTTTAATGAAATATTTCAATTACTTTGCGATTAATTGGGAAAACATTTTCCACCGCATATTCGGGGTGACGCGACGCAGCGTTTCGTGCTCAGTGGCTTCAAATTTTCTTTTTGTTTACCTGCGACATGTGCACGAAGCCCATTATCCTGCAGCTAATTAAGAAACGTGAGACAAATGACAAGCGCCGGAATATTGTGTGTTATGCGACAACCTCAAAAGAGACATGTACGTATAAAAATGAAAGACAGATATACTTTGGCAAGGCATTGAACAAATTTAGGACCGAGATTTCGTATACACTGCACTTAAGGTAAATAATGAGAAATATGTTAAAATAAGTCACAAATACATGTACCTAAAATTGCAAGAAAAATGAAAAAAAAATGTATACAAACTCCTAATCCGATTACATCAGACTTACTTTCCCAGACACTTTTATTGATCCAAAACTTTTGAGATTATTTCTGCTATATTGCCAAATTGAGTTAAAAGTTATTAATAAAGTTGGGAAACAAATTTATTGATTCATTAGAAGTTATTTAAAGAAATAAAATGTAATACTTTGGAATTGGCTTTCCACTTTTATGATTTAAAACTAAAAAATGAGTTTTTAACATTTAAAAAAGTTCATATTCAATTTAAGGATAAAGTTCTTAAACAGAGATTAGGTATGCCTTTTAGTATACTCTTTTGTTGAGCAAAATATAACACATAAGCCAAGAAACACATACCCAGATCATACATACATAAGTAAGTACACACAGCCAAAGCGTGCTGGGCTTAAGACTGTAGCAAGAAATTTATTAATTATCAACTGGCCGAGGTCGAGATTGTAGATGTTCTGCCACTTTGGCCTCCATTCCATCCCTCCAAACCCGGCAAACACCCACAGACAATCACAGCAAAGCCCTGATTGGCATTTAAAGCTCTTTAGGATAGCTCTTCATGCCATCCATCGAACCGAAGGATCTAGGGGATGGGGGGGAGGGGGGTGAAGTCGAGGAGGCTGACAGCAAAAATCGAAGTGGAGTGACTACATTGAGCCTCAGCTGAGCTGCTTTACGCTGCCAGAGTTCTGACATAATCCATGCAATTGTAAATTTAATAAGACCAAAAGAAAAGGGGCAACAGCGCGGCTTGGAGATTTGTTGTGGTGGCTCGCTGGCTTGAGACAGGGAGAGGAGTCGAGCCAATTAAGCAATCCGAGGACCGTGGTCATGAGCCTTAAGAAATTAGCCAAGAAAACTTTCAAGTGCCCAAGTGCACTGGCATCGTCCTTATGTGCTTTAAGCTCATAGGTTGAAATCTTAAACCTATTCCTCTTATGAGGATTCCCTTGGTGCAGGAGTTATAGCAAATAAGTGAATGGAAATTCAGCAAACTGCCCATTAGGTAAAACGAGCAAATGAAGTTTGGAGTAGCCACATGTCGTTCGAACATTATGGAAAACGTAAATTCTTTTTCCAAATTATCTGCAATATAATTTAAAATGTTCAGACAGAGAATACGATTTCCACCGATTATGTAAAACGAATTGATTTCTTATCAGGAAAAGCATGTTTAAATATTGTATATCAAATACGCTTAGCAATCGACGTTCGTTATTTTAACGTTGTCAAGGAATTCTGTTTTTAAATTTATACCACTTTCCGTCTTGGAGAGTAATTAACTTAACAGAGAGTGTCTCTAAAAATTGAGCTAAGATTGATACACAGTAGTTTTTAGTCAGATAAGCAACCGCGAATAATTATTAATTAATAAAATATTATTTTTTTATTTACAAACTCCACTTTTGCTAATGAATTATGCTGTTCTGGAGAGAAAACCTTATAAATGGCTTTCTGGTCTGAGGGCTTTTAACCATATTTTAATGGGTTTTGTTTTAACATTTTTTGCAGTTGAGGACATAAACTATTGATTTCAAGTTGATTTGGAAAAATGTATTTTGTGATTTTTTGCGAAAATTGGTATGAAATGAAATTTTTCACCTGTGAATGCCAATCGATTGACATTCAAATATTTGACTATTGATGTATTTTGATATAAAAGATGAAACTCGAGTTGACTGTTTCGGTCTTTTGCCATAAAAACATACATCGCAGTGTGATGTTTGACCATAGTGACATAGTAGGCCTTCACAGCGAAAAATATTTATGTTGCATGAATGATTTGCGTGGTGGTTAGATGTTGAACTTGACTATTCTTTATTCCTATCATAAAATAATAAACGGTTTACAAAAATGTATTAGCATACCGTATTACATTTGGTTGTACCACTTAAAAATTATTAACAGTTTTATTATTTTTTAAATAAATTTACTGCAAACAAATTTGAAGCCCAAAAGGCCAAAAAACCGTCATATTGTCATTTGTAACCCTCAATAAAACGCTTCCGAATTTAATGTCAAACAGCGCAGACATTTTTAGTTTATTTTGGGCTGGAAACGTTTCAATTATTATTACACACGCTAATTGAATGGTTCCAATCTATGCTAATACATATATTATTTATGCATTTTTCCGAAAATTTGTTTTCCTTCTCATTGTTGTTGGTGAACATTTGCGAGGAGCAAACCATAAAAGTTTCTCCGCTGCCGCCGCTTTTACCATTTCAATTTGTTTGTTGATTTCTTTTTTGTGTCCCAACCTTCTTTTTTTTCGTTGCGGTTGTTGTTCTGTATGTGTGTGTGTGTGGGAATTTATATTTTCGTTTTTGCGCAAAAATTTCACAAACTAATTGTATGTAAATATGTCAAATGTATGTCGTCAACACCTGCATATTTGTGCGCGTGTGGCAAGGGGTGTGTGTTTGTATTGCATATTGACAATTTCATAAATGCGGTAACATTTTCAATTAAATATGCGCAGCTCCGGCAAACACAGCTGCACAAATCGCCACACACGCACACACACACACACACGCATTTATGTATGTGAATTTTTCTGCCACGCCCTCAACTCACAGAAAGTTGCGCCCCTCCAATGCCATCAATCCTTGGAAAGCCGATTGATATGTACAATGTACATATGTGCAGGTGTGCAGCTTTTTGGTCGGTTACAAATTGCAAATCAATCAATAAATAATTGAAATGAAAATCATTTTGCTGGTTTCAACTTATCTTCGGCAGACTCCCACTCCCACTCCGGATTGCCCCCAAATGCGTTTCGCTTCGGTTTGACTACGTATGCAAATGGGCGAAATTGTGTACATCTATCACTGGGATCGCATCAGAGCCCAAATCGAAATGGGCCAGACAGAACTGGGCGGAAAGGTGACAGACGGAGTTGGAGCAGAGAATAAATTGCGAGTCCTTTGCCAGGTGTGTGAGATTAGTGATGAACTCTAAAGTACGGGAATATTTCTTGTTTCGAAACACAAACGGAAAAGTTCCAATTAGCCATTTTCCATCCGTTTAATGGGATGTTGAGTGGGGAACTTCCACTCTTCAACTGGGTTGTATATTAATAACTGTATAAATCAAGTACATATAACAATTTTTAGTGATTACTTCAGTTTTTTCTTTTGTGTATTACCTACCTGTTAGATTTATAATAAATAAGCCTGAGTCTTGGAATTCTCTAAAGTGACATTGATTTGTTATATTTATTGCCTTTGATTCTGGAATTAAATTTGTTTTACTATTTTGTTTTCCCAATATGATTTCTCAATAACGTCAATACTCGCTTGGAAGATTTATAATATCCTTTTAAACCTTGAAATTTTAGCCCATATTTTTAATGTATTTATTTTACAGTGCAATTGTGATTTTTAGCAATAACTGATATTCTGCTTGCCATTCTGACATTTAATTGTATAATAAAATAGTTATTTATTTTTATCAAGAACCAATTTCATAAAATTCGGTCTCTCCTTTTTTGGTATATTGGAAATAATGCTGATAGCCGATTTGGCGCCTTCCCAAGCCAAAATGTTTGTCATTTTCAATTGGAAATTCTGTCAAAATTTCGGCATGCGAGGGGAGGGGGTTAAGTGGCGGGGAGGCGGCTCTTGGCTCAACTTGTGTGCCGGGGGAAAATTCGCTTAGCCAGCCACTCCAGTGAGCTGCTGCATCTACGGGTTAAATTTAATTTCCAAAAAGTTCCACTTTTGTTATTCCTTTTTCTTGTCGCTGTTTTTTTTTTTTTTTTTTTTGTTTTTTGTTATTCGCGGCGCTTCGTTTTTGTCGTTATGCCAAAATCCCGCACAAATCCTTTGAGCTAGCACACGAACAGCTGCTTTTGGCCAGAGTCATATTGTTGTTGCCCCGCCGCTTTTGTTGTTTTAAGCGTTGCTGCTTTGGTTGCAGATTTACGCACCAACAAATCGTGGAATTTTATTTTGCATCAGAGTAGTACGGAATTGGTTGGGGGAAAAAAGGGGGCAAGGGGCAACCCAAAGGGCGCGACATTTTCAATTTCGCAGCTGCATTTCGTCCAGCATACATCCCAATGCCCATCGATCCGATCTTGATTGCATTTTGTAAATACAAACAGCAGTAGGCTAGACACAACGCATACATATAGTGCAAATGTCTCCCAGTTGCGGCAACAATTCAATCAATTTGAAAGCTGATAATTAAGTTCAGGTGACACTTCCCAGCAGGTCTCTGTACCTAATTTGTCTTGAACAATCCTAATTATTTAACTTCAATAGCTGTTTATTTTCAATAAGTTTATGTGGTCATTTGGTTAGCCAACAATTAAGACATCACGTTTGAAGATTCACAAGCACCTTAAGCTGCTGACTTTTATCGATATTTTTAGCTGGTAACCGTATATCCACATCATAAAGATTAAGGCCAACATTGCGTATGAATAATTTTTGTGAATCTATTTTTTAAGAATTTTAAAACTTCGAAAATTAACTTTAAGTTATTTAGTTTTCGATATAAAAAAAGTCAGTAATTAAACTAAAGCAAAAATTAATACATAATTAAATTCAATAAAGTAAAAAATTTCCATATTAAATAACAGCTTTGAATGAATTGTAAACTAATACGAAAATATGATAATAACTTGAACAATTTTATGAATTAAATAAAATAAAAACTTTATTCATAGATCTTATTTTATATTCATTAGACTTTAAAATAAATTCATTCCCAATTTGTTGTTCATTCCCATTTTGTTGTTCATTCCCATTTTAAATTGTTTCGTTAATTTGTTTTATAATTACAAAAAAGGACAATGCAGACCACCATCGATAAAGTCTTTTCGCCTTTTTCTAATCACTTTATGCTAATAGTCCCAATGCTTTAGCACGTCTTTTATATACTATATATAGATATTTGGCAAGTAATTTATTTTCCAGTAACCGTAATTTCAAGGACCCTCCATGAGGGCTCGAAACGTTTTTAATTTCTAAATAAACTTTGCGGCTGTACGAAGGATGCCGTGTTGGCGATGGCGTGTCAGGAGCAGGTCCTGCCACCGGGAACAGCCTCCTCTGCGGGCCGTCGTCATCGCAGAGCCTTGCAATCTAAATAAAGCCCAAAAATAACCCCGAAACCCTTGAACCGAACTTTTCCCACTTGCAGCGGCGCAAATGAAGTGCCACATGAGCAAATGCGAATGTGAGTGTGAGTCTGGGTGTGGGTGTGGGTGTGGGTGCGGGTGTAAGTGCATTTGAGCGAGTGCAGGGGCGAGTGTGATTGTGCAAGTGTTTTTATTAAAACCGAATGACAAAGTTTTCCCTCGAACAGAAGCCAGCGTTTTCCACAGCCGGAGAGGCCAAAACCCAACAACGTCAACAACAGCCAAAAGCTAATTTACACTTTTGTTGTTTCGGCTACTTTATAGACGGGATCGGGTGTGTGTATGTATGTGTGTGTCTGTATAACGCCATAATGGAAAAACTATTTTGCGAGGAACAAATGTTGTCAAAAAATTTGTGAATGCTAAAAAACAGTCAAGTGACTGTGAAATAAAGGAGGCGGGTCTGCGGTTCGTGGGAAAAGCGGAGAAAAAATGTATTAAAAAAAAAGCGAAAACGGAAAGAAAAAAAAACAAATCAAATGTGTGAACTTTAACACTATTTACCGCCCAAAGAGTGTGCAGCGGAAAAAGTTTATTCATTTAGCTCAACGAGCGCAGACGGCAGCAGCCAACCGCCAATCCTGTGCCACGCCCCCATTCAACTCCTTCCACTTCCACTTGATGTATAGAGCATTTCGAGCTCATTTTGCACACAAGTGGTCTCAATTTAAATTACGTATGCCGTGTAAGCTCATTAGACTTGATACTGATACTGATGACAACATATTCACAGACAAACTTTTTTCCATTTTTTTTCACATTTTTAGCAGGCTGTCCTTTGTGGTCATACCTTTGGCAAATGTCTGGCAAAAAAGGATAAGTCTCAATTAAAATGTATTTTTATAACCTTCATTATAGCATTTCATTTTAATTTCGAGTGCTGTTGCTTTATGGTAATGAGATCTCACTTAGATTGAAATTAAAACAAATTGATGAAAATAGATCATGCTATCCTGAAAGCAATCATTTCCTTTAATTATGAATTACGTAAGTATTAATTAAGTATTTAATTCGATAAATATACTCACTGGTAACCTGAATCAAACAATTCTGTGTATTGATTTGATACATATACTTACTGATAAAAATTCTTTTAAAATGTATATGTATAAATATTGATTATGATTTCCCAAAATCTGAATTCTGGGCTTAAAAAACAAAATATGTTTGCTTCTAAAAACATGTCACCCACACTGGTTATGTTGTTGGCACCCTGTCAGCGTTGAACAATTTATGTGGATGTGAGTGAGAAAGAAAACTAGCCACCTCCCACGAGAATGAAAACGGGGAAAATGCTACAAGCCAGCCAGTGGGACAAAAAGAGCCTGCTGTCCAGGAAAGTGTTAAAAAAAGAACCGCGAAAATCTGTGGCGAGTCAATGTGGGTGACCAACTCTTTTCCATTTTTTTTAGCCAGCGGTCTAAATTTGTTAAGGTGTGGGTGGTCATAGTTATTCTGGCGCTTCTAGTTGTCCTGATTCAACTCGCTTGGGTTAATTGTTTTTATTTCGCTAACTCACCGCGAGGAGAGTGAAAAAATTCAACGAAACGAAACCCAAACCACCGCAGAGCTTTGAATAACTTTCAGCTGCCGCAAAATATTGGCTTAACGTGCCGGGCGTTATATTTTCGGTTAGCATGCAAGCCAAAAAAAAAAAAAAAAAGAAGAAAGTAGAGTCAAACAAAGGGAATATAAGTAAGAAAGAAAGAGACCCGTGACTAAGCCGGACTCTGCGGTGTGGCCAAAAGAGCAGTCTCCCCACCACAACCCCTCCACCTCCAATTCTCCATCAGGTCCAAGTTCATTTGCAGTTTTTCTTCGCTGAGCCAAGTACAACACAAATAATGTTTAGGCTTCGGAGGGGCTCAGGATTGCAGTAGCAAAAAGTTATGAATGGGGCGAATGTGAATGATGAATGATGTGGAGCTCAGACTGATCCAAAGCCAATAGCTTCCGTCAATGATAAATGTAAAAGTCGTGACATAAAAAATGTCCTACGGCTGTTTTAAAGCCATTCAAATTTTGCGCAGGAACAAAAGTTCTAGTGGCAAATTAAAAAAAAAAACATCTTCAAAAACCATAATTTGTAAATACAAATATAAGATCCATCTATACACTTTAGATCAAAATCCATTTATAAATATTTGAAGATAATATAAATTGAATTTTCATCTTAACTCATATTGCTAATTTAGCTCAAGACAACATCAAGCTATTTAGATACAAGATTACATGAATGGAAATTATAACCTCTTCGGACTTTTAAATTATATATTTAATATTCTGCCTGTCTGTCAATCCGATTGAACAAATAGATCTCTAATTGTATGAAACTAATTTCCCTAATTTTCCCTATTTAAAAACTAGTCTGATGATACAGAAAAGTTAATAGATTGTTTGTAACCGATTGTTTAGCTAATGTTATATAATGGGAATAACAAACAAAAACATTGGCTATGAAATGCAATATCAGTTCGAGTAGTTATTTTAATCCTTTTAACAACTTACCTCGCTATTGACTTAAATGTATTTATTTTGAGGCCTTTTGTTGGCTGGTTTTTGTTTTTGGGTGTTCAGCGCAATTACACAGTCGCCTATGTAGTTAAGCCCTTCTTTTTCCCTAGCATTTTCTCGTTTTTCAACTTCTCCATTGCAATGGCAACAATTGTTGTTTGCTGCTACTGTGGTTGTTGTCCATTTCTCCCCTAGAGCACATGTATTCCCTATAAATTTTTTACGATTTTATGCAATTGTATAGTTTGCGAAAAGTTTGTTGCAGCCATTTTTCGGTGCCGTCGTCGTGGCATTGTTTTTAACAAAAACAACAATGCCGACTACAATGCACCAGTCGACCCAGAGCGACACGCCCACTGGCCTCCCAGCCGCCCAACCGCCCAGCCGCCCTTTACATCCTTTAACCATGGGCCACCGCAAACGCGCCGAACAAATGAACTCGAATGTCCTTTATATGCGTTCAGTGTTTATTGTGCCATTTTCTATGCTTTTCTGTGTCCTAGGCTCTGCGCTAGAAAACTTGGCAACAATTTGTTGTAGCTTCTGCTTCTGCTCGGGCTGTTTTGCTTTCGTTGTTTGCCGGCGAGAATAGCAACAAAAAAAAAATAATGCATCTTCAAGGCCCCACCGCGGACCCACCGACCAACATCGATCCGTTTCGCAAAAGCTTTTGGATTAAATTCTACATAATTCATGGCATTTCTTGCATCCCAAAAAAAATGCTAGACTTTAATGCGGCCAAGTCCTAGATGAGTTTGGCCGGAAGTTGGAAGTTTGCGGAAAACTTTGTGACACATTGTATCCCAGCTTGTTTGCTGACAAAATGTCCTTTCTTGCCCTTTTACTTGATTGCACTAGTCTGTATTGTTTTGATTTAAACGGAATTGATATATTCTTTCAAAAATCCTGCCATTGTTATAATCTTTTCTAAATCTATTTATACATTATCATATATTTTGATATTTGTTTGTCTGAAATATAAATGGCCTTAAGGCCAAACATATTTCTGACAATTTAAACTAAAAAATGGACTTTCATTTAAATGCTCTCTTATGTATAAAAATACAAATTATACAGATATCTGACTTGTGTTTTTTATTTGAGAAAAATGATCTTTTCACTTCTTCGCTGAAAAGTATGCATATTTTGTTTGGCATTAAAAAAATACAGCATTCTGCCCCATCCATCAATTAAATATTTCGCTTGTTCAGCTATGTTTCGCTGGGGGGGCTATCGCATTTTTTTAAAGCTTTATTAAGCAACTGCAATGGATCCGATGTGGAATTATATTGGCACTGCCAGCCACCAACTCCTCGCTCCCCTTCTCCAGTTGACGCGCCATCCTTTCATAGACAAATATTGCACTGGCAGATGCCCTGCGGCGGACTTTCTGCACTTTACCCATGAACAGGCACGTACTCCTATACTCTCGCGGAGGATATTATATTTTTTTGTGGTGGTGAAGACATTTCTGGTTCATAAAAGTCATTTCAGTCAGATTATTATTTTATTACTTAGTCACTCTAAAGATATCTACGATTTATAGCAACTCTTGAGTGAACTGAACTATTGCCTTAGTTCTTATGGAAGATAAGAATGTGTAAATTAATCTGCATAAATAACAATAAAAGGATGTATGTTTATTCTATTGGAGAAATATATTTTTGAGTATAGCCATATCAATGCGAAAACTTTCTTTGTTTTAAGATTAAAACAAAGATGATGTCCATAAAAAGATTGTTTATTATAGAAGCACTTTAAGTACTCAATAACTTTAAATACATATTTAACATACATTTATTGCTCGGAAAAATGCTTCTTCATACTATATTGGGCCTCAATAAACAGTCATATTTTTCATCTGAGATGTCACTTATTGTATTCAATTTTTGTTTTCCAAGTACCGATCAATTGACTAAATATATAATCCCATAAAAATGACCAAAAACAAAGCAATAACTCGCCTCCGAAATAAGACTATATAAAAAAGGTTTTTATAATCACAAATAAAGAGTAAATTAGGTATAAACCAAGTAAATTTCCGCCAGGGTATATAAACTTTGCCTTACCAAAGTGAACCGGCTTTTCCATTTTTTTAATGCCGCTTTCAACGATCTGTGGAGCCTCACATGCCACCATGTTCAACCCCCATTTTCCGAGGGCTTTCCCCCTTTTACACAGCATGGAAATGTCGCGGCTTTTGCTTTCCTCGGCTTTTATTTCTGCTGATTTTTTTTATTATGGCTCTCTTTGTTTTGCCGTGCCGCTGTTGTATCGCCGTTGTGTCCCTGGCGGTGGTCAGTTACGGCCACGATGGTCACGATGGCCGCGGAGAACGTTCGGTTTATATTGAAAAATTTGAATGCTAGTAAAAAGTTTTAATTGTCGCCGCCACGGCTGTCACATGTTGGCCTGCATGGCGGGGTCATTTAAAAATGCAGCCGCCACCGATGCCGCCGATGCCGCCACTGCCTGTTATTGTTAACAATATTTTTCAATACAATTTTCCCTTGATTAAAATATGCAATGCACTTGTTTTCCGCCGGGGCATTCGGGCAATCTATGCCGGCTTAAAGTCACTCCTCCTCCTCCTCCTCCGCGTTTACTTTACATTTAATAGTTTTTTATGTGCTGGAGAGCATGTGCCGAATGCAAGAAGCATTTAAAATAAATGCATATTTTCCAAATAAATCTGCCAGTCTTATTGGCCCAATAAGTTTTCCCCATCCTTCCTCCAGTTTCATGTTTCCGAGAAAAAAATTTCTCGCCCTTTTCGTTTACTTTGTGCATTTATAATTTACACTCTTCGCCTTGTCTTGCTTGTTGTTTATCTCCCGGCTCGAAAAGTTCGAACTGGCTAAAAGTTTTTAATGAGCAACGACGTTGGACGTCATCGTCTTAGCCCGCTTCTCTATCCCACCAATTGCACGCGGAATTTCTTGCTGAAATTTGTTGTGCATCTTCGCGAAATTTTGGAGTGAAATCGTGACAGGAAGATGGGTGGCTTTGCGGGGGACAAACAATTATCAAAAGCTTTAAGTTTTCCCCGAAATGTTATAATTTAATCAGAACCTTATCCAATTACGTCTACAGACAGTATCTTGGCCAATCTTAATTTAATCAATGTTTACCTTCGATACATTGCAAGCAACTTTAATTCATTTTTAATGCAATTGAACAACCTGCGTAAATAAATCATCACTGCAGTGCCACAAAAAGTGAGTGTGCTAACAGTTGCTTTTAAAGTTTTAATAGAGAATGATGCTTTTAAAAGTCGATTCAAATCTGTTAGCGGTTTTATAAATATCATATGTTTATACCGAACTTTATTCAAATATTTTTTTTAAAAACCTTAATAACCAATAACTCTATTAAGCTGTTAATACTCCGATATAAATAAATGATGGTGATATAGACAAGGTTGTTTTTAATCTAAAACAAAGACAGTATAAGAACTAATATTAACTATTCAAATCAATATTTCTGCAATACTAAACACATTTTATATATTCCATTTACACTTGGCAATAACTTTTTGCAATCAGCTTATGAAGTACATCACATTCTTTGTCCGAATCTTTCTAGATGATTTCCTGTATTTATCCTGCTGACTTCACATTTAATCATTCAGGTTTTCAAACAGCCGGCTTGGTCTGCAGTTCTAGTCTTTATTTATTATGGATGTGGGCGCTGCATGTTAATCTCTTAAGGTCCTGCATCCTTTCTGGCGGCGGAGGACGAAGTGCATTCAATTCCAAGTGCAGGTCAAGTGGTCGCCAAAGCAAAATCCGCAACGTGAGCACATGGACGAAAACAAAAATCTCTCCTTCGCCAAGGAGCAGGTTGCTCTTTTTAGTCCTTTTTAGTACACTAAAAGCCGCACATGCGCAAGGAGTGCAAAAAATTATAGTGGGTTGTGGGTTGAGGGTCGTGGCCACTTTGGGGGGATTACTGCTCCTGTCTTTGGTCTTCACTTTTGCGGATATTTGCGGCATTTGTTCAAGGTGACGGCGGCATCTTTGTTCGCCGGCAGAGCATGCAAATCTGTCAACAAATTGGCGGCGATTAGAGACACTGGCACCAATCCCACTCCCACTCCCACTCCAACTGTCATGTTTGCCGGTCCGGTCAACAATTTAGACATAATTTGAAAGCCCCGCTTCGTACCACACGCAATGCCGCTTACGCAATGGCCACACACATCCAAATTATGCATAATGGCAAGTGGGCAGGTGGGTAAGCCGCCAGGTGTGATGGCCACCAAATCCACCGTGCCCAGGCCCATGACCATGCCAGTGCCCCCATAAATTGGCATTAGTCTCGGTCGTGGTGGCCATTTTTAGGTGCAACATCGCCGGCGGGCAGCCATCGGCAGCTTAATAACTTTTATGCGTGTTTGCATATCGCTCATGCATCGAATTTGATGGAAAATAAACCTCTTTTCCCCAAATGCACCGCTGGGTTACCATGAACAAATTGCTAGGAAAAAAAAAATGTGCTTCAAAGGGATTGTGTTTGGGGAATTCGATTAAAAATTGTAACCAATGAATTTCGACAGAGTTGATTGGTGTCCGAATACCAAAACCATTTCTTTCATAGCTTTTTAAGTGGATTTATACCTCTTTCAAAAGCCAATAAAAATCCAGCCAGGGCACTTTTTAAGCAGAGTTTGCAAAATGTGTTATATTCCGCATTATTCAGATTATGGTATGAGCGATATTTATCACCACACTTGCACCACACTGTCACCAGCTTATGATGAAGTGAACGTTACGAGGGGTATACGTAACGTAAGGCAGAATATGTTAAACAACTCCAGGTGTTTGACACTTTATGATGGGTACATGTAATGCAGAATATATTATGGTACCCCCAGGTGTGTGTGCAATAAACGGCAACAATGGAGAAAAATCAACGCCAATTTTATTATTATATTAAATAGTTGATTTGTTTACCGGGTATAGCCGGTATCAGGATTTTGTTGACCCATTGCATGCATGGACAGGGTGTCACTCTTATCTGACGTACAGCAAAATAAATATTGAATATACATCGCATTATATTATCATATTTGAGGGTAGTGTGTTGCACAGTTGAGTCCTACTTCTCCGGCACATTGCACTGCTGGCAGTTCTCCATGGTGGCCACATAGTCCTCGATCTGAATGGTAGTTTCGAAGAAGTTGTAGCGCAAATGAACCGCCGAGGTGGCTGCATCCAGGATCCGCTTCGGATTGGCATTGGTTGCTGTGCGGAGGAGAATGGGAAACGATTAGGTGGTATCAGAAGGATAACACTAATGGGGGCCAAGTCCATTTCTCTCGCGCTCACTGGCTCTATCAAAATTGTCCACGCTTAAAAAGCCATTTCAAAAATAATTAAGCTAATTGCTCACTGTCTGCTCATGGACATGGTCATGAAACAAGGGGGGGGTAAAGAGGGGGGCAGCTTGGAACAACAACAAATCCATTGGGATAATTACCATCCATGCCCAAAAGCGCGACCCCACCAGCCACCCAAAAGACTCTCACCCCCCCCCTTTCACTCCGACAAACACATGCATCAGGGCCAAAGGCCGCCACCCAACGACCTTTCTGGTCTGATTCGGTCTGGTCTGGTCTGGTCTGTTTTGGCCTGGCCTGGCCCGTTCTGTTTTTGGTCGGAAGAGGCCGGCCTGAACGCCGGGGGCAGCTACTTACCAATGGCCAAATGCGCAGATAGCGCCACTTTATTAATGCTCAGCGCCCAGATGCGCAAATTGTGCACCCGCTCAACGCCCTCGATGCCTTGGAATATCTGCAGCACCTCGGCATAGTGCATGTAGTTGGGCGTCCCCTCCATAAGCACCTGCGGGGATAAACAGCAAACAGGTACACGGGTTTACAAGTGATCTGATAAATCTTTGTAAAATAGCGAAATGAAATAAGTGCAATAAATTATAGTATACGATTTTGTCTGAATTCTAGAAAAGGACCATAAATGGATATTATTTTCTCTTTTATAATTTAATGTTTACTGTGATTCTTTTGCCAAATTAATATTTATATTCACATTTTAAGCCATTTTGTTCAATGCCATGTGGCATTTAAAGCTAACAAAACAAATAAATAATAACAGTTTTAAATTAGACTAACAAGCATTAAAACGGTGGTAAGAATCACTCACTTAAAATACTTTTAAAAAATCTAATAGTTTTTGAATTGTAATTTGTTTTTAAATTTGTTGGTTATTTTACTTTATAGTACTGCAAGTAATGCGTAAAAAATACAGTAATTTATTTCGCAAAATGAGTTAAAAAATAAGAATAAATAAAATATTAAATATGTTAACAAATGTGCAAAATTAATGTTACACGCTAACAATTATTTTCCCAAAATAGCTATCCAAGCTATGAAATAAAATTCTAATAAAATACCCATTGAATTAAATGGGAAATGAAGAACTAATCATCAATAACCTTTCCATGACCACAATTTTCCACTTACCAGCAGGGCATCCTTCATGATCGTGAATGTGGTGAAGAGGACAATGATGGAGAACACAAACGTGCAAATGGGATCAACGATGGAGTACTCCGGCCAAAAGTAGATGACGCCGGCGGCCACAAAAACGCCCACGCTCTGGATGACGTCACCAATCACATGGATGAGGGCGGCCCGGACATTCATGTTGACCGCCTCGCGTCCAGCCGGTCCGCCGTGATGATGTGATCCGGGTGCTGTCTCTGCGAGAACGGCGGCAATTTCCAAATCCAAAGTGGGATCCACTAGCTTGGCATTTTGGTAGGAGAACGTTGGCAGTCCGCTGCCGGGCAATTCGGCGTCCTCGGGCGCAAAGGCCACGCCCCCCTCAATCCGCTGGTTGGGCGAAGCGGAGCAGGGCGTGGAAGTGGCATGAGCATGAGAGGGGATGGATGAGGGGGTCTTCTTCTTGGGCTTCTTGGAATCACCGCCGTGGCTGTGGCCATGGCCACCACCACCACCTCCTCCCAAACCATGCGAATGACCGTGCTGCAGCTGGACGCCCATTCTAGCCGAAAAACGAATTGGAGAGAGAAATTGGAAACGTTATCACAAATATTTAATATGCTTGAAAATGTTGCAAGCTATTTTTGTGCCGGTCCTGCAGCCTCATGCCCCCCCCACACACACACATATATACACACACAACCAAAAAAAACCCATCCCTGTCTGGGGCACGTTAGCCTGGCCACAGTATGGAAACAAAAACGCACCCAAAAATGTTTTTTTTTTTTTGTGTTTTCTTTGCTGGCTGAAAAGTGATGGGGAGGGGGTCAGGGGGAGGGGGCTTGCAACGGTATGCGGGCAACGCTTTTGCATTGTTTGGCATTTTATTTCAGCATTTTAATGCACCAACAACAGTCGCACCACACAGTCAAACAAACACACCCAGGTCACGGACAGTGGAGCCAAATGGCCAAGAAAGTCCCCAAATGGAATCCTCAAATGAAATTTAAAGTTCAAAATGTCAGTTTTTGCACAAGACTTTAATTTACAAGATTTCTAAGGGATTTCTGTACGGACATGGCCTATATTTATTAAATCCAATATCCAACATATAATAATAAATAAATGTAATAAAACACTAAGTAGAAAACATTCACAACAAAACTAATTTAGGAACACTTTATAAAATCGATCACTTTTTAAAGATAGTAAAAAGCCTAAATGGGTTATACATTTTCCTATTAAATCTCTATATATTTTGTTATATTATAATACATTTTTTTTGGCTGTCCTGACTAATTTGTATTAAAAACGGATAGCTTATAAAAATATACATAACACTATATTATCATTTTTTTTCGCAACTTTTATTTTATAGCCCATATTTTTGAGAACCCTTTAACTAGACTTTATAGGTTGTGCAGTCATTTCCATAAATCAATTACACTTTTCTTTTCAAAATAAATAATTTTAGGCACTGTACAGTGTGCACTCCACGCATCCTTCTCCTCTTTTTGCCCAATGCACCATCCTGAATCCTGAATTCTGAATCCTGGGTTCACTGTTCACTGTTTTGCTGCTCTGTGTACCGGAAGGTGTGTGCGAGTCCTGTGCAAGGGATCCTCCGAATGAGCCGACCGGCCAAACTAACCGCTCCTGTCCGATGATTCCGACCCCAGGCCCATCTGGGCTGCTCCAGTTGAGTACGTCCGGACACATTGCCGCATGCAAATACAAATGTATTGTCGAAAATGGCAACCGGTTGACCAGGCTATACCCCACCCATCTACCCCATCCCATCAGCTGACGGCATGGATCGGCAGTTAATAGCTCGGCACATTGACTTTTTATTCATTTTAAATGCTCCGACATTGCAGATTTATGGCTTTTCTATTTGGGGAAAAAGGCCATGGTCGACCAACCTACCGACCAGCCGACCGACCGACAAGCCAACGGACTCTCCGTCCGTCGCCGTCGGCTGCACTTAGCCGGCTTTTTGGGGAAACAATGCAGTGCCGGGCATCAATAAATAAACTCGCATAAATTACGCACAACCATTGGCGGAGGAGCAGCAAACACAAAGCACAAAGTGAGCAGCCACGGAGCGGAACCCACCATCTAGCCATTCTTATGGACCAGGCCAAAACCCCTCTCCCCTCTCCCCCCTCCACCCCTCACCAGTGAAGCTCTGCCACGACGTCGATTTGCGGCTAATTGACGTTCCCAATTGATGACTCAAAGACATTTTGATGGTCTTAAAAAGACTTTATGCTGTACGTAACGTTCATTGATGGAAAAATGGTTTTATTTTATGGGAAAGTTACGTAAGCGTATAAAGAGAATTTTTTCAATGAAAACGACATTTTTTGCATTCCAATAAAGTATTTAAACCGCTCTATAGTATCTGGATGGACTGTTTTTATATAGCGTCATAAACGTTCCGCTTAAAAAAAAAAGAATTCTATTCAAAAAAGCAATTTCAGTCAAATGCAAAGTACAAGATTTAAGAACGGTTCAGTAATGAAACTGAATAACAGTCTTAAAGCTTTGTTTAATACATTTTGTAGTGGAAATAAAATAACATTATATCTACAATTAATGTTTTAAAATATTAAACTAATTACTGCATTAATAAAGAGAGAACTTCAAATAAAAAGCAACCAAAACATTAAGCATTCGTTATAGAATTCTCGAAGAAGACATACAATTTGTATTCAATCTAATATTAAATAATTAGTAAAGCACTAGACGAAAAGTTAACTACCTAAGGATTCTCAATCTACTATACAAGTTAATTTGAAAACTATTTTTTTTGGGAGATTTGTGGCGGCTGTCTAAGACACACCACTAGTCAAATAAATAACAGCTCTGGGTGTAAAATGCGCGTTACGATGAGTGCAATAAACGTGTCCTATTGTCGTTATCCCCCGGTTTTGCTCCATGGCTCCTTGGCCTGGCAGCTTAACGAGCAGCTCATCCGGGTGACAGACCACACCAAGACCGAGACCGAGGACAAGACTAGGACCAGGGCCAGGACACCAGGACCGGAGCTCCCAACATGCCCCAAGACATCCTTAGTGGCTGGAAATCCTGGCAACAGTCACATACGCGACCAAAGCCAAGGCGAGCTGAGTCAAGATATGCGCTAATATTTATGTTCCTGTCAATTAAATCAGGACATGGCATACACTCCACACAGCCGGAGCTTTCCCTCATGGTCCTTGGGCACTCTGCTGGGTCGCAGGTCCTGCCTCGCAGCTCGCAGCGCTCAGCTCCCGATTTTCCCGACTTTCCCGACTCCTGGTGTTGTCATGGCTGCTGTCGTTTGTTGGCCACTAACGAGGCGAGTAAAGATGCCGCAAAATCAAGGGGAAATGCTTCATTGCGCGCTACAAATTACAGCGCCACAGTTGGAACAACAATGCCGGGTTGGCGGGATAGCCAGGGGAAGGTGGAAATGTGGGGAAAATTGGGAGGGGCTGCTGATGGCTGGGGAATGTCGCTCGCATTGGCATTTTTTGCGCTCGAGGACACACAACGCAGGCGGGGATCGGCGAGGGAGGTGAAGTGGCCGGGGTAATGCCTCGGCAATCGGATGTTCAAAGTCGAAAAGCGTATGTGCTCGGCATGGAATCCCTGGCGCCAACATGGACCGCCATCACTGACCGACCACGTGGCCATGCTGGTTAGGAGCAAAAAAGGCGGAGTTAGGGTCCTAACAATGTGAGCTATTTTTGGGAACTGCAAAATGCTGTTCTAGGCGGACCGAATAAACTGTATTTTGTTTAATGTTATTTGATATCGAGCACAGACTCTATTCTTCAACACATTCGAGTTAATATTTTAATTCGATTTCTATTAAAATTAATTGGTTTTAATTCTCTTAAAGACATAATTTCCATATGAACCACGATTAGATTTTATTTTTGTATATGTTCGAGTTAATATTTTAATTGACTTGCTATTCAAATTAATTTGCTATAATTATTAATTAGACATGCATTAATTGCGCAATTTAGATTTAAAGTGTTTATTTTATTTTATGCACCATAACAATAAATTTAATGTGAAAAAATTATACTTTGACTATCTGCATAATACCTCAATAAACTTTAATTCTTCAAAAATGAAAAATGTTCTCCTTTGTTTTTATGGCAGCCGTAAAATAAAGTTATCCAAATCAGAATAGTTTTAAGTGCCAATAACAAAACTTTAAAAAGAAGAGGAAAGGAACATAAATGCAGAGAATTTATAGACTTATACTTATGGGGTCACTTAAAAATTGCATATACCCGATTCAAATGTAATGAAATCGGTGTTTTGTTCCACTAATAACGATTCCATATTTGTCGCCCCCGTAAAAAGAGCTGATTTGGCACCACTGCCACCTACTGCCTCCTGCAACTGGATCTGGCGCTCTGTACAATTTATTTAGTGCCCATCAACGAGATGCCCCACACGAAGCGGCAGCCAGCGCTTCGCCTTCTTCATCACCGTTTATATTTATTTCATCCTTGTGTTTCTCTCCTGGCGTCTCCTATTTTTTTTTTTGCTGTTTGACAAATTATGGCCACATTTGGCCTGGTAACTTCTTCGAACCGAGCTGGCCCGGCCATCACAGCGTGGTCTTAAGAAATTGAAAATGAAATTGAGTTGTCAGGCTAACAAGCTTTTGGCCAGCTTCGGTCTCAAGTGGCTCGCCAAAATGGAGGATGGATACTGAGAGCAGACGACCAGGCTCAATATTCACATAGTGAAATCTAAACATAAACAAAAATAAAATATATCAAGTGAAAGAAGAGAATTTATAAAAGAAAATGTGGAAAATAACAAAGATAAAACAATAGTATTTCGCAAATCTTCGGTATTGAAAATTACAACAAAAACATGTTGAAATACCAATTAACAATGTTTGTAAATACTTCCGTATAAAAGGGTGATAAAATGTTCGATACTGTTTTCTTAGGGGTGAACACTAAATTTATTACTTAATTTAACCTTTCGGCTTTAGGTTGCTCTTAAGTCTATACAAATTTTTGATTTTATCTGAAACAAGCAGTTTTGTTATTACAGAAACAACATAATTTAGAGGTCTACATTTTTCACTGGAGAAAATATAATTGTTTTTTAGCATACTGTTTAATGTATTTTTTTAGTAAAGTAATAAACTCCATTTTAATATTAAATGTATAAAATAATTCAACTCAATTTCAGTTTGGATTAAATATTTCTAGTTCTAAGCCCCAAAAACAAACGATGCTCTGTATCAAATTTATTTGATTGCTTTAAAGAGAAATATCGTTGTGCATTCATCCATCCGTCCTAACTGCCATTCCCATTGCTAAAGAGCCTTCATCTCCACACCCTGCTTGTAATTGCTTTAGCACCTCGCTGCCCCAGTAGATGCCACCGCCTTCCCCACCAGAATAAACCTCTCATATTTCACTGGCATTTGCTCTCGCTAATGTTCCACTTGCAGTTTAAGGTCAGGCCCTATGAGAGTTCGAGTGTGATTTCGCACAGTACGGACTCAAAATAGCGATCTATGATTTCCAAAAAAGTATTAATATATTTTAAAAAACTTATAACTTGGTATTCAATGCATTGAACACTTAACAACATTTGATATAATTTAAATATGATTTCATTTTATAAAGAAATGGCTTATCATCAGTTTGTTTTGTGGAAAATGGAAATGTAACAATTGCCATACAGATTCCTCAACAATTTAGGGTTCCCTAACGTGGTGTGCTTTTCAAAACACTTTTAGAAAATTCGTTTTTCTAGATATTGTATAATTTATTATAAAAATAAAAAATAAATCAAGTCAGGTGCCCCTACTTTTAAAAGGCTTTAATTGAAGTCATTCTGATTTGAAATCGCAGCAGTTTAGAAACTATTGGGGGCTTAAAAATATAGTTTCGGGAAAAATGCATTTGCATATCTAGAGAATTATAAAATATATCGAAATATTTCTCAGTAGTATAAATATTAAATTAGTTATTGCAAAATCGAAGTTGACCTTACTATATTACCATTATCTTAACATGAAATCAATAGTAAGTGTCAATTTTCGTTTGGAATATTAAGATTGAGCAAAAAGTAAAATCAAATGAGGATCGAAGTCGCGGTTCATCAAACACAATATTACGGTACTTGGGTTAGTTCACTGTTTCTTCTTCTATTTCTCGTTCTGTTTCTCCATTTTCCCCGCTTTTGCCCTAATGGGCGTTTTAACGATGTGAAGTCGACGGACGTCGTTGGCGCCACTCAAAAGTTAACCCAAAAACAAAACACAAAGCGAATCCGGGGAATCCTGTGCGTGTGCGTGTATGTGTGTGTGTGTGTGTGGGTAAAGCGGTTTCGAGCTATTTTCGGGCATTGTGCTAATTGAACTAAAAACTCGCAAAAAATAAAATCCAGAGAGCGCTCAACAACTAAATGAAACTAAGTAAAAAGCCTTCAATAACAACGAGCCGCACTGAAAATAGTTGAAACTTGCTGCAAACTCGTTTGGCCGAACGCATAACGGTAAAAGGTGGCCATTTAATTCCGTTGTTCGAACACAGGTCGAAAGTACACTGAAATCAAATGGTGTCATTTCAAAACTCGTTTCCATTTAAAATAATGATTAGACGGAATTCCTAGTATAGAATTCAAACATTTTCAATAACTTGTTCACCAATTTTGATTACTAAATTTTTGGGAAGTAGATAGATAGATAAGTCGGTCAAAATTTGTATTAGAACTTAAAAGTCCTAGTATCAGCCGCTTACTTTTCGTTTGGGATCATTTTTGGAAAAATTGTATTTCAAGTTTATTACCCATACGCACTGTTGCCTTGGTGCCGTATACGTAATTTTAGCGAAAATGTTAAAACTATTGCGCAAACCAATGTATTGTTTATACAATTAAATTTTTGGGATCTATACTTTTGAATCGAATCGTTAATTGCAAAAATCAGTAGAAACTTCTGAAACATACATTTTTTATATATGTATATATCCAATTTTTGTTTTCTATGTAGAAGAACAGGAGGAAGCAGCCGTATTGACTTGACTTAACTTCCTACTTTTATGGCAGCTTCCAAAGATGGCCACAGCCACGCCCCCCCGGACTGCGCCCATTTCCTCCAAGTCCGGTCATCTTCTTCTTCTTGGCCAAATCTGTAAGCCAGGAGAGTTGCTACTGCTGCACGTTTTTCACAATCAATTCACGTAATCAAACAATTCAAGTGGCAAACACTGAAAATGCCAACGTCAACTGGAAAATTTTTGCGCTACCGCCCAAGTACCAACAACAACAGATGCACAACACTCGTGCAGGAAAATAGGTGAGCTGAGATGGGCGTGGCATGGGGGAGGGGGAATTTGGACGGTAGGTGGTGAGTGGTGAGTGGGGGGTAGGGGAGGGAAACATAACGTGTGTGTGAGCTCGGCATTGAACGTTGCGATTTATGCGCCAAAAACTATGCTTCGACAGCCACATGAATGAGCATCAATGGGGGCATGAAGGCGGCTGAGGGGGGGTGTGGCAGCACAGGGGACGAGGGTGAGGCAGATGCTTGCAAGTTCTGCACTCGACGAAATCAAAACAAGCGAAGCGATTAGTAAATGATTAAGCGAACAAAGAATGCTCTTTCACAAACAATCGTTCTCGACCTTAAAAATAAAGTACTAAGAGTAAGCTTAGAATTCGTATGCAAATTGGTAGTTTAAAACCTACTCAAAGCATATCATAAAGACAAGAAAAAATACTCTTTTATAAAAACTAAAAAGGCGTCAAAATGTTTTGCATACCATTTGAACTAGTGAATTTTTCAAATGATTTCTAATGCACAAAAAGTGTTTTTAAAGATACATTTACCTTAAGGATTAACCCCAAGTTCTCTTCTGACGATTTTTAAAAAACTTTCTAATAATAAAAAATTGTGTAATAATAAATTTATTTTGGCCCCACTGTTCTTTCCTTGAAATCGTGAAAAGAGTCAATTGAGAAATTACAATTAAATTAAATAAAGCGTTAAACTTCGCTGGCCTCGATTTATTTTTAGCTACCCGAATTGAAATGAAATCCAATGGCTGGGGGAACTGCCGTTTTGGGGCATTATCGAAACCCTCCTCGATAGCACGTTACCCCATCCTGCCTAGAGAATTTTCCACCTTTGCTGCTGGCCAACGCAAACACAAGCAAACTCCTCGACGCCGCCGCTTTTGGCTTTTGTTGACGAAAAAAAAATATATATAGAAAGGAAAAAAATCGAACAAGAAGAATTTCTAAACTTGTGGAAAAAGTTGTCGCTAAATTGTGGAGAAAGTTGCCGCAACAACTGGTGGATACGTAAGGGAATGCCAACCAGGAATCGGACTGGGATTGGTATTGGGATCGGGAGACATTTGCAGTGCACTATGTTGACCCATTTGGTGGCCCATGCCCGGGACAAGTTGATTGCGGCAATTGCAATTGGAAAACTGCCCAGGGGAAAACGGGAAAACTTTGCAGTCGCACGGGCGGGCAGACAGAGTCCCTTTTCCCCAGACAGCCAGCAATCAAAGATCTGCATATCAGGGGGAAATACTACTAACTATATACTTTACTTACATGACATTTACCAAGATGGCCAGGCCCGAGGTGATCAGCATGATCTTCGCATTCACCTCGTAGTCGCCGCTAATTAGACGTCCGATGGCCAGCCAGACGAGAATCCCTGTGATGACCCAGATCATGAAGACGGAGGCCATGGCGCCAATAACCTCAGCCCGATACCAGCCGAAGGACATCCTGTCAAAGATAAAAGGGAGTCAGCTTAATTAATGTGAAGGCAGGTGAAGATAATGAGTTTGCGATGGGAAGGAGAATAATTTCCACTTGCCACACGATAACGTTGGCAAAACTTTGTAAGTTGGGCGAGAAAATAACTTTTTGAACTAATAGTTTGTTATTTGTGCATAAAACTAGTGCACTTTAAATGTTTCAGCAATTTTTTGGTTATTCTACATTTTTATAATTTTATTTGTTATAAATTTGGTTTGATAAAAATTTACAATTCCTTAAATTTTATATACTATCAACGTGGTAACTTATCCTTAATTTTGTATTTTAAATAAATTTGACAAGCTATTTATGTTTAATCAATAACAAAGCACAACATTCATTCGTCACAAGTGAAACGCTTTTCAAATACCGAAATGTGTCACCTTCAATAAAATGATATCTCCTTTAACAGCATTAAAGCAAATCGGATGTCTAAAGCTGAACTTCTCAGCCACCAAACGAAACACAAATTTCTGATGACATGAAGTGCGGCAAGTGTGGGGTAGTTAAAAATTAACATGACTTGATAAATGTGACCAAAATTTGTCAAATGCTATTTTAATTTGAGTTTGTTTGGGGGCGCGGCAGGGTTTTTCCCTCAGATGATAACTTTTGGCGAGGAAGTGGGGAGTGTTCCCGAATTTCCCTAATGTAATGAGCGTTTTGCATGTGCGCCCCTCTTCTCATTTTTCGTGTATTATTATTTTTTTTTTTTGTATTTTTTTGGTTGGGTCAAAGTCAACACCTGAACGGCGACGGCGACCAAGTCGAGGGTTGTTCAATTAAAGCCCAACCCAGACCAGAAAACAAACCAAGCCACATCAGAACGAGGACCAGGAACCAGGACCAAAACCAAGGACCAACCGGTAACCGACAGGTGGGGAGAAAAGTGGGTGGGGGAGGGGGGACTACCACTCTCGTTATAAAATTGAAATAATGGCAAAAGGCAACAATTTTGCCAGCCTGCTAACTAATGCGATGCCAGAAGGCAGCAGGCAGCAACAGCAACGAATGTCTCGCCATAATAATACAATTTAATTTCCAGCAAACATCCGTCGTATCCTCACTACACCCGCCCGCCCCTAAAAAACCCCATCAGTGGCAATGTATGGCGGAGCTTTCTATATGTGTATATACAAATATATACGCAAGTTAGGGCTTGCAGTTGGCGTTGCAAGTGCAGCCATTTGCTTAATGACCGCCTGCTGCTGGCGGCCCACCCCCTCGTCCTTCGGCCCTTTCTATTCCCAGCGGAGGAGCAGCAACATCGCTACCTCAATGGCGGTTCCGGGCACACTGGGATCGGGTGCGATA
Organism: Drosophila fuyamai; assembly: GCA_018153365.1. Classification (NCBI taxonomy): domain Eukaryota; kingdom Metazoa; phylum Arthropoda; class Insecta; order Diptera; family Drosophilidae; genus Drosophila; species Drosophila fuyamai. The sequence goes on along the minus strand of JAECXW010000878.1, from coordinate 14,704,084 downwards.
ATTAAAAGAAAGTAGCCAAAACACTTAATTGGGATTAGCGATAATGAAATATGGTAGTGTGTTACGCCAAACAAACATTTTGGCACGGAACAATATGAATTAAAGGGGACTTCGAAGTAAAAGCATAGGTATTGGTAATAGCTTAGAGACAGAAATATTCTTAGGGTTATGGAATAGTTTAATAACATCTTCATTATATCACTTTTTATTTCTTTTCATATATCATAATTTTAATGGTGAAAGTTCATAATAACAGATCTCTTGAATTTACGAATGACTTTAATTTATACTTCTGCAAATCAGCCCTTTTGCATTGTTCTGTATAAATTTTTTTCTATACACTTAATAGGTTGAAATAAATTATCATAAATTCATTAAAAATTTATAATTTCTTTACCATTTTAATATAAACGATATTCAAGTTAAGAAAAAATCAATGATTGCCTTAAATCATTTAGGATAAGTATATAATTCTATTGTTTATATCTTATAGTTTATATCTTATTAAATAAAACTGTTCTATAATTCTGAGTCGTGTGTTCAAATTTAGTTAAATATTAAAATACTAGTAAGCAAATGCACTCAAAGAAACTTATATTTCCATCATTCATTATGACGAAAATTATGGTTTTAATTGAATCAATCCACTGTACCGTCCTTAGCTTTTTCCTCGTTTCGCTCTTCGTTTTCTGCGTTTGCCTTTGCAATTGTGCAAATGTGTTTTGTTTTGATAAATTAGGCTTGTCAACTCGGCAACGGCCAAATGGTAGGTGCGGGCGCAGGAGCCAAAAATAAGGTAGAAGGCTGCGAACCGCACTGAAACCAAACCCGGCCAGAGGACCAGGCCCAAGGAGAGTGGCATTCAGCCAGACTGAGACTGGGACTGCTGCAACATGCAGCAACAGCAGCAGCAGCAACAGCAGCAGCAGCAGCAATAGTAGCAACATGCAGCACAAGAGCAACTGGAACAGAAACAGAGGCAGAAACAGAAGCAACATCAACGCACAGGAGACGAAGGAGACCCAGTCTGAGAGTCTGATGGCAGGAGCGAATTTACAAAATTACCATGCAACACGCTTGAAATTGCAAAAGTTTTTCATTATTCACTTTGTGGCTGCAGTCGAGTCGTCGAGTGAGTGAGATTTTTGCATGAATGAGCAGAACGTGCCGCTTTCCCTCCCCTTCTTCTAGTTGAGCCCAAGATGGATGCTGTGGCGGAAAAAGGGGGCTGGAATGTGGGGCGTGGCAGATACAGAGGCGGAGGCAGGGAGGGGACCTCCCAAAGACCAATTGAAAAATGTGCAACGGCCGAATGTATAGTGCGCAGCAGCAACATTAGCCAACAGTGCTGCCAAAAATCTTTTATTTTGTAACCATAAAGATCTAACAAATTCAAATGGATATAGTTATATGAAAAAAAAATTACAAATTTAAAAAATAACTTAACCTTTTTCTAATTTTTTCAGCTACACCTTGGTTAACCATCAGATTACAATTTTTCATTGCAACCTCTTAGAAATAAATATAAAAAATATTTATAAATATTGTAAACGACTTGTTTTAAGCATTATTATTACTTCCTGATTTCCGCAATGATTTTTATCCCAAATTACGTAAATTAACGAGATATCTCCGAGATAAAAATAAACATAATTCAATTGTCCATTTCATAACTTTAAGATTCTTAATTTATATTTGAAAGTTCCAGCTTGTTTGCAATTTAATATTTAAATTGATTATTTTAAAAATAATAAAATGCAAATCTTGCAAATACAAAATCCCTTAGGCGATTTCTTCTACTAACTTAAAAAGGGACAAATCGCCATCTCCATCAGCAATAGCAACAAAACCATCCACAGACGCTGGAGGAAGGCACTGAAAATTTGGGAACAGGCTTTTCGCCTAATTAGACGATGGCGAATGGGAAATGCAGGCAGCAGCGAAGGATATGGAGGATGGCCAAGTCGAGCGACAGAAATTATGGAGGCGGCGCAGCCATATAAGAGTGGAATATAAATTGCAGGGCAATGCAGATATACTCGTTAGAGGGCGAAATTTTCTCTAAGAGCTTCTTTTCTATAAGAACTCATAAAAATAATAACTCATAATAGTAGGGCCTAAAACATATTGTCACTACCTAAAATTGTCATTTCATACAAAAAATGTCAACTATTCAACAAATATTTTATATATAAGTATATCATTTTAAATTTTTGTTGGCATTTCTCCTGATATTTCCTACTTAAACAGTGACTATTGTAAGGTATTTCACAAACTATGCATTTCTTATTTTTCCTATACCAGAGTATTTAGTTAAATCATTTAGGACTTTAATTAATGATTAGATTTTCTGCCGTTTAAAAATAAAGCTTTTTAGTTTCCTGAGTCTTCTTTAAATGGCTATACCCCAGCTAGAGTTAGTATATTCGGGGAATAGTTTAATGTTATTTCCCTAAGCGGGCTCTCAAGTCACCCGTTTCGGTGATAAAGGAGGACGCACACGAACCATCTACAAAGGAGTTTTGGCATCAGCCAGGAACAAAAGGAAATGCGGAAAAGATTGAAACTTTACGTTTTATTGATTTCCCTTCCCGGCAAACGACTTTTGGCAGTGTCTTCATTTGGCGGATAGTACTTACCGCTGCGTAGATGGGCGTCCGGCAATCCAGATGGCAAACAACGAGATCATAAAACTGGCGAAATCGGTGAGCAAATGTGCGGCGTCTGTTGCGATGGCCAGACTGTTCGATAGGACGCCACCTGTTCCAGGTTCCGGGGTGTAAAGTAAATAAATGCGCAAAAAATTAACTCGGCAATCTGTGGGACTTGTGGACGTTGATTGGGGGGTGAGAGAAAGAGTGGAGGAGCGGAGGAGACCGGGTGACAATCCCCAGCCGGCTTAAGTCGGAAAACATTAAAAGGGCGGGTAGCAGGATCTCTTTCTCTCTATTTTCCATTATCGCAACAACGATTTCGATTTGAAAGCGAAAGAAAAGTGCAAAGCGGGTGGCACAAAAAAAATAAGGGGAGAAATCCTTTCGCCCCAACTGGGCACCACCTCCTTTTCGTCCTTGGTCCTTTTCCGGACGAACATTGTAGGTAATTGCAAAGCGATTAACGGCAACAGCCGTCGAAGCACCGACGACGACATCGTCACCACTCGAAAATTAAATGTTTATTGTATAACCAACCCCAGTGTCGTCATAAATGGAGGAGGGTTGACAGGGCAGACAGTAAGCCCTTCCGGTCGCCATATTGTTGCACTTCCGGTCCTCAGTTTTTAATCGTCTCCTCGTCGTCGTCGTCGTCGTCGTCGTCGTCTCCTTCGTGTCCTTTTTTCCTTTTTCCCTCCTCGTTGCCCGCATTGTTTGACTTAACTTTTTTTCGCTTTTCAGTCTTTACGTTTTGTTTATTTGTTGGCTCAGATTCTCAGAGGTGAGCAAAATTAGTTTGGGAATTGAGAGGCAGACAGAAGAGAAATTGCAAAAGGAATTGATGGAGAAAGAGTCCTTTGTAAAGGATGAATTGGGAGCAGACGGCAAACGAGGGCCAAAAAGTCGGATGTTTCCCTAGTACGTATATCAGTTCAACTTACCCACAATTTCGGCAATCATGAAGACCAAACAAAGGATGCTGGCTATGATCAGTTTCCGGCGAGCCTTCACGTCCACGCCCTCGCTGCGGGCCCGATGACAGTGATCTCGGACTGAAATATATTAAATATATTAAAAACGGGAAACTAGTTAAATATAAATAAACTACAAAATAAAAAGGTTGATATCTAATTCTAGGTTTAAATTTATACTTTATCTTTGTCTGACCGTCTCAAAGTTTTCAAAGAAGTTTTACTCACAACTAACAATTAAGTATATCTACGTACAATTCATTTCATTGAAAATTTATATAGTCTCAAGTCATTTTAATTTTAGTCACAGGCCTGTTCCTCATTGTATTAATTAAAGTGTTATTAACTAGACATAATTAAATATATTTTAGTCAAAAGTTAGCAACGCATTGAAGACTATCATAAAAAAAACGCCTAGAAGGATACATATTTTGTTTTAATGTTTTATAACTTGTTAAACAGGAACTTAGGAAAAAAGTGTATTGACTAGCACATTTTAGTTATAACTCTATCGGTATATAAATTTCGTTTTGTCAAAGTTACCATTCATTCTTGTTTTTAATAGTACAGAATTTACTGATGTCATGGATCAAGACAATTATTTATAATTTACTTGGGCAACAATAGACTATCGTTAAAAAACAACTTTCATTCCATCCCAACTCAATTACAATACATTTTATTTCCATAATTGGATTGTCTGCATATATACTTGTAAACTTTAACAATAATGAATCGTCCATTTTTATTGATTTAAATTATTTGTTGTCGTTTACATTAAGTCTTAACACACTTGATCGCCATTGAATAAATTGCATGATCTTCTTAAGCCCAGCTTAAAACTATTAAGCCTTTTTTCTGTGAAAGTGTTAAATTAACAATGTGGCACTGCACACATGCAAAGCGCACTGGATTCCCTTTGGGGAATAAGTTTTCCCTTTTTGCCCATCTGTTATGCCGCTGAGCATGCAATACATATTTACAAAACAGGCATTTAAATTTATTTAACATGGTACGTGAATAATGACCACCAGCGCAGCTCCAGCTCCAGCTCCAGCCCCTGATCCTGCCACGCCCCTCCCATATGGATACGGTATATGTATATGGCCCATTTCCGGGAGTTTCTCCACTTGTTTTTTATGTTATTTCTACGTTTTTTTTTCTTGTTGGTTTTATTCATTTTGGGTGTCAGTGACAGGCGAAAGTTGGTAGTTGGTAGTTGCTTGGCTTGGTTGGGTTCGCCAGTTGGCTGGCTGGCTGGTTGGTTGCTCTTGGTCGGCTAGGAGCAGTCTATTAAATACTTTATTGCATTTGTCGCAGCCGTATTTCATGCTTTGTCATTTCCGCTGCATTTTCTTTGCACTTGCTCTGGTCGCCACCACCACCACCACCCACTCCTCGATTTTCCTTGCAGCGCAGCTTTCCATTGTCCGGAGCGGGAAAAGCGGTAAAAGCTACAGGAGCACATACATGTCCGTATGCATATGCTCCGGTGGCTAGCTGCTCTGCCAGAGGAAGCCATAGAGATGAGCACGTGCTGAGTAGTTTAGCTTCTATTAATTTGTAGGATGTATGTCTAATGTATGCTTCAATTTCCCTTTCATGATAAGGCAAAAGTAGAATTTAAACTGAGAAAATCAAATGTCTACTCAAGGTATATAAAGGAAACTGGACATTAATGGTGTTATTTTATCAGCTTTTTGTAGATTGATTGGAGTTTACTGATATACATATTTGCAAAAAAGGTTTCTTGGGTTTTAATTTCATTCATAATGGCATTACAAATTTATAAGCTAAATTGTATATGGAAATTTTAATTTCGAAAAACTTTTCATTGAAGTGAGAGGTCATACTATTAAAAATTACATTTTTTTTCTTAGACTTAACCAATTTTTAATTTAAATTTATCCAATCTTCTGTAAGTGGGTAAGTAACCAATATATATTTATATTAATTTAAGTAAATGGTTTTGGTTTTTGATGTTTTAAAATAATTTGGTATTCACCGAAGGTATTCATGAGTAATGACATATATCGGCTTTAATCGATGGATGATATTAATTTATCCACTCTTTTATTAATTTACGCTTTTTCCGTGCGTGACACCCAACATGTGGAGTCTCTCATCACTGACATGGTTGCGTTGTGAACGCGGTTTCTTCATTTGAATTCAGCACAAGGCCACCGACGCCTGGCCTGCGTCTGCTTCCTGCTCCTGCTGCTGCTCCTGCTCCTGCTCCTGCTCCTCCTCCTCCTCATCCTGCCACCTCCGCATCCTCCACATCCTTCGCTTCCACATGCTGGCCCACACTCACACAATGGCCGTAACAATGCCGGCAGCGAAATTAAATTCCTGTGCATAACCAAGGCACCGCACTTTGGAGGAGAAGCAACTGGCATTGCAACTGCAACGGCGACGATTGTGGCACGTGGAAATTTCACCTATTAGACCCGCATCCCGGGTTCACTCTTTTCGGTAGGGCCAGCCACTGATGCAGCCAGCTGATGCAGCCAGCTGATGCATAAGTATCGTCATACTTGCAATTTAAACAACTCCGATCCATCTGCATCTTTAATTGGTCGCCTTGGACCGTTCCGTTTCGTGCAGTTCGTCTTGTTTGTTTGCGCAATGCGGAAAGTATGTTGGATTCCCGGGCAACTGAGGTTAATGTCGTATACGGGGTGGTGGACATGGGCGGCACATTCACTGATGTGCTCCTTCTCCTTCTCCATATACATCTCCATCTTCACATCCATATCTGGTTCTGCCATGGCAACAATTGTACTGTGTACTTGTTCTTATAAATAATTAATGGAGGCAGGGCAAGGGCAACGACTGGGGAATGTGAATACGACGGAGGCGATGCCAAGTGCAGGCGCACAGGCATTAATTGGATAGAAATAAATACGCGACAAAAGGCATTCCATTATGTGCAAATATCAATGACATTGTTATGGCAGGTGACAAGAATGTTCGTCAACTGAGATCTAAAGACGATCCAACAAGTCGATTGACTATGGAAACATGTATTACTCTTTAATTGAAAGTCACAAATTTGTCATTGTTATAGAGAATTCTTAACTTTTTAATAAAATGTATTGCAAAACAAGTTTAGCAAACATTTTTTAGAAATACTTTTATACCTTTTGTAATTTGTAGCAAACATTTTAAGATGTCTTTCAGATTCCATTTAATGGTTTTAAAAATATTATAAAAACTAATGTAGTTATAATAAATGTGGAATATTAGCTTAATATTCCTTTTAGCAATGTACATACAAAATGTACCATATTAACAAAATATATTTAAATATGTCTTTGCAAGCTTTTTCCCCAGCTTTTACTTCTTCTAAGCTGAATTTAAAACAGCATCCCGCAAAGTTCGATAAAGTATCTCCCTCAACCCAACTTAAAATCTGTATTCCAATGAAATGTTATTTTGCGCCTTCAAATCCAAGTATGATTTCATTCCGAGCAACTACTTTGTGTAAACAAATGTTTTTGATATTTGATATGCTAATTGTAGCTAACTCCAGAGCTGAGATACCTCAGTTATATCATCTTTCGTCCTAATTAGCAAGTTACCTTTGCTCAGTTCCGCCTCCCTGAGTTTGAGCACATCCATGACCCAAAATCGGAATCGGAATCGGAATACGCGTCAATAACAATGAGAAGGTTCGCTCGGGGGAACAATGAACGGACCTATTCGAACTGCTTAGAATTCCAGCATTTGCAAATGGTCCCATCTGGAGCGCGTTTAACGAACGACTAACTACGGGCCCGGGCAAATCAAAGCAGCTGCAGCGAGCAGCTGCACTTGGCTAGCCAGGCCATCTATTGGGAGTTAGTAACTCAAACTATGATTGAATGCACCGAGAGCCCCCAAGACGATTACATAGTGTACATTACTATATATCTGTCTGTGGCAGTATACGGAATATACGGAATATACGGCAGCAGAAGCTCTCAGAGGCGTTTCCACCTCGTCTAGACGCAAGTTAATTTCATTTCGGGCTCGCTCGTCTGCCAATAAATCGAATCATCACCAAAAAAGGAAGAATAAAAAAGTATTATTTATTCGACATTTACGACTACCAAATGCCCATTAATCAGGTTTTTTTGCTAATAAATAGCAAAAATAGACTAAAAATCGTTTGCTATTTGAAAAAACTCTTATATATTAAGAAAACGTATGTAAATAGTGATGTAGTTAACGTAATACTAGTAACGTAATATTAATTGTATAAAAAGAGCGTTAGACTTTTTTGTTTGCCCTGTTCTCGTAGTAAACTAATGAAAGTATAGTATTTTATTCTATTTTTTTAAAAGTTACTTTTTAAAAAACTTTAAAGAACATATCTAAACCAGTTTAGAGTATCGTTAATAAAGGTTTGGTTAGATTTTAAAATATTTTTTTATTTAAATATTTGTAAATTTTCAGTAGGTTCTTTTTTTCAGGACATTAATACTGGTGTTGAATTCATCAAACTGGTGTTGAATTTCTTAAAACTAACAAGCTTAATTATAACTAAAAGAAAAGACCCGAAATCGTGCATAATTATTTCTCCTTTTATTTTAAAAAATAAAATTTAAAATTTTTAAATTAGTTAAAATTAATAATATCAAATACTCATATATTTTAGTTTAAACAATTCTTTGTTTTCGTGCGTAATTAAATATGAGCAACAAATACAGCTATTCCTACCAAAATGTCTAAACATATCGAAATAAGATATATAAATACAGACACTAAAGGGTATCCTGCTAGTCGATACAACCCACAATCGATCGGCTCCTTGAACTTAAACTATATTTGCCGAGTATAAAAAATGGAGCACCTAGCAGACTTTGCAGAGGAAATTAAAATATAAACTTGACACAGCCACATCGATTTCCAGCCATTTGACCCTACGTAGACATACTCTCTTAAGGGGAAATACGAAAAATGAGCCAAACATTTATTTGGTCCATCGACGTTGTCGTACGAAAATTACGTTGGCTCCTCTGGCGATTTATGACATATGGCCATGGTGGGATGCGGTCTGCTCCCAGCAGCGGTGTGTCAGCAAAGAGCATAAATTTTGATTATACCACAGATGCTGCAAGGGGGTGGCTGAGGCGGATCGGCCCAGATCCACAATAATTTGGTTTGCCGACCTCGAGAATCATCAGCTGATTGATGACAGAGGGGCCATAGCCAGTGAGAGAAAACGAAAAGTGTTGGGTGGGAAATAAAGCTTCGAGTGGGTGGTAAGTTGTTTGCTCACCATATTCGTGCAGCATTTCCATTCGGCATTTATCCAGCGAAGTTGCCGCTTTCCTATACAGCCGGGCATCATTCATTTCCGACGATTTCCGTGCCGTCTGCCAATTAGCGAGCATTTACCCGATATTACAGCTCCTCACTCAGTCGCCCATATAGCTGAATGCACGGGTAAATTGCAGAGAATTTTCGATATTCCCCGAAAGAAAATAAAAACAACAAAAAATGAGGAAAAACGACAACAACAAACAACCGCTTAAGAACAATCAAACATCTACAATATTGCGAACACAGCCAAATAAAACACGAAAATAACAATGTGAAAACTAATTTGGTTGATTTTCGTTGTTGTCGATTTTGATTTGTTTGCATTTGACTTTTAGTGCAAAATGCCGCTGCCTGCTGCGTTTTCTTGATAATTTATGAATGACTGCAAATTGCTGCGAGCTAGTAGGTAGTCCGCCCTGATTGAAAGCGACACGAAAGTGCCCCGCAGTTTGTCACAGTCACCTCTCTTCAACCCCTTGTGACCCCTTAACCCCTTGCTGCACCCCTCCCCCTCACTCACTCACCTTCGACGTTGTTGGACCGCCCGTGTAAACAAAAAATTTGCGCAGGTGTCGAGGGCGTTGCCGGGTGATTGTTGTTGCCATTGCCAATGCCTCCGTTCGCACCTGGTTGTCCCTGCTCCAGGTGGAACGAGGGAGCCGTGCCATAGTTGCTCCGACGCGTCCGATCCGAGTTGCGTCTGCAAGAAAACAAGGTGTTTGAGTCCACTGCAAATGCACTACACTTTTCGGAAACCATTTAAGCAAGCTGAGGAGAATTTATTAAAATGATATTAAATATTAAAACCAATACAGAACTAATAAGCATTGAATAAAATTTATATTTCAATATCTGGTGATATTGAAAAAACTAATAAATTCCCAGTTTTAGAATCCTTAATTGATTTTGAAAAGGAAAAGGGAAATACAAAATGCATGATTCAACTTTATTATTTAGTGGTAGAATAGCACAATATTTTGAACTCCTGAAAACAATTGACCAGCATGGAAAATAATTCCATTTTGTCCTATCACAGCTTATTCTGTGTTTTATTCCCTTTATGATTCTTGAAGGGGAAAGTTCTTCAAAAAGAGAGTAAAATATGGTTTCGGTAGAATACAATATTTTAACTTTCAGCTTACTTATGCGACCATCTTTAAGTTTATAACAAAGTTTTGTAATTTTTTTTCCGACTGCATATATTTAAAAAGAGTAAATATAATTATTTTATTCTGAAAACTATCATATTTATTTCAAATTAGTTCAATAATTTGTTTGTTTTTCATAGCCTCTAAAACGTATTTCTTTTAACTTTCTAAAAGAACCGAATCTTAAAATTAAAATTGTTCTAATACAAAAAAAGTAAATAGCAAATTTAATGACTATCATGTTGTAATATAAAAAATTAAACTTTGAAATTGAATTTGTAAAATCTAAAGGCATGTAGATATTATTTAAAATTTCCCAAAGAATCAAAGTCGAAAATGAACTAAAAATACATGCCCAAGGTCCGCACAAAACTCGTGAGGCATTTCACAACTAATTCTTTAATTAAAATGTGCCATTCGTTAGAGTTTTTGTTACTCAAGTTTCTATAGAAATGTACTTGTTTTCCACGGTAAACAAGTGAAAGAAGCCCGAGAAGAATGAGAAGTAAGTGCAGCCACAGCAGGAAAAGTTTTTTGGAGGAGCTTCAACTCCAAAAACCCCAACAGAGAATTAAAACGTACCGTTGCCGGTGCCAACAGAACACTGCGGCATTTAAGCAGACACAATGTGCCGCCGCCCAGTGGCCCCCCGAAAAATCCCCGGGAAAAACCCTACCCGCCGTCCATCAGCAGGCAGTTCCCACTGTAATGAGCTGATGCTTCGAAAAACGAAGCGAAACGCTGCAAAAAGGGTTTTTTTGATAGGTGCTAAAATGAAAAGTGCTGCGAAAAATTCAATTTGAAGTTTTGTTACTTAACGCAAACTACGATGACTACTTAAAGGCCACGCCCACTCCGTCGCCACCACCACCGCCGCCTCCGCCTTCATCAGGAGCACGTGTGTGTGTGTGTGTGTGTGCGTGTGATGTGCCCGTTGATAAGTTTTCCCCTCCACGTATGTGTGTGTGTGTGTGTGGGTGTGCCAGAGCAAGTGCGCGTAATTTTTACTACGAAAAGTGCAAATGGCGCTAAACTACTTGCTCTGCAACTTTCCAACGCAATTGCACAAAGGAAAAAAAAAAAGAGAGGGAATGCAAAAAAAAAAAAAAAAAAAAACAGCAAAATACGTTAGCTGCCCTGCTTTAAGCTTTCAATCCAACTTTTCGAGGCCTCTGCGCACCTTGAAAATCCCCAAGACCCCGAGACAGCCAAGCAAACCGTCAGTTGTCGCCGCTCCCACGCGGTCCGCTCTTACGCCTATTTAACAAATCAGCAGCTCATTTGGCGCTTTATGTTAATTTCGCCCCAAAAGAGATTTTATTTTCGGCCAACTTTTTTGCACAGGCAAACGGGAAAAACTTTTGCTAAAGAAGTCAGAGGCGATAGATAAACCGTTTCATCACCCCCGCCCCCCCCAAAAAAAAACTTACTTAGCAATCGGTGTATCCTCGTTCTTGGACATTTCTGAATTTTATATTATTTTTGTTTTTTTTAACAATTAAAGACACAAACAGAGGACAGCAGCCACGTTACAACACAAGATTCGAGCGACAAGTGTTTTCTATATACGCGATCACATATCCTCCACTGCTTCAGAGGCTGTGAATGATAAGATCGGAGCAAATAGCAGATAAGCCCGTTTAAACTTACAACTTTTTTGTTGGATGTGAGAGAGCCGAGTGCAGTGCATGTGTTTGTTCTTGGAGCGGGAGTAGGTGATGAGGTGGATCAATCTGGAAGTGGTGGGCAAGGGAGAGGAGAGGGACAGATGCCGGCCTTATCAGTGGCTATATTAACAGAATATAGCACACGGACCGTTCAATGATGGTAACGTGCGGTAAGACAGCCCACCAACCAACGGGACTTGTTTACTTTTAAGAGCAGGCGTACCAGGCCGGTAGATAAAAATATGAATGGAAAAAGACCTCTCTTGAGAACTTATAACTTGGCGCTTTTCGACGGGCTGCCAGATAAATGGAAAAAGGTTGGATTTGGTATATTTTTTGGTATCCATCGGGGTCTCCAAATGAAAGTCACGAGAAACTGGGGGTAATGTTTAAACAGGTGTGACACTTGCAAGGCAACCTCTACAGTGGTTTCTTGTTAAGGCGATATACAAACTATTTTTGGATGTAAAATATAAGCCCTAAAATTTGTATATTTGCGTAGTTCAATAAAAATTTTCCTTGCCTTTTTTTTGGGGGTTTTAAAAAACTTACTTTTAAAAAATTTTCTACCAAAAATGTACATAAAATAAAGAATGCTTTTCTAATACATTGCAGTGTGCAGTTTTCGAATTTAAATTGGGACAAATTACAGTAAACGAAGCTAATGTATTTGAAACAACATGACTAGATGCAACTTTGTATCTTTTGAATATTTATAATATAATATTATATTTTTTCAACGAAGAAAAAAAGTCTGGTCATTTCAAATACATCTACTCAATCAACACTTGTATGCAAATGAGGTAGTCTGATAAAAAAAGGTTTATTAAAGATTTTGTGTATTTCAAGTTAAAATTTTAAACTATTATTTCGAATGTCCGAATCCATTTGCGAAGACGAACAAAGCAAATTAATATTAGTGAGATATTTTTCTGCCAGGATAATTCTGCATCGTTAGAAAAGGAAGTGTCATCCCCCAAAATAACGGTAGCTCAGGGCGTCCACCCCTAAGCGATAAGTCCGTTACGACTGGCACATCGCTGGCACGAAAGGCGATGTTTAAAAAAATCAATATGAAGGCCACAACGTGCGGGAGTTCGTGAAAGTTTAGCAAGCGTTATTAGTCAATGATGTCGGGGCGTTGTGCACTCAAATTACACTCGATAGCCAATAATTCGCCAGGACTGCCGCCGCCGCAGTGACAAGATGGCCAACTGAACTGAAAAAGCGAGCCAAAAGCACCAATCAGTCCCCAAGTGATGGCCTCCTCCACATCCTCCGCGCGTGTGAACAACAAAGCTGCCACCACCGCTCCGCCCGTTTCCTCCTCCTCCGCTTCCGCTTCCGCCTCCTCGGCTGCTCCTGCCGCTCCTTCCACAGCTCCGCCAGCTGTGACATTAGGTGACCTGATTGGCCAGCAGCTGAAGCACCTGAATCCCGACGAGCTGCTCCATAAGGATGAACTGCAGCTGCTACTGCTGCTAACGCCCGTGCAGCGCCGGAAATTGAGCCGGGATCTGGACGATGGCGGCGACATCATGGCCAGCACCTCGGCGGCGCCGCTCTCCCGTCCCGAAAACGCCGAGGAGGATGACGACCTGATTGGAGCGGTGGGCGGACTGGGTATTTCGTCCCCAACCGCAACCAAAGAGCCGCTGGTGGATTTTAGGTGAACTAAGCTGTGGCTACGATTGTGACAATTAATGGGCCTATTCCAATTCTATCTACAGATTAATAATCTATGATATTTATGTCATTTTCTGATCCTATGCTCTGGGTGAAAGGACTTTTAGTCATTATGTACACACAAAAAAATTTGCTTGAAATTGTTTGCCATTTGTACTTTACCACGAATGTGATATTACTATTCGTTATTAAACAGAACCTATTCCATAATAATAATTTTTTTAGTAGAACTACTATTACGTTACTATTCATTGTTTATTTACCATTTCTGTGATAAAACAATTAACAAATATATTATCAAATTAACCAACACAATGTTTATAATTCCCAAACACATTGCAATATCTATGAATTAGTTACATTAATGTAAGAGTTTTTGTTTTTATCAGCCTATTGATACAATCTAAATTACTTTGCCTACAGTAAATTTATTTAACCGATATAGGAAATCAAAAATGAAAAGCAAAATAACTAAAAAATAGTAACTCTACTTAAAAAAATTAATATTATCGAATAGATTGCAGTATCACTCCATTGGTCTATTTGACCAACGATTTTTTTTGTGTGCAATGGCCTAATATGGGTTAAGTGCCAGGGGCGGGTTACCAAGCCATTATGCAAATCCATAATTACCCAATGAAATTAAATTAATTTATGGGAGTTGATTTTGCACCCCTGCACACTGGTTCAGATTTCCGACAAATCAGCCAAAATTCGAAAAACTAATTTTTCAAAACTATAACTAACAAATTTGGAAAACATTCAAAACACACTCAAATTTTACGATGAAATGTAACCGATATAAGAGCATTCTTTATTCTGATATCAGTTTATTATATTAAAAAACCTATTTTTAAAATTTTTCGAGTTCTATATCGCAAAATCGAAAACCTCGACCAGTGTGGACTGCCTACGTCTGTTGTTTCGGTTGCATGCATTCGTACGTTTAAGTTAAGGAGCATTGTTTGCTGTCGAACTCGGTATTTGGGTCACTTCGTTTTGACATTTGCCGTGAATAATTAACCAACCACCCTTTTCCAAATCGCACAGGCCACATGTACTCAAATGGTTTCAACAGTTGCGCCACCAAACGGGCCACTTCAAGTCGGAGGAGGAGTCGCGTCGTCTTCGGGAGGCTGGAAACGACTCGTACCGCAAGGAGCGGCATCCGCTCAAGGCCAGCGATCTCTTCACGGAGGCGATATTCCTGGCCCCGGCCCGGAATACACTGGCAGCCGCCCTGGCCCACGCCAACCGCTCCCTGGTCCTCTTCGACTGCGGTCTTTATGCGGTAAGGTGTTCATGTCACGAAACGTCCTTACGTCCATATTCCGTGGATATTACAAATCTAGAATTCATCAGCATTTTTTATGGGTAGTGCTTCAAAAATCTCAACAGGTTTGAAATCACGTCTAGTGGTTTCTAAAAGTATGTTTTTTGTTGAAAGTAGTACGTTTTTCACAACACTCATTTAGAAACCAATTGAAGTAGTTTTAAACATGTAGAGATTAAAAATGATATTATACTGTGCCGATGATTTATAATTGGGTCCGAATCTATAGTACGAACATTTTTTATAAAAATACGATGGTACAACATTTTAGGCTCCTTTTATAAATATTGGTATAAACCAGATCATCTTTAGATTAACCAAATGACAAAAAATACAGATAAGTGTTCTTATCATAAAGAAATAATTGATCAAATCTCAAATTAAAATATCAAGTATTAAGAATTGTAACCCAAAAATTTAAAATGTGAATAAAATAATAAAAATGAATAAAAATTTTAAATGCACCTTGCAGGAATCCTACGATGACTGCCTGTGCGCCCTGGATCTGGGCTATCCGGAGGAGTATTTGCCATTGATCAAGCTGCGCCAAGCCGCCTGTGCCTTAAAACTGCGTAACTTTGCGCTCTGCGAGGAGCATCTCCACGAGCTCCTGCACATTGAACTGAACCAGGTGTTCGAAGCGAGGACCCACGAGCTCTGGCACCAGTGCGAGGTGCTCAAGGTGGAGCGCTTCGAGATGGCCGTTCAAACGGGCGATGATCTGGATACCAACGATTCAAAAGCGTTTGAAATGTGAGTCTAATTCGGTATAACCATTAGTATAATCACTAATTACCCAATTGTATTTAATAGAGCCTGGTTGGACAACTCCTCGTCACTGCACACAACCCGGGCAGTGGCCAAAAACGCATTGATCTTCGAGTCCGAGGCGGTGGCCATGGTGCCGAGTGGTAATTGCCGGGTGTGCGACTACTGCGGGATCACCCAGTTTATTCCCTTCCCCTGCATTTACTGCTCCAACCGTCTGGTGGTCTATTGTTCCCGTCAGTGCCGCTTCAAGCACGCTGCAATCCATGCGGTGGAGTGTTTCGGTCACCAGATCGAGCTGTTCGAGTCCTTTGGCGAGGTCTTTGGGATGCCGCGACTCCTGCAGCTGGCCCTCCGGATGCTGATCACCGGACTGCCGGAGATGCTGGGTCATTGTCGGAAGAAGCCGACGCTGAGTAAGCTATGGTCCGCCATCAATGGAGGACTGCAGGAGCGGCAGGACATCGCCTACAGTGCTGTGCTGCGATTGGAGCGTTTGAGGGAGGAGCGACCGTCGGACACGTTGATCGCGTTGGCCCTGGCCTCCCACATCCTGGCCATTTACCTGAGCAAGTGCACCACGTTCTTCGATCAGCTGGAGAAGAGCCTGCCCACGGCGTCCAGGATGTCGAGCGCCGAGTGGGAGCTTCTGTGTGCCGCTCTGCTGATGCGGCACATTGGCCAGTTGCGCCACAGATCGCTCACCGCCAGTCGATCCTTCGTCCTGCCCGCTGATCCTCATGTCTTCTCGCCGCTCAACGAATTCCAGCTGTGGGCCGCACCCATGCGCCTCCAGGAGGGACACCTCCATCTGCTGGCCGGCGAGGTGGCCGTCGTCTCGTACTCCGTCTATCCGGAAACTCTCAGTCTGTGCCGCCACAGTTGTTCCTCCACGATCTGCGCCAAGTTCTCCGGCCGCAAGGTGACCGCACTGGCCCTTCTCGATCTGCCAGCGGGTTCGGGAATCTACAACTGCTTCGCCGGCGGCAACTTCCAGCAACTGCCGCGGGAGGAGCGCAGCAAACAGCTCCAGGAGCGCGGCATCAGGTGCCACTGCAATGCCTGCCAGCTCTCACACTCGGATGACCAGTTCGTAAGTCAGGATATCACTTCATCAACACATTTAATAATCGGTTAATTTAATATCTATTTTATTACTTTAATATATATTTTTTCTATTTTAATATACCTACGACAGGTTATTTTTCAACTATTTTTTTTTCGAATTCGTTTTAAATACCATCTTTTTTGTCTTCTTACTTTGTGCATTATGGTCTAAAAATTAATTTGACAATTTAAAAATTGTAGCATTTACGACTTTTAAATGTTTTGTCCGCTTATTTAAGTTGATATATATTTTATTTTTAATCTATTGTATTCTTTTAGGCTCAGGTTTTCTTTATAGAAATTTAAAATTACAAGGAATCATGACGTTACTAAATCACGTTCCTTACTTTTTAATCTGCAGCACAAGTTTCATCGCTACCGTTGTGATAACCCAAAGTGCATGGAAATCTTCACACCCAACGCCCTGCCACATGCCCCGAATCTGCGTTGGTGGCTTTCCGAGGAGTACACCCAGCCGGAATGCAATGGCGCCGAGCTAATCCTGTGCCCCCACTGCGGCGAGGCGCAGAAATTGGAGTGGTTTTGGGCCTTCACCACGTCCCTCATCGATTGCGAATTGATAGAGGAGCGCTGCAAACTGTATGCGGCCATCGAGCGTGCCGAGAACCAACTGATGGATTTGCACGAGTGCAAGGTGGCTCTGGCCAGGCTCCTCCTGGAGCAGTGCCTCATGGTGCACCGTGGTAGGTCCTTATTTAAGAAGCCGAAAAACTTCATTTACTTGATTTATGCTCATTACCACCAGCTCACTGTTCTCTCTTGGTTGCGCACCTTCCTTCTATTCAATCCACCATCTCATTTTAATCATCCTGATTATCCGCATTAAAAACTATTTCGATGGTTTCTGTAATCATAACTAGGCAACATAACTAGGCAATTATTTTAGTTTAAGCGGCTTTAAAAATATATTTTTATTAGATTTCGCAAATTTAAGACTTTTTTTATGAAAAAATTAAATTTACCCTTTTCAAGAGTTTGTTAGAAATTTTAGACTTCTTCAGAAATTTGTTTAATCAAATAGCAATCCCGAATGGAGATCATCGAAATAGGCTTACCTCTCTTAAAATAATTTCAGCTTAGTCCTCTACTCCCACATCCTGGTAAACTATCACTTCTGATCTCTATTTCTCTGTCTGATCCTTCTTACCTTTTACAATTCGGGCAACCAAAAGAGGGGGCCACTGTTCTGGACGACTGGGAATTTAACAAACTGGGCTCCATCCTGCGAGCCGTACTGCCCAGCGTGATGGCCCAGTACGGCGGACAGTCGATCGAGTATGTGAAGTACTTCGCCTACTTCTGGGATGTGATGGCGCTGAGCAACTACAAGTGCAATGATCGGGAGCTAATGCAAATGCTTAACGCTTTGGAGTTCATCGCCGATGAGTTCAAGGATATATTCATCAACTACTACGAGGATTATATTGCGCCCAAATTTGCTGAAGAGTCCTATGGCAGTGTCGTAGATACGCAAGTTTAGAATGGAAAACGAAACAAATGAAACGAGCAAAGTTAAATAACTTAGATATATTTTACTCTGTAGCGAAAACGAAAACCAACACCCACAAAAAAAAATTCTAGGAAAATTCTATTGTTGACCCATACAAAACATAAAAATGCATATATATACTTTGTGCTATTATTAAAAAAAATGGTGCTGAGATATTAAATTGTACGAAACGAATGTTACATTCATTTAGGTGATTAAGTCAAGGCAAATAGCGTGCGAGAGAAATCAAAACGATCATATTAGTAGAGTCATATCATGCACACATTATGTTCATATCACACCTAGGAAATGATTAATTATTAACTGATTGATTTTATAGCAAATGACTTTTTCATTTTGCATTGCGAGCAATATTTATGAATTAACAAAGCTACAAGTGCAACCCCTTGGGATGGCCCACTGTATGTTCATTAATCATTTTAAAGCTTACAAAATTTAGTAAAATTATCAGTCGAACACACGAACTCGAAATATTGGATACCTTGCCGATCGTACAGTGAGCAGTCCCAAAGCGGGAAACTTAATCGGTAGTTAGGCCGAAGCAAAACTAAGTGTAAGCATTAATTTAGCTTCTGAGAAGCTACTACCTAAGTGTAGCCACTGATCTCGATTGTTTGCCAGAAACACGACAAATTGTTTTATCCACACCCTAACAAAAAAACAAAAACCTTAATCAATCACTTACATATGTATTTGCTTGCCATCGGCAGCCTGACTGTAAGCTTTTAATGCTTAAAAATCAGATAGGAATCAAACGCAATCACTGCAGAAACAAAACAACAAGACAACAAATGAACAATTTAAATTAATGAATATTCAAATTATATGAATGAACAAGTGTTTTTCAAACCTCGCCTTAATTTTTTAAAGTGTTTTGAAATACGGTAAAGATAAAGAGAGAACGAAGAAAATACAACCACGCACTGATAAAGCATAGGCCAGGCAAAATTCACACCGACACGCCCACACACACGGACACTAAATCAGACACGCGAATCTATATAAATAAATATATACAAATTACAAACAAGATACTCAAACAACTTCTAGCAGCTATAAACAAATGCAATAAATTCTTTTTAACAACAAACCACCTGTGTTTTGAAATTTCATAGTTTTCATCTATTAAACAGATTTTTAAAAACTTTTAAAACTAAAAATGATTGTGTAAAAACTAAATGGAATGTTACTGCTCTGCTTTGGCAGAATTATTCGTGGGTATCACCTTCTCGGACAACCTAACGAACCTCGACAGGATCTCCCCTTTATTTAGACTTATATTATATTAACTTATATTTTAAACTCATATTTAAATTGATTAAAAACAAAAATAATTATTTGCTTACTTAGTACATAACCTTTATAACAACTCCTCCATGCATTTAATTTTTCTTGGCAAAGAAGTTCATGATGCCGGCCTGCTTTGTTTTGGGCCCATCTTTTCCAGCTTTGCCTGCTGAAGGAGGCGATTTCTTTTTGTTAACAGGGGCTGACGTCTTGGGGGAAACCTTTTTCTTGACGGGTTGCGGTTTTGCCGGCTTGCGTTGCGTGATAACAAATCCTTCCTCATCCAAATACGTTTCGTTGGCTGGCTCCGTGTCCATTGTGTCATCGTCCACCGTGACTACTTCTTTTTCGGCTGTCTTCTTGGGCGGCTGCTCCTCGTCCTCAGAATCGCTGATACGACGCCGCTTGAAGGTCAAAGGCTTTTCCTGATCGGATTCGTTGTCCGAACCTATGACATTGCGTCGCAGCTTGTCCAGCTTCTCCTCCTCGTCGGAGGATTCGGCGCTTTCCTCGTCGAAAAGTTGAACGGAGGTGTTTGCTGGTGAGGATTTTGATTTCTTCGTGGATGATTCCGTTTTGGGAGGGGCGGTTGATTCTTTCTTGATTTTTTCCTCCTTTTCGGGTGGCGGCGACTTCTTGGCCCCCGGCGGTTGCTTCTTGAAGAAGTTCTCCATAGTGCTGGCAGCAGGTGATTTGCTGGGCGTAGCCTTCACATCTTTTGGTTTGCTGGCCGCTGCAGTGAAGAAGCTATTGATGCTGCCCTTCTTGGCTGCTGCAGGCTTGGCTTTTGATGAGTTTTCCTTGGGCGAGGTCTTCTTGGATTCCGGAGAGGGTTTCCCCTTGATAATTGCAGGTTTTTCGACCTCTGACTTTGGTTTTTCTGTTTTTGAAGGCTCCACTTTGACCGAAGATTTGGAGGAATCTGGCTTGGAGGACTCCGATTTCACGCCATTGGTAAGGGGCGCACCATTTGAAATGGGAGCAGTCTTTACCGCTCCAAGACGCTGCTCCACTTTGGCCAATTTCACCTCCAAATGTTGCATGGGCTTGAAAATTGTCGCTGGCGATTTGGAGCCCCCGGCGATTTCCACGCTGTAGAGCTGCGACTCGGCATCCTCGGCTTTCGCCAGCCAATCCTTCAGCTTGCTCTCCTGCACCACGGAGTATAGCTCCTCGACGGAATCGGATCCTTGCGTTTTACGCTTGCCGTGGACCAGAAATCTCTTCTCAAACTTCGTGTTTGGTTCCTGCGATTTGATGTAGGCATCCAGCGCATCGTTCACCTCCTTGTAGGGCAGTTTGTACTCCTCCAGAAGATCGGTGACCAGCACTCGGCGATCGAAATCAATCAGGCAATCGTCGAGAGCCTTTTTAAGCGACATTTTCTTTCCAAATTGCAATTGCGAAATTTGTTTGGCGAAAAAAAAGCGCGAAAACGAATGTTGTGACGCGGGACTGCCAACTCGTGGAAGTTAAAAATGTACTAATAAACATTGGATTAGCGAGTATCCCATCCGGTTCATGTGATTGCTTATACACTTTAACTTTTTTTTAACTTAAATGTAACCCGATCTGCACGATCCGGCTTATAAAATCGATCAATACAATGCGCTTAGGACTTATATAAGAATAAAAGCTTGGGTTTTTATTTTCATTAAATATGTACTCAAATTTTAAAAATTGTAAACTAAAATGGACCATTTTAATGATGTTAATTTTTGAATAAAGTTCAATTGATACCAATTTATTTTTTAACTAAAATGCAACAATCTTAATGCAGACACAGAATAAAAATTATATATTTTTTTATCTTAACACACTTTAAAACTGTTATCTGATTAATCAAGATAGGATTTCGAACAGTCAGTTTTGGGTCACGTTTCTGCTAGCCAAACAAATGTAACTGGTAAATAAAAGCCAGATTTGGCTTTTAAATAGCTATGTATTCAACACTTCCGGTTATCGATAATTACATTCCGCCGCTATTTTAAAGAGAAGAAGCAAAAAGTAAACAGAGGCTTCTTACCATATTATTTTTTAATATTTTAACGCCCTTACAATGCAAATAAAATCCATAAATACCACAGAAATGCAGAGGATGGAGGAGTAAGTAAGATACACCCAAGAGAATCCTCTAAGACTACATAGTTATACAAACAGACAGGCTGCAAATCAGACGCGCATCACGCAGATTGAGGAGTTTATTAACGAAGTCCTGAAGGAGGACCTCCGGCAGCTGGAAAACTTCATAGGTCAGTTCAACGAGGAGATCATGGAGTATGTCCAGCTAAAAAACACCCTCCAGACATTCGACACCCATTTGCCTGACGGTTATAAGACGCAGGTGAACATCGGCAGCAACATCTTCATGCAGGCTCGCGTCCGCAAGATGGACCGCATCCTGGTCAACGTGGGCAAGGATGTGTACCTGGAGATGACCATTAAGGAGGCAGAACGCTTCAGCGACACCCGCGTCAAGATCCTGACCAAGCAATCCGATGTTTTGCGCGAGGAAAGCGTCAAGAAAAGGGCCCAAATCAAGATGGCTTTAATAGCAATTAGTGAAAGAGCCAAACTGATCCAACAGGATGACGGGAAATAGGTATATATACTCCTACAGATTGAGGATAAATACAAGATATTCTATGAGAGCATTAGTGTTGTTTCTAGTACCTTGTATGTACCCCTTTCAAACATGTTAGTTGATGTTCACTATATGCTTCTATATAGATATTAAGCAATAGTCTTTATATGTGAATAGATAGGCTTAATTACAACCTAGTGAATGAAAATATTTCTCACGCCAACACAAGACCATCCAAAGCTTCACAAGCACTTGGTTTTATTTAATTTCTACCACAATTTACAAAGATAATTTACAAATTACGCGCTTCGAAAATGTTGTTGGCCTAGGGGTTTTGTGTGTGAACAATCTTGAAAAATGGACGGAGGGAGAAGCTTGACATTCCGGGACACCATGGCATTCCTGGTTACTCTTACGACATATCGTCCGAAGATCGGGTAGGCCTCAATGTGGATTGAGCCAGCGGATAGTCCTGGGTCCTGAGGGTCCTGTTCTGGTTGGAAATGCGCTGGGAAGTGCTGGTCAGGTTCTGTAGCCTTCTGGCCATCTGCGGGATTCACGGGATAAATCATACATATGCAAAATTCCTATTCTATGCCAGCTGCCTCTTTTTTATGGTCCAATGATAATCCAATTTGGTACAATTTTGAAGTCAGATTGGAGGAAAACAAGCAACAAAAATATATATCAAATAGTATACGGATAATTTTGTAGTTTTGTTTGGAAAATATTGTGCAAATTTAAAAGACTGTTTAAGGTTTTTAAACTCACATCGTTTCCCGCCTCGGGATTCATCCGTCCGCCACTCTGCTGAGGTGGACATCCCAACGAGGAGCTGGACACGTAGTTGACCGCCTGCTTGACCCGATACATCTCCTTATCCAGAAGCGTATGGTCCCGGAAAAGGCTGCGGTACTCCTCGGCCAGCGTCCGGTTCTCGTCCAGCAGCATGTGGATGTGCTCCTCGGCCTGTTTGGCGCATTGGCGCATCGCCTCATCGGCCCTGACCTGGGCATCTTTCCACTTGCGAAAGGAGTCAATGATCTGCTCCTGCTGCTCGTTGACCTCGGTCTGTTGCCTACCGGGAAGAGAGGAGATGGCAGCTGCTCTTATATGGATGCACTCCATCCCGTACGGACTACCTACTTTAGACGGATCTGCATGCGCTGGCACTCGGCGGCAATGCCGCTCATCTGACCCCGCAAGGATTCATTGGCATTCTCCAGCTCCATAACACTTTCGCGGTGCTGGGCGTCCTCCCTCTGCAGATGAACCTGCATGTCTCGGATCAGGTGACGCATCTTCTCCACCTCCATATGGCCACACTTTTGTTGCTCCTGCAGGGCTCGTTCTCGTCCCGCTGATACGGCCTCCTTCTCCTTCAGGGCGATCACCTCCTCCCGCAGCATTTTGCGCTGAAATATGCAGTTTTAAATAAATATATAATATATATAAATATAAAAATATAAATATATATTTCGGGAAATGATAGTACAGCCCAAACCCACCTCCGTTCTCAACTCAACCTGCAGCTGCTCCACTTGATCCAGTCGCGTCTGCAGACTCTGTACTTTTCTCTTGGCTCCCTTGAACTCCTGGCACTGATCCTCGAAGCTGGTCATCAGGTTCTCGTACTTGGAGCACAGCTCCACGCGCTGCTCCTCCTGGTTGTTCAACAGGCTCTTGAGTTCCCGCATTTGGCGGGACAGATCACCTGGAAAAATGGATTTTTATTATTCCAAAATCAAAATAGGTATTTATTGACGAAACTGTTCCTATGCTAATCTATTTTAGTAATTTCCAATTTTAAGTTAACTATTTTGCAAATGTGATTCTTTTTATAATTGTTAATGGATTTTGATATACAACAAATCTGGATTTTAAAACGGTTTTATTGTATTTTTAAAATATTTAAAAGTATCTAAACCTAAAAAACAGAATTCCTTTTTAGTATACTTCATTGTATAAATCAGTGTCTAACAAAATTTCAGCAAAATAACCATATTTTTTTAATTTATTAAGCTAGGCCACTATAAATTAAAATTTAAATATTTAAAATTGCAAAAATGGTTCCATTACATTTTTGGAATTTTAAATATTTAAACTACCTTTTTAGATGTTCAAAAAGAAATATAAAAGGCGCAGGTTTATTTTGCTAACTCACAATTCTTTTGTTTGAGTTCATGTATCTCTCCTTTGAGTCGATTGTTTTCACTGAAGTCGGAGTAGCTCTTGATCATGGACTGCAGTTGATCAATCTGATTATCTCGATCCTGTAAATTGCCCTGCAGTCCTTGAATTTGGCAGGCAAGGTGTTCGTTCTGGGGAGGAAAAAAAGGGAAATAGAAGAATTTATTAATATAAATTTTAAGAAATATTGTATGTATTTTTGGGGCCAACTTGTATCTCTAGTTCGCAGTTAATCCGTGGAGGATCCACACAGTGGAGCTCTGGCTCTGGGCAGGATTGGCTGGCTTGTGTGCTCTGCTGCAGCTGCTGCTGTTCCACCTGTTCGGTCAGCTCCTCGAGATCCCGCTTGAACTCATCGATGATGCTCAGGTAGTTATCCCGGGTGGCCTGGAGGATTTCCGACTGGGTCTGGCAGTGGAGCAGCGTGTGCTCCAACTGCTGGCGATGGGGGCAATCGGAGGAGCTGGCCTCTGCGTTCTACAAAATCAAAAACTGGAAATGGCACGGCTGTTCTCGATTTCTCCGAGGACGAAAGGCTTACCATGGCAAGTCAAAAATCTGTAACTAATTGCCCAAAAATCCGCGCACGGAATCACCTGTCAGTTGTCAATTGTCGATTGTTTATGCATATATCTCTGTATTTAAATCGCTTTCGGTGTCGAATGCTTGAAAACGGAGCCTTCGTGTCGGCCTTAGAAATATATATCTCGCATAACCCAGACGAATTTCGGCTTCATTACCGTTTCATTTCATTTCAATAATATTGCTATTAAAAGTTTGTCACGAAAATAAAACCAATTCGAACCGTAGGTGGCAAGGTTTCGGGTTTCAAAGTTTCGTTTCTTTGGCACTTTGGCAACACAAGTTTTGTTGGGGGGACTTCCCCCCAGTTTTATAGATATTATTATTTGCCCGGCCCGACTGTTTGACACGATTTGAAAATAAAGTTGCCGCGGGTGGCAGCGACTCTTGGATGGGTTATAGTTCTTGATTGAGAGGGGAATTCGTGGGGAAAGCGTGGCTCCGCGCACTTAAAACACTTTTAAAGGCATATTATAATGGGGCGGGGGCGGGGGCGGGATGGCGGAGTACGAATTTGATAGCCTGGGGAAATGTGAAAATCGATTAAGATGGGGGCAATGAATTGTTATGATGCCTTGTCTGTCATTAAACCCATTAGGGCTGGCTCCCCCCCTTCACATTTCAGTTTTCCACACCTTTTTTCACTGGCTCAATTTGCACATTTACAGTTTGCACTATATTTCGCCACCCACTCTCGAAACACTCGAAAACAATTTGCACTTTTGGCCAACTTTCTGGCTCGTGTTCTCAGCGGAAAACTTCCCAGTTAATTGCATGAATTTCCTTTCGCTTTTCGCGCGAAATAAATTCAAATTGTTTGGCTGGGCGCGAGGTCGGCTAATTAGGGGTCGTAAATTGTCTGTTTTATGTCTGGGTTCAGCGAGGACATAGCGCGATATTCCCGGTGCCTGATTCCTGGCGCTTCCTTGATTTGTTTCACGCGACTAAACAGCAACCGCCGACGGATGACAGGATTCTGAAGCGAACTACTTCTCGACTTGGGCTTCATGCCGAGGAGTTGTGTTTGATTTTGCGCCCAACCGTTTGCCAAGGAGATGATCACGTGAGGGGCCCAACATTTGGGCAGTCTAACTCCAAAGCAAGTTGGAAAATTTTCTGGTTATATATAATTTGGATAATATATTATTCAAATCTTTTAAAATACCTAGAAATATTTATTTACTAGTTTTGTAGTTATATATCAAAAATGTATATTTTGTTTATGAACTTTAAAACCATTGCGTTGACACCAAAAAAAGATATGAAAATATTTTTGATAAAATGCTCAAAATAAAATATAATTTCACATAAATATATACTATAAACATAAAAAAAAAGATTTAAAATTGTACTGTAAAAGGATGTTAAGATACTAAGTTTCAATAAGTTACTTTCGTTTTTCAAACTTGTTATTCAGTAAATTGCTAAATGCAAGCTGTTTTCGTAATAGGAAAACGATTTTTTCAAAAAATCATTGAGAGTAATTTGTTCAATACCGGGTTCCTTAACCTCCCGCTCACGAGGATCACGAGCAGCTCTCGTCACTCGAGTCCTAGCCCAATCCCGTGGCTCTCATCGATATGCATATCACTGCTCGCCTGCCTCGCGTGTCGATTGTGGGTAAATAAATAACACGAAACCTATTTCCGATTCGCCAGTTCCTGGGGTGAAGGTAGATCTGGCTGGAGGGCAGGAGGTACTCCCTCTCCGGGCAATTGCAGTTGAACATACAGCCGAGTTTCCACAATAAACACATTCGCAAGCGATTTGTATTTGTCGAAGGTAGACAAAAACCCAAAGGGGGAGTGAAATGGATCTCTTACTTTTGCGTCCAGGCCACCAAATATATGGGTAAATAAATCAGACGACTCGAATGGCAACAATATTTGTTGTCATTCCCGCCAGGATATGTACATAAAGAGTATATAGATATGGGGCTTCTTTCTCGAAGGCGAATGTCGTTTACCACATAAGAAAATTCAATGTACCGGGAGGAAAATGTATTTCACGCCAGGGACATGGTCATAAGTATAAGCAATATACTATAGGACTTAAGATATATTTTAATTAAAATTAAGTAATCATAACTTGGACAAAATTACTTATTTCGGGAAATTAAAATTAATAAAATTAAAACTGTATCTTACAGATAATTGTTCTAGTTTTCGATATCCCCCTTCGACTGAGCTTCTGGCTATAGATTTCAGTTCATTTTCGTACATAAACAAACTGATTTGTGTACATAAACAAACGTTTCTTTCTTTCTTTTTCTTCTGTTAGTTTTTGGCGGGAACTATTTCGATGATAAATAACTTTACAACTTCGACGAACTTTAAGCTATTCTTAACTACATACACTTAACTTGGCTTAGCTTAGACTAAATGTTCAGGAGGGTCAACAAGTGACATAGTTACTTGGAGGTCCTGGCTTTTGTCGTTGTTTTCGCTGTGATTGTTTTAGTTGTCGTTGGCTTAGTTAAAGGTTTAGTTGTTGATTTTGTTTTAGCTGTGGCTGCGGAAGGTTTGGTTGCTTTGGTGGGCTCCCTTTTTGGTGTAGGTGTTTTCGTATCGTTTTTCTGCATTTGATGTGACAACCGGGGTTATTGGAATCACTTAATTGCACGGTAATCGAAACTGTCAGATACTCACACATGCCATTTGTTTTTGCTCCTGCTCAGATCTCTGCTCGAACATTTCCTTGATGGCTATACAGAAGGGGTTCTCCGTCGAGGACTCATCGTAGACTTCATTGTATGAGAAATCCGCGGAATGCTAAATTAAAAATGGGTTTTAATACCAATTGAATTCAACAATTATGTGAATTTAACTTAAAGATTCTAAGATTTTTTATGAGTTCAAACTAGTAATATTTATAATAGTAATATCTATAAATACAGTTTAAATTAAAAAAGTTATTTAATTTCTCTAAATCTAATTGCAATGCATACAAAATACAGTTTATAAATGCTATAATAAAGAATAAATATCTGAGCTTACTAATTTGCAAATCAGATCGGCAATCTCCTTTAGAATATCCGAATTTCTCTGGCTAAAACCTTTGTCCGATTCGATTTGGGCCTGCAACTCTGAAATTTTGACTTTTTCCAACGTTATAGCGAAACTCTAACGTATTGGATAATCAGGAATACGAACTTTTTGATTCGGTATCCAAGCGTTGACATTTTCCGTGCAATTCCCGATTACATTGGTCGAGGGAGTGTAGCTTCCATCGTAGGACTTCTAGCATCTTTGTGTCCGGATCATCGGGCCCTGTCTCAGGACAATTCGAGGTCAAGCAGGTTTTTTCGAGGTCCGATTGGAGGATCCGCAGATGACTACGAATGTTCTCCAGTTTTCTCACCGTATCATCGCGTTCGGAAGTCTAGAGTAAAAACAGTATCATAAAATTTAACATTTAGGATTTATTTCCGATAAAGAATGCCTTACCAACATTTCGAAGAAACAGGAGAGTCGCTTCCGGCGACAATCCATGGCCTGGTACTCCTGTTTGCTATGCAAATCGAAAAGTTCGTTGAGTTCCGTGTTCAGCAGTCGCAGCATCTCGCTTTCCTGGGTGTTCTGTATCGAGAGATTCTCTAATATTTCGTTGGTTATCGTATCGACCGTCGCCGTATCGCTGGAGGATGTCTCAACAAGCGGATGATCCTGTTTCACATCCTTGGTGACATTCATCGAGGGACCCTCGCATGGCGTATGCTCCGACATGGTGTAAAAGCACTCCGTGATCTCCTCCAACTGTTTTTTCGGGTATACGGAAATAAAATGATTAGTTGGAAAATTCAGGTCTGTTAAGTTGACTACACTAAGAATTTTCCTATAGCATTGACATTCTACTGAAACGTAAGATGACCGGGTTTCCGATGAGACGACGCTAAAGACGATTAAGCGATAAGAAAATATTCCAATTAATCTATAATTAAACTGAGCACAATAATGAGTAACGTCACTAGATCACCTGATAGCCATAAAAACCAGATGTTTTTTTTTTAACATTAATCTTGGTTTTAATAAAAACAAATGTCAATAGGAAAAGTATAGGTTTTACTACTTGGAATTTCATTTTTACAAATATTAATATGTATAGTGCAAAAAGAATTTTCTTATATATTTAGTGGTGGAGTTTAGAAAATAGAAAATATTCCTAAAGTATTTATACCTGCCGATTGAGCTGGGCGATGCACTGATCCTTGAGATGCAGCTTCTGACTGGCCGTGTGGACCACTTCCTCCAGGGCGTTGATCTGCGATTTTAAAAGGCAGACCTCGTCGTGCTTGTTGGCCATTTCGTTCACCAATGACTTCATGCACTCGCCCATCTGCAAAACATTAAAACTCCAATCAAAACCAGGCATTAAGTGGTGACGAAGAAAATATAATAATTTATTAAGCAAAAATCAGAAAAAATGAACTAATTCAACGTTGAATCTGTTTTGAAGTGTTTCCGGTTTTCTGAGATTTGGACGGGCACTTGCACTGGAAGTCACCGCTGCCCATTTCGCTCAAGGATTTATGGCCTACCTTCTCGCTTTCACTTTCCGGCCGGACCTGATCACTTTTCAGGCCGAGCAATTGCTGCACGGTCAGGGTCTCCAGGGATATGCCCTCCAAGTCCCAAACGTTGTGGTGATAGGCACTTTGTACAAGTTTAATGATCGAACCGATGTCCTTCAGCAGCTTGCGATTCTCATCCAGAGCCTGTTGCTGTTCGCCTTTCACTGACTGGAAGCAAGCTGCAATCTTGCCGTAGGCCTCCTCCTCCAAATCGGACATGTTGCCCAGGATCACGTTGTTCACGTGGAGCAGGAAGTCCACCCACTCTTGGAATGTAACCAATCGCAGCTGGGAGCTTTGCTATAAGAAAACGAATAAATGGTTAGCATCATATTTGTTTAGTTCGTGATATTTCTTTCTCTTTTGATAATAAACTACAACAAAACTACAAAAATAGATTTTTCTATAAATTTATAAAGTAAATTTTCTAGTAAATTTCCAATTAATCTAAAAAATACTTCATTATAAAAAGATAATATTGATACATTTCTAAATTTCCTCTATGACTTCGCCCCCAATGGATTACCTATCCGCTCACCATTGCATCTACGCCCTGCCTAGACAGGCAGTCAATCTCGTCCAGTCGCTTGAGAAATATGTTGTTCAGCTCGAAGTTCACCTCGGAGGCGTCGCCAGTGGCGTGCCGTAGTTTTTGGAGCAGGCAGCGGTAGTAATCGGTGGGCACGGAATCCGTGCTCACATTGCACTGGGCATGCGAAGATGCCTCAACGACTGATCCTTCTCTAGTAAGGATATCCAACTTGGAGCTGCCGGATTTGTCCACCTGCTTGGCCTCCCTTTCCAACTGCTCCTGCTCCTTACACTTTGGACTGGCGGCTGGCGCTCGTGACGGTGATGGCGGTCTGGAGGGATTCAGGCCCATTGTCCTGGCGTCCAGGACGAAACCGGCCCGGCGAGAGCCCATGACTACGATTCAAAATTCGACTACTTCCTCCTTCCGTTCCAACTGCGAGATAGCATTAAATTTTCGAGTTCTTATGCTGCCGATTTAAAGCCGATTTTAGTTCAGCTGGGATTAGCTTGTGTAATTAGACATGTGTATAAGGTTTCCACATCGGAACGTTCACTTCGAGAGCGGCAATCTCAAGGCACTGCTGATCGGAAAGAGTGAGGGCCTCGAATGCAGTTCTCCTCCCCTTGAACAGCACGCAAATCACTTGGCCGAAAAATCACTCACGACCAAAAAACAAAAAAAAACACACACAACAGTTGTAAAAGTTGTAAACTTATCAAAAAAAAAAACAGCACTAAAATGGTTGGAAAAAAAATGCGAAAAAAAAAATAATATCTGATTCGAACCTTGGCGGCGACGTCAGCGTTGCGTTCATATCTTTTGTTTGTAGTCTTCTGACGTAGCATGTAGTTTTGTTTATTTATATTTTTCTTGTTTTTTTGAGCTACACACACGCGTATTAAGTATACGGTTTCAGCTTGTTGTTTTTATATATATTTTTTTTCCCCCCTTCCGATCCAAATTCCGCGAGATCGGCGAACAACGTTTCGCCTGGGGACCGTGGCAAAAACTGAAACCGAAACCGAAACTGAAAACTGAATCTCGATCGCTAACTAAAGCGAACTGAGCGGTTCGTATTCGCTCCCCAAAAACCCAGAGAACCCCATCCTCTCTCATCGAACTCGACTCCACGCTCTTGCTTATCAGTGCGTCGGATCGGATCGAATTGGATCGCTCGGTGTTTACCCAAGAACTTAGCAGTACTGAATTTCTGCCCCGGGCTCCCGATATATGTATGTACATAACCCACCATATCCCCAAGTCATCGATGTTTGCCCAAGTTGCGGTCTCGGTTCGGCCAATTTCGTATATTTGTTATCTCGTTTGTTGGGGTATTTGCCATTGGATAAGTTTGTTTGGCCGAATTGGTAACTCCGATATGGGAATGGTCTCGCTGCCCGATAAGCTGAGCATTCAAAAAGGTTGCACAATCCCTTGAAACTAGCCGAAATATAACTGAGATTTCTTCCTAAATAAATAAGGATATTCTTTTTTCCTTCAGTTATTAATAAAATGGTTCAATTTTGGAAAAAATTTTTTACAAAATTTACACGGAATAAAGCAAAGTAAACATGGCTTACACAACTACAAAAAATAATGATAGAAAAATTTCTGTAATACTTAAAAAATTATGAGGCAAGCTTAAAAATAATTTGAAAAATTTACCCAATTTAACTTTTACTATGAGAATTGCCTTATAACCCTCCCAAAAATTGATGAGTAGCAAGAGTTTAAACACCAATTTAAACAAAATTTTTTGTGGATAAAAATTGTTACCAAATTAGTTTTATTTTACAGGCGAATATAAGCATTCCATTAAAAATTTTTAAAAATCCTTTTAAAAGATAGACAACAACTGTTAAATGTTAACGCTCATTATACGTTTTATTTATATCGATTTTTCGTACGTAAGAACAAAAATGTATTTACAATATTTAGATCGCGTTTGCTTCCGTTTTCATGCTTTTGTTCGGCGTTAAATTTGTTTTTGTTTTAATCCAAATGAATTCTTTGTGTCCTACTTAATTCAAATCCATTACAGAACTGTTGCCTATATACTTGGAATCAAATCCACATATCAACTAATAGATAAAACAACTTTCATACAGATTATCATAATCACTGCACGTTAAACACTTGCTTTGGGCGTACACAAAAATAAAGATAGGAATAATCATTGCAATCTTTAAGTTCTGTTCACATAAATCTCAAAATGTGGCTTGAATGTTTTAGCAAAGGGATTAGGACTTGGATTTGGGTCAGACGTATAAATTTACATCAAACGCTCACTAAAATTAATAATTCATTTATAAATTTATTATTTTAGCTATATTTATAGTTATTAATATTCCTTTTTGCTTATATTTCTGTTGTTGCTTCTTTACTTTTTACTTAGCTGCTTACAATTAGGGCTTGCATTATGCATTATTTCTCTTATTTTGCTTTGCGTACGATTCTTGTGAGTGGATGATGATGTGGCTCTGAATTGGGTGTGTTGGTTGGGCTTACTGCTATACACTTGCTATGCGCAATGAAATGACCGTAAACAGTGTTTAGAGAATATCAAGAAATATATTAGAGGGATAATAATTATGTTGTGAGGCTTGCCTTATCCAATAGCATTTTAAACTGATCAATTTTGAATGTCAGGCTTACAAAATGGGTTGCGAATCGAAATTTCACAATTCAGGGCGCACTTATTGGTATAATTATGCTTTTGGGGTTATTGG
Source organism: Drosophila fuyamai (assembly GCA_018153365.1). Lineage (NCBI taxonomy): Eukaryota > Metazoa > Arthropoda > Insecta > Diptera > Drosophilidae > Drosophila > Drosophila fuyamai. Next base: position 14,671,432 of record JAECXW010000878.1, on the reverse strand, counting down.
CTGGCGGTCATCTATAATCGTGGTCAAAAATATCATTGCTGCTCGTGTTATCATGCGCATGCGCTATCCGAGCTGCGCATTTGTTTTCAGTGTTCTAGCCCTGGCGATTTGAAGATGAGTGTGATCCGGATCCTGATCAAGATGCTGTTACTGCTCCACGTTAGCCGCTTAGGCCAAGTAGTTGTAAACTTTGCGATCCTCGGGTGATCGTTGCAGATACTCGCGCTCGATAAGGCCCTCGATGCGCTTCTTGATAAACACGGGCGAGGGCAAGAAGCGCGACTTCAGCTGCGACGTCACGTCCGACACCAGCAAGTTGTGCTAAAAAGTATACAAATCGTAATAAATAGATAATTGCATCTAGGCAAGCCAGGATGGGTGTTGCAAACCCAAGTACTCACAGCCATGCGCTTGCGCGCCTTCATGATGCGCACAATGGCCGCTTCGATCTCATGCTTACGATCCTCGTCGACCTTACCGCGCGTCTCCTTGCGCTCTGGCTCCGATTCGCCCTTGGCGGCCACAGTTTGGATCTTAACCCTGGTATTATGATTGGTTTTTTAAGCATTAGTCATAGTTGTTTCTAAATCAGGCAAAATATCTCACCTGTGGAACTTGGAGACAAAGGCATCATTTACGTAGAACTCGTCCGTGGGCTCGATGTCCTTAGTTTTCGTCTTGGAATTGCGCACCAGCAAGCGCTGAGCGGGTTTACCCATAGACAGCGATTGCAGAGCTCGCACCAGCTCCCGTTCCGGTATGTCCGTCTCCTGGTGGATGTCATCGTAGGTGAGGACGTCACGGTTGTTGAAAAGCAGTAGAACGCACATCTATTTTAAGATATTAAATATATTTTTAAATATCCTTTCTAGTTTGCATTATAGTTCGATTCAGATAGGCAGTATTATTTGGTTAGGATTCAAAGAATATTAATTTTTTAACTCACCTGGTAGGTGGACACTTGCAGAATGTGCTTGCGTGTGGTGGTGGGCACTGCACAACCGCTCGAACTGGAGCTGGGTGCATCCTTATCTTTTTCACTTTCGGCTGCTTTGCGGCCATAAAACACAGCGTTAATATAGGCGGTTCCTATTCAAATAAATAAGGTTAGAAACCGGTATTTATTGGGCATATGCATATCTTTAGCTCACCCATTTGTGGCTGTAACGTCAACTGACGCCCTGAGTGCTTATTCAGATAGAAGTTCTTGAAAATATCAAAGGCTTCGCGGGGTGCGGCGGGTATGTTGCAGTTGGGAGTTGCTGTCTGTTAGGAAATTTTAATACAATTAACAAATTTTTAACACATCAGATTTTTTGAACTTACCTGTGTGGGCCAGAAGCCAGTGGTTAGTATGCGTACCGTTAACTCAACACCGCCGAGGGATAAATTGTTATTATTTACAAAGCTCTTAAACTCATCCATGATCGTATTGGAGACTGACATGTCTTTAAACATGCCCTCTAGCTTCGAGGTGAATTGACAGCCGCATTCAGTCTGCAACAAAGATAAAAATAATGAATTTTTATATGCATAGATCCTAAAACTTTTAAGCCCACCTTTAGTTTGGATATCATGTTCTTTTCGAAATCATCAGAGACTGATTTGTTTAGCAGCAATCGCTTGGCTAAATGCGTCTTGTAATAGCGCTCAAAGACATCTTTCTCCAATAGGAAACGGAAGAGCACCATTGTCTTATCCAAGATGGACTCAATTTCCTGCTCGCTCATCTGTGAAAAAATAACAAAGAATTTATACATGTCACCAAGCATATTATAATGGAACACTCACTCCCTTGCCGCCCTTTTTCAGTTTGTCATCGATGAAAAGCGATAAATACTCCGGAGATTTGTTGTTAAGGTTCAAGAAATGCTCGAAATCGGACGAGATGACGTTCTTGAAAATGCGATCGTTGGCGAACGAATGCACTAAAAATTGGTCAAACCGATCCTTGAGATCCAGCAAGTTCTGCACGAATGTGATGGGATTCGTGTTGCCGTTTTCCTCCTCCTTGACCAGCATGCGTCCCTGCTCTCGCAGATATGCCGACATGGTGTCCGCTATCACTTTGAGGCCCTCCTCCTTCAGGCGCGAGAAGAGCTTGTATGTGCAGGCCAGGTCCTCGGTCTTCGAGTTCTTGATCATGTACACCACGCCTGAGTTCTCCATTTCGACAATGGGGCGCATGTGCTTTTTGATCAGTTCCTCTTCGACAACGCGCACGATGCGCGGCTCTGTGTCCTTGTCCAGATAAAGCGCTGCCCGTGAAGATTCCTCCGTGATGCGCGCCTCGACTTTCTTGATGTAAACGCCAGCGTTGTTCTCGGCAAGAAAGTTCTGCGACTCGAATTTGTAGAACGCTGCCGACTGGGCAAGGAAGGGTTTCTCAAAGTCCTCCTCATAGACAGTGCGCGAGTTGATTCCCAGTGTGATCAGCATGCTGCAAGCGTTCTTGATCGCCAGATGGTTAATGGCCTCGCCATGTCGTTCCTCCATCACCATGCCTAGCAATTTCTCCCGCAGGGCCTTTTGGATCTCGGAATAGCGAACGACCTGGTAATCGATAAAGTGGGAAATAAGTAAGATTCAAATTAAAATCCGAATTTAATTCCTTACCTGATCTCTAAACAAAATCAATCCAAGATTATATACGTTGTCCACCTCACGCTGCTGCACATAGACCCTGTCCATGTACATAAGTATGTCGCGTATCATCACCATGGAGGTCTGGTGGTCCGTCCAGGCCTGGTTAAGCTTAGGCAGAAAGTTGCTATGCAGTGCCTCTAGCACGTCCGCCCGCACCTTATGCTCCAGGTGCTCTGAGACGACCTCCCTCAGGCCGTAGTACAGTCTGTTGCCGTGCTTGTGCAGCACCATGTTATACGCATTCCGGTATAGCTGCTCAAACGACAGCCCGGAGTTGTTTTTCTTCTGTATCTCCTGGATAGCATTTTTCAAACTGGCCCAAATGGTCTCCACGTACTTCTCGTCCATGGAGGCCTGAAAAATATAAGTATATTAGTTTCTACAAAGCAATACATTTGGTAATCAGGGACTAAAACTAAAACAAAACTTGGAAAGCATATTTCGCAAAATGTTTAAATTTGGTTTGATTAAGCGAGTTGGATACCAGTATCGGATTTACGCGATGAAGCATACATAAATACCTATTTAATTACAATCAAACTTTCTCTATTTATAGGTTTCTTATGTATAACCGGAATTACAAGAAATGGATTTTAGCAATCTTTTACAAAATCATGTTACATGCACGTTAGTCCATAAAACATAAAAATATATATACTCGTTATTTTAAATTAAAAACCGAAGTTGTCAATAATATTTCTGTTACTGTTTCATTAACGTTCAAAAAACTTATTCGGTTTTGATAGATTGTATAGTAATACTAGTTAAAATAATAATTGAAAGGATATTAGGTGGTTACTGTACTTTAGGTTTAAGTCCCTGTTTTTCAGGATTATTAAAGGATGGGCTAACATTAAAGGCCTTTCGCTTGTACTCGGGTAACCATAGCGGATACCGTCCGATTTCTTTAATGCGTGTTCCCACATTTTCTACGATCACTGGAGCGGCGGTTGGAGGAGCGGTAGGGTTAGCAATAGGTGTAGTTTTAACGGTAGCAGGAGCAGCAGGAACTGGAGGTGACATGGGAACCGGCGCAGGAGCAGACGTTGGCGTGTGAACAATTCTAATCTCTGTCCGCACTCGATCGGCTCCGCCGGATATGTGGTAAGTGCGCATCTGGACAGCAGCTAATATCTGGGGCTGGCGCTGTGACGAGGAGGCGTTGGACACGATGTTCATATTCCGCGTCTGTTGCCTGGCAATCCGGAAAGCCGCATTGTTGTCCACATTGCCCACATTTGCCGCACTAAAGTTGTTGGAGCCGGCCACCATGCGATTGTGGAAGCGGCCATTAGCGTTCAGATTGTTCAGTGGCTCCGGCTGCTGCTGGCGTGGATCGCGGCCGTGCATGAGTCGGCTACGCTGGTCCAGCTCACTTGTTCTGCTCCGGTGGTGGCTCCTCTGATCCTCGCTGAGCGCCAGAGAGCGACGGGCTAGAAGATGGCCCGCTGCTGAGGCCGGTGCCTTGCGGGACCGACTTTCGTTTGTCGACTTAATGGTGACGGCTTCTATACCACATCCGCCGCGCGGTCCTCCTCGTCCGCTGCTCCTCCTCCTCCTCCGTGCTCCGGCCAGAGTTCTTCTCGCGTTTCGGGTCTCGCCCTTCACCCTGCTCTCCACATACAGGTGTTTACAGACTTTTTGTGTGTGCTGTTGGGGAACAATAATTTCTCGAAAACTACGATTGAATTCGTTGTAACTTAAAAACTAAAATGTGTTTGAAACTTCCCCTAGCCCCGGTGGGTGTTTTGATGTTTTTATTTATTCTACTTTTGTTTGGTTTGCTTTTCTTGTCGCCTGACATTTTGGTCGAATTAAGGTTAAAACTCACTTGACCATACATATTATAGAATATTTTATATACATCAACGGGATAAACGACTATCGAGGGTTTTTGAAATTCTCGGGAGGGCAAAGTACGCGCAAACTTTGCAACTATCTTATCGGAAAATTTTGCAAGTTCACGGTGCGATCAACAGATTTTTTTTTAGAAAAACTGTCATCGTACATCTAACGTCAAAATTATGAACTGCAAAGCAAGTGAAGTGGTTTTTTAATGTTTGTTTGGTTATTTAATACTTTCACGAAATGTGATTAGGACAATGGACGTGTATCTCGAAAATCTCTATAGATTACAAAGTATAATATGGTTTTTTGCAATTAGTGGTAAATAACTTACGTTCAAACCCGTACATTCAAACAAACTTACATAAATAGTTTACATAATGGAGAAATTAGAGTGTTTACCAGAGTGTAAGTATGCATACTTCAAAGTAGTTTTCTCAAGTATTTTTGAATAAAGATCAAAGGTGTTGTTAACTTTATAATTCCTTATTTAATAAATATTTGTGTTACTTTTTTAATTGTTATAAAACACATATAGATTTCATCAATAATCGTTCAAGGAATTAAGACAATATAACGATTTTTGGTGTACATTAAGATCATTTAGTAAATAGTTTAAATTTTAATAAAATATATATACATATTATACAGATCCATAACAATAATGTATTCCAATACCATTTTAAATTAGTTAAGAACAATTACATCGTGATGATCTTAGATATTTTAGATAGTAGGTTTTTAAAATGCTCAGCTAAAGCATTATTAAATTCTGTTTAATATGTACTTTTAGTTTTAACTAAATTTGTATTTCGAGGGATTTCTTAATTGATTATTGGGTTCTTACCGGGAAGGCGCGAATACGCATTTTGCCCTCCTTCTTGGGAGGATTTCCCCGTAGATTCATGCTTTGCAAGCGTCGGCACTGCTCCTCCACTTTATTGGCGGTCCGGACTCCGGAGCAGGGAGCTGCAGGTGCAGGTGCTTTTCCGACTTTTCCGATGACGGAGCCTGCTTTCTTCGGATGAAAACAATGTTCCACAAGAAAAGAGCACAATTCTCACCTTCTTCGGTAATCCTAGAAGATACAAAAGGGTGTTACGGGTTAGTTTGACCAAAGTTTTAATCGATTGTTTATAATATAATCCAAGTAAGGTGCTTCCAAGTTAAGTTTTCTTTTTTTAAGCAAACATTCCACGCAAAATGTTAGGGTGTCAAGCGCGATTATACATATATACACACAACCATATGTCCAAATGTGTGTATGTCTATTTGGGGAAGCGGCGGTTTTTATTTGCAAATAGTTCGCAATTGTGAATATCCCGGGCTCGCGGGGGCGGTAATCCCGATCGTTGTACTGCGCCGCCACTTCCTTTGTTGCATATATCACATATATCGCAGAAATCGGGGATATATATTCGCAGGCACAGCCGATCTCTCCGTGTAAGAGAAACGCAGGAAAAAAAAACTCACACGGCGACAATATAATTGTTATGTATATACATATATGTGCAATTAATACAAGAACCGTTGTTTCACTCGCACGGTCGTCCGATGACCGATAAATAGATATCCAAAATAGGTCTATCTAAATGCCAGACGGCAGCGATTCAATACTTTTATTTTTCAATTTGTTGCTCGCTTTATTTTCTTTACAGTTTCTTCTATTTCACTTTGTCATGGAAAAGACGGGTTACATGTGTGCGTGTCTATGTCTGCGCTTGTGTGTGTATGTTTTTGTACCTGGTCTTTCCAAGCGGCTTTCCACTGTTTTTTTCCCACGATTATCGCTTTCCCAAAAATAGTTTCACTGGTGCATATGCACTAATACTTTAACTGATATTATTTTGCTCAATTTGTTGCTGTTTTCTACATTTACTGGCATTGCATATTGATTGTAGTTCGTAATAGGGATGGGCGATAGTCGTCGCTATGTTGTTGTTTTTCGCTGTGAATGGCTATGTCTATCGATGTGTTTACTTTCTTACGATAGTAGCGGTATAAGAAAACTTAAATTTAAATGTTTCGGATTAAAAAATCAAAAATGATCATGTATTTGTTTTAATATACCATTAAGAATAATTGCCCAATATTATTTTGTCATTATCATATTTAAGTTCAATCCAATACATGTTTCCTTATTTTATGTAGACTGTAATAATTTTGTACAAGTTAGTTAACACACATCCCTAGCCTACAGTGCTGCACACGTCGCATATACATTTGTGACTGGCAGTGTTGAATAATTGAGGCCCTAAAAGTATGCATTACTTTAAAGACGCGCAATATTTAAATGTTTATGTCTATTTTTTAAGGAAATTGAATACATTTTCATTTTTCAAATGTTATAAAAGTTATCTATAAAATTTTGATATTTTATTGATTAACCAGAAAAACATAACTTTTAAATAAATTATTAGAAACATTAAAGATCATACTTTTTAAAAACGAACTAAATGTATAATTAATGTAGTTATTTTGAAATAAAGAGATAGGATAATTGTTCAAACTTATGTTAAGGAATGTTTTTTTTTAAGGAATATCTTAATTTTGTTTTTTGAATGTCAGCGAGTGAAAGCTTAGTTTAACAACTAATTACCCTGCGGCGAGGTTCCGCTTTTCGGATAATATTTTAATTATGACAACTTACATTTGGTTGAAAAACATATGTAAACTGATATCCAGCCTTGGCTACCGCATGTGGCTTTCTTAATTGGCCAACGAGACGCGACCCGACCCACTGCCTCCTTGGCTGATAAGCAAATTGGTAAAAATGTACAACAGAATTATGCGTTTAATTTTGGCGCAAGCCAGTGCGTGTAAATTATGCGCACTTTCACTTCACCGCTCGAGCGGAGGATAGGATCCCTTTTCGGCTTCATTTGTCGTGCGTCGGAATTAATTAGCCGCACTTCAAGTTCCCTTTTTTGCGTAGGTGTTCGTCCCTTGTCGTCGGTTCAGGCGTATTTATTACCATTTATTCACGACCGTCGGCTGATGCGCCGCGAATTAATTACACGACGGGCACATCATCATGGATGTTGAACGCTGCGGGTGCAACAATGTCTTCAAAAAAAAAAAAAAAATTGCTGAAAAATGAATGGTTAGCCGACCCGACAATTGGGGAAATAGTCGCGACCATATAGCCACCATATAATCGTGCCGCATCGCAACCACTCATATTCACACCAGGCACTCGCTTCAACAAGGACAATAAATCATCCAAAAGGCAGCCGAGTGCAGACAAATTCACCGAAATTTAAATAAAAATCAAAACAAATGCTAGACAAAACACGAGTCCGGGAGTCGGGGTCCGTAAAAGGCGAAAAGAGCCTGAAAGGCAGCCGCATCAATATGGAGCATACACAGAAAACAAATCAGATTTGGAAATTATTAGTTGCTTACAAAAGAAAGTTAAATATATAAAAACCATACTAACCAAAGGGCGTTAAAATTGAATCTGTCTTTAATGATCCGCAAATTCAATAATAAAAAATATTTTGAATTTAAATGGAATTAATAAAATTAAAAAAAAAAAATACAATTTTTTTCAGTGTATGCATCAGTTGCAACAACAACTCCACGTCGGCATTATGAATAACTTTTAAATTTGAATGTGAAATAAACGCTTTGTTTAAGCGGGCTACCGTTAGCAACATGCTGCTCTTGCAACTGTTGCTGCAATTGCTGTTGCCAGTGATTTATGCAGCAACATTTGATGAAATATAATACAAAAGGCGCATAGCAGCGGCAGCAACAACAAAGATAAATTGCCGCACGCTAAATTGTAAACTATATAAGGTTTAAATGCAAAGTGTGTTGTCCGTTGCCTGTTGCACGTTGCATGTTGCTAGTTGCTGGTTGCCGGTTGGCCGCTGCATGTTTACATAACGCCGGGCAACAAATGTTGCTTGGTTTTTATGGCTTCATTTGGCTACAGTTTTTTGTTTACTGAGTTCACCTTTACTGCTTTTCACTAGTTAATCATAAAATACTCATTCATCGCTCGGTAATATACAAAAAATTATTCGATTATAGAACATGATGAAATTACAAACAGAATACCGTTTTTTTAAATTTATACATGTTAAAATGTTTTAATATTTTATTAATATTTGGTTACCAAAAAAAGGTAATGATAAATTCTTAAAGAATTTTTTACAACCATACAAAAATAATAAAAATCTGGTGAACATTTTTTTTATTTTGTGCTGACATAAGCTTAAATTCATGACACATTAACATTTACAACATTTTCCAAAAATTAACATAGCAAAATTATTTTCAATCATTTTTCATAAATACATTGGCTAAATTTTCTCACAGTTTACTGGGTTTTGATTGCTATTGCACTGTTTTTGTTTCGACGGATCCGGTCAAGGCGATGCACTCGATCTCTACCAGAGCGTCCATTGGTAATTTGGCCACCTGGAAACAACTGCGGGCCGGGAATTCCTTATTGAACACTGAAACGGCAGATAAGCAAACATAAAGCATATAGTTTTTTTTTGAAAACACAACAAGAATAACATGAGAATAGCTGTCATAAAATGTTTACTGTAAACAATAAATAGAGCGATAAGGCGCTAACGATGCCGATTGCCTTATCAGGCAACACCGATCAAAAGGCCGGTATACAGTAGGTATTGCTTATAAGCTTAATTAAAAATAATGCTATATAACGATTAAATATAAGAAAATATAATCAACATTTTATGATAGTTTCTAAATATAATACCTGAAGAGACATCTTAAAGTGAACAATAACAATAAAAAATATTTAATTTTTAAAGTCCTAAGTAACATTTTCATTAGCTCACTAAAGTAACATTTCATTAGCTCACTAAAGATATTTTTAGAGCCACACAGATTAAAATAAAACAAATTAAATTAAGCAATGCTTTACTAACTTATGAGAAAAAATTTGATGTTATTTTTATAGAACCTTTACTGTACTTACCTTTCTTGTAGACCTCATTTACGGCCCCGAAATCGTTCAGATCCTTCAAGAAGACTGTGTTCTTGACCACTTTGTCCACTCCGGAATCGGCTGCCTTGAGGATCGCCTCCAGATTTTCCAGGGCCTTTTCCGCCTGCTCCGTTGGTCCTCCAGGAACTAACTGCATGGTTTCCTTATCGAGACCCAGACACCCGGACACATACACAGTGCGATCGGCCACAACGGCCTGACTATATAAACAATTAACAACAATTAATTAGAAGGTGTGCATATGGGTTTTATATTAATTTTCACTTACTTGTAGGGAGCCACAGGCTTGGCAGCATTTACAGTGCTGATAAGTTTCCTCACAATCGTCGACATTTCGATCTTGGATATTATATAGTGACAAAGAGTAAAGTCAAGTGCAGCAGCTGAAAGTAAACTGATGGAGAGCTTTATTTTTCGTTCAACAAGTGGCTTTTCTTATCAGCTTTTGCTTTTCACAAGCTCATTCGCTTTTTCTCCCGCGCAAACAGGTGCTCTCAGCTGTTTTGCTGAACAGCTCTTTTATGGATCTGTTAAGATAATGTTAAACGGTTAAATATTTAATATTTATTATGTTAAAAATTGTAAAAAAAATATAATTATATTTGTGTCATTTTATTTACTTGTCCAAAAATAATTATCAATGTAATAATAAGTCTATTATATATATATTAAAATTATATACATACATATATAAATGTTAGCATATGGTATAAATAGTACTAATATTTATAGATTAAAAAAGTGTGATGAAAAATAAACTATTTAATTTATAAACCATTAAAAAAATAATAATAAAGTCAGTGAAATATGTTATATATTTTATTGGCTAAATACAACTTTTAAATGTCTTAAAATAATGAAGATTAAATTGAAATACAGTAAGCTGAATAAATAAAATGGTAAATTTAATGGGCACCATTATTCAGGTCAAAACCTGACAGTAATGTTAATATATTAAGTTAACTCATCTGCTTTAATATCTTAATTAACATTTTTCTGTCGAATTAATAATTCCCGATCTCCGAAAATTTGGGTCGCACCCGCTTTCTCTAGCTGGCGGACTTTTTTGGCCAGCCGATATTTGATTTAACGCCATGAAAAATGCAAGCCATGTCACTTTGCCACGCCCATCTGAGCCGCCCCGACTAATTATTTATTATTTGGCAATTGCTGTCTGTCAGTCGCTGTCAGCCGGGCCAAAAAGGGAAAAAGAAAGCCCAGGCCACAGAGTTCCCGTTTCGAGAATCTTTACGCATGCCAAAAAAATATCGAAAAAAGAGGAAAATACTCTGTAATTATGTGAAGACGATGGGGATCCTGAAAAGTGGCAAAGGGTCTTAATCCCAGACTGAATGCTGCACCCAACTGCAGCAAGCAGCGTAGGTGCAACCTCAGAGCAAAGAGAACACGCCCAGCAAAACGCCGCCTCAAGATTGATTGCAAAAGCTTTGTTGTTTCTGTGGCTAACTCAGTGAAAAAAAATATTTTATTAATCAAATTTCATAAAAAAAATAATTTAGAAATTATATTTAAGGCAAAAAGTTAAATACACGTTCTAAAAAGCTGCCTTAAAACATGATATGATTAAAGCTAATTCATTTTTCATTAATAAATTTATTTATATTGGACAGTTTATCACATAAGATTCTAGGGTTTTTTTTTACTAGTCTAATAGTAAATAATGAGAGAAAACAAAATTATATTCTTAATAAAGTATTCTATTGAAATTACTATTTTAGTTGAATGGTTTTATTTATATTTGGATTTTTTTTTTGGAAAGGAGCTTTTTTAGTGAAAGAACACGTTTTAATGATTTTTCAGTTATTGAATCTTTAAAATATATTTATCTTGCTATTAAACTATTTTTTTCAGTGGTGCAGCCATCCCACGAAGCTGCAACGAAATGCCGAAAGAAATTTCTTATGGCTGCCTCGGCCTGAAGCATTATGATGTCGCATTTTAGTGCATTAATTACTTTATGATCCACTTTATGTGCATAAAATATGCAAGTTTCGGGATCGGTAAAAGCAATTTCACAAGGGCCATCTTCGTGGGTGTTGCAGGGTTTAATGTTTTCGTATTCCTGTTTTTGTAAGTCAACAAAATCAACATTGATATTAATTAGCCGCATCCCAATATTGATTTATACACACAATTTACTTTGTTTAATGATGGCCCCTGGCCTGGGCAAACAATTTTACATTAAATGCTTTAATAAATAAAGCTCTAAATAAGCCAAACGGCAACGAGAAGATGCCATATAATTACCTGGTAAATAACAAATTGCCTCTGAGTTGCAGCACTGCCAAGGTGTGCATTAAGAAAGGGTCGGTACCGGAGCCAGATTTTGAACCCGATTGCGAAACCTTAAGGGTCCCAGAACACCGGAGATCTGAGAACAAGTTGCTGGTTGTCCAATATTTATGGCACTTGCAGGCGCAGTTGCAAAAGCTTCAATCCTGCGATTGTGCCCATATCGATGTGATTGCAAACAGGTGCGGATTTTGGACCTCAAATGGGTAGAGTGCTATAAGATATTGGAGGAGATTTTTTGGGTTTTAGGAACTCGAATTTGTTTAATTGCACTTAAAGTTGCAGTTATTTAATATATTTTTAATTGTAACTACGCTACAATTATACATTCAATTTTAAGTTTAATTATGGTTAAAAGAATAGAGTTTTCTTTAAATAATCAAAAAATATTTATTAAAATAAATAAAACCCATGAACTAATATTAAGGCAAGCAAAAGACGTGAACCGCACCTGAATATAAATGATCAACTTTCCCTTTCCGCTTGACATACTCCTGGGGATGGCTCCCCATCATTTTGTGGCTGCCATTTTTTATTGGCTCAAATAACTTCATTTGTTTAAGGCTTTATTGGAGCGCCTCTGGCTAAAAGCGATGCTGGGACAGGTCTCTCCGCGGCGCAAATTACAACAATTTCTCAGACGACCAAGGAGCCGCGGCTACCGCCACTTGCCGGTCTGGTTATTGGATACTCTATAATTTGCATGTGATTTTTATGGCTTGCTCGATTTTCATGCTAAGTTATTTGATTTTAATTTGCTGCGTAATTGCCGGGCTTCGACTTTGGCCAACTGGTAGTCACGTTGTCTAGGTCCACCTTCCTGCATATTAACCGGCAGATTTATGTTTATGGCACTATTGACGCGACTAATCGGAAAAACGATGTTGGGCCTCTACATTTCTCAGAAATAGAATGGAAGCAGTTTATCCAAAAGGGGGTGGACCGAATCGGATCGAATCTCAAGGACGATCCGTGAAGAAACGTAGCTGGCAATTAGGATCGTAATTGCAAGGGCCCTTAATGTGAAATATTTGGGCTATAATTTAGTTTTGGCGCTGAAGTTACTACAGGGAGTATTATTTTGTTAATTCTGTTGATTTACGCTTAGGAAGAACATTCAAGTTTTAAATTTTACTAAGCTATTTACGGTATTTTACAAAGAGTTATTTGATATTAATTTAGCCCTAATGTACTTTATTTTAAAGTATTTTTATTAGATAATAACTGAGTAAAAATTACCTTATATAATAACCGCGTAGAAATATAGACAACTATATAAAATATCAAGTTAACATATTTTGTTACCTATTTCTTTAGACCATAAAAATTGTAAAGTGCCTTAAAGACAAAAAGAGGCCTTTAATTCCTACTTTTATATAATTTCTCCTTCTGCCTAACCTTTATTTTATAGCTTTTTAATTTCATGATGTAATTTGTACTAAATTTTATGTTAGTTTATAATTATTTTCAGGGTTACATATAGATGTACTGCTAATAAATACACAAATAAACTAAGCCATAAACTGTTCTTTATGTGAATGCTATTACTTGTGAATTTCCCAGCCCCATTGCTACCTTTCTATTGCTTTTTCCCTCGCCATTTCGACTGCTCGAACCTCTCATATCCACAACGCCCACGTCGGAATCTGTCAGGGGCACCTCTCGACTGGCTTTAATTACCGCCGACCCAACTCCGCCCATATTCCGCCTCCTGTTGTCCCCGGATCTCCCTCCCCCCATTTACCCTCGACCGCAAGCCAACTCCACAGGATATTATTGGCCAACGGAGTTGACATGCAACTGCCAAAACGATGCTCAGGAAAATGTTACGGTCGTCGCGCAAGTGAAAATTGCACTTTTAGTGTGTGGCTTTATTTTTGTTAATTTGCAATGCAAAATAGCTGCACGATCCCGATCCCGATCCAGATCCAGTGCCACAACAGTGCCGAGGCCGAGGCACACGCCCTAAACGCCACAAATGAAAACTAATGATTTTCACTTTATAACTTCGACGGAAGGGAGGGCAAGTGGAGTTGGCTCACGCAAAAGTCGCCGCACGGAAGCGAATGGGATTGGGATTGCGGGCTTCGAGTTGCTTTGGGCTTGCATGGAAAATTTGAAATTTAATCGCTGGCAATTAATTTCGTCCAAATGCAGTGAAAAGCGTTCCAAAGGGGGAGGCGGCGGCGGCGGGCGGAGTGGGCGGGGCTAGGCCTGGCGCCCCCACAGTTGCAGCAGCTGCACCGCCCGCTGAGCGTCGAGGTGGGTCAGTCGCATGTCCACCTGTATCGATTGGGAGCAGCAGCCGCCACGGGAGCAGTTGCACTGTCAGAAAAAAAGTATATTCTTTACCAAAGATTGGCTAAAAACTTAAAACTAACTAACAAACAAAATAAAAGTTTATTTCGTATCTACTTTAAGAAAAAGTCTAATTTTTTCTTAAAATATTACTTAAATGTATTGATTTTTTGTATTTTTTTTTGCTTATTTAAACTTGTGATTTACATTTAAATGAAAATGTAACCAAAACTTATTTGGAAACTTAAATCAATTCAATAAATGAAAAGTCAACTAAAAAGAACAATTTTGGGGTCATTTATAGGTTCAGATTATATTGCTATATACTACTATTATACTCTTTAAATACTAGTATCAACTCATCAATTTATCATAATATTTTAAATAAATTAATAACAGTGTTTCTCAAAAAGATTTCTTCATAGTTAAGGTTGATTTTGCCATGATTACGAAAAGTCGGTTTCCCTTATAAAAATAATATTTACATTAAAGTATTTCGTTTTAAGAAAAAACCATTAGAAATTTCCTAAGATCAAGTGTTTAATTCTTTTAAATCCAATTAATATTTTAAATTACAGCAGTTTTGTTAACACAAAACCGTTAGAAATAGAAAAATTACTATTAAAAGTATGTATTTTTTCTAGGTGCACCCCAGCCCAGTTGGAGCGGCGTCTGTGTGGTCCAAGGGGTCCATTGGGTCTCTAGAGTCGAGTCATGAGTCTCTAGACTCGATGACAAACGAACGTTCAGCATCCAGCATTCGGCACCGGACATTCAACATTCGCATTCGGCATCCAGCATCCAACATCCAGCATCCAACATTCAACATCCAACATTCGACATTTGGCAAGTGGTCAACCGCTCAACGTCGCAGTCGGTGGGCAGGAAAATTGAAAAATTAACAAGTATGAAATGTGCAATTAAAGTGGGATAGTCCCGTCCCCCACATTACCCGTGGGTAATTCGATCCGCTCGCCCGTCTTTATTTTATAAACGGTGGAAGTCTAGGAAAGTGAGGATGACAACGACATCGACAACGTTGTCTACACCTGAGCTGCTTTTTCGAACCGAAGGAGGCGAATTATTAATCTACTTTTAATTGCAGCCACCCGGAGGAGCTGCTCCTTAGCTTAGTTACTAGGTACTTGTTGTGGCACTTAAACTCCACCCCGGGATCATGCCCCATTGATTAATGTGCGCCAATTGTGAAATAAATGTTTCCCTGCCCGAGACCGAATCTGAATCCCTGCCTTCCCGCTAGCCCCTCTTGCTCCCTAATTGAATTATTGACAGGGGCAAATTTGTGGCAGACACATATTCATATAAAGTGGGGCGTGGCCGCTGCCTTATTGATCGTTGTTTGCTCAAAGGCGGAGTGGCAAAAGAAATAATATTGGGGCAGGAGGACCAAGGAGACGCGTGCGGGCCAAAAATTTAAATGGTTGGCACAATTTTTCAAGAATTTTAAACGAATTTCGCTGGCTTCATGGGAATTAACATAAGACCGAACTATGAGTGTTTTAGGTCTTTAATTCTAAACAGGTTTTTGAATTATTTTGGAACATTTATTTGGCTCTGTTCTTATGAAGATCAGAAAAAATGCTTTTTTATATTAACATGGATAAATACATTTTAAAAACATATATAATATTATGTTATGTATAACAAATAAGGTTTCCAATCCTCTACATTTTTTTTCATTTTGTAATAAATAAATACATTTACAAAAAGGGGGTAGTAAAATATTCATTATGTGGCATGCAAATAATCACATTTCTTATTAACACATCTTTTCTTAAAAGGGCAAATGGTTTCCAAATGTCCAAATGGTTTTATTAAAGAATTTCAATAAAAACAAAATTAATTTTAGATTCAATGACTTCTCAATAAGCACAAAAAAATGCCCAAAATGTCCAGAGAAAAACAAATTTCTCCCAGAGCAAGCCACATCACGTATGACCCAGCTGGGTAAAAACATTAGTGGTACCTCGTACCAGCCCACTAGATTGCATCACATGACCCAATTCGATCATATTTTCCAACACAAATATTGACTTATTTTGCCATTTTTCTGGCTTTTCACCCACTTTGCCTTTGGCCTCGACATGATCTCGGTGGGCAAAGTGGCACACTTGGAGTCGGAGTTGCCGTTTCCAACTGGGAAATGCAATTGCAGCAAATTGGCCAGCAAAAAACATGCAACAAGGCAACAACCACAATAACCAACAAGGTACAACGAGGTCAGTCTAGGGCGATGGCGATGGCGTCGATGTCGATGGGTCCATGGGATGCGAGTCGCCAGTGTTTGCTCCTCTTGGCCATGTTCTCCCTAATGTCAACTCATATTGGCCTACTTGGCGAAAAAAAAGCACTCACACTGAAGAAAAATGTAAGCAAAAAGTGTTAAAAGTCACATTTAAATTTAAGTAAGTATTTAATATATGTATTATATATCGAAATCAATATATTTAAAGCAATAAATTAAGACCAGATCAACATCACAAAGTAGTAATAATATTTTACCTATTTATAATTTTGTTCATTGCTTATTGGCGTATACTTAATTTTTGAATTATTTTTTCCAGTGCCGAAATAGCAGAAAAATAGCTGCTATATTCGCATTGTTGGAGGTGGTGTCACTGGGCAAACAGACACGAATTTTGCATTTGGTTCTCTTCTTCTCAATTTGGCAGTCTTGCCAAAATGTTATAAACTTGACCATAAACACAACAATTGAATGGGCCGCCGGTGAAGGACAGAACAAATGCATATTCCGGATGGATGCGAGTATTCAGGGCGTTGCCGGTGCTGTTGAATTGTGGAACCTGGTCATGAAAAACCCCGCCCAACTCCCCCCCGATGCTCGATTGATAACACCCAAAATAAAGGGAAACTCGAGGCCCCGAAGGCGACATGCATCTGCAGTTGTCCCCAGAGTATCTCCTTCCCGCCTTCGCCGGCCTCTTGTTTGCTGTCACTGGGCGCAAAAAAAGAAAACGACGGAAAAAATTCATTAAATTGAAAAAAGGGTACCAAGTGCAAAAGGTTACAGGTAGAGCCAACACACAAAAAACAAAAAAAACCGAAGAAAGGGATAAGAAATAAAAATCACAATAAACCAAATGAAGTAAGCAGGAAAATTATTGTATCCATGGTGGAACTTTTTATGCTCTTACAATAAAAATAGGTTTTTAGTATTTTAGAGGGCAGTTCTTTTTAATAAATGTATGTATTGTTTTAGTTATTTAAGCAATTAAGAGTTTGTGACAAATTTGGAATTATTTTTTCATTTTTGAAATATTAAAACGTTAATAATGCGAATTTAAAAAGTTTAAAAGAGAAAAATTGAAAGGGAATTATAGGGTAAATACTAGTATATTAATATATACTTATTCTTTTTAAATAATTGAAACAGAAAAACTAAATAAATATAAATGGACTTAAAACACAGAGTATGGAAATGTACACTATACAACTTGGCCGAAACAACAACACCAGCAGCAGCAGCAGTTAAAAGAAACACCAACGGAACCGAGAAATAAATCTGACAAAAGTTTTTCAGTCGCAGCTTTGACTTTAGAATGGCCCGATGTCCGATGATGAAGTGATTTCCAGGGGCGGGGGCGCAGGCTCTTGCTGAGGGGAAGGAGGAGCGGGTGGGGGTTTCAAGGGGGACTGCAACTTGAAGCCGGTGGAGCGACTTTAATGCGCACGCGCTGCCTGCCACTTAACGAGCGGAGGCCACAAGGAAAGAAAGCTCCTGCTGCCTTCGAGGGCGTTGTAAGATCTCCTCGACGGCTGCAAAAATACAAAAAAAAAAACTTCGAAAAAAAAGGGAAAAAAGAGGTGACAAAGTCACGAAATTCTTGTCAATTTTCAACTACAGACCAATTTGTTTGTCTTCTCCCGGTTGCCACAAAAAAAATAAGAAAACAAAAAAAAGCGCCGAACCGCAAGGAAACCAGAAAAAAAAGCATCGTGACAAATCAAGCTACCAAAATTGGAAGCCAACTCCGCGGCTAGAAGAGGCTGTAGTTGGTTGCTCCGGGGCAATCGACCCATATTAATAACTTTTTCCCAGCCCAATTCTTTCCCAACTGCCTCAGTTTTCCGCACAGTTTTCTCACATGGCCGATTTTGGTCGGCCATAAAGCCAAATGAAATCGTCTTGGCTAAGTGTTTTCCCCAGTATCCCGGCCATATATAGTCGATTGATTGCTCCACTAAGCGACGATTCTTGCCCATGGCGGCAAAACACTCTTGGATCTCCCATCTGCGATCTATCCCTCGGCCATATCAAACAAAATAATTTGTGCAACACTTGCGGCACAATAAATTTCAATTACAAACGTTTTAAGGCACTTTTACTGCCACCAGAATTTGATGTTGATGTAATGGTTACTGCCCCAGTGTGGGAGGTGTGAACGGATATGGATATGGATTTTGTTACCAAATATGGCTAAAAACCTATGCCAGAGCGTCATAGTTTCTACACCGGTTGGCATAAGTTTTCCCAAAAATAATTGGCATTTTAGGAACACAGAAAAATATATTTAGTCCCATTATTATGGTTATTACAAATGTTTAAATAAATCTGTGTATTTTAAACATAAATTAAAAATTTGTTATACATTTGTATATTTTTAATATTTTTAAATACTTATTTATATAAATGATCTGAATATATGTATTTATTAATAAAGTATTTCTACTTATTATTTAAATACACTACTTAATACTCATGATAGTTTTTAATATTTAAATATAATATACTTATATTTTTGTTTTGTAATTTGTTAAAGTTGAAAAACTTAAATCGTGTAAAGAAAACCAATAAAATAATAGGATTTTCCAGTGCACATTGCAATGACGATGAGTGTGCGAGTGCCTGAGTGATTTCACTTCACATTTTTTTAGAAAGTACCCAACTGACCCCAGAGAGGCTGCTACTTTGCTGGGAACATGAAAAATCAATCATGTCAGGACGGGAATAAGATGTTGACAACGGGCCAGATCAAAAGGCAGGATCGGAAACATTACGACCGCATTGTGTGTGCAACGGCTGGTTGGGTAGGAAAATGCGTAACGAATTTATGGGCCCAGATGGGGATGACAAATCCACCAAATCCCGAGCCAATCCGATCCCATTCTGGGCACATATCACAGCGGCGACCACACCCGAGAGCCGAGATCCCAGTTCTCCAGTCGGCCCACTTGATCCTGGCTGGAAAACTGCAAGCGCCACATGTTCGTGCCTTGTTTTGATTTACTCTGGCGGTTGGTTTATTTATAGACGCCTGCGACGGGCTCCCTGTTGCGTCATCTGGGGGCGGCGGTGGGTGGCTCGGGACTCACAACTCTCGATCTCGGTCTCGAAACCACCTCCCAGCTGCCCCCCAATAATAAACAAAATCAAAAAAAAAAAAAAATACCTTCTTGGGCCCGCCGTCGCTGTCGCTTTTTAATTTGGCAAATTTATACACACCAAGCGGCCACAGAAGTTTTGCCCAGTCGGTTGTTACTTGTCGGCAATTGGTTTATTGTGCCCAGCACAGTGGTAGTAACCTACTAAACAGGATAACTAATATTTACTATGCGGATGGCAGAGTAATAATAATACAAATAGTACAGAAGCTTAATGTTTTAAAAACCAAGGCAAGTGGTGAGCATATACGACGATTAGAAAAGAGTAAAAGGTAGCTCATTACCACCTTTTTTGATTTTGTTGCATATCAAATAACTTTATTGATTTCTTAGGTTCGTTTTTATATCCTTGCAAAGATTATTATATTTTCAGTACGAAGTTATATTTTCGAAGTACATTTCTGCTGTGAGGTGCCAGAGGGTATAAACCTCTTCGTGAAAAAGGAGGCTTTCTGTTACAATTAAATTTAAGTAACAATTTTTAAATAATTATTTTAAAATAGAAATAATCGACATAATCTTGTATAAATTTGGATTTTCCTGCACCACTGTACTGGCAGTTGATTCATTCAGCCAGAAAACCGTTTCAAATCCAGACCACCCACTGTCTTAAATTTCAGCAAATTCATTCGGAAACCGAGACCAGACTCTCGACTTGAACTGGGCATGTTTATCAAATTGTGCAGAGAAAAAGGAAATCGCAACAGATGCTAAACAAATGTTGGCTTAATTAATAGATTTATTGGTTTTGTCTTGCATATTACAGCGGCGAAAAATTGTTAACGAATTAATCCTTTCAAGGCGTGCAAATTGCGGGGCATTACTCATACGCCCCGATGCGCCCCCAAACCAACTAATGAGCCACTGGCTGTTCGCCTCCCTTGGGTCAATAAAAATGGCTAAAAAGTGCATTGGGCATTGCCAAATAAGGAAGCCTGCGAGCCTGGCAGGCGCATCTCTCGCAGATATTTAAAATTTATGTGAGCCACCGAAAGGTTGTGCCAGTTCTAGCGAAGCGGACAAAAAAGAGCACCCATTCAGGCACTCGTAGAGTTGGCCAAAACTGTGGGTCGCGTTCCGCCTGAATCTTCGACAGGCAACACATGTTAGGCCTGCGCCTTTACTTTGCCCAGCTTGCGTTTATCATGCCACAGTGAACATCATGATGACGGCGGTTTCTACGCTGCACCAAAAATTAGAGAGCCTAAGATCAGTGAACCTCTTCTTTTTGGCAGAAAAGTTGTTTGAATGGAATATTGGTTAGGGAAATTAGGGAATGAAAACTAAGCACTGACTCAGATTTGATAAGAATTATCCTCTATTTTTTATCCTTATCATATATATCCCTCTTTATAGTCTCCTTCATTACATTTCTTTTTTTATTTGCTTAAAAATATTTTCTTAAGTGTCTTGATGAATTTGATATTCACTTAATTTAAACTAAATGTTTCTGAAATAAGCGAACTTTTCAGATACTCAACATACGATATAGTAAAAAACAAGATATAGTAGTTATATATAAGAGATATATAATAATAAACAAGAAATTAAATATATAAAATTTCAATAAACAAAATGAATTGTTCCTTTTTTTACAAAATATTGTTTGCACATCTTTGTAACAAGTAACAAGTAGTTCTTAATCTGCTAAATTCTTATAAAAGGGTTTTTTAAACTGTTAAACATTTTCTCAGTTCAAACCAACTGTGGGAAATTATACATTGTTTTTATGTTTATACTATGTGTTGTTTTTTTTTAAACGTAAGAGATAATATTCCTTGGAATTTCTCTGAGTGCATCTGCACTCTGCTACTGTTCTCTGGTCTAGGGACTGGCACCTCCACTTCAACTGCAACTGCTACTGTTCGCAAAACTGTCAAAAAGCGAGGGAACAACTGATGCTGGTCGCATGGCCTGAACTCCATGTGGGCTTGATTTAGTGCTACGTTCTCGGACTGCTGATGCTGAGGATGAGGATCGAGGATCGGGGATGGAAAGGGGATCGGGATGAGGAGGATCGGTGAGTTATGACTTGAACTCTGCTGCTTTGCTCTTGACTTCGGGTTACGGACCTTGATCCGAGTGGAATTTTTCAGTCCTGCAGTTTGTGGGTCAATAACAACTCGAGTGCCAGTGTTATTGCCCTGGAATTGGGTCTTTCATAACTATCATCGCAAATACCTAAACGCTTCTCTGCCAACCGATTGGATATTGAATTGACCCTTATCAGTCAAAACGGCTTTTCATTAAATGTGACTTGAAGTGGAAGATTGAGTGCTTAAATTATTTATATATTACAGGGGCTATTGGCATAATACAACGATGTTTAAAATACCTTTAAAAATTAATTTGACCCATTTTACCTACTCTCAATTGAAAAACAAAGGAAAATTAATAAAGACCATAAGAGGGGACAATGATATAACCTTTTAAATATTAATGGTAACAAGAAATTAATTTTTTTAATTGATTTAAGTTACATATGAGTTTTGTAACAGTCATTTGTAAACTACTGATTACACTTATTCGTGATTACCTCGGAGAATGGCCAATTGAGTGGGCCTTTATCACTTGAAGAGGTATGCGCAATGCAAAAAGTGTTAGCCAACTTATCACATTGAAAATGAGCACTCAATAGTTTTCATATATAAAGCGGACTTATCAACTGCCAAACAGTCACAAATCAATCAAAGTTCATAATGGCTGCATCTATCAAATTGTTTCTAGTTTTCCAATTGAGTTTGGCTTTTTGTCTGGCCGCAGTCCTGGCCAAACATCCTAGTCGTCAGGAAGCGGAGGAGGACAAGTCCAGGTTCATGAGCATACTTCGACAGGAGCAGTTTAGTGCCGGCTCGCCGCGTTTCAACGATGTTCTGGGAAACGCCAGGATTGAAATCCAATACCAGGATAGGGGATTCATTGGAGTGCGCAGCATTTTTCAGTGGATGACCAGCCCGAATCAACGCAACGATGGCGTCTATAATTTCCTGCAATTCTACACCTCCGAATCGAGTGGATATATAGGCTTGCAGAACTACGAAAAGAGCTCCAAATATACGGTTCTATTTTCCGTTTGGGATGCAACATCTGCGATTCCGGGTGATAATTTCGAGTGCAGTACCTTCGGAGGCGAGGGCATCGGGTATAAGTGTTTTAATGGCACTTTCCCGCTGATCAGCAATGCCATATACTTCCTGGATGTGCAAATCGAGGGTTCTACCTTCAGGGGCTATATATCGGAGCCGCAGGAGAATCTGGACAGTGTGACCAGCAATCAGGTGACCCGCCATCTGATTGGCGAGATCACCACTCCACATGAGGAGCTGACTAACCTCATACCTTTTGGTTATTATAACGAAAACTATCGTGATAAGGACACCTGCAGGGAGGCCTTCGAACTTGTCACCGTCAACCAGGCTCCGCATCAATATACAAAACATGGCCATGCCAACACTAAATTCACCGAGGCCTACCTCTACAATTCCGAGTGTGAATCGGAAAATATTTTGGTCGCTCTCACGGCGGACAAGAAGACCAGCATCTACTTCACCAGGCCCACTGCGTTGGATCTATACAATTAAATTAGATTTAATTATCAATTGATAAGCTTCTTAAGGAGTCCAGTCATTAACAGTACTCATTGGTTTCTATTGATTACATTCTCATTCTATTATATTTTTTGTTTTTTTTTCTACATTTATAATATTTTTAACAAGAAAAACATGTTGTGTTTGAAAGAAAATGATTTAACATACTATTTATCACAAATTTGAATAAAAAATACATTTATTGAATACCTTAATTTGTTTGATCTTAAAACACAAACATATTTTATGAATTGCAAGTGTATTGCAATCGCTTTCTTCCCCAAATCAAATCTTATTAATCAAGGATTTTTCACAAAGCGTTTCTCTATGCAAATACTAGTCTATTAATAAAACAAGGTTTAGCCCTTGAAAAAATAGTACATTAATCTAATCAGCAACATCTTTGTTTAGCCCCTATTCCAACAACTTTTGTAGATCATCGCGGTTTTACATAAAATGCAGGCTCACTTGTTCTTCACCTGAATATGTGTACCTGGTTTTCAGGAAACTTATCTTAAGCACACTTCGCAGGCAGCTCCTTTTTGTAAGTCCCATTTCTGCTCATTAAGACCGATACCCTGGCTCTATGAGTTTTTAGAATGTCCTACGCAGTCGGGCACAAACTTTTTATTGTCAGCGCGGGCAGGCGAACAAAAAGTGGTCGAGGAGCGAAAAAAATAAATGAACCGACCCATTGTCTTCTGGGATTAGGGCTCCTGCGGCCCAGCTGTAGCTTCTGGCTCAGTCTCGGGGCTCCTGCTCCGATGGTGGGTGATAAATGTTGAGAGGCGAGCGGCACAGACTCCATTGAAATTAGTTATTCACGCGGATCGTTTAAGGCAATCCAACACCAGAAGGCAAAAACCTGGTAGCTGCCTACTGCTCTACTGTTGTATTTATTTAGAATACCCTTTAATAACATACACAAAAGAGTATATACTATTTGCAGAATAAAAAAGAAATTAGTTGAAAATAATCGTTCGTTTGTGTTAATATCTTAGTTCTCTGTTTAATCTATCATCTGTCTTAATTTCCTAGTTCTCTGTTTAATAGCGTTTGGATTTCAGATTGAAAAACAAAATAAATAATGTAAATATTTATTTTCTATAAAATAAATCCAGCAACACTTAGTTCTTAAGCATTGCGCATTGCATACTTTTTGGTGACTAATTATTTTTTCGACTAGGTATTTTGAATACAACGAATAACTTAGGAGTAATTAATCTACATTTAT
This sequence comes from Drosophila fuyamai, assembly GCA_018153365.1. NCBI lineage: Eukaryota > Metazoa > Arthropoda > Insecta > Diptera > Drosophilidae > Drosophila > Drosophila fuyamai. Next base: position 14,647,095 of record JAECXW010000878.1, on the reverse strand, counting down.
TCTGAATGTATTGGTTCGTTTATGCTAAAATTTGGTATGTATCTAGGATAAGCACGGAATAAATAAACATGTAATCGAAATTCAGGATAACGTTGCCTTTATGAATTTCAAGATATTTGCTACCATTTTTTCATTTCATTGTCGGTTACTTTATATTTAAAATCTATTTTTAGCTTTCTATAAAAAGATAAAACGGGCCTTTATTTTATATAAGAAACCATTTGTGAATACTAGGTATCTTAAAGTCGAAAACCCCCTAAACAGTCCACACCGCTTTTTGTTGGCCATTGCTCTTGGTCATGGCTTGTCAGTGATGGCTCCTCGGCCGCCGCTTTTGTTTTAATGATCGTGCCCGGGATGCTCATTTACCGCTGCTGTTGGCCAACTGCAAAACGGCACACTGCAAACGGGATGACTCCTTGGCTTTGTGTCTCTTATCAGTGCAACATTTTGCATGTTGGCCAGGAAAGCGCAGTGGCCACAGCCACGTCCTCCTCCTCGAGCTTGGGCATTTGTCACAGTCCTTCCCCCGCTGCAAAATCAGGCACAAACATACACACTTAACATGTGTCTTTTTATGTATGCTTTTAGCCAGTTTTATCGCCGGCTTTTGGCTACTGCGGCGCTCCAGAGTCTCTTGGAATCCCCTTCCTCTAATGGCTCATTTCCTTGAGCGGCCAACAACAACGGTAATTAACCTGTGCATGTTAATGAACTTCAAACTGCAAGCTCCTTTTCCACCACACTGAGGAAAAAAAATAAAAGAACATACTTAAAACTGTAAATTTGAATTAGTTATTTTAAAAATATGTACAAATTTAATTTAAAGCTTTTAAATATATTTTATATTTTTGTCATTATGGTTAATGTTAAAAAAGGGTTGATTTAAATATTTTACGATGAATTTAATAATTTATAAAATTAAAACTAAATATTTTCTTGATCACAAAATTTTAATTGCAGTCTATTTCTAAAAACAATATTATATAACAACTATTACAAATTGAAACACATATTCTAGGACCATTTTCCATTACAATTTTTCTAATATTAATTAAACATCTTATCTATTTAGCTCAGTGCACTCCAACCGACCAACTGTCCAAAGTTTATGTAGATTTTTGTCTTCTCTCCTCACGTTGGCGCTAATGCAAATGTGAAAAGGCATTTTGTGAGCCAAAATGAGGTTGTTGTCGTGCCGCTGACAATCTAATTAGAATACAAAATGCTTTTAGAGGCAACAGAAACTTTAGTTTCAGCTTCTGCTCCTTAGTTTCGGGTTCCAGTGGGTCTTCAGTGGGTTTCAAGTTCATGGTGTTGACATATGTAGTAGGTAGTTGGGTAACCCCTTATATATCCAACTCTCTTGTTGAATAACATTTTGACAGCACATTCGCTGAGATTTGATTTCACCGACTAGGACATTATTGTGATGAGATGGCAAGTCGGGAAAGTCAGAGTCATTTGATGGCCGCGATTGCGATGCAGCCATCGATGAACTGCGGGCCAATATTGTCAACTTACATTCATAATGAATGGAAAGTTGAGGCAGGCAGGAAAAGTAATATAGCAGCCAGATTATCTAAAGCTTTTTAATGGAAAATTAATTCGGTTTACAATAGTCTTCAGGCATTAACCTTTTGTTGTGCTGCTTTTCTGTGTGCAATTGATAATATCTATTGATTTAGCAACATTACTTGGGTTACGTTAATTAATCGCATTTTGGAACTAGATGTATATATTGATTTCGAAAAGATTTCTTTAAAGGTCACTGTTAGATATATATCAGCAGATTATAAATCTACTAAGATTGTGCTAACAAAAACATATTCATACCTATATTGTTTAAATTGAATTTTACAAATTTGGAGCTGAATGCCTTTTTTGGTAATTTTAAGTAATTAGTTATAGTAATTAACGAGGAATTAAAGTCATAAGGCGATCACACGATCAACAGAAAAAATGTCTGATTTTAAATTTTGTGTAACAAATAATTATTTTCCCGTAACAGTTTACCATTTTACATCTATTATTATAATCAAAGTATATTCGCGCAGTGCACTCTCATTAAGTTAATTTGAAAGTGATCTGCCAATACATAATATATACATATATATGTATATATAATATAAACCTTTTTATAATAGTCATCGGTTTTTGGGATCGGTAATTTCCAGCCAGCGCATCAACAAAGAAATTTCTTATCAAATAACTTTGTGAGTCAAAGCCTCACCCAGAATGAGATTACTGAATGGTGAGCCTCCTATTTTGGAATTTTTAAAGTACTTGTCTTGGGAGACGCTGCTCGGATCAAAGGCCAATGAATAGTCCCAGAGAGCAGAAGAGACTTTTTGAAACAACACTAAAAACAACGTCGTTAACATTATAATATATTAAATATATTTTGTATACACTCGGAAAAAAAGTAGCTCTGATTCGCCAATAATTTAAGCTGCCAATGGCGACTCGCCTTTTCTTTAAGAAAATAGTCTTATTAAAAGAGAGTATGCTTTTTCATAATTCATAATTTGGTTTTCTCTTTCTTATTCCTTACCAAATAAAAATTCGAAAGCGAAATTTTTAACACTTAAAAAAAGATTTATATTATCAATAAAAAGTTCTCAATTCAATGCCGTTGTAAAATTACATGCGATTTTATAAACATTTTTTTTCTTATTGTAGCCAGCCAGCTCCGAAAAATGGAAAACAAATTAATAAAAGTAAAGATCAGGCTCAAGGTCTTCTTTCCTGATTAGAATGCGGCTTTGTTCTATTGAAATTGTGTCGTCTCATCGTAGACAATTAATCTAATTACGAAAAGCGAATGCCGCTTGGGGTAGATTGATTTGAAAATAACGGACATTAAAAAACACAATCATTTAATTTATTACTTTGTTTTGTTTGGCAGTCGCTGCAATCTTGCTATAAAAGCCCTGCCGCCCAACGTCAAATTAGTTAGAACGCTTTCGACAGTGTAAACATTCAATCAACCAAAATGAAATTCTTCGTGAGTTTTTCAAAGTCTTAAACAAATTTTGGTGGAGCAAAAGCCTAACGATTGTCTCTCCCTTCCCTCCTTATAGATTGTCTTCTTCGCATTGATCGCTGTGGCCTTTGCTGCTGGATACGGACAAGGAGGACACGGCCAGCAAGGATTCGGTCAGGGAGGCCACGGCCAGCAGGGATTCGGACAAGGAGGTCACGGCCAGCAAGGATTCGGTCAGGGAGGCCACGGCCAGCAAGGATTCGGACAGGGAGGCCACGGACAGCAAGGATTCGGACAGGGAGGCCACGGACAGCAAGGATTCGGACAAGAAGGACATGGTAGACACGGCCACCAAGGCCATCACGGACGTTACTAAAAAAATAGCTTAATCAAATATACTTAAACCAAAAACATAAATGAATTGCGTTTTTTATGTTTCAAAAGAAACCTTTCTCAATTTTTGTCAATCAAGATAGAGTGGGAAGTTGCTTTAAATACCAATTAGATTTTAATTTAAGATTTAAGAAAGTAATGACAATCACACCTTCAACTTCAAAAATTTTTCATATTTAATTATGTAATATACATAATTTGTATAAGTTAACTAAGTTAACCGGGCGACGGCAATGACCGATCGTCCAAAGGCTCGCTCCGGCCAAATTGCTGACATAGCGTCTGGCCGGAAGCTCGTGCATAGCCGGCAAAGACTACCCATTGGAGTGGCCGCTATGAGTCTCTTTTTTGTTAGCTTTAAGTTTCAGTTTAGATTAGACTTTATATGAATAAAGAGCTGTCGCTCATGCAAACTTACTCCGACTACCGTCGTTAAATTCTTATTATTGAAAAACTGTCTGAGTCCCTAGGCCAGCAGGTAAAGAAGGGCAGTCACCCTTCCAACATAATCTTCGTAATTCATCTTGGAGAATTCTACGGCCAGCCGGCCAACCACCACAGCGACGAACCTTGCCACCCGCACCCCCCTGGATAAGCTGCAACTGCGAGGGACGACCCGTGGAATAATTAAATAAATTAATTGGCGCTCAACGCAAAAGTACCCACAGCGGTATAATAGGGATCATGTAAGTGAGCACCTCAGTCCTTATACTTCCCGGCATCTGCATTTGTGAGTAACTTATAATAAATAAAAGAAATAAATCGCGGCCAGAATATTCTTCTGCAGCTCGAATAAATAAAACAAGTAAATCACTGCCAGAATACTTTCTGCAGCTCCGCTTCCATAATTTGTTTGGTGTTCATTTAAAAAAAAAAAATAATAAATACAATATTAATTAACATACTCATTATTTGATGACATTGTGGAATTTTAAATTGCAAAATTATATGCGTTATTATTATATTTGCTTCTGTGTGTTGTTTGCATTTTTAATTGCTAAAAAAATATAAATATATCAGACACATAAAATATAAATATAGTATTAAATATCTCAGCCTCGGCGCAAGAGCGCCGCTGGGAAATAAATAAATTGTTAATTTATTTAAATAATTTTATTGGCGACAGAGCTGTCACATCCAATTGTGGGCATTTAATTTAGCCCTTTTGTGTCGTTGTGTTTTTTGCTTATACTTAAAATTCTCTGTATTAGCTTTGCAACAATCTTGGGGTTTTTTTTTTGTTTTTTTACTGCTTCCCCGCTCCGCGCCGGTATGCGAACCCGACACCGCGCATTCACATTTCGGCTCTGTTAGCTTCGCTTCTTTGTTTACCATAGCGGCAGCCCAGCTGCCACGGCCCCTTTGCTATACAATTTTGTTTATGTAAAGCTGCTTAGGCATGCAACTCTTGGTAGATGGAATTTAACATTGCTGTCCATGTCATTCCTAAATTATAGGGATACCAAACAAAATAGCGACTCAGAGTCAGACTCTGAGAGACTTCTAATTACTTCTACACCGAGGCAGGCGGCTACCAGTGCCGCTCCCAATACAAACATGTCCATAAACGCGGATCAGCTCCAGGCTGTCATCCAGGCGGCTATCGCCAACGCCCTAATAGAAAAGGCCGGCGAGGACCAGCGCAGGGAGAATGAACTGCGACAAACTATAGAGAACTTAGCTAGGCAGGTGGCCGAGGCGCGGATATCACCCGCCCAGATGGAAACCCCCAAATTAAAGTTTATGAACCAATAAATATCTCAGGCAATGTTGAATGCAACGAGCCCTTAGACGCCGTTAAATGCCTTCCCGAATTTACGGGGGCACAAGAGACATATGTCTCTTGGCGGCAAGCGGCAGTAGCTGCGTATTATATATTTAGAAATTATGAAAATAGCTCTCGCCATTACCAGGCGGTAATTATTATTAGGAGCAAAATTAGGGGCCCTGCTGATGCCGTGCTATCTTCGTTTGGCACTGTATTGAATTTTGATGCAATTATAAATCGCCTCGATTTCACATACAGTGACAAGCGACCGATGCATGTCATAGAACAAGAGATGGGCACCCTCAGGCAGGGAAATCTCTCTCTGCTACAATATTATGATGAGGTCGAGAAAAAATTGACCCTCCTCACAAACAAAGCCACCATGTCGCACGACGCCTCGGCGGCAAGGGTCCTATGCGAAAAATTCCGGGATGATGCCCTTCGAGTATTCATCTCGGGATTAAAACGCAGCCTCACAGATGTCCTCTTCTCGGCAAAGCCGAAGGACATGCCAACAGCGCTTGCTTTGGCCCAAGAAGTGGAGGCAAACCATGAGAGGTATTCCTTTGCGGCTTCGTTTGCAAGAAGCCAGGAGGATAAAGAAAAAAAACAATATCCAAGGACGCAGGAGCGCCAACAGGCCACTCCTCAAAACAATTCGCAAACAGGTGCTAGCAAGAATCCGTATTTCACAAAGCAGCACAAAGTTCAGGTCCACTCTGCTTCACGCGGTGATAGGCCTCATGAGAATACTCCCGAGCCCATGGACATCGACCCTTCGCTGTCGAGGATGCTCAAGCCATCTCAAGCGCCGGCCTACCAAAACAGGAAACCGGCCGTGTCCGATCGATCTGGCCCGCACAAGAGGCAGAGAGTTAACAATATTGCGCAGAGCGAGGGCGAAACCGAGGGCAAATACACCGCCGCAGCCTCAGGCGCGGTCCGGGAAATCAATGATGACGCCATTCATGAATATGATTCAGACGTTATTAATTTTTTAGGGGAAAATCCCTGCTACCCGTCATCAGACGAAGAGTAGCGGGAGTAGAAATGAAGCTTTTGATAGATACGGGCGCATCAAAAAATTTCATCCGTCCATACGAAGGATTGAAAGGGATCCGCCCTGTAGAATCGCCATTTACGATACATTCTATCCATGGCGTCACTACCATCACTAGGAAGTGCTTTGTCTCCCTATTCAACTTGAAGGCCACGTTCTTCATATTACCAGATTTGTCCTCCTTCGATGCCATAATTGGCCTTGACCTGTTAAAACAGGCAGGGGCATCGCTTTGTCTAGCTTCCGGTCACCTCAAATGGGGCTCCGAAGTAGAGCAGATAGAATTCCAATCGTGCCCCGACGTCAATTTTACCAACATTGACTGCTCGGACGCCCCGCCTCTAGCTAGAGAGGCCTTTATAAAAATGCTCGGCGAACGAAAAAAAGCCTTTGCAAACGCCAATGAGGCTCTACCTTACAACACGTCGGTGGTAGCTACCATCAGGACGGTTAGTGAGGAGCCCATTTATGCCAAGCTTTACCCATACCCAATGGGGGCAGCTGATTTTGTCAATAACGAAATCCAAGAGTTGCTAAAAAACGGCATAATACAAAAGTCAAAGTCCCCCTACAACAACCCAATATGGGTAGTAGACAAAAAGGGCACTGACGAAGCGGGCAACCGCAAAATGCGGCTCGTATTGGACTTTCGCAAATTGAACGAGAGGACGATACCTGATCGCTATCCTATGCCAAATATCTCTATGATACTAGGGAATTTAGGCAAAGCCAAATACTTCACAACACTCGATTTGAAGTCTGGCTACCACCAGATCACTCTGGCAGAGCGTGACCGTGAAAAAACTTCCTTTTCCGTTAACGGAGGAAAGTACGAGTTTCGCCGGCTACCGTTTGGTTTGAAGAATGCTGCCAGCATCTTCCAAAGAACCATCGACGACATACTGCGGGAGCAGATTGGCAAATTTTGCTATGTCTATGTTGATGATGTCATCGTCTTCTCAGAAGACGAAAACGCCCACATACGGCACGTGGATTGGGTTCTTAAAAGCCTGCACGACGCCAACATGAGGGTATCAACGCAGAAATCGCGTTTTTTTAAGAAAAGCGTTAACTTTTTGGGCTTTATTGTCACCAGCAACGGTGCCACAACTGACCCAGAAAAATTAAGGCCATTCAGGAATTCCCCGAACCCAAAAATATATTCGAGGTGAGATCGTTCCTTGGCCTGGCCAGTTATTACCGATGCTTCATTAAAGATTTTGCATCAGTAGCTAGGCCCATCTCCGATATCCTGAAAGGGGAGCATGGAAGTGTCAGTAGGCACAGATCCAAAAATATTCAGGTGCAATTTAGCGAACAGCAACGGCTTGCTTTCCAAAAGTTGCGTAACATTCTGGCTTCAGAGGATGTCATCCTCAGCTACCCTGATTACAAGAAGGCATTCGATCTAACGACGGATGCCTCGGCATTTGGCATTGGCGCGGTACTATCCCAAGAGGGAAGACCCATCACCATGATATCTAGGACCCTAAAAGACCGAGAAGTTAACTACGCTACTAACGAGCGTGAACTGTTAGCCATAGTCTGGGCACTGGCAAAATTGCGCCATTACTTATATGCAGTAAAAGATATAAATATCTATACTGACCACCAGCCATTGACATTCGCAGTATCGGAATCCAATCCGAATGCGAAAATCAAACGATGGAAAGCTCGCATCGACGAGTCCGGCGCCAAAATGTTTTATAAGCCCGGCAAAGAGAATCTCGTTGCGGATGCCCTCTCCAGACAGCAACTTAACGTTGTGGAGGCGGAAGAAGCTTATTCGTGTGCGGCCACTATTCACAGTGAAGTGTCGCTCACACACACCATCGAAACCACGGATAAGCCATTGAATTGCTTTCAGAACCAGATAACTCTGGAGGAAGCACGCTTTCCGTCTAAACGCAGCTTCGTGCTCTTCGGAAACAAGAGACGGCACAGCATTGACTTCATATGCAAGGAGTCACTGCTTGAGGAGCTCGCGGACGTTATAGTCCCCAAAGGCGTAAACGCCATTCATTGCGATCTGCATACGCTAGCAATGATACAGGATGAATTGGTCCGGCAATTCCCAGCCACCAAATTCTGGCACTGTAAAAACCGTATTACAGATATTTTCGCAGTCGCTGAGAGACGAGAAATCCTCACCGCTGAGCATAATAGGGCTCACAGATCTGCACAGGAGAATGTCAAGCAGGTACTTTCGGAGTACTATTTCCCGAAAATGACCAAGTTAGCGAATGAAATCGTCACTAACTGCAAGACCTGCGCTAAAGCAAAATATGACAGGCATCCTAAAAAACACGAACTCGGCGAGACGCCAGTACCGTCGCATGTGGGAGAAATGCTACACATAGACATTTTCTCCACTGATAAGAAATACTTCCTCACATGCATTGACAAATTTTCAAAGTTTGCAATGGTCCAACCAATTCCCTCTAGAACAATAGAGGATCTCAAACCGGCTTTACTACAACTTCTTAACGTCTTCCCTAAAGCCAGAGTCATTTACTGCGACAATGAACCCTCATTGAACTCGCACACTATTCGGGCCATGCTGGAAAATCACTTCGGGGTTAGCATTTCAAATGCACCGCCACTCCACAGCGTCTCGAACGGACAAGTGGAGCGATTCCACAGCACTCTGGTGGAGCTTGCCAGATGCCTTAAAATCGACAAAGGCATTAGCGACACTGTAGAGTTGATCTTGCTGGCTACGTCTAAGTACAACAAGTCTATGCATTCGGTCATCGATAGGAGACCGGCCGACGTGGTAGTCACACAAGCAAGTGACCCGCATTGCGAAATACAGGATAAGATAAGACTTGCCCAAAATAAGCTAAGAAGCAGGGAAAATACCTCCCGACAAAACCGAGTGTTCAATGTCGGCGACAAAGTCCTAGTGAAATCCAACAGGAGACTAGGCAACAAGCTTTCACCGTTATGCGAAGAAAAAACTGTGGAAGCGGACATGGGGACCACAGTCCTCATTAAGGGGAGGGTGGTCCACAAGGACAACCTTAGGTAGGCGAGACACAAACATGTTGTCATTCGCTTGATAATTTTTTACCATTTTTTTCCATTTTTTATCTCTAGCCACTTGGCATAAGTTTTTGTCCTTATCATGTTTTATTACCATTATTTGTATTCATAACTCATTTACGCTTTATCTCATATGTTTGGTGGTGGGCTACCCAAATGTTATAAAATACTACAACAAATCCAAAATTACAGGCTTAAACCCATACCTCTGCTATTCCTTTTTGCCCTGACGTCGGCGCACGTCACGGACTACTCGCAAGCCAAATACATTCCCATCATTGATGGACGAATTTTAGTATGGGAAGAATTCGCATTTTTGAGACACTCAGCGAATCTCTCAGAGTATAGGCGCGTGGTGGAGGAAACTGGTGGCATGATTGACATGTTTCCCCAGTCCCACATGCAAAAGCTTTTGATCGTAGATGTCGGTCACCTGCGTGACCTTCTCGAATCACTAAGCATCCACCATAGGGTAGCCAGGAGTTTAGACTTCTTGGGAGCGGCGTTAAAAGTAGTGGCGGGAACGCCAGACGCGGAGGACCTCGAAAACATTAAACTTACTGAATTTCAACTTATCAATGCAAACAATAGACAGATAAATATTAACAACAAAGTACAGGAACAAATCAATAGTATTACCACCACTGTCAACCAAATTCTGAGGTCGGCTAAAAAATCCCAAGTTGATACGGGACACCTATACGAGATGTTATTATCTCGGAATAGGATGATTGCGATGGAGCTGCAGAATTTATTGCTAGCAATAGCTCTTGCCAAAATCAATATAGTTAGCCCCAGCATATTAGATCATGCAGACCTGGAAAGTGTGTGGATAGAGGAGCCCACAGATACCCCCATTAGAGATATACTGTCCGTTGCGTCTGTCAAAATATTACAATCCGTTAACATTTTACATTTTATTATTAAATTTCCAAAAATTAAGTCCGCATGTGTCAAGATCACAGTTTTTCCCGTGTCACACCATGACACAGTACTCAGGCTGGAGGACAAGGTCATAGCAGATTGCGACGGAGAGATTCACACAGTCAAAAACTGCTCCGTGTCACCTGGAGCCACATTTTGTCAACTGGCGCTGAGAAGATCATGCGCCCAAGAACTCCACGCTGGGGGTATTGCGCACTGCGATATCCAGCATAGCGATTTGCACCCCATCACCCACGTAGATGAAGGCATTATCATCATAAACGATCGTCCAGCTCGTGTGAGGGTGGACAACGGCACTTACGTCCACTTACGAGGAACTCACCTCATCACCTTCATTGAGAGTGCCATGGTTAACGAAACCCGATACGTCAATCACGACGTGGCCCGGAAAAGGGTACCAGGAGTGACTAGCTCGCCTTCCCTGAACATCACTCTGGAGCACAACATTCTCAGCCTTCCATACCTTCACCGCTTGAGTGAACGTAACTTGGAACATATTAAACAATTCGGGGAAGATATCAACGGCTATCGTTCACACCAGATAATGCTAATCGCAGGAGCGATCTGCTGCGCGTTGATCTGCGTCGGTCTCACTTATCGGCGAGTCACCCAGGCCAGGAGATCCACGGCCCAACTAAGGCAGGTGATTGCCCAAATAGGGTCGGCCGAGGGCGGCCTTAATTCTGAGGGGGGAGTAGTTAACTAAGTTAACCGGGCGACGGCAATGACCGATCGTCCAAAGGCTCGCTCCGGCCAAATTGCTGACATAGCGTCTGGCCGGAAGCTCGTGCATAGCCGGCAAAGACTACCCATTGGAGTGGCCGCTATGAGTCTCTTTTTGTTAGCTTTAAGTTTCAGTTTAGATTTGACTTTATATGAATAAAGAGCTGTCGCTCATGCAAACTTACTCCGACTACCGTCGTTAAATTCTTATTATTGAAAAACTGTCTGAGTCCCTAGGCCAGCAGGTAAAGAAGGGCAGTCACCCTTCCAACATAATCTTCGTAATTCATCTTGGAGAATTCTACGGCCAGCCGGCCAACCACCACAGCGACGAACCTTGCCACCCGCACCCCCCTGGATAAGCTGCAACTGCGAGGGACGACCCGTGGAATAATTAAATAAATTAATTTATACATTTTTTCAATTGGTACGCTGAAGTAAAATTTGTACGTTTTAAATTATATAAAGTAAATGTTTTTCCCTGCTGCTAAAGAATGAGAGAACTTCAAAATGTTGTATCTGTTCACACGAATATTATAAAACTATAAACTATCACAAATGTTTGGTGTTAAATGTGCGATCGTCTCAACTTTCTTGCCTTAACCAGGCAAGGTGTTTTTTTTTATAATAATTACTATAATTTAAATGAACTACAATATATGAATTGTTTGCCGTTGGCCTTTAAAGATTAATATTTGAGTAAGATTTGATTCTACTTTAACTTCATAATATTAATGAAATTCATAATCTTCTTGCATTATTTCGTCGAAAGCAATTTCTTTTAAACCGCCTATGGCTTATGCGTCACGTAGTTTACCCCATCTGCTCCACCTTGTACAACAAGTTTCAACTTTGAACTTCTACAATCGATTCGATGTGCCCACTCATGCCTGCCCAAGTGTTTTTTTTTTTTTTTTTTTACCAGGAACTGACATCACATTGTATGGTATATACATAGATGGAGGTGGAGGTGGAGATCCCAGCACGTGCAGGGAGTCAACAAGGCAGGCACACACATATCGAGCTAATTAAGCAGACTTCAAATGAAAGCCAACAAAAGAAGAGATCCGATCGTGGGCCAAGCGACACCACCTGGAGCTGAATCTTGCAATGGAGATGGAGCTGGAGCTGGAGAGGGTTTGTAGAGCACCCACAGAGATCGGAGCACTGCGGAGCACCCATGGCACGCGATAATCAATCAAAAGCCATTAAAGCCAAGCGTTTCAGTCGAGACAAAGACAATCAGTGCGGAGTAGAAAGCATTTCGCTGGAAAGAAAAGGCGGAGAAAATGGAGTAGTGGCAAAATCAAATATGCGTCAAGACAAGTTAAAGATCAAAATCAAGATCAAATTGAGCACGAGATCAACTGAGTGAAAAAAAAAGCAGTTGCAGCGGATGATTGACAGAATTAGAATAGGAAATCGTGAACGAGACGCGAGGGAGACCCCTCTTTACGATTACGAGTATTATTAAATGACCCAATTGCGGCTAAACGGCATTTTGTTTGGCCCAAGAAAAAAGTGAATGGAGAAGAATGTCGCCTGTCTGGGCTTCGGATTCAGTTTCAGTTTCAGTCCCAGCCCCACATCCCTCCATCTTCTCCGCTGGCCAAATGTCGCTCAGAGTTGGCAAATGCAAATTAAACCCCACCACCACATCGACTTCCCAGTGCAACTTTCTAAATGAAATTCCGATCGCACTAGGTCCACCCTCTCTTGCCCCCTTCGGTGTCGCCCGACTTTTCCGCTCATGTGTGCACAAAATTAAAGAAATAATTTCGAGTTAAAATATACCAGCTGATTGTCACCTGGCAGGCAGAAATAAAATTAGACCAGAGACTTCATGGCTATGACTAAATCAAAGGCTTGACATCTCGAACTCCTTTCTAAAAATGTCTTTGCTTATTTCAATTTGCAACTGCACCTGGAGAGCTTTCTATAAATGTTTAAAATTCTTGTCAATCATCTACACTAAATTTTATGTTGTTATCATAAAGTTAAAACTTGATGAAATTTGCAGATCTAGTTTAAAATGGTAAAGATGCAAATAAAATAACACAGTCACACTAAATGAATCTTTTTGTAAACTTATAATTAACCACATAGTTTTTGATTTAAATGTGTGGAATTTGCGAGCTTTCGAAAATAACACAATATTTAATAGTTTGAATTTCAGTATCCTTGAGAGTGGCTATTCTTCTTAATTGAGAGTTTAAAAGCCAACCTGTATAATTTCTATTTTAAGTAAAGTGCAAATAAAAGATTTTCACGGTTTAGAAGTCATCAAATTTGGATGAGGCATCTCTGGATGCGGCAAAAATTTAACCCTCTCATGACTGACTTTTAAACATTGGAAATACAGGTGATTATGATATTATTATATCATCACCTGTATTTCCTATGTTTAAAACCTTTCACCCAGTCATAGGAGGGTAAAATTTTTGCTGCATCCACAGATGCCTCATCCAAATTTCCCACAGTGTATGGTTTATCTACCAATTGTCCCCCCAGTGGGCTCAATTAGAGACGCATTCGCAAATTGCCTTGCACTTTTATTGTCACCACTCGCGAGACGCGTCCGTGGATCTTGGATTTGAGTGCGGTGGCATTTTGTCGCGACGCCTGTGACGACGATGTCTGGGTCCCATCATCAGTCACTCCTGGACACTCCAGGTCCAGGTAATTGCCCCCGACATGCTCCGGCAGCCCAAGCCCCTACCACTTGTAGTCATTTTGTTTGACTTGGATTATCGCTAAGTGCATGGGTTTAACATTCCGCGGATGTCCAGCTAAACGACGGATTAAGCGGGACCACTTGTTTGGTGTTGTCCCGACCTTGCATTACAAGGAATTATTGAGAGCAGGTTCTGGGCAATGTGGAGACCACTCTCAACTCCCAGGGAATTTAATAGCATTTTATTGTGTTAATTTACAACATTTTATAATGTTTTTGCAACGCTAAACAGCAGCAGAAATCACTAAGTCAAAAATACTGCAAACACATTTTTAATTTTTAGTTCAAAAGCATTTTAGAAGCTTGCAAAGAAACACAGAAAACTTAGAAAATTGCTAAATTACTATTGTTTTTATATACTTTTCAACATTTTCATCTGCTTTTTATAAAAGATAACTTATTCTAACCTTTCTCCGATAAATTTAAAATTATAAACGAAATAATATGCTCCCAATTCTCGGTATTCACCCATAGATCGGCGCAGCAACAATTTAAGGCCAATCTATTCGGCGCATTCACACTCATGATCCCCGTAAACGGAGTACCCGCATCCCATGCCAAGTGCCCATTAAGCCGCATATATAAATCACCATTAATTTGACAGTGGATTTTTACATAACTCAGGCCAACAGGTGAAAGCGAAAAGCGCACAGCTGCCGGAGGACAGTGGAGAGATCATGGTGTGTCATGGAAAACTCGCCACTTGCACTCGTGGAAATTGACTGGTCCCCCTGGAGAGCCTCCCTCCGCGGAGGTTGGCATGCAAAATCGAATTGTGTGCTAATATTTGGCCAAAATGCAAAGAGCCCGCGGTTATCGCCGCACCACGAACATGACGAAGTGACTCCAGATGGGGGAAGTTTTCAATGTTGCCGCTGCAGTAATAAAAATCATTACTTTCAAGCCCAAATTGGCAAATGTTAGCAGGGGGAGATGCGGGACTTTTGCCTGATCGACATGCAATGTCAGGGAAATTGCTGTCAAATGGGTAAAAGTTGTGGTCAACACTGAGAAAAATAATCTTTACAATATAATGGGAGTTGTTTTGCAACGTTCTATTAAATGATGTTATTTTAACAACGATTTGGACAATTTAAAACTTAAATTTGTATTATATACATAAAACCAAGCACTCAAGTTAAAAATAAAATACACACACTTAATTTTGTTTATACAAATAAAGTTATTATTAAAATGCAAATATTGTCGGCATTGGTCTAAGAATGCTTTATAAAAAAGAGTATGTATTCACTCAATTTAAACAGTTTGCCTTTGTGAAATTGTTATTTTGGTGTATGGAACTGGTTTTGATAGAGCTAATTTGACGAAGAACCATCTGGGATAGAACTGGGGTTCAATCCGCTTAACCCTTTCGTGGAGATGCCACAAAAGAAAGCTCATACGATGAATAGCAATGGGAAAACTGAGCCGTCGAAAAAACACGGCTTTTGTTTTAGCCCTCAACGCAGACAAGATGTCCCAGCTAAAAGCTTTTCCCGAAAAATTCCAGACCCCGATCCCCTGCACATGACAGGCACAATTTCTCAAATCGTTTTGAGGCAAATAAAGAGGTCTTTCACTTTCACTGACGACGCACATTCTTGGAGCGCCGAGTGGCCTTGATGGAGGAACCATTAAGGAAGGCAGCCGCCTCGAGATCCCGATTCCAATCCTCATCCGTGTGTTCATGACGAAAACGACTACAACATTCGCCTAAATAGGAGGTAATTTGCTTTCGCTGGTTGAGCATCAAAGAGGTGCGGGACTTGGGCAAGACGAGCATGTTGACCAGGTGCATCTGCATGCCATAGTAGAGTTCCCTACTGCTATCGCGTTCTTTCCCCGACTTCTTAGTCCGCACTTCCTGCTCCAAGGAGCTGACCGACTCATCCGAGGAGCAGGAAAGGAAGCTCAATTCAGAGCTGGTCTTGACGCAGAGCGACACAGTAGATTTTGGGTCATCAAGTGCCGGGAACTGCCCCTTCCTGAGCTGCGTATTCTGGTCGATCAGGATGGGAATCCAGGACTGCAGAGAGCGCACGCCATCCGCCAAGGTGTCCAAGCGAGTCTCCAGGCTGGTCAGAACCATACTGGGCGTCAGCTTGTCCTTTAATTGGAGGGACATGGCGTTCGTCGGTTGCTTCAATAGCTTTTCAGTACCTTCGTAATCCGGTGCTAAGGATAGTCGTACTCTTTGGGCGAGTCCTTGAACCCTAGCATCCCTGACCCAATGCTCCACCTTGGATTGCCTAGCCACCATCTTCTCCTCCTTCACAGTTTTCTTTTGTGGCCTTGGTCTGGGTTTGGAAAGGAAAGTCATCGAAACTGTAGGAGTTACCACAATGGGACCTTCGGCAAGTCCATCAGTGCGCCTCCTTATCTCCAAAGGAATGGGTTGGTCGCAAGTGCATGCAGCTGCTCGTCTAGCTATCCTGCTATCGCCCATACCCTCCACCTCTCGATAATTGCTGGCTGCTGATTGGTACTCATTTCCGTGGGCCTTTATGTCCTGGATCAGATCCGTTGAGAGAGGTACAAGACGCTGGCTACGGCCTGGTGCCACGGGAAACATCTTACTGGAGTTATTTCTGATACTTGTAATTTTGATACAACTGGGGGCCAAACTCAATCTGATTATGTTATGTTTAATGTCATTTTGGTTTCGAAAAGATGAGGGATTCAGATCTAAGTCTTTTATAACTGTCTGATCATCGGCGAAAATCAGATCTATAGAAATTTTGGCACAATTTCTTTTTTTTTTGTTTCCTAATCTTATATTAGTTTTTAAAATGCTTTATTTTTTTATTAATTTTTAAATTATAGTTTTATTGAACCACTCGATTGTGTGAAGTTTAGATAGATATTTAGATATATCAGCAGTTAATTTTGCATTTCCTTAATGTTTTATAACTATTTCTATGATCGTTGACGATTTGGTTTTAAAACCCAGCTTTCAAAATGATGTCAAAAGTAATTTTTACATAAAATTAAAGCATATGTACACAAGACACTAAGGAAAGTCCCGGTTTTACACGCGAACTTATCTATTTTTTTTTACCATAATTAATCGAGAGTGTTACTTTCGAAAAACTGTCAAATGTTGTAGTGAACTCGAATACCAGACGGCAGAAATGGAGCTAAACCGTCTTGGTGGAGATTACAACAAGAGGACGTCAGAATTGTCACGTAAGCGCATAGTTTTAAGTAAAACTCATTCGATAAACCTTTTCATCTTCATTTCAGGATGCCATTGTTTAACAAGTTCTGCTATTGTTTTAGTTTAAGAACCGGTGCCCTGGTAGTTGCATGTTCAAACGTGATTGTAGATATAACTGATACAGCATTAACTATATATACTAAAGATTATTTCTGCTATGAAATGTTGATAATCATGATAATTTCTACCATCTGGAATATCTTTTCCGAGATGATTCTAATGACTGCAATTTTTCGGGTAAGAAATTGAGAACTGGTTGTCTAATGTATTTAGAATTGTTTGAGTTTTTAAAAGTTCCATCGAACATTTTTTGTACCTTAAAAAATAATTCAGCAGCGATAAAAATGTTATAAAAAATGGTTTTGAATAATTATTCTTAAATGTAAATGCATCTAAATTTAGCTTACGACAAATAACTTTCCCGAACTTGAAACCAATTCTTTAAAAGTAATATTAAATTAAAATACTTGCTTTTTATCTGAGTGTAGCATCCTTTTGCAGGCAAATCCTAAGTTGCTCCCAGTGCACCTGGTGACTTGTCTTGGGAGCCTGATTTTTCGAATGATCAGTCACATGCTGTCTGCCTCCCTTGGTAGGACCAACTTCTTACTGGTGACCTATGCGTTCTGCATGATTGGCTGTGAGTGTTCCCTTCATGTGATGGTCTCTTCCTCACCACTTCCTCCTCATCCCGATCGATCCTTCACAGATGTTGCCGCGGACGTGTTGATCGTGCTGAGCTACTACCATTCGGAGATCTAGTGGACCGCTCCGATTACCCATTAACCCAGGCGGCCGAGCGCAGCATGTGGCGATTAGGCGCGAAAATTTATTTGGAAAATGTTGCGCAATCGGGCCGGGCATAAATCGTGGCCAATTGTCACCAGCGGATTGGCAACCGAACTCCAGCGACCTGCGTTTAATTATCGCCCCGCCAGCGCCCGGCGAGCTACATGCGTGCTAATTGACCAGGCTGAGAGGCCCAGCTCCAATCCGAATCTGAATCCGAGTCCCAGTCCAGGTCCCAGGTCCCAGTTTCAGTCCAAATGTCCAAATGATAACCGCGACGATGAAAACGCATGCTGAGCCAAATGAAAATTATGTTGCAATCGGTGAGCGTGCTGCCCGCTGGCTGGTCACTGAACCGGGGTTTGCACCACCATCCATCCACGGGCCTTAATTAATTTCCTTGATTAATTGAAAGTGCGCCTTGCTCGCAGTATTTACGTTTTTTTCTGACTTGTTTTCTTTTTTGTTGTTTGGGCCATGGTACGTATTTTTTTTGGCAGTGCAAAGTTGAAGGCAATAAGAAAAATCGCCCCGGATTCGAATCGGTAGTATGTGATGGGCGTTGCCCTGGCCAACCCTTGGCCATTACTCTTGGCCCGATTCCGTTCCTTTCCATTTCCTCGGCGCTGGTATTCGACTGCGGCTGAAATGATGATCCCTGTGAAGGAGGATCCGGTGTAATTACTTCGGGATGCTCTGTAAAATGTAAACAAAACAATTGGGTCGTTTGATTATATTAAATAGACCATTATCACTACATATAAAATAGAAATATTTTTATATTATTATATAAAATTATTCCGTTCACTGTTTAATCTACCTGCTTCCCCAAATGAAATCTTAAAAATATGTCTCTATATAAAACCATTCAGACCATTCAACAAATGCAATTCCCATACATCACCAGCAAATCGAAACCATAATCTTTGACCTTGTCAACCCGCTGAGACCAGCAAGTACATCAAGATAAATTAAGCCTCAATTGCGGATTCAACATTGGGCCAACTAACATCCATCATTCCAGTTTTATGGCCGAACAATAGAACCCAAATACCCAGCGAGTCAATTTCCAGGGGCAACTAAGTTGCATTGCAAGTTGCAACGCTCACCGAATATTCACTGATTTCATAAAATATTACGATAAATGTCGCTTTCAACATTTATAAGCCAGAAGGATTTTAATACTTTATTGCTTATAACCGCAAAGCGACAGTAAATGCTCCTGCTTAAAGAAACAAAATGCAATCGCATCGAAGGGAATCGAAAATAAGGAAAACAAGAAAAATGAATTGTCTTCATTTTGTAATTTAATGGTATTTTATTGAATTTCTGATGGGACTGGGCAGGGACAAGGCGGATTGCCCCCATCCTTGGCTTATGGATCGGAATCGGAATCGGATCCGATCTCCCCCAGCCTGTTGACATTTAAAATATGGCCGCGTGTCAATGCGACTGCCCTACGCCCATTTTTAAGTCAGGTTTACATTTCGATTTCGGTTTCGATTTTTAATTCGCCACTCGACCGAAATCCCAGCGTAAATTCAATTTGAAGGTCCGAAGGCCTGCAGAAAAATGTGCTTTCACTTGACCCGCAATGCTGCGTAAATAAATTTTATCGCTCCGCTGACACGTGCGCGTAATATTTCATTAAATTTAAACTACCACGAAAATAAAAAGTAAAAATAAATATAATTGCGTTCGGTTCAAAACGGCAGCATAAACAAATCGGCGATTGCATCGTAACTTCGTTTTCAATTTGGCAAGTTTGACACTTGGCCAGTTAGTGAGTGTTCCCCACACTCCACATCGGGCATTCCAAGTGTCCAGAGTGCCACCTACGTTGGCCAAACTTGAGTCCAGCTCCCAATGGGGACTACCTGTCGTGGCCATTGCCGCCTGCCATTCACTTGCCGGCAGTGCGTGCTGCAGTTGCTCCTGATTGCAAATGCCAATTGTTGGCGAGCCAACTGCATGCCAATGTTTATGATGGCCCATAATTTTTTTGCCCATGGCTAGTTCATAAAACTAGCCTAGGATGTAAGCATAAAGCTTGCTAATTAACGAAGTAGAGGAGGGAAATCTGATTTAAATGTTAATTTTTTAAGGTAATTAACTTTGATACTTTCAGTTAGATTTACAGATTAATTCCAATAACCTACGATTTTGCAGGTTAATTTGTAATTAAACCATTTTTAATCAATTATTAGTTTATGTATTTTACCTTGAAATAGGAATGATTAAACATTGAAACTTTAATGTAGTCTACAATTTTGCAAAAGTTATTCAACATTTTGACAACAAATTGTGCAACTTTGAGAGTTTAGTAACTTTTGCAATACAGATTAGTGCTCGTAAATAAAAATAACTTGGCTAAGCCAACGCCTACAAAGACAAGCTAAGCCCCAAGAATGATCTACGCCTATTGTGAATAATTTTTAAAGACTGCCAAGAACCTCATAAGCATATGGCCATTACGCTGAACGCTTCGGTTAATGGCCCGCCTGCCACTAAGTCCACTGTTGCGAGGAATACTATATGTACAAATGTTTCGGCTCCTCCCCAGGAAGAGCAGCGGTTCCAATGAGCTCGTAAAACTCACCAGGCTGTGGGACGACTGCTCCCAGAGCTTTCTTTCGGTGCTTAGTGATGTCTTAGATGCAACTACAAGTGCTGCTCCCGCTGGTCATTAGGCGCAATGATGGCACGCACCCGGTGGAGCTCGGAGCTCGGAGCAGAGTCATTTGCGCCGACGAATGGGGCGTCACTTAAGCCGATGCTAATTTCCATAATGCACGCCTTGATGGCGGCCAACAGGTCCCGATCCCAAATGTAGTTTGTTCACTCTGCAAATAAACAGTCGGGTTTAGAATAATGGGTCTAGTTTTTGGCCTCATTAAACAACAAAACTTGCCTCTATTAGAGGACAATTAATCATGTTAAAAATCAATATGTTAGTGGTAAATTAATATTGTAAAGTTTTTTTTTATAAATAACTTATTTAAAATAAGTATTTCTAAGCCGAAGCCAAAACTTAATAAAATAAAAAGGTTTCAAAAATTGTATCAGCCATTTGAAAGAAAATAAAAAACTTTCCAATATATTTTTATTAGATAAAGGAAATGTTTAATGTGGTAATCGCAATAAAGGAAACTTTTATTTTAATATATTAAGAAAAGTGTTAAAAGAAATATTGATGTGAATATATTTGAATATATTCCGAAACACTAACTAATCGCATTTAGTTTGCTATTATTTCATCCACAAACGTACTTTTAGGTGAATAAAATTAATGGCTTGGTAAGCTAGAAAGTTTAGCTCAAGGAAGTACCAAGTGGCACGTCAAGTGCGGGAGGGTAATATTCTGTAATATATGAAGTGAGTATTCCGCAATCAAATGAAAGCCAAAATCCAATTTAAGATCACCTCCAGTTGACACCTCTCGGCGATCAACGCTGCGGCCTAGAACTCCACTTGATCTGGCCCTGGCCCTGGCGATTTAATGGCTTCGCAATTGGCCTGACCCATACCCATCTTGGCCAACTGCCTGGTGATCGGGGCCAGTGGACTGCGGATCGTGGAGCGGACCAAGCAGCTTTTGTCGCTGTCCCCAGCAACATGAGTATGATTTATTGTAGTTTATGTGGCCGGAGCAGCTTCTGCCCGCAGTTCGTGATGGCTTTTCTTGGCTTCGTTAGTCGCAGTCCTGGGAGCTGGCTATACCCTTTTTTGGGGGTATTTTAAATATAATCTGGATGAGGAATCTGGTATGTCTCTGGCTACAAATGGTATATAAAAATGGCAATGGTAAAATGGTATATAAAAAAATTCAATATAGTTTAATTTAAATGAAAATATCGTTGATAACTACGTAAGTTCTTATTATTTTTTGGAATAAAAATATACAGTATAAAAAAATATTCATCAATGGTTAAAAATTGGTCTTTTCGAAGTTAAAAATTAAATACAAACAAACTTCTTTTTGTGGAGGAAATTAAAACACTTATCAGAACAAAATTAAAATGAAGACTATAAGTTGTTGGTTTAAAGTTCCGTGATTTTCTCTATTAAGTTAATGAGCGTTTCAGATCAGAATGATATAAATAAAGCTATATTTTAAGTTTAGATTTTTTGAATTTTATAGAGCATTACGAGCTTCGAACTTAAAATCTCTCTACAACTTTTCATTTTTGGTTTGCTGATCCTGCACTTGGCCGTGCTTATGTGTATCATTTTTCTTGGCCAGCGGCTGGGATTCTACGTTATTGTATTTTTATATTATTTGTGCTTAATTTGCGGGGCACAGGTAAAAGGAGCAGTGGGAGCCATGCACCTGATTCCGCGAGTGTTGTGACTTTTGTGGCCGCTGGACAAGTTCGTTGATTTGCGGCAGGCAAATGACCATATACTCCTAAACTTTTTGCGGGCAGGAGCACTTGGGCTATTAGCCTGGTCTTCTTCCACCTCCTCGTGGACTTCATTGCTCCTCCCCTTCTTCTCTTCTTTAGCGGCCTTTCCCTTTGTCAATTCCGAGAGACATTTGCCTGGCCAAAGAACGAGATTTATGTTAGTCGGGTGTCATTTTAAGTTAATGGGTTATACTCCCCAACCAGTTATTTTTTCTTTTATTTGTGGATGAGTCTTTTTGTGCGTCTTAGCTTCCTATTTTTTGTATTTTTTGCAGTTTTAACCTTTTTTTATATTTTCTTCACCAGCTGCAGGTGGATTCGCTTGAATTTATGACTTCAACTTTTAAATTGCTTTATGGCAATTTCCGTGGCACCCACACAATGTCAGACATTAATTTATCATTAAATCCGAAAATTCAGGTTTTGCTTTAATTCTACACTTTCCGGAGGAATATTAGTTTTTCATAAGATTTTATATTATTATGAATTATATACAATCGATTTGGGTTTTTGTTGAGGAAAAAAGGTTTTTACCAACACAAGTTGAAAAGATTAAAAGTTTTGACGAAGGAGCACTGAATTGATCGCCCAAATAAACCATTTTAAAACTAATTTAACACTGTAAAGTATATATGTGAGTAAGGTTTTTAACTTATTTACATTTCCTTTGCACATTTTTGCCAATAAATTAAAGTATTTTATTGTTAGGCAATTACAATTTGATAAATCATTTTAAGGCGTCGAGTGTCCTAATGAAAAAGTAAAAGATATTTAATATAAACTTCACAATACCTGTAAATTAGTTAAATCATAAGTAAAAACTTGCGATAAACACAATAAACAGCTCTTATACTACAACTTTTGTATTATTAACAAAATCTAACTCCACTCTTTTGAAGTTTTGACTTAAAAGCAAACAACAAATAAAACTAGTTATCGATTTTTATCGAAGTTTTCCTTTTCTTAGGGGCAACCAGTGTTGGTTAGCATATTTGTTAATTTGGCTACCAGTATTGTCAAGAGACTTTTGTCATCAATCACGTGCTTCATTTATCCCAATTTCTGGATCGAAATTTCAGAAAAAGTTGTGAGTTGTAATTACAAATCCTAAGTACACGATGAACCGCCACGTTGCCAAAATCTTGGATGACAAGCGGGAGAAGGATAATTCGTCCAGTCCGCCACCTCCTTACCAATCGTCATTATCCTCGCCGGAATCTTCATCGCCCACCAATGGCTATCCTTTCCTATATGTGGATGTGGTGAAGAATAAACCCAAGTTGGAGATGCCCACGCCAACTCCACCGCCTCAGCCCACTCCGCCGGAGTTCAGTATCTTCCGGGAGGATTTCCCGGCTCTGCCAGGCACTACGCGACTACCATCCACTCCGAATTCGGCAGTTCCCGACGACTGGACGGCCTTGATGAGCGATGGGGAACAGGAAGAATTTACCAAATTCAGGGAAATTGTCATGTCCAGCGATACGAACTGCAGTGCCGAGGATTTCCTAAAGAAAACGCAGGACCAGAACAAGTCGCGGGAAATAGAGTATCTGCCGCAGTTGTACGGTTATCTCACCAATCCGTCCCATTTCGAAGTGAGCCTGATCTTTGGCAAGCAGTTCCTGCAAGAGGGCGTCAGACAAAGGGCCTTGAGTAACGGCCACAAGAAGTCTACAATGTGTAACGCTGGTATCAATCCTCCTCCCGGCTTTGAGAATGTCAAAATCTATGCCCGCCTAAAGACCAACAGTACGGGCATGCCACTGGGTGGAGTCAACTTCGAGCTGGAATCACCACTTTACGATAGGATGTGGAATATGAATGCTAATTCTTCGCGCTCCACCGTCGAGGGATCCTTTGGTATGCTGGGATTGGCCAGCAAACTGGGATCGATGCAGCGAAATCCCCTGCTAATGCCGCAGCTATTCAACGATGATGAGACCGGAGAGGGCAGCAGGTCCTCATTTCCCGGAGCACGTGACGGCTACCATGTGCCATTGAACTATCGTCTCGCTGGAAAGTTGGGGCTACAGCAGCCGAAAACAGGGCAGATGCAGGTGGAGTTGCTGTTCTACTTTTTTTACACGTTCACCGGCGACATGATGCAAATGCTCGCAGCAGCGGAACTGGCGGAACGGGGTTGGCGCTACCACAAGCACGTGCGTGTCTGGATCAGGCGGCAGCCGGACAATCCCAACTACTCGTATAGGGGCTTCCAGGAGTCCGGCGAGTACAACTACTTCAACATGTGCCAGTGGAAGATCCTGCCGCGTCACTTTCAACTGGATCCCGAGCAGCTGGAGCGGACGCTGACCAAGGAGGAGCTGTACGAGATGTATGGCTACCATCCGCAGATGAGTAGCCCATAGGCAAATATGAATTCCCAGTCTTCACCCATTCGGCAGGGACTCAGTGGCCTTTCGATTTGTTTCGTCGCTGTCTCATGTTTTATACAAGCAAAGCTGTAAACATATTTTAAATCAAATAAGAATTTTTTCTTAAAAAGAGGTTGGGGGTTTTTTTAATTGGCTGTGATGGTGATTTATAATTATCCTGGTAATAAAATAATACAATATTTTGTATCAATGCAAGACAAACTGTTATAATGTATTAACAAAAATATATTCTTTCAAAAGTATTCCTTGAGAAGCCTTAAAATAAAACAATTTAATAATAGAATCGCTTTTACATATATTTTTCGATTTCGTTAGAAATTAACTTTAAATGTTAAGGGCACCTTTCAAAAATTATATATTTATTCCCCTGCAGAGGGTATTATCATTTTGGTCAGAATTGTGCAACGCAGTGAAGGAGACATCTCCGACCCTATAAAGTACATATATTCTTGCTTAGGATCGCGTCCTGAGTTGATATAAGCATGTCTGTCCGTCCGTCTGTTATTTTTCAATGCGAATTAGTCTCTCAGTTTTAAAAATATCGAATTGAAGCTTTGCACACACCCTTCGCTTCTTTGCACGCAGTATATAAGTCCCAGTATATATAGCCGCCATAAAACTGTTTGATTTGAAATGCTATAACTTTGGTGTTCGCAAAAGTTAGGAAGTTGGGACTTTCTATGGGTTTTATTTCTGGCCAATCAATCCGACCTACCAAATTTCATAATGATCGGAAATGCCAAAACTTTTGTGTTTGTAAAGTTAGGATGTTGGGATTTTTCCACCAAATCCTATATCCTATAGCTGCCATATAACTGAACGATTGAAAATGCCATAACTTTGGTGTTTATACCCGTTACTCGTAGAGTATGTATTCGTGCAAATGTATGTAACAGGTAAAAGGAAACGTTTCCGACCCTATAAAGTATATATATTCTTGTTCAGGATCACTAGCCGAGTCGATCTAGCCATGTCCGTCTGTCCGTCTGTCCGTCTCTCCGTCTGTCCGTCTGTTTGTCCGTCTGTCTGTCTGTCCGTATGAACGCTGAGATCTCGGAAACTATAAAAGCTAGAAGATTGGCATTTTGCATGTAGATTTTAGGAGTTCCTACGCAGCGCAAGTTTGTTTCAAAATGGTGCCACGCCCCCTCTGACGCCCACAAGCGACAAGCTGTGGCCACAGTTTTGATGCTATTATGAAAATTTTTTTTGATATATATTTGTTTCGTCAATACCTATCGAATGGCCTAATAAAAGTTTGCCACGCCCACTCTAACGCCCAAAAACCCATTAAACGCTTAAGCCTGGTTAGCGCCTACATTTCTGCCTTTCATGGCCGCAATAGTGCAATAGCGCCATCTAACGGATGACTTTGGAACAGCTGGCCAAGGTGCTCAACAGAGTCAACGTTAATTCTCGATAAGGATTTCTATTAAAGGAAATTGCGATGGTTTTCATTTGTCAATACCGAACTATATCCCAAGAACTGTGCAAATCAAATCAAGTTAGCCAAATTGGAGGTGTTCCCTGGGTACCGATTTTAACATAAAAATCGGGAGCTAATTCGAGCTGCGAAAAACATACAGAAGGCATATTTATATTAGTTGTTTAGCTGAGTAACGGGTATTTAATAGTCGAGACACTCGACTATAGCGTTCTCTCTTGTTTTAAAGTTAGGAAGTTGACATTTTTAATGAGTATTAAGAATGCATTATATGAATAATTTTGGAAATTATAATTTACAGAATATTCTGCAAGGGTATATCAATTTTGGCTCCGCCCGAAGTTAGCTTTCCTTTCTTGTTCACAAAACATTTTGCCGTCGCTGACCCTTTTCTGGTCTATATACTCCGTTTTTCATCCATTTCCCCTTAATCGACCGTTTTATCTCTCCCAGAGATTTGTAAATTTGTGATGCATTTTTTAATGTGCTTAATTTTATTTCAGCTTCTGCCACTGGATTCAGTGTTTCCCTGTTTCGGTTTGAACATGTGTTGTTGGATAAACTTTTTCATTGTTGCCGTACATCACACAAGCGGCTTTATTGGTCAGCAGGGGTTAAAGTAGCCGAGTTAGTTTGTCAGCCTTGGCATTAAACCCATACTCCCCATTGCCGCCTCATTTCCATCTGGCAGAGCTCCTGCGCCGCTGGTTATTTGTTGGGTTCAAAGTTCGGGTCTAGTCTGGTCGCCCTGGGATCGGGGATTGAGATCACGGGTCCGAGTCCGGGTCTATTGGTCTGTGGGTCTATGGGTGGACATTGCCCCCTACTGTCGCACCATTTTTCGCTTATTTAGTGCCCTAATGGGGAATAATTGTCATTTGGAAAGTGTTTAATAAGCTTTTCACAAATTTCCCATTCGTTTGAATTATTTTATTTCCATGCTGGACTTTGAGCATTAGTTATTTGGAGGTCTTTCCCATTAGAAAAACCCCTTATTAATTCAACAAAAGAACTTATTGACTTTACGAGTCTCGGAAATTTGAGTTCACAGTTCATAAGCAAGAGATTAGGACAGAATTTAAAGTGCAAAACAAATGCAGTGTGTATATATATAATACGTTTACATACAGTTCGTCTTATCAGTTTCCGTTTTAAGGTTTATATAAATTAATAATACTATTTTAATTATGGCGACGTTTTTTCTGCACAAAATCCGTTCTCATTAATTTTGAATGGCATTTAGAAGATAGAGTTTTATTTGAGATATATGTAAGTCAGATGACCATAAATCAACATTCATATTTTCACTAGAGCAACGATTTTGTTTTATTGTTTTATTATATCTCCGATATGTTTGAAAAATCCAAAAATATTGATGCCAGTTATTTTTTGATATGTTTGAAAAATCTAAAACTAACATACTGATGATTAAAACTCATATATAAACATAAATTGAATGCTTTGAAAGTTCTATCGGCACATCTTTCTTGATAAGCATCAACAGGCCCACAATAACAAAAAGTCCAAATTGGGGGTCTCATAAATAAAATCATATATGTATACAACGCATTTAATAGTCGAGTTAGTCACTGGGTTTATTTTTAAAAACAATTGCGATGCGATGTCTCTTCTGGGGTTATAAGTTCACAAGAACCAACCTTTAAATAGCGGCTATCTGTCTAGAAAGGCCGCAGTTTCTTTTTCACCGCAAGCAAGATGCATTGTCTGCACGGAATTCTTCCAATCTTGTGCCTTCTCCTGGCCATCTATCAGGTCCTGGGCCAGGATTGTTTTCCCTCAAGTGAGAAAAGGTGCGTGGCGCGTCATAAGTGTCGAGCTCCAATACAATTCGGAGTTATGACTGATGGAAATAATGGGTGCCCTGCCCCGGAAACCTGCTGTGAAACTATAAATATACTTGTAAGTGAAGTTGTTGCGATGTGTGAAAGATAATACTAACTATCGGCTGCCTTTTCAGAATAACGAGCCAGTTATAACCGTCGAAGACTCTGTTAATGAATGCGGTCGACCCAACAGCAGAGGCATATCCTTCACAGTGCCGGACATGGACGGCTTTGCCCAGGAGTTCGAGTTTCCTTGGATGGTGGCCTTGCTCGATATAAATAGAAAATACTTGGGTGGTGGCGCCATTATCTCTGCCGAGGTGGTCATCACAGCCAAACACGTAACCGACAACCTAACCGAAAACCAGCTTATTGTCCGGGCTGGAGAGTGGGACTTAAAAATGAACTCCGAGCTTTTTCCACATGTTGATGCTCAAATCCGGTCGATCGTTCGTCATCCTGGCTTCGACGAAAGCTACGGGGCCAAGAATGTGGCTCTCTTGTTCCTTCAAACTCCGCTAAAATTTACCCAACACATTAGGCCAATCTGCCTGCCGCCGGATAATAGGAACTTCGATTACTCGCGCTGCACCTTCAGTGGCTGGGGTAAGAAGTCGTTTAACGACTACTCATACATGAACGTCTTGAAGAAGGTGGAGTTACCAATAGTCCCGAACAATAAGTGCGAGTATCACCTTCGCCGATTCTACGGAAACGAATTCCAGCTCGACAACAGTCTCTTTTGTGCAGGCGGGGAACTTGGAAAGGACTCTTGCAAGGGCGATGGTGGCTCTCCGCTGGCATGTCCCCTACGAGATGATCCGCAAAGGTATGAGCTGGCCGGCATTATAAACTTTAGCGTTAGGTGCGGAATGCAGGACGTCCCGGCGGTCTATTCCAATGTAGCAAAATTTCGAAATTGGATTATCGATGAGACTAAAAAAAATTCGAACGGTAATCCAAACAGTTCTCCTGTTTCGGGTTTCCCGGGACAACCAATCGCAGTGCAAAACCCGAGATATCAACCTACTTTTTCCAACCCATCGATACCTCCTGTGGAACCTAAAAACACACCACCACCTTTGTATCCACCCGCACATCAATGGGTTCCTACTTTTTCAAACCCAAACAGATCTCCTGTTTCGGGTTTCCCGGGACAACCAACCGCAGTGCAAAACCCGATATATCAACCTACTTTTTCCAACACATCGATACCTCCTGTGGAACCTAAAAACACACCACCACCTTTGTATCCACCCGCACATCAAGGGGTTCCTACTTTTTCAAACCCAAACAGATCTCCTGTTTCGGGTTTCCCGGGACAACCAACCGCAGTGCAAAACCCGAGATATCAACCTACTTTTTCCAACCCATCGATACCTCTTGTGAAACCTAAAAACACACCACCACCTTTGTATCCACCCGCACATCAAGGGGTTCCTACTTTTTCAAACCCAAACAGATCTCCTGTTTCGGGTTTCCCGGGACAACCAACCGCAGTGCAAAACCCGAGATATCAACCTACTTTTTCCAACCCATCGATACCTTTTGTGAAACCTAAAAACACACCACCACCTTTGTATCCACCCCCACCTCAAGGGGTTCTTACTTTTTCAAACCCAAACAGATCTCCTGTTTCGGGTTTTCCGGGACAACCAATCACAGTGCAAAACCCGATATATCAACCTACTTTTTCCAACACATCGATACCTCCTGTGGAACCTAAAAACACACCACCACCTTTGTATCCACCCGCACATCAAGGGGTTCCTACTTTTTCAAACCCAAACAGATCTCCTGTTTCGGGTTTCCCGGGACAACCAACCGCAGTGCAAAACCCGAGATATCAACCTACTTTTTCCAACCCATCGATACCTCCTGTGGAACCTAAAAACAAACCACCACCTTTGTATCCACCCGCACATCAATGGGTTCCTACTTTTTCAAACCCAAACAGATCTCCTGTTTCGGGTTTCCCGGGACAACCAACCGCAGTGCAAAACCCGATATATCAACATAGTTTTTCGAACCCAACGATACCTCTTGTGAAACCTAAAAACACACCACCACCTTTGTATCCACCCGCACAGCAATGGGTTCCTACTTTTTCAAACCCAAATAGTTCTCCTGTTTCGGGTTTCTCGGGACAACCAACCGCAGTGCAAAATTCGAGATATCAACCTAGTTTTTCCAACCCAACGAGGCCTCCTGTACTTCTAAAGTTAGCAACGCAGTAAATGAGCCATTTTCGACCCTATAAAGTCTGACCATTTCGAAGTCGAACAGAAAATATAATACAAATATATTATGATTTCCGAAATGTTAACTTCAAGGCTTGGAACCAATAACAAATATGTACATATATAATATATATATTTATTTAATATGTTACAAATTTAATATATTATTATTTATAAATAAATAAATAAATATACACATATAATATGTATATTAAAAATATGTATTTTAAAAATTGGTGTTATATGAAACTGTGCAAAAGATAATAAAACCAATAGAATAAAAAAAAAACAATAGAATATATACTTGATTCCATAGTCCTCTAAAAGTAAAAGTTAAACAATAATTCCGATTTTACAGAATTATTAAATTTTACGATATGAAATGTTGTTCATTTGTTAAAACCCTCATTATATTTTCTAGGAATAGATTCGGGATCGACGATTTCATAAGGATCGGCCGAATATATCCTATAGTCGCCATATAAGTGATTGATCGGAGTGCCATAACTTTGGTGTTTGTAAAGTTTAGAAGTTGGGATTTTCTTTGTGTTTTATTTTTGGCCAATTTTCAATTTTGACTTATCAAATTTCATAAGGACCGACCGGTTGGAATTTCGGCCGACTATATCCTATAGCTGCTGAACGATTGGAAATGCCATAACTTTGGTGTTTTTTAAGTTAGGAATTTGGGATTTTTTATGAGTATTAAGAATGCATTATATGAATAATTTTGGAGAATATAATTTACAGAATGTTCTTCGCCCTTGTTGTACTTAAATTGATGGGTTTCAACAGAATTTTCTTTTTCACATTTGGCAATATTTTGTTGTTTTAAAGATGAGCTTTGTTAGAATCGCTTTTTTTTTTGTCAAATATTATTAGAGAGACCTCATTTTAATTTTACAATAATATTGTTCTTACATGTGCAAAGAAAAATCTGTTTAATGAGCTATATCTTGCAAATTACCCAGCAGATCGCGAGCCTCGTTGGACGATCACTACCTCTTAACTATTTAGCTACTTGCAACATTGTCACCTTGCAGCTACCAACTGACCCACCGCCAAAAATCTAAGCAACCACACCCTCCAAATGCCTTCGCACCACAAAGCACACAAAACCACTGAGCACTGAGCACCACCTCTTAGCCAAGCCCCAAAGATACGAGTAAAATCGCAGCGCTCATTAGCAAAATGGAGCAGCGGCAGACGGACAGTTGGACATTTGGAGTCGTAGCTTTCCGCCCAGGCACGATCTTTTTGGCCAAGTGTCGCCGTCATTTAGCCCGCTAATTGCCACGTAAATTTGCAACCATTTTTGGCAGCTCATTAAATTTATTATTAAAACAAAAGCCGGTGCCGGAGCCAAGTTAATTGCCATCAAATTGACATGCGAGCCGGCCGGAGACGGACGACAACACCCGCCTGGAATGGCAGCTTGGGACTCGCAACTCTGCGCATGCGTATTAATTGCCATGGAAACTTCATAATTTCATGTGGAAAAATGTGAACGTTAGGCGTGCTCGCCAACAACAACCATTGCCAGTATATAAGCAACCACAAGTACAATGTGTAATTTAAGCGAGGGAGACTTAAAAGATTGGAGTGGAACCAGGTTTTTGGATCGGTCCACTTGGCGGCTTATTTATGGCACGGCGAAGTTTGATTGAAATGTGTTGTCTCTGAAATTGACAACTTGGGTGAGATTTGCACGGCTTACAGCTGGATAGGTTTCGGGTTTGGATTCGCTATTCGGTTTCGCTTTCGGGTTGGAACACTTAGAAAAGTTATCCCAAACTCGTACATCTTAGCCAAATCAAATAGGTTTTAATTTGTTATACATTTTAATTATATAAAGCAGTTACTCACGGTTACAGGGAAAGGAGAAAAGAAGGTACATTTATTTAAAAAATTAAATTACAAAAAATATTCTTCAAATAAATTTGGACATATTTTATAAAAATTTGTTTGAAATCTGAAACAATGGTATTTTAATTATAAATTAATTTACTTCTAGATATAAATACGTATTCAATGGTCATAGCTAAATAAGTATATTTTTAAATAATTAGTTTTTTATTTTAAGGTTGCAGTGTTTCCATCAAAGCGTAAAATAGCACTATGTTTTGCAGTGTGGCTATCTGGAGCCAATTAAGCATGAATCATGCCCGAAAGACTCGTGGCAGGAGCGTTGTGCAACGAACGCTCTGATTAATAAGCCGCCCGCACATGGCCAGGAGTTGGCCGGGAATTAACCCCGAATCGGATCCCGAAGTAGTCGAGGTGCGAGTATAATCGGGGGGCATATAACCACGGCGCACGCATGTGCAACTGGCGTAATTACCGTTACCCGGGCGGAGGAGCGAGTCAGGTAGGGTGTCAACACGGTCGTAACTTGCAATCAACTTAAGATGACAGGGGAAATGAAGCATTGACGCCTCGCACGTACCACATAAAGTCGGGAAGGAAGCCGCCGAGGAAAGTGCAGCGGGCCAACCACATCGCATCCCATGGTCGGTCCACCAGTGCACTGGTGGGCTGGCTAAATAAAAATAAATATAAAAAGGCGCTGCTGCAATCAGGTTTCTCCTTCTTTTCTTGTCCACTCCGAGTGGGTACCAAATTAGACACATTTTATTATTAAAATCCACTTGTGTTGAAATAAAACACGACTTTCTGTGTCGCACATAATGAAAATATATGGCAAGTTAATGTCAGAATTTATTTATCAGCACAACTGCACTGTGGGAAGATGGTCTTTGGATGGGAAACTATTTCTTGATGTGGCTGGCAGTGGATCTGAATTCTTTTGTCCTTGTTGACTTTAAATGTAAGTTGTTTTTCTAGTGGTTAAGTCATTATGCTCTTTGAACCCATCTAAATTGGCTTTTTTATTTGCTTTTCTTTACTTTATAAAATTTGATTTAATTGTTAATTTAAAATGCGAATCAAATGTGGTTTACTTATTTAAACATATAACATATATACCAACTAATACAAAAGTTATGTTACAATTTTGTGTTCCAGAAAATATTATTCATTCTAATCTTTTTGGATTCACTTCACTGTTCCCTGCCACAATTGGAAAATCACCAGAATACCCAGCAGTTTTTTGTGGTGGCTGCAACTTTGGAACTCCGACTTGGCAACAGCCTCTGGCGATGGATGCAAGAGCGGAGATCAATGAACGCTCCGATCAAGGATTTTGTCATCGGGGGAGCGCTTTCATTCAAGTCACGTAGCCGTCTTTATGCATATATCAATCCGGCAAAGAACCTAGCCCAGCGATGCTAATTGCCGGAGCCAGAAGAGGCGTCTTCCTTTTGCCCAATGCTGCTGGGCGAGGGCGAATTTGTAATTTTAATTATTGGCCGTCGAGGGAGAGCCCCACCACTCCAGATTTGCATGCGAAGATCGCGTCAGGTATATTTCGATTTTGGCTGGTATTTGCTTATTTATTGATTTATCTTGCGGCTTTTTCGGCGGCTGCTGCCAGCGGCCAGCGGGTTCGTTGTCTCATTCATCAGAGACGTCTGACTGTCTGGCGACTCCGATGGGCATTATGCCATAGCCAGACCCATGGATAAACACATAGCCATAGCCCTGGCAGGGAGTTCAAAGACACAACGGGACATTCAACCTGGATGGGGGAAGCGACAAGGCCACGCCAACGACACCACGCTCCACACCCACGTGTGTCCAGTGGCTGGGGAGTCGTTGACCAGGCGGGTTGACTGAACTGGAGCTTCAACACGCACTCGAAGAAACCATGGGAAAGTTCATTACATTCTAAATTAGTCTAGTCCATACAATTCATAAGTTTCCAAGCGAAAATCAAATTCAGAATGCCTTTTTGAATTATAGTTTTGATTGCACACATCTTTTTCATAAAACCAAAATTCTATTTAGGCTTTGTCTTATAATCAAAATTAGATTAATCTTTATTGAATCTAATCTATTCAAATAAAAAAAAAGATTCATATTTATTGAATTTTATATATTGAATAATAGTAATTGAAAAGCATACTTGGAAAATATTCTGCAGATTGAAGTTGTTAACATGTTTTCTTGCTAATAGTTTCTTAAATTTAAATAAAAATGCACTTCAGTTAATTTATTAAAATTTCGAAAGGAGAAAATTAACTTATGTTTCTTTCGTTTTTTACAGTGTGGAAAACGGAAAAACATCCCGCAAAGTACTGTTGTTGCTGCCTGCCCCAACAAATTGCAGCAGTGAGAACTATGGGCCTGATTTGCAATTCAGCAGTAGAACAATGGTCCCAGCATCCGCATCGATCGCGGAACGGTGATCTGTGATCGGAGATCGTCTTCCCGTAACAATTTCCCTTCTGCTTTATGCAGCATGCACGGAATTAACGGATCTCGAACCGATCCGAACCGATCTGATCTGATCCGGCGATCCCTCATAGCTGGCCACTGAACTGCAGCGTGGAGAAATCGCGGATCGAGAAAAGCGAGCAACACAAATGTAGGTGGTGTGCATATTAATAAAGCGAAAGTGCAAGAACCACAAAACAGCCGTTCATTGTGCTACAATGGAGTGCACCACCCCCACGGAACCGATCACCCCTCACAATTTGCCCAACAACGCTCGGCTGCATAATAAAGTTGCTACATTTCCTAAGCGTTATATCTATATCGGCATCGATATCTGGCCGGCTTATCTAAGCATTTTACATTTTTTCTGCACACACGAAATTTGTCAAAACAAAATCTGAATTGAATTTGTCAAGGCATACCGTCCATGTCCACGTACCGCAACGATATTATGTAAGTTTAATTAGCATAAATGTGATTGATCCCCCAGTCGCAGCAAGTTTTCTCGTATTATTTGATTTTTATTGATCTTTTTTTTTCGAATGAAATGCAAAAAAATGCAATTGCATTTTTCCGTTTTTGTTTTTTTCCAATGCTTTTTGTTGTTATGAATGCTGAACGTAACTATACTTTGAAGACTAAGCTCTAGAGACCAAGTGCTTACCCTATCAATTGTGTTTTAATAGAAACCATGTAGAATGATCAATTATGCATGTTATATGTGTGTTTATAGTTAATTAAAGTTTGTATTTTCTATGTAGGAACTATCCTGCGTAGTTATTAGTATCCTCTCCTTACCACAAATCCTTTACTTCACTTATGTTAACCAACATTTTGAATGTAACTTACTGAATATGTTTTTTTTAAATAAAGACACCCACTTTCTTTTGAGTTCAGCACTTTCTCAAGTGTCTCCTTAATGAATGCATCTAAAATACTTCCATTCAGACCGCTTGCCATTCAAATGGGCACAGTGAACTCCCCATTGATCATTGACAACTCCCCAGTCTGAAGGGTATTGCAAATGTCCATAACTCTTTAAAGACATCCATCTATTGTTTAAATTTCCATACCATGTCATGCACATATTTAATAGCCATTCTGCATATGACAAAATATGCAATACCCCGGGGTAAACACAAAAACCCAATCTTCGGTGCAGGTGAAATTTGCATGGTCATATCTATGCCTTTATACGAGGTCATGGGGGAGATGAACTTGTGGCCAGATATGAGAAAAGAACCGCAACTTGGTATTCCATCGGCACATTATGCTAAATTAGGAATAAGCCGAGCTTAACAAATCATTTGATAGTTAAATTTTGATCTCTGATCTGGTTTTCTAATGAGGAAGATGTATTTCTTTGCTGTCGCATATGTTTGGAGGGGCCCTATGAATTGAAATATAAAGCTGTTCAATTATATTTGAAAATGTAACTATTTTTAATAGATGATCCATTCTGTTCTCTATTCAATTAAAAATCATGTTATATGCAGATTTATAAATGAATGTCTAATTAAAGTAACCAGGAATCCAGGTGGATTCATTTAGCCAGTTTTAGCTCTTTTAAGTATCATCAATGTACATCACTTTAAAGATCCGATTTTTTTCCATTTTCAGAGACAATGATCTAGTATCCCCATCCAATCGATGCGTTAACCGAATGAGCCGGCGAATCGTCTTCGCAGCAAACCTGTTGGCTTCCATGGCCCCATCAAAATCCTCATTAGAATCAATGTCAGCCTGGGGGCCAGCTTCCCAAGTGCATATAAAAATTAATCAGGAAAAAGGCTCCCCGCCGCAGAGAGCGACAAATTAACGAAACGAGCCCGAAAACGGCAGCAGAACAAGCAATAAAATCAAACTCAAGCTCAAGCCGAGCTGAAAGCAACCACAACAATGCCACAAGTTGCAAATGCGAGTGGGGCAGCAAACAAATCTCCCCAGCGACAAAGCAAATGAGACCCACTGCGCATTGCAGTGAAAAAAATTATATTATTTTTTTTTTTAATTTTCATGATTCTCTGCTATAATTTAAAAAAATACAAAATTTTCAAAAACTCTTGAAATATTATATAGTAGTATAGAGACGTTATTTTTGAAAGCTATAATAATTGAAGCCAGTTGTATTTCTTTTAATAACGTTAAACGGTGGTAAACTTTACCTATTAAAACATTTTGTACCTTCCTTTCTAATAAATCAATCAAAAAATAATAAACATTTAACATTTTGACAAATATTTTTTTATTTTTTAAATTAGTATTAAAAAGCCACAAAAAAGAAATTCCTTGTTTTGAAGCTTAGTTTTTTCTGATGTTTAAGCTCATGCTTTTTTCTCGGTGTAAAGGAGAAGGCAAAGAAGTTGAAGTTGGGCTCAGAGTAGGAGTTGGAGCTCGAGCTCGAGCTGGAGCTGGAGCAGCAGGCCAGTGGGACAGTTGGGCAAAACCGGCCGTGGTATGGAGTGAAGTCGGGGCATTCGCACAGGCCAACGCTGTTGCAACATGTCAAAATAAATCAATTGATTGATCTTGTTTTATTTATGTCCAATTCAATTTCGATCAATGAGCAGCGCACACGAAGGCAGCATGTTAAGCGGCCAGGCCGCCAAGATGCCCCGATCCCTGCCAGTTGAGGAGTGGCTGGGGAGTTGCGGAGAGCCGAGGTGGAGGCCTGTTAACCCGGCCCAAAGTGGACCCAACTGGCGCTTAACTTGGACCGCAACTTTGCCCGCGGGGCGCGTGCGTAAAATTATGTGGCGAGCAGAAAGTGGCCCGAACTTCGATTTGGCCAGGAGCAGATAAGGCTCGGAAGGCGTATGCGATGCTACGGGGCGATAAGCCCACTTGATGTTTGTTTGCACCGATCGCGAAAAGCGAGCCGTACTTACGTGTTGATTATGCTTATGCAGTAAATTAATTAGTGGGGTGGAGTTAGTTACGGTAAAAGTGGGCAGAGTTATGCTTAGAAAAACCATTACAAACAAGATCAAAGAACTTTGTAGAAATATAGAAAAATGTAGAAATATTTATAACCAAAAATATAATATATTTAATTTGTAAAAAACTAACTTAAAAAAATATTTTGTCATAAATAAGAGGTGACAAATAGTTTAGGAAGTGTTTCAGAGAGATATGTGCTTAAATTTAGTTGTATAAAAATGTTTATTTGAATGGTAATTGATATTAATAGACGTTTTTAAAGAGATTGTACTCGCCTTAAGAAAAACACAAATAATTTATAAAACCTTCAGCACAACTAATAATATATACATGTATATATAAAAGGTATAATTTTAAAACAGTTTTGCTCTTCAACCATTTAATAAGAATTCCATTCCATTAAATCAAGGCAATGTAATGCCAAAATTATTATATTAAAACTCGATTCCCATAATACAAAGCTCTCCCTTTACATCTGATCCATGCATTATGCATGACACCTCCTCCAGCATTTTATCCCATGACAAAGCTGGAGAAAGAGCAGCCAACCCATGACGACCTTAATTGCCTCACATGTTCTGCCACCCACATATGAACAATTGGCGTTTGGAAATAGTTTTCTCCGATCCGAGATCCGAGATCCAAAGCCCCAACCCGAGCCCAGATCGAGACCCTACCTTTTGCTGGGGCAATCGAAAGTGCAGCGTGCATCTGTTCAGATTAATTGTCAGCTTTCTATGCGCGCGCAACTGTTTAGGCAGTTTCCCGTTTTCCCATTTCCATTTTCCATTTCCCCACTGCCGAGCTGCCGCATCACGTGTCACAATTAAAGGCAAGGAAAATAGATTGTGTGGAAGGTGAAGGGCTGCAATTTTTATGTATTTTTAAACTTCCGTCAGGCACTTTGAAAAAAACCTAAAAAGTAAATATTTGCATTTTCAATTTTAGAAAATCATATACCTAAACTTTGGAAAACATCTAATAAATGTTATAATGATGTTTAAGAAAGAACCATTGGTAAATTAAGAAGAAATTAAAATAACAATGGAATTTATTGGAAAAAAAAGATTTTAATGGAATATTTATATGGAGCAATACAATTTAAATTAATGAAAACCAAATCAAACAGTTATGATACATTTAAAAAGTGAAGTATTTTTTCAATCAATTTATTTAAGACTGGTGTTTATCTAAGACAGCATTTTTATTCAAACCAATTGAATTACATGTTTTTAAAACTAAATTTTAATCTTTTAAAAACAATTACAAGAGAATCAAGGCTAGATGACAATTAATTTTTTATAGTGCAGGAAAAGCGACGTACAGAACTGTCTTTACGCCACTGAATGGCAGAGAAAGTGCATCAATTTCGGTTATCCTCTTCTCGAAAAATGATAAATTAGCTTAGAAAAGTCACGAGTGTCAGGGCGTGAGTGCGCGAGAGAATTGGAGTTTGGAATAGAGTGGGTTATCCGTACCTGCGTTTGTGTGGGGACTTGATTAATGCACTTGCGCTCAGGCCCGACTCCAAACCTCTGACTATACTATATACATATATCGGTGGAGTTATATGGCACGCCTTGCACGGCCCACGGCCCGACTCTAATAAAGTAATTTACTCCGCTAAATAGTTGCCGGCAGCCAATTTTAAACCCTCCCTGATATTTTCGGGGGCCTTTTAACAAGCTTCTGTCCCTCTGTCCGTTTCGTTGCGAAATTAGCATTTTAATTGAAATGTCACGCCAAATGCTGTTCGCCAAGTGCCTTTAGTCACAAGTATTTCCATTTTATTTCCCAGACACGACACGCACTTTTTCATATGGGCATTTACAAATTTCTGAACTGATGTTTTCATTAGCTTTTCGTCTGATGAATGGCATTTCGGTAAATTTGCCAAACAACTTGTTCGGCTCGTAAAACGAAACGGCAGCCACTGATATTTAGATATGCTTATTCAACGCAGTTTTATTTCTTTTTGCTTGGAGAATGGCGAATTGATGATGATGAATGGCGTTGAAGCTGAATGAGTGCTGAAACTGAAGCAAAGTTGAAATGCACTATATATTCCTTCGATGTTGGCATTTGATTTCTGTAAAGTCAAAATAACATACTTTTAAATTAATTTTAAATTCAGTAAATAAAAAAAAATTAAACATTTAAAACACAGATTTTAATTCAAATTTGCTGTTTTATATACCAAATTAAATATTAAAATATTTGTTTCAGAACCTCTTAGACTAAAGTGTTCCCCTTTGTTCTTTTGCTTATTAGAAATATTACAAAACTAATTAGAACATCAGATTTTCCGTTCTTACAGGAAGTTAAGGAAAACTCCACCGATGTTCCAATTGGAAACATTTGTTACCTAGTGCACCCACTTTTATGGCAGAGCTGATTGGGATTTTCCCAGGCCCATCTCGTTTCTGTGTTAAAAATGAATGTCAATTGATTGGAAATTTCATAAATAAGAAACACATCCCCCAAAAACGCAAATGGGGGAAAGTCAAAATCGGGCGAAAGGTGACAATCCTGAGAAACAAATTTGAAAGCCATCTATGTCGTCGTTTTCCGTTCGCCTCCTCCTCCAGCTGCATCTCTAATCACTTTCCAGCTACCGCAGATGCACTTTCCTCTGCCGAAAAAGACTATCTAGTCTACCGCATGTGGCTGCCATAATTATTGTTTATAAATAATACAATGCTCACGTGTTGAGGCTAAATCTCCGCTTTTCACCCGTGCAACACCCCTCCTGCAAATGAGTTATGATAAAACTTCCTGCAACTCCTCTTCTCTAATACAGAGAAAAAAATATTATAATTTGCCATATTTTATTTAGATAATTTTGTAGTGACAAAGGTTTGAAACAAAATAATAGTCTAACAATATATTATTTTACAACTCACAAAGCAAGTGTCTATTTTTGAGCATTGCATAATTATTTATTCCATTATGTGGACTTTAAGGATTATTATTTAAAATAGATTGAACATATATTTAACACTTACAGAGATATTTAAATATTTTAAGTGTCCCTAAATATTATATTAAATAAGATGGCGATTAGAAAGTAGTGTTTTCTCAGTGTTTCTATGTCTGATTTAATTTCAGCTCCATCTTGTACTGCTGCCGTGTTTGGCTACTTGCTGCGTTAATAAATTTAAGCAGTTGGTGCATAAATTATACCGATTGCATATTAATTTTGGGGTTATCATACGGTAGCAATGCTTAGCAGTTCATAAGTGATAGGGTTTCAGTTTTCTTCCATGTAGATGACATTATTTATGGAGTTACACGTGTTATGATGGCACCCCAGGGGCCAAGTGGCGTTACAAGATCCAAAGATGTTCGTATTAGGGTTCCAATAGGAATGGGATTAATTTCAAAATTATTTGGGGAAGAAAGTGGAGCAACTATCGATGGCTTTCTCGGCCTTCCATTTATAACTCAGTATGATTGAATATCCCCCTAATATCATTTATCGGCTCATAGAAACATTTAACACCGATAAATCAACGCCAAATGCCAGCCGTGAGTTATTCTGGATTTATTCTATAGATACTTGTTTAATCGATTTGATGCGCTAAACCATAAAAATGAGTTATATCGTGTGTGTGGCACATGCCGTTTAGAATTGTCATACAAATTCTTTTTAAATTCTTTTCCAATCGAAAGAGTGTCATTAGCATTTGAAAGTGGCCAGTTTTCTACGCTAAAGAGCGGTTTCTTTGTCTCACTTTTGGCCCTTGTTTATTACATCAACAATTGTTGCAGGTGAGCCAAAGTGAGACTTATATGGTCATTGTTTACTGAAACCCAAAAATATTATATCAAAAGGTAAAACTTTTATTTCTATTGTGTGGCATTGTGGGTGAAAGTACCACACAAGCGGCTTAGTACACTGAAATGAGTATTATAAATTTGTATTGAAAAGAAAATTAGATAAGCTATTTTCCAATTTATAAAAAGTGTTCATTAAATTTAAATAATCTTGCACACTAACAATGCCTGTATTAATGTGATTTATATAGTTTCTCGATAAAAGACTTTTAACACCAAAAACAAAAATTCAATGACTTCAAATATCATGTTCAACGCCATATTTATTTAAAAATATATTTTTTGACTGTAGTTTGCCTTGGTGTCATTATTAACCCATTGAGAGGTGTATAGAGAAAATGTGTTAATTTGCCGGGCAAAACCTTTGCCAAATTACATCATCATCATCACCAATCCGAGAAATACGAATTTCAGCCTCATTTGAATATGCCTCCAAATGGCGGCAACGACTTCCGCCAAATGCGTTTCAGTGCAACTTTATTTCGATTGCGAAATTTGTACAATTGTGGCCACAACAAACAAGCAACCACTACAAAGGCCCATGTCCATATTTGCGTTATGTGTAGCGAGTACAACGCATTTGTGGCCAATTCCCCGATTCCAATTCCAATTCGGTATTTATAGCTTGACATTTGCGCCAACATGGTTGCCCATTCCCCTCATTTTCCGCTCACCTGGGCTAGTTAACATGTTTACCTGCACCTGCACCGAACCATCCCCCCATCCCGCCCACTACCATAATGTCCAAAATTTACAATGGCAGCCATTTTTGGCTCTTAGCCAAGATGAAGATGTCGTTGCGGCTCGTTGTTTTGGCCTGAAAGTGAAATGTTTAGCGTTTTGTGGGGCCTCAAGTGGAGGCTAAATACACCGAGTCTTCTGAGTTTTGAGTTCGCGCAGCCAGGCTATAGAGGTCATCTGGCCATTCGTGAGATTCTCGGAAGAGTCGGCCATAACATTGTACCGGGTTCAGAAAACAGTTTGGGCTGGTCATAAAGCACCAAACGGCTGGTGGAAGACAAGTTAAGAAGTTTTTGACTTTAACAGATTATGCATGAAGAGCATGCAAATGCCCTTTAAAAATTATATACAAAATTAAACAACAAATCTTATTAAACTAAAAATGATCAAATATTGCCTAGTATTTTCTATTCTTAAGAACAAATCATTTAATAAGGGGCTACTAAAACAAAAGAAAAATCAACTATACTTATATTAGGTACTTTAACATATAGTGAACATTTTATATTAATAAACAAATTTGGGTATATTGCTAGAGTGTTACATATTTCACTTGTTTCCCAACTGAACAAATTAAAAAAGACTTCTGTTTTGTTTTATATATTTATATATATTCAAACAAATTGGTATTTAAAAGAGATTCATATATTTCATTGGTAACAAGTTTTATTTACTAATGTAATAAAATAAATAATTATAAATTTGTATCATAACAATTGCTTATACGATGATGTTAAAACTTATTTTTGGAAAACTATTGAAACTGTTACCTTTTTTAAAAGTAGTAAGTACTTAATTTTTTTACCCACTTATTTTACATAGCTGGTGGCTTTGCCAATTTGATTCTAAATTCTAAGTACCCCAACAAAGTGGCTTCCAAAATATATCACCCAAAAGAGCAACACGCACCATTTCAGAGTTCAAAAGGAAACAAGCTGCACGAAGCAGAAAGCTGAAAAAAAACAAAGCCTGAAAAAAGTAAATTTCGTTTTACAAGCGTACAAATTAAAAATGCCCAAAGTCTGCGCTTTAATTAGTCAAACTCGCGCCAAAGCCACAAAAGCGGTGGTTTTCTTGGCGGTGGCGACGCACGAACCACAAGACGAGAAAAAAGTCAAATTGGAGCCGCCAAAGCACCGCGTTGAAATCGGGAATCAGAGTCGGAGTTGGAGTCGGAGTCGAAAGCCTAAGGCTTAAAAATTCAGAGTCAGGGCTATACGACACATGGCGACAACTTTGTCAGATTGCCGGGGGAAAACTTCTTGGTATTCCAGAGGGGCGAATTGGCGTGCGGCTTCGACTTCCGCTGCAGTAGATGTGTGGATATACAACGACACTTGTCTACGGTTTTTAGGCTAATTTTTTTAGTGGCCAAGTTTTGGAAATTAAATTGCCTACTGGCTAGATTTATGTGTCGAGTCTAGGATCGCTTTTAAGTGGCACTCATACTGGCGCATTGGCACTTGCCCTGCCACACTTGGGGCCAAGCTACACTTTTACAACTAAATTTCCAAATAAACTTGCTTTTTACGACTGCCCCACAGCGATCTCAATCACATTTCCTGCTAACTTGTAAATGGAGTAACAAGTGGATATGCCTACTACTCTCGTTTATATTTCAACTTTTCTGATTTCAAATGCTTTATGTCTGCTTCTTTGAATTCTCATTTCTCTTGGGCTTAGGCCGAAAAAATGAGATATTATGGGGTTCGTTTAAATTAATTGCCCGAGATGCGAGCAGAGATATCCGCGATACGTGACGAGATCGGGAGAACAGGAGCCCCAGTCTCATATTCTGTTTATTTTTTTATGATTTTTTTTAATGAAAAAGATGGTCGAGATTACATCTCTGCACTCTGCAGTCTGTGGAGGAATCTTGAATGGTTTACTGGAAACGAAAAGGGGAATGTCCAGTGAACTGGCGCCAAGTGTGGAGAAGATAGCACGTAAAGGATTTGAATGTGCTCTATTTTTATTTCATTCATTGATTGTGGGTTCGATCTG
Organism: Drosophila fuyamai; assembly: GCA_018153365.1. Taxonomy (NCBI): domain Eukaryota; kingdom Metazoa; phylum Arthropoda; class Insecta; order Diptera; family Drosophilidae; genus Drosophila; species Drosophila fuyamai. The sequence continues at coordinate 14,603,245 of JAECXW010000878.1, read as the reverse complement.
ATATCAGTTCTGTAGAGTTTGATTTGGGTAGCTTAGAGAAAATATAATAAATCCACAGAAATTAATGATAAATATTGTGGACAGTAGTCAGCATATCGATATTGGCTTTCATCAACACTAGAAAATGTATGAAAAGAAGTTGACATTGGATTTAACATTATATTTTTATTTAAAAATATAAAATAAATTTAAATAACAATAACATTTCGATCTGATATCATTTCTGTAGAGTTTGAAAGATTGGGTAGCTTAGGGGAAATATTATATAATAAATCCTCAGAAATTAATGATAAATATTGTTGTAGTAACCATATTCAAATTGTCTTTCATCAACACTAAAATATAAGCAAATAAGTTGAAATTGGATTTCACATTATATTTCTGTTATATTTAAAAATATAAAATAAATTTAAATAACAATAACAATTTTAATATTATTCAGCAAACTAAATTAGTAAATTTAAATTTGCTTTGCTCACAGACTTTTAAATGTAAAGGTTTCTTAACATAATTTCGTGCTTAACAATTCGTCTGCCGATTAGCAATTTTTCTTTGAGTTTGAGTTCTCATAACAATCGATTTGCCATGCCCACCACGCCTGTTTTTATCCAACGCATAGCAGTAATGCTAACACCCTAAAAAGTATCAGTGTCTATAGAAATGGGTTCTCCGAATTACAGTAGCTACCTGTTGATGCCTGTGCGGAACCGAAACTCAAGCACTTGTTGTGTGGGCGTAGGCCGAACAATTTTTGAAATGAATTGCCCAGAAAGATATGGTTGGTTCACACGCACTTTTCTAAGCGACAAAAATTCCACAATCTCTTGTCTTTGTTTTGGCGAAACAAATAATTACCCCGGCGAAGTGAATGATATTGCCGGCATCGGTATCGGCATTCAATTCTCTATTATTTTTACGGGCAGTGAGCTGGGAACACCCGGGTACAGGTACTATTCGCTAGTCGGTGAAAATACTCGAATTTCTATTGATTTGCCATTTGGAAGGAGAAAGCCTTTGTACTGGCAGCGAATGTGTGTGGCCCAGTGCAAATTGAAATTTCGGCTTAATTTCTTACGGCTGGAAAGCGGCTAAAATGCGACTCCATCGCCATTGTTCCCGCCCATTTGGGGTCAAGTGTGTGGCAAGTTCGCTGCTTAGTCTTTCGTTTTTATTTTTCATTTTGTTGTTGCCCGTTTTCCGTTTATGTTTCTGTTTCTGTTCTGCTGTCAGCGGCTCATGTCAGCGAATTTGTTAAACAAACTGAAATGAAATTTCGTTTTGGGCTCGTTTAATTAGTGAAAATATGGCTGTAGCACAATTAAGGCGATGTTTTGCATTCGTCGAGGGATTAAATCAGTCCCATTCCGCGCTCGGACAGGCAGAAGGAGATGATCTCGTTGTTAAACTGCTAACTCATAATGCGAATGCCTCGCCGGTCCGCGTCACTTAGTGCTTATTGTGTCTGCACGTCTGGGACGTGTCGGCCCGCTAAAGCTCCTCAATGACCAGAGGGATTTGCACTGTAAATGAAACCAGCCAAAAGATGCATAAAAGGCATTCGGCTGCACTGGGGGAAAATATTCAGCTCATTAAAAAAGGGAGAATAAATCAGGTGCATATACTATGTATGTGAGAAAGTTGTGGTTAGCTAGAGTCTTATGGAAATTATATCTAAGAACTTAAAATAAAACAATTTAAAGTTAAGCTTGTAAAGTTCCCGATCGCAAAAATGTACTTCTTAGACAAATTAAAATAATGAATAATCAAACATTATAGATATATTTCTGTGTCAGTTTTATTTTTTATAATTGTTTTAAAGTACTATAGTAGTTAGGAATTCTATTCTTATGTAAAAGTCACCTCACTTAATTAATAAAAAGCGTGATTGAATATGGTTTTGAAATTAAAAGCTTTACATATATTTACAATTACATTTGGTGATTCTAGACTAACTTAATATATTTAAAGTTTTGTTATAAATAAAATGTAGCCCGAAAACCTAAGAATGAACCATTTAAATCGTTAATTGTATTTTATATTTCCTGTATCATGTTCTCAGTGCAAGTCACGTATTCGGCCGTAAACAAATTTCGAGTAAATCCGTAACTGCAACGTGAAAGAAGCCGAAGCGTTTTTCTTTTTGTTTCTGTCATGTCATGGTCCGCCGAATGGTCGACTGCTTCTCTTTTTGGACTGACTCCCCCGAAAGTGACACACTCGGTCGGTCGGTCTGGATTTTTGATTATTTTCGATGTCTTCTCATCTGGCATCGCCATCTCTGCCCCCTTTTTTTTTTGTGTTTGTATTTTTGTATTTTCGTATTTTCTTATTTTACCCCCCTTTGGGTTGAAGTGTCGTGCGACAAGTGCCGCAATTGAGTCGCTCGCCTCTCGGTACTTGTCAACATTGCCCCCCTTTTTCGGGGGAGGTGCCGGTGGACATGCCTGTCACCAAGTTGGAGCATTGTCTGTACGTCGAACAGGTGAAGTTGGCTTTGTGTGCGGCTTTGTTGTCTTTTCGTTTTTTTTTGTTTTTTTGGCAGTGAAATCGAGCAAAGCAAGATTTTCGTGGGTCTTGGCTGTTGGATCTTGATCTCCTCCTCGTTGGCTGGCGTTGATTTATGGCCAACAATTTAAGCAATTTCATTTTATTTTATATTTCTGGTTGCCTTTACGGCAATGGCTTAAATGTAATGTCAACTGTTTTGCATGTCATTTGAATCGAGGGGTGGGGAATGGCTGTACCTGTCACTTGGCCACCGAGCATCGAGTTGTATAGGAAATGATTGGCCAACAAAAAGAGTTATTTGCCATGGTATGTCGCGGAGAAAGTGAAATAAGATTTGATGGATATCTATCGGGAGGCGAATGATAGTTCAAATTTCGGGAATTAAAATGGGTGGGCTTTTTAAATATTTTAATATGAATAACTAATAAATGAATAACAGAAAGAGTGTTAGAGAGTGATTGTAAAACCAGAAAAAAATTAATTAGTTTGTTTTGCATTAATTTGTATGCTTTTTAAATAAAAAACATATTATTAAAATAAATATATTTAAAAATGGTATATTGATTCAAATAAAAATAGCTTATGTAATATTTTGGGCACCAAATTAGAAATACAAAAAGGGCAATTGAAAAAATGTATTGAGAAAATGGTCTACACTTATTTAACTAAGTACATAATTTAAAAGCCCCTTACTTAAAACCCCTTAAAACTAGCTCAATATAAAATCTTCCCCAAGTGATAATTCAAAGAGCTTAACATTTTCCAATTTTATATCCGTTATTAAAGTGCAGCTGCCAGCGAACAAAAAGAACAATAAAAAGTCGCTTTTTACATTTTGCGCTTGATTTGTGCTCTCGAAAAAATTATGAAAAATATAAAAGCCCCAAAAAATATCACGAACTGAAAATGCGTGGGAATAAATTTTGCGTGCGACTTAAATTTCGAATTTATAGCAAAGAAAAAACCCAAAAAGAGAATAGTATAAAAGAAAAAACAAAAGGAGGAGCGAGAGGTGAAAAACTGAAAAACTAATCTCGCAAATATAAATATGACAATAAAAAAGTGTTTAGTGGCCGAACCGAACCGTTTCGTCCAATTGGGCAACAGTAATAAATTATCGAAAAACACGAAATGCCCGCTCCAAAGACCCAGTTGCGATCTATTAAAAAAAAGCGAAAATAACCAGAAATTTGCAAAAATTTGAGGCCACAGATTAGCATCGGTAAAAAAAACAAAAAAAAATCTGGGTAGGGGAAAAACAGGTTCACACGCTAACCGAGGACCAGGACCACCTCATCTGCAGGAAGTGTAACTGAAATTGCAGGGGTTACTGCTCCTTGGACTCCGCCCTTTCTACCTGTCCTGTGGCAGCAACAAGTGAATGACAGGATAATCGTCCTGGGTACCTGTTCTGCTCCTTTGTTTCCCTGGTTTTCTTCTTCATCTTCCGATGCTGCCTTCGTTTTTGGCATGTGAACAAACTCGCATAAAATCTCTTAATGTTTGCATTCTTATGCGGCTGTCGTCTCGTTTGATGCGTGATCTTGTTGATTATGCTGATGTCTGGAATTGAGATCGAGAATTTCGGTTCCCTGTTTCTCAGGCCCCTGGCAGGTTCACTGCCTCATTCAGGTTCATCTCTGTTTTTTCCCCCTTCCCCGCGTTCCATTTGCAGAGTGTGAAATTTTTGCTTGTTTGGCATTCATGGAAATTGCCTATGCCTTGGAATTTTGTGGGAACAAGTGCAGCGGCACAAGAAGCCTCGACCACATTACGTGCTCTTTTTTTCGGGGCAAGGGAGGAACCCCCGCAGGCGAGAAGCGTGTGAAATTCAAGTTTTTGGGAATGATTTTTTTTGGTTTTATGACAAATACTGCGTGAGAAGCTAGTGGGAAGCACAAAGGACACATGGAAGAAGAAAAAGGACGTAGGAAAATCTTAGAATGGGGCGAATTTCAAAGATGATTTCTTTGAATAATATTATATTAAAATTATTTAAAGTTACAAAGAATCCAATCCAAAATAATATAATTTCTATTGAAATTAAAAAGATTAATTGCTGGGTAGCGCATGCACAAGATTTGTTTAACTTATTCTTATTTTTAATTATAATTATTTATTCTAAAAGTAAAAAAGTTAATGTTTATTGACTGGCGATTATCTTTGAAAACTAAAATTTCCAGCACTTATATACGATTTTTTGAAAGCAGTTTATTTTGTAACTTACCTAAAAATGGCCAGAATTCTTATGAATTTTCAATGGACTTTTGACTGGACATCAATCAACCGAAATCGAACAGCTTTCCCCCACTTCATTGTGGAAACCCCTGCCCATGTTACACACCTTAAATGGAACTGCCCGCGTCCCATTTAATTAAAATTCCAGCAACCTGCTCCTCGCTTTTGTTGCGGATCCGTCCCATCCTGATCCCGATCCCGAACTCGATCCACATGCCGCTGCCGATGTGTGTTTATGTGCCCTAAAGTGCTGTCACCTTAGTGCGGCACGCATCGTGATTTATGCTCTCGCAGCGAGAAAATTAAATAATAAAACTGAAAATCTGTAACAAAATGCTGAAGACCGCTGCTCTTATGGCCGCTGCACATGCGCAATAAATTCGGTTTTTATGACACCTGACAAAATACGCAGCAGCCGCAGCAAAAGTAGCAGCAGCAACTGCGCCAGGAGATGCAGTTCAAAATGGAGATGGAAGCGGCTGCTTCAGACGAAAAATTGTTTAATGACTAATGGCATAGCTGAATGCACAGGGAAAAACAATGCAGTGCTTAAGTATTATTTTTGTATACGAATTTTCTTAAATTACAATTTATAAACTGTTTCAAGTCTTGTTTAATTCCCATTATATCTTAGCTACAATATCCAAATATATTCTTAATAAAAAATGTTAGATTTTTTGTATAAATATTAATCTTTACATAATACTTCCCTTGGTTTTTAAAAAAAAACTTGCTATGATTTTTTAAAAACATTTTCGCTATAATAAGTTCTTTTAACTAAACATGTTATGTACAAATCTATATTCTTTTTATTAGCTTTGCTCTGTGCCTTTTAATTGTTTTGGTAAAAATTTTAACAAAATATGCTGGCATGAATTAAATTTTAGATTCTGACATAAGCATACAAATAAGAAAAATGATCCTATTATTTTCTAGCTGTGTAAGTGAGAGGTGCCCGGGATGCTTGGTTTCGTTTATTGCCCTGTGTCTATTGAAGATTAATTTCATTTACACAACTTCATCGCCTTGGCTTCAGCTTCGGCGTGGCTTAACACTTTGTTGACCGCCTGGTTGCGTTTTGAAGTTAATAAAGTCATAAATTGTCTTACCGGGGGCTGGTCGCTTCCCTCTTCCCGGATTTCACTGTTCCAGCTCTAATACGCAACAGTTGGAGCCGCAGTCTGCAGCGGCGCAAATTGTTACGTGTCCATGTGTTTTTATGGCTTCTTTTGTGAGTGCCCACTGTTGGCTGTTGGATGGTGGTCCGCTCCGCCGCCTTCAGCGGCATATGTTGCGGATTAGAAACGGAACCGTGCCGACCGAACTGGAGTGTGAGGATTTTTAGGCACTCCAAATCTTCAATTCATCACCTTTGTGATTGACTTTAACTGAGAACCAACACCTTAATGTCGAAACATTAGAGGATTATACGAAAATGCCACGATAATTAAAGCTTGGAGTTTATAATGTTTTAAAATCCTTCTTGAACTAATTTCATCAGATTAAGGAAACCTTTTTGTATTTTACATTAGCCATAAAAAGATTGATCCAAAAATATTTTCGCAATAATTTATATCAAAACCTAACTGGACTAACAGATTATAAATACAAAGACTTTCAATTGCGTAGAACTTTTAAGACATTACCTAGAAAGATTGTCTTTTAGAAATCACAGACATTCACGTGGCCCTTCAACGTGAAAAAAGTTAAATTAAATCACTGAGTAAAGCAAAGGAACCTTCGAAAAATGGGTTTATTTAAATGACTAGATAGATAACGAGAGTGCTCAATTATATGTAAATAAGCGGAAAGCAAGATGTCATTGTGGGGCCCCATCAGGTTCCTTATCGCCAGTCAAACACGGGCAGCTTAGCCCGGCTCCAATTCATTTTGATTCCGATTCCGATTCTCCGGGATACCCGGTTGAATGGAACACCGGTCCCGAAAGCCAATCGGCAAACAACAATTTGTTGGACTTTTATTTTTACGGCTTCGTATTGGCACAGCTGCTACTTCAGCGAGGAAGAGACGGAGTCGTCTTTAAAATTATAACGATGACAAACATATATCCACATCGCACAGATCGGAACGGATCGGAGCGGAACAGAAAGCAGCGTTATGCAAAAAAAAGGTGCAACACATTTTCCTGCCCCACACAAAAGCAACTCTTTGTGTGTTCCTGCTATACAAACACGATAGTGGTGCACCTATAAAACGAAGAGCCTAACGGATCGAAAGTGGCGGTGGTGGTGTTGTATGTGCTGGAATTCGCCTTCCTGTCCTTACTGGGTTGCAAGGTTCTCGGCAACACGGCCCTCTGTTCAAATACACCTTGCATGCATCATAAAAAGTCGCCTCATCCGCCTGGAAAAGCGATAAGTACACTACAAAAATGGGTGGTTTTTTGTTTTAAAAAAAATTTTATTTGTATATAAGTCTTATTATTGTTATTAAAGAATTAATTCTAATCTAATAAAATAACATTATATATCTTTTTAAATAAAAACAAAATAACTGAATTACAAAAAAAAACATACAAATTAACAACTAAAAAAAAAATTATTATTATTATTATACATTTATTATTATTATACATTTAACAAAAACCCTTCAAAACATTATAACATTATATCACCAAAGACCAATATAATCTCTTTTATATTATATTGGCCTTTAATATCACTTTATACTTGATATTTCACTATTTTTCAATAATATTATGGATTTTTTTAAGTGCACTAAAGTGGCAACTTTGGGGTGGTTTCCCCTCCTGCTCCGATCGCTGGTCAAGAAGATAAAAAGGGAGAACTTTTCCTGCTCGTCTACCTGTCAAGTTTACGCCTGACAGCGTTTGATATTTTCCTCGAGCCTTCGCTGCCAGCTGCTCCTGCGAGTCCTTGAAAAAAGGGATATACGCCCGAGTTGAGGTTGTAACATGTAGCAAGTACTTTGAAGAGGGTGCATTATATAGGGGTGGCTAGCTTTGCACCTACGACAGGTGGTGATCCTAAGGATGGGCCCACTCTGAATTTGTTTAAACATTAGGCACTTATCAAGCGGTTATCTATGAATAGAAAGAGGTACAGTTTGTGGGCACATTGTTCCTACGAAGAATGTTCTATTTTTCGTTCTTTGGTATTTATACTAAACTTGAAATTAGATAGGGATCTTGTGTATCAGCAGCTGTCCTAAAGCGTTACTAAAATTCGTAAGACTTCGTATAAATTAAAAACTAAAATTTAAATAATTGCTTTTAAGTTCGAATAAATTTTCCTCATCACTAATTTATATATTTAAGTCACAATATTTTACACAAATTGTATGGTATTATGTATCGTGGTAACTTTAATTTGTTATACAAATAATAATTTACACCAAGATTTGGAAGTATAAAATAATTTGTTATAATATTAATTTGACAGATATTTTACTATAAATTAATTTTAACAGTTACGCCTCTTTGGGAGCTAACCATTCTAGAATTTTTTTTTGACAACACCAAGAACTCGAGCATATATTACCGACACCCTCTTAGAAGACTGATCAAAGGTTGACACCAGCTGAATACCATTTCTATGCCAGGTTTTTTTTTTAGATATTACGAACCTCAATGCATTTATAATCGCACTAACCCCTTTGGAATGCCCACAATTACATGGAAATTAATGCTCCCCGGCTCAGAAGGTTCCTAGCACGATCCTCGGTCATGTCTCCGTGGAAATACGTGAGTGAGCAGAGTTAAAGAACGGCTTCAATTGAAGTTCAATGAAATGTGTCGCCCGCGTGCGCTTTGATTTTATTGCCCGCACTTAACATAATGAGCCGCACCGATAAAATCACGTTTCCGATCGCGCGGCGCATGCGCAATGCTCGGTACTCGATTCCAGATTCCAGTGCGCATATGCTTCCTGTCCCGCCGGATATTCCTTTGAGTACCCGGCTCCATTGTCATCCGCGTCTGCAGCAGTGCAGCACTGGAGTTCAAAGTGCACGGAGCGAGGAATAGGGATCCATTGAATGCCAAGTGCAGCCGAACAATGGATACACCACCTGTTTCCTTGGGCTTTTGTCGTGTTTTCATTGGGGATTTACGCGAAGAGGAAGTTCATTGAACTGGGATTGCTAGTGCTGCAATTGAAATCGTAACACGCGTGCAGGGGAACAACAAAATATGGAATGAGAATTGGTTCCCAAATGTAGTAAGAAATTTACGTACGTTTGGTATTTTATTTTTTAAAATGTTGGTGATACAATAAAAAATATTTTTTTAATGAAAAAGGTACTAATAAATTATTTAAGTTTACAATCATTACCTACTGATTTACTGTCGTTATGTTTAAACCATATTTGAAAAAATAAAAATAAAATAAAACATTTTTGCATTTAAACATTTTTCCAATTCTAATCATTTATTGCATACAATTTTTTTTATCGTTTTAGCAACTATATTCATAAGTTTGGATGGATAATTATTTAATGTTCCTCATAAGAAAGAATCAGTACTTGTACTTCAAGTAGGCCTCGAAGAGCATGTTGGAACGCCAGTAGCGCCTATCCTCCTCCATGAACTGCATGACATCCCTGATGTTCAGATGCTTGAACCTCAGGCCAAATGGCTTCTGAACCGGGACATTGGCCGGAGCACTAATGGTAACCGGAGTTGGCTCCGGTACTGGATCCTCTGCCCCACGCTTCCGACCTCCGATGGCCAACATGGCTGTGTCATTCACCGACTCCATTCGCACCGATTTCTTCTCCTTTTCAACGGTCTCAGCCCGGCGTTTGCGATAAAAACCGGCATCATCATCCGACGAGCCATAGTCAGCCATCTCCAGGTCGTTGAGGAACATCATCGTGGTCCTCATATCGTTCTTCATCACACAGCGCTCGTCCTTATACAGATGATAGCCACATCGATGTTCGCACAATTCTATAGTTTTCTTCAGCACAAACTTCATGTAGGTTTCCAGGGCGGACAGAAAAGCATCCAAGAGGGATTCGCAGTCCACCATGCAGATGTCATCCGCCTTGTTGTTTTGGGCAAAATGTTTCAGTATCTTCTTGAGGATGCTATTACGATCGAAATAAGAGGCCCTTGTTTTCTTTTTGTTCGATTTGTTCAAATCAATTTTAGGTACGTCTGGCAGAATGAGGTTATTGATGATGAGCACCTCACCAGCATACGGCTGAATGGGAACTTCGATGGGAATAACCGACATTCTCTTGGATTTAATTAAACAATTCGGAAGAGGTTGATGCTTCTCGGTGAAAAATTAACAAATGACAATCAGGATCACAGGCTGCTTGTCAAAAATACTTAAAAATCCAGGGCTTCTGCAATTGCTTTTGTCAAATGTTAAATTTCTAAAGAGGAGTTTCGAAGACCGAGCTATTTTATTGTTTTGTTTATTTGAAATGTTTAAATATTTTAAAGATTAAGTTAAATAAAATAAAATTATAATAGGCATATTGTGAATAAACATAACTTAAAAATTATAATAAATGTATTGAGAGTGGTATACTATTTATCTATTATTTTTCTACTATTAATATATATATTTTTTGGAAATTACAATTATTGAACATTAAGAGATTTTAAGTACCCATCGGCTGGACTCTTAATTCCACTACAGCCCTTATCCTTTGCCACCCAGCCAGGTGCTATAGCACCTATTGCACCACAGTGGCTGCCACGAGCCACCAGCAACACCTCCGAGGAAACATATGCCGGCATTCAGCGCTTCAGTGCACCCACCCCATCTGGACTTGCTGACCACAACATTTTCCTACACTCAAATAAAACATACGGTCTTTCTTTATTTTCGTTAAGTCTAGTGTTAAAAAATCATTCAAAAGAATTATCACAACATTTGAAACAGTTTTTAGGGTATGCACTTAGTCAGTAAAAATATATAATATTTTGGGATTTTTTTAGAAACCCTAAGAATACGGCTGACTAGAAACATCGATTGGGAAGTCACTTAAATCTGTTAATATATTTTTGGATGGACACCCTAAACAGAGAATAATATATTTGTTTCAAAATAAATGATGTCCTAAATATAAAAATACATAAAAAATAAACAGTTAAGAGACTTAAATAGATGTTTAAACTTCAAGGAAATCTATGAATTCAACTGCTATCTATAAAAATACTATTTGAAATGGTATTTTAATACTTTTTCTGTAACGTAGAACGAAGTGCATTTTGGTGTAAATATTTTTTCCAAGTGTCTGACACGGCCCACCAACTCCTTCCGGGCTAAGCACTTGTTCCTGTTCAATGCCCAGCAACAGGAGGAAAACAGGGAGGAGGTGGAGGAGGAAAAGGAGCACGAGCAGGCGCAGGACACGTTATGCAAAGTGCACAGGAATGCAAGTGGGCCTTTTCGGGCGACTGGCGACGGGCACGAGCGCCTAATTATTCAAATGGAGGCGGTCTGATGGAATGCCCTCCGTCCTAGACATTAAACAAAGTCCGTCGCCGGTCGGGGTGAGCGGATATTAGTGAAAACATCGGCGCGCGACAGTCGCCCGTTTACTGTGTCTCCTAACTCCTGTCGCCGTGTCCCGCACATTTCCGTGCACCACTGAACTTCTGGCCCGAAAGATCATCATCGTTTGTACATACATATAAGGGTGTGCTGGGTCGCATATTTAATTGCCGCCTTACCTGACATTTCCAGGAGCAAGACGCGTGTTGTTTTGACGTCTCTCGGCCCGGCTAGAAATTAGAAATTTATTAGAAATGCAAGGCGAATGAGACTGAGTGTCTTTGTCGGCCAACTCAACTTCCGAACAGGTTCATTACGCGTGCCGCCGACACTCGACGCGGCGTTGACCTAATTACCTGTTTATTTTTTTTATTTTGTAAATTTCGTGCCCTTTCTACTTATAGGGGTAGCTATTTAATTGCGGGGTGGTTCGACGGATGTCACTACAGTTTAACGCCAATGCAAGGTGCAATATGTTGGCAGGAAAGTATTCCAAAAATTGCCCAAAGGAACTGTACTTGTAGTTCAGCAATTAAGGATAAATTAACTATAACTGAACTTAAGTAACAACATTGATTTTTATGGCCCAAATTATATTTTTTAAGGTATTTGAACTTATAATTTATTAATATTTTGTTATATTGATTTGTTGGGAAAATACTTTATTTTCTATGATTTTATATAACATCAATCATCCAATAAATATTTGTTAAAATATTTTGAAAAGTGCATACCCTTACATGGTTAGCGTTTTCTTAAATGGTTTCAAAATATTTATTTTCCGATAGTAATATGGTGTTTGTTAATTCCCCATGTTTTATTTAAAGTCAAACAAAATTTAAGTCTATATACACTTTGTTCCACTCTCTAGCTTGTCTAGTTTCCTCGTCTTCTATAGACCGTGTTATGTGCCACCCAACAACAGTTGAAAATGCAGATTCCATGCGCCTTGCATAATCCACACATGCCATTTCCGAGGAGCAAGCCGCATAAACTAAGCTAACAATTCAACTAAAATGCCAACCAGATAATAAAACTCAAATCGATTGAAGAAGTGGAAGCATTGGCCTTTCCGAAAGATGGAAAATGGAAATAAAAAAATGCGAACACGAAGCTGGGAGTCGGGAGAAAGACTTACAGCCGGGCAGGGCATGCAAACGACCACCCACACATTTTGGAGTCGGAGTTGGAGTTTGCCGTTTGGAGGTGGAGCTTGGAGTTGGATGCAGAGCATCCTCGCCGCCTGCGCAGTGTCAAATAGACAACAAAAACTACCGCACAGAGAAAAAAAATATTAAAGGTAAAAACTAACACAAATTACAAAAATCGTTAAAGGAATAAAAAATGTAAAATAAGTCTTAAAAATATAATCGAATTTTAAATTTTCTTTGATTTGGGAACTTCTTTGACTTCAATTTTAAATTATTATGCCAGTTATTTTCTACTTGAATTTCTCTACCCTATTAAGATTTTTTTGGATTTTAGTGACTTTTCTTTGATAAATTAAATTTTAGGGATTATAATATCATTTAATATTTAAATACATTGTTTAATCTCTTGTTCTAATGAATAAATAAAATAGATTCAAATTATAATTATAATTATAATATATATTTTCCATATAAACAAAGTAATACAGTGATTTTTAAGTAATTCGCAATTGTTTTCAGTGCAAAAAAGTGTTGCGTGGAGCGCAGGCGTAGCCTCCACAGGACGGACAGATGCAGTTGAGACGACTCGAGATGGAGGCATATTCCAGCGAATAAATATTATCATATGGAAATTTCACTGCGGAGCAATTACGAATGCAGCCAAACGTTGTGGCAAGTGACCTGGGAGACGTCAATCCAGGCACAGGAAATCGAAGTCGCAAGTCGACGGGTTTGACGATGATGTAGCACCGCCAGCTTTTATGCACTGCTCACGGAGCTCTGTTCCCCCAAAAACCCACCTTCCCCTACATAACCCATCTCCATTTAGACCATGTTCATAGAGATCGCAGCGTGTCGCAGTCGTAGAAAGTTTGAATGGAGCATGCTAAGTCGGGAACTGTGGCTGCAGCCTAAGATGAACTTTAAGGGTTTAATCACTAAAAGCGTTCAAGAGTTGTTAGTTAATTAGTAACAACAAAATTGTCCCTACTAAAAATGCCTTAAAAAATATTTGGATATTTTTTAACCTTGCGCCAACAAAAGTGAAATTCAAGAACATTATTATAAGTGTATATTTGTTTTAATATCAAATTACATTTTTAAAATGTCTAGGTACTCATATATATTACAAATATAAGCTTGAATTGAATTTATTCCCTTATCTATTTATTTTTGGCCTGTACAGTAAAATGTATAGTTTTGGGATTGATTTTTGCTATTAACTTTTATTGGGTAACTTTTTTGGGTAATGAGTTAATGCTATAACCATTTATTTTATTTTGTACATATTTTCATAACTTTTATGAAATTTTTCTTTCTTTTAAGGTAATCTTATATACTATTCGATTATTACTTTACTTTTTAAGCTTGATTAAAGTTTAATTTGCTGAAGACTACTATCAATTTGGGGGCGTTTTTTATAGTTTTTAGTGAAATCTTCAAGCAATAACCCATTACCCATTATCGGGTCTTCACTGTTAGCTGACAGACCCACCAGCAACAGCAACCATATCCACATCAGCGGCTTTGCGTACCTGTTGGAGCTGCGTTTTTCGGGGCGCAGCAAATGAAATTGCCAATTGTTGCGCTTTCGGTGGCAGTGGCAGTGGATGTGGATGTGGAAGTGGGGGCTACGGCTACTGTTTGGGCCTCGTTGCTGCCACACACCTTGCAGCTGGAACGGAAGCGAGCCATCTCTGTGAGATCTCCTGCGGGTCGCCGTTGTTATTGCTCGGTCTTGCCACTTTCAGCGCTGGCTGCTGCCTTTTAAAGCCATTTTAATATGAGCGTTGCACATCTTGTGGGTGTGGCTGATTGGGCAGGCCAAAAAGCTAAGGCAGCGGAGCAAACCAAACAAAAAACAAAAAAAAAATGGATGAGCTCGGGCCCAGCCCGATGATCAATCTTGGCCATGGAAACGCTTTACGACGACGACGACGACGACGATGATGATGATGATGACGACGACGTGGACTTTGTGGCCGCTGATGGTTTTGATTGCAACCACAGCCCAGCAGCAGTTTTGCAGTTGCTACTGGTTTTTGCCACCACTTAAGTGGGCGTGGGCATTTGAAAATGTTAGCCCCATCTGTCAGAGGAGGAAGCGATCTATTTGGCTTATGGAAATGGCAGACAGGCCATAGAAATGTTTCAATTATCAAACAATTTGGCTAGTAATTAATGCCAGAGTAATGGCAAGGTGAGTGGGATGAACACCTGCATTGGGATTTATTTTTTTATCCACCTAAAGAGAAGCGGAAGTAAATTGACACGCCTGCAAAAGGACACCTACAAACGAATTGTTATTTTCCCACTTCTAATTTATTTTTACAACACCTCGTTTCCGTTCCCAGAACATCCCATTGAGATTGGCACTGACCTACGAAACAGGTCACAGGAATTGCTTTGTTCACAGGTTCTTTTTTCCAAAAAGCAACAAGTGTGGATTGGTTTTTGTTGCGATAAATATCACTTAATTGCTTACAAATTTTACAGGAAAAATTCTAGAGAAAATAAAAAATTTGAAGTACTACAAAAGTGTAGTTTATTCAAACAAAGATTATCACATATAACTTGTTTGGCATTTAAATATTGTGTATTCATAATAGTCCAATGTATTTTAAAGTTTGTTCAAATAAAAAAATAATGTTAAATAGCTCAGATTTCAATCATCATAATTTTTTAATTCTTCTGCTGGAGGGTTTTCGTCTATCTCTTACATATAACTGTCTTATATTGGTAACAACAATACCAATATGTAAGTAAAATGCCCACTACTGAACAAGAAGGCCATGCAAAACACTATAAATTATGCAAAATCATCCGCATTTACTAGATAAATAAATGTCCCCTCAATGCAAAGTGCAATAGAGAGCGAACAAAGTGATTTTTAGCCGGTGAAAAAGCAGCTCAACGGCTGCAAATGCAAATTGCTGGTGGGAAGAAGAATAAGTGAGTGGAGGATGGAGTAAATTGGAGCGCTACTAGAGGATTCTCCCACAGCCCACTGGACTACTTTTGCTTTAGTCGATGACAATAATGTTGTCTGCGCTTCGTTATGGCCTAGCTGGCTGGCCACCTCACCTGATCTCACTGGCACCTCGAACCATGGCCATTGTCACCAAGCCATGGCCATAACCATTTTCTTGGCCAACTGGGAGTGGAGGGCCTGTGGACATCCCGCTGAGCACAGGCATTGTCTGCACGCTGGGCAGATTTCCCAGAATTGACACCTTGCCTTTTGCTACAGTTTCGTACTCAACGCGCCAAGATGTCTGGCCTGTTCTGGTTAGGCGAAAAAAAAAGAAAACAAGAAAAACACAAGAAGAAAACAATCCTGCAGCACATTCATCATCCGGACAATTGTCTCTGCCTTCCAGGTGTTGCTCAGGAATTTCAATTTGCATAAATTTGGTGCAGATTTGCGTACAATAGAGTTAAGGGGATGCGAATTCTACACCCATGATTATCGAGAGCCTTTTTTTTACAAAATAAAGATGTTGCCGATCTGGCACAGGGAACAGAACAATGATCGTTAATAATTTTGGGAATTTGGCTCAATTCGTACGGAGAGTAAAGGTAGTTTAAGCTGATATACAAGCAATAAATATAATAAAAAATCTACAAATTAATTAGAGACCCTGAAATTCATATAGTTGAAAACAAAAAACATAATGAAAGTAAACATTAGATATCTTGAATAACGTTTTAAAAACCTTGTAGTCGTAACAACTCCCGAAAGACAAATAAAAATGCAGTGCCCTTTCAAGATGCATTTGACCATTTATTGTAGAATTCCCAGGCAATCTGTCCAAACAAAAATATTACCAAAACATATCACTAAAAAGGATAACCGAAATTATCTTATCTGAAACATGCAACTCTCAAGGGTTATGGGAATAGAAAAAAACCAGACAGACACTTGTTAAGCAGTTGCCACACAAAACAGAAAAAAGCAAGGTAAATAGTTGCGGACAGTGAACAAATATTAACTCGACGACCGCAGAAAAACCAAATGTTAGATAAATTTAGTGTCATTTAGGCACGCACACGTTGGGCACCTGAATTTTTACCATTTACCATTTAACATTGACTATTTCCATTTTATTTGGGTGCTACCTAGACAAGGTGATCGTGATTTTCGATGACATGAACATATTTACCACAAAATGGGTTATTTGCTCAGTTATATTTGGTTGGGCAAGAGCAAGATGCTAGGCAGGTGCTAAACGATAAGATCTGGCCCGATATGGAAACAGAATTCGTATTTGGTATTGGTTTTTAGAGCTATCGGTGGCCAGACCACCGACATGTCGCACCGATCGGCAATGAATAACCCGTCGCCGCTTGACAACATCGTTAGAAAGCCATACAATTTGGCTTAGCATTGTCTCGCTCCGAGATCCTTTGTCCTGAAATGAATCCTTGGCGAGCGCCTTCCTGCCCAGCGTGCGTCCTGGCATTTTGCGCAGTTTTTCCTTTCTAATGGCAGCGGGCTTTGTTCCCCATTGTTTTCCCAGTAGCAGTAGGTGGCGCATTAGCGTTGCCCGATCCCGCCCTTCGATCAGGTGGGCTCCTGGTTAAAGAAACCTGAACATCTGTACTCTGGCACTGAAAAAAAATTAGAGACTTTAAACTTTACAATTCACTGAGTCTGTGAGCAGAACAGGTAAGTGATGAAGGTCAGTGACTTTGCCCCGAAACATATTGTTTACTTAGTTATAGTTAGTAACTAAAAACCTGTTACTGCATAAAATTAAAAATCTAGATAGATATTGCAATTAAGATTGCAAAAAATTAAGGAGTGATACCAATAGAATACATTTAATTAGATTAATATTATTTATCTTGAATATATTTAGACAAGACAGTAAAAGAATTTTTAATTCAAGGAATCGTTTAAGTAGGTAAAGGGTATATAATTCACTAAGGTCTATATCCAAAAAAATTATAAATATAATAGATTATTATATACAAAAATATTTCTAATTAACAAAATTCAAATACATTTTCTAGAACAAATAGATGATTGACAGCTAAAAAAAGATAAAAAAAAATATTCGAAAGTATTTACCTTGCAAAAAATGATTAATTCCATACGATCCTGGCACAAGCCAATGCCGCAGGTCGCAGGATCAAACTGATCTCTTCATACAAAAGGCATTTGGCAAAAAATGGAATCCTGTTCGCCCGCAAGGACAGGTGATGAACATCTTTCTTCTTTATTCCAACCATTGTTCTGCAAAAACAAGAGATACTGAAGTCAGGCGAAAAAGGAACCTGTGCCTAGGCCATATAGCGATGCCTATCTCCATGTCCGTCTATTATTCGCAAAATGTATCGGAGAGGGGGTACTGAAATAAAAGAAATGCTAACAAAAGCGGGCTCGGGACAGCTGACAAATCCGATGAGATGAAGCCATGTCGATGGCTTGTGGAACACATGCCAGCTGCCCAGGAGAAGATCAGGATTTGGCAAGGTGCTCTGCTCGTCTTGATTACATCATCCACGGCTAGGTGGTCTCGAAAAAAATAAAAAATGATCTCAAAGCCCTCTTAGATAAGTAGAAACTGTCAGCATAAATCTGGCTTATATATAGTTTGTCATAATTTTCGTTGGAGAGATTTTCGACCCTCTTAATTGATTGGGAACGGAAGTGGCATCCATTCTAGACTGCCTTATACCTATTATTAATTGTCATAAATCTTGGATCAATAATAAGAAGTCGGGGCCACGAATGAGTGTTCAAGCTGCAAAGTTTCCAAGACATTTAACCCATCATTAGGTGGGGCTTACTGTGGGTTAAGAGCGTTGGAAAATGGGAGTTTAGTTTTGAAGAGATTTTGCTAGCTATTTTCAATACAAAGATCATATTTTAAAATTGGAATTCCGTTATTATATTGCATTGGTAACACTTGTCAAATGATATGTATTCTCATTTATATTGGTATAAATATATTTAACTAAATGGTATATATAAGACAGTAATAGCTTTATGTCGAAATATAATTGAATTTGAAAAATTGCAAGTAAAAGATGTATCCTGTGCGATTTTACTGCTCTTAAAATCAATTTCCCTGCTAGCTTCAAAACTCGTTCCACTGTTCCATAATCTTTGATTTCACCCATAAACTGTTTCGATGCTCGCCTCGAATTGCTTTCGTCAAATTATATAATGATGCCAACAGGGGCCAGCCTACTCCAGATCTTCGGGACCAGGTCAGCGGGGACCACGCCCACTCACAGCCCTCGAAATCAGTCGACGACGCACCTTTTGCGTGGGTGTGGCCCAGGCAGGCCAAATAAAAGTCGGTAATCCTTTGCCGACCATCGAATCCTTTTGTTTGCGGCTTGTCGGCCCTTTTCTCCGGCCACTTGACAGTTTAACCAAAAATGCAAACCGTTGAAATGAAGTTAAATAGTTTCTCGTTAAGCAGGGAAGGGCCGGGATATTGAACCCTTTCGCCTTTTCGATGCCTCTTTGGCCTCGCTGCGGAGCACCTGCCAAATGATTAATCATTTTGCCGCGGCCCTCGACTGAAGTGCGTTAGTTGGTATTTTCCGCTGCTCAAAATGCTAAAAGCTCATCAATTATCGCCCCGAAAGTCCAATGCATCTGCCTATTTTGGGGATCGGTCCGTCAGTCTTCAGTCTTCAGTCTCCCAACTTCAGATTCCACTCTTCCCGAGGCGCCAAAGGTCGCACTTTCCTCTTTCATTTTCTCCTCTAATCATGTCCATCAATTTGATGGGTTGTAGGTGAAAATGCGAGTTGTCTCTTTGGCTGCGGAGCGGAATGAAGTTTTATTTTATGGCACAGCACGTGGGAGGTCCACAGATCTCTCTCTATGGGATCGTAATTGGGTTACTGATGTTGGGCTAAGTAAGGAGACGTCTTTTACGCGATAAAAAGCGAGTAAAAAATGGGTTGGCTGATTTGACTGATCAAATGTGGCCAAGTTTTTGTAGGCACTAAAGTTTTATTGGGCTTATGGAATTTTAAGGCAGGTAAGATTTGTAAAATATGAACAAAAATGGTTTTAAATCATTTTCAACTTGTAAAAGATTGGTTAACTTTTCAAGTTTACTACAACTATCATAATAATTTAGTTAAAATAGTATATATATTAGTATATATATTAATTATTATTATTATTATATATGTGTTTGATACGTCATTTACAAAAAAACAAAACAAAATTTAATATAATATAATTAAAAGAGGCCTTAATCTTTTAATTATACAGAACAATTTTAAAGTGCCTTCATGTCTGCATGTGCCAAAACTAATAAATATAAATGTTGGTATTGGTATAAAAAACTTAAATGTTTTGAACAAACACTTTCAGAGTTAAGGAACCCAACATTTTTGGAAAACACCTACTCAGCAATTAATCATTTAATCATAATGGCTCCTCTAAATTGTCTCTTTGAATGCAGATAGACATTTATTTAATAGAAAAAGTGGGTTCACCTTCCTCGTCTCCCCTGTGAGTATTCCTGTCGCTCGTGAGCCATTATCCTGGATTTCCGACAGGACCAACGCACTGACATCGGCACACTTATCCTCAGCCAAGCCAGAAATCCACTTCAATCGCACGCGCAGATGTTTCCCCGGAAAACCATTCAGGATTCGATATTCAGGATTCAGGCTGCAGGATTTGTTCATTAGGGCTGCCTCTCCAGGCACGATGCATTTGAATAAATAAAAATAGGTAAATAGAATGGGAAAAGGAAACATGACAGGCGAAACGGGAGCCGGGGATCCCCAAGAAATTCGTAGATGGAGAAGCGTTGAGTAATTGAAAAGAACGAAGCGTGCGCCGTCCTGTCGGAATATAAATCAACGTGCCGCAGGATAATGCATCCCGAGTGCCGAACACTAATTTGAATTGCACCCCGGCATCTGGAGGCACAATGACTGCGGTGAATGCAATAGGAGATCCCCCCATCCGAGATCCTTTCTGCCATCCCCGCCTGAATGAGCTGCACCTGGCTGTGATTTTAAGAGCCCAGCTACTTAAAATGGTAGGGGAGCAGGTTGAAGATTGCATCCCAAAAACACAGAAGCGAGACCAACTCCACGATCGAGATCAGAATATTTTGTCATAAAACAACAGGACAAAAACCTCTAGCTGCTTAAATTACAATATTAAAATTTTATTATATGGCAAGTAAAGAATGTGCTTTGGAAATGATGTCGACTATAGAAATACTTGGCAAAAAATTAAGAAGATATTTTAATCTGCTAAAATAAATATAGTAAATAAATAAATAAATATAGTAAATAATAAATATTAAAAAACGAAATTCCTATGTGAATACGATCTGACACCGATATTTTCAAATACTAAAGAGTAGATTACAAGAAATCAGCGTATATTAAATAACTACACATGCAATTTAAGTACGTTTTAAAATATATATTTTTATTTTATTTTCCTAAGATCAAAAAAATTTTTGTTAAGCATTTTAAAATGCCCAATTAAATATTTTTTAATTGTTTTGTTCAACTTAACTTATTTTATTGAAAATTATAAAACAAATATTACGTTTTCTGAAATTGTGAAAGCTTTAATTTACTAAATTCACTAAATTCTATTGTTTAGAATAATTCCCCCAATATAGGATATTTTACAAAGCCTGTGAGTTTTCCTTGAGCTTTGACCAGGGCAGGGTAGGTAAACCGCTGACACAAATCAGATCGAGCGCTGCTGAACCCATCTGAACCTGCGCCAAGTGTACCGTTGTCCCATGTGGCGTTGCAACATCCAAGTGAGAAAAAAAACCCAAAAAATAATATAACAAAAAGAAAAGTTCCTGCTGGTGGCACGAGCTTAATGCTGTCGTTATACATTTTACAGGTTGAAACCATAGCGATGGACTTGTTGGACTGCAGTTTCTCAGCCTGCAAATGAAGCTGCACTGAGAAAAAACACCTAGAAAAAAAGAGTGTATGAATAAGGTTATTTATGGGTTTTATTGATTTTTTTGTTAAGGAAACCAAGGCACAATATTAAAAATAATAAATATTATAGTTACTATTTAAAGAATGGATTTAATTTCTTATTTTTATTTAATCATTCCCATCATATTATATTTATTGAAAAAAACACTCTATTACCATTTTTATAATATTTATAAAAAGTAATATAATTAACGTACGGTTTTTGGGAGTGTAAATTTAAGGCAATGTGGTGGGTATGGAGGTTAGGAGAGGAGGATCCACAGGCCAGGCACGCCAGCCAGCCAGCCTAACAGCCATTAAGCGCTTGCCACCGCCCTCCTCCGGCGCAATTTTTGCATATGATACTTTTTCCTTACTTTGCTGGAGCTCCGTCACCGTCACCGCCTCCTGCTCATCGAGTGGGTCATGGTTTGGGCCATGGTTTGGACCAGGTTATCGGCCGGTTTATGGTGGCATCGCGCGTCATGTTCATGCCGAATTCCCGCTCCGTATGTAATAATTTTCGCTGTCGCCGTGTCTCCCCATCGTCATCATCGCGCACTTTTTGGGGAGTGCATCATTATGCTCGTGGCATGCATTATACTTAACCGATATGCTTCATGTTAATGTTTTTATAATGTGCGGCTACTTGTTGGGCTAAAATGGGCTGAAGTTCGACTTGTTGCTGGCTGCCAGATTGAAAGTGTTTTTCTTATGCTTGTTTTGCAAGAAAACATTTTCCTTTATATTTTAAGAGTTTTATTTTTATCAATATATATTTATATGAATTAAGTAAGTAGTGTAAATGGAACAATAACAATTTTGTAAGGAAAAATATTGAAGATCTAAAATAAGAAACGATAAACTGGAAGTTAAAAAATGTGGGAGTCAAAAATACTAGACCTAAACTTAATTTGTTTGCAACATATCAAGCATAGAAGGAGTTGTATATTTATGATGGCTTTAAAGGCCTTATGATTTCTTCTCAGTATGTATTCTGTTTTCCTTTAAGAAAATAAATTTCTCCTCCAGTAATTAAGTACTTGGCTCAGTTACAAGCTTGGGGTGTTGTTATACCCTTGCAGAGGGTATTATAATTTTGGTCAAAAGTGTGCAACGCAGTGAAGGAGACATCTCCGACCCTATAAAGTATATATATTCTTGATCAGGATCACCTCCTGAGTTCATATAGCCATGTCCGTCTGTCCGTCTGTCCGTCTGTCCGTCTGTCCGTCTGTCCGTCTGTCCGTCTGTCTGTCCGTCTGTCTGTCCGTCTGTCTGTTTCTACGCGAACTAGTCTCTCAGTTTTAAAGCTATCGAATTGAAACTTTGCACACACCCTTCTTTCCTTTGCACGCAGTATATAAGTCGGAACGGCCGGGATCGGCCGACTATATCCTATAGCTGCCATATAACTGAACGATAGGAAATGCCATAACTCTGCTGTTTGTAAAGTTAGGAAGTTGGGATTTTCTATGGCTTCTTTATTTGGCCAATCAATTCGACCTACCAAATTTCATAAGGATCGGCCGACTATATCCTATAGCTCCCATATAACGATAGGAAATAGCATAACTTTGGTGTTTTTAGAGTTAGGAAGTTGGGATTTTCTATGGGTTTTATATTTGGCCAATCAATCCGACCTACCAAATTTTATAGGGATCGGCCGACTATATCCTATAGCTGCCATATAACTGAACGATTGAAAATGCCATAACTTTGGTGTTTTTAAAGTTAGAAAGTTGGGATTTTTTATGAGTGTTAAGAATGCATCATATGAATAATTTTGGAGAATATTATTTACAGAATATTCTGCAAGGGTATATCAACTTCGGCTCCGCCCGAAGTTAGCTTTCCTTTCTTGTTTTTCGATATGTCTGGCCCTGCGACCACCTATAATTCAATAATTCAACAAACATAATTCAGACATTTCAATTGCTTCTCGTTTTTACGTTGTCCGGGTGGCATTAAATGTTGTAAAATTTATTTACAACAGTCGAACGTTCGGCCTGCGTTTCGTTAATCAAACATAATGTCCTGCAGCATCGATGAAGAGAAAACTTTCATTTGCGAAGACCTTAAACAAAAACCCCAAGGGGCAACAACCCACACGCACTTTCATCGGGTCTGGAATTGGTTGGAATTGGATTGGGATTGGAAACCAAGCCAACACAAACTGAACCGAAGATCCCCACAGATCCGTGACAGAGTCTTCTTGGGCAATAATAAAAACGCTCGATTGTAATTTTCCCTCTGCAATTATTGTCTCAGCTTTCAAATGCGGTAGGCCTCGAAAGTTTTCGAGATCGAAACGTCTGAGAGACTGGGAAAAAAGTAATTTTCAATTTTAACAGCCAGAGCATAAAATATAAAGCACAACTTGCAGCACACACTTGTTAATACCACACGATGGGGCAAGTGATTCCTCTTGGTATGATCACACTTAACAAAAGTTTGCTCAGAAATACCATTGAATTAAAAATCAATTAAGCGTATTACATGTTTCTAAAATTTAAATATATTAAAGAGGTATTAGCTTCAAAATTATGCTTTTTCAAACTCTTTTGAATCAAATAAATTCGAAACGAAAGTGATAAAAGTTAAATTATAAAGCTAATATTTTAATAATCTTTTGTGTACGCAGGGATTTATATAAAGTAAAGTATTCTATCGGCTTAAGTAATGAATTTATAGTCTAGGACTTTATACAATAAATGTATCACTTTAAGAACACCATTATAATGTTCTCAGTACTCAGAAATATATATTTTAAAGTACTCTATCAATTAAAGTAACATATTTATAGTCTAGGATTTTATATAATAAATTTAGCAATTTAAGATCACCTTTATAATATTCAATTATTTGAAAATATATTTACATTTTTAAGGAATCTTTTTTGAGTGCCGACTTTTGTCGCTTTTTGCTGCGTGTCCTGCAAGAAAGAGAGAATTACAAAAGTTTTTCATGTCTTCAGACAAATCTCATTAAAAGGCGTCGCGTCTTCGTGTTGAGCCCTCAAGGAGTCGGGTTCTCGACTTGGAGTCCAGGTCCAGGTCCAGGCCCAAGTCCATCCAGAAATCGTGGCCCAGTCATCGGCCAACTTGTGGTTATGACCCTTTTTCCCTTTTTTTTCCAGGCGAGAGGCGTTGCATTTAAAATGTCGTTAATAATTTGTTGCTCGCTCAAGAGCCAGACCAAACCAAAACAGCGATCTGAACCAGTCCGAAACCCTGAAACCCTTTCTGGCCGCGCTGTATTTCAGCTTTTTAGAGCTTGTCGTAAAAAGGTTTTATTATTTTTGTTTCATTGCCTCCAAAATAGGATTAGCCTGTTGCGGCTTGGCCTCTTTTTGCGTCTTGTTTTTGTTGAATTTTGTTGCCTTTTTGTTTTGCAGCTCGTGTCTGGGATGTTGCAACATCCAAAAATGGCTTAAATATCACCATTTTACACGCTTTCAAAATGTTATGGCAGGCAGAGGGATGCGTATTGACTTCGATTCTGAAATTAAGTCTGTGGTTTGCTTATTTGGGTCACCAATTTACAAGTTTCGTGATTGATTTTCGACCAAGCAGTGTCCTAAAATCTGAAGGTAGATGAACGAATAGAATTTTGATTTCCTGCTTTTTGTTGTTTAAAAATTGTATTTAAATTTTAAAGTGTAACGATTTACAGACTTTACTTAAGAGTATGTGTATTTAAACTATTTTACATTGTGTAATATGTGGTTTTAAAAAATATTTTAATTTATTTGATTTTATTTATAAATACACTTGTTATTGTTTCTTTTAATTCAGGGATCTTAAAATAATCATTAATAAATTTTTATTTTTTTAATAACGAATACGCATTTGATTATTTTGTATTATATATTATTGTTTTCTAATAATTTTTAAATAATTTGCTATATTTCCACTCTCACTTGCTGACGTAGTATTGCTGAGAATAAACCCGTTCGAGTGTGATTTAAGACCGGCAACAAACGCAAACTAATTAACTTGCACAGCGGTCGGATGGATAGCCACTTTGGCGGTGGGTGGTCCTTTTCCCGGCCAAATACAACCAAGAACGAAGCCAGAAAAAAATTAGTTAACAAGATCATTAAATCTTTGTTAACAGCCTATCGAGCAGAGACAACGACAACAGAGTCTCCGTCCTCCAGACTTCTAGGGGAATTAGAGGAGACGTCATGGGCAGTTTGCCATATAACCACAGCCAAGCCAACGACGTGCGATAAGATAACAGATGCCCAGACCCTGAGACGCAAGCTGGTCCCAATATCCAGACCCAAAATACCTGGACATGGCATGTAAATCGGAGTACGTGGCCCAGGCTCAACAGAGTGGCCAAAACCGCTGAATAAGATTATAAAATCTTGGCGAAAAAAGCTATTATTCAATGTATATTTTTATTATTATATTTTTATCGTTCCTTTAAATTTTAAAATGAATCAATTTTGTTTAGATATTTTTAAGATTCTGATTTACATTAACTGATAAGTATTATTTCAAACTAATTTAAATATATATATTTGAATATGCACTATATTATAATAGAACTATTTTAAGGTAAATTAATGATTTTTTAATTTTAGAATTATCTTTTAGCATAATCTTCCATTGAAAATACTGTACAATTCCCTTAACTCACAATAAATTTAAATACTTTCAAAAACTGTGTTTGTTTTGAACTACTGCAAAAATATCTGAATGGCCAACACTGCCCTCCAAAACCGAACCTGTCTCTAGAATTGCACATGTTTATCTATTAATTTATGCTGGCGGTTTTTGGGTTCCTCGTTTGGCAATCTCAGTGGGATCGCACTTGTGCCCGGATAGTCTGCTTCCTGGGAATTCCTGTTAGTTGCAAACAGTGGAAGGGGAGGATCTGCATCTGGATCTGAATCCTCAAGCACAGCAGTCGCCCTGCCACAGGGACAAACGATTGATAAGAGCGCTAATTAAGTTAAATGCCAACTGTGTGTGGGTTCTACACAGAGGATAAATATTATAAAAAATATTTATAAATTTTATAGGTCTTAGAAAGAAAATGTATTTAAAATAAAAATCATAACTAAATGTATGTGTAGACCTGTTTTAAAAAAATAACTACTGGTAATTTTAAACTATTTTTAATATACAAACCAATGGGTTTTATAAATATTCTTTTAATTTTACGGAAAAGCTCAAACTTCTTTGACCGACTATTGTTTGTTTGGGATAGTTTTGCATCGAATGGTTACTGTTCCAAAGGCGTTCATAATATTAAATTTACATGTGTCAATTAACAAAAATTATTTTTTAACTTTGTTGTTTACAAATTAAGGAAAAATAGTATTGATTATTTTGAAAAATTTCAGTGTATAAGTAATTCTCGGTAAAAAAAAAATTGGCAATTGGTAACCTGCATAGTTGGGTTCTTTTGATTTATATCCTGAAATTTGAATTGTAGAGGAAAACACCTCTTATCTTATCTCTCTTAAAAACACTTTCCTGTTTTTGTTTGTTTTGGTGATGTTGCTACACATCTGCCACTCGGTGAAGTGTGTGTGGTATTTCCCACTTGAGGCGGCAGCAATTTTTTGTAGCAATGTCATACGTGATTTATAACTATAATATCCTCTAAATGAAACAAAAAGTTTTTAATTCGGAGTATTATTTTTTTATTTTAGTTAATCAAAAACTTGAAAAATTAAACTATTTTTTTTACTACTAATAAAAAAGCACAACATTTCTGGTGTTTGCAGAATTTTGATTAAAAACTAATTTAAGTTGCTTTAATCACCAATTTTTTTAAATAAATAATAAATACATAAATTATTTGACTTACCTTTGAAAATATATCTCCCGCCCTGACGTCTTACATGGCTTTGCCTTGAAATACAAGCGAAGAAGTGATGGGTATATAATGGCGAAATTATCGAATAGTTTCCAAATCGTCAATCTTGAAATCTTGTTCTTCTTCTTTCTAATCGGCGATCCCAAAGATAGTGCCATCGATAGTTTTAAAGCTCTACACCCAATGCTTATTTTGAAAAATAAAGAGCACCCGCGAAACAATGTGGAAACGGAACAGATGTAAGAGAGAGTTTGCCTCAAGAGAATACTATTTTTATACTCTTTGCCAGCGAAGAGATTGATCATTTATGTATTATCTTGTCTCTTTCTTAAGTTTTCACGAATTTTTGCTCCCATAATAAACATCTTTTAAACATCCATTTTAAAAACACTTCCTATAGAAATAATTGCTTAATTTATTTTATGATCTAACGAAATGTTGCTTTAAAACATATCTAGTTTGTAGTAGTACATATGGTTGTTTAATACTAGCTTACAAGGACTTACATATTAACGACCTGTCACAGAATCGATAAGGTCCAAGCTGGCTGAAACACTTGCCAAGGCTGAGATGGCTACAATGGCTTAAGCTTCTCTTACCATCCCCCCAAAAATATTTCGACCGGGTTTTTGTTCGGGGATTTAGATGCCCATGGTATTACATATGTATGTATGTAATACATACATACATACGTATGTACATATGTATGTACGTCTGTCATTCACTTCAAGAACAATAATATATAAATACATACATACATATATTTAGCATATTTTCGAAATTTATTGAATAAATCCGTTTTGCCTTTTATTTCTCAAAACTGCAAATTTCTGTTATTAAACACTTTAGGTTCTTTGTAACTTAAAAAACGGTTCATTAATGCACATTGCTACCTGGTTTCCCAGTTTTTTTTGTTGATCTATGAAATTTAGTTAAACTACCTGTCTTAGTGTTTTTGCTTCTCAGTTATCAGGTCAACTAATGATACACCTGATAATGATAATGAGGCAAAAGAAAACCCTCATTTGCTAATCCTCCAAAAGGTGGGGTTTTTATTCAATTCGGGGTAACTTTTTAGGTAAGATCGTTTTTCTCCTTATTGCGCATTGAATTCAGAGAGCGAGAGTGCGCAGCTGCAGAGAGCGCAACGCACACAGGTATAGCTTTTACAGTATATAGCCTACACCAGTGCAATTATAACGGCATCGGTTCGTTTAGCGGCTTCGATTGGTGCAAGTGTACGAAGTCGGCACGTGAGCTACTCGTACATAAACAAGCCGAAACCTGTTTGCATGCCGAGTGCTGCGATTGGTCGACACAGCTACCTGCACGGACACGTTTGCTCTCCCGGAGAACGCTCTCTCGGCCGCTCTCCAACAGCAGCAGTATAAAAAGGCAGCACCACCGTCAGTCTCGCTCAGTTCTTCTCCGAACCGAACCGATTGAACACAACTTAACCAGCTCTCCTAACCTGAATATTTCACCCGAAACATAACCGATATTCAATCGCTTCGCTCAACGGAACACGCGTTTTGTATCTGTGTATTACCCGAAACAATTGTGCCTGTGTGAACATGAGGACACACTAAAAAACCCCAGTGAACAAAACTCGAGAACATTTCCAAATAATTCTTATAAACTACAAAAGAAAAAAGCAAATAAAATGCATTCCGTGGAAGACATGTTGGTGGAGAAAAACTACAGCAAGTGCCCGCTGAAAAAGCGCCCGGTTAATTACCAGTTCGAGGCGCCCCAAAATCACAATAATACACCCAATGAACCCCAGGATTTGTGCGTGAAGAAAATGGAAATCTTGGAGGACAATCCCTCGGAGGAGCTGATCAACGTCAGCGATTGTTGCGAGGACGAGGGTGTGGATGTGGATCACACCGATGATGAGCACATCGAAGAGGAGGACGAGGATGTGGACGTGGATGTGGACTCTGATCCCAATCAAACGCAGGCTGCAGCTCTGGCTGCCGCCGCTGCAGTGGCCGCCGCAGCTGCCGCTTCCGTGGTGGTGCCCACTCCCACTTACCCAAAATATCCCTGGAACTTCCACATATCCCCGTACACCGCCGAATTCTACAGGACCATCAATCAGCCGGGCCATCAGATTTCGCCTCTGCGAGGCGATCTCATTGCGCCCAGTTCGCCGAGTGACTCGCTGGGCTCCCTGTCGCCGCCACCACATCATTATCTTCACGGTCGCGCCAGCTCCGTTTCTCCACCAATGAGATCGGAAATAATCCACCGACCCATTGGCGTGCGACAGCACCGATTCTTGCCCTATCCACCAATGGGTGGTTATCCCAGTCTGGGCGGGTACACCCATCATCATCATGCGCCGATTTCGCCGGCCTACTCGGAGAACTCATACTACTCCATGCGCTCGATGACGCCCGAATCCAGCTGCAGTTCCTCGCTGCCCGAAGATCTATCCCTGAAGCACAAGAACCTGAATCTGAACCTGAAGACCAATCAGCCAGGAGAAATAGTGGCTGCCAAGCCGGGGGAAATGTCGCCTGCAGCCAGCACCAATGCCTCCGCCAAGAAGGACAAAAGCCAGCCGCCACGTTACCAATGCCCGGATTGCCAGAAATCGTACTCCACCTTCTCCGGGCTGACCAAACACCAGCAGTTCCATTGCCCCGCCGCCGAGGGCAACCAGGTGAAGAAGTCCTTCAGCTGCAAGGATTGCGAGAAGACCTATGTGTCGTTGGGCGCCCTGAAGATGCACATTCGCACCCACACGCTGCCCTGCAAGTGCAATCTGTGCGGCAAGGCGTTCTCGAGACCATGGCTCCTGCAAGGACACATTCGCACTCACACGGGGGAGAAGCCATTCAGCTGCCAGCATTGCCACAGGGCCTTTGCCGATCGCTCGAATCTGCGAGCCCATCTGCAGACCCACTCGGACATCAAGAAGTACTCCTGCACCAGCTGCTCCAAGACCTTTTCGAGGATGTCCCTCCTAACCAAACATTCAGAGGGCGGATGCCCTGGCGGCAATGGAGGCGGATCCTCCAGCAGCGAACTCAATTACGCCGGCTATGCCGAGCCCTAAGGCGATCTATAGTATATACAGCTGAGATCCCAGCCATGTTCCACCAAAAATTAGTTCCTAGCTCTCTTAGGCGGCTCCAAGTTCCCAAAACTCCCAGTGCAGACACACAACTTCAAACAGAATTTCACTTATTTTTATTTTCTAGTCAGCATTTTCTCCGAAAGAAAGAGAAAATTAAAAATTACATTTTAATTTGTATCCCTACACCCCGAAATACTTTTGTAACGCCCACAATTTGAATAATTCGAACCATATTTGAGTGTGTGCCCATATCCTAAAGATGAACTTTGTAAAGTATTCTACGATTTATCCTGTATATAATGTATTATGTCTAACTGTAGACTTTAAGCTGAACAAATGAAACGCCAGACAATCGTAAGCAAGACATACAACATCTCTCTATTTCATATGATAGTATTCTTAGCCTAGCTGTAGACCGTAAAATATTTTTGATATGACCACTACTTTTTCGCGTATACATTAAAAATGTTCTACTTTAGCTTAAGTGAAGATAAGCGAACAACACATATTTTGATACGAAAATGTTTTGTAATTCTAAGTAATTTATTGCATCAAGCGGAGAAAGAAGAAAATACATTTTATTTACATCCGAAAATTACTTGAAACTGATTTTATTTTACGGGGTGGTTGGGTATTTATTCATTTCAGTGTGCTTTGTTTACAGATAAAATGTGAATATTTTCATTCGTTAAAATATTCTGATTGATTCTGATTTACGAAAAGGTAATAAGATGTTCTGCAGGTTTTCATGAATTATTTATCTTTAAATTTTTATTTTGCAAAACTCACATAATTTAAAATTTTATCATTATAATATAATTAAATATATAATTGATTAACTTTTTAATTCAAATAACATAAATAGAAAAATCATTTCGTGATTCTTATTTACTTTTGCACAAGAAAATTAAAAAAAAAAAACGCTGACTTGTCTTGCTGAGCCATTGTTTTTTTTTTGTTCAAAAAGATAGATGTGGCATAAAAAATAATAATATTTGTGTATTATTTGGGCATATAATTGGATGCTTAGACCACGATTTCAATTTGAGAAATTCTATAAAAAGTCCATATCTATTTCCGTCAGAAAGTTCAATGAAATGTAGAATAATCGTGGATGGTCTTACAAAGTTCTCGATTTATTCCCCGCATTCTGTTCTTTTTTGGGTCATGTTCCTCTTTTTTGAACAAATAAACAAATCGAAGCGAGTGGATCGGGAAATGAGAGCCCCAATCAGCCAATCGCGACATTTTATGGCCTGCGCAGCAAAAGCAAACATAAGGCGAATTTTATATGCCAAGCTGATCATAAATTATATTTAAATTTCGGTACACGTACGACGAGTGCAAAATGGCAGTCACTAAATCAAAAGACAAACTTCAAGCCTCAGTAAGCCCGCGCCCCGGCCAAAAGTCTTATTAGACATGAGCCCCGATCTTAATGAGAGAGCAGTGAAAATAGAGTCTGGTCTGGAGATCACCAAGTGTGATCGATGCATCCAGTATCCAGCCAAGCGGAAAAGCGCGGGGAAATCATAATCGTCGAAAAGGTATCGTTCGGGTGACAGAGCATACGAAATTATGGGTGCGTCCTCTGAAGCCAAACGAAACGAAACTCATTATCGAGATCAATCGATCGCCAGGCGGAGGAGAGACTGCTCCAAAGGCCCAGAAAGAGCTCACACATGTGTGTCGGGATGGGGATGGGGATGGGGAATGGGGATCCCGCCGATCCAGTCGATCCACGATCAACGGCATCAGCGATCGACGACCACGACAATTGTTGCCAAATTAGATCATCAGGCAGCTAGAAAACCAGCGAAACCCAAACAGCAACGGCAGCAACAAATTTCACGTGTGTACATTGAAAGAAAAGCGTTGAGAAAATTTAAAATAAAATGAGAATAGAAATAGATTGATTTTTGTATATATATAACAAATAAAAAATATTTTTGCGTCTTCAAATCAATAAACATAAAAATTAAAATTTCGGTATCTAAAAAAATTTTTCAGGTAAATCTTGATGTTATCATCTAATCAATTATTATATCAGTAAGTTAGCGAAAGAATTATTAGTTTATTTGAAATAAAAATACATTTATTTTCAGATTATATTTTCAAACTTATACTCGATTAAAGTACGAAGTAATTTTTGGCACTATGAAAACTTTAGCGAATATTTTTCAATATTATAAACACATTAGCGAATTGATTCTCGAAGTGCAGGGAGAGATCCAAGCCCAGTTCGATGGATCGGGCCAACGTAAATATACGAAAATTAATATGCACGCATTTCGTGGCTCCACTTCCTCCACAGCCGTTTGCTCCAGTCTCGGGTTACCAGCCTGCAGATCCACAGGGTCCAAGATCCCAGACTCCAGCTTGGTAAGACCCAAAACCGAATCCAAAGGCCGGCTCGTTGAGCGCTGCTCCCAAAACGACGATCGTTTGTGCCAGCTTTCTTGCTAAACAATTTGCAAACGATTTCTAATAAGCGTCTTAAATTGTAACAAAATAGACGCGCATTTAGGGCCTTTTGTGTGCCTTCGTCTGGTTTTCTGGCTCTCGATAACAAAGATCGAGGGAATAAAAAATAGGAAAATGAAATAAAAAATTGCCGAAAACATGGACAGCCACAAAACGGGAGGGTAACTGCTTCGCTTGACCCTCTCCCTACCCAAAAATAATACAACAAAAATAAGCAACCCATTGGGTCTTTATTTTTGATTATTTTATTTTATTTGTGCCAAATTTCGCGCTTGATCGGTGCATATTTTTTATTAGCTTCTCGACTGTGGGTAGCGGGTCCAGTTTGGGTTACTATGATGAAGATCTTTGGGTTAGGCCGTCGACAATTTGACTGATTTTAGGGACCCCGGGTTGTGGTGACTTATTTATAGCAAATGAATATTTTGTGCCTTGAGTTTGTTTGTGGGAAAATATTCGATAGATGAATCTATGAGGGTTCAATGAACTGGGGTGGAAGGATTATGAAAAGGTTTATACTTTAATGATATTCCAGATATATATTTAAATTTTATTAATGGCATCTCATTTTAGATTCTCGAAGAGAAAGTTATATTAATTTATGGAATTGCTTTTATACAATTTAAGTGACTCATTTGTACCTAAAATAGAAAAATCCTAATAAAATATAAAACTAAAAATGTTAATACTAATGGATTTTTATGTTCATACGTATATAACACATTTGGAAAATATAACAATATTGCTATTTAGTCAAGGGGTGGAAATAGGGAAATGTCTACTACAGAAAACCATTATATTATATTCTTCATTTCAACAGTTTTTCCCCTTAATCGCCTCTATTGAAATTAGATATTTCCAAGATATGCCAAAAATTATTTATTTTATTTTAAGATTCAAATAGCCTCTCCAAAATTAGTATCCCAAAGCTGATATACCCCACTTTCAGTACTTTTCCGCATCCATTTCAATTCGTTAACAATAAACAAATATCACTTTCCTGACGTTTTTCGCAACTGCAGCTGTCTGTCTGGTCTTCCACCTTTGGGGTAACCCCATAGTTCCCAATCCCCCTCCAATAGTCCCCCATTTGGTGTCACTGATAAAACCTGAGGATTTTGGCCACCAAGAAAAGAGTGAGCTGCACCATAATAAAGCAGCTAAAAGTCAAACGACAACGCAAAAAGGTAAACAGATCGAAGCTTTATGAATATGCAAAGATAAACAAAGCCGAGGAGCCTCCCCCTTTAGCCACCCACCAACCTGCGTCACCCTTTTGTCTATTGAAAAAAAAAAACACTTTTTTTGAATTTCAAATTTTTTAACGAGCCAAAATGAAAAACTTTCCAAACAAAAGGCAAAATACACACACACACAAATATAGACGATCGATCCAGAGCAGAAAGAGACGGCTATACCGGGAGAACAGAGGGGGGAGACCGAGCGACAAAAAAGCGCAAGCTGAAATGAAATTTAGCGTAAAAATGGAGATCTTTTGTCTGCGATAAACGTGAGCATTTTGTTTGTCACGACGAGACGAAGTGTGCTTTTTTGCGCGATTGCCGGATTCGGATTTGGATTCGGAATCGAAATAACCTCTTTAAAATGTGTAAGAAGGGTCTAAGTACTTAAAAAGATATTAAAGTACAAATTTAAAACTTGTAATTAATCCAGATTTTGCAATCATGGCTCCTAAGGATTCAGAAAACAACTTAAAAGTTTAATAAATATTTTCATTAGAAAATTACAAAGAAATTTTCTGATATTTGGCTTTATATATTTAAGTTGATCCCTTTTTCTCTTTCAGAAATCATTAGGATTTATGTACATAATAAGCTTTAACTTTTTAACTACTTGTAAAATAACTTTAATCTAAACTAGCAGAAAATAAAAGTATTTAAATAGTAATTGCTTTTATAAACTTTTTATACCCGTTACTCGTAGAGTAAAAGGGTATATTGTATTCGTGCAAAAGTATGTAACAGGTAGAAGGAAGCGTTTCCGACCCTATAAAGTATATATATTCTTGTTCAGGATCACTAGCCGAGTCGATCTAGCCATGTCCGTCTGTCCGTCTGTCCGTCTGTCCGTCTGTCCGTCTGTCTGTCCGTATGAACGCTGAGATCTCGGAAACTATAAAAGCTAGAAGATTGGCATTTTGCATGCAGATTTTAGGAGTTCCTACGCAGCGCAAGTTTGTTTCAAAAAGGTGCCACGCCCCCTTTAACGCCCACAATCGCTTATATACGATTTTATTTAAATATAAATTTAAATATTTCGGAAAAGTAAAAATGCAGTTTTATTGTGTTTATCAATACCTATCG
Source organism: Drosophila fuyamai (assembly GCA_018153365.1). Lineage (NCBI taxonomy): Eukaryota > Metazoa > Arthropoda > Insecta > Diptera > Drosophilidae > Drosophila > Drosophila fuyamai. The sequence continues at coordinate 14,568,174 of JAECXW010000878.1, read as the reverse complement.
AAATGTAGAAGAATTTTTCAAATCGGACCATTCGTTTAAAAGTTATGCGCGATCAAAGTTTTTATCTCCTTCTCCCTCGCACTCCTTTTACCTGAGTAACGGGTATCTGATAGTCGGGGCACCCGACTATAGCGTTCTCTCTTGTTTGTATTTATATTATATTTTGAAGCAAAATAAAAGTTGAATTTTTATCTTTGACATACATTAAAGTTTTTTATTATTCACAAAAGTTTTTTTTTTTTTTTAATATAACATATATTTTATTTATACGTTAATCAGCCAATTAAATGGCTATAAAACGTAGGGACTAGAAAGAGTAACAAACATAACATGGAATAACATAACTGCAGCGATAAATATCAATATGTTTTTGACTTTAAAAATAATTGGAGATTTTGGTGACGATCACGATAATATTTTATTTATTGGGGAAGGACTCTCGTTCTATGCCGCCCTCCTATCCATAGGTCTGCTTGATGCCTTCTCTTTAGCCTTCTTCTAATCATAGGGGTTGCATTCACAAAAGTAGTTTATTAATTTTATAAATAAGTGGTGCATATTTAAGGACCTACAAAATTTGCGGATAGTGTATAATTAAATAAAATCTTAAAACTATTACCAAGCATAGCGTGAAATGTACTAACTTGGTCTAAATTACTCGTAAACCCGTAGAAAAGCTGTCATAAAGCGAATCCTATTGTTCCGAAGATAAGAGACAGATGCACGAAATGCATGCTATCTCCCTCTCGCTCTAGCCTTTTCCCCCATTTCCCCACTTTTCCCCCCTTGCATTTTTCTTTGACAATTTCAGTTAATTTGTGTGAACGAACAACAACAACAGCGCAAGTGCTTTTTGCTTTTTTTTCTTGTTGATGGAGCCTACTCCATTGGCCTGAGTAAGAGGAAGAGAGATGGAGAGTCATTGGGGGCCATGGTGTGTTTGTGTGTGCAAGTGCGAGAGTAATGGTGAGTGCGTGAGTTGCAAGACAACGATATCATCTTCAAATGCGAGAAAGCGAGAGAGGTGATGATCCAGGTTCAAAGTTGTTGTTGCTCCAGCCAATTAGTTAGTGCCTCTGCGTGCTCCAAAAGTGGGTGGGAAAGGGGCAAGGGGGAGGGACAGCAGGTGAGAGGGAGACAGCTCATAGACCAAGCAACAACAATTGCGGCAGGCAAAACAGCAGTTAACGCGTTTTATTGTCTGTTTGCAAGTGGCCACTGTTGGCTTTTCTTTCCCGCCACTCCCCCTTTCTCACCTTCTAGGTTTATTTGCTCGCCAAAGTGTTGCTAAAAAATGGCTGGAAAGAAAACTTTTAGCGGGAAATTTAGTTTTCATTATAAAATAAAGAATTGTCGAATTTTTTTTACACCGACATGGTAAGTAAAATCTTTATCATATTTTAAAAGTATCAAAATAATTGCCCTTTTTTGGCAGCAAACACAAGTGTATGTTACAAGTTACAAAATATTTTTAGATTCTTATAATTATAAAAAAGAAAGTTCGTCTAGCACCATTATATATCCAGTTATCTAATTTTAACCAACATTCACATATTATAAAGCACTTTTCATTAGATATATTTCGATTGTTGCACCTTTATGATAAAATTTCAGAGTTTTGGAAAACTATAAAAGACTTTCCGGAAAAAAGCTGAATCAGCAGCACCTGCATTCTCCTTTCCCTCCCACCTGCTTAGTTTTTGTTTGTGTTTAAGTGTGCGTGAGCTGTTTTACGTTAGTTAGAGGAGAGGGCCAACAGCATGGCGTTGATCATTAGCGTAGATGGTGTTATTATTTGCACGTTTTGTGTGAAATACACTCGCTCTCTCTTCCACTCCCACCCAACCAAATGCGTTTGCTCGATCAACATGAATAGATTATATAGGCTATAAGGCTATAAGCCAGAGCTTTAACTGTTTCCCGTGCCTTTTGCCACTGGCTCAGAATAAATGAATCTTCGTTAAGGTTTGCAGCTGGCAATTAAAACGAAAAACCAACTTTCTTCCACGCTTATGGTTGCTGTGGGTGGAGATCCCAACACTAACTTTAAGTACATAACTAGCTTAAGCTTAACGATCTTTCATACCAAAGACATTAATTAAGTTGTGACCCATTTGCACATATATGGGCTTTAATAATAAAACTGATTGAAGACAAGCACGATAGAGCTAAGTTCTAATCGTAATTACATCACAAATATTTTGTCTTGCTTTTGCTTACATTTTAATCATTACTTAAAGAATCATATGAACTAAAAATTTTGTACAAAGTACATATGTACAAATATTTTATCCTGTGTTTTTTATTTTTAAAATATTTTAATTTAATATTAGTCAAAATGTTTGAGTTACATTTACTTACATATTTCTGTATATCTAATATATTTAATATCAGGATTAAGCAAACATTTTAATAATACTTTTCATAACAAATAAGGACACACTATTGTATTCACACAGTACTGAGAAAATTCCCACTTCTCTTTCGTATCCCAAGTAATCCTGTGGGAATCGCGCTTTATTTAGTTCATTTCCATATCTCCCATATCCCCAACTTCCTCGTCCCCGATTGCCGGAATATCCCACCTGGCGTCCTCACCTTCCACTCCTCCGGCAATTGACCCTCGATGTCAGTGGCTCATCAAAAATACAAAAAGTGGGATAAAAAAATTAGATCCCGCTCCCACACGGATCTCCAGACTCATCTACAAGGTGCACTGAACTCAACAGCAACCGAATGGTATTCATATGCTAAAGATCCCACTGCTCTACTTCCTTGCAGGCACATCGGATCAAATTACCAAAAAACAAGAAGAGATGACACCAAACAAAAAAATATAAAATCAAAGCAGGAAAAAGAACCTGTTCCTTGGGTTTTCTCCGCCCCCTCACTATTTTTTCTCTGGACGTGCGCATGCATAAAGATGAGGGGATTCGGGATCCAGATTACATATGCTGGGAATGAATGCTGACAAGCGGGCATCATCAGGAAAATCGAACTCTCCTTGGGGTCATGGGAAATTTAGGTCCCAAATCGGAAGTGGAAACCGTTGGAAAATCACGACAGGATATGCAAGGGAAACGCAGAAATCTCAGCCTGTCATGTTTATTTATAATTTATGTTAATTTTCAATTCCATTTCAACATAACAGGACTCTGGATTTGATTAATAGAACACACCTTGAAATAGGGAGCAACGTGTGAAATTCAGCTGGAAGAACTTCTCGCATCTCAAAAAAAATGATGAATGTACTTTTTGGGTCCCAAATTTCTGCCTTTCTTGACACATTCGATTCTTTGCCGCTGGCGGCCACTTAAAATATATTTCCTAACAATCGACTCGGCGCATGTCCAAATTGATGCCCTGGGGCATTGCTACCAAAAATGGTCTCATTTTGCGTATGTTAAATTCAAATTGTTATGATCCGTAAATGTCAAAAAGACACAGAGCAGTCTAAAAAATGCACAACAAAATAGCATTAAAATACGTAGCTACTTTTCTACACTGCTAGGAAAGACGTGAAATTCTTATTTATAATTGGAGTGGCTATTTACCTAAAATTAGAATATAAAATTAAGTGCAAATATATCAGCAACAGCCCTTAAATCTACCTATTATTGTTGGAGAAAGATTGTCTAAAATTACCATACCAAACAGATTTTAAATTCAAGATATAATCAATTTACAAACCAGAATCACAGTATATATTAAAGGTCAATAATATGATAAGCAATAATGTATATTATAAATATGGTTAGAATTTTCCTCTCTGCACTTATGCCTAAATATATGTATAAACAATTACAGACTATTTTCGTATGTATGTATTTCTGGCAAGTCTTTTGCAATTCAAATGCTTTCCTATGATTCATGATCGCTGCTTGTGGTTGTTGTTTCTGTCGCGGTACTACATTTTGTGGTCTTCAAGGTCCATTGCTCTAAGTGCCTTCGAAAACCGCAAGATCAAGACTGGTCGGTCTTCCACCCAGCAGCCCACTCACCTGGCGTCCCATCCTCAAACCTCCAGCCATCCATCGGTTGTAGATCAGCCCTGGGCCAGAGGTTTCTCTTTGGCGGCAAAACGCTGAACTTTCTTCGCATCGAAATCGAATGAAATGGAGTGAAATGAAATGCTCCTTAAGCTTAATTGTCTCAGGTTTTTGTCTTTTCTACAATTTTTTACTCATTTACCGGCCGGGTTCGAGGTTGCGGTGCTTTTGGCCCACAGGTATTCAAATGCTATCAAAATATGTCTGGTATTTCTGAAAACAGTGGGACTAAAATATAAAAAGTTTCACTCAACCATAGAGCCTTTTTAATTCTTAACTTTTAAAATAATTGACAAGAGATTACCATCAGTTTTCATATTAAATAATTTTTATTCAGGATCTTATTATTATAAAGATATACTTATATACTTAGATTATACTTATCATACTTAACGCATATATAAATATATAAAAAGTAAATTATTACATTTTCTTAACATGTACTGTCCTTATAATAATTAATTTTTGTTTATTTCTTTAAAAGGTTGTTTAGATTCACAGATATGGCCCACAGTCGCCTTTGGCAAATAGAGCTCCCATATTTACATTGGCTTTGAGTTCATTTGAATTCAGAACAATAAACAAAAACCGGGGGCAAGAGATTTCAAACAATTCATATATATTTCTTTTTTCATTTCTCTAAAAAGCCGAGCTTGAAATTGGTTTCGATTGTTTATGCATTTTGTAGCACACACATTTCCCCCTCTCTATTTGTAAACAAGGAGGGGATGGAGGGGGGAGAATTCTAAAAGCCAAAAGCCTTCCACTCCATCAACATGAAAAGTGAGCTCGAGCCAAATTCAAGATATTCCGCTGAGTGGGCCACAGTGGCACATCAGCAACAAAAACAAAACTGATTTCGAAAGATGCAGCAGCAGCTGCCTAGTGTGATGGCTCGATGGGTACACTGGGAGAAAAAACGGAGTGTGGGGTAACCTAGAACTGGAATAATTTAGAACTTAGTGACATTGCCTAAAGTTCCAATACTATTATTAGGTAAGAAACTAGAATATTCTAAGAACCTATTCATACGCTCCATTTAAAAATAATTATTTTTTTTAACATATTGCGAAGTTATTTTATATTGAAATTAAATCAATCAGCTTTAAATGGATTATAAATCAGATTTGATTGGGAAGAGTTTTAATAATCGCATAAAGATTTTAAAGTCAACATTCCAATACAAACCATTTTTGTATTATTTATTACGCATTGTTAGTAAACTTATTAGTTAAATTTTTTTTTTAATTTGTACGTATAATATAATAAAAATTCAATGGGTTGTAAGTACTATATTTTAATAGCCTATGCTTTGGACTAAAAGTATTTTATTTTTTTTTCACTGTTGAGGATGCCCAGAGCTTCGGTTTAACCTGGCCAAGTGAAGGGGCCTGGAGGAGGGGCCAGCACCCCCGCTAGGCCGACAGCTGCTCCGGCTTTCGAAAAGCTGAACTGCAGCGGGGGAGCAGTGAAACGGCGGCTTGGGAGGCAGCTTCCATAATTTCCATGCCAGTTGTCATAATCAAAAGCGTTATCTGGTAGCTAACAGCCGCATAAATTTCAAGTGGCCGGGGAAGAGTCTTCGCTGCCACCAAGTGGCCCACCGACTCCAAGTGGATTTGCGGTTGGCTTTTGGCCGCATCAACACATTGGTAATTACGAATGTGGATCGCTCTGGTGTTTGGATCAGGCATTTGCCTGCCATTGGCTTCTCCGCAATAATGACAATAAAGAAATTATAACAATAACAAACTAATAGTGAAATGAGGCGGGAAAAGAGGGGGGACTGTCGAGTGGTGGAGCGACTTTCGCCTATCCGATTACCTGGAGCTGCCAAGAAGATCGAGGCTTAGCCCAAGGCATCTGCGATGGGGTTTTGGGTTCAAGTTACCTGCGATGAAGCCCAGACCTACCGGTGGCCCTTTTATCATTACAGTTTTATCACCATCCATTTAGCTGGGTACTTTTCCTGATTTCCCGTAATTATTTTCCTATTCAGTTATATATTCATAATGCGGATTGAAAGAAATATTTTTCTTCGAATATTAATTTATTCAGAGAGTGAAATCTTTTACTGTAAAATTGTTATTAAAATTATATATACTTTTAATAATCAAATTTGTATTTAATTGCCTTAAAAAACGTATTTAACTTGACAATGGTGAAATAAAGAAATAAACCCACAATTAATATCTTATGAATGTCTTTATATCAACGTATATTTTAAGAAATTAAAGGAAAAAAGTGTACTAGATTGGTTAAAAAAATAATTTTTTTTTTATATTGTTATTGCCTAATAACTAAACTTAAAACTTTTTTCGGTACCTTAAAAATTAAAATAGGATCGCTCGTGATTTAAATTCCGCCCCTTGTTTTATTGTTGAGCATCAAGTAATTGAAATCTAGGCGAAGGCTCGGCACGCGTGATTTCGATTTTCACTCTTAGAAACTTTTAAGGAAATGGAAAAGCTGGCGAAATGTCCATTTTGGTGTTTCTTCGCAGTGATATTTCCTTAAAAGATCGTTTGCCATTGCCGCATGGAGAATTGTAAGTGAAAAGTTCAAATGTCAGGCAAACAAAGGAGACAAAAGACCGGAGTGAGAGAAGAAAAGGAAAACGGGCAGACAAAAGGTAAAAGTAGGGAAAGAATTGGCAAGCGATTTTTTATGCAAATCATAAATCCAGCCATGATGGAGACACCCAGACACCAGAAACAGAAACTCCAGGCAATCGGAATGAACCACAAATTGATTGGGAAGCAATGACGGGGCATTTGACTGATTGACTGCCTGAATGACTGACTGATGGACAGATCGGGCTGAATTTTGCACACTTTCCCAGTCGAGAAGTCCAGAAATAATTAACAATTCGTAGAGAGCTAATGCCAACACGGTTTAATTTCATTCCGCACAATAGAAAGCTTCGGGTGGCGGTGCCTATTACAGAAACCACCTTCTGCCTCTTGGCCCCTTAACCCAACCAAACCCTCTTTACAGGCAGAAAAAAGTTTAAGTATTAGTTTAAATTACAATTTATTAAAAAAAATAATTGCAAAAGAAATAAAGATAAAAATAATATATGTTTCAGAATAAAATTATTGAAGACGCCAATAGTCATTTTTTTGAGGACCAAAAAAAAACTATTGCCTGCTTTAAATAACATTTGTAACTATCTCTACAATTCTATAATAAATATAAAAAAATGACCAGTGTTGTTGTTAGGGTAACTACTTTTTTAATTACCTTGAGAATTCAATTTTTTAAAGTGTATTTTTCTTGTAATACTTTTTCTTTAAGTAAGGAAGCACAAATTCGTTTTCTCTTTTAAAACAAGTCTTTCTGATAAAAGGAATATATCCCTTATTTTAAGGACCATATTTATTATTATATTTTATAGATAAATATTCAAAATTATACTTTTTTATCCTTAGACATTTAATACCTCATTATAAACAAATAATATATTTCGCTGTCTGTTTTTTTGAGTGCACCCTTAAGACCTGTTTTCGCGGTTGACCTGGCCCAAAGCCAGCAAGTGGGCTTCAATAGAAATTAGCAAATGTGTCGCATCATTAGCCACAAGTTGTGGAGTTGTGGAGTTTCAGCGTTTGTGTCTCTGATGAAGACCCTCAAGTGAGTAGTATCCCCCCGATTCCGCCGACATTTCTCCACTATATATTTTTTGCGGTTGAGGCGCCGGATTAGCCGCATTGAGGATGCGGGTCCGATGTTGTATGCGGTCCGTTCGAAAATTTCACCTGAGGTCTGTTGATGTGTGTTATATAACCCCGATTTTTGGGTTGGGTAGGTGTTAGCCTGCTGATGGCTCAGTGATTTATTGCGTTATGACAGTGGGCTAAAAGAGTTTGATTTTCGGGGCTAAGTGTGTTTGCCTTCGCGAATGAAAGTGGGTGAGTGGCGGTTTCAATTAGAGCTGTTTCCTCATTTCCATAAATTCCTTTTTTTTCGCTTTATTTTTGTAAAATCCACCCACTGCCGATCTGGATGGAGCCTTTCCAAACGATAAATCTCACCTCTCTCTCTCTCACTGTGAGCTATTTGATCAAATATATTTTCACACTTGCCACATATATCAAGGTACGAAATTTGCACTACAAATGATTTCAACACCGAAAGGCCGCCGGAGGAAATGGCCGGGCAATGCTGAGTTATGGGAAACACCAAGCGCAATGTTCTACAAATTTTCTGACCAAGAATTGCGGCGAAAATCCTCAAAAAAAGTTAAGGCATAAATCTCCTGACGCCTTTCTTCTGGACGGCACAGGCAGTAAAAACAAAATGCTGCATAATTTCGTGGCAGCGCCCGCCTTTCCTCTCAAATGGATTACAATAATAATTTTTCATATGCAGATTTTTGCGGTACTCCCCGAACAAGTTGCCAGCCAAAGCCATGAATAATATTTCATCACGGGCAGGGGCAGGCGATCCTGTCTAGCCTACGCCTGCCATCCTCCTAAAGGGTAGTCTCAGTCGAGTGGGCAACGCTTTGTTTGATGCACTTGAAGGCAACTCAGCGACGCCAATGCCAATGCCAATATGTTGCAGCAAATTTGCATCACTGCCCCTTGCCATCCACCCACTTTGAAGTACACTGCAATAAGTATAGAAATATATGTATATAGATTGTATTATAAAATCTTGTTTCCCACTTAACCGATAAAAACAAAATTATATTTTTTTCAGGAGATGTTTAAGGCCTGATTTTCCATTTAAAAAGGTTTTAATTTTTATAAAAACTATAAAATAAACTTATTGGTTTTGGCCAAGAAACTTAAATAGTTAATTTAACTTTTAATATGATACAATTGAAAACGATATTTAACAAAACTATCTAAATGCTAAGTAAGTATACATAAGTGAATAAATTCTTTAAAAAAGAGAATAACTTTATGAACAATTTTATATTTCAACAAGAACTTTCCATGAATACTTTTAAGTAATTGGACTTTATAAGCTAATTAAAGTTTTCTAAATAATAAAATGAGTAACCATTACATTTGGTTAAAGATATTTTTTATTGTGACAGTAAAAATAGTACAAGACTTATAAAATTAAAAAAATTAAGCTTTTACATTTAATTTCACAATATTGTTGTTTTTTCTTGCTAGAAAAGATTTATTAAAGAAAGATATTTTAATTTTTGCAATTTCACCTAAAACGATTCAAGCAATGGCCATAAACATTCCGTGTGTATTGTGGGCAAGCGTTATCACCGCTGACGTTGGCAGCGCAAGAATTATTATGCTCTCCGCTAAATATAATAAAAACAAACCACAGACGGAGGAGTCCGCGACTCCGATTGATGGACTTTAAGTCAAAGTCAAGTTGGAGTTCAAGTTCTGGACCGCGAATAAGACGAAGACGAAGACCCGGAGCCGTCGTTCTTCTTCTGCATAATGCAAGTCGAGATCAAGGCAGGCCTCATCATCATATTGCCAATAACGCAATGCAATAGATTTATTGAATTATTGCTTTGGCCGTGGCAGGTACATGGACTCCAGACTCCACTCCACTCCACGGCACTCCAGTCCACTTTGCTGCACTCCACTTTGGGGTTCGGGTTCGGGTTCGGGCTTGGGTTTTGGTATGGGGTATGGAAAAATGCTTTTCGAGTGGGTGATAAATTCAAAGAGTCGGTCGCAGAGTCATTATTCCAAGCGGCCATAAAAGAAAGCTTTCCCGAGTGCTTGACGTTTGAGGCAATTGGGCAGGAAAATGCAGGAAATTGAAGGAAACCTCCGGTCTCAGTTCCAATCGCCTTGATAAGTCCAATTAAAGTTGCCAGAAAAATGGGAGGCCTTTTTTTCCAGCATTTTGGCTCAATCATAAGCAAATAATCAAGCCATAAATTTGACCGTTCAGTCGACAGCAGCAGTTTGATTTTTCTTTGACATATTTTTGAAAGTAAAACTTGGGAAATATACAGAAATAATTTGCAATTACCTTCTGCGCCTTGAGAGACTTTTTCGATGATTAACTGCTTTGACCTGGCGTTGTTCTAGATTCTGACATTTGAATTGGATTGGATATGGGTGAATTTATTTCAAGACTCAAATTTGCTCTTATGTTTTGCAGGAAATAGCAGATACAGCAAAAACTACAAAGTTGTATAACTAGATAGTTGATTTAAAAGATTAGTTCATATTAATTAATTTTTCTACACTTACCTTTAACAATCACGGAATTTATTAGACATTTTAAATAAGTTAGAGAAGATCACCTCCCACAGAACCTGAAATAGGTGATTTACTCCTAAGTGTTTGGGGGTTTTTCGTTCTTGGTAGTTATTAAAAACAGGTTGTATGTCTAATTCCGCACAGAGACAGGTTGGACATGTGAAATTAAACGGACGGTGGAGTGGTGAATTACGCTGGACAGTAGCCGTGGCAATCTTCAACTTCAACTTCATTAGAGGGACTCCGATATTGTTTGAATGGCACCGCCAAGAGCGGCATAATTGGACCCCGGACTCACTTCACTTTCCCACTATGACACGGCATTAATAATTGTGCTCCAGACATTTCGAATTTTCGGCCTTTACGGTAGCATTTGGTTTTGTGGGTCCACAAGAAAGCGATCCAATCCGAAATGTGGAGCAAGTGTGAGTCACTTGTGAGCGATACAGTGGCCTGCTCTCGATCCGCAATTAGCCGCAGCTTTGTTATCACTCATTTGCATTATAAACCCTCTCCAAATGTGCTAATTTGTATTTCATTTTTGTGGATTTTATTTGTGACCTGACCGAAATGGAGCCTTTTGTTCACCTGGTGAGTACGCGATGGACCAAAAACAAAGCTGTTCCATTTCAGCAATAAATTTAAAACTTAAAAATAAAATACAAAATTTAATAAATGTGTTCGTTTTTTATTCAGACGACAGACATTTTGGTATATAAGTGGCACAATAAAAAATTAACTACTGGGACGCTGTTAAAGTCTTTTATTTTATTTACCAATTGCAATTTCAATTAATTTGTGTAATAAAATCGTTGGCATTCGTTGACTGAGTGAAACTGTTTGGGCAACAAATTGACAGGTACAAATGCATTTGCGACCCGAGTTCGTGGCCTGTTTATGATATTTTAATAAGATCGGACGTACGGCCATTTGTTGGCAATTGGCAGTTTTTAGTTAGTTTTGGGCCGCGCAAATGTGCAGGCGCAGTTTGTTACACGATTTCGGGCTTAGACTATATATAATAATAGTCACCGGCGCAACAATCGAGTGAGATATTTAGATTAACAGGTTGTTTTCATTACGATTCGTGCTTTTTAACAAGCAAAACGTGCACTTTCTCCGCACGCAGAGCCAATAATTTCCGAATCGCTTGCTCCACTCCACTTTTTTTACAGACACAGCGACTCCGACTCCGAATCGGAACCCCAGACTCCTACTCCTGGCCCGCTGGATCCAATCCAATCCGATCCGAGATGCTGGAACAATAGGCCATAGTAACCAGGTACTGCACTGGGAAAAATCTGTTAAGACTTCTCAAGTTGGATTGTTTTTCTAAAAATAATGACAAAGACTCTGATTAAAATTTTGATTCTTATTTAAATATTTTCAACAATGACAAAATTAATTTTATTATTTCCTAACAAAATATATATGTATGCCATTTTGCAGATCTAACTTCATATCTTAAATATTTAGTTTAGAAAATCCCAAATAACTAGGTTACAAAACCCTTTAAGTACGAATAAGATGTTTAATTTTAAGTAATATTTTTAAAAGCCTGTTCTTTAAGAACAACTCTTCCCGAAGCTTTTTTGTGATCAAAAATTATAATAAAGGATAATTCATAATGCTTGATCTTTCTTAATTTTCGCCTTAAAGAGTATCATTAACGTTTCATTTATTCTTTAAGATTGGGTAATATGTTACAAAAAAATTTAAATTTAATAATATATAAATAAGTTCTTTGAAAAATTTGCTAATTTAAAAACTTGTGTGAGTAATATAAATGCTTTTGCCTCAGTGCAATTACCAACTTTGGATCTCAGCGGTCGCCAAACATCGGCATTAACATTAACATTGACTTTACACGACTTGCCGGCGATCTGGCATTGGTAGCTTCATATTTTTATTGTTGTTTGCGCATCGCGCATAAAGAATGTTTGCATTTTGGGATCGTGTCTGCGTCCTTAAGATTCCCCTTCGGCTACTTCCCTCCATCATCCTTGGCTCAGTTTTATTTTTATTTTTTACAGGGGGGCTTCTGACAAAACGCATCTTTAAACGAATATGATTTCGGAGGAGTACGCTGAATATGTGGCGAAATGTGCTACACAAATCGGTAAGAATGGTTTATTATAAATAAATACATTGGCTTATAGCAGGTTTTAGATTATATTATATATTATTTATAATATTTTACAACAATTTGTTTTAAGCTAAGATGCGAAAACTAAAAATTACTAATAAAATTAGAATCATATTTAGATCAAAGATTAAAAAGGTAAAGTAAAGAAGTATTTATAAATTATTGTGACAGTTTTCTAGTCTTCTTATTCTTCACATTATATATATTTTATAATCATTGTACCTATATATATTTTATAATTATTGTACCTTTATAATAGTTTCATGGCATCTCCCCCGTAGGGTATATAATCTTCGCTTTATCTAGATGCCATCTGCTACTTACCAGTTGCTTATGCAAATAATGGTCCCTTGTCTGGGTCACGTTTATATGGGCTGAACGTTGTAAAGTGTCAATTTCGTAGATGCGCAATTCCCGGGAGATATATCAAAGCCAGAACGTGCAGCTTATGTCATAATCTCGGACAAAAAGAAGGGAACCCAGAGGAGGAATCTCTTGGAGCGGTGGCTTGGTGTTAATGTGCCATGCAGCTTGGATTTTCCCACATTTTCCAGCTAGTTGGCCCCGGCCATTGGCCATATTTATGGGCATTTGCCAGCTTTTGGCTACCGGTTGGCGGTTGTTGTTTCGGCACTTGTTGCCCAGCCCCGGCTAGAACAATGGGATAGTTTGCATGTTCAATTTCCACCGTTTCCACAGGACATGCATAATGAGATAAAGATGGTCGGAGAAATGCGAATACAACTGAGAATCTTTCCCAGCGCCAAATCACGACCCCGCCAACGAGCGAACATGAGTCGCCAATGAGGTAGCTAAATGAGTGCGGCTGGAAAGTTAACAAATTGCTGCTTTATTACCAACATCTCACTTAAACAAAGCCAGCCGTGCTGCTCCCAACTGATAGATGTGGCCAAAGCCAAAGCCAAAGGCAAAGGCAAACCCAGCTCCAAACGAAAGTCAACCCATTAGGATAACTATCGCGTGAGAGAGAACCAGGCGGGTGTGGGTTGCAGGGCCGAGATCCTGACTCGCCGATGCGCAGCTAAGTGGGCTAAAGTAATGGGGCAAGCGTACCAAAAGCGGGGGCCACAATGCCGCCCGATCTCCGCCAGAGTTGGAGCGATTGCCGGCGCGCATGCGCAATAAACAAACACGCCATGTTACCGTTGTCTGCCGCGCACCACTGTGGAAAGTAAGGTGGAAAACTGTTTTACTAAACTCAAGGAAAATATAGAATAATACCACAAAAAGAAGAATTTTTCCTTACTTTTTGATTTTTTTATTATTATTGATCGAACTGATTTTGTTAATATCTGGTTAATATTTTATCATTTTACATTTTTATTGTAAGTGGAAAAATAACTTTGATGTTTTAAATATAAGGAAGAGTTTTTTTTAAATCTATTTTCATAAATTACTAAGTGCCATAATATAATTTTCAGTTAAATTCAATTTGGCAAGCGCTCTTTAACTATAATAAGAAAAACGAAATGGCTTTTTAATGAGACATTTTTATAGATCGTTAAACTGAACTATTATAAATCTTAAAAGCTTTTTAAAATTAGCTTATTGGTAATAATGACACTGCAGTTAATACTATACTTTAAGTACTAATACTATCACTATTTTCCCCTCTCGATCCCATGGTAAAAACTTTCCTGGCGTTGGAAGCTTTATTGTTTTTGGCCCTGTTGGCTTTCAGTTGGTGTCAGCCGGTGGGAGTTGCGCTTGCCAGAAATGAAATAATAATTATTATTAACTATTAGCGTTGCTTGGTAGTAGCCAGAGCCGAAAAAAAGGGAAAAGCCGGGAGGGGAGGGGAAGAAAACAAAGACGAAACCGAGATGGTGAAGCGCCTTAGCCAATTGCCACCAGTTTGCCAGTTTGGAGCCGCTTTTGATTGTTTGTGACCTTAAGTTGTCGTGCCGCAGTGAAAAGGTCATCATTAGCCATGGCATGGCAGCCAGGCTCCAGATCCTCCAGTTCCTCCGATCCCTCCAAACTTCTCCATGGAGTTCGCTTTTTTTTTACTTGGAGGAGGCGGCGTCTAATTTGTGGCCGCCGCTCAACTTCTGTTCGCGTTTTGCCACGGATGGCGGTATTTTCCTTTACTTCTGGCCAAAGATCTCTTTCGGGACTGGCTTTGATTTTTATGATGTTTTAATTTGTTGCACGTTGCAGTAAATTTGCTTTATGGTTGTTTAATTTTATTGCACTACGGGAACAGGTTTAAATTGAGCTTTGATTGGAATAGCTTTGAGTCGGGGTTAATATGCCAAAAGACAGCTTAAAATCGATGTTTTACATAATATAGGAAAGGCAAACGAAAGCCTTTCGGGTTGAATTGTTTAATATTAATTTTCAATCTTGTCAAAGAAATCTTTCAACAAAACTGTCAATTTTTAGTTTATTACTAAAAGGTAACTGCTTTATTTTTTATTAGTTTTTATCATTCCAAAAAAGATCCTGAGCCAATGCAAACTTCCCCTAGATCAAAAGAATTTCAATTTAATGGACTTGTCACTGGTCAATGCCGCCATTAATTATATTTAAGCTGATTTCAAACCCCAGAGCAGCGATCAAAAATAATAAAAACAAGAGAGAACGCTATAGTCGGGTGCCCCGACTATCAGATACCCGTTACTCAGGTAAAGGGAGTGCGAGGGAGATGGAGATAGAAACTTTGATCACGCATAACTTTTTAACGAATGGTCCGATTTGAAAAATTTCTTCTACATTTCGATAGGTATTGATAAACACAATAAAACTGCATTTTTACTTTTTCGAAATATTTAAATTTTTAAAATCGTATATAAGCGATTGTGGGCGTTAAAGGGGGCGTGGCACCTTTTTGAAACAAACTTGCGCTGCGTAGGAACTCCTAGAATCTGCATGCAAAATGCCAATCTTCTAGCTTTTATAGTTTCCGAGATCTCAGCGTTCATACGGACAGACAGACGGACAGACAGACGGACAGACGGACAGACGGACAGACGGACAGACGGACATGGCTATATCGACTCGGCTAGTGACCCTGATCAAGAATATACATATATACCTTATAGGGTCGGAAACGCTTCCTTCTACCTGTTACATACTTTTGCACGAATATAATATACCCTTTTACTCTACGAGTAACGGGTATAAATATGAAAATGGAATAAAAAACAGCGGGACCCATGTTGACAAATACCCGAGGCACGTCACTCAATTTTAACCTGTTGCATGTGCCGCGGCTCTTGGAACACACCTATAAACAAATGATCCAATTGTCTTCTGCATGACTTAATAATTTCAATTCTTCTGAAACAAATTTTTCGACCGAATCGAACGAGGGGCGAAAAGGAGAAAAACAAAATTAAGCGTGACGAAATCTTTTTGATGTGGGAAATGTCGCTTTGAGTCAAACCGACAAGTGTGTCCAGCAGCCAAGATATAGAATAACAATATCTAGGAGGGGAACTTGAGACGCACAAGCTGGGCATGTTGCTGGGATTAGCCTGAAAGCATTTTCTCAATTTTTGATTTTAATCCTTATATGTATGTATGATTTTATTTTCGGGTTGCTAGTTTTTTTTTGGTCTCTCATTTGAAGTTTTGTTGGTAAATATTTTTTTAAATGTTGTTTTGGATTTCTGTTAATTGGCGGCGACATGTGTTTGTAGATGGGATGGATAGGGTCATAACTTGGCCGTAATTCTGTTGCTGCTGTGGTCACTGAAGTGTTCATTTGTGTATGAGGAAGTATCTAGTCGGGGGATTTATTCGAGGCGGCCCAACATCAAATGGCTTCGAAACTGGGATATTGAATAATTTTGGGTCCGTTAGGTGATCCGATTTTGAGGTCGACACAGCCCTGATGATGTGTAGCTTGGATTTCGTCAAGCCAAAGTAATCAAACAAGTGATGGGAAAGTTTTTCGGCCGGATTATAATTGATGAATAATTGTAGTGCTGGATAGAAAGCTTTGAATTCCTATTAAAATAGCTTTTATTGGATATGGAGATGGTCTTCTGCAGTTGTCTGCAACTACGAACTTAAATGTACATAGTATAGACCATTTTGGTTTTCTTCTTTAATAATAATAATAAAATTTAATAAGATTAATAAAATGGGAATTATGATTAATTAGGCTAAAAATTTTGCTAAATTTTAGTTGATATAAATTGTATTATCAAAAGACCAAAAGTCTTCTGCAGTTGGCTGCAACTACGAACATAAATGTACATAGTATAGACCATTTTGGTTTTCTTCTTTAATAATAATAATAAAATGTAATAAGATTAATAAAATGAGAATTATGATTAATTAGGCTAAAAATTTTGCTACATTTTAGTTGAAATAAATTGTATTATCAAAAGTAACAGTTTGTGAAATATATAACATTTGCATTATTTTTTTACCTGCCCAAAAGATACCTTTCAAAATCAAATAGTGTAATAAACTAATAATATGCAAATGATAGTTTAGTACAAATGCATGCATTATGCAACAAAGTCATAAAATGTATACTAAAGTTACAGAAAGCATAAAAATCCAAGCCAGTTATGCAACGCCAAACCGATAATAGGATATTCATTTATGAATGTTTACTTTTCATGAGCTCCATTAGAAGCATTAAATCATTTAAGCCTGCCTGCGGCGTGTTTCCGCTCAAAAGTTCCACCACTTTCCCCTCCTCTTTAACTTTTGAGACAATCCCCAGTCGAGTTCTCCATTTGCCGGTGGATTGTTATGACTAATAAAATGTTAACATGCAAAACATTCGCGCTAAAAAGAAACCAACGGAACGAAAAAATGTCAAAAGCCAGCAAGTTTTGTTTGTTGTTTCTTTCGTTTGCTCGTATTTTTGATTACGAGCCCACACGACGCTGTTCCTGTCCGGAGAGCCTGTTCTTCTTGTGTGAAAGATCAATGGTCAACTGGCCAGTGTTGTGATTGCGTCTGTCGACCGCCTCACCTGCCCCCAACTGCCCCACCTGCTGCATGATTCATTGGCCTGAGTTACGAGGCTGTGCCAATTCTTTGGCACTTTGCCTTTGATTTCTGGCTTTCGGGGCGCGTGCCTGTTATCAGTGGCCACAGTTCCAGAGTTATTCCGCACAACGGTTACTGACAGCTCCCGGAAAAGGTAGAATCGGAGAAATCCCAATGGATTGGTCTCGCAGAAAAAATGTTTCATCAATTTTAAGACCCTACACTTTGATTAAAAATGGTCCTTACGCTAAGTTCATTTTCAAAAACAAGATTATTCAACATGCAATTTATAAAAACAACGGAAAATTAAATATTTAAATATTGACACAATATGTCATTTAAAACGTGTATTTTAAAATGTTTCCTGTTAACCAGGAATAATCTTTAAAAGAACTTTCTACAAATCTATATTTTAGCAATTTGTATAAATTAGTTTCCACAATTACAAAATATTTAACAATATGTTTATAAAGTGTACTATGCTCATCAATAATTGGATTAAGTATAACCCTTGATTAAGGGGCAATTTATGTTACTTTTTTTGGAGTGCAGCGCTACTGAAAAGGAGGAGAAGTGAAACGCCATTGGATTTTACTTTGTATGTTTTCTCGGGGATATTGCCCAACAGAAGGCATTTTAGGGCAGCTCAGGTTACTGCCCATTTCCAGGCCCGTCGCTTTCACCTCATTCTCTCGACTTTTTGGTCTATTCAAAGGGCCGCCAAAAGCTTCGGGTTTTCCCTATCAATTAAACTCATTACTTCGCCCCGTTGCAGCAGCCGACTCAATTAAAACTCATTAAACCATTTACCATATTCATAAAATAACAATAAGGCGAAAAAAGCGCCACGCCGCCCAGTTGCATGATGGCCATTGGAAATGCAGTCTAAAAAGCACGAAAAAAAAGCCAAAGCCCCTAATGCATTTGTCATGAACCTGCCTGGGTCAGACCCTCTTTGGCAGCTTCAAACACAAATCGACCGACGATCCAAGATATTCGACCTGCTCTCCATTGTGCACATGATGAGGCTGGGACCCGCGATGGCCAAGATTTCCGACCGGGGAGATTCCAGAGACCTCAACCCCGTTGGCGGCCGTGGCTGCAAGTACACGCTAATGGTCAACAACTACCATAGCAATCGGGGGCTGAACTTTGGCTTAAAAGTATCGAACTTGGTATACCTGGGCTTTTAAATCAGCGAATTGAATTAATGAATTTCGCATATTTTTTTGGATAATAACAAAGCCAAAAAATTGTTAACTGATGACTTTTGGTTTCAATTTTTAAGGATTTCATAAAATATATTATATGGTCAAAAATATAAAATAAATTTATTAATCTTAAAATCATTAATTAGTTCTTTCAGCTAAAGAAAAAATACGATACAAATACATATACAATACAATACACAATAAATCTAAAAAGAATAAACCAATTATTAAAGTCACAGTCTAAGTTGGTTATTTCAAAAACACAAATTATATGAAAAAAGGGGAATTCGAAATGATTTTCTACATAATATTACATTTTTAAAAGCATTAGATTAAACCAAGAAAAAATTCAAAAATTCCCACACAGAAACATTAAATATGCCCCACCAATACCCTATGAAAATGCAACAAGTATGCTAACTGCAACAAACTCGCCGGCGCACGCTGCCAACATTATAAAGAAATTGTAATAACAATAATGGCTCAATAATTTATTGATAAACCCCGAGAGTTGAAGTCGCCGTTTGAAATTGTAGGCAGGTCACCTTAATTCTATCCATGTATACAGATACTTATAGCCAGATATTGGGGGATATAAATATATGTGTGTGTGTGTTTGTGGACAACGGTACTTGATTTGATTTTTTTTTGGTAACTTCATTTCATGCGGAGAGCGCAGAGAAGAGAGCGCGTAGTGGTAAGACAAAAAAAATCGTTTAGCCAAGAATCGTGACTCCCACATTTTAACCCTTAACCCCGGCCACGAGCGAATGAAGTTAACTTTTTTTTTGGGGCCCCGCAGTTCAAGCCACCGCCACAAGCCAAAAGCTAGAGAGAGAGGGGAGACAAACCCCAGTTTGGTTGATTTTTGGTGGCTTTCTTTGCATGAAAATATAAGCGAAAATAAAACAGTGGATTCGGATTTGTATATCAACAACAATAATAAAATTTATTACCTTTACCCTTTTTTTTGTGCAAATTCTTGGTCTCAAAATGTCAATAAATCATACATATTTTTGTTTCGGTTTTGTTTTGCGGAAGGAGAGCTTTCTTATATAAAAAGTTTGGTCGGGACACTTGCAACTTTGTGGCACGAGTCGGTGCATTGTGTGGCTTTAAGGATGTTAAATTTGGGTTTTGCTCTGATGATGTTGTACAACTTAAAAAAATGTATAAATATTTGAAACTAATTGAATATTAAACAAGAAGGAAGGCAAAATTTTGGCCAATGTATATACACTGGCAGCTGTTACAAAAATTAAATAAATAAAAAAAAAATAAAAATATATAGATTTTCCGATACAATTAATACCTAGAGGTATGTCACTTTTAAATCGGATGTCTGTAAGAAAAGTTATGAGCTTCGAAGTGCCAATTTTCTAAAATTTGGGAAGGGGTGAGAATGACAAAAAACCAACGCAAAAATAAAAAAGTGAAATAAAAGATTTTTAGAGAATTAAGCCACAATCATTTTGAGGTATGCCACCTTGTTATCGGATGTCTGTACGAAAAGTTATGAGATTAGAAGTGCACTTTTTTACACTTTTCTGCAAAGCCATTTTTTGAAAATTTGGAACTAATCCACAATCATTTTGAGGTATGGTACTTTGTAATCGGATGTCCGTAAGAAAAGTTTTCAATTTTTTAATTTGTATCATATTTGCTAAAAGTATAACGACATTGCTGCACTTTTGCTGTTAGTTTTCATGAATTTTAGCATCTTGAAAGTTTATAAAACGGCCTTTCCCTGATAATTTGTTATGGAATCTTACATATTCTGTAATTTACTCTTTCTCTGCCTTTGTTTCCTGGTTTTTTCGTAGGGCCCAACCCAAGTCTGTTGAACATTCCCGAATACAACCCCTGGCGAAAAGTCGGACACATCAAAAGTATCCCTTGCAGCACTTGTTGCAGTTTTCACCGAATCCTCACACATGCCGAGGTGTAAATGAAAGTCAGATTTACGCAATTTGCCTCCAGACCTTGTAGTGGACACTTGCCCTGGGTTTTCGAGGGGGATGACTTCAAGGGGCGTCCCGGGGGCAGGGGAGCCACCATCGTCACGGGGTCTCTCATTTTTATGGGTAGCAGCGACATGCAAATTGTGTAGGTAACATTTTTGAGCGTGTTCTAATTTACAAGCGAGTGGAACCGAAAGGAACCAAATTCGAAGCCAATCACGTCAGCGTTTGCCAAAGAGAAGGAAGCCGGCGAAAAGGTGGCCAAAACAAGGGGGTCTAGAAGGGGGGATTGCACAGGTTACGTGCTTGTAAATTCAAATTTGGCTGCGTTGTTGGCCAGCCGCTTGTTTTCGTGGTTCATTGAGCCGTGTTTCGTGCATAAATTAATGAAATATGAAAAGGAGCTGGCTCGCTTCGGTTTCTTTGGGACCGCACACAATGTCCAACATGGTTTATTAATTCAATTTGTGCCTAAATTAACGTGTAAGTGGTTAATATTGAGTTACTGCACTTACCACGGCAAAGTCAACCGACAAAAATCAAGGGAATATAAAAAAGAAAAAAGTAATTAATACTTTTTAGGGATCGAAGTCTTAAATACCCTCAGACAAAAATTTTGGCTGATAGTAATAGTATACAAGGGTTCTATGGGAGGATAACTAAACGAAATAGTGTGTATTTAGCAGGTTGGGTTTTTAACATAATTTAAAATTATTTATGTTTAATAAAATTAAAAAGGCCTACACAGCAATTTATTAAGATATTTCACATTTCCAAATAAAATGTATATTAAATTTATTTATGTGAATATTTTCTAAGTACTCTGAAATATTTTAGTTATTTTTTAGTGTTTGGATAACAAATCTGAAGTTTAATTAAAATGTACATTAAGGATTTTAAACTATCAAAAAACAGATATTAAAGAAATAAATCTACTTCAAGTACTAGAATTTTTCCTTCATAAAAAGGAATTTATAAAAAATGCAAATGCCCTCTTCAAGAGTATAATCATACAAAATATAAAAAATCAAGAGCAAGAGCAACAGGAGAGTTTCCTTTTTGTCAGTTGCGTGTGCCACTGCCATCGTCTTGGGCATTTGGCCTGGGATTTGGCCACGATTTGGGTTTGGTTTTGCTCCCGACATGCGTTTTTGATATGAGCATTTAGATTATTGCCTTGGTGTGGCAATAAAATGCGGGGAAAACGATAGCCAGACACGGATTTCGATGCCTAATGTGGAGCACTTGAGTTACGATTGCGTTTTTGATACACAGTTTTGCATCTGGCTTTCGAAAACGGTCATGGAATCGTATCGAAATCAATCAAATGGAATATTGACAGGTCGCTGCCGCTTAAGCCGTTGGTATTTTTTGTGCCTTATCGCCGGGCCCATGTGTCGCCATATCTTTATGCCCATCTGGCGGCAATTTTCGTGCCTGAGTTAAGCGCTCGCTTAACGCCCCCATAAGCCTTGACTAATTGGCAAGGAAATCGCTTTTCCGATAAATGTTATAAAAGCCTTCAAATGACTAACTATTTCTTTTTTTTGCTATTTGTTTCTGGCCATGCAATCGCTGAAATTGTGACAAATTTAAAAACATTTTCAAATATTATTTATCGCGTGGTGTACGCATGTTGAATGCGCAATTCACGCAGGCAGTTGCTGTTTACTTAGTTTGGGGGATTTGTTCAAAATCGAACGCGAAAATCGACAACAAGCATTTTGTCTAGCCTGCCATGTTCGATTTGGCCTCAACTTACTTTTTTTGGGGCAAGCTTTATTCGTGGGGCATGGAGATGGGAAGTGGGAGTTGCGGCTTCGGTCAATGGCAATCAGAAAAGGCGTATGAAAATAAGTCGATCGAATTTGATTAACTATTTAAATACATTTAATGAATTGAAATGAATTTAATTTTTCTTAGTCAAATTATAACGAGTCTAAAATGTTAATGTAATATGCAATTGGCACATGGCAATATTTTAAAATAAGATATTAAATTTTTTTAATTTTAATTTCAGGTTAAAAACTTTCTATTTATTTTAAAGATTAAGAATAACATTTTTGTTGTAAAGACAAAATTACTTGTTATTTTATTCTTTATTTTGAGTACCTTTACACATTTCTGTAAAAACTGGGTATACATAATTATCTCAACGATTTATTAGCCTCCTAAAACCCTCTCGTATCTTTCGAAGCGTTTGACAATTCTTTAGTTTTTGGCATGATCCTAATTTTGGCAATCCCAACCATTAGCCGCTATCAGAACTGACAGTCATGACTGGGCCATTAGACCATTAGCCACTAGTTTGGGCAACCCTGACATCTGCCAAGCCCCTGCGAAGTCAGTCTAGTTTAGCATTTGATTCATGGGGGGCCACCACCCGCGCCAGTCCAATCAGCAAATCATTAACAACTAATTAAATTATATAAAAGAGCCATTAATTAAGCCTTAAACTCAAGGCGGCCGAGAATAGATTTGCCAGGGTTTCCCTTTCACTTTACAAGGAAACAGAATCCGATCAACAAGCGGCGAACAAATAATGACAAGAACTTTGCGCTAAACTTTTGCACTTTGACACCCAACTGTGAACTCGGCCCACTCCCGTATCCAATAAACCTTTTTTTAAAGGCACGCTTTGTGCGGCGGCAGTTGTAAATATTTAATAACTACATTAATAACAGCAATGACAACGGCTGCAACAGTAATAACAACAATAATAACACGCGCTGCAATTTGCCAGAGCTGCAGCAAAAAAACTACCGTTTTTGGCCACGTTTGCTCAACTCAAACTCGGGCTTGAAACCCAGACTCTGACTCGACCACATGGAATGAATGAATGTCATTAATTTGACAACAGAAACCGTTAAATCAGCAATTCAATCACCTGGTCAAAGCGGACTTCCACACCGAGAAAAAATCGGTAAAGTGCTCATCCTTTTTATAATATTACAAGATAGTTTTAAGGAAAAAGGTATGATCCTTCTAAAATATTTTGTGGCGTGTGACCATGATTATAAAAAGGGCACTTATTTTAGGACATTTTTTATTTATATTACATAAAGTATACCCTTTATACAAGATTATGTTACTAGCAAAAATTAAAGATTACGCTAACATTTTGGAACTGACAGTGTTTTTTTTTCTTTGTACAGCCAAGTGGTGCGACAAAGAAACGGTTCTCGCTTCGGTTTCTCTCGCGGGAATCTCTCTCTTTCTGTTTCTCTGACTCCTTTTTTTTTGAGGCGGCGTGAGTCTTAAATTACCAACCTTGCCACAATTTCAATGCGCATTCGCATTCGAATTTGTTTGCGGTAATTGGCCTCTGAGTTTGCCATTTCAGTGGCTCAAAAGGGGGTGGTGTTGCGGGTCGGTGGGTGGTGTACTGAGGGTCGGGGGTCCAGCTGTTGGTGGCGGCTACTGAAACCGCCGCACCCACAAACGATCGCAACAAATCCAATAGCCAAAGCGGACCTGTGTACAGTGACTTGAGGTGGCCTTAACTGCCTTGCAGCTATTTTTTATGCAGAAATGTAGTGTTCACATTTGGCTAATAATGTTATAATGTTTAGAAAAGTTTATGGAACTATAAAATTTTGCTAATATTTGTCCTAATGAATGAATGTTCGTGCTATTCATTAACCCGTTTAAATTTTAGAGTATATTTTTGTGTAGCCGAGAACATTGCTATATTATATGGGAATAAACCTTTTTACAGCCCAATAAAAGAAAAAAAGTAAGAATTGCACTGTATTTCCATTTGAAGTGTTTAAATAAACAATGTTTATTTTTGTAGTTTTATTTTTAACTCAACAGAAATGAATACATTTCTGTAACTAAAAATTAATTATTTATTTCTGAAGGAATGAAAATTGATTGGATTTTTTTTATTAATGAGCTCTAAAGTTATTTATGGATCATAAAAAATATTGTCCGGCTTTATGGTTATTTTTAGCATGATTAACTTTGAGCCACTGTGCGAGGGAGTTCGCCTTTTGCCTTTCAACTTCTGTGGCTGCTGCTACAGGTGTCTCCAGTCCCCAGTCGTCGATCTCCGGTCTCCGGGTTGGCGTTCTCCTCGATTCTCCCCCGTGTCAATGACAGTTCAATGTGCCTGGTTGATGGTTGTTTTTGGCGTCGTTGTTGCCGGTCTGGCAACAGTTGTCGCACATGCAAATCGTGACTGTTGTCCATCACAGTTCTCCGGAGTCTCAGAGCCTCGGAGTTGCCAAACTTGCCAGTCAGTCAGTTTGTCAGTCAGTCAGTCAGTCAGTCAGTAGTCGGCTCTGTAATTTTTTGTCTCTGCTCTGTTGTTTTTTTGGTAGTTGCACATGCGACCCAAGTGATTTGTTTAAGACGTTTTGATTGATTATTGGTGCGCATGCGCCAAAGCGGCGACAAATCTGCCGAATCTTTGTTCGGGAAATTTTAAAAATATTTTTGTAACGATCGATTTGATGAAACTTGATCTCAAGTGGAATCAAATTCATTTTTTTCATTTAAAAGATCTGAAATTAATTTACTTTGAAAACTTGGTTAGCTCAAAACATAATTCAAACTTATATTTTTAATTAATAATGAGTTTACTCGTTAATTTTAAAGTATATTTTAAAGGCCCTATTGATGACTAACACATATTCAAAAATTGATCTGTATTCTTTCTGTGTTGCCACATCTTTGTTATGGCCCAGTCATGCGCCAAAAAAGAGCGGCATTTATTAATTATTCTGACCCAGAATTCATACGAATCTGAGTATCGGAAATCTGAGAACAGAAACCGAAACCAGAAACGCGAACAACGCCGGTGTATGAGTTTTATTTTTAAGCTCGACGCGCGTTTGTTGTCAGTTTGAGTTTGAAATATTTACCACCTGTGATGAATAACGTTACATTTGCGTTGATTGTTTTTTATCCGTGATTTATCGAGAAGTTCG
Organism: Drosophila fuyamai; assembly: GCA_018153365.1. Taxonomy (NCBI): domain Eukaryota; kingdom Metazoa; phylum Arthropoda; class Insecta; order Diptera; family Drosophilidae; genus Drosophila; species Drosophila fuyamai. The sequence goes on along the minus strand of JAECXW010000878.1, from coordinate 14,542,699 downwards.
AGTACCAGCACCTCCATCGATGGCCATGCCCACATAATGCTGATTACTCAGGTGTCTGGGGTGCGTGTCGGCTTGTTTTCTGATTTTCGGATCTCCTCCTTTTGGGGGCCCGTGTACCGTTAATTAATTTGCAAGTCTCTGCCTCGTCGCCGTATTTTGTTGTTGTATCTGTTTTGGTTTCGTTATGTGTATGTTTTAGCCGGAATTTGTAGTGCAAAGTGCACACCGGGTGGCATTCGTCAGGCGATTGGATACGTGGAAATAGGTTTATGCGGGACACAGATTGCACGAAGAAGATATCAAGGAAACCTAATTAGATTGCAGTAAAATAAATATAAGCACCCTTTTAAACGTTTTATTTTATTAATAATGTTATTTAACCGATTGTATTTTGAGTATTAACAAAAGTTTAAAAGCTACCACCTTCAGTTAAAATAATTGAATCGTTACTTGTATAATCATTATATTTTCAAAGTTTTAACGAATTAAATTTAACGATTTTTTTTCTCAATTTTAATTTAATATGCTATTAGGTCACGTCTACCTTCATTGCATGTGGAATCAATAAATCTTCATTGTTTTAAAAATAGGTTTATAATTTGTGACTTTAATTTTTAATTTTGTCTGGCCAAATTTATTTTATTATGCTTTTAGGTTATCAAAATTTGTTTAATTTAGCAACGTTTAGTCCTTGAACTTTACATACTCCTTTACATTTGCACCAATACTATGAAAACCACATTCTTTATCTTAAAACCTTTGAACTTTAAGTCTGGCTCTCTAAAATATAATTTAGTTAACTGAAAAATAAAATCGTTACTTCTTAGGTTTGTTGGCTAATCGAAGCTTTGATATGTTGGGGGTGACCCCGTTGGAGATATTCGGCGTTATCATGGTAGCCCTGGAGGTGGGCGGTGCCCTTGGAATATTTGAGGGGGCTGGCGATGGCAATGTTGCCTTTTCGTCGGACTTGGGCTTAGGCTTCGACTTGTTGGTCTTGAAAGATTGGAATTTCTGCTTTTGGGGCTTCCTTTTAATACCTGGATTTTGGCGAGTAGACAAATTCCGGACCCCTTGAACCAAAGAGTTCTTCAGCATGGAGTCCACAGGTGCTGCTACCGATGGTGATGGCAAATTGGTCGAGTTCACAGTCATTCCATGAGCACTGATGGATCGACTCAAGGCCTCTGCCTCCTGATTGGCTTCCTGTTGCCCATCCCGCATCATCGTGCTGATCCTTTCCCGCTGCAAACGCTCCTCGACCATGCGATTCCGCTGGGTGGACCGGATGTGTTCAAACTCCTGCCAGAAGTTGAAGCTGATTTCCGCCGAGTTCCGGGTAATTTCAGTTTGTAACTCTTGGGCCAGACTCCTGTCCCGGGGGATTTCTTCCCGGCTGATCATACGCGACATGACAATGGAGTTTTGTTGTCGCCGGCAATCGATATATTTTGCTGGAATTTGGAATAATGGTTTTACTAGTGTTCCCTTTGAAGGAAATATCATGGATATGGATTAAGCTAAGTTATTTGAATCGTTAAAATAATGTGTATTTATAAAAAAGAGTTTGCAGAGTATATTTTTGAACTTAAATTTTAAGTTTATCTGTTGAAGTATAGCCTTTATAATAATATTACCAAAAGAAGGAGTAATATCTTAACAGTTTTTAAAAATTGTGAAACGGAATCATATTGGTAATTACCAATGTCGAGTTGTTATTGAGAGCTTACATTTTGGACCTTTCAAAGTCAACATTTTTGAACAGATATTTTGGAAATATTACATTCTAATATCACAAAAGGTGAAATATGTCTTAATATCTCAACCATTATCCGGGCTCTCCAGCTCCACACTCACTTGTCTGCAGGTTGAAATGCCGTCTTGGACAAACAAACAAAACACGGCACTCGAACATGACGTTCGTTGTCGGGAGGCGATTTTGATCGATGTGCGTTTTCTAATTGCTGCCAACTTTCTTCTTAATTGTGGCAAGAAAAATGAGGCCCGTATCGAAATGGCATGAAAAGCACAACGAAAACAGCACGAGGTGGGGGGGGAGAAATTGTCTGCATATAAAGAATATTTGTGGTTATTTGGGTTCTCCCGCAGCTCCCCCGGCATCCTCGATCAATCATGTGTACGATAGAAGCTCAAAAACTTGGCCCAATTGTTAAGGCAAACAATGAGGCGATACGATCGCCTTGGTCAACTCCATTTAGCTCCAAAATGAAAACAAAATTGCAGCCTTTTGGCTGGGTGATCTTATATTTTTTCCTCCTTTCTGTCTTTATGTTTTTTTTTTTTGTTGGGCGTAGGATATCGGTGATCTTTCTGGATCCCCCGCTGTGCACTTGTCGAAGCCAAGAGTTCAATGCGCGGCTACCAGCTCACAATTTATCCTTTATGGCTTTTGTTTCTGCAGAAGTGAAAACAAAAGATTGTCATCGGCGGGAAAGGAAAGGGACGCGGCTGCGGCGGCGGTGGCCATTGGTATATTTTGCATATTTCCAGGCCGTGCTCATATCGCACTCTAATTGGGTGAAAGTGCCCTCTCCTCGGCTTAGAAAGTGTGACACTCGGTGCTCTCCCATCATCATCACCATAATCATCGTCTTTGTCATCATCAGCTGGCCAGCAGTCGAACTTACTGCCAGAAGAGTCGTCGCTCAGAGCCTGTCAAATCAATATCTATGGCTATAGCTTATACCTGTGGCTGCGGCTATATAACATACATCACCCGCATATATAGGCATCGCCAGCAATCAGGCGGACAACAAAAGCCGGGGCCGGCTCAGAAATATTCCCAGGCCAGGAAAACTAGAACTCAAAATCATACATCACAAGCAATTACCGGCTAAAATGCGCCAGAGTAAGCCCCCTACGACCGATAGTTGCAGCAACTTGCCAGCAAGCCTGCGACTAACCTTGGTCGCTAGTTAAAGCCCGCAAAAAAATCGAATAGTGGGCAGCTATTATTACTGTTGTGATTACCCTGAAAATGGTCAGAATATGTTGGCTATTATGCAAAGGTTGTTAACACAGATTAGAATCAAAAATATTCACATAAAGTTTTTACCAATCACAATATCGAAACAATTTAATGGTTTTAAAATTGTATTTGGTACATTCAGAAAATATTTGCAAGGGATTAAATACAATAAATAAATATGAAAAATCCAAATTTTTAAATTAATAATGATTTAGTTATTTTAAAAAATAATAGGTACATATATCAATTTAAATTATCACTGTTAAGACTAGCTAAGAACACAATTTTTACTATTTGCTCAAATATTCATTAAATAAATATTTTTCTATTTTATTTAGATAAGTATTTTACATATTAATCATATTTTCAAAGAAATACAAGAAAAATATAAAATATTCAATATTTTTCGGCATTTCAACCAAAACCTCGTAGAGCATTCCCTTTTCAGTATCTTAACTTAGGGTTAAGCTTATTCCCCGCGCCCTTCCCTCGATCAGGCCCCTTGCTGTTGTTGTGTATGCTGGGCATGCATCATCATACCATCATCCCATTATCACATACCACAGGCCGAGCCGAGGCGAGTCGGTCCAGGTGAGTCCAGAGCAGGCCACGAGGATTGGATTGGGCTCCTCCTTGGCTTTGACCGACTGAGGCGGCACTTGAATGCCTGGCATGAAATAAATCGCGTGTTTATTGTGCCAGCGGCGATGGCAGCGCTCTCGACGATCGCTTCAATGTTGCACATGGAAAATTGAACGCAATAGAATGCCACTAATCGATCGGGCCGAAGAACTGGATGCTGTGGATAGTGGATGCCCCCAGCTACAGGCAGCTAAAAACAGAAAAAATGAAATGTTTTCAAGTTCAAATGCAAGGTGCGGACTGAAGTGAAGTAAAGTGAAGTGAAGTGAAGTGAAGGAGTGCCGAGTCGCATGGCGGTTCGCGGAGCGACTGGCGCAAGCAATCTCGAAATAATCTAAACGATTTGGCGAAAATCACGTCGAGCATCGTCGGCATCGGCATCCACCTGTTACGTCGAGCTCATTTTTAATGCCCCCAAAACGAAGGAGTTTGAGTTTCGAGCCCGAAAGGAGGCAAACGGCCGGCCGGCATCGAGAGCAAATTGCAAAAGCCAAATTCAACGAATGCCGGCGCACAGTTTGGCATAATAATGAAGGCGCAATCAACTGGACGGTTGGCCAGCGGCTGGTATTCTGCTGCTGCTGCTGCTGCTGCTGGTGATCCTCTAGAATAAGCTAAAAGACTCCTTACACAAGGAGAAAAGTGGGCCAGGGATTGTTAGAAAATATGCCTGCTATTTCAAATATTCTGTGTATGGATGGGAACTCTTTTTAATAGCCCCTAAAAATGCTGAGCGTTTTGTTAATGAGAAAATTATGGTATGTAGCAGGTGGTTATTGCTGAGCAAGAGACACAATCTGGAAAGAATCGAGTGCATCTTAAAAATGAAAACAAAAGACTTAGACAACAAACTTGATAGTTGCTTTGGAAAAAAATGTTTGATAAAATAAACAATAATGAAATATGTTATTATTTTAAGAAAATTATAAATAAAAATTAAAATATATATCTATTTAAACTTAATAAAATATTTAGGAAAACTTTGAATTGAATAATTAAACTCATTTAAATTTAAAGGCATTTCTAATTCAGTTTACTTTCCCACAGTGTGGTCGGGAATGTTCAAGATGAGGCCAGGTGAGGGTGCATTGCACAGATTAAACATTATTTCTGTTTTCTTCATTTTGGGTTTATCTACCAATACAATGCATAATTTCTCGCTGCTGGCCTGGACCTGGTATTTCCGAGTCTTTGGCTGTGGGTCCCGGCTCGTTGTGGTGTTATTCTAAACGGCTTTTAGACAAAAGCATCAGCCGGGTTGGCCAAGTTCACCTCACGCTGCCAATCAATCAATCACGGCCAAGAAGCCTAGTCATCTGAGCATCTGCCGACTCTCCGCTCTTTGAGCCTGGTCAAGTGTAATGGTTTTGTCATGATGCAGCATTTAAGCTGCCGCCGTTGATTGATGCGGCAAGAAGTGGCCACAAGAGTGGCGAGTTAGGAATTTCACACCATCAGATCACCTCGGCTAAGAGTGGATCTATGGAAATTTTCTGCCGTACACTTGTCAGTCATTTCTCTCCGTTAGTTGCTTGGCCGAGACGAATTGTGATTTCGAATGGGAATACAAAGAGTTTTTCACAGTCAAAGAAAATCAACTCCGGCCAGGCATTAAGAAAATCCCACAATTAAGTGATACGAGATTTAAGTTATAATTAATGAATCCTTATACTTAATAAACAAGCTTTTAACAAACAGAATTTTCCTGATAACCTGACTAACAAAATATAATAAGTATATCTTATTTTTTTAATATGGTAAGGAATACTAAAAATTTCTTCTATAATTAATACCGTAAGTCGCCACTTTCAAAGCAGCCTTAAAACCTCTTAAGCGCCAAATTAGTTTAACTTTTTCTTTCTACTCCTATGAGAGTTTCGTTAGCCAAGACACTAAAACGATTTATATTCGTAATTAATGATTGATACGCTTTTGATTTGCAAGCAATTTCGAATGAGGAAAAAATCATAAAGCACTGGCCGTTAAATCCCAATGCCACCTGCAAGGCGGCGTCGTCGGCATATCAAATCAGCAAAATCAAAACAAAATTAATTGACGACAATTGTGGCGAGCGAGCAAAATGTGTGGCAACCACTAAAACTGCGGCGGAACAGAGAAAAATAGTAATTATAGCAACAACGACTGCAACATCGACAGACGTCAATTGTCTAATCAACAAATTTAGTCAATAAATCGTAATTAATTAACGTTCGATTGGCAGGCTAAAAGAGTTTTCAATTTTTGCATTCAAATCGATGGAGTCGAAAAATTCAAATTCAAATTTGAAAAGGAACACAAAGCAGAAAAAAGATCAAGCACAAAGCCAAATCCATATTCGTGCATTGCGACTAATTTTTATTGCCGGCAAAAATTGGCAACAGCTAATCAGTGAAGCATACGCCCCACGAGACCAAAACCCAGAGCCACAAAAAGGGGTGTGGCTGGCAGGTGGCCATGTTGTTGGCTATTTGATAACATCGTTGCAATGTGTTTATTGTCCAAAAAGTGACTACACAATCCGACAAAAATCGAGCCAAAAATCGGAGCAACCTTTTTTCGCCTCTCACAGTTGCAATCGAAAGACTTAGACAACGAACTTGGCTACAAACGAAACACATAGGCGATGAACTTGGCTTTTATTTGGCTTTGCCTTAGTTGGTGGTAAGAAGTATAACGATTTCATTTTTTTTGATTTGGCTTTAACATTGTATTAAGCTAAAATTTATACTTTGTAGAAATAGAATATATGCTAATATCTGAATGTAAAAAAAATCATATTTAAAAGACAATAAAAATTAAACTTTATATACGGAAAAACATCAGTTTATATATGTAACAAATAAATTTAATTTTACATTTTATTGCTTTCTGTTAACTTGTTCATAAAAAATGTAAGTTGTTCAAATTCAAAGCAGGCATTTCCGTTGCCATGCGAAAGTCTCCCACCACAATCATCATTTTGGCGGTTGCCTTGACTCTCTTATATCATAGCTACAATTATTTGGTAAGAACTTTTAATTAATAACACTTAATGCTCATGATAGATGCCCGACGGACTTATAACTCACTCGCCCCGCATTCGGGCTGATCAGCTAGATCAAAAGAGCCTCCCTGCTTTAAAAACCGCAGCCCGCAACCATTTTTGGCAGTTAATCAAATTAATTGCTTAGAAAATCAACATGTTGGTTTCGGCCGAAAGCAGTCGAATCAACAGATTCGGTAACAATGACAAATAACGAATTATGAATAGATATGAGTACTCACATGCACATTCAAGGCCCCTAATAGATGGGAATTGTGCAGCAAAAAGCTGATCTCTTGCCTGTTTCCTTTTATTTGTATTGACGCACACATCCGCAGCAAAGCCATCGGATATATATATTTCTGTTGGTTTATATTCTTGGAAGAGCATTATTTAACTCTGGACTAAAAACGAAAATTGGCCAAAAGCGAGGCACATAAATCACCAAGCACACACGAATCTTTATTTATTTTTTCGGCGCTTTTCGGGGTAGAATCATTGACAGCGCGGCGGAAGCATTCATTGTTTCCCAATCTCTCGATCCCCCAATCCCCAGCGATGGCGACGACTTCTTGGTATTTTATTAAGCCACACAAATCAAAAAACAAACCAAAACGATCCAAATCGAATACGAAAACCAAAAATATTCGCTAAAAAAAAGGCAAAGGAAGCCTGACTCATGAATTTGGATGCTTAATTCTACCTAAAGTTGTGTCTTCTGCTGCCGTTTCTGTTGCGGCCTTTCATATCGCAGCCAATGCGATTAGGTGGGCAAACAAGTGTTAACGTTTTGCTGCCGGTGGGTGCACTGATTGCCTCCACAACTCCGAGGTGAGAAAACGGCATAAACCGAAACCAAGGCACTGCTAACTGAGTTTTTCTTTCCATTTTTGGGTAGCATCTTTGTTTCACTGCTGCCTTTGTTTTTGCTTATTTTGTTGCATTGTGCAAGATATGGCGGCGTTTTGGCTTTGCCCTCGCTTTTGGCAACCCATTAAGACTCTAAGGTGTTGCATAATCCTCTAAAGACCACTAATGGAACGGCCAGGTTCTATTTTAACTTCTTTTCTAATGCAATCGACACGAGGCAACCAACTCGAATGCAAATGTGAAGGGAGTTATCTCAGAATGGTTTTGTATTTTTGTTTTTTTTTTCTTTTTTTAATGAGTACAAAATTTATTTTATTGTGTTTCTTTTTCATAAGTGGTAATTTTACTTTGGAAGTATTTAAAAAAGCCTAAAACAGCTAACTAAAGTGTAGAATTTTTAAACAACACTTCAGAAAATATGAATTCTTTGAAATAACAAACAACCAAGCCCTTTAACCAAAACTAAGAAACTTTACACATTATATTACATGTTTGTAATTGTTGTTTATTTAAGCTATAGAACTTTTTATAGATACTAGAAAAACTATTTACTTCAGTCAGTCAGCCTCGTAAAACATTATTATTTGTGTGCTACTATTTGTAGTATCGAATTTCCCATTTTCCACCCACGCTTACACTTGTTATTACCGCACTTAGCTGGTCGAGAGCTTTGGTTGGTTTTTTCAACAAATTTTCTCATTGTTTTGCATATGCAACGGATTCCTCCTGCCGCATGCAGTTACTATATGCACGAGTATCTGGCGGATCGCATGTAGCAACAACACAACAAACTTTGTGAGGCAAACATGTGCTAACAAAACATTGATCATTGTTCAACATGTAAATTCACTAATTTGGCAACGGAAAACAGCCAGCGGCTATAAATGGTAACAGCGACGACAGAGACTCTAGTCCGTCCTTATGGCCTGGCCATAACAATTTTTGCATACGACAAACAAAACGAAATGAATTCGTCGTCGTCATCGTTGCACAGAAAGAAATTTAACACATCGTTTACTGAAACACTTAAACATAAAACAAAGTATCATAATATAGAAATCACATTTATCACATTTTTTATATTACATATAATAAATGGTTGACATGGTTTAGATATCAAATAAATTAGTAATTAAATAAGTAAAGACTTTAAAAGCTGAAGATTTTAAAATATTCAGGTCTTAAAAACTTTAACTTAGATTATAAAAACAAAAACAAATAACGAGTAGTTTGCATTTACAAAACTAAAGACTTATAACCTTATAATTTTCGCTTGGTAAAAATCATATAGTTTTTTCCCTGTGAGTCTTTGTTTTTCCTTCTCCTTTGGGCAAATAAAAATACAAAATCGGATTTGCATAAAAATCGAGTAAGTAAAGTACAGAATGCGTAGAGATCAGCCAGTGACTAGAAATCAGAACAGAACGAGAAATCCGTCGAGCTGCGAACTTATTAAAGAATCGCAGAGCAGCGAGTTGCAGTTGGATCTGGAGACGATTTTGCCTGGCGGGGATCCCCATCCTGCCTCCCCCGATTTTCTGCACTTGACAAGGATCAAGGTTGCCTCTCCTGCCATTACTGCCTCGCCCTTGTCGCCTTTTTTGGGGAGTCGGCAGTGGGCCTCCAAATGGAAATTGCTTTATGGCTTGTATATGCAGATTGGGGCATGCTCTTGCTGCTGTTGCAACCTGTTGCAGCTCTTATTTTTATTTATTCTTTTTTTTTCCTGGGCCCTGACTCCAGAGCGGAAATTTATGCGCAAGCGCGCGCGGCTGATTCTTATTTTTTCGCCTTTAACAAGGCCTCGCTACAAAACTTCTTGGCCGCCTTCTTGGGGATTTTCTGCTGAAAATTCAATTTGCTACAAAATGTGCGCCGCTTTTTGCATATCTTCCAGCAAAATTCGTGATTTACAATTTTCGTTTCGTTTTCCTGCTCCGCATTCCCCACAAAGCCGCATCCTTTCGAGCTCATTTGCGGTGATCTGGCAACGAAATTTGGCGATGGCCTCGTGTCACGAAACGCACTGTAGAAAGGAACTCAGTGGAAAAGTTGGAAATCATTTAGCACAAAAAATCATAAGTTTGTGAATCTTGAGTTGTGTAAAGCTTAATTCATTATGCTTAAAAATATTTTTAAAAAATCTCTTCGTTAAAGTGGATATATTAAAGTTTAATTGGAAAACTTTAGTTTTAAGTCATTTATTTTATTGAAAAATGTAAAAACAAAAATATATTAATTTAACTTGTACTTCTAATATTTTTGTTAGAATTTCGCTACAATTTACCAAACAACCTTTGTTTATTTCCTTAAAGTTTCATGTTTTTTTGTAGCAATATTTATATTCGGTATGTCGATTTTATTTCCCTTTTAGGATCCTCACGTTGTCATACCCTTTTGCCACGTTGGGATTTTCCTTCTGTGTCTGATTTAATTCTTTTTTTTTCATTTGCCTTTTTGCCTTGCGGTCCGTTTTGGAGTTGGAGTTTGAGGTGGACTCAAAGCTGGAGTCGGCGGAGTCTTCGGAGGTTCACCTGTTTATGCCAGATTCCTGGCATGCGATTAAAATCACCTGCGCGAGCTTTTGCGCCCACGCAGTCGAAGTCTTGTACCCAGAGTCGCAGCTTCGGGTTAAATTGGGATGGGATGGGATGGCGATGGCGATGGGATGGGTCTTCATGGCCGCCTGGCTTTGCCTTGATTTCTGTTCGCTTCGGTTCGGTTTCCTTCTTATTGCCTTACTCGATTTTCTGGCTGCGCCCAGTATTTCGCTCCGTTCGGTTCATTTATTATGCACTTGGCTTTTATTTCATTTTAGTTTCGTTTTTGTGGCTCGCTGTTTATTCAAACTAATTTAATTTGTGCGCGGCTTGGGTGCGCGCCCGCAGGTAGAGTCTTGGCAGGTTGCTGTGTTATTTTGGCGTTTCACGCACTTGGCGCATGTTGCAGTCACGCCTTTTGTTGCCAGCCTCCCGACCACTGTCCACTGTCCACTCGCAATTCCAGAAAAGAAACCCCAAGCCACACGCAAAAAGTTGTTAAAATGCAAATTAAATTAGAGCCAAACTGATCGAGCGGAGGGTGTGTGGGTTGACAAGTGGGGTGGGGCTTGGTTTTTGTTTTCTGTTTTGGTTTTGGGGGATTTGGTCAGAATGACATGGAACAATGCGATCAACAAATATTTTGCCTTGGGTTAAAATATTTCTTACGAAATTTTAAGGATAACATTGGCTATTTATAATGTTGAAAATCATGTTATTATTTGAGGGGTAGTACTAATCGCCAACTATACACATTTAAACAAATTTTGAGATTATTTTTGAAAACAGATAGTAAAGTAAGTTCATGAAGTTAAAGTGTAGTCATTTTTTGAAAATTGTCGAATAATACTTCCTCTCAAAGGAAACATTCTCCTTGGAATATTAAATTATCCTCCGTAATAACAGGGGATAGTTACCAATCTATTTCCACGTCATCTGGCCCGTCAGTCTCTTCGCCGAGTGGGAGGTCAAGGTTCTCATACTTATGATAGATAGATATGCCTGGGTACATAATCAATTAATAACGGACCCCTGGCATGGCCCAAAATTTAATGCCACGCCAGACACAATCGGCACAAAAGTGGCAACATGCCCATTGTGTGAGCCGAGTTATATTTGGCATCCTGGTGCTGCCGTGGAAAAGCAGCAGCAGGCAAATAGAAACCATGACATGGCAGCGGTCCACTGAGATAAAAGTGGCTGTATATTAGGTAAAATAAAACTTAACAGCTTAATATGTGCAATTCAGTGTTTTCAGAAAACAGAAAATCATTTAAAACTCGATTTATTATTAGGGTGTATATAATGGTAGCTTTGGATGTGAAAAAAAAATATATTTTATGGTCATAGTAAAGGAATTTGCATACTTATTTTAAAATACATTTATAAGTTTATGTTCAAATTTTAAATAAAAGATTAAAATAAAACTTTTAAGATTCCTGTGCTTCTCTATATTTTCATTTAAAAATGTTCATGTATGTCAGAAAAATATCTATGAAATAAATTTTGAGTTTTATTAAATTATTTATTTATGCAGGTTAAATTGCATATATATATTTCGTATATTACAAATTATTTGTACCTTCAGAGAGTATTTTATCATTGTTATTTTGTTCTATCCACAGTTTTCTTTCGGTGCAGACAGTCTGTCAGCCACTCATCGAGCCGTGGTCAAAGCTTACCATCAAATTGCTAAAATAGCAAATAATGAAGCTGACAGCAGTAGCAGAAGCACCAGCTACGGGTGGAACTCGATCCAGGGGATGATCCGGCTGCTAAGCCGAAGGGAGGCGGCAATTAAAACGGGGCGAACTGCGCGAACCCAACCCCTGGGCAAATAAACTCTGTTGTTACAGCAGCCGGGACATAAGCAACACTTTGCGGGTCGTGGGAAAGTGCTCGAGGAGGGGAGAGGGTAAAAAGATACGCCACTCGGCGGTTTGACGCAGGCGAAGAGATACATTTGTATCTGCGGCAGACAGCGAGCGTCTGTTGGCCATCAATTTCGGGGTATTTTCGATGGTGGGCTGGCGGGTGCGTGCGAGGCTTTAATTTCTCAATGCCCTTCGTGGTCCTTTCTGGTACTTATCGTTCGCATCCTCGTGTCCTTTCGGTCCACGGGCCACTTGAGTTTTACAATCGAATGTTCTGCGTTGTCAATAGCCTGCGGTGTGTGTGGGAATCGTTGCCGTGTCCCTGTGAAGCTCAGCATATGCTTTTCCCTCCCCTAATTCGAAAGTTGGGCATCACTCCTGTGGGAAACTTGGCCTTTCCTAGCCAAATCTGGCGGTATTTAATAATTTAAGTAGTTTAAAAATTATTTGAATTATTATAAATTTTTATTTAAAATGTTAATGAAATTAAAATATTTTATAAGTTGTTTCTATAAGTTTTTGTTTCCAAAACTTAGAGACAATTTTGAAAAAGTTTTAAAAATTCTAAAAACCAAATTTATAAAATCTTAAATATTAAAAATGGTTTATTATTTATATGATAAATATTAAAAAGAAAAAAGTGATTACATTTGAGGGCAAAGATTTCAGGTCATTTCTCAAACTTGTGAAAAAATTGTTCAAAAGTGAGTGAATATCAATAATCAGTTTAAGTCTTTAGCTAATAAATATTTATGTCAACCGTTAGTAGCTGGAAAAGACTCAAATATTTGTTGTTGGAATGTTATCATTTTTTATTAAATGTCTACACATTTCAGATATTTCTAAAAAAAGGTACTGCTTCTAACTTTTACCCCTCCAGCCTGTCATCACCCTCATCTAAAGGGCAGTTTTTGCTTTTAATGGTCGTGTGCGCACACTATCAATTGAACGGGCAATGGCATCTTCAATTTTTATGCATATTTGCAGTGCGCCGGTCACGTGCCACAGATTCAAGATCCTTTGTCGCCGGCCTGTACCTGTCACAATCACACTTTGCGGCATGCTGCAGCATTGCAAATAATATAAATTAATATTTTTTCCACCGAATTGTCACCCTTAGTTTTGGACTCTTGTGCATTTTATTTGAGGTTTTGTCTGTTTACCAGATTCAGATTTGCAGATGAGATTGCCAAAAGTTCAACCGAAGATTCAAGGGCGGTTTTTGGCCAGGACGAAAAAAGGTACACTGAACATTTGGTGTGGGAAAAGTTTGAATAATGTCCTTGCAACTTGTAGAAATATAATGGCAATTGTGTTGTATAATTGGACATTTGATTGATGCTGGTTGTGAAAGATAATGTAATTTAAGGATGGATTTCAACTAATTGGTTGATGCTAGTTTTTATTTTAAGATATCAATGGTACTGAAATTTTTTATTTGTGAAATCGTACCTATTTTTCAAAGCTTTCAATATAAATAATTTTTTTTTATAGTAATTCTGTGCTGTACTAAAAGGTTTGGCCCCCTTCACTATTAAGTAATTTCTCTTCGTGTAAGATGTCAAACATTTTGGCAAATCCTTTTACCGCCCCCATGCCTTCAATATTGCAAATCGATGGCAAAAACAAATGGCGCTCATTTCCGCTTTTATTTTAACATCTTTAAGACACGTGCCGTCGTCATCAGCCGCTTTGCCGGTCGTCTGCCGTCTCCGAAAATTGCCAACTAATAAAAGTGCAGATTTGTCAAGGATTTTGATCAGCCTCAGTCGGTGAGGCACAAAAAGCAAAAATAATCGAGAGACAAACGTCGTTTCGAAGGGTGCGGACAGATAAAAGGCCAATTTTAGGTGGCACTTTCTGGCCAAGAAGCAAATGTGGGGTAGTCAGGGGATGAAGCGGGCCTCGGACTGTCAAAAGCCAGTTGATGAGCCGCATTATTGCAAATTGTCTGTGGGTGTCAACGACAGACGAGCGACAAAATGAGCACTTGATACTGCTAGGATGGAACCCTTCGAAGATGTGAGTAACTACGCTCGTGTCTAAAGAAATGCACTCAGGGAAATATTAAAAAATTATAGTTCATGTCATGACTATTGGGCATATAAGTTCGCATAACATACATAGTTAATAATATTATTAACTATTGCAAAAATTGGTTTGCTCCCTTTACAAGGTAACTGATTGCCTTAGACACTAAATCTTAAATCGTGTATTATGTTTTTACTGCATGGTAATGTAAATCCATTAAGATTTTAAGTAAACCAATTTTATTCTTGTTAACTAAAAGGGTATACAATATTTTGTCCTGTGTATAAATGGTGGAGAAGGTGGCACTTAGAGTTCCAAGTCCATTCTGCCAACAGAGTTATAGACCAGACGAGGGCTTGATGCTGTCGAGGGCATAAACAAAGGCATTAGACAACGTCGTAGGCTCCGGCAAGCCAAAGTTGATTGGTGTCAGCCATAAAGTTCGCCTCGCGTCTTTCCGCATCCTGTTCCGCATCTTGGCCCATTGGTTTGGACCCATAGTGCTGTTTACGTAACTAAAATTAGATTCAAATAATTTCTTTTCTTTAAAAAAACAAAATAATGCAAAATAAAACAGTCATTTAAGTCCAGTAAGTGTAACTAATTTGTCTTTTATTTTTGTTACTATTTAAAGAAAGAATGAGTGATTTTGTGGCATTAACCTTTGCATTAATTCCATAGGCAGAAAAATGTTTTTTATTATTTAAAGTTTTTATTTCACCCTATCTTGAACGATATTATATAGTATTCAATCATTTAATTTATTTTTTATTGTAAAAAGGAGTCCTATTAAATGTACGCGTCTTAAAAAAATCGCCAAACTGTCAGCACTATTAGCCAAGGTGGCGCCAAAGGCTTTGATGTGCGGCGACTCTGGTTCCTTCGTTAGACACGCAGGCGTTGATGGACATCTTGGACTTTTCAGACTGGCCGGTCTGAAAAGTGTCGCCGGCGTTTTGGCCTGGCCCAAAAGAGTGCAAAGGAGCGACCGGCGTCAAATGGTGCTTAACGTCACCCACTCTCGGGGACCTGAGATCCGAAGCCTGGACCATGGTACAACTCCTGGCTCCTCATACCCCATCCCATTTCCCATCTCATTTGCATGCAAATGTGCGCGGGTGTTGGCCCAGCACAAAGCTATTGTCTTTCCAGTATGCAAAAAATATGCAAAGCTTAAATTTATGAGAAATTAAAGTAAATTTATTGCATTGCATTCGCCTGTCTTTGGTGGGGCGAAAATCTGTGATTGGTGGGCGGCGGCGAAGAGGGGAAAACACTTTCTGCGGCTGTCCCTTATTTTTTTTTTTGGCTTTTTTCCCACTGATTGTGTGATCGATGGAGCTCATATGCATGTTGTTGATAACTTTCTCTCACCGCACGATAGTCAAGTACAACAATCCCATAACCTTTGATCCTACAAATGTCAGTTGAAAGAAAACTCACAAATTTCGGGGTCAAATATTTTGAGGAATGGAAATTGTAAGACAAAAAAATTCTGAAGGGAATATTTTTTCAGAATTTATAGGGAAAATATTTAAATTTGTACTTTATTATCTTAATAGATTAAATAATTTGTATTATAAAATGCATCCAAAAAAGATCATCATAACTGGGATACTTTAGGGATACTTTTTAGACTCTAAAAATACAAAATGTAATAACCAATGCCGCATAAGAAAAATAAGAAGCTTTGTAATTTATTAACGAGCTAAAACCATACGTCGTTAACCTGATTTTATAAACACTATGTTGCAGTCAAATTGCATAGTTTCGTGAACCTTTAACTACACTTCAGATTGATATATTCCAAATAATATCGGACTTTCCATATGTTAACGGGGCCAATCGTTGGGACCACACCCACCGGCTAATCAGCACATATACAAATCATAAACTGCACCCAACCCCCTTCGAACACCTGATGCAATTTGCCAACTGAAGTTTTTTATTTGGGTAAAAACAACGAGCGCAATCACAATTGCTCTGGCAATTTCACACTTTCAATCGACAGCCACCGGCGGGCATTCGACTGTGGATTCGAACTCGGATGCCGAGCATTACCAAAATACCCACCGAAATGTGGGCCAAAATGTGGGGCCACCACTGTGCAATTAACACCTCAGCGGCCGACTAAAATTATATACACGGCTTTATGAGTGGTCTGCGGATCGAAGTTAAAGCCGCGGCCAAGTGTTTTTCCTTCTAATTAATAAATACGAACTGAGTTTTCGGCCAGCATGCAAATAATATAAAATTTTATAGCCCCATACATGGCTATGCACTTTAATTTGTGGTCGCAGTCGTATTTTGCCCCGCGAATATTTCCTTTTTCACCTGCAGCCAAACTCCAACGCCGATTTTTATGGACTTTATGGATCCCGTTGCTGCGCCCCATAATTCAGCTCACTCAATAATAATTTTTTGCCATTTACCTTGCCCATTTCAAAGAGTTGACAATAATTCAGTGGCAGCCGCAGTCGCTTTTTATTGATCGACTTTTGCGGCTCTCCGAGGCTCGCTAATTGATTTTCAATTAATTTATTGTAAACATTTTCGTGCGACACCTCTTATTTAGTGCATAATTAAATGTGGCTGACAAAAATTGCATTGCTTGCATTTTTAAATGATTTATATCAGTTGGACAATAAATCAGCGCTCAAAAGCGAGCGATAAAAATTAATCACAATGGTCACACTTTTTGGTCACAAATTTGAGGCTGATTCAGAGATGATGACGTGAGTTGGGGAGTGTAAATATAGTGTAAAAATATAAATCGGGAGAATTACGAAAGTAATGCGGGTGTCGCTACGTTATCTAATAATAATGTATAATTTTCTCTGAAAAGTTGGCTTTAATGTGTATAAGAATTCTGTCTGATGAATTTATTTAAACTAACACATAGAAGAACTGAAAAAATCGTTCAGTTGTTTAAAAATTGCTATGGTATTTATTTTATTTATGAAAAAATACATGTGAACCAGTGTTGTTATAATAAAAAGGAAAAATCATTAAGAAGAGATCGCCGAAATAAAACAAGACAAACTTGGTATAATGATTCAAGATAGCACATCTAATCTTAAGTCTATTAGAATTGTTTTTGGCATAAATCTCTAGTAATTAGGGTATGTTCTTACAATAATTATAGCTTATCTAATTGGTGCTCAAATGTTTCTTCTTTCTCAAGGAAATAAATCTAATTAATGTGGTTTTTAACATCACTTATTTTACGGCCTGCTTAAATCACGATCACATCACTGACCAATGCCAATCACTGCATTAGGTAATCATGCATAGCCTTTTATTTTATATTTTTTGTTGTTGTTGTTTGGTCACTGCATATCCTTTCGCTTCGATGTTGTTCGTTTGCTGGACTACTACCCCCGAGGCTGTGAGTTCAGAATCATGGGGAACCATTGTCAGACGACTCCGCTCCACTCACTTTGGCATATTAGTTTCAATTCATTTTAGTGTCCCGCTCCGACTGTCCGCCGTCCGATTTCTGTGGCTTTGTTTGGTCGCGACGGGCGCCGCATTTGCGAAGTGTTGCCAGTCAATTGACAGTCCAACTGACAGAGCCGCCTGCAGGCCGTCGTCCACCGGACCGGACCGGACTGGACTGGACTGGAGAGTCGGGTCCAGGACTTTTATGGTCGTCTGGCCGGAGCATTGGGGCTTATAAATTATCTCTGCTCGCCTGCGAAGAGTGCTGCCAAAGTTGGCTAGATGTTGTATAAATCTGGATTTTAATTTGAGGATCCAATAGACAATCTCTACAGGATTTAAATATGCACAAAAAATCTTTGTTCCCCTGTTAAGGGCTATATTTTACATTATTATATATTTTTTAATATTTCATCCCAGCTCAGCAAGTACTACTTATCGCACTGGCAACGAATTTTCACACAAATTATATTTAAATAGGGCTAATATTGGCTATACATAATTTTTTATTTAATTTTAACATTAATGTATTATTATTTATTAAAATATTGTATTTGTTTAGTTTTGTTGTATGGAGTTAATTGTTCTATCTGCTTAATTTATGGACTACAATCTACAATTTGAATCAAATACTGAAGGACATCTGAATCTAGGATATAGGCTTACTTATATACTGTGGCTTAAAATATAAAAAAAAAACTCAATATTTTTCAAAATATACCAAAAAAATTAAGGGATTCGAACAATGGTTATTTTGGTTATCAAGCAATGGTTTTTTCCCACAATAGCTTTAATTCAAGTAAAGAATTTTTAATATAACCATTCAATACAAGCTTTTTATGACCTATTATAATGTTTTCCTACTCAAAAAGTCTATTTATGTAAACTCCGTGGAATAGCCATAAAAATGTTTTAGCTTTTTAAAGTAATTGATTTAGCCATTTAATGATATTTTTATAGACACCACTGCCGCCAAGTTCGATTTGGAGAGTCTGTGGCGCACTTGCCGTTGCCATTTGGAAATGAAAAGTGACTCGGACTTGGATTCAGACTCTAACTGGGACTCGCGGTCGCATAAATGTGTGTCTATATGGCCTGCTTATTACCTAATTTCATTGGGCCCGGTGCATTGACAGGCGTTTGCTCATTCGCCTCGTCGGCCGGCTCGGTCGATTGGCTCGAATTGACTTTGGCATTTTAAGTGCCTTTTTGCGGCTTTTGGCATTTGGCCAAGAGCCAAGGGTTAGAGGATGTTGTTTATGCGTGCGCCTTGTGTTTGATTCGTGTTCAACCCAGAGAAAGTTATTCCGGTGTATGGACTGCAGGGATATCAATCATTTAAAGTAGACGCGAATTCAGTTGGGAGAGCTGGCCCAAAAAGGAAACTCTGTAGGGAGCCGAGGGATATTTTATGGGAGGCGGAAATGTTTTCTTAATGGAAAAATTAATAGTTTTAGTAAGAATTCAAATGATTATGTTTGATTTCCCTAAGGGATATATTTACTTACTATTTATTTTATTAATTTTTGTAAAGCAAAATAAATGATTTTAATTCTATTATAAATTTAATTTTATATTTTTCACAATTCTTGTATGTTTTATTTACGATCATCTGAAAGATGTTTAGAATTTTTCACTGTACCAACCATTTTAATAATTAGAAATTTCCACAGTCAGTTTCATTAGCCATTCCTTGTTCGCCAGGAGACCTCAAAAGGTTAAACGAATGCTAATACGATTTGTGGCCGGGCATCATTAAAATGCCGCGCATTTAGCCAGCTCCGAACAAAGTAAGCTGAAATGCTCAAATTAATTCATTTTAATAAATCGTAAATCGCTGAGATCGTGGGCCAGCCAAACAGAGCACCGTCGTCCTTAATCGATTCTTCCGCATAGCAGTCCGCCGAATGGCAAACAATTTTAACAAAGACCAAAAACGCTCACACATGGTTCGATTTTGGATGCTGTGCATCCCACATTTGTATGGAGAGCAGGCCAAAAGCGCAGTCGTAATTCGGTTACAGATTTATGTAGATTTGGAGCATGATGAGCGGAATGGAGTGGCGTATTTAGCCCGGCAGGAGGTCAAAGTGAATCACGCTCCTGGCCGCATGACCATTAAGAGATGTGGAACGTGCAGCGGCATGCGAAATTAATTTCGAACCTCGAACGGTTGCCCCGAAAGTCATTGCCAGATTGCCTGGCACCTGGCTGCCAATTAGCGTAATTATTAAAGATTCTATAAGCGAAGGAGGTGGAATCGCTGGAATGGCATTCCCTGTCCGCCACTTGGGTGCAATAAAAATTGCAATTTTCATAATTGCCAACTGGCAGATGGTGCAAAAAATGTCGCCTAATTGGCTTCCATGGCCAGGGAGCGATAAGCAGCGGCCTCCTGGCAGAACAATGGCCAGGATTGCACCCAAACGGCGGCAACAGGTTAAGCCGCATTCGAGAACCAGAGTTATTCTGCCGATTCTCCCACTCTCCAGAGTTCTGTGACATTATTTCTGCCGTTGCTGCCGCATTTGCTGCGTTGCAGCCGCAAAAGCTCTTCTATATCATTTATCAGATGTAAGTTTTCCTTCCATTGACTTTGGCATTGCCAATGGATATTTCTTATAAGCCCACTAAACAAGGGGTAATTTGGTTATTTGGTGAAATTGAATATTATGATTTCTAAAAAATAAAATTCAGGAAAATGCCATGATTGCTACGAAATTTTTTCTTTATGTATACTTTAAAATAAAATTGTAAAGAATATTTGTTCTATATTTTAGCTTTTTATGAGAGGGTATTCCACCTTCGAGCAATCCCAGTGATGATATCAATCCCCCGACTCCTCCTCGCCACGCTGCCCGTTTATTGCCGTTGTTTTGCACTGTGTTAACATGATCTTTTATTACTTCTACTGCTCGACAGTGCTTTGGTTGGTTTTGCTTGGTTTGCTGGGTCGGGGTCTTGCGGTTTGCTTTTGCCGACTGGAAGTTGAGTTTATTTACCGCTAATAATGGTCATTTGAGTTGATATTCCGACGATGTCGTGGCTGTGATAAGACGACTTCAGCTTCCAAAGGAGCAGCACATGTATGAGCAGTGCAAAAAAGACAAAACCCAAAAATGTATATAGATATATATATATATGTATATGGGAACAAGGTTTGATTCAATTTGGTTGAAAATTTGTAAAACGCGATTTTTGAATTTGTTTGGCAAATTTGCGGCTTAATTGACAAAACACATGGCGAGACATGCGACTGACCAAACGACCAGCGGCGTTTCGGTGTAGTCGAATGGTCAAAAATAAAAACACAGCCGCCAAGGAGAACAAAACTGCAGTCCGTGGATAACTAATAAAATCATATATGCAACAAATAGCGGCAGACAAGCTGCAGACCCCAATGAGTCATACTCAAAACTACAGAAAATCCGAAGAAAAAAAAAAAGCGAAAAGCGAACTTTGCGCCCCAGACAGCTGTGCAGACTTTTGGCCAAAGTGGTGCAAAGGGGTGGGGTGTTTGTCTGGTGCTACGGGGCGTGTTGTTAACGTTATTTCACTTTATTTTTCTGTTAACAAACATGCTGAGCTCTTAGCCAAAACAACAGCAACGGCTTCGAGTATGAATTAGAAACAACATGCAAAGTGTGGATGACGTTGAAATGCTGTTTAAAAGGTTAAAATTGCATTAAAACTCTTTTAGTTTTTTGCTCCCTAGGTCAATGAATCAGCGGTTACGAAACTAGATTGATTAAATAATAATACCTACATTTAGAAATGAATTCGCGAAATAGTTTCTACACCTTTACAGGTATTAATGAAACTTGTTACATAATTTGTAAGACAATATTGCTAACAATAATAACATATTTGTATGTTAAGATTTCTCTATTATTTTAAATTTTGTGTTGTAAAAGAAAAAAAGTATGAAAGTATGAACTATCTTTTTTAATTCGGTATGTTGCTTTATCTCTTGGAATTTGGAATAAGATTGAATAGAACGGAATGAATAATAAACCACTTTAATTTGAATGGAAGTAAATTTATCAAAAATCTAAGAAAGGACATGTACATTTTCCCGCAATCTCATTTCGTATTTGCCATTTATAATTTTGATACAATTTCATCTTGGCACCGGCACTCCCTGACCACTCGATCGTATCGGGGTCCATGTAACACATGGAAAATAGCTAGACATTAGGCTAATGCAGAGCCAGCAGAGCATTTTTCACTTAGCCAAGTGTCCCTTATTGTATCTAGGGGTATGTAAAGTGTCCCCCATAGGTAGTAAAAATTGCGCCTATTAATTTATGACATAATAATTCTCAAAGCGCAAACAAAGCCGCTCGTAAAATGCAGCTCGGCCACAGACAATGGTCTGCATTATGAGTGGATTGGAGTCGAAGGAACCCACATGACCATAAAGTGCACTTGGAAAATATTTAAAATATATTTAAAAATTATATTTGTATCATGTGTATTGTATTTCAGTCAAAAACATTTGTATTTTTATTTTATTACATTTAAAATTAAGCATAACTAAGACCATTAAAGAGGAGTATTAAATACTATATTACAAATACTTATTAAGTTTTTTTAAAAATATTTTAAAGAACGATTTTTACAAGTCATCGAAATTTTAATTATATTTAACTCTATTTCATTACCATTTTTGTGAGTATTTCTTTGAGACAATTTCCGATTCAAAAGCGATTTCTTAGATTTTTTACAGTGTACTTCAGCCACCCGAGGGGGAGGCAAAAATCACGGCGACAAAAGTTGAAAGACCCGACAAAAGGAGGGCGCCAGGCCGTTTCCTCCATTTTCCGAGTGTCCAATGCAGCTGTCACAGAGTGCCACCGTGTCGTGTGGCCAAATGAAACCGCGAGTGCCAGTGCGAGTGGCAGAAATGAGCGGGAAATACGTATGGCACTCCATATCGCATTATCTGGCATCATAATTATCCCGCTGGTGTGACTCACGATCTGGCAGTCAGTCCTAGTCGGCCGTGTCGGCGCAACAATGAAAAATCACTTGCAATTTTGTTTATCAATTTGTGAAAATTATAAAAAATATGCATACGCTGAATATTTTGGCAAAATCATTTGTAAGAGGCCCCCGCTGGATTCGCCCACGCTTCCTGCTCACGGCGACGATGTGGCAACGCCACCACTAGCACCGCCAGCACCACCACCCGCACCACTCACTTTGCACCACCATCACCAGCGGTGG
Organism: Drosophila fuyamai; assembly: GCA_018153365.1. Classification (NCBI taxonomy): domain Eukaryota; kingdom Metazoa; phylum Arthropoda; class Insecta; order Diptera; family Drosophilidae; genus Drosophila; species Drosophila fuyamai. The sequence continues at coordinate 14,520,061 of JAECXW010000878.1, read as the reverse complement.
TGTTTGTGGGCGTCGGGCTTGGTGACTCTTGGGCGCCAAAAAAAGCTCTGCCAACTGTTTATGCAACTGTTTGAGTAATCTCTACTTCTCGTCTGGCCCGCAAGGGTTAAACGGTTTCGTTGTCGAGCTTGTAAGCCGGAGGTGTTTCGGAACCAACAAGAAATAGATCGGAAATAATTGCTTATCGAGGTGAGTCAGCAGAAGAAAAGAGGTCTAGATCAAATTATCATCAATATCATATTCAGACGCTTTTTATGTTTTCTATATCAGAAACCATTCACGTAGAACATTTTTGATACCTCAAATTATATTTAGTTAAGATTAAGATAAAGTCGAAATTTTAAGGTCATTATCCCAGAATGTAATTTAATAATATGTCTTAGTGTTATAACTATAAAAGATTTTTGAACAAAAATTTTGAATAAACAGTAATTGATCATCAAAACCAAAATGGGAATTTTATATCTTTTTAAAATATTATATATAATTTTTTACCAATATTTACTTATAAAGTTCAGAAATGTTATAAGAGCATTAAAAGCTTGGCATTTGAAAATTCGATATTTGTCTGCTAACAAATGCCATTCGATACACTTGACGCCGTTCACTGAAATTAAATATATAGATAGCCAAACACTTTATATCTGCAAGAAAAATGCGTCGTGAGTCAAGTTTGGGATTTCTTGCTCCTGCAGGAATGATTCGCTGTCCCAGTCGCATCCCCCGACTCCTGGGGAAGTGGAAAAACCATTCGAACACAACTTCTTCGGTTTGTTTGGCTGCTGCAGCAAACAAATATTCGTGATTCCTGATAAGCATCACATTTGGCCATCGTCGTCGTCGTCTGCAGCTTTGACTCCTTTTTTCCCTCCTTCTTTCTCCGACTGCTGAGTGCCAAATGCCGCTAAAATGCGGAAAGCTAATCAAAAACGCGTTGGCCTGAGACGCCGACTGGCGGTCCCGAAAAAATCGAATTCAAACGAAATGTTTCCAAAGCCAAGTTCAATTGCCAAACAAATTCGCGTGAATGAGCCGGGGCAACAAAACACGGCAACAACAACTGCGATTTTCGGCACATGGAGAAAATCTGCTTTCAATGATGATAATTTAAGATTTATTTTAAAACTGTACAGGTTTACAACTTTTGTACATTTCTTAACTCTTTTCCTAACAAGTTAATCTAAAAATACTAGTAAATATTAAATATATAAATAGGCATATAATCATAAATAAATTCATAAATGTAATATATAGATATGTTTAAGTAAAATAACAAATAATATAATTAAAAACAATATTTAACAGTTTGAAGTTTATATATTTATTTTATTATTTAAAAATAATTTTCATTAGATTTTAAAAAACACTTAAACACTTACTTAAATTATGACATAAAATCACTGAACTAAGTTAATAAGGAAGTTCCTTAAGATTTTAGCAACTTTCTTTTACAACTTTTCTTGTATACTTTCATCACAGTGCACTGGCATAGCTGCTGGTATTTAGTTGGCAGGCAAATTTGGGAAATCTGTTGGGGGAGGGACGGGCGATGGGGGCGGCGAGTTGGGGAAAACATTAACCGTTTTGTTCGCCTGGCTGTTGCCGTTGTTGGCGGGAGTGCTCCGTGTGACTTATGTGCGACATTAGCGCGACGTTCTTTGCTTAATTACGTAAAGTTTTTCGGGGCCGCCGTCGCACCGACTTTACCTGACTTGACTTAACTCCCCGGCTCTTTGCGATGCTGGGCTGTTGGGCTGCTGTTGTTGTCTTGTCGCTGGCTGCTTTTTGTTGTTCTGTGTACGACAAGTTCGTGTCCCGAGTCTTCCGTTTTGGCGCTTGTTCTGCACTGCAGTTGCAACAGGTTGTACATTGAAATTAAAGAATCTGTTGTGTTCATTTGCGGGTAGATATTTGGGATACATTTTAGCGGTACCTGACAGCGCCCGGCCATATCTCAATTTCCCAAGAATTCCCTCATTTACATCTACCCTGCTGTGTGCTCCACTTTGCCGCGAGCTTACAGATTCTCAGCGAAATTCCCAGAGATCATTAAGGGGCTAATTAGCCCAGCTTTATCAATCATATGCCGAGTGAGCCGCAGCGAATGCAAGGTGCCTTCAAGAGTACATTCAATTGCCAAAAAAAAAAACGAGAATACACGCTTTTCTCACGCTCTATTAAAACGTCATCAATCAGGTCGAACGAACGAAAGAAGAAACTGTTTTTTTTTGTATTACAAGCAATGGTCTGAACTAATTTCAATATTCTACACAGCGGTGGAGTTCAAAAGATTTTGGAAAGGCCGACAAGTGCTACATGTACTTACACGGAAACTTTCGGCATAAAAACTAATTAAAATCCATTTAAAAGTTACAGACTTAAATTTGATTCTTTACAATATTGCCATTGTCTCCCGGCGATTGGCAATTTTTCACTTTGGAAATCGTACAACATAATCCAAATGAGGCATAGACGGCCCATTATTCATGGGCTGGGCAAATTCCCAGCAGTGTTGATAGCTTGGTAGTTTTCTAGCCAGACCTGAAAATAATAACCTTACATTGGTGTAATTTCAAAAATATAAGTATTTAAATATGTTAAGCCCCTTTAAAAAAAAGAATTTTAAAAATATTAATTCTGATTTGAATTTGTGATTATAAAATTGAACTTGTTATTTAAGTTATGAAAAAATTATGTTACGAAGAATATAATATAGGCTTGTAATATTTATTATATTTGTTTTCCCATTTAAGTTTAATTTAGAGTTATCTCATACAAAAAATTATATAATCTATTGGAATTTTATATGTTGCTTTGTGCAGTTTTAAAACTGAACATTTTTTAAGTACCTCAATCTTTAATTTCAAAAACTAACCATATCCTCTTTTTGCGATGTGGGGCTCTCAACACTGGCCCTCGGCAGCTGTGAAGTGATTTGAAATGAGGCGAAGCTATGACTTAATAGGCCGACTTCGGCTCTGAGTCTGGGCCACCCAGTTGAGAGTCGAAAGAGTCGAAAGAGCCGAGAGTCGCGAGACGGGACTGTGAAGTCAATAAAGGCGCCGTTGGTGGTCAAAATGTTGCAGAGTCGCCTCGCCTGGCCGAGACAAGATCATTAAGGTGGCATATAACATGGCACTAAAAGACACAACAGACACTTGCCGCCATCATCGTCGTCGTCATCATCATCATCGCATCGGGGCGAAAAGCGCGAAAAGTACCTGTTTCGCATCGGGGATCGGCATAGCCTCCTGGCTAGTTAGTGCAGCTCCCAGTTCCCAGTTTCAAGTTCCAAGTGACCACTTCCCAGTTAGATGTTTTCCACCAACTGGCGCTGACACTTTTGATTGAATTCCCAGCAGCGTGTGCGTTGTTCCGACTCCAAATCGGCCCGCCACTCGGACTCGAGTTGAACGGCAACTGCGATTGTAATCAACGCGCCGCGATCAATCAGCAAGTCTCAGTCGATGCTCTAACACTGGACACTGGCGCACCGCATCCACTCAAATCAATCCATCAAACGTATCAATCATGATGACAAGCTTGAGTCCAGTCGCTCAGCACAGTCAGTGCACTGAAATAAATTGAAATTTTTATAGCCAACTTGAATATGACCTTTTCATAAATTACGAAATTAAAAATTCAATATTTTAGAAAATATTTGAAAATATTACATTTTATTTGCAGTTTATTGTTAAAGGGACGACCAAAATATAAATGTTCCATAACAACAAATATTTTTTAAATCATTACAAAATCTTTTTATTCTAATGATTAATGTTCAGTTTTCGGTTTTAATCAACATAAAGTTGGATATTGCCAAATAAGCTTAGCTAAATGATTATAATCATTTTTAAATGGTTGGCCTAACATAGTGTTGACCTTTTTACTGTTCAAAAAGTCATTAAGTTTTTAATAGAATTTAAACAAGTAGTTAAATTTAATTTGAGATTTTTCAAAGCCACTTATGGCATTTCATAAGCTCAGTTTTTTATTACATTAAATAATTAGATAAAATATTTAACAAAGTACTTATTGATTCTAAATTTTACTTAACTAAGACATACCATTATTTTTTAATGATCGATTTTTGTAAAGTTTCTAATTCTAAATTATTTATGTTTAATTAATAACGCAAAACAATAAACCTTCTATTTAATCGATTCTCTCAGTGAGACATTTTTTGAAGCTGCTTGGGACGACACTCCAGCTCGTGACGCTCCATGCTCTGCTGCCTCTTCGCCCATTAAATTTGAATAATCTTAGTTTTTTCTCCTTGGCCGCAACTGTCGTAGCTTGCGTGCCCAGGATGGGACCATCAGATGATGAAGATGAGGCCGAGGATAGAGGATGGCGGATGGAGGACCCCAAGACGGGGAGGCAGTGCTCCACTAAACGCCACTTGGCCACTGGGCGGGCTGAATGTCCCGGCTGACTGACGGACTGATGGAGCCAGCCATCCACAACTCCCCGGGCCATCGTCTGATTTGAAATTCTAAAGTGATTTTGATTACTCGAGGTGTTGATGTTTTGACGTTGTACGTTGATTAGATACTCGTAGCTGGCCAGCTTGTTAGATGCATGTCAGATGCAGTCGGGCGCTGCGAGATCCGGTCCTGGTCCTCCACTTCGGGTCCGCCACGGGGTTGATTATAATTTAATTATAAGCAATCTGTAACGAGTTAATGGGGGCAAACTGCACTCATTTTTGCAGGCAGGTGTGAAATGGCTTTATTAGCTTTAACTGCCGCTGATGGCGGGCAGGAGCCTAATAATAGTAATAGCTCTTGATGTCTGCCTGCTGGGCGCAGTCTTTTTCCATGATCTCCAGGGGAATCGGTGGCACTTTGCTAAAGAAAATAGTTTGTTAATGGCCTTACTGGTATGGCCAAAATTATTTTCCCCCAAAACTTAGAATTAAATATAATATATTTAAATTATATAACTCTCGTCCGATGCATTATATAATTTTTTTCTTACCTACCTTTAGCAATTGATTGGATTTTAAGTATATCTTGTTTTTTCAAATTATTTTTGAAATTGTTTCATTTATGAGAACTCTGCAGAATTCATAAGTCACTTCTAAAATTAATGTAATCTGAGTGTTTTACTAAGTTTGTAAATTAAAAAAAGTGCCCTACCTGGCTACTTCCCATAACATACCATTAACTCCTTATTCAGAAATAAGACAGGTCTGCACCCTACATTTAAGGTGGTCTTTTAACTGCCTTACTTCTTACAGATTGATCCATTAACCCTTTCATTAGTCAAAGTTTATGCTCTTTTACACGGTGATTTATGAGCTGAACTTGGAGATCTAAAAGCGGCCGCCATCAATTTGTCTTTCACACCCCAGAAACAATTCAATCTGGTAAGTTATCAACAGTTCGGATAAGTGAAGACCACCGAGCTTGAGGAGATTCTAATGTCTTGGGCGCAGTTTCCATACGGAAATCATGTCACGGTCACTTGTCATTCAAGCTCTCAATACCAGCTCCATATTTGTTTGTTTTGGCTTGGGATTCTGATTTATTCTAATGTCTTCGCACTCGACATTTTTGTTTATTTGACCAAAGTTCGTCCCATTTTGGGGATGTGTCAACAGCTTGGCGTTCGATTTTTGGTTTTTAATTGCGCTGACAAGTCGCATGTGTGGGCCGAACTTCTAAGTACGCCCAGCAATTGTTTATAATATTTTTTTGTTTTTATTATGCCAAGTGTTTGCGTTTCGTAATTGGAACGTCGAGAAAAAATGTCAAGAGTGTTATTTTGAAAATGGGCTCCCCTGCTCTTCGTTGAAAACTGAAAATTGCCCTCTAAGCATTCTCTTTGCGGTCTACGAACAAATTGAAATTTCAATTTCGGTTTCATGGAATTGCTTGAGTAAACGCGCGGGTTCCACCTGTACCTGCATAAATGTAAAAATAAAAGCAATCGTGAACCTGCCGCAGCGGCCGAAAGGAACAGAGCAGGGCAGGGTCATGGCATAATATTATTACCCAACATTAAACGAAAACGCTCCTAAACAAAGTGGGAGGGGCAGCGAATGGGGCATGGGTAAAAATAAAGGCCAAGTGCAGGCGAAGGGTGAGGCGAATCAACGAGATCGGTGCACGTTCGAGACCCGATTCCCTGGGACCTGATCCCGAAACCACAACAAAGAGCCACGGCAACAGGTACTTGCCACTCGCCTTCGGGCCAGGCCAAGATGCGAACCAATAATCCACGCACACACCACACACCGCACACCGCTCTACACACAATCACAATGCGATGCGATGCGGTCGAGCCGGCGGAGAAGATTCTGTGGAACGTACAAGTCTGGGCTGAGAATCAGAAACGACTTCGTGCCGCAGCTTTACACTCGAAAAAAGGGGAATTCTAGTGCAAAATTAAGCTGTTCTTATCTTATGATTTGTGCTGGATAAAAATATAATTTATAAATTAATGTGCAGCAACTGAAGCCCTTAATCTATTTTAAACGAATCGATATTAAAGGGCTCATTGTATGATAGATGCTTATATATCAACCTCAAACTATTAATAAGATTTCAAATTATCAAGGAATAATCTAATAAATAACAAAGTATTATATTCTAGCTATTCTTTAAAAATAGTTTCTGACCCACTTTTGCTTGCTTTAATTTAATTCATTTATTCTTTGAGCAACGATTATAAATTAAATAAATTTGATTTTTGTAAAACTTAAAATTGCACATTTGAAATTAGATTATCTGAATAAAATCAATTGGACCAATAAAATCAATTGGAAAAAATAAATAGGGAATATTTTTAATTTAACGAAATCAATTTACAAATTTTAAAGATGTTTTTGTTGATTACCTATTATATATTGCTTGTATTCAAAATTTTGTCGCCTTGAAATAACAAAATTTTAAAAATTTTGAATATTAAATTGTAATTTGGCAGTCATTGTCTAAATGTCATATGTATATCTTATAGATATCTGCTATAAGAATAACTATTTTCTCTGTGCACAGACTCCAAGGGCGCATCGGGCAATTCTCGCGAAACGGAATTATAAAAGAATGCCTCCTTGCCTGGGTCGAGGTCTCCTCATCCTCGGCACTCTCTGTGCCAGGCGCGTTTTAACGAGTTAAAAAAATCAACCGGACAGGCTGGCCAGTGTGTTTGTGTGTAGGAGAGCCCCCGAAAGAAATGAATTTAAAATAAATAAAAGCTGAAAAAGAACAAAAGGGCCCTGGCCAGTGATGAGGGTGAGGGTGCTGTCGACGGCGGTCACTTGGCCGGACCCCAAAGAACCAGACGCTCCTCGATTCTGCACAGCTGAGGAGAAGCCCAGCCACAATGAGCCCGCAAATGAATGCGTAGACTCAAGTGGAAGCCTCTCTATAAAGTGAGAAGCAGAGGAGCATTTGGATGGAACGGAAAAAGTTGTATACGGAACACAAAATACTCTTCTAAAATCGTGATTGCTAAGCAATATTAAATTACAAAATTATTCTGCACATAAGTGGTCTTCATATTCATGTATATATTTTAGAAAATAAAATAGGCACTAAATATAATGGTTTTTGAGGGTTCTAAAAATATGTACAAAATTATAAACAATTATTTTTCAATATTACCCCCAATATAGTCAAAAACTGCTAATAGTTTCAACTATAGTATAGTTTCAACTATAGTATAGTTTCAGAAATGCCATTTGATACTAAATGGTACAAATTTCATACAAAAAATTATTAAAATTACGATCATGCAGTAATGACCAGCTCAATGTGGTGTCAATATTATATATTTAGTATTTTGCAAATTCTAAGTTCAATCTTGATTTTTAGCCCAGCATGTTAGTAGTCCTTTTATTCATTGGTATGTGAATAACTCATTTTAAAGGCAATAACCAAATAATACAGATAATTGATGACCTGTTGGTAATGGAAAAATGTGAAATACCCCTTTGCGAGGGTATCAAACAAAATTAACCGAAATGCGAGCGACCGCAGACCCGCAGCAACAAGTGTACAAGTGGCATCGCCGGTCGGCGGAGGAGGGCCTTCTGGGTCTGGAGCGTCCAGAAGAAGGTACTGAAGAGACCCGGAGACCGGAGAATTGCGATCATTGATCGCGGCAATCGCCAGAACCAAGTGGAAAATGGGGGAATGGGGTAGTGGGGGGCTCAGGTGGTAAGGCTGAACTGGAGACGACGGTGAGAAGGCGATCCGATCGATGGATGGGACTTGGGTTGAGGTCGGGGATGAGGCTTTATGGTGGCAATTGTACTTGGCCAGCGATGATCATCAGCGGATGGCGGCTCAATTGTTGTTGCCAGCGATGGTTCTTCTTCTCTTGTTGTTTCTGCCCGTACATTTATGCAATTCATTGTTCCAAGAGCGAGCGAGTGAGGCAGCGCGATGATCATCTTCAACACCTTCGACAGGTTACAAAACAAAAGTGGCAACATTATTGAACATCTCTACTCACACTTAAAGAAAATGTTTGGCATTAACTCTTATAGATGATATTTTAAATGTTACAAAATCTTTTAAATGGAAACAAAACTATATACTAACTAATAATAGATGACTTCTGATATATTTACATCAAAAGTGATCTTAAATACATGGAAAAGATTAAATATGTCAGTGTTAAATTTCTAAGGAAAGTGCAATAAGATTTTTCGGAGTGCTCGGCCAACTCCACCAGCTCCTCCTCACCTTATCGGTCAAGAAGAGATATATGCGTACGTGGTTTAGGCTTTTGGCTGCAGATTACGTACACCAGCTTCCCATCTACTGAGCTCCTCTAAGTCGGTAGTTAGTGCTTGATGTATGTAATTCGTGTTGCGCCCGCATCGCAGCTACCTGCGGATAAGTCTTTGACTCCAAACTGCGACTTTGCTGGGGAATATTTCATAAAGCGATGCGGCAATCTTTATGGGTTCATCGGAAAGGTGATCATCGCCACAGACGCAGACGGATAGAAATGCAACCTGTTGGGCTGCCTCGAGAATGCCTCAAATTGTTGGGAACCCAGCTATTTAAAGCATTAGTAAAGCTGATAAATATATGTGTTTAAAGTTAAGAATAGAATGCTTAATGGCAGCCCTTAGAAAAATACAGTTCCCTGGTCAACTATTTTGAAAATACATTTAATCATAGTTGCATAGTTTTAACATAAATGGTGTTAATTTGTTTGTGATTTCTAAATTAAGATAAACTTTGTTTAATTAATTATGGTACTGTATTTATAGTTTTTAATCGTTAGATATAAATTCGCCACCGGAAAAATAAAATAGCTGACATAGGGAACCATAAATAATGTTTTACATTGTAATTGGTTTCCCCAAGTTGAAATTTTAAAAGTACCACATCTGATAATGATTTCCTATTAAATATCTCTATTAACTACAAGATATACTAAGTCAAGACTTTTATCACCCCAAAGCTACTTCCTTTCCATAAACTTTCGTATTTTTAGCCACCCTTTGCATTGAGTTTACTTCCTAAATCCATTCGCTATCTCTAGAAAGCATATCATCCATTTAAATCGTAGTGTCGCAATGCTCCGAAGTTCTCCCGCAACCTTGCAAAAAGGAATCGCCAACCTGCTCGGATGCATAAGGAAGAAATTAAGTTTTTTCTTTCCTCTTCGGCGGAATTTTAATGATAATTTCCTCTTCACGAATTTATGGCATTTTAATTAAAACTGCCCAAAGAGCCCGGCAGTCCGCAGAGACTGAAATCGTTTCGTAGTCGTTTCAAAATACAAGTTTTAGGCACGTAAATTTGCCGGGTTTAAAGGCCGTCCGATGGTGTGGCTTCCTGTTGTGCATGAACTTTTGGCGCGGACTGTCAATGCTATAATCCTGGCCATAAGCCATCGACTCGGTCCTCGCATATAAACGTCAATTTGGCCAATTACGCTGGGTCCAGCGGTTTGTCTGAGTGTTCGCTTGGGTGTGAGTCTGCACCACAACAAGTGCATTGTGTGCCGGACTTTCGATTTCTTGGCCGTCTTGGTCGTCTTGCCACTTGTTGCTGCCTTGATTAATGCGGCAGCAGCTCGTGCTCAGACAGAGACTAAAAAGCCCGACTGGTTATTAATTCTAAAGGTTCTCCCTTTGTTGGGTGTTTCCGCTGTACACCCGATACGAGGAGAATACTGGGTGTTTGAGGGGTTTTTATGACCCAAACACATCTCACTAATTTTCTTAATGGCTTATTGATCCACCAACTTGTTATTGTGCTAATAACTTTTTCGGTGATTATTTATATGTCAACATTATTTTTTAAGCAATACAACATATGTGAAGGAATCATATTATATTTAGTTAATTAACAAAGAAGGTGGCACTTGAATTTTAAAACATTCTTTACATTTATAATTGTAAGAACAAATGAGATTATTGAAGTTGGGGTAGTTAATATATTGACGTATTTAATATGATCTGATTTATTTTTAGTCGTTAATATAAAAGAAAAGTTATATTAAAAAATCAACATTTGAACAAAATTTTGAAAAAAAATATACATATAATTTGACTTGTTTTATGTTAGTTACCTACATAGGGCCGACATGACAAACATTTTGGATGCTATGCATTCATTTTCTGTAAAAAAGATTATGTGGAAGTCTAGCTACTGGGCACCCAGCATTCGATCCTTTAGACTCTACCTTCTTGATTCTTTTCTTCTTAAGTCGAGGGCTTGCTGTTGGAGCTCCTCCACTCGACTGCCCGAAAAGGCAACGTTTGTCGCCCTGGCCGCAACACTCAACAGGTTGCTGTTAATGAACGCCCGCGCAGAAGGAGAATCAGGCAGTCGATGGAGCTGGAGGATACAATATAGGGGATGCCGGGGATGCAAGGGGTGAGTACGGGAACACAGAGGTGGGGCTGTACTCCACCCGAAGTTCGTTGTCGGCGGTGCCAACGCAAATGGTTAGCAATTACTTTATGCGTTCGCCTGCCAACTGATTACAAGTCCCTCGGCTGCACCTTTCTGCATCCATGGGGCCGACGTGTGCGGTAGAATGCACGAATGCGTTCAATATAATGAAATTCATTTGTTGAATGTCCGTCTGCACCTCCCCTGTTAACCCTATGTCTGCCAGGCCACATTTTCTGAAATATTATATCTTGATGTTGAATAAGTATGTCATCATTTTGAACATCTAAAGTTATTTTATTTGGTGCTAAATCATGTTTTTAATAAAACCCCCATTACTGGTAATATTTAAATACAATATAAATAATGTGATTATGTTATTTATTTGTATTAATAGAAAATCTTAAATACATTCAAATTATACTATAGTAAATTTAAATCAATTGTTGGCATTGCTTACATCTTTTGAAGAGCCTTAAAAACTTTTTAATTGTCTGTAAGATTCCAAGTAGTATTTTTTCAGAGCTCTAAACGGAATGGCGCACAACTTTGAACAAGTTAATATAATTCTCTAAAGTTTTCAGTTTTAAAAGGGTTTTATAAAAACAAGCAGACACTTTTCTAATTTTTGCACTGCCCTAAATCTGTCTTAAATATTTGCTGTCCTTTGTTGAAATATTTTTCTTTTGGGTGTCAACCCACCTGAATGCGGTCACGAAGGGGTTAAGGTCTGGGGTTGGGTGCTGCCGCTTCTCAGTTCTCAACTCTCGGCTTCTTTCAGCCGCTAACCTTGAATTTTTGTTTCCAGAGATCTCAAGCATCTCGAGTGGAAACAAGAATTCTGCCGCTGCCTTTTTATACTTTTCGTATTTTAGCTTTAGTTGCGACTCCTCCGCTGCTGTCAGGCGGCAAAAACTTGTTACACCGCAAAATTATATATACACAAATATAAGGCCAAGTGTGTGCTGTGAAATAAGCGAAAAAAGCGTCCACAGACGCCCTCGTCTCTGTCTGAATTTCAGTCTGAGTCTGACTCTGAGTCTCCTACTCGTACTCCTGCTCCACTTGATCTTGATCCGTCTGGCTGATTCATAGGCTCTGCCCAAAAGTTGCCAGCGCGTTGATTAAACGTTCTCCAGCAGGCACCAGCGGCAAAATGCTGTTGATATTATTAATAAACATAAATTTCTGTTTAAACAGTTGTTAAATAATCGTTTTTAGTTCCCATATTGACAGACAGACAGGCCCAAGTTGGTAAGGTAGTTGGCTTAAAAAGAGTCTCAAGGATACATCCTTACTTGTTTGATCTGTAGGTGCAGTAGGGATAAGTTAAAAACAAATTAAAAGTCTATATGCAAAGCTTTCAGAAGGCATTACAAGTGTGTCAACTGAGAAAGGGTTTCTTATTCAGAAATGTTAACTGCTTTTTTATTGAATAAATGAAATGGTCGATAAAGAAATGTAATTAAAAATTGAAAATAATTTTTCAGATGACTTATAATAATTGTATTTGTTTTTAATTGTAATCTCTTATCATTGGTCCTTAATCTTCAATGGAATATCCTATACCGAAACACACAGCAGTTAATTGCTTCATTTCAATAACAACCCATTAGCAATCATCATGTGTAAACAGAAGGAATGGAATTGAATAGAACGCCGCCTGAATGTCTGCGAAATTAAACACTTTAAACGTAATAATCATTAAGTTATTTATCTTTATTAATAAGCGGGAAATTGGCACGCACACGACATCGAGAAGGCAACTCAAAGCCAAGACCCAAAGACAGAGGCAGATTCTGCGAAGCTCCAGCCTCTGGTTCCTCTTGCTTTGGATGTCTAGAATGTTTACAATTTGAGAAGCTACGTAAATGGACACATAAAATGTGAGGCGAGATGATGGGCAAGGGCCCTTTGGTGGGGTCTGATGCACTCACTCGATCATCATCATGATCATGATGATAAAAATCAGCAAAGTGCGGAGGACTCTCAGCGATCCGAGATGAAGATGGGGACGACACTTGATATGGCAATAAATCAAGCAATCTGCTTAATTAATGTGCAACTTAGAACATTTAGATGCAATTTATTTTAATGCGATAATTTATTAATTTATTGACTTTTAATAAAGGGCTACCAGTTGAAGTTATTGCCCCTTGAGCACTGAGGGAAAATTATAACCTTTTTATATGAATTTAATTATTGAAAAACTATTTTTTATTTCTTACAAAAGTGCTGAATTTAATGAATTAAAAAATGATATAAAATTAAACAAGCAATCATTTTTCAGTTGAATGCTAATATCTTCATATTTATTAAATATAAAGCAAAGGCATGTTATAGATTAATTTATTGGATTTTAATGAATACCATTTTTTAACTATTTAATTTCCCCTTGATTTAAATCCAATTTTTTCTCAGTGCAGCTTCATTTAAATTAGCGCAGCTCAGGAGTCCGGTTCGTTGGCTAGGATTCGAGTCTCCTACAATGGCCTCGCTGGCTGAAGATTTACGAGCTGACAGGCGTAAAAACTGTTAAGTAAGTTGACAAAAGTGCCAGAGACAAGCTTCTGGTTTGCAGGAGCAGCTTTTCCCCTCCTCCCCCTGCCTTTCCTTTGCTCTTTATAAGCAATTCCACCTGTCCTCGTCTGTTTTCGCATGGCATTCCTCGGCGTATCTTAATTGACGTGCACATTTCGCTATCGCATAATGTGAAAATGCTGCTGGCTCTAGGAATCTACAGTGCTGTCGAGGGGCATGATTTACGACTTGTGGTCGTCGCCAGTGCCCCTCCAGCTCCCCTTTCTGCTAATTTCTTAACACAATTTTAATGTTATCATTAGGAGGCAAGTGCGTCAACACACTCGCTCATCTGTAGAGTTTATGGCCAACTGGCCGGGCCATTTATGGGTGAAAGGTGTTTGCCGATGTTTGGCTTGTTCTTCAGTCGCGCCGTTTGAAGTTTGATTTATGTCATGGGTGGATGAGAAGGCGGTGGAGGAGGGGGAGGGAGAGGGGGTGCAGGGCAATGGAGCAGCAGGACATGCCAAGTGTTGATTAGTGGCTGTCGATGCGCCATGTTCTCGTCTCCCCAGATACTGCATATTTATGAGGTAGCAGTCAGGCCTTTAAGGTTCAGCGAAATCTACAGGTGATCGAGGTGTAGAGCCCAAGACTAAAATCTATTTTTACGAGGCTAAGTCTAAACTAATTGTGGGGTCGAAGGTGCAATTCGGAACTAGAAGATTTATGAGGCCTATAAAACCGTGGTTTCATGTTTATGTAAACAAATTTGATCTTAATATCTAAATTGATTTTTATTTTATCTTCATGATCAATTTTCAAATAAAGTTATAAATGTTAATGTTAAAGAAATTAATTGCTGAAATTCATGAATTGCTATATAAAATTTCAAGTCAAGGAGATAGTAAAATATTAAAGAGATATAAAAATGCATGGTCATTTTGGATCTATACGACCAATAAAAATTACCCACTTTACGTTAATTGTGTCCATAATTACAAGTCCACTTCCTAGTTGTCCCACCCATTTTTCTCCTTAAGGGCAATGCTCTGGAGGCATGTTAACAAGTGTAGTTGGTAGTCCGTAGTACCTGTTTAACCAGACGAAAACAGCAATGGCAACAGCAACATCAGCTGCAACTGCAACAGCAACATGCGACATCAGCAACAACGACAAGACTGACGACAAGACGACCCACAGTGGAAAACACCGACCCGGAGAAGCAGAAATATGGCACATGCCGCCATGTGTAATTGTAATTTCTCCCGGACCACATACTGCACTGCCCAATCCCGAGCCCAATTGCCATCCTCTGCCCCTTTCGCTCGGTATCTCTCTATTTCGAAGGTGTCAACGCGCATGCGCGCCCGAGTTGTCAGCACATTAATTTCATTTGCATTTCCGCTCGGCGCTGGTTTCGCATTACAAACGCGCGCAGGCTGGAAAAACTAGTGCGAGATTTTCCAAGCGTTGGCCACTTTTGGCCGCGGCTCGTGCCATGGCCCACTCTGTACGTGGCCAAAATGCACTGGAAAAAACATGAAAATGTTCTACAAATTTTTGGAATTTTAAATTAATTTGAATTTTTAAGTTTCAATTGAGTACTCCATTATATTGATTATAATATTAATAGAATTCATTTTAATGATAGTTTAGGTTTATCAATATTGAAAATAAATTTTTGCTGTAAACAAGCTCTTTTTCTAAAAATGTTGCATAATAAAATATTTAACTAATTATGGTTATAATTAACTAATTATTAAATAAGTTTTATGCCCACATTATTTCTTTAATATTTTATTTATGATGGTTATTTATTACTTGCATGCCATAATTTTAAAGCAAATCAATTAGTTCATATTTTATTTTTTGCAGTACCCACTACTATTTTCCTGCCTGTGTAGCGGCACTATGGCAATCTCCACCTGGCTGCTTCGCACTGAACATGAATCACACACGCATTTCTGCCTCTGCCAGAGCTGTTGTTGTTGTTGATTATTTACATAGTTTTGCTATTACTACAAATTTTTATTTGCCAAGCACACAAGACACAGTTCGTCGTGGTTGTGGCGTTCGTTATTGGCCGCCGCGTCATCTGTCGCCTGTTTTTCTTGGCTCACTGTTTAATTGTGGCTTAAAGTGGTAATAAACAAGCTTCGGCGGTGGAAGAATATTAATAGCCCATGTTATTGATGGCAATTGCTCGTTGATTTTGGCGTAATTAAGTCGTTGTCAATGTGTGAGTCTGTCCATATACCTGGCTCCGCAGGCGTTTGTGAGTGTGCTTAGTTGGGGCAATTAAAGTCGCTAATTTATGCACGGCATCTTTTGGTATTTTTATGGGCAATCATACTTGGCCAAGCAAGTGCAATTCGCCCCGAGGCGGATATGGCCACTGGCCAGCTGAAAATGCATCAGAAATACATGAGTTAACGTAGGAGAGAAGTACAATTAATTACGGCAACTAATCGGCTTGGGTTGCCTGATATATGTAACTATTTTTCCGGGTTTATTTGTGATTTATTAAATGGTTTTATTTACTTTATTTAGACTTTTTATTTTAAACCCATATTAAGCGTAATGTTGTAATAAGGTATAGTAATATAAATATCAGTGCGAACATTTTAATTATCGATATACTGTTCAATTAAGTTTGCAGATTAAAATCATTAATGACGGGCAATTCGTTGAAAAATCACTTATTGAACATAAAACGGTTGGTTGTCTTAAATTTAGAAACAGCAAAACATTTTTAATATTGTTAACTTTGTTCCAGTTTTTAAACTTATAAAAGTTAACTGTCTGTATCAAATAAAAAGAAACGTATTTTTAGTCCCTTGTAATTCCTCTTTTTAATAAATTACTGCATAGGAAGTGCAACTTTTCCTCGTACCACTAAAACAAACAAACTTCCTAATCGCTGCATCGCCTAATCCCAACATGACATTAGCTAATGGCCACCATGCCACCCTCGTAATCCACCTCCCACCCCCGTTTGCCACATAGGCACACCATTTTCCCCATTCGCATGTGGATGTGGCCAAGATGGTGGTGCTGCCCACCGCCTGACATTTGATGGCTTCGTGATGAGCGTCGTCGCCGCCAAACATCAAACGTGGATCGTCAAACGCCCAACAATAAAAAGTTTCTCTACGAATATGGCCAGCAGGCAGCTCTCTCTTTCTATCTCCTACAGAGAGAAATAATAAGGATCAAAATGTATTCCATCATCTAAAGGATGAATCAAATCTAAAAATAACTATAGTTAAATTTAAAATATTATTCTATTATTACAACACCTATGTAGTGCTTAATACGTGACTTATGTATATATTTTGGCCTTTATATATCCTTCTTAATTAAATTTAGAAAATTTAACGTTAAACAGTATACCTACGACATTTAAATGATTGAATCATAGTAAGAAAAATATATAAAAAAAGGTTATTAATTGCATTTTAAAAATACCAGAGTCTTTTTGGTATTATTCATACAATAAGAATATAAAATTTCGAGTACAATTTTTCTCACTGAAGTCTTTCTCTGACTCTTTCTTTCGAAATCTACAAGTCTTATCAGCTTCCAAATGCAGCAAAGGCTTACAAATTAGCGCGCTGCCAACTGTCTAAAATGGCCCAAAAGGCAGCCCCCAAGTCAAATGACACTAACAACAACAATAAACTACTGTTGACACAGTGTTTTTGTTTTTATTGTGCCTGTTGCCATTTTGCTCTCTAGTCTGTTCAATGGGTTAACTAAAACTGGGGATGACAACGTGATTTATAGGTAAATATAACATGATAACTAACGAAAGTGTATTGAAATCTGTGTTTTGAAACACATTACAATAATCAGTTATCCCGAAATCTGATTTTTCTGTTTTAAAGTTTTTAAAAAAGTTAACTAAACCTTTAATTTTGATTAACATTTTTTGAATTATTTAAAAAAAACTCTCGGTAAAGAACAATTTCAACAAGTTAATACAGGTATTTCTAAACTTTAGGCAAGTAAATAATAATTAAATCAAAAAAAAACCTCTTCAATACATTTTCATGTTTTTTAGCAGTAAAATATTATTTTTTATCAGTTCACTATAGTGCAGTTGTTTTTGGTAGTTTTTTAGTTGTCCCTAAACAGTTTATTTTAATGTGTGAGGTTCGATTGTAAATACGAATAGTTATTGACATGATAATTTGATAAAAATGATTTTCTATTGTGAGTCCCAATTCTTGACCGATGTTGGTTTGTCCTCACGAGCTTAGACTCACCACTGTGGATGGCCCAAAGCAAACCCAAAACCTCCTACAACAAATACAATGGAACACTTGTGACTCTGCAGAATGGCGCTGCGTGGGGGTGAGTGTTAGTGATTGTGCATGGGTTTCCACTGCGGGTCTGCGAGTGTGTCGACTTTGGTGGGTACTTTATGGCCACGCAGCTCCAGCCGGCCAAAGAGAGTTTGTCCCCAGGTTCGGAATCCAAACGGTCATCCACCAACTCCGACTCCAACTCCAACTCCAGCTCGAAGTCCAGCTCCTGCGCTCCTGTCAGCGAGTCGTATGTATTCATTTCCAAAGGGAATAACTTATGTACGCTCTGGGCACAATAAATTCTTGCACTGCAAATGTCAATTAGGCTGTTGATTTTCTCTCTTTTTTCGCTGCTTTTTTTCCGTTCGGTTTTTCTGGCCAGGGGAGAGCGTGAAAAATCTAATTGGCTTGCTGGGTATTTGTTTTTGCGAGGCCCCTTGAATTGATTTGTATTCAGTACACCTGAAACAAGTGCAACAACTGAAAGACATCATTACTTAACACAATACCTAAAACTGGAAAACATTTAAAATAAAATGGTTTACTAAATTTGAAACTGTATTCTTTAATATTTTACTTTATTGCCAGAAAACCATAGTTTAAATTACTGCTATCAATACAGATAATTAACATTTTAACATTTTTAAATAAACATTGACCGTTTTTAAGATTTAAAGAGATGTTATGGCTACTGAGGAATACGAACATTAATAGGAAGATGAAATTTATGATTTTTTAAAACATTTATTTATCAAAAATATATTATGTAATTCATAAGATCAATTACTTTAAAACAACAATTGGACAATAAAGCATTTTTCCAAATTTGGTCGACTTCTCACATAAGAGATATGATTGTTGATATTACACATAAATGAGTATGAAAAAAACCAATATATTGAGTGAAAAATATTGCAATTTCTGATCAAAAATTAGAATTCAAATGTAATGCCTTTATTTTTTTGGGTGCAGTGGGAGCCCGAGCCCGCATTTGAATTTACACTTGCTGGCGGAGAAGGAGGTTGGCTGCCGAATGCCACTTAGCTGTGAAATGATGACATAAAAGAACATATGCCCTGACACATCAATGGCACTGAAGGTGGAGGCGACTAATAGGCACAAAAGCGTAACCGGAGGAGCTGCGACTGTGGCTCGTTTGTTTGCTTATTGACAGCTTCTTACGCACGAGAGTGTGGCCACAAGTGCCATTGGCAAGTGTACAATGGCCAAGTGCGTCGTCGTCGTCGTCGTTGTTTGCAGTCGCCGTCGCCGTCTCCTTCTGCAAAAATCGCAGAAAAAATCAAAAATAATTGCCAAGACACCGACAAGCAGCGCAACGCGAGAGATGCCGGGAGATGCGTTTGGTGTGATTATATTGGGTTTTTGATACGTTGACCAAAGGGCCAAGAAACAACAGCAACAGCAGCAGTGGCACTGGCAACAGCGACCGACATTGACAGGTCAATATTGATGGAAACAAGATTTATATGACAACGCTGGCTATATTTTCAAATTTAATGAGCCAAGCAGACCGACTGGCCATAAGGAAGTGCCGGGACAGAGGCTGATGGACCTGGTTGTGGCACATCCACATCCACATCCACAGCCACATGCATCCTCCATCTGGGCTCAGATGAGATGCGACATGGACGTGGACGTGGAGAAGTGTCGAGTAACTCGCTTAAATGATGTGCTAATAAGGCGCACATAACTTCGCAAAAGATGATGGGTCCCTGTCCGCGACGGCTTCTTATGGGATTCAGTAAATGCAAACAGGTGGGGTCAATAAAATAGCGCTAGAATTATGAGAATGTGAAGACCAAAGTTATGAAGCTTAAAGGGTTCTTTTGTTTTCAAATTTGAATCAACCATTTTTAAATTTTCTGCCAATTATGTTATGTCAATATGTCATGTTTACTTTAAAAATATGTGAATTCAGTCTCCAAAAGGTATGCAATAATTTGTTGCATGTTGAATAGATATATTGGTCCATTGAAAACTACGAGAAATGCATATTAAATCAAATATTTTCTTTAAACATATTTTTTAGGAAATATTTGATCAAATATTTTCTTTAAACATATTTTTTAGGAAATATTTGATTTAATTTGATATTGTGTACCATTATTATGTCCCAAACTGTATGAACAAATAACGCAGTCTTTTGCTTGGGGATTTCACGCGATCACATATTTGGTGTCCTGGGTTGCGCTAAAATTATGGCAAATATGATGTGAATTTTTGATTTTCATCGAATGTCCCTAATGAGCAGGTTACTTATGAGTTGCGTAAATCTCGTATAAATTTGGGTCAGAGATGGGGAATAAAAAGAAAGGATTACATCCTGTATGAAACAACATTTAAGACATCCTTGACCTCTGGCTGGACAATCTGCCATCGGACAACTCTGAGGAGCTTTCATAGCCAGAAATGCTGACACCTACGGCTCTTACACCCACACCCATTGAAATGGCCAGACGTCAACATTCCTTTGCAGCTCCATTATCGCTGCACGTCATCGCAGATGGAAGGAAGTGCGGGGGGGGGGAGGAAGTGGCGTATGGGGATTCCCCCCGACACCGCCCGTCGTCACTTGTCTGATATATCACCTGTACTTCGTACCAGCAGGAACTACACCAACCACATCGAGTGCCTCTGCAGCCAGAACAAACCAAATTGGAACAATACTCGCCGGCCAAAAGAAAAACCTCGCGATCCGGGCCCTCAGACAATTGTCACACTTCAGACTCGACTCTCGGATTCGAATTCACATTCAGATTCGGATTCGGACTGGGCCTCAAAGTCAGCGAGCTTGAGGCTTTTGGCGCTGGCGTCTTTTGGGGCGAATCAAATGCATTAATCCAATTTACGCATGCCGGGTCCAGACGCAGCCTGTGCTCCACTGTCCTGGACGTACACTTCAAAAAAATGTAAATTACTTTGGGAAGAGGCCAGACAAGTTTATAGATTGGCCATAGTTAAAATCTATAAAAAGCTGCTTTTGAAACGGTCAAAATACCAATAATAAATATTGCATAAACTAACTAAAATGTTTAAATATATGTAGCTACATATAAAAATTCAATTACAAATTCAATTCAAATACAAATATAATATATAATAGTCCACATTTCATTTCACAAAATAAAATGCTCCAAATTATTAATCCTTTATTAATATCCTTGAACAATAATACATTTTTATTTATAATTTTAAATTATTATTCCGTATGCATTTAAGTAAGTCTTAAATACTTTCTTTATTGCTTAAATGTTGAAAAACTCTTATCCTAATTTTTAGTATTTATAATTTATAATATTCTTTTTTCCAATTATAGGCTCATTATTTTTCTATGTGTGATATCTCTGTTGGTCTGGGGCCACTTGCTCCAGAATGTAGACAACAAGTAACTCGCCTGATGACGGCCCCCGCTGAAGCTGTCAGAAGGAATGCGTTCCATAAGAGCTGCGGACAAAAAAAAATATATATACATATATATGTAAAACACTTTGCCAATCCCCAAGCGTTGGATTGGAAGATTTCTGTGTAAATTTGCAGATTTTGTTCGGGTTTTCCTTTCCTTTTTTCTTTTTTTGCCCATTTTTTGCACTTTTTGAAAAGTTGGCAGCACAATTTAAGAGCAAGGCAATCAAGGAGGCGCAATCTGTGGAAGAGTTCGCAAGTGCAGGCGACCGTTGACAATTTTATTTATTTACAGTTGCCAACTGTCTATATAAATTGAGACCGTTGACCGCTCCCCCCGCTCCACCGCTCACCCCACCTTTTGGATCAGTGAGCGGGCTGGACAATGTCAACATAGTTGCAATTAATTTGTAACCGATTATCATCTTCAGGTGCCAAATAAACTTCTCAACGTGTTGAGTGTCCTCTCCGTATCGGTTTTTCACCGCTTGTTGTTTGTTCTCCTTTTCCTTTACTTATTGCCTTTTTTTTCCTTTTTGTTTGACTTGTTTTGCATGTTCCCGGCGTCTGCTTTATGTGCAATATGCTCACATAAACAAGATCAATCCGCTGCTGGTTGGACTCAATGTGGTGCGATATTCTCTGGACATAAAGCAAGGAATAACTTCATGATTCCCCATAGAGGTGGGTGTGTTCTATGGAGCGATTGTCGTGATCCTATGGGTTAAGTGAAATCCAAAGATGTTGCTTTTAACGGAATATTATGTCCCAAAGATCCCAAAGTAACTAATGTTTAAGTACCTACGTTAGAAAGAAGATTTATTCATTTATTCCACAAATCTATAACATATTGTTTGTAAGAAAAAAATTGCTAACATGAATATTATTTATTAGTCTTAAATTTTTATAAAATCTCACTTGTCATATTTTAGGTAGATTATTTAGAGCTTTAAAAGATAAAGAAATTAACTTCAAATTTGTATGAATCGTGAGTATCAGGTGTTATTCATTAAAAAAACAAATTTTAAGCATTGTATTTCTTTAGTTTTGTATTGCTGAATTGGAATTGTTAATTAATTAATTGGAATTCTTAAGATTGTCATAAAATAGTCTTATAACAACATTATTTTTATTATCGATTTTGTAGTTTTTTATTTTTATTTAATAACCCTATCAATGGCTACGTGTCACGAGATCATCTTCAGAGCTCCCAGGGTGACAGGTTGCCATTTGGATGCGCGGGTCGTTCGGGTTGCTCTTTCGCTTTTTCCGGCTGGCGATCGCCTCGGTTGCCAACACTTGACGGATTTAATTATTTCGACTCTCCAGGCCCCCTCCACAGCATCCTCTCCAGCGCAAGTATCCACTCTGCACTTGGCCCCGAAGGAGTTGCGTGTCGCCTGTGGGCATTCCACATGCATCATGTCCAATCGTAATGAGAAAATATGGCATTTGTGATACAATAAAGTGTGCTTCGCACTTATGTTACACCAACATACGACTGCGAGTGCCCGAGTGCCAATGAAGTGGGGCTCAAGTTGAGGCTGAAGTTGGCCTCCGACTTTAACCCTTTTATGTCACAAAAATTGCTAAAGGCAAAATGATGCCATTAGCCGATAAATAAGTAATTCCACATATATGAATATTTAAAAAAAAGATAAGATTATTATCTTCTTTTAAAAACCAGTCAGAAGTAGATCATATAAAATAAAACAGTTCAACTTAATACATAATATTAAACAAGACAAAACAAAGTTAAACTTTTTTTCAAGTACCATAAAAAACTATTACATTTTTCAAGATGTTTCTAAAAAGTTTCCTCTTAATTGAGTCTTCAATGGGTTAACTTGGGGCAGTGGAGATTGTACTTGCTGCTGGCATTTTGCATGCGCCTAAATTATGTTGACAACTGTCTGTAGCGTCTCATTGCTCCGTCTGCTACTCACTCATTATGCCAGTGCGACAAGAGTTGGCTCAGTTCGGTTTTGGCCAGCTCTGGGCCACGTATCATATCGCCGGCTCATGCAACATGCAACTGCAACTAGCTGCGGTTTGGCAATCGCCATGTCTTCCTCGAGAGCTGCTGAGACTGAAGCTGGTCTAATGCCTACGCCATTTATTAAATGTCTCCACGGTGCGACAATAACTTTATCAGCCTCAACAGAAGAAGCTGCTCCGGCACGAGACAACTTACAAGTGCACAGGTAAAAAATGCTTTCAAATTGCTGATGTATTTTCTATACCAAAAATCTTAATTAAAAGTAAGCAATGAACTATTTTATTGTCATTTTTTATTAGCCATTTAATTTGCTTTATGTACATAACAATTCATTTGATAATATGTAGGTGTGCTAAAACTATATATTATTATTTTTTCTGTGTGTCTGGCCACGAGTCAAGTCAATGCGAAGAAGATGACTTTGCATGTCCAAGACGGTGCTCTGGTTACTCCACTGGATGCCAAGTGCACAGCACATTAACCCACTACAGGCCAACTTCAGGTGTGAAACTCTTGACTTAATTTAGAGGTATGCTAATTGAAATATACACAATTATCGCTATAAATAATATTTGGTAAAACCTTTAATAGTCTTCAAATAAAGAATAAATATCGAATTTAAATATTCTACTGATAAAGTTAACCCTTTATTTCAATGCCTTTCAGGTATATGGTTTTGGAACTTTGAAGGGTCTGGGTAAATATGAGTTTTTCAACTTTGTAAGTTAATAGAAATGTTTTGATTTAAAAACAAGAGAGAACGCTATAGTCGGGTGCCCCGACTATCAGATACCCGTTACTCAGGTAAAAGGAGTGCGAGGGAGATGGAGATAGAAACTTTGATCACGCATAACTTTTAAACGAGTGGTCCGATTTGAAAAATTTCTTCTACATTTCGATAGGTATTGATAAACACAACAAAACTGCATTTTTACTTTTCCGAAATATTTAAATTTATATTTAAATAAAATCGTATATAAGCGATTGTGGGCGTTAAAGGGGGCGTGGCACCTGTTTGAAACAAACTTGCGCTGCGTAGGAACTCCTAAAATCTGCATGCAAAATGCCAATCTTCTAGCTTTTATAGTTTCCGAGATCTCAGCGTTCATACGGACGGACAGACGGACAGACGGACAGACGGACAGACGGACAGACGGACAGACGGACAGACGGACATGGCTAGATCGACTCGGCTAGTGATCCTGAACAAGAATATATATACTTTATAGGGTCGGAAACGCTTCCTTCTACCTGTTACATACTTTTGCACGAATACAATATACCCTTTTACTCTACGAGTAACGGGTATAAAAAGCTACTTTCTTTAGAGTGTTAAGTCAACATCAGGTGTAAGTCAGCCGTAGATGGCGATCGCGAAGAGAAGAGCTGAGCTACATCCACTTTACCAGCTCATTAAAAGCCATTGCACCCACTTGCAGTCGCAGATCTTCCACTTTTTGCATTGCGTGTACATTGCCCTCGGGTTAGAAAAAATGAAACTCTGACTTCAGACCGACTCTGAGATGTCGATTGCCATGTGCCGGCCTCATAATAAAGCTGGCCCAGAGCGTCGGCCATTTTGTGGGCTGATTCGACTTGTAAATTTGTCGCCTTTTTTCTCGCTTTACACAAATTAGTCGATTCACATTTTATACATGAATTCTAAACGAGTTATATGAGGTTGGCAAACCTGTCGGTAAATAATTTGAGCTCCGAACAAATTAAAACCCCAATGGTGCCGCAATAATATTATTTTTGAGATCACCTAATGAGAAATTCGTGTTTCATTTCTCGGCTCAACAGAAATGCCGAAGCATGCAAATTTGTGTATTTTTCGTTGAGCGCACATAAAAATAAATAAGTCGCCAACGGCTCAAAAAGCCATAAATTCTAAGAGTTTATTATCGGGTCAATATTTGCGTTAAGCCAGAATCCTGCAGTCGTTTTAAAAATTTGACAAAATAATTTCCAAGAGGCTACAAAGTTGCCCCTTGCTCGTGTCGTCTCGGCCAATAAAATGGCCATAAATATCGAAGCGTTTTTAATTAGTCGCCAATCTCATTCCAGTTTCTGGATAAAAATAACAACGAATCAGGTGTTGCTGCTGCTGGGGAAAAACGGTTTGATTCGAAATCATTTCAAATGCGTGATGGAGTCGGTGTCGGTGTTTCTTCTCAATGCCAGTTAGTTTTCTGGTGGCTAATGGCGTCTAATTTGACTAAATTATGCATGGCAGCCACCGATTCAACTTGTTTTCCGCCTCAATCAGTTTTGTCATCGAGCCATCATAAAATTTGTATAATTTTTACGGTCCTATAAAGTGACAGTCATCGGTTTTTAGTTGGACATCCACTTGATAAGGTCGCTTGTCTCCTTGATTTGCTCGCTCGCATTTGTATTATAATTATCCCCTCTTTCCATATTTTTGTTTTTTTCAATTTTCCCAACTCATTTTCCCCTCGACTTGATTGTTTTTTAATGAAGCTTCGGAGGGGAATGTGTAACGAAATTTGTGGATGGGTTTAATTGGTTACAGCATTTAGATACGATAATTATTGAATATCTTCGAATATTTATCCAACTATGGGGTTTTTATGAGTCGGAATATCTTGGATCTCTAGTTTGTAGTTGATTAAAATTGGAGCAAGGGTGTAGGAAAAAGTGAATGAAATTTTATTGCTATGTAATTTGGAAAGACTTGAATGAATTTTATGCTGGGGAAAAAGTAGTCTAAAGATAAGACAAAATATGCAGGAAAAGAATGTGTTAAGAAATTATGTACCCACTGCTTACTGAGAAATCGATTGAGATAAGAGAAATTCCGTAGCTTTAATAATTTTACAATGAAACTGGAAAAGGAAAGAGGCTGGAAAATAGCCTTAAATCACGAAAAAAAGTTTATTAAGAAGAGTCTCTGAAATATTTAAAAATTATGTAAACTGAAATAATCGAATCATTTTCTTCGCCTTAAGCCTTACATTCCCCAGTTCAAAATCTGTTTGAAACCTCCACATTTCCTAGACCCTCCTTTCTTTCACTCGATGTCCAAATCACTTTACCCTGCCTGATCGCTAAATCCCAAATGACAGGCGAGCTCAAAACAAATGTTAACCTCCTGTTTCTGCCCCACCTTCCAAAAAAAATGTGTCCAACTTGTCGGAGCTTCCTGCTGTTACCGCTCTCCATTGGACTTCCCCCTTCCGCCCCTTCATCAATTTAATTGAAACGCCCACGTCATAAACTTGGAGGCAGTTTGTCGGACGTCTGACCGTCTTTTGGCCCCCATTGCGTGTTCAAATGTTTGCCATTTGCACCCACGCCCACTTAAAGCAAACTCCTAACTCCTGGCCGCCAAAAATAAAAAAAAAAAACATTTCTGCATGTACATTGTACAGACAAATGCAAGCGGCCACTAAATTTCGGGTAAAATTATTGTTATTACACCGAAATCGTTTATTATTAATTTTAATGTATGGACAGGGCGACTCTGCGTTGCGTGACGCTCCCCATGGCGGCTGGCCTGTGCATCCGAAAATAAGCCAAATCCGCTGCAAATGCGTCACGTGACTCATCCACCGATCCAGGGACAAAAACGCAGACGCAGACAGGAGTCGTCCTTTGCTTCCTGGTTCGGTTTTGGGCATGTTTTTTATTGGTGCACTGCACTTTCGAACTTAAATAAAGGCATTAAAAAATAAACCTTATATTTATTATTTTAATTTTTTGTAATTTTCAAAAAAAAATTATTAAATAAAACTAAGTTTTTTAAAAGTATAGATTTTTCTCATACAAAACAATTTAAAATGTTGTCCCTAGTATCATGAAAATGTGGACAGCAAATATCTTAATGTAGAATTAAATATTCAGAGGTATATAATTTTTCTGCTTTTGTTTAATTTTTTAGTTGTAACATTTTTTTATCTAAAACCAAACTAAATTAATAAATTTAAGAAATATTGCACAATGTTCAATTTAAATTGTATCAAAATAAATATGTTTTAACTTATGAATAAATTAATAGTTAAATAAGGAATATTTTTTTTTAAGTGTTTGTGTTGTTTTTGGTTCTATTATTTTCCAAAGGACGTGCCCGACTGGGTGCAGCTCCTGTCCAGGTAACGAAATCCAGGGTAGGAGAAGGGTAAGGAGGCACGCGTCGAATTCCCAATCCTCCCCTGCAACGAGTGGAACTTTTTATGCCTAATTGAAATGGCGAGGAAACTTTGTTTTGTGCTGTTTTCATTTTTTCCATGTTGTTGCTCACCTTCTGACACGCTCGTGGCTCATTAATTAAAACTCCTGCGTTGAGTGGGTTGCTAACAGGTAGTGAACTGGCAGAAAAAAAGCTGGTTGCAAAAATATTAAAAAGAAAATTCAATGTGTTGAGAACTATATAATTTGCAAAGTAATATATACTGACTTTGTTGTAAAAAATATTAAAATTAAAAATGTTGAGAACTATACATTTTAAAAAGTAATGTACAAACGATGTCGTTTTGCTTAAATTTTAATTTTAAAATTAATTTGTATTGTTTTGCAACAAAATGTAACTAGTTTTTTTTTTTGATTAAATCCTCCGTTTTAGTTCCGCCTATAAAAATAAACCTAGATCACCCCAAGTTTCCCTGAGTGTCGGCAAAGATAGGGTTGCAGAGCGGTCGGGGTGTGTTGTTGTGGGCTTAATGTAAATTTGTGACAACCATAAAAAGCTGAGCCGGCATAAAATGCATGGAAATTTAATTTCCAGCTTACTGGTGCTGCACTTTCCATCATTGATGCACTTGGAGGCGGCCAGATGACTCTTCCGGATAAACTTGAGGGTGGAACGAGCCGGCAGGACCTTACTTTCACAACCAGGACCTTCCCCGGTGGAAAGTACTTAATCATTCTGCACGCTAAATTAATCAAGTGGCTAGAGTTTAGTCTGGGGCTCTGTTTTTAATTTGTACAGCTCATGGAATATTCAAACAGCATATGGCCGCAGTCGTCGACGGGTCATGCAATCCTTGCTGCTCCTTGAGGCTGCATTAAATTAGGCAAAAACAAGTCGGAAATTAAAAATCAACCTGGGCTGTCATGTGGCCACAATAGCGGGCGGTTCGAGAGATCCTTTGAACTTGGCCTGTGAGGACCTGAGAGTAGCAGCTATGATTAATCGTTCTCATCTGTTGTTTACCATTTCTCCATTTCCCCGCTAATGGGCGTGATGCCGTAAACAATTTCTCCCGATTTCGTTCTGCTTGCCTTAAGGAGAAAAATAATTTTTAACTGGGTTTTATAAAAACATTTGATTTTATATATTGTTTTAGTATTTTATTAAATTTAGTTAAACTTAATTTTAATAATTTTACATTAACTTGAGGAAGTTAACTGATTATAATTAAAATATATATTTCTTAGAATTTGTAAAGTATATTTTCTATTATTTATATATAAAACAAGAGAGAACGCTATAGTCGGGTGCCCCGACTATCAGATACCCGTTACTCAGGTAAAAGGAGTGCGAGGGAGATAAAGATAGAAACTTTGATCACGCATAACTTTTAAACGAATGGTCCGATTTGAAAAATTTCTTCTACATTTCGATAGGTATTGATAAACACAATAAAACTGCATTTTTACTTTTCCGAAATATTTAAATTTATATTTAAATAAAATCGTATATAAGCGATTGTGGGCGTTAAAGGGGGCGTGGCACCTGTTTGAAACAAACTTGCGCTGCGTAGGAACTCCTAAAATCTGCATGCAAAATGCCAATCTTCTAGCTTTTATAGTTTCCGAGATCTCAGCGTTCATACGGACAGACAGACGGACAGACGGACAGACGGACAGACGGACAGACGGACAGACGGACATGGCTAGATCGACTCGTCTAGTGATCCTGAACAAGAATATATATACTTTATAGGGTCGGAAACGCTTCCTTCTACCTGTTACATACTTTTGCACGAATACAATATACCCTTTTACTCTACGAGTAACGGGTATAAAAATGAATTCATGTTGTTTTTAAAGTAAATAGCTTGCTTGATAGTTAAGACAACAGGTTCAGTTTTAGTTTCAGGTAGTGAATCCCCGGCTCCAGGAATTTTAAATCATGGCGACAATTTGGAGAGATCCGAAAACGGTAAGCAAATTGGCATGGACTTGTTAGCCCGGCTCGCTGGTATTTCAGGCATCTTAAGTACGCCCACCAGAACATGTAAATAGAGTTTCGGTATCGAGGAGGGAGCACGGTATGCAATTTGCTCGTTTGACACTTGAAATATGTGGCAACAATACGCGAGGAGGAACTGGAAATTTTCGTATTTCGTATTTCGCATTTCGCGTTTCGCATTCGCAATTGCAATCGAAATGGCCATGTCTGCAGCTTTATAGGCAAATGTCAGCCAACAACCTCGTCGCAGGCGGTGACAATGACAGGTGAAGGGGTGCCGGCGGGGCTTCGATGGACATCGGGCTAACTGGCGACGACAAGTGGACAGGCTGGCTGCAAGGAGCTGCAAGCTGCCTCTGGATCAGCCTGTCTATCTGTCGGTCCGTCTGGCAGCCACTGATCGCCGGGATGAACTCTGAACCCGTACAAAATATGCGGCCAACTTGTTTCCAATGCACGCCCCGAGGACCAGGCAGCAACGCCCCCAACTCGCCATGGCTGCGAATGCGGCATCTGGATGTCGATCACCCTCTAAAAGGCGAGGTCCCTAGGTTTTTCAAAAAGAAAATTACTGCAAATATAAATTATTTTTCATTTAAAATTAATTAATTAAGCTAATGGCTTAAAATGATAAACCTTTAAAAAAGGTTATTTTTAAATACTATTTTAATAAGTAAAATCAATATTTTATTTATTATACCGTCGACAAATTAAATTCAGTATTATTTGTGGCGGCACTTTTCAAAAAAAAGGTGGATTGATAATGATTTTGGTTTCCATAAGAAATACAAGATATTTCACTAACATAATATTTTAAGATAAATTGAGTATTTTTATTTTCATTCTTCAAAAACTGTTTAAACACTTACAATTTAGTTTTTTAATACAATTTAATTGGAGTTTTAAAAATTTTAAATCTTTCATAATTCCATTTTCTTGAAAAAGAGTATTCAAAAGTAAATGTCTGATTTCTTCCCACTTCCCTTGCCGACTATAGTTCTTATTTGGATGCTACTATCAACGCTGAGTGAATTTGTATGTTCACAGTTCTAAAGAGCGGGCGCGAAAGTGAACACGGTCTGTGGAAGGGGGGCGATGGGGCGGGAAGGGGAGAAACAGGTGGAGGGAAGGCGGTAAGGCTCGGCTCCTTTGGACCGACTTGCTCCTTCGCCTTTACAATAGCTCAAGAATACCGCTATCATTATTCTTAAGCCGCGATGCCGGCGAACCAACTCCCTGGCTAAGCCGGCGACCACACTGGAAAAAACAACAATTATTTTATAACTAATATAATAATAAAGTGTATCTAAACAAGATCTTACAATCCATTGTGAAAGTCTAATAAGATAATAAAAGAATATATTTTTTATCAATCTTAAACAATTATTCGATAAATCAATGCATAAATAAATAATAATAATAAAATCTCTTTCTTGAATAATTTATTGACAAAGGTAATTAATAAGCTTAAATTAACTTAACACTAAAAATTAACATTTTTCTCAGTGCAGCGACTCTAACCTCTGCCATCAGCAACCCCCCATCCTGCAACCCCATCCCCCGGCCCGACCTCCTCTGGATTCTCATTTTAATGAACCGCCGTTCTATTTTTCGCTGATCTTTCGCCACTAATAGGAACGTGTTCACGTCGTCGTTGTTGTCGTCGGCTTTGGTGGCTGCCTTTAGCTTTAGCTTTAGCCTGCCGGAGAAGCAGAAGTGGCTGCTCCTTTGGGCCAGACAACAAACTGGAAGCCAACGGCAGCTTAAAATCTATGAGGACGCCTTACAAACTATGCTTAAGTGATTGTCAAGTTAGGCTTTTAATTTATCATCCATAGACAAGGCGAGAGTTGTCGGCAGTAGACTCGCCGGTTGGGGGCTAAGTAGAGGTTACGCTCGGGTTAGGCTACTTTTTTCCTCGGTGTTCCTGGATATCAGTAATAGGTGCGTGGGGTATGCCTTATTTATGGGAATCAATGGATTAATTAATATTAAGATATATTATTTCCTTTTAATTACGTTTTTGTTTTGATCTAAAAATGTTATGCAAATTTGGATATTCCTAATGTTATAGTCACATATACAATATATCTAAGAACATTTTTATTGATTTCTTGGACTCGCATTTTTCTATATTTATAAAATTATATTTAAAACACAAAATAACTTTATTTTAAATAAGTGCCTACTAAAAAATAATGTTAAAATGTAAAGGATTTATATGCTGTCTTTGAAGCTGTTTCAATGCCTCTAAACTTAATAGTTATTATTGGGTATCGTCTGGTTGAAACATCTTCCACAAAAACCTGGCTTTTTTTTTTTGATCGACCAAGTGTTTGCATTGCATAATCTTTGTTCTGGGCCTGCTGCTTGGGTGTCCTCGTGGATGGCCTCTTCTATAGCGTTCCACATTCCGGCATAATTGATTTTAAAGCGACTCTGGGCTAATAAATCGTAACTTTATCGCTTTTCGTTGTAAAATGTTGCAGCCTCAACGCGGGGTCTTCCCCCTTTCTCATCTCGACTGGTGGCTTCCATTTGATAGCACTTGCTGCTCCCGCTTTTCCAGCTTGGCAGCGGCGATTGTCTAATAAATAATGATAGCGAAATGCTGGAAAAGCTTTTCACATTTTCAGCCCTCCGAAATAGGGGAGTGGGGAAGGCTCTACATTATCCAAAATGCTGCACTTGACGACGCCGAACAAATTTTTAGCTCGTTTATGGTCAAATGGCATGGCACCAGACACACCGGCTGCAGCTCTACCTGGTTCGCCAATTATCCGTACAAGCTGCGGCTGCGAGCTGTTTTCCACACCCCCGACATCGCGACTTTCCGACATCCCGGCGACTTTACAAGTTACTTTAACTTGCCCGAATG
This sequence comes from Drosophila fuyamai, assembly GCA_018153365.1. Taxonomy (NCBI): domain Eukaryota; kingdom Metazoa; phylum Arthropoda; class Insecta; order Diptera; family Drosophilidae; genus Drosophila; species Drosophila fuyamai. The sequence continues at coordinate 14,487,903 of JAECXW010000878.1, read as the reverse complement.
TCCGGCTCTTCTGGCAGTTCGGTTGTTGCTTTTGTCGCCTGCCTTTGTTGCCGGTTGCTGGCTGGCTTTATTTTTCCTTTATTTTATTTTTTTTTTTGTCTTACCATTTTCTGCTGCCGCTATCTTGGCCAGCTTGTCCCGAGACTTTTATCCTATGCGTCTGCATTATCTGCCGTTCTTGTTCTGTGTTCTGTTCTGCTCGGATCTGTCGTCCCGCGCCTCCTGGACCGTGTGTTTTCTGTTGTATTTTATCGCAAAAATACTACTTGAGTAGCTTTATGGCCCATGTTGGCCAATAAAAAGCTGACAAAACAATATTCCCCGTGCGCCTGCCTTCGTGGCCCTGACTGTGTGCAAATTTTTCCAGAGTCTCCAGAGCGAACGAACAACAAAAAATAATAGAGGCCACCAAACGAGCACACAAAATCTACATACAAGCTAATTTTGGCTGCCTGTTTCCCAGAAACTGATCGTATGGGCTTTGTTATAGATAGGTACTTAAAAAAGGTGGGGGTATATGAGGTATACTCGTAATAGAACGCACAATGTATTTATGCATCAAAGTATTTTATTACTAATATTCTTGTTAAGTCTTTTTTTTAAACTAAGTGTTTAATAAACGAAAACGAAATAATATTCGAAGGTGTGTTAGCAATACTATAGTACTGTTAGAAATAATTTATTTTAAAAATATTAGTATTACAATTTATCATGATTGTTAAACTTCTTAACTCTTAAAAATCGTTAAAATAGGTGTAAGAGTGTCCACTTACATACGGCGTATAATTTATAATAACTTTGAGATTTAAATTATTCTATACTTAAATTAATATTATTAGTATAAAATATTAATATGATCATTTTTGTTTCATACCCTATCACTTAAAGTAAAATTATTTTACAGGGTAAGTAAGCCGTCTAACACTTCCGCATTCACCATATTCCCCTTACAAAACACCGCAAGAAGCTCGATATCGTTTCCCTATCGCTCGCCCGTTCGAATCTTTTATTAATTTAATATGCACGCCCGTTGTGCCAATAAAGTTGCTACATTTTACGCTGGCTTCCCCGATAATACACCTCCGCCGATCGCCCAGGGCGTGGCAGCTGGCCTGTAGCCCATATTTCGCCGATCGGTCGGCTTAAATCAAATGGATTCAGAAAACTTCTCAACGCTTTTCGGCTGGATTTTCGGTTAAAAAGGTACAAAAAAAGGCGCCGGTGTGGGAGAGGAATCGAAGTCTGAGAACAGGAAATATAATTTAACTTGACTCGAAATCGCGGCATGTGGTAATTAAAAGGGCAGAGCAGGTACCTATGCGATGGGTGTGGCACTACGGTAGCTATTAGTTCGAGGAGATTACCCTGATTTCAGTTCGAGGCTGTTGCCACAAATCAAATGACTTAGGCACCGAACTCGATCGCCACACAAAAAAGTTCCCACCAACTTGTGTTCGCCGATTTTTGTTGTAGTTATGTCAATGCTAAAAACCGAATGACACAATAAAATTAATATACAACGAAAACAGCGATGCGGACCCAAATCTAAGACCATAAATAAACCGAACTGCCGAGGAGGTTAGCGAAAAAATAAATATGAAAACAGCGCTGTTAACAAGTTCACCAACAGCAGCAGCAGCATCCAAAAAGAGCAGGTAACAAATGCGGCAAATAACTGCAGAGGTTGGGGGAAATGGGGACCTCTCCTGGCTTAAATAGATGCCCCCAATCCCTTCAGAATTCACCCTTATACCCCCTATCGGGGGAAGCGACTTCCAAAGTCCATTTATTCGACTTACACAATAAAAAATTGAACAACATTTGAATTTGGGTTTTAAAAATAGTCCTTTCATTTGATAACTAATTAATTTGACTTTATAGTTTTATATTTACGTTTATAAACATCCCTAAGCTTAAGTTGCTTTTTATCTAAGACTCAGTGAATTTACTCAGAGTTTTTTAAATAGGTGAATACCAAATTAGACTCACAGATTATCTTGTACAATTCTTGGAGATTTTTTCTGAATGTACCCACTTTGCTGCCAAAAAGATCAAACGCAAGACATGTTTGCGGCAGCTTTTGATAATTTTTTCCACGTCCCCACATTTCTCATATACTGCGTGTTTTTTTGTTCTTGTTGTTGTTGTTCTTCTGTTTACTTTATTTATTGTTGCGTTTTTGTTCTTGTTTTTATTTTGTTTCGGTGGTCACTGTTTTGCGCAACTGGCGCTCACCATGGTCGAGGATCGGCGGCTTGTCGGCATCATTAAATTAAAACGAAATTTAAACAATTTCACTGAAAATTATACACACTGCGGAGTGGCCAAAAGTCGGAGCCGAAAATCGGAGGGACCGACAACCTGTCTTGGGCTGTCAGTCATCGGGCAGGGACAGGTTGATTACTGTTAAAATTATCACTGATTGTGATAAGCGATAACCGTGGGCACGTCATGATGATGATGATGACGCCGAAGTGGGGATGAGATTTCTGTTTCTGTTTCGGTTTTCGGTTTTCGGGTTCCAGTCCTCTGGTTATTTGCTCATGCCTGGCATAACGAATTGTTACAAACCCAAATGGAGCGGCTCGTTAGTCCAACAAGTTAATGTGCATCGGCCGGAGTTGCCCCTGTGATATGTTAATAAGCATCTGCCACATTGGCCACTTGATTCGTGTTTTTTCCCACTCGTAGGCATACAAATTATAAAATTTGTTCGAATGCCGGGGGAAGAAGGATTTGGCGCAACAAGACGAAACAAGTGTTTGCAACACCTACAACACAAAAAAAACCATTGCCGGTAGGAGAAAGTCAGGTGTGGAATGCAGCGTGGGAAATGCAACTCACTCAAAGCAGACGATTTTTGTACAAAAAGAATTGGTATTTAAATTGTCTCTAAAAATAATGATATAACAAGTCAAATATTCTGAACATCTTAAGGACTTAATACATGATATCGAAATTCGTTTATTTCTGGTTGATATTTGATTAATTAATGGATATATTCGTTCTCACACTTTGTCTACTACGATTCATAGCTGCCTTCAAACGAATTGGATTTGACTCACTGGTCTACATAAATTAACACAATCCGAAATATGGTGGCCAATAAACCGTTTTAGTGTCTTTAAAATCGAAAACAAAGTACCCACCAATGAAACTTAATCTCCGCGACGAAGAGTCGTTAAAATTAAAATAACAAAATGCGGCAAGCAAACAAAAAATTATCAACAATATAACACAAAGAAAACCTTAACACCGAAAATATAACCGAAGCCAAAGCGTCAGCCATCATTAAACTCTGAAATGCTATAAAAATTCAAATAAAAAATTTAAATTATTGATTAAGATCGACGAAACAAAATATTAAAACAGCACAATATAGGTAGCCACATAAAACGAGACGGATAAAAAACTGGAACAAAAAGAAGAGTCAAAATAAAACCAAGTGGGAAATGTACGGTCGTTGTAAGGTGAGAACTACATCTTTATAAAATACTCTTTCAAAATTTTACCTCTATTATGAAAATTAAATATTAAAAAAAATATATGGTCAATAGTCAAAGCAGTGCTTAAAAATATTTTTAATTTATAGTTGTAAGGTATATTTTAATCGTCAAATTTTTCTTAAATGTAAAAATTCCACTTTATCCTAAATCCAATGGAGTCGCTGGAAAAGAGTATTTCATCTCGCTGAGGGAGTGACAATATTAATTTATTTAATTTATTTTAATTGCCTTCGGTGGCTTTCAGATAAAAGCCGCCATCCGAAGGAGTGGGAGATGAGGCTGTGGCATTCATAAAGCCATGGAAAATTCTCCGTCAGTCCGGATCAGCTGGGCTCACTTGATTGAGCGATACTTTACGAGGACGGGCTGGCATTGTTCAATCGCAGTTGGATGGCCGGAAAGCTATTAAAAGATCCCATTGATGTGCGTTAGGGATTTTGTTTTGGGGCCTTGGACTTTGATTCGCTTTGAGGGGATTATAAAAGGTGGAGATGCGTCACATGAGTCGTATGAGTGATTTTTCGGGAATTCAAACTGACTCGCTGGGGGCTTCTACGAATCGCGGGGCATTAGTCATTGAACCGAATGTTGGCTGGCTCATTGTTTTCCCGAACTCACAACCTGGCTAGTCTGCCCACCTTCGCTCCACGGGCAGCCCACTTAGTGCCGACTACATTTGCATATGAGTTCATTTAGCAGTTTTAAGAACTAGCCTCCTTCCAACAACCCAGCAACCTCCTTCTGTTTAAGCCGGGAAACGTGTGCTAATTTACATGAGAAGAAAGATCGCATCGCTCCACATCCTCATCGACATCTTTGTTGCACCCAAAAACCCCAAAAAAAAGACAAGCAACAAAAAATAAAGGAGGCAGCGCTGGAAATTAAATCAAAAGCGCGATACGCCAACGTGGCCCACAGAGGCCAACCATACGGCCCACTCCACGACGCAGATGATGATGATGGAGATCCCAGATCCCAGCTCCCTCCTTCGGCAGCCTCTTGGCGATGGCACAAGTGCAGATTGCCAGCATTAGATGAAATATTTATATTGTCTATATGAATTGAGCCTACGTCGCCGGTTAGCCCGGCAGTCAGGCAAAAGTTCATTTCTCGCAGCAGGATGCCAATGTCTTCCGATGGTCCAAAGGCATGCAGGAGAAAGACCTAATCGATACGGTTATACCCTTTAAAATAATACAGAACATTTCTACAAAAGATAAAGTGAAAAGGTTTCAAAATTGCTATGGAATTTAGACCATAGTAAATATGCGTTTTATATGATTAGCCAATTAATTGGACTATTCATGTTTTAATTATATATATATTATTTATAATTATTTCAAAGCTATAAACATGTTTTTCTCTTATTGAATGAACTTGTGTGCCGTTGAGACGTAATTATTTGTTTAATTGTATCAAAATGTGTATTTACATTTCTTATATATTTAAGTTGTGTTTATTATTAAACATTTTAGAGTGACTTAACAGGTCAAATTCTTAATTGAACTAAGAACTTTAGAAGAGAATCAATATCTTTTTGCAAAAACAATATCTTTTGGCTTTGATAAAGGACAGTCGCATACCCTGCAGTCACCCTGGATCATGGATGTGGGGTATGAAAATATCAGGTAGCGGTAGCGCACACAAGTGTCCAGGCAAACGAGACGGGGAGATATGGAGACCATTTCAGCAGTCACGTTTTATTTAAATATATGCGCGTGCGGGCAGCTGCTCCTCTTTTTTTCGGCCCAGGGTTTTGGGGTTTTAAGGTGCCCTGGCCGGGCGGGGCGATAGCGAGTGGCGATGAGTTGTCTCTTGTCTATCCTGTTGGCTACTGTTTTTAACAATTTTCCGATATGAAAAAGTGGCTCAAAAGCGGTTCGCAGACCTTTTCCCCCCGACGGGCATTTGGAATTGACAATTCCCTTGGCCCGAAGGTGGAAATGGAAAACAGGCAGTCGATAATCGCTGGTTGGGGGCGACAAGTGTGCTCAGAAAATTATGACTCAGGATCTTTAATTGCAATTCCAATTGCATTTCGTGTAAGAAATTTGAAATTTCAATTACCCGAAGATCACGCGCAATCAGCAGCTCGCAATGCAGTTGTTGCTGTCTAGGTCGTTTCTGGGATGATTAACCATTTTGGAGGCGACGAAGCTGCTCTTCCTGGTGCATCGCGTGATGCTGCGACTCTGCTCCTGCTCTTGGCCACTTTATTCCATCCACTCAGCAGCTGCCAAAGCCCAAATTGCAATTGTTTCGCTACAGAGTTGGAAAGGGATAGTTGGGTAGCTATGACTTAGCTGAAAGTTGGATTAAAAATATATTTATAAAAAAATACACATGTATTTATTAATTTATGGTAACTAGAAACAAGAAGGCATGACTTTTCTGAAAGTTGGATAACAAATTTACTGAAACTTTGTGTTCCTAAATTGACTGACCTCCAAACCTTTTCTTAGTAAGTAATTTTTTAGAGGATTTGTAATTCCATTTTTGTTGGAAAAGCTTTCTGATTAAAAGTAATACAAGTCCTTGTAGCGTATTCCTAACTCGTTTTAGCCCAACTCGAATTTGCCTACCTTTTCGAAACATAGTTTATTTGCCAAGCCGCTTTTTGACACAGTAGTTAACCGGGCATAATAATAATGGGCTATGGGAGAGGGCTAAAAACAGGTAGCTGCCTCAGCTTCTCCGCTACTCGGCAATCGGAGTCTCCCATTACATTTATTATTTATTAATAGCGTAATTTATTGTTTCATGGCATTCATGTGAACTTCATGAGCCGCTGCACCACCTCGAGAGCCACCGATCGCCACCGTTCGCCACCTCCCACCACATCTTCTTATTGAATTAAACGACGACAAGCACGTTGGCCGGCAACCACATCGATTGCCAAACGGGGCATTAGGTCGACGCCAATTTTTAGACGAAAAATTGGCGCTACTTTGGCGAGACGCTGTCTTCGTCTAGGTAAACACTTAAATAATTTGTATAGTACATTTTTAAATAATTTTATATACAAATTACAAAAGATTTTAAAAGAATATTCAAGTGTAGATAAGCCTAAGCATACAAATTTAATTTCAAAATATTAGGAAAAAATAAAATTAATACAATTTCAGTTTTAAATAATTAAAAACGTTTCTAACTGCTCCAAAAAATCCATATAATTGAGGGGCAAATTACCTAAAAACAAACCTAGAAAAAATACAAAACATTAATTTTATTAAACTAAAATTAAAGAAATGTTATCATATTGATCCGATTGCTTGGTTTTACTTCTGAGTGTAATCTCTCCCCCAAGTCCCCCCGCCCGCGCTCTTAAATTGCAGCAAAGATTCTTAAAGTTAATGGCCCTTCATAAATTTTGTTATGAAATATGTGCGCATTGGTTTAATATGCCATGCTGGCGGAGAGAGGCAACCAACGCCAACTAACCAAGTGGAACGCCAGTCGAAGTTGCGGCGATGATGGTGTTTGGTTTTCCCTGGAGAAAAGTTCTCAGCAGACCGCAGTGCTGGGGCATTTTCCTTATGCCGGGAAACCTGGCAAGTGGCATGACAATAAAAATTTACGATTGCTTTTATGGATTTACGAGGTTTTTGTACTTGAGCTTCTGCCGTTCGCCATTCGGCGCTTGTTGCCTTTTGCACGCGCTATTATTTGACGCTAATGAGTGTCAAAGTTGATACTTTGATTTTGGCAAATGGCATAATTGGTCATGGCCAGCCTGTGGATGCAGTGAGGGGTACTTCATCTTTAAAGGAGTTCCGCCCACCCGCCAAAAAAAATACAGATTGTCTTGCAAGGAACGCCAATTAATCACAGACTTTTACTACTTCCAATGATTTAATGTATTCTTAATTGGCAGTAAAATTAATTTAAAAACACTTCTGTTCTGTGATTACCACTTTAATTTATTTGGCTATGAATCTTTAAACTCATTGTTTACCAGCTATTTTAATTTAAGTATTTGGATAACATTTTAAAATAATATTAATAGAGATCAATACATGTTAAAAATTAAGGAAATAGTTTAAATATTTAATGAGATTATAATTTTCGAATCGCTTATGATAATCTTATAATTTGGCATTTACTAGAACAGATATACGTTATACGATCCGTCTCGTAAATGTTTATATATCAGAGTAGTCATTCGCTTGCAAAATCATTATAAAGCAGACTTCTTTTCAGAAACTCAAATTACCCTCGGTCAATGCGGATAATGTCCAGTTAATCTCCGGATATTCATTACCGCTGATTTGTTATCATCATCTGGGCAGGACACTTGCCCACATTCTATCTCCAATTAAAGGAATTTCAATCCGCACTTTCCACCCAATCAAGCAATAAGCAGCTGCCGCCTTTATCATCCGCAGTCGCTTTCACTCCTCGCCAAAGCTCGAAATCAATTTTATGACTTGGCCGAAAAGTGTTCTCCCCTTGCTGAACTCTGGCCTGGCATAAAGCAAATTTTCACGCAAACCCCAAGCCATAAACCCCAAGCCGAAGAGCGAAAAAAAGGGAAAAATGAAACCGAGACCCATCCACCGACTGCATAATTTCACCGACTGCCGCTGGAATTGGTCGAGTGCCTGCCTGCCCATTGTCGACGCAACTTTCATTGAATTAAACCCTAAAAATATGAAGCTTATCACAAATCAAGAAGCATTGGAACTTCATCACCTACTTTGAATGCTGGCTACCGCAGACGCGGATTGCCACTCCGATTTGGAGTCGGACTTCGGAGCTGGACTTCAGTTTTGACCCACTTACAGACAGCAGACGGTAGACGGAGGCAACTAAAAATGCAATATACGAAAATATGTGCCGGGAAGAAGCCGCCAAAAACAATTTACCAATTTATGTTGAACTGTGGCGGGGCGATCTGACCCGATACGATTCTCGTATCGTTTCGTTTCTCCAACTTCCAGGGCTCTGTCCTCAGAAGAAGCTTACACACTCGTTGACTCCGGACTCCCCGACTGGCAAATCACTAAATTTATATGTTTTCTGATTCAAAATATTTATTGCCAAACCGCGCACAAATCCAGAGGAGTTGCCCCAAAAAGGGCACCAAAGTGTTTGGTTTTGCCTGGGTTCGCCACTGTCTTTTTCGTCGGTTCAGGAAAGGAAGTCCCGAAGACGTTGCGCTCAAATTGCCTGAAAAATGGGAGGAGGACATTAAAATTCACCAAATGTATTTATTACGGCACCAAAACCACCGCAGCAAGCCAGAAAGTGATGCCCACATAAAGGACGGGAGGACTGACTAAGTGCACTTAACGAAAATGAAGTGGCTATTTTTATAATTTTATGAGGTGTTTCTATAATTAGTATTGCCAAAGAGGTTTTTATGTAAGTATTTTGTTGTTATACCACCGTTTTATAATTAAAATAATATACAATATACAGTTTTTATGTTTTCTTATTCTAAATGGGATTTTGGTATTGTATCGACTTTAAGACAAAATAAAATATATGAGGTTATTTTCAAGAATATAAAATGCTTCAATTAGTTTCGATGAGTACTTTCAGAATCTAAATTATAAATTTAGATTTTAAGCAAATTAATTAATTTAGTACTTAAAACCTTTTTCTGTGTGTATTCTGGGCTGCGGGGTCTTTGTGTCTTACACTTGGCTTGGCGGCATGTTTGCAGATTGATTTGCTGCGCCTTCGAGGAACCCGAGACACTTGCCAGACCGACCAAGAAAAATAAAGAAAACGCAGAAATCAATTGTATACCTGTGTGTGCTCGTGTGTGTTTGTGGAGAAGCATTTAGTGAGCAATCAAAGGAGTCGGGGGAACAGGCTATATCCACACCATAGCTAGTCCTGAACCTAGGCAGCAAAAATTTATTTGCACTGCCCCTGCAGCTGAATTATTTTATTTAAACCGACGAATTCAATTAGAGACAGTGACTTGGTTTTTGCGCCTCCAGTTGGATGCAAGAAGATCAAGGAGATGGTAGGAGGATGCGGAGAGGCACTAAACTCATTGAATTTGCGTTGGCGCTGAGGGCGAGTCCTATAAAAAAGGTTGGGGTGCGGCACCAACTTCTCCTCACGCAACTTTCTACAGAGAAAAAAAACTGTATATTTCTGTTTCATCAGATACAAAAAATTTTGTTGATACAACTAAAACATAATTTGATTTAAGATAAGGTGTCCAATATGATTCTGTTTTAAAGACTGTCACCGATTAACCTTCTTATTAACACTAATAAAATTGAAATAGTTGCTGTCTCCGCTTAACACATCCTACAAAATGATTTAGTATTTTTAAATATTAAACATATATATATAAAATTAAATTCATATAAACACAATCATATTTTTGTGTGCAGGAAATTGAACTCCTCCTACCGAGACAAGTGGAACAGGATGACGCCTGGCTTTTCGTTTCGTTAGTTCCTTTAATTTGATTTAATTATATGCGCAAGTGATCGCTCCTCTCCTTCAAAATTTATCTGGGGGCGTGGAGCATTTCTTTGGCTGTGCCCAGTTTTTGTGGGGCTGCCACAATATTTCCACCTCCCGAAATGTGACGTATTTTGGGTTCGGTGCTCGCCTGAAAAATCACCGCTTTCGACTCTCATTGTGTGTGATGATCGTTTTGCTATTGTTGCCAGCTCTGATCTTTAGGAGTGGCTTGTTAAATTTCACTTGCATGTCGGGGCAGGCTTATCCCCACCTCCCATTTTCCCTCGACCAAATCAAGGTGTTGGGCGTCGATTTATGCGCTTTTCACTTGTCCCGCGTTGGCGAGATTTTTGGCTCAGGAGGTGGAGCTCTAACTTAAGGAAAAAGTTAAAAATCGGTCGAGAGAAAGATCGAAATCTAAGAAGAAAAATGGCTGGGAAATATTCGGCCTTATAAATTTTGTTTAGGGCTTATTTTATGATGAATATCGGTCAATTCAGTGGCCTGGAAATTTATTACAACCATTTTTTGCAAGAGAATAAGCGGACATAGTTTTTATAGTCTCTAACAAACAACCTATAATTATCCGTAATTTAAACATATAAATTAAAGGCTTTTAAAAAAAAAAACTTGATATATGATTGGCAGTCTAGACAAATGACTTCGGTTATTTGTCAGCAATTGAACACATCAAACTGGGTGCAGTGAAAACTATGCCAATTAGATCTTATCGCCGGACATTTCCCAACCAGAAAAGCAACAAGCTCTTTTGACATTTCGCTGCCGTGGTAGAAGATCAACACGATTCCCAAACAGCAGCCCGGAATGATTTATCACCGGCTCAGAGCAATCAACATACAAAACCATAACAGATCATGCACCAGCCGAAAAGAAACAAATACACAAATACCAGAAAAGGCCACTAAACCACATAACCGTCTATGTGTGTTTGAAACAAAATCTGAGACAAAAAAATAAAAGACCAATCGCGCAAACGACGACGACAGGTGATTAATTGTTTCAAACGCGTAGACGTTACTTAACGCTCTGTCAGTCGGCGAGTTTCGGGCTACAGGTTCAACCTCAAACTCCAGCTCGTAATGTCAAAATCTCCTCCGATTGTGAGCTACCCATATATGGTCTATAGACCGTGTGTGTACGAGTATGTATTTTGCGGCCAAGTGTCGAGGCGAGTGCGAGAACAAAACAAGTTGCATGTCTCAATGAATGAATAGCCGAATAGTTTGAATCACCCAAGCACCTGAAATTCGAAACAAAACAAAAAGCCAAATGCTCGTAACTCGTGAGCAATGACAGCGGTTGAAGTCATGTTTCTGACAGTCCTAGAGAGGAGTTCGAGCGAATAGAATTGAAAATTTGCTTAATAGTTTAAAAGTAAAACATTAAAAAAAAGAGATCCTGAAAAAAATTTGTATTCCTTTCAGACATCTATAATTCTTTATCTTTCACAACAACAAAATATCTTGAGCTAAGATCAATTAAATAGTTATTGCCATCATTTATAAAAAATGGTTGAGTGAAATGTAATGGTACCAAAAAAAATCAAAATTATTATACGATTGTCATACTAAGGACTCCAATTATTAGTGGTGGCTTTTTCCAAACATCTAAACATTATAAAGTCCTATGAGTTAGTGATATAGAATCCCCTACATCCTCGTGACACGAGCCCATCTCTAACCCTCCTGGGTTCCACTTTGGCGTGCGTCGTGGCTCACCCAAAAAGCCAAGAGGCGAACAAGATAGGGTAAAAAAGCGTATATATACGAACTTGAGCTTTGTGCTGGTGTCTGATGTCTGGCCATATGATCCACTGATTGCTTGATTATTATTTTGATTAATTAGCCAAGATTTGGCTAGTTCAAACTGCACGGCCCACGCCCGGAGCTGAAATCTAGCCATTGTGCGGTGACTGCCTCTCAGGTTGATACTTGCCAAGACCTGGGTATTCTATGATTGATTGAAGTTTTCTTTGATAACAGCTTACAATTGAGAAATTATTTACATGAGCTATAATTAAACTTGTTTGTTGTTGCCTGTCATTTGGATTTGGATGTGGATTGCTATTAGGTATTGGTATTTGTATTGGGACTGGTGCTGGTACTGGGCCTGAGTTTGAGTCTGGTTTATTGAACCGCAGCGCACTTCAATTGAACCACATCGGCGGATTGTGTGGGTCTGTGGCCGCTGGCAAGTGATGTTACCTCTATAAATAATCAGGAAATTGCTTTAGGGCCTGTCAGATGCTGTGAGTTGATTAGCCCGGCCATATAGTGTGTTTAGTGAGTGAGTTTGCAAATGCGCAAATTGGAAATGAGGAAAGCTCCGCGAAGATGGGTTGGGCTGGCAAGTGATAGGCCTCAAAATCAAAATCAGCCTATATATCGACAAATTCCATTACAACAATCCCCTTAATTTGGCAACACTTTCAGCTGAATTTGTGTCAACCGGTGCGGACTCATCCTCTAACTCGGCACCCAGTCACGATCCATTAGAAAGCTGACCGAATACTATATAATCTTAATGCGGGCACCCCAAAGAAAACCAAAAAAACAAAAATTAAATCGACGGATGCGTGTCGTTTTCGACTGGCTCTGCCACTGATTTAATTCCGAAAGCGAATGAGACACGACTCTGGCCGAGCATTTGTCCAGCGTTAAGGCCTGATAGCCAAAGCCAACTCCAAAGCCCGGCTCTTCACTTGCCAGCCGAGGGGAACATGCAAAGTGACAGCGGCGACGACGGAGACAATTCCATATTTGGCCAAATTCAAATGCCATTAACACGTACGCCATTTGTCGGACTCTCAGAAGAGGATGAGTGCGAGAGGTGGGGTAGCACTCGGGGAAAATTCTACCTAAATCGTCCCTAGCTGTCAAGTTAAATTGATTTTTCATTTAATTTCTTGAAGGCTTATAAACAATAAATATAAAACCAATAAAGAAAATTGGTGAGTATATACAATTCAAATTATGCTATAAATTTGTTTTACAAAATTATAATTCTTTTCATTTTTCCCTTGGTTCCCTTTCAGTAAATTCAATTTATAATTGATCAACATTTTTTCCAAGTGCATCGGGCAACCTGGGGTTCATTTGTCCACCGTTTCCGCGTTGCCTTCGTGTCGAAAGCCGGCCAGCACGCATTTCCCCTCACTGCCAAAAAGCGTTCGACATTTAACACTTGTAAATTTCTTTGGCCGGCCGACTTGAACTTTTCTGGCGGCGTTTCGTGTTTGTTCCGAATGGAGCTGAAGTCCTCCCGGGTTCGATTGGGGGATTGCATGGTAACCTGTCGTGATTCTTATTTTAATTTGCTTTGACTTGTGCGCCTTTTTCGGGAGGCCTCTCGGCAACTCTCCGACTCGCCATTTGCCGACTTTCCTCGCCGACAGTTATTAGGCCTAAATGTAGAAGCGATGCGGTGATGTTCGGCTCATTAGCAGCGGGCCAAAAAGGTTTCTGCATTGGCAATTATCGTGAACCGTTTGCTGACGAACTAAGCCAAACGACCCCATCCACTAAACAAGGACATCATTATGAATTGCTCTGACAGACAAACTAAGCCTTAGTGTAATCAATTTTAGAATAATATTTTGTAAATAAATGGTGTTCTCATTATTCTTTAAATGTTTCTCATTTAATCTTTTTAAATTTAAAAAAAAAATAATAAATTGTCTTTAAAATTGTGTGTCTAATAACCCCGTAAAACCTTTTTAATGATCATATTTATCTGGCATTTATCATAGAAATTTCTACTAAATATAAAAAAAATGTACTTTAAGTTATACTATAAAGTTTGGAAAAATCTCTGATTAAACCGTTAACATTTAAACGCGAAAAAATGAAAAACCTAAGCTAGTCCCGCCCAAAAGTCGGGCCGAGAACATCTATCTGGGCTATAAGTTAGCCCAAAGTTGGCCAAATCCGAGACATAAATTTCAAAACTTATCTATGCCGGCGGATCGTGAGCTTGTTGCGGTGTTTTTGGGGCTGGCAGTCCGTAGTTCGCAGTTCGCGGCTCGGAGCTGACTACATCTGACAAGTGTTAATTGAATTCATGTCGCTGGTAATCATAATAATAATAACAATATCATGTTGTGCTCTCGGATCCCTCTCGACTCTGGAGCGCCCCAAGACATGCGCTTGCCGAGCTTTTGATGTCGGCTCTCGATGTCTTTCCATCCATTCCGTCCATTCTGTCTGCCCGGCATCGTTATAAATTACTCAATTAATGTCAGCGTTTATGTCAGCGCTCCGCCATATAGCCGAGCCGATCTGAACCGAACCGATCCGATCCTGGCCTGAAGTCTGGTTACTGGGGGACTGGGCTCTGAAGCCTGGGTCCCCGGCCAGAAGATAGGCACATGCAGATACTACACATAGATATGACATGATAATGGGGCATGTTTAGTGGCTGTCGTCGGTTTAATTAAAAACGGCTTTATGCATAAAACAAAAAGGCCCCAGACTGGCTGACAAGTTGCGCAACTTGACACTTTGCAGCGGCGTGTGGAGTGGCGGATGGACTAGCGGACGGGCTGTTCCCGAGCCCTTTGCGGCAAGTTCGTTGCCTAAGTCTTTTGTTTCGCTCGTCGCCACTCGACACAAAAAACGTGCAAAATATGATTTTTTCGCTCCGTTTTTCGCCTTTTTTCCCTTCCATCTTAATTTTTTTTGTTGATTTCGTTCCCAACTACTACTGCTGAAAGCAAAATGTCAATTTTGTGACTGGATGGCTTTTGTCTCTTTTGACGCCCTCTCAATGGCGATGACGGCGGCGGGTCGAACACCCACGCCCTCCTCCTCGTTTGTTCTGCATATGAACTTCGGTTGAGAAATACCCTTTCCAAAGACATTTCATTACTATAAGAAAAAGGGCTTAATCAATAATGCATTTAAAGTCAGGATTAACAATGGCGTTAACATATTTTGGTCACCCGGCCCATGAAATAAAATGCAGTTCCACCATTATAAGTTCTACAGCTTAAAAAATACTTAAAAATGTTCAAAGGCATGACAAAATGGTTATTATTTTGTATATACATTTTTGCGTAATTTAATTATCGATCACAAAATATATTATAATATGCAATCTACATTCTGTACTCAACTTTTCTTTATTTTCCATATCGAAATAAATAAATTAAAATTTATAGTGAAGAATTAAGCGTATTGAACTTGAGACCCTTATGATAAATCTTTAGTAAATTTTTGGGGAACTTTACTATAAGAGCATTTGCACTTCATACGGCATACATTCAAGTGCTCAAAAGATACTGAAAACTAATACGCGGCACGGGCACAATTAAATCTTTTGCCTATCGCCTTTTGTGTGTTGTAATAAGATAAATCCGATTTCAGCTGTCTGCGGCAAGTGAGCAAAACAACAGGTTGCTCTGCAAAAAATCGAATGTGCGGGTTGAACGCCCAACGGAGAACTAAAAGCGAGGCGCTAAAAGAACAATGTGTCATAGCTATATTCGTGGTATTTAAAAGAACTCTGTTTTTCTATTTTCTGCATAAAGGTATCTATATATATATTTTTCGAGCACTTAGCGTGCTGACAAGTTGAAGCTTTGCGTGGAGCGCGGTCAGGTTGGGTTCGGATTTTGCCTCATGGGGTCTCGGAGGCTCAGACACATTTGAGTTTTTTGATATGCGCTGTCTGTCGCCTGTTGACGGATTTCTGTTTTTGTTTTTTTGTCCAGCTTTGGCCGGTGTGGGTGGCCCACACATATGGCCAAAACCAGAGCTCGGTGCAATTGTTTCGCCGCTGGCGCCTCAGTGCCATATATCCGAGGCCCGATTCGAACCGGAGTCCACATTAAGTTTTCAAATTGCTTTTTCTCGCTGCGGCGGTTGGATTAAGCTTATTTCCGTATTGAAGTTTCAACTTTGCTTTGCGGTTTGAATTAATTAGCCGCCGCGAATACAAAGTCCCCGGCCTGTTCTTTAGCATATTACGAGTGCAAAACCCAATCTTTATGGTTCTGTGTGCGGTCGAAGCCACAACGCCAACGCACTCGAATTTGAATTTTATATATGCGACCAAATCCGTATCCGAATCCAAATCCCAGCGAGACAATGGTAATTATTAATAATGCAAATAATTATATCGATTCCATTTTCAGGGGCGTTGTCTGCATGTGATTTGTTCAAAAGGTTCTCATTTTTTGTGTCGAATTCGTTCCTCGGTTCGCTTTGATCGCCTGGCAGTGTGGGAAAAAAGTTCTCATTTGGCTTTTTGGCCACTTGATGCTTTTTTTTTCTGGGTTCTGTGTCGGTTTCGCTTCGGTTTTGTTATGGCTAATTTGCCTGCGCTGCATTTTGGTTTCCTTTTGATTAATTTGACGTCGACGAGTGCACGGCATCGGATTTATGACTTGGCCGAGACGTATTTTCGGCCAGTTCCGCCGAAGTGTTGTGTGTGTGGCATGAGTTATGGACAGTCGGGATTGTCTTGCTATTGGCTAATCATGGCTCTCAGCCGATTTGCTCACCCCTCCATACATGCAGTCTAAAAGCGTTGCAAAATGCTAGAACCTTTTTTAAAATAACTACTACGCACTTAATTATTTAATACTTTAGATGGGATAAGATAGTATTATATTTCTACTGGTAAAAATAAATTAAAAATTATACTGCAAACAAACGTTTAATCTCTGTGGTACTATTTAAGCATAAATAGATTAAAAGGAAAATTTATTTAATATTGGAGAATTGAGTAACTTAACAACCAGCGTATGTTATTAGTTTATATATACCAGCTTAAAAAAATTAATACAGTTACGAAGTTATAAAACAAATGTGTTACCATTAAATATATTTAAATTTATTAATTACATCTAATTAAATGAAATTACTCAATGGTCTGAGGCATTTTTTTAACATTTAAAAAGTAAATTTTCACAAACAAAATATATATTATATACAAATATATATAAATAGACCCTGGATATCACATAAAGTCACCCAAAGATGATTTTAAAAAAGAATATATTCAGTTAAAGGTTCCACCGAATTCTTTTATTTAATCTAAGAGGTATTATAAAAACATTTACACTCCCAACTATATTATTTTCAATATGCAATCCATTGCCAAATATGGCTAATCTAAGCTAGAGCCAAAATCGATTGCCAAAACCCAGGCACGAGTGACTTGGCCTAAACGTTTTGTGTTGGCAGCATTTCAGAAACATGACGATTAGATCTTAATACAGAAAACGGCGTTTACTCAACACACGATCAGCGGCCCGAGCTCGGAACAATCATAATTAAATATTAATTTACACTCGGCGCGTTAAGCAAACAACACGTACACTTTAGTGGCCATAACAACAACAACACTATTAGCCATAACCGATAAAAACAACAGCAAAGGCAAAAACAATGCCCGTTGTCTATATGTGTGTACAGCTGCGGCGCCTGGTAATATTCCATAATTTGTTTCATGTGCCGATTGAAATTATTAAATATTAATGGCCAACGAATGAAAAAACGTGTCTTGAATATCTGAATTTAAATAATAATAATTTTGATAGGAAAAATGCATTTAAAAATGCATTTTGAGCGAACTTGGGGCGATCGGAGATTAATTAAACTGCCACGGCGAGGAAGCCGGGCCCAAAATTAGAAAAAGAACAGGGCGTGTGCTGCTGGCCAACGAAAAACTTGGCTGTTTCGAATCGACTGCCAATTAGGCCAGCTCTGCACGTAGCCGTAATAAACGAAACTCGAGCAAAGTGAAAAACACATTTTTTGGTTGTTTTTCGGCCTTTGATTTTTCCATTTTGTTGTATTTCGACGGCCCATAAATTAGCGCTCTAAACGATTGCCTGGCACTTGTCACCAGGCCCCCGTCTAATTTAACCTTTGACCAAATGCCGCTACCACAGAACCGAACCGCCTGTCCATGCGTTCCAAAAGGGGCGTGGCACCTGGAGCCGCCAAAACGGCAGCACGCGCACTCAAAATCAAAATACAAAAAAAAAAAAAATGTTAAGAAAATCTGGCTGTCCCCGGTTCTGGCGAGTGCTGTCTGGCAAATGCAATATGACTTTCAAGTGGCGGCTCTATGGCGTGGTTTCCTAATAGACCAAAAAGCTACCGCTTGGCCCAAGCGAACTCGGAAGCAAGTTACTGAAAAACGAACAGGGAGATACCCTTTTAATAGATTGAAGATTTCTTGTGGCGAAAGAAAATGTTTGTATTACTAAAATTTTACCTTTATTTATACAGTGTTCGAGAATAGAAATGACTTAGCTTTAAATATATATCACTCAATATTCAATAAGAATACTCCTGTGTTTATAAATATTAATCCATATCTTTATAGGAAAAACAATGCCTTAAAAAATATGAGTTAATTTCGAAAAGGGCTTTTATTAATTGCTTTCGGAAAACACAAATCAATGTGTTTTGTAAAATGTTTTGTCTGTGCCAAAAAATAACTCAAAAAATAATATAGAAAGTTTACTCATTTATAAAACAAAAAAGAAAATTTCTTATAAAAAAGTTCTATTAATATATCAAATTTTACCAGTAATTTCGTATCCCCGCGTTCTGGAAAGAGCAAACAAGGTATGAACAAAAAGTAAACTGGAAGTTGTAGAGCGTTAGAAACTGCGTGGACGGCATTTATAATAATGCGAGTGAGTTGAGCGGTTTACCAGAGATCCAGGTGGGGATGCAGGGTGGGTGGGGCTTTTCGCTATATAAAGTAAGGTGCGGCTGTGTTGCAGTGCGGAAAAGCGGCAAGATCGCGGCAACTGGAAAACGCGTTTAATTGAGCTCGCCTGCCTGCCTGGCTGCCCACTAGCGCCATCTAGCTGCGTGCGGCTGTACCAAGAGCCGGCTTATGTGGACTTTTTATTTCGCCTTTAAAAACCGAAAACAAAAATCGATGATTCATCGCTTGGTTTGTTGTTTTGAGTGGATTTCGCCAACTGCAACAGGCCCACAAAAATACTAGACTGTTGGCGCTTGCCGCCTGCTGCTGTTGTTGATGTTGCTAGTTGCTGGTTGCTGTGTTGCTGGTTGTAGTGTTGCTGGTTGCCGGTGACGCAGTCGAAGTTGCAGTTGCAATTGCAGCTGCGCCAATTCTCCTCCGGTTTGCCGTTTGCATTTCGGCGCTTTACGTTCAAAACAATTATTATTCTGGCAATTAATTTTGATTTAAGCAGCGATTTTCAATACATTTTCATACATATAAACGGCTTTATATATATATATACGTATTGCTTTTTTGTAGCCCCCCATTGAGTCTCATTGACGGTTGAATGTCTCGATTTCAGGGGTTTTTATTTCGAGTGCAGCGATAAATAAATGACACCTACAAAGCTTTTCCGAGATTGCATCTTTGATGATTGTGATGCGATGCGATTCGAGCGGTTCATCCAATAGATAAATTTAAAGATATCGTAAATAAAGTAACTTTTATGAGCGGCAAAAAAAAATGTATTTACTTTCTTTTCCCAAACTTTAAAACATTTAAAACCTTAAGTTTAGTATTAAAATTTTGAATTTCGGTTTCTTTTTTTTATTGATTAAAAAAATTAAAATTAAATACATGCAAGTAAATGGCTACCTTCACCATATTTACAAAGCTTAAATCATAATGGTAAATGTAAAATAAATTATAAAATTAAATTATTAATAAGTAAGTGGTATGTGTGGGATTTATTCTCTGGCACCTTTTCGATTTGTACACGAATGAGTTTTAACAACGATTTATAATACAAGGAATTGTCAACGAAAACAATCTAAGACTAAGCTCTCAACTGTGACATGAGTACTGGAATAGTATAGCAATAACTCTAAATAAATATTTGTGATAAACTAGAGACCCTAAGAGGCAATAAAATTGCCCTGACTAATTTTTGGCACTGACTTTTCCCTGAATCTTCTGATTTCCGACTTCTGACTTTGGCTAAACTGACTTGGGTTATGGTTAAGCTTAAGGATTAATAGATGGCCGTTGGTGGTGGTGGCATGGTGTAGTCGCCGCCCTCCTCCTCTTCGCCATTGCTGCTGCCCACACTGCCAGCATAGTAGACTTGGTGGGGATTGTGACCCTCCTCGTATCCCTGCAGATGTTGCTGGAGCTGCTGCTGGTCGAAGCCACCGCCCGACCCACTTTGACCTCCATTCTGCTCACTCTGGCAGCCACTTTGCAAGTGTTTGGCCAGCAGGGACATGCGCGAAAAGGACTTTGTGCAGGTGGGGCAGGAGTACTTCTTCACATCCGAGTGGGTTTGCATGTGGGCCCGCAGATTCGACCTATCTGCAAAGGCGCGATTGCAGTGCTGGCAGCTGAAGGGTTTCTCTCCCGTGTGGGTGCGTATGTGACCCTGGAGGAGCCAAGGTCGCGAGAAGGCCTTGCCGCAAATGGGGCACTTGCAGGGCAGCGTGTGGGTGCGAATGTGCATCTTCAGGGCCCCCAGAGAAACGTATGTCTTGTCGCAATTCTTGCAGCTAAACACCTTCTTCACCTGATTGCCCTCCGCCGAAGGACAATGGAACTGCTGATGCTTGGAGAGTCCCGAGTAGGTGGAATAGCTCTTTCCACAATCCTGGCAATGATATCTCGGCACTCCCACCGGCTTTTGCATGCTCTGCGCCGATGCTGCATTGGCCGCCTGAATCAAGGCCGAAGCCTGATCGGTGCAGAACTCGGTTTGATCCACTATGGCACCCGATCCTCCCGGCTGGCTCCTAATGATCTTGTACTCCGTGCTCTCGTAGGCGTGGGTCTGCTGATGTTTCACCAATCCCGCATAGGTGGCATAGCACTTGTTGCACTGCTGGCACTGGTAGTACAGATCGTTGCTACTCTTGATCTTCAGCTGGTTGAGGTCCTGATTCTCCTGATCCATGTCCTCCATGTCCTGCGGAGGTGGCGCATGCTGATGCTGCGGAGCCATATGCTGCATGCTGAGCAATGCTCTTGCCACATTCTGCAGATTCATGTTCTCACTTAGAACTCTCCTCTGGGTCACCGATAGATCTTCGGGTTCGGCCACTGGAGTGGGGGGCGGATAGTACATCTGGGGAGCTGGTGGAACCGGAACAATCTCCTCTTTAATCGGCTGCATTTTCATACAATCCTCATACTCGGCTATGCTTTTCAGTAGGTTATTGTTGTAGTTTCGCAGGGGAAAATGCTCCTCTTCAGTGGGTTCCACTTTGATGATGGTAGGATTGGCATCTCTGGTGTAACCCAAAGGGATTTGCTGTTCCGGTTCCGTTTCCGGTTCCATTACTTCCTTCTCAGGCGGCAGCTCGAATTCTCCATAGCCCAGCCGAGCCAAACTCTTGGCAATTTCTTCGCGGGTGAAAACATCCGGAAAAGCGCGGGCTATTTCACGGGTTTCCTCCCAAATACGGCGGGCCAACTGTTCCTTGGTCTGACTCATGGCGGCATCGAAGCGGCGTCTCAATTCCGTGGGCACCGTTTGAGGTTCCGGTTCCGCTTTGGCCAGCCAATGGGGTTCCAAGGGCACTGCAGCTGAGGCCACACTTAAGTCTACAGGTCCTTCATCTGTGGAAATTAGGAAAAAGTTAGTATTTATCCATTACTATAAGTTATAATCCAAAACCCACCATGACTTAAGTGATCCTCTGGACAGGACTCCTCCACCATTATCGGACGCTTCTTGAGCGGACAGCGGCTGTACTTGAGTTTATCCATTATTTTTTCGTTAATATTCCTTATGTTCACTGATCACCGATCTCTGTTCTGTATTTAATACCGATCTTTGAACTTAAATCACTGCTCACTCATTTGCTTTTGCCACACGCGTCTCGATCGCTTGGAGTTCCTTGCTCGAATGATGCAACCCGACAAGGATCGCTATGGTTTTATAGACTCCCGATCAACCCCCTGGCAGGATGATCAACCCCCTTTGGGCAATAAGGATCTTGGCAACTACCTACTTCCGATGTCGCCCCGGATTCTGTAAATCCACCCCGAACCACACGAGCCAAAGATCCATTCAGCGATCGAGCCACGCCACACAGCTGTGCGTTCATTGAACGCAGATACAGCTGCAGATCGGATCGGGAATACGGGGGTACGACATAGGGAATCGGGGAGAGAATCTGTAGAGGGACAAATCTGTGTGTAAAAAGCGAGCACGTGCCACAGGGCTCTCTCTCCATCCCACTCTCTCTGTTTCTCTCGACGATCACCTCCACCAGCTGCCTCTCTGGTTTAGCTCGTATTTCCCCTGATTTTCGATGGTGTGAGTGAGCGGCAGCTGGTGGCAAGCTTAATATATAGCATTATATATACCCGACCAACTGGCACAGCAAGTTTATTTATAAACCTCTTTCGGGTCCGCCTCACACGATCGCTTTTCCCCATATACCTTATGGATGGTCTCTCTTCGGGAGCAGGTGAGCTTGCTCTTTGGAGCCCCGTTAAGAGAAGCTTCGTGCCAAAAGTCCCCACAATTCTCCACTCTCTTTACCCTTTGGGGGCGCTCTTGTTCCAACTCTCAGTCGTCCCACGGTCTTAAGAGATATCTAATATTTCATGGATCTTCAGGGGATCTTGCAGCTAACATTTCACTAAGCTGCTTATTGGCCCAATGTTCATTTTTTAAATAATGCTAAGCTTGGCTCAAACGATCACATTTTCCGCTGACTGAATTCTACAAGCGAATCAGATGATTTTCCAGATATTTAATTTAGGTAATAGTTCCCAAGAGTCTCAAAATGAAAAACCTTCAAGTCAGATGAAATATTTTTGACAACTGATGTCTTCCAAGTCTATACGATATATTTTTTAATCATCGTATGTGACATTTTCAAGAGTGTTAAGTTTATTAAAGGATCATCTCGGTTGAAAAGATTTTAGATAAAAATGTAAAAAACTTAATAAGTTAAGCTTGATTTTGAAGTTTACCAGATATTATTATATTTAAATGATATTAATAAACACAATTCAAATTCTTTTTTCTTAAAGAAAAGGCAATGTTAATACGGCAGAGCCAGACTTATATAGTAAATAATATCCAGTATATTTTATAGATAAACAATAGTTCTGATATATTTATGTATTCTAAAGTCAGCCCTTATGTAAGCTTTTTCTTTATGAAATAAATTCCCCCGCTGTTCCAAACGCATAACAATGCAATACGTTAAAAGAAAATCAGCACTTAGCTTTCCAATTGATCTTTATCAGACCAATCCTCTCCAGCAAGCAGCTGCGTAGGATCAGCACGTGACACTGGCCCCGCCATTAAACGCCAGCCAAACAACAATGCAGTGTACCCACTCAGACGTCCACAAAAATATTAATCACCGGGGCAAACATCGCGCAGATCTAAGGTAAATCAACCTTTCCCGGAGCATTGTTCCGGTCGTCCTCCTCCTCCTCCTCGGAAATAGGTGCACTCGGCAGAAATAAACCCCTAACGGCCATGAAATTTCGCCATCTGGCTGAAACCTCCACTTCCACCCCAAAATGGGCATGTGCCCGGGCAGTTACCTGGCTTTTTATTCGAGCGGAGCTCTGAGTGCCTTGGAATGCGCCAAATGAGAGAGGTTCGTGCAAATCTACCTGGCACAGTTGGTCCACCCCAAAATCCACAGCATCACCAGACAACCTTCGGCGGAATAATGCCGGTGAACCGGTGGTGGAACTGCAGTTTTGGTCGTTACTTTCCGGGCCAACCCCTCGTCGAGCGTCTTGCAAGGAGTCGCTGCAAGCACCCCCCGAACCGATCCTCGTCCATTCCCACATCTGCCGACGGTGACACGTACCACAAGGAACTGATTTCGTCTTGGTCCTGATTATTCCATGCCACGGGTATTTGGCGCCAAAATCCTGTAACGAACCGGTGTGCTCAGCTGGGCGAAATCTATTTTTGTATACGTGATCATTGTAACGTTAACAATAACAGCGATCTTTGATAGTACATTGAAAAGTGAATTTGAATTTTAATTAACTGCAGTTGGGTTTGTGTAGAGACATTAATAGTTCTTTGATGCATCGTTAGCTGATCCTAAATAATGGTAAATGATTTCAAAGAAATGATGTATTGCATAAATCTCTAGGATTCAAGTATTATATATTTTAAAATTTGAAAAGGATATAGAAGAACAAAAAACCAATTTAATTAGCTTTTAAGTCTTAGGGAAAGTACATAACTTAACTCCCTAAATTAATCAATGAACATTATATATGAAAGTGGCATAATGGATTTGTTGTTAAAAGGTCTGCCTTCTCACATTTTTACGTGTTTAGATTTAACATAACAACTGAATATTGAGTTTCATTTATTAACAATTGAAGTAATGAAGTATTAAACTATTTATTTATGTATCTTTCCTTATAAAAAATATTTAATAATAAGAATGTGAATTTGCAAAGCAGACTTCTTTTTGTAAATCAGTTTTTAATATATTTTTAGGCATATTATAAAATATATAAATAAATTTAAATTAATTGATTATTGATATTTTTGTTTTATTTGTTATCAAATTCAAATTTATTTTCTCCTGAACATTTATATAATAGAAAATAATATAGAGAGGGGTGACACTTCATTCCCATATGCCTCCTGCCGTGAGGTACTTTTCAAATAGATTCATAATCCATCATCTGGGTCCTAGCCTGTAACTCAATCAATTTTAGCTCGTATCCATCTGCTCATGATCATTCGATTCTGGTCATGACCAATTTCAATTCCTGCTTGGTCAGCCCACGAAGACCTCAGCTCTATAACAATGTAGATGGTGTCATCAAACCCTGGAAAAGCGAGGAAAAGCTAACTGCACATCACCTGGCAGGTAAACCGCAAAGACTAACTGTCCCACACAGATTTCCACTGCTCCACAGCTGAGTGCCTCACTTCAAAGTGTCAAACGGCCGCACAGAGTCGCATAATGAAGTGCAAAATGTCATTAATTTGCCGCCGTCAAGGTGGTGTATCTGGGGATCGGGGCATCCGAGTATCCGAGTATCTGGCTATCTGCTGGATGCAGCTGCGCTCGGGAGCGGACAAAAGAAAGTCGGGCGGCGGTGTGTTAAAATAACAAAACAACAACAAAAAAAAGTATGCAGAAATCCAAAACGAATCCGATCCAGGCCGCTTGTCCCACAGCCACACGCCGACTTTTGTCTCACATTGTCACGAGCTGAAGGTTTTTCAAGCCACTGAGCAGACAATGCGGGGAAAATACCCGTACTCTTGCAAGAAAAATGCGCCGTCGCCCAGACCGAGCTGCAATCAAAACAAGATCTTAGAACTATTGGCGCCTGATATGGCGGTGGGGGAGGGGGGATGATGCGGGGGGAAGCTCCAGGTCAGCGAGCATAAACGCCGCTTTTGAAATCCGATATTATTATCTGGCCGGCGAACAGGGTACGGTAACGGTAATTATAATCGAATAAAAGCAGACAACAGTCTGAAGCTTCCGACGCCGCATAAATTAGTCAGCGGTCCGAAACTAAAAAATAGAAGCTACGTCTATAATTCAAACTAATTTGTTTTATTGACAGCGTGTGCGCTTCGAGTTCTGTGCGATAAGAGACCCTCCGCACGCACACTCACAAATTGGTCAATTATGTGGGGTTTGGAGTCGAAAAACCCTAGTCTCGGGACTTTAAGGCGTGTTTCATTAGTCCAAGTGACAATAAATTAAGTTTCGACTTCATCGCCGCTAATTAAAATGCGCTCTTGAGATATTAATCTGCTGGGAAGAAGCTTAGTCGCTCGTCTATGTGGTCTTCTACACAGAAAATAAAATAATTGATAAACTAATCATTTTTTTTGGGGATAATATTGATAAAATACAAAAAGAATATGTATATATATTTATTTCCGTGAGTTAAAATTAGTGCACCTAAAAATCTCCGTTTTTATAATAAAACATTTGTAAAGTGCAACTAAAATTATATTAAAACCCTAACTTATATGATACCACAGGAACATGACATAAGAAAAACTGGAATATGTATTTCTCTATTAAAATTTAAATTCAACTCAGAGCTGAATTTCTCTCCGTGTACGAATAAAGTTGGTTTTTTGGGACCACCCGCTTGGCATTGGAAAGATAGATCGATCCGCTGATCGGTAGCTTTGGCGCTCTCATCTCCAACTAATAATCACAAGCGAGCTTGTGATTTTATTTTCATAAATGAATCACGATAATAAATTGTTTATGTTTCTTCGGTTCTTCATGGGAAAAAAAGATTAGCATCAGCGTTTATGTTAATGCAATGTTGAGACATCATAAAAATGAAATATTCGCCGCTTTATTAGTTGCCATACGAACAAATTTGGCAAAAGCTGAATCACTTGCAAATATATTTGCATATCTGCACATCTTGAGATAATATCGTGGTGTGCTTAATTTAATTTACTTATCAATGGCAAACATCCTTTGCGGTATTTTTTCGGTGAATTTGAAGGGCAATCTGAAGTTCAAGTTCGCTATCGCAGGTACAGGAAAAAGACACTCGATTGAAGATACATTGCAAAATCGTTTATTTACATTTCTTAAGAAAAATATTTTTCTGAAAAATTATACGTCTTAAAATTTTGTTTATAATTGACATTCGAAATTATAAAATAACATTAAGTTTAAAAATTATGTCCATAAAAAATTTGAATACATTTAATATAAACTTAGCGTTTAATACCGATAGAAAAGTTATTTTAGATATACAATTTCTTTATCATTGGAAAAAAAAATCTCTTTATGATAATAGGTTGGAATAATTTGCTGTTGATTTTATAATTTTGAATGTGGGAATATTCCACATGGTATTTAATAGTCATTTAAGTTATTTGCAGTATCTAATTTAATGGCATAGCCACACCTAGTTGTTTAACCAAAGAGAAACCCCCTATGCAGACCAATCAATTAATGTCCATTGAGTGTCTAATATGGATTATAACTACTCCATTATGGAGTGCAAATGTTCCCATGACTAGAACAATTTACACTTGCAGTGGTGGTGAGAAAAGAGGAGGAATGGGATTCCAGTGGGAGGCGGGGTTGGTCAGGTTCAGGTCCACAGCTTCTCCCTGAAGGATTCTGACCGATAAATAACTTACCCACGCTCAACGAAATACGGGTTCCGGCTGGATTTCGCCGTAGTTCTGGCGCAGGACTAAGGGATGATCCCCGGCAGGAATTATTTGTTATTGGAATCACGTGACAAGTTGCTGGCAGGACGACGAGGGGGTTGCCACTGCCACTGGGAACCCGAAACAGAAATCATCCCACGGGATTCAATTTATGCGTGTTTGAATGTTTTTGATTGCGCGTTGCTAATTCAAATAAAATTCGACTGCTCCTGCACTTTTTCCTTGATTTTTTTTCTGTGGTGAGCAGGAAGGAGTCAAGTTGCGTGCTGGTGGTTCAGTTCGATGGTGGTTGAGGTGGTTGAGCTGGTGGTGCGGCTGCTTCTGCTGCAATTTCAGCCTCATTTGCTTTTGTTTTCCAGTTTTTGTGGGCTCACGGCTTTTGTAATCCAATGCTTTGGGGTGCATCAATTTAGTTGACAGCTTTCGCATGTTTTTCTTTTTTTTATTCCCTGGTCGTAATAAAGTCAGAAACATTTGTTCTTGCCTCGAGGGATTCCTAATTAAACATATTAAGTGCAAGTGAAAACTCTTGGGAAGCGGCCGATTTTTTCTGGCAAAAAAAAATCAGTGTTAAAAACAGCAGCAAATGTCGCCCTAATTATTACAAATGATTTTCGATTTATATTTTATGCTAATTTAGCGCGCAGCAGCGGCAGCATATTCGAGCTGTCGGCATTGTATTTACATAAATTTGAGCTATGAAAATGTTTGAAATTATTGCCGCTATATGATCGGGAATTTCCCTCACCCATGCACCTGAACAGAAGCCCCAAAGTCGGTCTATAAATACGGATGGGGCCGTATAATTGATTTATGGCCAATGGATTGCCGCACGCCCAAAATCTTGCCGTGAGCCGAGGGGTCGTAGTAGCTCCTAAATTTAGACGCAGCTAAAACAACTAATTTAGGTGGATTCTCAGCAGCGTGTTCTTCAGTTTTGTCACGTTCATGGGCAATGTTTGGCATGATCATGGGGCCATCGTCGAAGATGGGGCACCCCGAAGAACGTGTCCGTTTGTTTGTTTTCGGGGAGTGAGCGTCTGTCGCAGCCACTGTCACAATTGACACTGACAATGCGGCAGGTACACGATCCCACCTCATCCCATCCCGTCGACTACTACTGTCCCAATGGATCCCGTGGATCCGTTCCGGAGACGTGCCGTTAAGTTGTCAGTGGGTGGGACTTCGATTTCCATGTCTGCTCCAACTCCAGTTGCACTTCCAGAGCAGCGCAGCGAAAGATTAATTGAACGTGCGCCGGCGAGTTATTAATCTTGTCGAGCTTAGGAGCTCGGGATGCAGTGAGAACAAATTTTAGAATATATTTAACAACATCTATGGAACTTCAGAGAGGGTTAGGATATATTTCTACAAAATATTGAAGCCCTTACTCTTCTAAATAAAGATAAAAAGCTGTTAACAATAATTGGTTTATAGAAAAAAAACCAGGGAATCATTTTAAATTGATTGAAACTTTTAAATCACGAAGTGTGATATGATGATATTTTAAGTATGAACATTTCGGTATAAGTATTAATAATAGAATGCACTTTTTATTGTATTATTTAAGCTTTTTCATTTAAAATTCCCACACAGAAACAAATGATATTTTATAAAATTCATAGTTAATTCTTATGTTAAGACCGAGCCTTAGTAAAAATATAAATTTATCCAACGATGTAATTGGTATGTAGGGTTCGATTGAAATATGTATTTAGAAAACTTCAAAAATCCTTTACAAATCTATATCGGAAAACTGTTGTTCTAAAACGATCATAGTTTTTGTCAGTGCGCCCAATTCTTTTTTCTCCGTGAGCCATTGGCCATTGTTTCTAAAATATTGTGTGCACTTCCCTGGCTGCGGTGTCAGCTAATGGGACCCGCCACTTGAGCCTTGATTATCCGTCCACATATGCAATTGCCACTCTCTCCGCTTTCGTGCTCGGTTTTTTCGTTGGGTCCCCTAATTTGTTTATGACTCTGATAATGCAATTTTTTACTTGCAACGATCAGGGGCAGCAATAACATAAATATATTCACTGATCTGCTGGGAGCAATTACCGGGTGAGCCATATTTTGTCACTTTTTTATTTGGGCCGGGTGAAAGTTGAGGCATTTTTATGGCAGAACATAATTTGGAAACGGCGAGATAGCCCAAGATCGCAGACAGAGGATCGCTGAATTGCTATTTCATGGGATTCGGTATCCGTTCGATCTTAATTCGACCTGCTTGGGTTCGTTTCTCGATCCCGAAATCGAACAATGCCCAGTCATAGACCTCGGACCCCACACCCCAAAATAAAAGTCTGACAATATTGCGTAGCGATGAGCACATGCCAGAACTTGGCCACAATAACACTAACTGCGCAGCTGCTTGGCGATTTTGGTTTATGATTTCACAAGGCAACGCAATCCGATCCCAACCCCCAACAAATTCACCCAAAACAAGAAACCAGACTTTATTTTAAAGACCGAAGTTTAAAGTACCCTCGGTACCAAATGTAATAAATTCGAATAAATAAATTGCCGAAAAATATAAATTTGAATACTTTAATTATCATATTTTCTAATATTTTTCCAAAAGTAAGCTACAAAAATTTAAAAAAAATAAATGCTGATTAACCCTACAATTACAAAAATGATACCCCAATTAATAGAAAGTGACTTTAATTGGATTTGCTGATACATTTTATGGATCTCCTAAGCGTTTTAAATTGTTATATAAATTAAAGACAACCCTTGAAGGAAAGGGTATATAAAATGTAACGTCTTCGTCGGAAACTCACCACTCACAATAGACGCAACTGCGGATCGCAAATGGCGCACCGAAAGTATCTAACACCTTGAGTCGCAAATCCAAAGATAGCTGAGGCAAGGAATCACCACCGAACTTGGAACCGGATTGTCTCGGGGAAGTTTTCGATTTCTTTGGAAAAGAACACCTGGATGCGAATCGGCGGGCTCTAAGGTGCACGATAAAGAGGCGCAAGTTTCCACTATTTTGACGCACCGGTGTCTGCCACACAAAATTAAAAAGGGGTAAGTGCAACACAGTGACAATGTTTGTCCTTCCTTGAAAATTGTAATTTCTTTATACATATACATATATACATACATGTAATTCTATTATACATAAACAAAAAGTTTCAGTATACTAAATTTGTAAGAAAAATTTAGTTTATGATATTTTGAGAATTAATATTTTCCATTTTTTTATTGCGATTTAGTTTAATTATTTTAAATATAAAAATAAAATATTTAATCTTTCATTAGTTAATACTTTTTAATTGACTGATAGCCGTATATATATATTTTGAGTACTTAAATCTTCATTCAATAAATACTAAGCACATAAAATTATAAATTTTGTTTATGTGTAATATGTAGGGATGTGTCATGGGCAAACACATAATATCATATCAGTTCGGCTTCCTTTGGCAAATGCAAATAAGCCAGAAACTGAACGATCCGAACGAACACTTGCGTCATCCGCAGTTGGTAAACATTCAATTGGATCGGCTTGGATCGGTATCGGATCCAAAAAAGGGTTAATAGAGGAAGTGCACACCTTGCTCCATTAGCATAGAATTAACCCCGACAACTGTGAGAATGAGATTCCCACAGTGCCGCGGACTTGTTTATTAACATGTGACAATTATGCTAAATGCATTAACCCTTACCCAACCCCTAGACTTGTTATGATTTTCACTTTTCCGAGACTGCAACTCGATCCCATCCCAAACCGGATGCAATCAAGGATCAAGGGCAACTACTCTAGGAATATGCAAATTTTATTTGCCACCGACCATGTAAATTACACTTGGACATGCCGCGATGCGGATAACACCTGGGCTTCGGAAGGAAGAGGTTCCAGAAATGGGAAACGGGAAGTTGGGATCTCATTAATGCCGGGATGTTTCCCACAGTACTTAGCTGGTTTTATGTGGGGCAACTTCCCTTGGGGCGATCACAGATCCGCGAACTGAAAAATATGCAGTCTTAAGTTCAAATCATGAATTAACTTCATTACGAAATTTAGAGTTATTAAGAAGTGATAAAAGCCAGTTGCGTTTTCTCTGTTTAGTGTTTATTCTTTTAAGAATAAGAATATATAGATTTTGTTGATTAAACAATTTAAAAATGTATAATTCTAAAAACAGAAGTAAATAAATAAATATTTTCATATTTAAATCGATTTGAATCAATAATTATTTTCTTTTATTTGGACAACTTACCATTAAGAGGATATGTTTTAGGTTCCCAAGCTGAAAATGATTTGTTAAGAACTTTTGCTTTTTTAATCAGATTTTGGATGGAATTCCAAGAGGCATCCAGCCTTTTTACTTTTTTTCCTCTTTGGCTTAGCAATAAAAATTCACGATGTCTCCCCAAATCAGGCTCAACAAGATGGGCTGGCGTATATCAACGCACTCGGAGAGGTCCACCAACACGGATCTAATGGAGGGACCGACGCCACGTCATTCTCTTCTGTCCGGAAGATACAAACAGAGTTTCGCCTATTTGACACTAAGATCCCGGATGCCGGGCATTATGCAGCAGATCATCATGAGGGTGGTGAACGATTTACCGATGCTGGAGCAGAAATTCGGCGAGGAGGTGCGCAAGGATGTCAAACAGATAGTGGATGCCATTGAGCGCTTGAAGATGGAACTGAATCGGGATCGGCAGTTCCTGCAGTTTCATGGAAACGAACCCGACAAGGCCGAGTGGAATGCCTTCCTCACGGAGCTGCCGCGTCCCAAAAGGACCTTCTTCCGCGCCTGTTGGCTGCATGCCGAGTGCTACCTGTACCGGCGCATATTCTCCTTCTTTGAGAACAGCCGCTTCCTGCACAACTTCGACTGCTTCGATCATCTCAAGCAGGAGGATTTGATAATCAGTGAGGTCACCATGAAGGCCTTGGCCAGAGCCACTCGCGATTTGCCCAAGAGCTTTGATAATTTCAGCAAACTGCTGCGCATTAATCTGTGGTGCAATCACTTTGAAATACAACTCGGAGCCTTTGAGTTTCAAGAGGAAGACATTCAGGATGATATTAATCTCCTGGCTAAGGTGGCTGACATTGACAAAATCCTTCTGGTCAACGATTCGGTGCTGGTGTGGAACTGTCTGATGAAGCCCGGGCCAAATGGCATAGTCGATTACATCTGCGACAACGGTGGCTTCGAGTTCTTCGCCGATATGATACTGTTGGAATATATGGTTGACAACAACTTGGCCACTCAGGTGAGGCTTCATGTCAAGGCCATTCCCTGGTATATATCCGATGTTACTCACGCGGATGTTGAGTGGACAATAAATTATCTGGTCCAGCACAAAGATGAGTGCCTATCTGCGTTGGGCAAAAAGTGGGCTCGACTAATGACTTCAGAAAAAATCGTCGTAGCACCCGTTTCGCATTTCTGGACAGGACCTCAGCCTTATTTCGTGATGGTGGAATCGGATATTGAGCTCTATCGCGTGCTCACCAACTCCAGATTGGCCATTTTCAAGGGGGATCTCAACTACAGAAAGTTGATGGGCGATTACATATGGGACTCGGCGGAGGAGTTCATCACCTGCCTGCGGGGCTTCAGACCCACCAATATCTGTGCCATGCGCACCGTCAAATGCGAGGTCGTTTGCGGACTTCCCGAGGGAATGGCGGATACCCTCTTGCGAAACGATCACACGTGGATGATCTCCGGCAGCTATGGCGTCATCCAGTACACCGACTCCCTGAAATGTTCCTGCGCCTTTCCAGGTCAGGAGAATACCATTATATCGGAGAACTGGCCGGCATTGGTGCAACCGCGTTCTGGAAGGTCGACCGGCATGCAGACTCCCATTGGATAAATGGCTGCGAATTTGTCAATTAGAAATCGAATGGCCTCGTTACTCCCACTCGGAATCAGCTACACTGCAAGTGCTCCCAATAAACCCCCAAGGATTGTTTGGGCCAGGCTTTAACCGCGACTTTCTTGCTGGCCAATTGCCGATTGACTAATGCTATTGGTTTTATGGATGGGGCGCACATGCGCAACCATTTGTCTCGGAGACTCCCAATTTGGAAATGGAAAGTTGCCGCAGTGCCACAAATTGCCAAAGGCGAGAATTTGGGGAAGAAAAAATATATGAAAATTAAATATGTGCTGATTAAATTGATTGTTTTTCAAGATTAAATTTTTCACAAGCCTATTGCCGGTAAAATTGTTACTTTGTTTTAGGATATGGTTCACAGACAAAACAAAACAAGAAAGGAAGCAAACTTCGGCAAGCCGAAGTTTATATATCCTTGCTGTTAATACAAAACGACTACATTTGCGTAAAAAAAATCTTTAAAGGTATGCCCCTTTGGAATCGGCTTAAATTTGGTAAAGTTATGGACTGTAAAAGTCCAATTTTGAGTCACTCTTCTACAAGACATCGAAAAATTAGAAATAACTAATATGCAAATGGGTCAAAAATTTTATCATCGTTAAATTAATACCCTCTGCAATGGTAATGAATTGTAATGTAGTTTTCCCTTCGATTTGTGTTTAGTTAATTGACGAGTTTGCTAGTTTTTTCAATGCACTTTTGGATGTCTAAATGTTATTTTAAGTGATCGATTTTGTTTCTTATACAATGATATAATAAAATGTTATATTATACTTCAGTGGTTTTCATATACTTGACTTCACTTTCCCATTAGTTAAACGACGATTTCGATTGTTTGCAACATCTTTTGTTAAGTAAATATTATTGCTCAAAACGGGATAGATTTAAGAAATTTCCCAGGCTCATTTTCCGCAACTTATCCAGCCCATTGCACTTTAATAAAATGGATATCAGTGGGAGACCTAGATTGTTGCATTTAAACGGCTATCATGCAGAGCTTTCCCAGACATTTGAGTCCATTCCGAAAGTATTGACTAATTGTAAGAATGCTCCTTTTTAATTTTGCTCAGTCGAATTAAATCATTTTACTTGAGTGCTCCTTTCAAGTGAGCAAATCCAAAAAAAAGCAGCGATCTAGAAATATTACAAAATCAAATGAACATTCTCACAAACATTAAGGAGGCAAATTTTTGAAAAGAGCAACATGAGGCCGCCGAATTCCGGTGCACATTTTCCGCCGTGAAGATCAGGTACAGTTACCGAAAAATCGCTGGCAATTAATCATCAGCATAGCAATGTTTGAGAACTCGACTGATTTATTTTCCCACCAAAAAGTAAAAGCCACCCTGCCGTCCAACGGGATTTACTGCGCAGCTGCAGGATAACATATAGTGTGCAGCTTCAACAGGCTGGGTGGCATGGGGTGGGTTTATACGGTTTGTCCTTGAAGGCACCCGGTGTTTGGTGTTTGGTGCCCGGTTCTTGTTGCTTGGTGCTTTGTGTTTCGTGTTTGGTGCCCGGTAAATGGTACCCGACACCAGGTTGCCGGCGACGCCTCTTCAGAGCCGGTGCTTTTGTCTTCTCACTTGGCTTTCGGGGGTTGCAAAACTTTTCCCACCATTTCGCCCGTGATTTCCACCCCACTCGATCGGGGTGAGTGGATGTGGATAGTGCGCAGGTATGCGTCCAAGGACCAGCTGTCGGCATGCAGATGAGTCCTTAAAAGTTTTAGCTACACTCTGTTTAAATACTACCTTTGATGGAAATCTAAAAAAATTACATTTTTACGGAAGGATATAGTTTCAAACAAGAGAGAACGCTATAGTCGGGTGCCCCGACTATCAGATACCCGTTACTCAGGTAAAAGGAGTGCGAGGGAGATGGAGATAGAAACTTTGATCACGCATAACTTTTAAACGAATGGTCCGATTTGAAAAATTTCTTCTACATTTCGATAAGTATTGATAAACACAATAAAACTGCATTTTTACTTTTCCGAAATATTTAAATTTATATTTAAATAAAATCGTATATAAGCGATTGTGGGCGTTAAAGGGGGCGTGGCACCTTTTTGAAACAAACTTGCGCTGCGTAGGAACTCCTAGAATCTGCATGCAAAATGCCTAGCTTTTATAGTTTCCGAGATCTCAGCGTTCATACGGACGGACAGACGGACAGACGGACAGACGGACATGGCTAGATCGACTCGGCTAGTGATCCTGAACAAGAATATATATACTTTATAGGGTCGGAAACGCTTCCTTCTACCTGTTACATACTTTTGCACGAATACAATATACCCTTTTACTCTACGAGTAACGGGTATAAAAAGAGATTTTTATACCCTTGCAGAGGGTATAATAAATTTTGTCAAAAGTGTGC
Organism: Drosophila fuyamai; assembly: GCA_018153365.1. Classification (NCBI taxonomy): domain Eukaryota; kingdom Metazoa; phylum Arthropoda; class Insecta; order Diptera; family Drosophilidae; genus Drosophila; species Drosophila fuyamai. Next base: position 14,452,578 of record JAECXW010000878.1, on the reverse strand, counting down.
AATGTAGTGAAGGAGACATCTCCGACCTTATAAAGTATATACATTCTGGATCAGGATCGCGTCCTGCGTTGAAATAAGCATGTCGGTCTTATCCGACATATAATTGATTGATCTGAAATGTCATACACTTTGACAATAAAGTAACCCAATTGTTTAATTTGAAAATATTAATTATTACTCATTATACAAAAGTTTTAAAAGGATTCTAAATCATATTATTTATCTTGGACTTTAAAAAGGTTTTCGTTTGTCAAACTAATTTTAGACCAGTGGAATGTGATTTGATTATCGATGAATCATTATAGTTACAATCTTTTTCTCTGTGCCGTAAGTAACCTCTTCACTTATCAACCATTGCACCCTACCAAAGTTCATAGGGTAAGTATTCACTATTAAACCAGAAAGTGCATTAATGTTTGTTTACCGATCGGGTGAGTCACGCATGCGTCCAGCTATTAAGTAATAGAAACTTTCAAGCAAATGGTTTGCCAAAGTGGAAGTGCTCGATTTACGATTCACTCCGGTCTAGTTTATAGCCAAAGTGATAAGCAGGAAGTACTCACGACGACAATACCACCCGTTCAACCATTAGCGGGAGCCACCTGAATTATGGGCGAATTAAATCGAACTCGATTCGCGGGCAATTATCTCGGGAATCGTGGACTTTGAGGGGGAAACCCCAAAAAAGCAGTTGACATAAACCTTTCGCCGGGCAGCTCCTCCGCCAAAGGCGCTGACAAGTGGCCGGGTTGTGCGGCAAAAAGGTCAACATTTCGTAATCAGCTTAGTGGCTTTTGTATGCACGTAACCATAACCATGCCCCATGTCATCCTATATTTCACAGGAACCGCGAGGGGATCCAAAGGGGCCAGACTGTCAACCCGCCAGCGGCGCAAGATTGTGGCACAACGTTCGCCAACTGACCAAGTGGTCTTTCGTTGCCCAAAAAATCACAAAAAAAAAATAAAAATAAATAAATAGAAAAACAGCGACTATCACCCGCTAACATTCAAATTCAAATTTGCTTAGGCCCACCGACAAAAATTAGCCGCAGACTTGGGCGCTAATCTGGTTTTAAACTGAGTTTGGCTCTGCGCCCGGGTCTCAGTCCTGTCTGCTGCCGCGATGCGGGTGTGTTCCGAGCCACGCAGAGTTCCAGGTCTTTCTTGGCCACCTCACATAGTGCTGCTCAGTGGGGACCACAAAAAGTAGCTAAATCAGACAATAAATATAATTATTTAACATTGTTTTAAGGTTTTTTGAATATTTTCCCTATAAAAATAAATATTTATGGGCCGAAAATGGTAGAAAAATAATGGTTAGATTTTTAAATTTAAAATAAATATATGTAAATATATAGGAAATAAAAATGTACTAATTTTTAATTTAATATTTAATATTAAACAATTTTACAAAATCATTAAATAACAATATAAGCTTTGAAATGCTATATTTAAGAGAATAAAGAAGCAATCAATGTTCAAAGATTAAAGATTAACCCAGTTTGAAGTCCTTTAAAACTAGCCATAATTGTCTAAAGACAAATAGCTAAGGAGTCTAAACCGGCACGCTTGCTGGCCAGTTACTTGCCTTTTGCCTCGCCTCATGTCCAGCAACCAGTTTGCAGGCGAGGTGTGCGAGTGTGTGGGGCACCCGCACCTGGCCAACTGCCCAACTTACGACTTGCGGCGAGTGCAACTGCCCAGCTGCCAGCCGATGCTCCCTGCCCTACCCACCCTAGCCTTTCCCATCCTATCCTTTGCATTCGCATTCCCATTCCCACCTCTGCCGACCGATCCTGCCCAGGGCTCTTGGCCAGACCAGATCCTATTTATTGGGCCTTAAATGTTTTACAACAAGTTGGGTGTTGAAAGAAGGCTGGCTAGCGAAAAATATGTTTTCAGTTCTTAAGTAAATAATATAACAACTTTATTCAGCAAGGCACTATACTCTATGCTAAATTGCAAATAAATATTTCTTAAAAATGAATATAATCAGTAATTAAGATGTAATTGGTATATGATTCAATCAAATAAATATCTTATAAGTGCTTTTGCAGACCTTTTGCATTGAAAGAAAATATGCTAAGGGTACAAATAATCCTGCAAATTATAAATAGAAATTATTTATTTACAAAATCGAATTTCATTCACATAAAATCTATAGCAACTGGCAGATTTTTTTTGTCTACCCCATGGTAAACTTTTAACTTGGATCACCTGGCAAAATAAATAGGCAATAACTGGTGAGCCTGCAGCAAAGTAAATTCAAGTGATTTCTCCGGCGATCTTCACACAGGTCGTTATCCATTTAAATGCAAATTTTACGGAAATAATGTATTTATTTTACACTTTCCTATTGCCCAATTGTGTTAGGCCTGCTGTTGATTAAATTAACTTCAATATTCACTGACTTTTTAGTATTAATGGTTATTGGTTTGGAGACATGTTGATATGAAAATATGGGTTTATGGGGGAATAAAATAAAGAGCGTGTAATGCAAGAAATTAAGTGTCTTGAATAAAGGTTTTTATGGTCAGTATGGCCAGCCACACCCCTTGGACATTGGGTAAGAATTGGAAATTTTAACACCAAATCCTGGGCGACACTTTGACTTAAGATTGATGGTCTAGTCGGCGGGGCCAGAGAAACGCCTTTCCATTTTCAATGGAAATCCAAAACAGGTTGCCAATCGCCCGTTTGGCATTCACAAAGACCCACAGTCAAATACAAATACCCCAAGTGCGCTGTAATTCGTCTACTCAACGCCATAGTCTGATTTGCTGATTAGCAACACTCTTTCCGTCATATTCTGAAACCCAATTACAACGCCACTGACAAGACAAACGGCCAAACAGTTGCGACTCCAGTCGCCCAGTCTTGGCCACGTGAACACCCTTATGCAAAAACAAATCAAAACAGCATAAAAAGTCGTAAATCTGTGTGCCGAAAAAATAAAATAATACGAACGAGCGGTTGGTCCTAGAGCATGTGCCACAGCCAGAAAAAAAAAAAGTCTGGCCAAAACCCCGGCCAAAAAATCTCTAGCCAAGACACTTGGCCACTCGAGACGGCGGCTGCTGTGATAAAATATGAGACAGTGGGGCAGACAGTCAACGGTTTTGCTTTTTTGGCGGTGCAAGACGTGCGGCTGGCAATGATTCAGTACAAAAGCAGCCAAAGGAAAGAAGTCCGTCGAGACACTCGAATATATATGACCCACTGGACAGACGTCCGAGCACCAGACGCCACCTAGCGAACGAGTGGGGAAACCAACCTGTCAGCCCAAGATATAAAAGTGCGATTAGAGATGTGAGGTGCTCAATGAAATCGGTATAAATTTGAATAACTCCAATAAATTATTTAAATATTTACACAAGCTCTTTAATGAAGATATATTAAAGATAGTAGAATGTAGGCTCCTGCTGAGACTTACAGATATTTATTTGGCTTGACTCTGGGTTTAAAAGGATCATGAGTAAATTAAATAAAACATAAAACATATTTGAGTTTCTACAGTTGGAGAAGCCATCACAGAACATACTATTTTGAACTAATGGTTATTTAAAAGTAAAAATTATATATACAAATATAGTTTAACTCAAATTATAAATAAAAATAAATAAAAGGTTATACAAGCGTAGTAAAACCATATAAAAATTCACTAATAACTCCGTGTCACGCTACCTCCGCCATCGAATATAGTATTTTCGCTCTTTCTCTCCATATGCAGAGTGGGTTCCTTTTGCGCAAATGTCATGCTTTTGTTGCTATTTTCAATATTTATTTATTTGCCAGGCAGTGCGCCGATGCATTAGAGGCAATAAAATAAATAAAAATTGAAATTGACCACGTCAGAGAATTTTGGCATTCATAATGCATGAGTTTTGATTTTTTGGCGACGTTGCCGTTGGCCAAATATAAAAAAAAAGGTCCAGCGCAAAAAATCACTTAACTTTTGCATTGAATGCGGATAGCAGGATTTATGTTAACTACTCGACTTGTTATAATTGGTATATTAAATGATTTAACAGTCTGCCAGTGCTTGCAGCCCAAACAGAAATCAATTCGCATCGAGAGAGGGTGTAGCATGGGACTTGGGTCTTGGGACCTGGAATGGAACTCTGACTCCGAATCCGAGTCTGCACATTCGATTCGCCTGGAAACTGGCTTAATATTATTTATGAGCCAAGTGCTCGCCATATCACGTAATAATCACGCACATAAATGGCCAGTTAAATGCTGGCCAGACCTCTCGGGCCAGTTGCATTTCATATTTCATCTCGGGTGATATTTGCAAAACATGCGCGAGAGTGGGGCAAATAAAAAATTAAGTAATAGATTTTGTCGCCGCGATAACGGAAAAGTGCTAAAATATTTCAAAATGCGTCAAGCCTAATTTATAGATAATTTTTTAGCAGCGATCAATTGAATGCGGATTGGACCACCAAACGTGGAACTTTGTGGGAGTACTAGTTTATGGGATTTCTTCTCTAAAAGACCCATGATTTACTAATGGAGTTTGTTTAATATTTATAACTTGTGCGGGGCTTTCAACCTATTTAGATAGTACTTGTTCATCATTTATACTTGCATCGGTTCATTACTTGTTCAGATTGCGACGAAATACCCAGTCAGAGTTCATTTTACTGCGTATTTATATTGAATACCATGGTTATATGTTATTTTATGGCAATATCTATAATAGTTAATACCAGTAATCATAAAAATAATATTAATAGTATTATGTAATAATTAAAAGTATAAACAGTTGAATCAAATCTAATACTTTATCGGTATATATATTAGTTACAATCAGATTTTACGAGTGATGTGTGGCATTAAATGTATGTTATTGCCATTTTTTCCATACGAATTCGCCTAAACCCATTCATGCCGATCACATCTCCAAGTCAGCTGAACAGATCGGTTGTCAATTGTAAAGGTACAACATCAAACAATTACACGAAAATTGCCAGCGATTGATGTCCGTGGAACGTCATACCGATATCCAATGGCCAAGACCACATCCATGGCATGTCCGAGGAAAAAGCCATGCCGTGACTGCCAGGGAGTCGCATTTGCAGTCGCAGACTCAGATTCGGATTCAGAGTCAGGGCTGACAGTTGAATCACCTTCATTTTTAATGGAGACAAGTGTCAGTAATTTATGCACAATGGCCCCGGCAATACGAAGACGAAGATGCTGCACAAACAAGCGCAGAAATTGATGCACAAGTTAAACAAATTAAAATCGATTGTCGGCCAACCAGGCTCTCCAGTGAACCTGAGCTTGGGTCTCGGCCATAGATAGACACAGTCGGTGACTGTGACTGCGACCGAGCCTCGATTCCAGGGTCAGGTTAGTGTGCGCGGGGTCAATGCGAATTGTGTGAAAATGACCGCTGCCCGCGACTCTCTGAGTGTAAGCGATCTTGGCACTTCATTATTCACGCGCGTGCTTCGTTCAAGGCTCGCGGCTGGCTGGAATCTGGACCCTGGCCATAGGACTGGCTCTAAGTCGGGGCCCTGGCGGAAATGTCAATAGCAAATCACTTAATTTGTATGGCAATTTTCGCCATTCGTACGCTGAAGAAAGAAAACGTGCCGGGGAAAATTGTAGCCAGCGCTCACGATGGTGCAAATTCGATCAAATAATGTACAAACATTATGGTGGATTATCCTAGTGGTGTTTTTTTTCTTTTCTTATTTTCTAAGCTGTGATCGTCTGTCGTTCGACAGTTAAACTGCCCCGTAGCGAGGGACTCTCCGTGACCTCTCGGGACAGGGTCAATGAGGTCAACCAAGTGGGAGTTAGAAGTGCAACAAAGTTTTCGAATGAGAATAGTCTTGAGACAAGCTGGTTTAGCTGCATTTTTGAGAAGCGCAGAGAAGGACGCAAAGAAAGGGGCTGATTAAATTGAATCGGTAAATAATAACGAACAAACACTGTTTTCATATTAACGCAACTAAATAATTTTCTTATTGTATAAATCTTTAAAAAATGAATAAAATAAAAATATGACTTTTGTTTCAATGGCACAGCTTGACCTATGATAGTGATTGTGGTGATGTCAGGTCATCTAACGAGCTCCACAATGGAAACCACAGGCAGCAAAAACGAAACATAATGAGCTTTAAAGGAAATACAATGGAGGAACATAACGAGCAGCCTCTTCGATGGCCCTGGTCACAAGCTCGGCGATCCACCCCCAGCTGGCCACATGTCAAGCCTCTCCTGGTCGCCAGCTGACACACCCACATCCCGATTCCAATCCATATCCACGTCCAATGAAGACGCGTGTCGCTGGTCAGCCCACAATGGAGTTGGAAATATAGACGGAGCGATGGAGTTTGCGATAGCAGAACGCGTGTCACACAACAACAAGTCAAACCGGAAAGCAGACGATCCCCGGAGAAGGAGGACCAGGACCAGGACCTGCATACTGCCCGAAATGAAGGTGGAACTGCAGAAGGTCGCAACGGAACAAAACGGAACGTGCAAAGTGTGGGTCACGTGGCGCATATTAAGCACTGAACGCTGCTCAAAACGTATGTCAAATGTCCCGGCCATCGGCGACGAGGGGTTAAGGCCACGGGGCGAACGGAGCGAGGGGTTAAGCCCACAGGGCGAGGGTGTTCAGGCAGCCGTGACGCCCACTTGCAACCCTAACCCTTAGGGCCAAACTCACCCTCCCACTCGTTGACTTTCAACTGTGTGGCCGGCGAGCAATTACTTGAAACAGTCAGGACACACTGAAACATAGAAATAATAAAAATAATATAATAGAAAATACCAATCTACTATAAATAATGATATTTTAAAGTGCGACATTAGATACTCTTTGAACAAAATAACTATTGCCTACTTTTATGCCACTTATCTTAAGGTTTTAAATAATCTCTTTCTTGAAAAAGATACGTAAAACGAAAAAAAAATGGTTCAAATATTTGTTCAAATAACGAATATTATTCACGTTTTAAAGAGTTTTACCAATGCCTTAAATATTTTAAATAAATTCCACCTTTTTTTCTATGGGCAGTATAGACTAATTCAAGATTTTACACTTTTCAACACATTTCTCCTATTGTTTAGTACCTAATAAAAATATATTTTTACCATTGAAAAATATTTCTACATCGTCTTAAATAATTTGACAAAACTGCTTTTAAATGCTTAATGACAACGACAATCATTTTTTTTCTCTCTGTGGAATGACGTCAAGTAAATAATATCATCAGCGTTTGTCGCTCATTAATGGATCGAACAGAAGAGAACGAGGGGTGCAATTCCACCCCTGGATTCCTTGCAACTTGCCATTTAATTTGCCTTAATTTAATTTTTGCTGGTAGCTACCAGAAGTTGCAGCAGCAGCAGCAGCCAAACTTTGCCCAATTCACAGCGATTGTGATTTGACAATTGTGGGAATCTTTGTTGCGTCAATATGGCAACTGTCAATTCATTCCACCCCGGATTGCATCCTATTTCGTCTTTACGAGTATTTCACCGACTTTGTATTGAAACATGTGCAATGAGGCATGGCCATTTTATGTGGGAACACCATTAGGCAAACACACATCATCGATGGGTTGCAATAATTGATATCTGTTTAGTCACTGTTTGATTTCTGATCTGCGATCACCCACCCTAAAGGGCGAAAAAAGGTCGCCCGGTCGTAACCGTTAATTGTTTTGGGTCAACTAAGAGCACATATTTACCCAGGATAGGTCGTAGATTGAAGTGCAGTTGCAGTGGGAAATTCAGAGAGGTTTAACCGTGGGAATTGGAAATCGATGGACTTGCTCTAATGGAACCTTTTATGACTTACTCATTGATTTAAGGTGTGATCATAACCGGCAAAGTGTGACTGCTTACATGGGAACATATGTAATATAGCAGAAATATTAAAAAAGGAAGTACAAGTTTTTATTAATAGGTTCAGCTCAGTGATTCTAATGATATCTTTATTATTATGAGAACCTTGAGTATCAATCCAATTGGAACGGTGGGAACCTATTAGAATTTCGGATGCTGAAATTGTTTCTTCTAACTAGAAAATTATTCAGATGTTAGCGCATTTTAAGCACATCCTTTACTTCATTAAGTTTAGGTTTATAAATCACATATTTTTCACCTTGGAATATTTAATTTTGTTTTAATTTTTTCTTTTTATTTATCCTACAAAGTTAAAAAAAATACAAAAATGATATCTTACCTTGCTAACTTAAATTAATTGGCAATTTTTATGTGAGCTACATGAGATGGCTTCAACTATCAACCGAATTTGACCTCCTCATGACTGCTCATCATAAAATTGATCAATTAGAGAGTGATTTTTTGGACATGCTTGACCATTTGTTGGCCCCAAGCCTTTTTTCCAGCCTAAATCCATAAAATTAGCACTAAATATCGCTCGCTGCTTAGGCTCATTAAAGGCCGAATCTATGCATGCAATTTGCGGCTCATGTCTTAAACCCTAAGCCCAAGACATGGGAGGGCCATGGCCAGGGCCAGCCAGATAGCCAGCTAGTCAGCCAGTCCGTCAGTTTAAATGGCCCATCTGAAAACCGAGACCATTACAGGCCATTACAAGAAGGAGTTCGAACGACGAAGAAATGTTAAAAGCAAGTCCAAACTAATTTCAAGCACCCTCAGGTGATGAAGACAATTAAATATTCGTGATTTAACGATCACTTTGCAATGCTCCAAACTGTCAGGCGGACCGCGCTGGCCCAGACGTTCCAAATCCCATTCCCATTCCGCCAAATGTAAATGACTTCGAGACGGACGATGGAGCCCTAGTAAAAATTTCTAGCGGCCAAGATAAAGATCACACAGTGGACCTGGCCAAAAAGAACTAAAGCAGCCTCTTTTCTCCCTCGTTTTGTTTTCGGCTTGGGTTCCGTGCTCATCACGAATTTTCCACCGGGCCAAGAGGAGGAAACCGAAACAGGTTATTTGGCCAGTTTTCAGCTTTGTTGTTGCCAATTTGCCTATCAACAAGCGATCGATTAAGTACGCCTACCAAGCCGCAGTTTTGGGATTTGGGAAGCCTTACGTTTGCAATATTGGTCACAAAGTCAAAATGTTAATAAATGCAGTCGGTCCGCAACTGAAGCTGAAGCTAAATCTGAAGCCAGGTAACTGTGGGGCGGCTTTTCAGCCGGATTCTGATTCCGAGACGACCCACCCACCCACAAGCCGAGAGTGGTCAAGTTCAAGCTGCCGATGCTGCGGCAGCAGATTCCAATCAGGTGTAATAATTCTTATTGGCAACGCTTCGTCGGGAAGACTTTCTTTTAATATGCCCCGACGACAGAAGACTGTAGTGCCAGCTGGCTGGCGATGGACTCGTGATTCGAGGGGTAGGGAAATAAGTAGTTCTTAAGGTTTTACTTGGCTAAATACACTAAAATAAATGCTAACTGACTCAATTGGCTTTTGTCCATCGACTCAATATATTTTTTTCAAATTTCGAAATATCTAAATTAGGTCAAGTAAATTTATTTATTTCCCACAAGCTTATTGACACAATGCTTTTATTAATGGTAATCTAGTACCTATTACTATTATTTTATCTCTTTAAGGCAAGCTGTGACTAAGTCCATTAAATTAACTTAAGGTGGCGATTAACGTTTTAAAGACTCATAAAAATGGAGAGATTTTTAAGGACTACACAGCCTGATTTTAATTCCCCCAGAACGTGTGGCACGACGATCACGAGTCCATCTCTGGCCACCTCGTTTACTGTTAGACGCAGAAGAGTTTGAATTGGAGTTCTCTCTTTCTCTCTGCGCACTTCACGATTTTTGATTGATCGTGCATACTAAACTATAAATCCATCGTGATACATTGGGGCGATCAGGCGAGCCAGTCAGTCGTTCGAGTAGCTGCCCGATGGAGTTGGGAAATGGTTTGGGGATAAGTGAAGTAACTGAGGGGTTAGCTGAGCTAAGAGTTTTCGAAAGCAGGGGGAAACCCATTTTCATATTAGCAGAGCACACACATACACATATCGAGGGCCCTGCTAATTTTTGGCATCAATCAGAGACGGCTAATGCAGGCCGTTAATCGTTTCTCAGTCGACTGCACTTTGCCTAATTTTGGGTGCGTTTTTATCGCACACAGCTGCTGGAGGAGTTTTATTGGGCATAAATATCTTTGGGATACAACTAATTAGTGGGTGTTTGTCCCAGGCAAGGTGTCGCCGTCCCATCTCATCTCTCAACCGGATCGGATGGGGTGGAACAATAATGTTAAATCAATTCCCCCAGCGATGTCGCACTTAACTTCCCCCTTTTTTCGGTGGATAGGTAGGTATTTTTGGCGCTGCCTCTGGAAACATTATTGAAATTTTTATATCGTCAGTGAGCTTTGCGTCGTCTATTTCGATGTCTGGCCTGGCATTAAATGCGATTAAATTGATTCCCCATCAAATGCCATCGAATCGCCGCGTTTGACTTTGATTTTATATCTCTGCCATCGCCGTGGACTTTGTCACCTTTCGCCTCTTTCCTCAAAAATCGTGGAATCTCCGTGGAATCTCCCTTTCATTGACAGATTGTCCCGTACAAGTTTTACTGCATTTTGAGAGTGAATCTGCGGCCGTCGTAAAATTTGTTTTTATTCTTTTAGTACCCCTGCACCGACTACAAAAATCCCCCTGCAAGGGCAAGTTTTATGTGTCTTGCAACTAAGCCAATTTCAGCGATTATGGGCCATCATCGGTGTGTTTGCAGCTAACAAAACATAACATATCGCCCGATACAAGGGAATATCACTTGGCCCGACTAAGCCCCGATGAAAACATGACGTTTATGTTCTCTGACAATGCGAGAAGAGAGGCTAAGCCCCATTCCTGAAAATGATATTGTAAATACCGAGTATTCCGAAGACGATGGAAGCTTAATATGCCCTGATTTCTGCTTTAAGAAAGGGATTGAAAATACAAGAAAAGTCTTTGACAGACAAAAATAGAAATCAAAAAGTTCGCTTTGCTTTGTTTTAAAAGAGGTTTAGTTTGATATATCAATAATCTTCATGTTTTATTTGTTTACGCTTTTGGTAGAATACTTCTTTATGTAATAAAAAGGTTTTAAAAAAGTTATTAGTTTATTTAAAGAAATTAATTGTTTAGAAATTGTACATAAAATGCCTACATACACATATAGATTTGTTATTATACCCGTTACTCGTAGAGTAAAAGGGTATATTGTATTCGTGCAAAAGTATGTAACAGGTAGAAGGAAGCGTTTCCGACCCTATAAAGTATATATATTCTTGTTCAGGATCACTAGCCGAGTCGATCTAGCCATGTCCGTCTGTCCGTCTGTCCGTCTGTCCGTCCGTATGAACGCTGAGATCTCGGAAACTATAAAAGCTAGAAGATTGGCATTTTGCATGCAGATTTTAGGAGTTCCTACGCAGCGCAAGTTTGTTTCAAAAAGGTGCCACGCCCCCTTTAACGCCCACAATCGCTTATATACGATTTTATTTAAATATAAATTTAAATATTTCGGAAAAGTAAAAATGCAGTTTTATTGTGTTTATCAATACCTATCGAAATGTAGAAGAAATTTTTCAAATCGGACCATTCGTTTAAAAGTTATGCGTGATCAAAGTTTTTATCTCCATCTCCCTCGCACTCCTTTTACCTGAGTAACGGGTATCTGATAGTCGGGGCACCCGACTATAGCGTTCTCTCTTGTTTTTTATATTAAAACGGGCACTAATAAAATGCATTGTTTTTATTTAGAACAAGTAAATTTCTTTCTTTGATGTTGTTTATTTATTAACATCAATAAATTTGTAAATATAGCGGATGGTATCTTTAAGAATATTTTGTGTTACGCAATATCTTCTTCAACTTTTAAATCTTCTAAAATCTCTCCCAAGCTTAAACTAAAGAACTTCTCCCCTTTCGATACCTCCAAATGTTCTTCCATATTTTAATCATCTACCCGTTGTCGCTACTTTTTCCTGAATTTTCTCCACAATTTCCATCTGCTGCCCTTCCACCACTGACAGGCTCATTTGTTGCTGGTGAGCCTTGTCTCCCCAAGTTTACGGCGTAACTTCCAAAATCCGGGCCTCATTAGCCCGACCAAGGCAGTGATAGCTACCAACAAGTGTTGGGCCCCGATCCCCACTCCCGTTGACAATAGCTTTCAAATGTTTCTAATTAAAAAACCGAAGCCAAAGACAACACAATGCCAAGGTACAAGATCGCCCGAGATCACGATGAGCTATTTTTGGGAACCAGCATATCCAGCTGCCGGAAAACTCGCTACTCCGGGCGCTTAACTCGCCGTGAAGTGTAATGTGACCGATGCGGGTGGAGTCGCCTTTTTCCCTCTAATCATAAGCATTTGGCGATGATTTAGTGCCGCCCAGGCTGCGACACGTGTTCCGGGAATCAAGGGGAGTGCGGGCACTCGATTCCACGGGTCGGCATCCTTTTAAGCTGATTTTTCACACGCCGCCATCGAACGTTTGGCCCATTCCACGTGAAATATTTCGATGAGGCGTTCAGCCCTCCCCCCGCAAGGTATTACAATAATGTTGAGCTCGGTGCCATTTTTTGGGGTTTTCCATAATTCCATAACTCACTTTGCTGCTTTTCGGGGGATACTCGTATTTTTTTGGGCGCCCCCAAGTCGACACTAATTGAGTTGCTTAATACCAACCGTATTTTTAGTACAGTGGGCGCTGGGATATTAAATAATTTTTATGAGGAACAAATATTAGGTTGTCGACTTTTCATTTTCTGCTAAAGTTTTCCCTTTCTTCATTATTAAAACAGTTTTTCCCTTTTGTATTATTAAAATTTACAACTACAGTAATTGTATTGATTAAAAGCCATACTAAATTGTTAAAAATATTATTTATAAAATATAATACAAAAACGAAAAAAACTTCTAAAAATATAATAGCCAAAAATATCTTATAAACACAAATATTTTTCAACACTTTCATATTATGATTTTCGTATTTCTGTAAAGAAGTTACTTCTTTACCAAACCTTTAAAACTTAAATTGGAATTAAATATGAATATTTATTAAAATATAACATTTTCTATATGAAAATGTGAATTTTCCATTTCCAAATAACAACTGTATTGAAGGGAACTCCCTTATCAACCCCACGCAATTCCAAATGCCAATGAGTTGACTGGTTAATTCTGTTTGCTTTCGGCGGCGCCCGGTTAAGTAACCCCTTTCCTGGAGTCTGGTGGCACACTTACGCCCTAAACAGCGACATAATTACCACGGCACTTCACACAGTTAATTGCCAGACCCGTCTAGGCGGGAGTTGCACATATATATAGTACACCCCCATGCCACACCATCCGGAGTTAAAGGGTTCGCTTTCCACTTTATTGTTTCCATTTGGCTTCCAGCGGGCTGGAGAATCGCCTCCATATGAACCGATGGTCCGTGTTTTTGTTGATTTTAGCAACTTTATTGACGTTTAACACGTCGAGTGGTCGCGAGGGGTGCTGCTGGTTCATAAATGAGTTAACAACAGATGTTTACATCATTTGTATTGTGTCCATAAATGTTGTTAACCCTCTAGGACGCTTTTAAATGAGGCTGTTGAGGGCAAAAGGATGCATGTGATGATTTCAACTTCATTACCGAAAAGCAACAATAACTACCAAATTTAATCTGCTCGAAACTTGTTTGTTTTATTATCTGCCTTCGATCGCCAGAACCAAAATCGCAAATTCTCACGTTGCTTTTGGCCAAGGCAAAGCAATTAAAATAAACCAATAATCGATTGCATTTAGCAGACCTAGCCCAGCCAAAACGTGCATTTAATTGAGGCTGGTAGCAGATTATATAAAATTATATTTTAAATCAAACAGTGAATAACAGAAACCGGCCCAAAAAAAAAAAAATTACCCACTGCCAAACAATTTAAGCCACCCACTCGAAGCGAAGGACGTGGCAGTTGCAACTGCGGCGCCAGGGGCCAGATTATAACGATCTCTCAGTCTCCGAAACCCAGAAAGCTCAAGAAATCACCACAAAACGGGCAGACAGCCAGCCAGTGAAAAAAATAGAAACAATGCCAGTTCGATCGAAACTGTGCGACAGTCGAAACATAACCCGCGGGCGACTCAGAGTTAAATGAAATTGAAATGGCCACACAATTATATTTTCTTGAAAACGTTTTTCTATCGGTTTTCTAGAATGGTATATTGGGTCCAAGTGCTTACAGCATATTCGCCAGCTGATCGAGCGATCGGGCCGATAGGAAGTGGCTTGCAGTTCCGAACTTCCTCAACCTCAACCCAAAACTGCGCCAATATGATTTGTCGCCCATTGAGCGGATTATGATGCCGCCGCCGATGATGCAACAAAGCTGGCTCAAACAATGGCCACTGAGCACGTGCAGACCTTGCCATAATTTACAAATCCACTAACGTGGAGCCAGGCGGTAAGTGGGGACCTACAAAGTTGGCCACAGAATGCCCTTAAATAAATTTTTGCTTGCAAAATGCTTACATTTTATTTAAGCATTTACAAAAATTTACAAGGTAATTTGTTTCGGACTTAACTGATTATTTATTTGGCATCTTATGTATATTTAATATGCCATATTATTAACCTCAAGAAAAAAAAAATTAGTTTAAAAAAAAATTATTAAAAATCATCTCACTTATGTTAACAAAATGGCCAAAGTAAACATTCTAACTCTCTGTCTTTCGTTTTATGTAAATTCTGTATTGGTAATGAGCTTAAGTTTTATATGCTTCCTTACTTGTCATCTAAACAAATAGTAAACAAAATAATATCTTAAACAATGAAGGAAACTTTTGCTGGTAAGAGTATCATTATCGAAACCAGTAGATGGACAAGTATCGGTTTAGGTAATTTCGCGAACGCTTTTCCTATCTGCAACTCGTTTGCAGCATCTTGCATTATTATAGTGCTTATTATTATTATTATTTTGATCGGGTCTCCTTTGCGCCTTTGTGTTGTTGTGGTTTTAAGCCAAAAGTTAGCATTAGCGGTGGTCAAAAACCCAAGAGACTTGCATTTGCATCTGCATCTTAGCATCTGATGCCCGAATGGCTCTGGGGTTGGGTGTCAAAGTTCAATCAAATGAATGGCACCCACAACGTTTAATGTCTTTGATGGTTTTATTAGTCGATTGCCGCCGACAGATCGCCAGACCAGCTCCTCTGACTCATTAGCCATTGTTGTGATGAAGTTGTTGGCGCATTTTTTGTTTGGTTTGCTTTTTGCCAGCCAGCTGCGATTTTGCCAACTGATTACTAAGATCTGCAGCAAGACTTTATTTTTATTACATTTACTGGTGTGCAATTTGCGCTCGGCCACAAAAAGTTCAAGGTTCCGAAATTAAAAAGTAGCCCAGCCAGGCAATGGAATCGATCGATGATGGTACCCCAAGGTTGCCACGCATCCTGGGGCGATCCACATTTTATTGGTGGGTGGGTGGATCGACGGAATGTGGGTTGAGGTCACTGGGTGGGGGACTTAATCGTAATGGACAAGAGGTCTAAGAATCTCAAAAAATTTATATTATATTATATTATTCGAATTGAGAGTAAAATAAAAGGAAGTAAACAAAAAATGTTTTACATTAAAATCAACAGCACTAATTAGAATCAATTGTTTAGACTCCTGTTTACCAGCAGAATTATAAAAAATAAATATATCCAAACCTTGAACCATAAAATATATTACAATCAAAATAAATTTTTATGGGAACATCAAGAGATTTACAGATGTTTCGAGGACCATTAGGCTTCCATCTTAAATCCCCAAATGAAACCGCACAAAATACACATTCCAATTCTATTTATAACTCCCATACAGCTGTAGATTTCCCAATGTCTTCGTTTTCGGTGTCGAACAACCCTTCCGAGAGGCCCACTTCCGATATTTTCCTAGCCCAAGAATAGCGCACTTCCTTCGCAGGCGGAACAGGTGTGAGGTAGGTGGCTCAAATCACAAACGCGTGTCCGACTTGTGTCTCCGATCCGGTCGTTAGTCGGGTATATAGCTGGGCGGCACGACATCGACATCGGTAACAACAACAGCAAGAACAACAACATCCACTCGAGTGACACCTTTTCGACCAATGCATCTGCACAATTACGAGCGGGGCCAAAGTATCAGATTTCTGGAGAAGGCAGAGCCACCAGCAGAAAACTGAAAGCCGAGGACCGAAAACTGAAAACAGAAAACTCCTTTCTTTTATGCGCCACTGACAAACGGCACATTGCACATGTCCATGTCCATGTCCGTGTCCATGTCCATGTCCTGAGCCCTGGATGCGAGTTGCAAGACTTGCGAAGGGGTAGGGGCACTGGGACACCATGCTGCAGAGCCACAATCACAATCACAATCCCAATCAGTCACCCCCATCAGAAAGGCAGCCTCTGAAACAAAAGGCGTGTGTGCGTGCGTGCGGGCTAGAGATGGCAGCGTGAATAGATATTATATTAAACGGACCTGCTTAGATGATAAATTCCTCATTTAAAAAAGGATATTTTTTACATCGATAATCATAAAACTATTGAATTAAAAAAGCCAAAAAAATACTTGGTTTGTCCTAAACATATTTAAATATATGTTTTATATTTTAAACCCACATTATCTTTCATCCAAACATATAAACAATTTAAAAAAAAATTAAGGAAAAATAAATACAAACTACGTTAAACCCAATATATGTTTTTTAATAAATCAAAGAAAATAAATATAAAATATCCACAAGTCAATTTAATTTCTATATAAAACAAACACTGAAAAAAAATAATTAAACAAACAAAGGAAGGAAGTGAATTAAATATAATATAATTAAACCAGAAGCCCGAATTTGATTAACAGTCAATTAAATCTTAATAATCTTGAGATCCTTAAAGTAAAAGGATCATTGTAGATGCGATAGCCCAAAGGAACTAATGAGACATATTAAAAGTACCATCTCTAGCTGGGTCCTCGTCTTAGGTGCGGGTGTTTCGCCTTGGACCTGGTATTGATTTCATGTTGACGCTGCAATATTTCTCTTAATGAAAACAAACAATGGGACGCTGATGCGGAGGCCACGGGCCAGAATGCAGGCAGCTGGCTCGCAGGCAGGAGGTTGGATGGTTGGATGGCTGGATGGCTGGCAGGCTTACAAAGTGCGTGTTATTAATATTATTGGCCCACAGGCTGCTCCCGGCTATTGGCCACACAGGGCGATCAGGGGCCGGTTGACCAGTTGTCCAGTTGGCCACTTGGCAACTCGGCCTGGTCGAGATGTGTGCTGCCAGATAATTACGGCCGGCAGGTCGTGCCAAATTCCACACGACGGAAGACAAGACCATCGAGATGGAGCTCTGGAGCCGGGGCCAATTTAAAACCAATTTAAAGTTTAATGAATTCATAAAGAAATCAGTGACTGCACTTTCAAAACATAATCTGCCGACATTCCGCCTTTTCCTCATGGCGTGCCAAATCTCATAATCAGTCAATAACTTTTGCCGCCTTCAAGCACGTGGCCCTGCACTTGAAAAAAGTAGTGCTAATTGAGTCTGTAATTTTGGGGATTTTCCTTATGCTAGTATTAGCTAGCATAGGTTTTAAATGAATTAACTTTATTAATTAATGGTACAAGTCCTAGTCAATATATTGTAATGAAAGTAATAAATTTTCTAATAGTAGTTTAAATATCGCAATCTTATAATTCTGCAAGGAATTGTCTTTGAAGTTATAAAATCTAAGCTTGGTTTTAAATTTATATATTTTGTATAGTGTCTCTTAACTAAAGCAAAATAAAGAAGTTTCTATTTTTTTCTTTGTATAAGCTTTGATATTTTTCCTCTTCGGAAAACTGGCCTAATTTTTTTCCTTTTTTAGAAATATATGAGAACTTTTTCCCGAGTGTGAGTCCTCCGACACTGCCTCGAACTTGGATTTCCACTTGGCCGTATTTTATGGGCAATCGAAGTGAAATCAATGGCAGTGCCTGCATGCCATTAACACGAAAGTCGCCTCGATTGCGAAATCACTTGAGGCCATCGCGAGGAGAGCGGAGACGAGTACGCCTTCTCCAGAGAATCCGAATCCCATCCCAGATGGACGAGTGGCCCAGCCCCAGTTGCAGCCGCAGTGCCAGCCTTTGATTCGTTAAACAAATTTTATTATTGAGCAGATTTGCGAAGCATGACAGTTATTAATTGCAAATATCGCTTAATTCATCGCTTCAAAACGACAACACATCGCATAGTTCGGGCCAATCCTCCAAACAACCTGTAATCACGACACGATTCAGGCGAGGATCACGGCGAGGGGAGGGATTCCAGGCAAAGTTATGGCCAGGTTGTAGTGGCTGTGACTCTGATTTCGCCGGGTGAGTGGATGGGATCGAGGATGTTATTTACATGGTTGCATTCCATTGACACTGATCATCAGTTAATTTGTTTCTTTATAGCCCGTATGGCTAAAAGTGAATGCGAGTCGTTTGTTTTCGGCAGTGGGACACTTCTTATCCGCCGCGATCGGGTCGAAAAGAAGTGAAGGTAAAAACAAACCCCAACTGATTGAAAGATGGCAATGAGTTATGGCCAAAAATCCGATCAAATTGCACAGACCCCCGAAAAACAAATCGAACGGCTAAAACTGAGACTGAGCCTGAGACTGAAACCCCGAATTAATACTAATTGGACTGTCACAATCCATTTGGCAGGCTAAATGCCGGCTGTGCCAGCAGCTCCACATGTACATATCCATCGGATGCAGTTTCAATTCAATTTTTAGATACAAATACAGCCACCCACCGCATGATCAAATCATTAGTGAAAGGTTTTAGGGCACTTGATCGATCGACCGGCTCGTTAGGCCCCCAATAAATGCACTTAGCGAACGAAAACAAGTCAAATATTTTCACAACCGCAAAAACCTGGCAAAAGATTGATTGTGTTGACTGATGGTGTTGTGGATCGTTCGCCGCAATTGGCCATATTTTCCACTCTGCAACAGTGGCAACTGCAACCTCCGACTTGCAGATATCGTGATGGCCCCGTTTTATTGATGGATTAAGGGCGATTACGCGATCGTTGTCCGATTCCAGTTAGCATAGACAAAGTGGCTGAAGGGCCGAACTGACTCTGGCCAAGAGCCCTCGTTGTTTACTGAAGACCATAAACCCCGATCCGATCCGAAGATGCCGAGGATAGTACTCTCGAGGGAATATTGCGCAATCGATAATCATGACATCGGCGGGGCCCGAATTGAGCTGTCATGTCAGACGGCAGTTAATCAATGCGGCCCAGCGGAAAATACATAATCAAATTAACTGCCAGAAGAGAAGTCCGAGTCAGGACAATGTTGCCAATGTAGGCCACAACAACGGAACGAACAAGACGATTGTTGTCTAGCAATCTCTTAGGCTAGAAAATAGGGTACCAAGGGTCTGATGAACCTGGTTTTGATGTATGGAAGGTCCTTAACTCAAAAATATTTTGTTTTACACCGGAAGGTTATAAAAAATCATCAATAATTAACACAATTGTTAAAGTAATAAATTTGGCTATTATAATAATTTTCCCAAGTTACAAAAACCAATAGGTTCTGGAATGCTTTTCTATTCCGGAAGGAAATATGATATGATTAAACTAAGAAAACAGCACAATAATAATATTATATGTGAAAGTGGCGCTCTAAAATGACAAATTAATGAAAATATTATTTTTTTTAATATTAATTCTATTAGTTTTCAATATTCTAGTAAAGTGATTCATCAATTATTTTAACATAACCAATTTAAATTAAAAGTTATACATACGATTTAAGGTTTCAAAGTTTTTTATCATTTTATTGAGAATATTCTGATTTGAGCTGAGAACAACCCATTCGAATCTGCGATTTCTAAGATCGAATCGATTTAGCGCTCAGCTTGGGGCGGCAAGTGATTTGATTGCTGGCCATTGCCCGGGGTCGGGTTGCGGATAGGATTCGGGTTGGGATTGAGTCCGCAGAATGGGGATCGAATCGGGGTTGGGGTCCGGCAGCGGCTGACTCAGTTCAAACAAGTTGCTGGCGGGAGTTATGAAATAATGCATTATAATTTGCGGGCAATTGGCTGGACGGGATGGGAGATGCACCTTGTGGTATGGGCATGTTTGTTTCTGCCCCTTTTTCCACCCGCTCCTCGCAAAGGCATTTTGGCTCCCTCTTTGTTTTGCATAATTGTGGGAAACAACCAGCGGGTTTTTTTTTCGGCCATTGGAGTTGGACTTGCTAAGTAGGCTAAGGTTCGTTATGGCATGCCTGGCCACTGACTCAGTCCCTCCGAAATCCGTCCGTCCCCTTTCTGCCTTCTGGTATTTGATAAATTGTGCGCCTGCTATCGAGGGCTATCGGAATGGCGAAGTGCAGGCAGCATATCGAAGGCGATCCATTGAATCGCAGTGATTAATACGGAGTCCCAGAACGGAGATGACGATGCCTGGGGAACAGGTTTCCACTGCACTTGGCGCCTGTTGCACAGGAAAGAATTTTTATATAACTTTACTGTGGGTTTCTTGATCTCAAAAAGTAGTCCATCGGAAAATCAGATGCAGAGAAATCGATATTTTTTCACACTAGAAAAGATTTAAGTGCGAGTCAGATTCAAATTAGGGAACTTTCCGTTTGAAAAACATTTAATGTTCGATATTTAATAATCGAACTAAAAATATGTTGCATTATATTTTGTAAACTAGGCTTAAGATGTTTAAAACTTAGTCATTTTAATGATTGACAATACATTAAAATTTTACAATAAAGATTTATAGTTTCAACAAGAAATATGAATTCTAATTTTTAACCTTTATTATAATTTCAGTTAAATTTTTATTTTACAGAGTATCCTTCTTTCAGATTGCCAACTTAATAATTATCTCCTTTTTTTCTCTGCGTGAAAAGGAGATCTCTGTTTTCCCCCGACGCTCCCTCTCCGATCATCAACACACACCCAGTTCTGTCGCCTGGATGCGATCCCATCCCATCCAAACCGATCCGCTCCAGACCGGACCGATCCTCATTAGCCTTGCGCGCCTTGCTCTGTCGCTCGCTAATCAATTGTCGCCGTATTAAGGTCGCACTCCACTACCTTTGTAAGTCGCTATCAGCACTGCCATCCCATTTTGGCGCTTCATTTAAATCATAAAACAAAGTGCGAGACGAGATTTATGATGTGACGTCAGCGACTGCGAAATACGCTGTATTCAATGGATAAGGAAAAAGTCATTTACCATTTAGTGCAATTAAAACTTAAATTTTAACTATATGCTTTGTCTATATTTATTCAAAATATAATAAGATTCTTTTGTCTATTGTTTATTTTTGAACCTCTCTATGCGCTTCTCAGGAATGTTACTTGATATAAACAATTTTGTTTTTAAACTACATATACATTTTCTAAGAGCTGAACAAGTAAACTTCAAATTAAACCTTTAATTATTAAGCTAAGTTATATTAATAACAATGTAGCTATCTTTTTATATACAAGAATTTGTTTAAAAATAATGTACTAGGTTTAAAGTCGGAAAATTAAAACTAATAAATCTGATGCTCTACAGCGATCCTCACAGATCCAGTCGAGTGGATGGCAGCTTGCATTTTTGGTCGCTTTTGCTTTGCTTTTGCTAAATGTGACACTGAGGCTACTGTTCGTAATGGTGTTGGCATTAAAATGGATTACACACCGAAAGCGGCTGCCTGAAATTAACCAAAGTATCTCAACTGAACCGAGCTGAGCTGAGCTTTCGCCCGGCGTGGCCCACTCCCCAATTGGCACCTGTGTTTTTGAGATCCCCGAGTGGAGTTGGAGTGGAGTAAAGTGAAGTGGAGTGGAGTGGCAAGCGACTGGACTGGTTTGCGGAACACATAAATATGTATAAACCGAGGCTGGCACATGGAAAAAAGGTGTTCCTTGTTGGTGCGTCTCTGTCTGCGTCTCGGGGCTTTAGTGCAAAGCGGCATTTATTCACGGCATTTCGATTTCAATTACGATACAAATTGTCATTAATGTTGGAAAGTTGTTTTCGCAATCGCCGTGCGGAAGATAGCGCCGGTGGATCGGCAAATCGGCGGAGATCGGGGGCGGTTAGCCATGATTTTGATGGAGTGGATAGGCTTAGAATACGGCCAGAGCGACTATAAACTGAACCTGTATCACATTTGATTGACTTCGAAGCAATCGCAGTTCGGGTTCATAAAGCAACGTTCTACCCCACCACCCCCCCATGAGTGGCCATTAAATGCTCATAAACCACAATTATAATTTCCATATCTGTTGCGCTTGTGCACCCAAAAACCACACCTCAGATTTACTTGACTTGCCACACGAAATACGAGTGTGTGCCAAGAATTCTTACTCATAAATAAAACATTTTTTAATTTCCCATAATTTTCGACCCGCAGCGCACCGCGAATTTCTCGTGCGGGGAGTGTGTCCGTTTCGAACAATATATAGAACGATCGATGATGAAACCCCGGTTTTCGAACCCCAACACCGATCGGATTTTTAAAGTTACACTGAAAGAAATAATAATAAGTATAATAAAATTACTGATATGACATTTTGTTTGTGAAATATATTTTACATATACTTAAACGACATTTGCCTTAATCTTCATACAATCAAAAGTTAAACAAAAAATTATGTTATATTTGTAAAAAAAAATAGAAGATAATATGACAAGTATTAATTTAAATTATTCTTTGTTTTGGTTGATTTTTTTATCTCAGTGCAGGCCAAGCTCGACTAACCTGCGACGACGTCTTGAGGCCAACCCAAAAGAACTTCCGCGACGAACGGCAAACACGGGTCACCGTTATGCCTCAGTGCCACCCCCACCCCTTATCTTTGCCCACTCCACAACCGATCTGATCTGAACGGGGTCCTCCATATGCATACTACATACTATACTACACCTTGAGTCAACGAATTGAACGGACAGCGCCTTAAAATTTTATTTGGATTTGGTGGCAGCGCTGTCAACGTTCCAGCATTGCGTACTTGTTAAAATATGTTTTCGATGATCGAACACGGCTGTACTGAAAGAAATAAGGAGGTTTATTAGAAGTAAACAATTTAGGAATATAATAATTGCATAAATATTCAGGCTTCAGGTAATAATTAAGATTCATTTATTTTTAATTCCACTGATGTTACGCATTATAAAAATTCATTGGATGTTTGAAATGTAGCATTTCAAAAGGAATTTTTTTAATTCAACTTGCTTATAAATCTGATTTGATAAACTTTAAATCTTTGCAATCTTATATTTTTATTTCGAAATTTAATACAAAAATATGCAAATGTACGTTATTTTGATGGCTTGTCACATTTAAACAAAAACCTTTTAGAAGTCGTGGAAGTTCGGGATTTTTCTTTCAGTGCCGACACACATTTGCTTGTTTGCCATTTGTAGCGCTGTGTATGTTTTGTTCATTTCGAAAGCGTTGCCCAGAAGATGACAGCGGCGATTTGGAGGTGGACTTGGACCGACGATCGGTGCGTTATTGAAGCGAAACAAGTGTTTAGTCACCCAAACAGATCGTCGCAGGTAAAATGGGTGCTCCTTCGCCCGGGAACCCCTTCCCTTCTTTTCCCTCCCTGTGGAACCCCCCGAAAAGAGCTCCTTCTTGGACTTGAGTCAAGTTTGTGGAGCGCACCCCAAAGCTGTCATCCGACTGCGTGGCGTGCCTTATTTGGTTAGGCTTCATTGAAGGTGCACCTTTGTTACGCTCAATGAGCGATCTGTTTGCCGACTCTTAGGAGGTAGCACATCCACTTTGTTGGCGATCCCCCATCCCACGATCGAAATAAAGTTCTATATGTCTGTTTGTAGCATGTGCCTGGTCAGTTTCGTTTCCTAAGACTTGTTTTGAGAGGGTGAGGCAGAAATAGAGCTCGCTTTCCGGGAATTAGGGACATAATTAATGCTTATGGGGTTTCCGGTCAGCAGATTCATTCCAATTAGAGACCACCAAACGAAGAACTGAATGCAAATGGGTTATTAGCTCAGAAAAGTAGATATACTTTTCAATATAGAAAACGAGGTTAATTGGCTTTCTCAGCACATTATTAAATATTATATGAGATGTAGGCCATAGTAGATCTTAATCCTTAGGCTGTAGGTAGTTTAAATTACTAAATTAATTTTCTTGTAAAACCATATTTATGTTATTTTTTTAGGGCATGGAAGGTTTTGTTAATAATTCAATTAAAAAGAATTAACTGTTAAATTCAAATGTCGACCACTTATTTAATTTTTTAGATTTTTTTGACATGGAATTAATTTAATTTAATCCATATGTGCATATAACAAATGATTTGTCATATACCAATATATATCCAATACATTAATAAATCCCTTTTACTAATCCATCTGTATGTTCTATTTTGAACACGGGAAACGGTAAGGGCTTACCCACAAGATCAATGATCTCCGGAAGATTTACGATCCCTTTTCCTAATTTATGTCACATTGTGGGGGCAAACCAAGCCAAACCAAACCATTTCCAAATACCAACGCCATAATTATGGAGCCCCACTCTCGTTCAATTGCAAAATGATCGGCAGCTGGCCACCCCGCTCCGCCATATCTATCCGATTGATCTGGCTAAGCGCATCTCCGCCGTAAACCTTATGACATTTTTATGTTAATGCAACTTTGACTTGGGTTGCTGCTCCTCTGGATTTTTCCTACCGAATGGCGCCTGCCTTGATTTTATTACCTTCTAAATGTTGCGTTAAGTCCGCCATTAAACTATCGACGCCTGTGCCGTATGTTTACAGATTTGTCGTCATAATTGCTTTTTAATGCCTTATCTATCGGTCCGGTCTGTCTGTCCCCATATCTTTCTGGGGCTGTGGCATCATCATTAAGAGGGCCATTTAATTGTCTCGAATGAATTGTTGTCACGAGCGAAGCTTTTGGCTACCTAAGGTTACACAGAAAATAAATGTACCTTATACAATTTCGCAATCGCTGGTAAATAATAATATATATATATATTTGATATATCTTGACAATAAATTGATAAGCATTAAATTTCTAAGACCGTGTGCAAATCAATATAACAAAATTTGAATTGTGCTAAAATACTTTTTTATTTCAATTTTATTTCTAACTGCTTATAAATATTTTAATAAATGTTATTACATTTTTAAGCTTAATCAAAAATTAAAGATCACCATTAAAACAATTTTTCTCTGTGCATAGCTTCCTTATCACCCGATCGCCATGAATTTACGCATTCGATTAGGCAAGAACGCTCTGGTCTTTTCTGGGTGCGTGGGAAATCATTTGAGAGTCCAAGGGGGGCCTCCCAGACTTATCAGCGTGATGAGTAATGGTCAAATATGAGGATCACACAGCTGCCAGCCCTTTATGTTAATTCCAAGCCTAACTGATCTCAAGCCTCCATAAACCGAGGATTTGTGGCTTTTCCAGATATCCATGCATAGCCAACGTTTTCCTAACATATCGTGACACCTCTTAACCCCAGCCAGCGCTACCATAAATCACCAAGTATAAAATTCAATCCGCTTAAATTGCTTAATTATTGCCCGGGTCTTGGGCGTTAAATTTACCTACATAAAAATACGTCATTCCGGCTGTGGTAATTCACTCATATTAATTTCAATTACACACGCCGCACAATGCAATTATGCGTCCTGGAAAGCGATGGGGCGGGGGCAGCGCACTGTCATGTAAACCGAAAATCTGGCAATTTATGTGATCAGCGACTGCGATTTCAATCAGCGAAAAAGTCGCGCGCGCGGCGATACCAGAGTTAAGAAAAAAACAAAAATTACTCAACACCTTCTCAGGGAATTGCACATAGAAAAATAAATAAATGTAAAATGTCGGTGGTGGTAAGTAATTTTAAAAGTGTAAAAGCTCTACAACATTTTTTTAATTAAAAACTGAAATCGTGTTAAATTTAGAAAAATAGAATTGGAAGTGAGTTAGTGCGTTGCTCAATTTAAAATGTGAAATTAAAAACAAAAATACTTTGTTGAATTCCAAATGTAAGTGGGAGCAAAATTAAATAATCTTAAATTTTATAAACTAGAAAATCTCAAAATTTTGAAATGAACAAAAAGTCTGTAATACACTGTATTTGTAAGGTGTTCTTATTATAAGACTATTAAGTTTTAATATATTTTGGGATTATACATTTTTTTTTAGTGTAGCCAGATCGGAGCTGGGCTGGACGGATCTGTGGCTGCAGGGCGAGTTTCTGGTCGTCGTCTAAGCGCGTTTCAAATTTCTTGTTCCGCGACTCGGCAGCGGCAAAAAGGCTAAGAAAAAGGCAACTGCAACGGCAAAACGGCAGAAACTTTAATTAAAGAACACCATAAAAGTGTCGCCCGTGCGATCGTAATTATGAATTTAATCTCAATTAAAGCGTTTATCTTGATTTTGCATGTGGCCAGGCCGGGTCCAATGTGACTGGGATTCGGATTGGGACTGTGCGACTGTGGGACTGTGGGACTGGGTCTCCGTCTCTGGGCAATTTGTTTGCCCAACGGTTGGCCAGTGAATTTATTTGCATTATCCTGCTGGCCTGCGTCGCACGTTCCTCTGGCCATGGCTAAAATGTTTGCCACTATCGTAAAAGCCGGCGCCCGGCTTTTATTTGCTTGGACATGTGCAAACACCTTTGTTGCATTTAGCAGATAAACATTTTTCTATTTTCATGTGGCTACCCAGCCAGTTATCAATTGGTCAAAGTTTTTATCTGCCGTTGCGCGTGTTTGTTTCCTCAGAGTTGTGCATTTCAATTTGTCTTGAATCGATTAACTTGTTGCTGATAGTTGATCTACGTTTAATGGCAGGGAATCCTCGTTAGTAGTCTAACAATTAGCTCAATCGATTATTATCTTAAATTAAAATGGAAAAAAATTATTAAAACTATTGGAGCAGAAAAATGTATAAATGAAAATAAAATAAACATTTACATCTATGAAAGACAATCGAGTGGAAATTGTATGATGTATTTTTCACGCGTTTTGATCAAAAAACTGAAACACGGGTTTCAGTTTTATCTCGCTTTATTTTTCATTATATGGTATTTTATAAAATTTCGAATCTATCCGCAAATCTTTTACTTTTCATATGTATTTTCAAGAGCTTGCATATTTTCCTGAAAACTTGCTAAAAAAAGATATTGCCAAAAAATGTCACAATATCTTAATAGGAATCGAAAACCATTTCAGTTTTTACTTTTTCCTGTATTTACAAATATTTCCCATTAGTTTCTCTTTCTCATGTCTGCAGTTCCGCTTCGGCTTGCATTTGAATTTGATTAGTTATATGCCAACTTAAGCATAAAATATGATCCTTGGCCAAGAGTTAACGGGCTCCAATTGGCTTTGACTTGGCCCGAGATCATTTATCAAAAGAATGTCCCGACGCACACGAGACAGAAAGAGAGGCAAGATCGCGAAAGGGAGACGGAGACAGCCATATAGAGCTGCTCAAACAAACGATTATTGGCTTGTAATTTCCGACTATTAGTAACATTTTGCGATGACAACAAGCGCGGCATGGGCGATCAGAGGCGTGGGTCGAAAAGCAATAGGAGGTCGTTCTTTACTAGATCCCCTTTCTGCCGATTTTTCGTCCAGCCCATGAAAAGAGATCTGAACTCTGATGCAGCCTTTTTAGCTAATTTATAGCCCAAAATTTATATTTTAAGGAGTGAATAAGGAAACTTATTTCTTTTAAAAATGTCTAATATTGTAAATATATTCTTAAGAATATTTTTAATTTTCTAAAAAGCAATGTGAAATTATTTTTTTGGATATTATTTTTTGATAACTATATAATCATTCCTTATGAGATTTCACGATCATTCATAAATATAAAGATTAATAGCTCTTATTACTCGTTAAAAAAGTATTCCAGATAATGTCATATTTATTTAAGAATTTTGTTATCATAGCCACTTTGTGAAGTTATAATGATTTTTTTAGATACCTTTTTGTAATCTATATGTTTTGAATATATATAGTTCCCAACACTACTGTAGGAGGACCTGCCATTGGAAGAACTCCCCGGCAAGCTGTGCAAATTTGACGGCAAAAATCAATTTGGAAACGATTTCGGAGGAGTCGTGGGCGTCGCCCGCGAAAAGGAAACGCCAATATGACACGCTCAGCGGAGGAGGAGCAACTTGACTGACTGGGGCCAGGTCTGGTCTCATGTTACCACAAGTCGGGCCGAGAGCCAAAGTCATAGCCAAAGCCACGGGCTAAGCCGGGGCATTAACCAGCTATCGACGACGCTGACGGATGGCCAAGAGTCCGAGGAGTCGCAGCCAGCGGAAGATAAGCGCCGCCAAAGACAAATGCGTCTTGTGGGTTCAGAAAATCGCCGAGATTATTACGATTTTTCATAATAAATTGTGGCAAATCAGGCGCTCTGGCATTATAAGGCATCATTAACAACGACAACGACAACAAAGTCGCAGCGGGCGAGGCAACTCCCCCCCCCCCCACCACCCTTCAAGGACCCTCTCTATTGAGGCGCAAGCTAACACTGTGTAGGCCAAAAGCGTTAACAAGTCGGGCCTATGACGTTGCAGGCGACTCTCGAAGACGCTTTCTTCAAAACCAATGAGTGGAAAACACTTGGAAAAGTGAAGAGAAATAATTTGTAAGTGTTTAGTTTTTTTCATTAATTTTTTAAGTTTTTATAGGGATAAGGGTTCATATTATGTCTTTTGTATTTTCAATACAATCTGAAAAACTCATATATTTTCTATTTACCAAATGGTGAAGTTTCCCAAGAAAAATATAATTAGTATCTTTAAAAGATCACATTTTGTATTGTTAAAAAAAACATTTTTTACAGATCGTATTGACTTTTTTTAGAATAGAAAATTATAGAATTTTTTTTGAATTGTAAATGAAGAATACAAAAGTTTTAAATATGAAAAAATTATATTTTTTTGACATGTGTTCATTTTTACAATATATATTTCTTAGTGCCTTGCGTCCAACAAGTGGGAAGTGCTCTGCGTCCGTCCCATCCCGACCAGGCTCACTCATTTCTGGTGCGTTGTGGTGCACTGTGGTGCAGTGTGGTGCAGTGTGGTGCAGTGTGGTGCGGTCCGGGCAAAGATCAAGCCAGCACCACCAAAGTTGGCGCAGTGCGTGGCGCTCGTCGGCCTCCTGCGAGTTTCTTTGATGTCCGATGCCAGCGAGCGGCCAAGTCGTTTATGAGCAGAATGTGTACGCGTTGATGACGCTGATCTGTGTGCAGCAACAACAATAACCAGAGCGTCGCATGTGCGCAACATCATTCACATCTATTGGAGCAGAAGGAGTAAAACCCACCTAGGAACCCACTGCAGCGAACTCCACTGAACCTTACCCAAGCTAAGGTCCACTCAAGAAAAGTGTGATACTTTTGTTTAATTATTCAGAGAAAGGATGCGATTTTTTTAAATTTAAAAAGAATTTTTTTATCAATGAATCGCAAGGGGTACAAAAAAAAGGACTATGTGTCCTCGATGATAATTAGGGGAAATTTGTTGGCTTTGGCTTTTCCGCTTCTCATTATACCCTTGCAGAGGGTATTATAATTTTGGTCAAAAGTGTGCAACGCAGTGAAGGAGACATCTCCGACCCTATAAAGTATATATATTCTTGATCAGGATCACCTCCTGAGTTGATATAGCCATGTCCGTCTGTCCGTCTGTCCGTCTGTCCGTCTGTCCGTCTGTCCGTCTGTCTGTCCGTCTGTCTGTCCGTCTGTCTGTTTCTACGCGAACTAGTCTCTCAGTTTTAAAGCTATCGAATTGAAACTTTGCACACACCCTTCTTTCCTTTGCACGCAGTATATAAGTCGGAACGGCCGGGATCGGCCGACTATATCCTATAGCTGCCATATAACTGAACGATAGGAAATGCCATAACTCTGCTGTTTGTAAAGTTAGGAAGTTGGGATTTTCTATGGCTTCTTTATTTGGCCAATCAATTCGACCTACCAAATTTCATAAGGATCGGCCGACTATATCCTATAGCTCCCATATAACGATAGGAAATAGCATAACTTTGGTGTTTTTAGAGTTAGGAAATTGGGATTTTCTATGGGTTTTATATTTGGCCAATCAATCCGACCTACCAAATTTTATAGGGATCGGCCGACTATATCCTATAGCTGCCATATAACTGAACGATTGAAAATGCCATAACTTTGGTGTTTTTAAAGTTAGAAAGTTGGGATTTTTTATGAGTGTTAAGAATGCATCATATGAATAATTTTGGAGAATATTATTTACAGAATATTCTGCAAGGGTATATCAACTTCGGCTCCGCCCGAAGTTAGCTTTCCTTTCTTGTTTTACTTAATTTTAATTTAAAAAGAGAAGTCATCTTAATTATTTGTCGTTGCTTATTGATATCTGTTGATAGGTATAAGAATAAAATATTAGCATTGTAACTTTTGAATTCCGGTTTCCTTCTTCCATTTTTAATAATTTTCTAATTCTTTCAATGAATAAATAACGAGATCCACCACCTAATGCATTTTTCTGCTGGTGTATGACCAAACAGAAAGCCAAAACGAGCCGACCATGTGCCGCATTTACTTGTCAATTTGTTTTTTGGTCAACGTTTAAATAATGAACTCATATTTGCAACTCGGCCCGAGACTCTGTGGCTGTGTTGCTGCACATGCGGCGCATGTCATGTTGCATTATGGTCGGCCAGTTGCCACATGGTCGCTGTTCGATGTCCCCCAGAAAGGGGGTTGATCGGGAGGTGGGGGCTCCCAAGGGGGAGTGGGCCTCGCACTTGCTGTAACTTAATTCCAGGAAGGCTTTTGACCGACCGCCCGACTAGGAAATGCCAACTCCCATGCTCCAGAGGGTGGCCAACTCAAAAGCACGAATGCCAGCTTAAAGGAGTTCATACGTAATGCGGTAAGGTGGTTGAGTTGGTGAACTGGGTGTGGTTCCAATGGGTCTGTTCATCCGCAATTGAAAGTGCATGTGGGAGTCGAAATGGAGAAGGCCTCGGGGGGAGATGTGTAAAGTGTATGTGCCTGGGTAGGCAAATAACACCGAAGTGAACTTTAAAGAGTGCTAGGTAAATGCATTAGGCGATTAAAATAAATATATTTACATAAAATTCGTTTACATTTTTAAATCTATCAATGTAGAAAACAACTTTGAAAATATAAGTCTTAATATCATTTATTGTTAGAAGAGAAAATCCTCTCTTAAAAGTCATATAACAAATCTGTTTATCAGAAACTTGTTATTTTTTATTAATATTAATTGTACAGAAATACAACTTTTAATTCGTAAATAAATCAAAGACGGAACTCCTTCCTTGGCGCCAGTTTCATTCACTTTTCGCACATGGCAATTAATCCACCGCCAGATCGGTGGCAGTGATATCGAAACTCTGGCATTGAACTATATGGGGGACTCTATAGGGACAACACCCATTGGAGACCAAGATGCCGGGGGCAATGCAAAACTCCACTGGAGTGGCGATACTATCGGGCGTCACCAGCGACGCCATCTCTGACAGATTCGACGTCTCTTTCGGATCGGTGGCAAACAGAAAAAATGCACTTCATTCTCATAATTTTTATGCAAACCCGTTGAAATAAAGAAATCAGCTGGGCACCCAGAGATTCGAGCTCGGGGGCGTTGGTGCATTGGAACATTTTCAATTTCAATTTGTTAATGCGCGAGGAGGCTTGGACTTGGACTTGGTTGAATCTGGGTATTGGGGCCTCGGTTCTGGGCTTGGCCACTTGTTTGCATCAATTTGAATTTTAATTGAAAATGCGCCGGGCTCTTGCAAATGCTAAGAACAGCACGCGAATCCGAGTCGGAACAGAAGACTGGCGCCAGTTGTCGGCCGACTCATGTGGGTGGCTATATAACTTCGATTCGAACTGATTTACGGCAGTTGGTTCCGTTTAGCATCGGTTCTGCCTGCAGGTTAATGCAAATTGCCAGGGCTAAACAAACGAGTGCTAATTAATTAAGCTTTTCATATGTAAATGGCAAACATAAAGTGCTTTTATTTTCTGGTTTGATTGTTTTCATAAAATCTTATCCAATAATAAATTATGCTGGGAATAAATATTGCTGGTAGTTAAGGCAGGAATTTGTATATTATATGAGAAATAATGCATAAAATGCAAAAAGAAAATTAAATTTAAAATAAATAACCAAACTGAGCCTAGTTAGTTTTTGTTCATTTGTACGTAAATAGTAGGTTATAAAGAACTTCATAAGTTGATTTACAATATGGTATATCCAAGTTTATGCAACATATGATTGCTAATAAATTACTCTTTCGTATGTAAATGGAAACTATAGAAACCCTTTTTTTAAATTAAAAATGTTAGTCCCCTTTTTGATTAATCGCGGTCGGATTCAGAGTCTAACCGCTTATCAAAACACCATCAGAATGTTCTGAAATATGCGGCCGCACAAGGACCAAACAAGGAATAATATGCCGGACACACCCAATAAATTTCGAAGAATGCTCAATCCTTTTACCATTTCCAAAAACTCGATCCTGGGGGTTGCAACTGCACATCGAAACATCGGAGCATCGAAACAGCAGAACATCAGAAGTGTAGCGTTCAGGATAATGAACCCCCGATTATGGCCAGAAAGTGAAGCGAATGAATTCATTAGGGAAAACTGCCGGCCGACCGCTGACCCCTTGGTCAAAAAGGGGCATTTGGCCAACTGTTGTGGGCCCGAGAAATTGATGAAAAGTGAGTGAGCCGGCGCAGCACACGAACGGCACACGAAGGACATGAGCGTGTCGTGTTAATTGCCACTAACTATATAAAGCGGGTCGGGCGCGGCGAGCCCTATCGACATTGTTTGCGGGGCGGACAGGACTGGACAGCCAGCCATGCCATATGGTGCCTCCCGAAGATGTATCTATTTTGGGCAGTACTGGAATTAA
This sequence comes from Drosophila fuyamai, assembly GCA_018153365.1. Lineage (NCBI taxonomy): Eukaryota > Metazoa > Arthropoda > Insecta > Diptera > Drosophilidae > Drosophila > Drosophila fuyamai. The sequence goes on along the minus strand of JAECXW010000878.1, from coordinate 14,419,602 downwards.
TTACGAGCTGACCAAAATGTGATCAGCGGACTGCCGATGAGCAGTGCTGACTTTAATGGGTTATAATTGGTGGTGAATACGAGCAACTAGCTAAGCTTATCCCAATAGCTAAACAAGTTATCTTTAAGCCTAATATTATTCTTAAAAAAAATACATATTATATATATTTTGCAATCAGAAGGCTTCTTTGGGGGACATATAAACATTTTTTATTTCACAATTATTTCATATGCATTGTTCGACTTTAAATTTATTAACCTACATAATATAAATTAACCAAATATATAAAGGCAATATCTTTTAACCTTACATGTATTGTTTTGAACTTAAGTGTGCTTAAGTATTTATATTTAATGTGAAATAGTTTTAGTTATTTCACATTCAGCTAGAAAGTAGCCAATTTAGCAACGCTGGTATCTACACCGGCAGACGGGCCGCTGAATGGAAGTAGTCCTGCCACCTGATGTCTGATTTGATGGCCAAAAGGAAGACGCGCATTGGACCCTCGGGAACCGAATTTACGGTTTCACTTTCAGCGTTCAAATCAGAACAGGTAAACGTAGTCGTACTCCGCCGATAAGCAGACGGTTCCATGCCGACAGTTGTGCGTCTCGCCCCGAGATAAAGTTAATTGCCCGGCGTTTACAATCTGTTAGTTTATGGAGTGTTGCCAACACTTCTGTATCATCATATCGCCGGCTCGTTTAATGCACTTCAGATCGCTCTTTATGGCGGAAACGGAAGAAAGTCTTTCTACTCATGCATATTTCAGCAGCTCGATCTGAATTTTATTGGGTACTATCATAGATTCCCCGGTCCATTTGCATATCCAGCTAGCAAATGGCTATCGTCACATGTGCTCTAGAGTTCGTCACGTGAGTACATAGTTTTAGAAAATTCCAAGGCATTTACTTTCATAGATTTTCGATATTTTGGGACTGGATTGAGGCTGCAGAATTATCTTATAACATGCGACTTAATTTTTGTAAATTCTAATATTAAATTAAAAAACGTTTTACAGTTTTGCCAATTTTTTGTTTAAAAATTCTATCACCTTTTTTAAATTTGTTAAAAATATTTTTCCTCGTGCTATGTAAGTATCGTTTCTCTGTTAAATATTTAACGAAAATCAAAAAATGATTTTCTTATATTTTTAAGTAGAAAGTAAGTTAATGCCATCCCTTTTTTGAAAGAAATTCCAGCATTTTTCGACAGTCTTAAGCAAGCTCGTTATTGTGGGCAATGAACTCCCTTGTGAAATACTGACTTCATTCCAATTTTTAAGGGTCATCTAGGCTGTTTCTAATACACGGCGACAAGAAAATTAAGGCCCAGCTGAAAGAAGCTGAGGAAAGTCGCATACATAAATCATTTTTCGGCATAGGCTGTGGAGCATCGTCATCAAGGGAGCTAAGGTATCTGGCTATTTTTGGACACTGAGTCGCATCTTTGGTAAATTTCGGAGGGGAAAGGGCGGCTGGAGTACCCCCCAATATATGGTATATTTGTAAATGCTACCGCATCGATTTGCGTGCGATGTGTGTCAAGTAGATGCAATCGGTGGGCGAAGTGAGCGCTGGATGTGATCAGATTGGAGAGGAATGGAATCGATTTGCCTGCAAATTAACGAATCGGATATGCCTGGAATGGGAGAAAGAGGGGAGCGCTACTTTCTACCCTTTGATTGTACTTTATGCAATATTTATACCTGGATCGTGGCTCTTGGGAAATTCAAATTGCAGATGAGCCACCGATGATCGCAGATGTGAAGCAGGAAGTGAAGGTAATTTTAGTGTGGCATATAAGGCGACTAATTAAGCGGGGACAAGACCAAATCATAACCACAATTAACCGTTTGGCGAACATGTCACCGGCAATGGCAATCAGTGGGCCAGCCCTGGGGCGATCGTGGCCCCTCTCCTTGTCCCGATCCCAATCCCATTCCCAATCCCGATCTCGGGATGATGGGCCCAGCAAACACAGAGCGACATGTCAACTATAACCACCCATCGATCGGGCTTGTCGACAACTCAGAAGACTACAACCATCCAACGACAAGTAACAACATTTATCAACGCTCGCCGATCTACAGCAGTCCAGGCACGAAGCCCACGAGGGGGTTAAGAGATGGTGCTTTGGCCGGGGGATCGGGGGGTGGATGAGCCGCGGGGAACTGGGCGATCTGCCTGCCTCATCATCAAGTTGATGGCCACAGGAGTCTCGAGTCCGCAGTCTCTTGACTGCACTTAGCGACTACTAACGCCAGGTTTCGCCGGTCATGTAACTCAAGAATGCACTGGGAAAAATCATATAGCAAACAGAGAAATAAATAGAGACTTAAGCCCTTTACAGACTAAATAAGAAGCCCTTTACAGACTAAATAAGATAATATTAACAAGCTAAAAAAAATGATTTATAGAAAAATAAATAAATAATTTTCAGGGGAAGACTAAGCTGTATAAACTTTATTTGATAAACTGTAGCAAATGTATGAAAAACTTTTAGTATTTGTTTTCTTAAATATATAATCTATATGGGGTTTTCTACTTTGTATTTACTAACTTCGAATCATAGAAAGTTAAGTATAAAATAAATGTTTATCTTCAGAAATATTTTCCTTAGCCCAAATTGAAGAATATTTCTTACAATTCTATTGAAAATAGTGTTCACATATAATAAACAATAATATTTAAGCTATTATTTTAGTAGTTCTGAGCTTTGTAATAGATTCTGTTAGTAAGTATGCAACTGAAGCCATACTTTTCTGAGTGTTGGGGGATAGAACCTATGCGGTCTGCGACTGGCTTTACAGTTAAGGTCGCTGATCGCTGACAGGTTGCCATCCGCGATCCGCAGGCCGGTGTCGAATGCTGGGCACGATCATTTGCATGTGGCCTGGCATAAAGCATAAAGTTGAGCTCCGCTGGATGGCTGGATGACTGGATTTCTGGATGGATCCAATGCGATGCGATGCGATGGACAGTTGTCGTGGCTGGGCTGTCAGCCGGCGGCGCAATTTCTCTCCGGGATTTGATTTATGCCATACGATCGCACATCGCTCACTTGTCGGAGTTGGATTTGGTGGACCTTGGACGGGGGATGAGGCCGCTGACTGCAGATCTGCCGATCATATCTGCTGCTCCACATCAGCGCAGCGATTAAGCAATATGTTTTTTTAGCGGATCAGACTTACCCACACTTACACCCGCTTATCTGGCATCTCCCGGCCGCTTACGAAATCCGATTCCCAATCGAAATCGAAAATCGCTAGCTGACTTTGCTGGCTGGCTGGCGATGTGTGTGCGAGTACCAAGATTAATGTTGATGCTTTTTCAATTACAACTCTGGCAGCATACAAATTTGGAGTAAAACGTAATCGCTCGTAATCTCAGACGTCCTAAGCGACGACTTGGTCCACGATTCCTGCACTATACTCCTCGACTGCTGGCTTTTCCACTGAGTGACTGCCTAAGTGGCTGCTGGCTGCTGAATGTTGGATGCTGGATGCTGGATGCCAGAGCTCGGATTGGATTTCCTAATGTTTGTTTTGCATGAGCTTTTTGTCTTGCCTCCTCTCTGGCATTTCTTTTTTGTTGCATACCCTTGCTGTGGGTATTGTGCTTTTGTGGAAGGCGGTAGTTTCTAATAACAGATAAACATCAATAGTCACAAGACATAAAAGGTTACTTCTTACGGATATCCAATTTAATGCCGACCGAAACTAGAAATAGCTTAAAATGCCTTTGGTAAACTAAAATTTAAAAAATAAGATATAATATATAAATTACAAACTATAAGCTATAATCAAAGTAACAAGATTAAATTTACCTTATCTAGCAAATTAAATTTCTTACAGCTAAGTAACCCAATATCTCATATTAAATAAATGGTTTAAAATATGGTAGAAATAGTTTGGTCTTATTTCAAATATCTTACTCTAATCATAGTTAAATTTGTTCTCAAGATATACGTTTTATGATAAATTTAAAAAAACATATATTACTTAGAAAAACGTTTTATGAAAGTGTACTTAGCTCTTCGGTTTTCGAAAACCAACTATCCTTTTCTAGTTTTTGTTTGCGCTCTGTGACATGCGCCGCTCGCTGATTGCCTGGCCTGCTCCTCCTGCTCCTCGAGCTCCTCCAGCTCCTCCAGCTCCTCTGACTCCTCATACTCCTTTAGCTCCTCTTGCTCTTCACCTGCCCCCCGGATTTCTTGGCAATTACAAATGCCGCAGCTTGTATCTCGGACCGCCATCGATTTGTATGGCTTGGAATGGGCCGCGGAATCGAAATCGGAATCGCATCCCATTCGAGGCTTCCATCGATCGCATCTCGTTTGCTTTGTCAATTGCAATTTGTTATCGCGTTGCCGGACTAATGGGGAGTAAGTCCCCGATCTCAGGTGGCTCTGGGATCGATTCCCGGCGCGGGATTTGCATTCAGTCGAGCGCAAAGAGCGGCTGACTTTTGTGGTCTGTGATTTTTCGTTGGCTTCCCTAAGCAGTGATAAGCCGCAGGACAATGGCAAAAAAGGATGCCGCAGCAACAAAGGGCGGAAGACATCACACAAGTCTGAGTTAACAGAGCTCTCCCAGTAGGTCACTGGGTGAGGAGATCTTGGGCAGACAATCGGGCGACAGGTACAACGATCCTTGGACTCGATCTCTGGCATTGTCTTCCCCGCAAGGTGTTCCCTCACTGCCGAGATGCATTGTGCCCAGTTACATCTGTACTGCAGTTTTTTGCAATTGCACAAGAGACGCGCTCTGATTACCGAGGAACTGGAATGATTGGCCTTTGTCTGGGCTGTATTCCTTCTGGGAATAGGTTTTTGTGCGCTGCCTTATTTATGGCCAAAAGGTGTTGCTGCTGTAGCAAAATGTCGCTAATGGTTGTCCCATTCCGATACACCCACATTCGATTATTGGTGATCTGCAGGCACACTTTGTAAGTAACACGGTTTACTTGAGTAACAAACGAAACAGTGGACACAATATAGTCCATAAAGTAGTTTAAAACTTAATATGTGCTGTTCAAATAATTTTTAAAACTCTAAGTATAGGCTTTAAAAGAAATAAATTAATTAAAACAAATTCATAAATCAACAATAAATTAGTTTTTAAACAATTGCAACATTAAATAACATATAAAATTAATTTTAATAAATGTTGTTATCGGTAATTTATTTTTTAACTTAAATAGAGAATAATGTTTTACTTAAATTAAATGGTGCCTATATTTTATTAACAATTATAGTTATATTGGAACATTTTTTTCAACTTTGATGACTTAATTGAATCTTGGGCTGTTAATATTTAAAATGTTCTGGTATTAATGTCAAGCTTTTAAAGTCAAAATTATTTTATCTACTATTTGAGAATTTCGAATACGTGCCCAAGCTGAAGTTTTTACTCATATATGTTATACCTGTCCAACCTGGTGTCTTATCACCACACGGCTCTAATCAAATAGTCAGATAAACCACGATGGGTTCTCGGTTCAGAGCATGCTTCAATGGTAATCCAATCCAATCAGGACCTCAACTACCGTCTGCCATGTCAATCAGGACTCGATAAGCAGCCGTCGCTACGTTTATCACCTGCAGTCCTTGGTCCTTTTGGTATCCTTTGGTGTTCTTTGGGACTCGGGACGCATGCGCCGAGATCCGTTCGGCAAATATGCTGGCAAAGGATTGCGGAAAGGAAAACGTGGAGTGCCGGTGGTGTCAGCTAATTAAATATTTGCATTGGCGAAAGGTGCAAATCGAAAACTGATATGAATTGATATTTTTGGGGGGCGGGTTAAAAGGAGGTCCCCGAAATGGAAAGTGTATGACAAATCGGTTCCCTGTTTGCACATGCCAAAGGTGTTTTCTCCGAAAATTTGATATTGCTATTGTTGTGATTTTTGTTTTCCGAGAGGGTTGGCGGAAATTGTCACAAAATATGAGCAGGAAAAGGTCCCCAAAATGCGGATGTTTAGTTTCCTGTTAATTATTGGGTTTTGGAAGGATCACAGAAATTAAAAGAAAGGCGAGGAAATTTCTTTCCTATGTGCTATAGAGCCGTACTATTAATTTAAATATTACGCAGCTCTAAAATTATTTTTATATTTGTTGGCTGTAAGTTTCCTGAATAAATATTCAATCTATTTTTTAAAGATCTTTTTCTGAAAAAAATGTTTGGAAGTGTCGAATTAATAAAGACCATATAAATTTCTTTTGTAATTTTGTATGTTTTATTTTTATAAAAATATTCATTGGCTTATAACTATAAATAATCTTAACAACAGTTTTCTTAACAGTAGTGAGAATACATAAATAAGGATAATAATTAAATGAATAGATTTGGTCAAATGCTGCGTGTGACAATGAGGCAATATACATGAACTTAGCCTACGAATACTACGACTGAAATAAATATAATAATAGTAGCACCAAAACCGAATCGACTTAGTACAAGCTAATCTTAGTTATTGTCTGTTTGTTTGGTCTTCGCCAGCGGAATGTGTGTGTTTGTTTGAGTGTTTGGGGTTTGGTCTTGCTGTGAGATTCTAGCGATGAGAATCCTACGCAATGGTGATGGTGCAGTTGGAGCTGGAGTGCTTGTTCAGGAGCGACATCCTCGAGAAGGACTTGTGGCACACCTGGCAGGCGTACTTCTTCACGTCCACGTGGGTCTGCTGATGGGCTCGCAGGTTGGAGCGGTCGGCAAAGGATCGTGGGCAGTCGGGGCACTGGAAGGGCTTCTCGCCGGTGTGGGTGCGGATGTGTCCCTGGAGCAGCCATGGCCGCGAGAAGGCCTTGCCGCAGATGGGGCACTTGCAGGGCAGGGTATGGGTGCGGATGTGCATCTTCAGGGCTCCAATGGTGGTGTACAGCTTGCCACACTCCTCGCAGGAGTGCGTCTTCTTCTCCTGATTGCACTCGGCAGCCGGGCAGTGGAACTGTCGGTGCTTGGACAGACCCATCGAGGTGGAGTACATCTTCTGGCACTCGTCGCACTTGAAGCGATAGTTCTTGGTATGATTGGCGGCCGCATTCGTGGACGAGGCGCTCATGGCCGGATTGTAGGAGTATCCCGACATGCTGCTCACACTGGCCCCGCTGCTGCTCGACTTGGCCTCATCGAAGAGGTGGAACAGAGCCGGCAGTGGAATGTCGTTCCTCACGGACAGATCCTCCGGCTCCGAGCCGGTTTCCAGATCGGATCCCGGACTGGAAGGCGGCGTCATCTGCTGGTAGCTGTACACCGACTGGGGCGAAGCCATCGAACTGGCCGGCGATGGATAGGCGGCCAGATGAGGCTGGTAGCTGCTCCACAGGGCTGAGATGGGATTGCAGCCGGCGGCCATCACGAAGGCGGACTGGAAGGGATTGACCGTGGGAGTGGCGGTGGTGGTATAACCCGTAGTTGCTGCTGTCAAGCCACGCATATGGATATCGGTGGGCTGGTAATCCTGGGCTTCCGCTGGCGGCGACAGCAAACACGAGTTGGAGATCCTTTCCGGTGTCTTGGAGAGATTCAGCACATAGTCACGTTTCGGTTCGGGCTGTTGGTAATCCTGCGACTCCTCCTCGCGTCCCCTCTTCAGTGAGAGGTCCTGCGGCTGATCCTGACCAAACTGCGAGTCCTTGGTCAAAGCCAAGGCCTCCGTTTGGGGCAGACGCTCCTCCACGAAGACAATTGGGCGCTTCTTCAGTGGGCAGCTCTTGTAGTTGGCGGCCATTTTTGAAAGTTTGTGTGTTTGTCTAAGTTTTAATTTCCGTTAATGATCGAGATTGAGATCAATATATATTTCGAGAGATCGGGCGTTCGAGAGGCGATTTGTAGAGTTGTAGTTCGAGTTCGAGTTATAGAGCGGTGGTTGCGTACTCAACGAGAGCTGAGGTGGCTGTGACAGGTCGAGTGTCGAGCACGCTCTTTTATACCCCGAGCTCTGCGCCTCTGCCGGCGTCGCTGCCTCCATTTGGTGGTGGTTCTTCTTCACAAAAACAACAAAATACACACACGTGTGCGGTGCTACCTAGCAACAACAACAATAGTACATTTCCCATACCCTTATTGCGTATTTCCCTCACTTCCCCGTACCTGCTCTCTCTTTCTCTCTCTGTCTCTCTCTATCCGTCTTCCTCTCTAGTTTGTAACTCCTCTCTCGGAAGAGCAGGCGCAGGCGCACCCTCCCAGGAATCCCGATCCTATGCGATCCGATCCCCCTATAAGTTATGACAGCTCTGCTGGCTCTCCAATTTCCCGGGATATATCCACAACCCACCCGTAATAACTCCTGCAGGTCTCGAATGCAAGTTATACTATCGTTTCCCTACAACGCACTATCGCACCCTAAGTAATTTTTCTATTTTTAAGCACGAGTCAAATTGGACTCCTAGTATTTTTGGGGTGGTTTGTGCACTTAGATCGAGGGCTTCGAGTACATCTGCCCGGGGCCCTAAATCCACTTTAGGGAGGAGTGGGAGTGGGGATTGGGAGTTGAACCTGAGCGACACGGACTGACAAAACTGACACCTTGGTGGAGAGGTGTTCCAAAAATAACACTGATAATGAGCCGAATTCCAAGCACCAAGTGTCAACTCTGGGGTGCACTCTACGCTGACTTATGGATCATCTCCAGTGGCTCATTGGCAGCGATCGATGGGAGATCGGAGTAGAGATCCAAGGGATATAGACTCCTGTCAGTACGTAACCCGAACGAAGAAATTGACATAATCATATCAAGTCTCCTGTGAGCTTACCATTGAGTTCTTCCTGTTCCCACGAAATTTGTGAACCAAACTATAGACACTTTAATGATTTTAGTTGTAAACATGTGGAAACCATTTATGGGAATTTTTTAGAATGGCAAAGAACGTTTTTTAAGATACTAGTATCAATTGTTATTATATTCTAAATATTGAACTATAATTGTATTGTAATAACTGTTTATGTAATTTTTTCTTTATAAATGTGTAGACGCTAATATGTTGCTGACATTAATATAAAATGGGACGTTATTAGTGATAAGATTTGAAATATCAATTATAATCTATATTGATCTTTAAAAGTTAGTTTGTAGGTTTCTTAACATTAGTTTAAAATAATATTATTAGTTGTGCATTTTAAAAACTAGTTCATTCCTAAATTGTTCTTTTAAATAAGACGACTCTTCACTTTTAATATTTTCAAAATATATAATAATATATAACTTTATCAGTATTTTATTTAATTTGTTTATAGACAGCTATATTTACATATTGATGCATAGCTTATAATGTTTAGCTTATAAATTTAATTGTCATATACAAATATATATGCATTTTTAAAAATAAACTTTATTACATAATTAAGTACATCGTTTTATAATATATAATATGTATACAAAATTCAACTGACCAGCAGAATTCAACAAAGTCCTTGATAGTTCCCACCCTTCTCACTTTCCACCTCCGCTGATCTTTGACTCGCTGCCTCATCGCGCACACACATCTTTCCCACCAAGCACCTCCAGACTTTTTCGCCACCCCTTCAACTTTCCCAACTCCCACTGCCGCATGGAGGCTGACATGCAGACTTCGTGCTCGGGAAAACAGACAAGCCCGCATAGCCAAGTCCAATTTCCCGGGCCGTCAAAAAAAAACCAGGCGCGATGGTAAAATTGGAAAAAATCCGCAGCCATATTCGAAAAGTTTTGATAAACCCAGGAGGTGACAAAAAAATTCCAGCGCGGAATTCCAATTCCCCGCGATCCTGCGACCAATGGCGTGAGGGAAAATTGGGAAATGTCGAGCCAATAACCCAGCCGCATTTCCATTTTGTACTTCCCTACGATGGATTTCCCTTGGACGAATCTCCGGATGTGGATCAGCGCTGGATTTAAAGTAATTTCCCAGCTTATCCAATTACGCAGTCAGCGAAACTCAAGCAAAACAAGCGGGTGGGAAAACTGGCTGGGGGTTTTCTATATGTCCATCCTACCTGGTGGGTCATCCCGGATACCTCGGTTATTACGTGTGTTATTCCGCGCAACCAACGGCCATGACACATCCAGGCACCCAATCTACCTAATGATCACCGCGTCGAAATCCTCGGCCACGGAATTGCCCGCAGGACATCGCGGATAACCCGGCGGACCTCATTCATTCCGCGGGAAAATCCGCACTTGTCGTCCGCGCATTTGCCGAAGTACCTGACTTGCCAAAAAAAATCCCCGGTCGGGTTGGCCCGCTCATTAGCATTAGGTAGATGATTGGCGGCCAGTGTTTTCCACTTCATTCATTAACTCAATATTTTGGGGAAAACCCTTTCGGGATTTCTATATTTCTACTTCCCCGATTCGCTCGGGATTTCTGCAGGTGCTCAGCTGCTTTTCGATTCTCCCTGGGCCTTGTTGTTTTTGTCGATTTTCGCTGACAATGGGCCCGTCCCATTTTTGCACCTTGTCCTGGCTCATTTGTTGTAGCTAACAATGAAGAAGGAACACAAGGATCTGCAGAGTTCAGTTGGCATTGTTCAAAGAGGAGCCAGGCGAAATAGTAAATCGAATTGCAAAAAGAATTGGGTCGACAAGAAGGGGAAGAAATCGCAAGAACGGATAATGGAGGAATGATGGAGAAAATAAAATGTAGGAGGAAGTTGGAAATTGCCTTTAACTGATTACTGAAACACATGGAAGTACAACTAAATAAATAAGAAACAAATCTATTTACATATTATTAAAATTATTTTTCAATTCATAGAAATGCATTGAAATGTATAGAAAGAAAATCCGATTTTTACCACTGCATTTGTCCTATTTTTGGTCACTCCTATTGATTACCTTTAAAATGATATACATTTTTTATATGAAAAGTACGTTCAAAATTAAAATATTATATATTCGGATTTAACTTATTTTAAGTAAGTGAATTTAATTTACTAAGTATTTTTATTACTATTATAAAAATAGATTAAAGAGACTTAAAATACAATGTTCGGAAATCTAATAGATATGCTTTGGTGGAAATTCTAAATATGATCTATGATGTTTTTGCAATCTCAAACCCCTCGTTGAACTTCGCTCCGAGAATGCTGATCCTCTAACTGTTTTTCCAGCCTTCAAGTCCGAGTTTTCCAAACTCGAACCCCCACTTTTTCATGGCCCAATAGTTCCATCATGGCCTAACAGTATCTCCTGCTCACCTGGCCCGGTGCACCTTTTGCAAAAAAAATAGACACGAAGAGGAGAAGGTAAAAGAAAGGAACGAACATTAAGGATACCACCAAGGAAAACAAACTATGGCCCAAGATATACGATGTGTGATCTCGTTGACAATGAATTGTTGATTACTATAAGGGACGACTGCAGGCTCCCCCCTGTTGTTGTTGTTGCTGTTCCCGATTCTCTTCTCTTTTTTTGGCACGAAACAAAGGAGCTGCGATCCATAAATCGAAGATCGGAGAAGCAGGGAAAATCACTGCCACGGGCTGTATGTTGTGGACCGGGTGCATTGCACAATCAATAGGTTCGCGACACAATGGCCGAACAGTGGAGTAAATGTTTTGAAAAGCCAGCGAAAGGAATTGCTTCCCGGAATCCACCGACGAAGCCGGCGTATCAATGTCCTTTAGCCAGAAGAAATCAAAAAGTTGGATCACCTGGCTGTATCTGTCGGCGATTATGTGCGGGTTCCATCGCTACCTGTGGCCCATTGTTCGGTCCGAATTGTGAATGACCCCCGACCCCGAGTCTAAAAATCCAGACAGACCCCAAAACTTGGCTCTATTGTCGCCCGTCCTGCACTTGTGGCAGCTGCCTTGACTTCCAGCCCGATTCCCCTTTTGATTTTCTCTAAGGTCCTGTGCAGGTTTCGCGCCTATTCACGGTTCGTTATCCTGTCAATGCAGTAGTACCGGCATTAAGAGTCCTGTCCTGTCATCATCATTGCCCCCAACTTTCCATTATCCTGTTGCGACTAAGCTGATTAGGGGACATCGCGTGTGTCCTGCTTGTTGGCCACACTAAACACACTGTTTAGCCTATTACACGTGTCGCCCAAACGAAGTGTGTAAATATTATTTAATTCTGTTGCGGTGATTAAGGACTACATAAAAAAGGGATAGGTTTTTGTGCGGGAAATGATTAGCAGGGGTTAGAGGTTTTGAAAGGATAATGATTTCCGCTCGGAAACGCTTCCGAAAAAGCGGAAGCCCATTTACGGTCGTAACAATTTTTTAAAAATTATTTTAAGCAATTATTAATTAAAAATTATAGTTGAATAGTCAGAGGATTCACCCAATGTAATGATTTCGTTACTAAAATGCTAATAGCTGGGATAAATATTATTACATTAAATTAATTTTAAATTTAATTTAAATTTAATTTTAAAAGTTAAGCCATCAGTTTTAATGATTTACTAATATAATATATTTTACGTATCTTAATTTAAAATAACACTGCCTTAAAGGACCATTTCCTCTAGGAAGTCCCTCTAATATTCTCTTTAATCCATGATATATTAAACATATTCCCCCCTCTCTTAGCCACACACCAAGTTATGCGAGGTCAGGCCGAAGAAACTCCCCTATTAACAGGATTTCCAACACCTTTTGGCAGGACCTCAGAGCCAGGACTCTCTACGGACAGAGTCCGCAAAAAAAACCCACACAAACATAAAGCAGTCAAGGAGCCGTTAAGGAAAAAATCATTGCACCGGGCGGACGGGTGAACGGCCAACAACAATGCGGCCAAGGAAACCCAAAGGACATCGCATCTGCGTCTGCAGGCAGGCAGGAGCATTCGGAAATCAGGAATCACAAATCGGTGCTGGAAATAATGTCAACTCGAGGGTGGCGCGTTGGTGGCTTGGCATTGACAGCTGCAGCTCGCCGAGCTCAATTCTGCTCCTTTGGCGCGTCTTCGTCTTGGGCCTTTGGCTTGGGTTTTCTGATTTTCTGTTTTCAGTTGTCGGCTTTCAATTTTTGGCAAGACGTGCATCTGTTTGCCCTCAGCCCAAAAAAAAATCGAGTCTCGATTCGGACGTTGACTTGCATCTGCGGGCGCACAATGGCGAGTGGCGAGGAGGGGAACTTATCGAGTACACCTGAAAAAATAAAGGAATAATTGCGAAATAATCTTCATTTCAGTAAAATCTAGGCAATAAAACTAGGCAATCAAAAATAATCAAATAGCAGAGTTTTACTTTGTAGTCAAGCAGAGTTAATTTTAAAAAATTTATTAAATACAATTTGTAGATAAATAATCAAATAAAAGCTTACTGTTCGTTGCTGAATTATAGTTTTTAAGCATATATCTTTTATTATCTTTCGCTTTTTATTACAACAATTTCGTAAACATTTCTTTAATATTCCAAAAGTATATATAGAATCCTCTAAGTGCACTGGAGAGCCACATTTATGATCGTCATCGGAGTACGAGTAATCACAGTCGGGGCACAGGACACAACAATAGTGCACCGTTCGAGATTTTTCAGCATTTTTTTTGGCGGCATGCCCCGGATCCTACCTGAGCCACATCCTTTGTCGACTCCTGGCCTGCCCTTTGATTTTGAATTTTGGATTTCATTGCCCGGCTGGAGGCTGTCGGAATTTGAATTGGACTTCTGGGGTAATGCAACCGCAATTGTTTCGCCGCATTGTTCTCGCTGGCGTTTTGGCATGTGCAGGGATTCTCCTTGAGTCTGGCAAATGAGTTCCGTTCTCGATTCCCTTTGTCATCGGTTATGCAGATGCATATTCCAAAAGGAATAATATGTTGCATCACAGCTGCCCAAACACTGGCCTCCTAACGGAGCAATTGAAGATCGGAAGATGGAAAGCGGAACCGTTTCGAAGATCGGTGGAATAATTTTTGGTAGAATTGTATTCCTGGCGCTCATCTGCCCGATATGGTAATCAACCCGATTTTACTGTTTATTTAATATTTATTTTCTTGGCAATATCTTTTGAAACTGAATTAATCCAAACTGTATATAGCCTTTTAAAGTTACTGCTATTAATTTCAATAATAGTTAAACCATAATTTAGTAGAAGAGCAAGGAAGACAATCTTGTTTGAACGTCTGCCTCTCCCGATTTCTTTTCTTTATTGAGATTCTCAGAAAATAGTACCGACCATAGAAACTCCCGAATTCGTGGGAATCCCCTGACCAGGTCGTGTCCTTCACAGCCATGGCCAATCCTTTAAGGGAAAAACTCGCATAATGTGCCCACATTAACACCAAATCAATCTAATCCGAATCCAATCATTTATAAGCGACAACAATTAACGTAGAAATGAAGATTTCACTGGAAATCCCGCAGCAGTGGCGAACAATGTACCCAGTATTTACAATTACAAATTATAGAAGGCCTTATCCTGCGGCCATTTCCTGACAAATGATCTCAGATAAAGTTCTCGGGAGTGAGAGCAATCAATCGAGTGCAACACGTTCTAACAATTTACATGTCAAGTTGACGAGAGTTGTCCTGCCACAAAAGACTGGCGCTTCGTGTGTGTCCAGGTGTCCCCCCTCATCTACTTTATATATACTCGTATGCCAGCCCATCGATTCGATTTTGGCTTCGATCGGGGTTTCACTTTCATTTGTCACTGCTGTCTGACACCTTG